>JAPVLO010000076.1:5112857-6391071 GCA_027257055.1 Cephalopachus bancanus
CTAGCCTTGGAAGCCATACAGTGTCATTCCATCTGTCAAAACCACTCACAAAGCCAGTCTGCGATCCAAGGAGAAAGCAATTAGACATCACTTCTAACAGGAGTGCTGCCATTTTTCAAGGGTCTTTCAATGTGTAATTGATAAAATACAAATTTATTAAAAGGCATATTGAATTCTTAGTATATTTCAGTCATTTAGTATTTTTTAACAAACTCATAAAAAGGTATAAACAAGCCAGGCACAGTGACTTACCCCTATAATCACAGCACTTTGGGAGGCAGAGTGGAGAAGAGGTTTGCCTGAGCCCAGAGGTTCAAGACCAGCCTGGGGACCTTGGCAAGACCTCATCTCTACAATAAATCAAAAAGTTAACTAGATGTGGTAGTGCACACCTGTAGTTCCAGCAACTTGGAAGGCTGAGGTGGAAGGATAGCCTGAACTCAGCAGGTCGAGGCTGCGGCAGCCGTGATCGTGACACTGCATTCCAGCCTGGGCAACAGACTGAAACTCCAATTCAAAAAACAAACAACAGCAACAAAAAATGTATAAGCAATCTAACAAGATGATTAAGAGTTCAAGCTCTGCAGTCAGACGAGTCTGAATTTAAATTCCTACACCTCTTGACTTCATAACCATGAAAAAATAATCACCAAACTTCAATTTCTTCACCTCTAAATTGGCAATAGAGATAGACTTCATAGAGTAGTTCCAAGGATTGCCTGAAAACATGCAAGGCAAATGCTTAGCACTCAGGAAAGTCAGTTCTTGTAGTTACTGTAGTGCTGTAATAGTAGCTCCAACTAACAATCCCAGCATTCATTTGGGATTTTTTTGTTTTGTCTTCTGAACCACCAACCTTTTGGTTAACATTCCAGCATTTCTACCCACCTCCTCTCACTTCATCTGATACTTAATTGAATGGATGGAATTCCTACCATGCTGGGGCTGGGAGGTGACCACAGCTAGAAACACACAGGCATCATGTATTTTACCATTTGTTTATGCAAAATATTTAATAATGCCAAATGCAATTTAAGGGGCAAAATGTTGACAGAAGAAAAGAGAAAAACTAAAAAGTAGTCCTATTATAAAGTGTCTTTTTAAAAATCTTCTTAAAACTCCATTATGTGACAGGGGAGCCAGGAGCTAACCCCTACTTACAAATCACACATGATCCCACCCGCCATATTTCTTGGGATAAAACTGTCCAAGCAGCAGAATCCAGGGAGTGTAGTGCATAAGGCACTAAACGTGGTATCAGAGTGCCAAGGGCAGCAGGGAAAGAGGGGATGCTGGCCCACACGAAGAAGACAATCAGGAACCAAAACAAGTCCAAACCCAGCCTGTATGGTGAGGGTAACAAGGACAGAGTAAGTAAATGGGAGGCAGGTGGAAAACCAAACTGAGTGGAAACCAAAGGTCATATCACAGAAGCATTGGAAGATCACAGAAAGAATTCTGCTGGCTTCCTTAGGGCTGTTCCCTTTACTGTCTGTTCCACGCAACTCTTTCCTACCTGGTGTGGAAAATAGCACTGTGTAGCTTCTGACCCAAGTTCAGGCCAACCTAATCCAAATTTAGCCCAGTGAAGTTCATGGTAAACCCAAGAGTTCAATGTAGATTTTAAAGTGGAAATTTTGCTGAATTCAAATATTTTCTTGGGGGGAGGGGAGAGAGGGAGAGAGGAACAGAGGGAAGGATACAGGGTGGCAGGGAGTTAATTCATTCTCTGGTCCAAGTGACTATCTCATGAGAACGAACCAGTCCAACATACACAGTGTATAAGGTGTTTCCTCCATATTTGGAAGTCAACAGAGTATGTACAAGAGGGGACTGTGGAATCTACTTTACAAAGTGTTTTGAAACCCCTGATGCTAACAATATTTATTAAAGCTAAAGGGATGGGCCTGTCTGTGGGGGACACAGCCCTGGCATGTCGTGGGTGAAATAAGGGTCTAACAAAGCACTCCTGGTGTCTGCAACAGAAAGTTTTTCTAAAGGTTGCTAGAAGGATATGGCTGCCTCTGTATCCCACACGTGTAGTAGTTCTTGCAATAGATTAAGACCCCAGCGCTCAAGGCATTTTCAGTAATGGAGTTTCCCCGGTCCTTAGTCTGTATATTAATAATGTTGAACAACAGATTTATAGACAATGCATTAGACACTGAAAGTAGACTCAAACTAAGATTTTCATATCTTATTATAGTATTTGTTATACTGTTTAGAGCAACTTTTACACACTAACCTTTTCTTAATTTATAAGCTGGCAGGGAGAGCCATCATTTTATAATCCTAGTGGAGCATTTCATATTCTGTTAGTGCCACCAAACAAGAAACAGCTTACTAGGTTGCCAGGGCCCTTTGAGAATTTCTCCAATGCACTAATAGTCAGGGAAGCCCTCTAGTCACTACTTTAACATGTGTAGTTTATACAGCGTACTTTCGCTTAAACTCAAGAGATTGAGTTGAATTATTGAATGGCTCAACTGAATCTCATTGTTTTTTTGCCTCCACTCCCCCCAGAGAGATGCTTTTCCAAAAGTCCTCATTGGCTAGACTATAGACCGAAAAGAAGGGCCTCCCTTCTCTAATTTGTGATTCAAGATTGCCAGCAATCCCTTGATGAAATTCAAATGGTTATCCCACACCCTCATGTAGCCATCTACTTCGTAAGACCATTGTGTCACAGAAAACTTGGTTTATATCTCATAGAATTAAATTCTACTGACGCCATCGTGCCAACTCCTTACATTTAAATACACACTTAATTGGATGGGGAGTGTAGCCAGGCAAAGATGGCAGATCTGTGGCCATCAGGCCATGTGGAATTGACTGTCACTCATTAAAGTTATCCTTAAGATAAAGATTTAAATCTATTTCATTTCCTTGCTCAGGATCACCAAAGTAAATACAACTAAGACACGGGGATTAATGGAGATTTCCCAGTCAAGAACATTGACAGCTGAAATATAATCAGTTTATAAGATTTATAATGCTATTGACTTTTCTTTTGCATCATAAATTTCATTGCTAACTCTCTGCCTGGGTTTTATTATAATATCATATCATATTAGGGAGATCAGCTTTGCTGTTGACGAATGAAAATCACTGATATGAAAAAAAATCCCCATTATCAGCTCATCACCTAATCATATTAGCATCTTTGTATCCTATTATCAACTTTTTTATATATAATAACATTTCCTAATGGTGGGGATTTCATTAATGCTATATGAGTGTTGCTAATATCATTTGAGAGTTCTCATCATGCATGTCCTACTTGAAGGCAGAGTATATTTGTTTTCGACACAGACTTTGAAAATTGCAAATAGCTTCTAGCAATTGAGGCCAAAATGATGTTTTATGGAAATCTAGCTGCTTGGTTAGCATTGAAGGCCCCTCACAATTTGGTCCCAACCTTCAATTGATAGTATGATGACTCACAAAATTTGAAGGTAGTCATAACAGAAAAAAAAAAAAAAAACCTGCTGAATGCAAAGTAGAATATATAATTTCCTTAGTTATCACTCACACTATTCTCAATGTCAATGCAGGGTAAAGTTTAGTCAACTCAACTGTAACCCAAAACCTCAAATATTCTACACCAAGTGTTTGTCAATGCGATTGAATAAGAGAGTTTTTAACCCATTTCTTAGCAAACGCCCAACTTTCTTAGGCCGGGTTGAAAATTGGTAAGGAAAAGAAACTGCACTTTTCTGAAATTTGCTTTTTAGAATGTGATGGAGTCACTGGAGTTGGTGGTTATATCTGCAAGTTGCCAAACCAGCCAATCACTGCAGCAATTCACTTTGACAACCAGTCAACACAGTGAGATAATCAATTTTATCAGCTCATTGCACTGAACTGATTCCTGTGGACACATGCAAATCAAAGGCCCTCTGTGGCTTCCCATCCCTGCTGTGGCAACTGCCTCTCTCCCACTGCAGAGGGAAAAGAGTCTGACCCAGTAAGAATTTCCACAAAGGAGGGGCTTGGTTCTTTCATGTATTTTTAAGTTCCCCTGGCATGTGGCACCAAACGAGGAGACCCTTACTAGACAGCACCAGATACCTCTCCCAACCAACTCCAGTCCAGGGCCCAATAGGCAGAGTCCCTGAATGGGTTCCCTGCAAAACTTCCCTGCTCATTCCTTCTAGAATTCAGGATTCACTCCTGGCTCTGCTGTGAGAGTACAGTCCCACGGATTCATAAACTGACAAAAATGAACAACTCCTCTCCAAAATTCCCTCCAAGGAGTATATTTACAAGGTCCTCACTATAGGGTCTCATGTCCCCAGGGTCAGTCATGAGATTCCAGAATTTCTAGAGTGGCTATACAATACAGTTTGACTTCTCCAGGGGCCCTCCCTACATGTCACTCGCTGAAAAATAAGTCCTTGAAATGGAGGGACCTTGTTGTTATAACCTATGCAATGACAGGCAGAACACAAGGTTCATTAAATAGTGAATGGCTGGGTTAATTAATTAATTAATCAATGTTAAAAGTCGCTTTCAAACTTTAGTTCGCATTTTTTAAAAACCACCCAAAATCTTGAAAAATACAGATTCCTGAATTCTACTCCCCAGAAGATTTACTTACTAGGTCTTGAATTGGGTGCTGGTATCTGAATGTTAACAAATAGGGGCCGGGCTCGGTGGCTCAGCCTGTAATCCTGCGCCTTGGGAGGCTGAGGTGAGTGGATTGCCTGAGCCTGCGGGTTCGAGACCCGCCTGGGCAACTTGACGAGACCTTATCTCTACAATAAATCAAAAATTAGCCGGCGTGGTAGCACGCGCCTGTAGTTCCAGCTACTCGGAAGGCTGAGGCGGAAAGGGTCACCGGAGCCCAGCAGGTCGAGGCTGCGGTGGCCGGGAGTGGCCACTGTACTCCGGTCTGGGTGACAGAGTGAGACTCCAACTCAAAAAAAAAAAAAAGAACAAATAGCCTAGCTGACACACTTTGATTTAAAGTATCAGTTGTCTGGCTGGGGTGGGGGCTCATGCCTGTAATCCCAGCACTTTGGGAGACTGAGGTGGGAGGATGGCTTGAGTCCAGGAGTTCGAGGCCAGCTGGGAAACACAGGAAGACTGTGTATGCTTGACAACGTATTCTCCAAATCTCAGCTTTTTCATTTGCGAAATGGACACTTTAATATCTTCCCTAGAAGTATAGTTGTATGGATTAAGTGAGATTGTCCACATAGACTGCCTAGCAAGTTTGCATTGTTAGTGATTGATAAATGTTAGTGCTTATAAATTATGATTCGACCTGGGTGCCTACTACAAATTACGACAAATTAAATGGAAATGGGAATCTTTAGCACCTATCCGACCACAGCCAGCCTCAGCTCCAATCAGGCCCCTTGGGAGGAGAGAAGACGAGGTTCTGCTGCACCTGGACTGAAAACCCAGGCAGAGAGACCTCCGTGGCCTCTTCGCTGGGTCCAGCTTCTTGTCTTAGCTATTGGGGTTAGAAGATATAAAGAAAAAAGAAAACCAGTGCAGTGGCTCACACCTATAATCCCAGCACTTTGGGAGGCCGAGGCGGGAGGATCACTTGAGCCTAGGAGTTCAAAACCAACCAGGACAACATAGAGAGATCTCATCTCTAAAAAAAAAAAAAAATCAAAAAGTTATCCAGGTGTGGTGGTGCACACCTTTAGTCCCAGCTACTCAAGAGGTTGAGGCAGAAGAGAAGGATCGCCTGAACTCAGGAGGTCAAAGCTGTAGTGAGCCATGATTGTGCCACTGCACTCCAGCCTGGGTGATCTCGACCCAAAAAAAAAAAAAAAAAAGAAAGAGGAAGCCAAGAAAGGGAGCACCAAAAGAAAAGCTGCCCCTAAACCATATTCCTGCATAGTGTGACCCCCTTTCTTGGTTTGCCAGGGAAAGTCCTGGCACAATTATTAATAACAGGCCTTTCTCACTCATGTCCAGGTTTGGATAAAAATTCTGTGGTTACCCAATCCCCAAGCACTGGAGGACAATAGTCCCTTCAAGTCACCTGAACCAAATTAGACGCAGCTTGAGCCTGTCCTATGACACCAGCCTCTTGGGCTAACAGGGAAGAGAAGCAGCCAGGGAGGAAAGGGACCCCAAGGACATAAGCTGCTGGCCTCCCCACCACCACTTCCATCGCCCTGCCCTCAAGCCTCAAGCCCAGGTGTGCCCTTGGGAACGCTTTTGCCCCAGACCCCGATCAAAGCCTCTCTTCCTCCTGTGGGAGGGAGCCCAGGGAGGCCTGTGATCCCTGGAGAGGTTTTTTGTTTCTTGTTTTTGAGTCAGGGTCTCACTCTGTCACCCAGGCTAGAGTGCAGTGGCATGATCATGGCTCACTGCAGCCTCGACTCCTGAGCCCAGGTGATTCTTCAACCTCAGTCTCCCAAGTAGCTGGGACCACAGGCACATGCCATGCTCAGTTAATTATTATTTGTTTATTTGTTTGTTTTGTAGAGACAAGGTCTGACTATGTTGCCTAGGCTGGTCTTGAACTCCTGGGCTCAAGTGATCCTCCCACCTTGGCCTCCCAAAGTGCTAGGAATACAAGCATGAGCCACCATGCCTAGTCAAGTGGAGAGTTTTAAATAGGCCTCTAGACCCTGCTCCTAGGAGGCTCCCAGTTAGTATAAGAAAATCAAAACATTAACTTTTACTTTAGAAAAAGACTTTCCATGGACTTAAGAATTCATTTGCTTTTGAGGGTCATAACATTCTTGTGTAAGGGACAAAAGACAATCAACCAGCTGTTGATTGTCCAGTGGTCACAGGGTATCAAAGATATAAGTCCCAAAAAAGCACAAAAAGCACAATCAGGGACAATAATTAATTCCCATCAAGCAATGTACACTCACAGTGTGCTTCCGTACACATGGCCTCATGGCCGTCTTCCAACAGCACCCGTGAGATTGGCATTGTTAGCCCAAAGTCTACAAGTAAGAAACAGGGCACAGAGAAAGCGTAAGGACTCGTCAAGACCACACAGCACGTACATGGCAGATCTGGAACTGAAGCCAAGTTTTTTTTTTATTTTAAATCTTGTGATTGTCTCTAACATAGTCATATCATACTCAGATAAACTTGAATTCAATTACATATCTCCTATTTTTTTGTGTTGGAGTCTCACTCTCACCCAGACTGGAGTGCAGTGGCCGCTCCCGGCCACCGCAGCCTCGACCTGCTGGGCTCTGGCGATCCTTCCGCCTCAGCCTTCCCAGTAGCCGGAATTGCAGGCGCATGCTACCACGCTCGGCTGATTTTTTGATTTATTGTAGAGATGAGGTCTCGCTGCCCAGGCGGGTCTTGAACCCGCGGGCTCAGGCAATCCACTCGCCTCAGCCTCCCAAAGGCGCGGGATTACAGGCTGAGCCACCGAGCCCAGCCATATCTCCTATTTTTAAAATGAAAAGAGAAAGCACAGAGAGAAGGAGAAGTGAGAGGGAGGAACCATTTACATCGCACCGGCAACATTTCTAACCCCTTCGGCCGTGGAAGGAGCAAGTGATGTGAAACACAATGGCACCGCACACTCCACTGGACTCGTTCTCTTAAAAGCATCTCACGCCACTGAACGCGACTTGGAGATTTGAAGGCAAGTATTTTTGGACAACACCACTCCTTAACAGAGACAAACACAGCTAAGTCATCTGGTGCTCAACCCAAGGAAATAACAACAAGTTAGATGTTGGAAGAAAAACCCCGGGTGGGGAGCAATGTCAGATCCCCACCAGGCATCTTCTGCAGAGCTCAACCCTGACACAAGCTGTAGCTTCCCTGGGGTCCAGCATTTTATAGTTAAGGAAGTATTTCCACAGATCCACCCCTCTCACTGCTGTTAACAGCCTCGAGAAGGTCTGGCACCTGTCATCTCAGCACTTGGGGAGGCTGAGGAAGGAGGATCACTTGAGCCCAGGGGTTCGAGACCAGCCTGGGCAACATAGTGAGACCTCGTCTGTACAAATATAAAAATAAAATAAAATAATTAGCTGAGCATGGTGGCACATGCCTGTAGTCCCAGCCACTTGGGAGGCTGAGACGGAAATATCGTCTGAGCTCAGGAGGTTGAGGCTGCAATGAGTCATCATGGTGCCACTGCACTCCAGCTTGGGTACAAAGTGAGACCTCAACTCAAAAACAAAAACAAAAAAACCCAACACTGAGCAAGAGTAGGACAGATACTCTGTCCTTTCCTATAGGTGGGGCAGAATAATATCTTGAGACACTAAATTGTGTTTTTACTCTTTGCATTTAAGCTACAAGGAAGGAGGGGATGCAAGTGGCCAAGACTCTTTCAGATCAAGGCCCTGAATGTGGGCTCTCCTGGCTGGACCAGCTTCTTGTGCTTGAGTTTGGCCCGGAAGTCACCAAGCTGCCTGTCTCAAAGCACATGGCTTGGACAGAGCAGATGCCAGCTATGGCCACGCTTGCCTCCTCATAAAGCAAGGCACTGCTGTGACTCCTCGGTTCTTGGACAACCCAAGGGAGTTGGAAGGAGCCCCAGTCACGACTATCAATAAATCACACTGGGAGACAGGCATTCACAATCATGTTTCTGCTGACTTTTTTTAGTAAAAAAAAAAAAAATGAAATCTCTTACAGAACTTATTTTGCGATTGCAGATCTTTCCGGCTATACAAGTGAGGAAAATATAAGATGCCAAACATCCATTAAGCACATATTTGTGATGTAAGAACTATCCTTGTTTGAAATAAATCACTTGATTACTTAAGCAGCCTGTTAGCTAATCTTGCTCTCCCTTTGTTTCCTATACAGACCCCAGTTGTTTAAAGAGGCTTTGGGGGACCCCCGTCCTCTAGTGACTCACTGGATTGATTGTCACAGCACCAGTTACCATCCTAAGCATATGATGCCAAAGCCACGAAGTGGAAACTTGGAGACCCACAAAAGAAGGGGCTCCCCAGACACGTGGTTGTGAGACAACCTTCCATTCCCTGGTGCCCCGGCCCCTTTCGTCAAGATGTAAGACATGGCTCAAGTATGGGGAATGGCTCCCTGTCGTGCAAGGGTCTATGAATACAGACTCGTGTGATGTTCATCGGGCTGAGAATGCCTCCTTTCCAGCAGCCTACTCAGGTCTTATTCTCCTTTTACTCTGCAGCACTTTAAATTTTGGCTTTTGCTTGTTTTTTTGTTTTGTTTTGTTTTGTTTTTTAGCATTTAAGGATGTCTCTTCTCTGTTTCTTCTTCTTTTTTTTGAGTCCGAGTCTCACTCTGTCACCTAGGTAGGGGGCAGAGGCATGACAATGGCCACCGCTGCCTTGATCAGCTGGGCTCAGGCGATCCTTCCGCCTCAGCTTTCCAAGTAGCTGGAAGCACAGGGGCATGCCACCACACCCGGCCAATTTTCTGATTTATTGTAGAGACGAGGTTTTGCCAAGTCGCGCAGGCTGGTCTTAAACCCCTGGGTTTAGGCAATCCTCTCGTCTCTGCCTCCCAAAGTGCTGGGATGTCAGGTGTGAGTCACCACACCTGGCAGGATATCTCTTCTCCCTTTCAAATTCAGCTACACATTTAAGGGTTTCTCTTATGTTCAATCCAGCTTGTCTATGTGTTCAGAGCCTGGGAAGGGCTACCCATGGCACCCCGGATTGCCGTGTTCAGGGTAGTTTCCTTCACAAGTTCGTTAGGTCAATCAACATTTTTGAGTGCTAATGAGGTGCCAGGCACCACATGAGGCACTGGGGATACAAACATGAATGAGATGATGTGCCTGTCCCCAACGACCTCATAACCTAGAGAGGACAACCTCCAATACCAGCAGGCTAGGGCCCAGCATCAGTGTGAATAAAAGTGAACAGGAGCAGAGAAAGGAGTCACTGACTCTGGTAGGGAAAGTGGAGAAAGGTTTGCCCAGGTGGCTGTGCAATGTGTGTGACCAGTCAAAGTCCATCATGATCAGCATGGCAGGGAAATAAATTAAGCTTGACATATGATCTGTACCTCTTTAAAAATACAATAGAGCATAACGTTGAAACAGTTGTTAGACTCCTCCTCAAGACACCTGGGTCAACTGAGTGCAGTGGCTCATTCCTGTAAACCCAGCGTTTTTGGGAGGCTGAGACAGGAGGATTGCTTGAGGCCAGGAGATCGATACCAGCCTGGGCAACATAGCAAGACCCCATCACTCTGCATCTCCATGAACTTGAGCAAAGCATTGCACATTTCTAGGCACCACTTTCTCACCATATTATTTAACAGTTGGGTTAAATAACCTCTAAGATCCCATCTAACTGAAAACGACATGCTTATTATACTTAATGCCATCATTTTTCCCACACAAAAAGCATTTCTATAAAGTTATTTAAGAAAATAAAGCTGGCCAGACTCAGTGGCTCAGCCTGTAATCAGCACTTTGGGAGGCCAAGGCGAGTGGATTGCCTGAGCCCAGGGGTTTGAGACCAGCCTGGGCAACTTGGCAACACCCCGTCTCTACAATAAATCAACAATTAGCTGGGCGTGGTAGCTCACGCCTGTAGTTCCAGCTACTTGGAAGGTCGAGGCAGAAGGTTGAAGCAGAAAGATCACTGGAGCCCAGCAGGCTGACGCTGGGGTGGCCTGAATGTGCCACTGCTCTCCAGCTTGGATGACAGAGTGAGACTCCAACTCAAAACAATATAAAATAAAACAAAGCTAAATATGTCTGTTTGCCAAGGACAACACATGCAAATGTAGCTGAAGTAACAGACCCAGAAGAAGACAGCAGGGGCAAACCAAAAGACAAAAGAAAGGTGAGCCTGCTGGTGAGCACAAAAAGAAGGCCATTAGCACCATCGCTCAGGACACAGTCAAGTGCGACTGTGGCTGTTTAGAAGCTGCGGCAGAAACGCATCGACTGAGTATCTGCGGGTCACCTTCTTGACCACAAACTTCTCAAAGTGATGAACCACATCTTCTCTCTGCAGCCCACTAAAGAGCACCAGGGGATCTTTAATGCATACAGACTGGTGATGAGGAGGAAGGACAGTGTCCGTGTCTCGTGTTTGTTAAGTGCTGCTGAGGACAGTCTTTCCACCTGTCCAGAGCAGCCATGGGGCCCTACTCGCCACAAGCAGCCCGTCCCCTCAGCGGTCCTGAGCACCGTTCATCCAACACACGAAGTCCCCTAGGTCACGGATAACAAGAACTGCACGTCCTCGAGAGCACAAGTCGGTATGAAGCGAGGTAAATTGTGATTCGAACTGCGTAGCTTCGATTGCTTACCCAGTTCTGAATGTGACAGCGTTCAGCTCAGCTCTGCCCTAGTTGGTTGTTCCTGTCCCGGCACCGAGGCGGGCAAAAGGGGAAGCGCAGCGCCATCTGCTGTCCATCGAGGGGAGAGTCGAGGCTGTGGAGGAATCGCCGCCGTGTTCCTTCCCCTGGGACTCTGACTCCATTTCCAAAGCAATTCTCTGCGCTATAAAGGGATGCATGAGATTTATTTATTGTCATGTGAGTTTCTGCATCTATATTTGTTTTATTTGGGTCCGATATTCTACATAAAACTTTGATTTCAAGCAAAAATGAAATTTGAAATTTAAAGCCCAATGTATAATATTTTAAAGGAATGCACTTCATAGAACCACAGCATGCATTTAGTAATAAAAATATCGGCTGGGCTCGGTGACTCAGCCTGTAATCCCAGCACTTTGGGAGGCGAGTGGGTTGCCTGAGCCCGCAGGTTCAAGACCAGCTCGGGCAACTTGGCGAGACCTCTACAGTAGCGCAGGCCTGTAGTTCTGGCTGTTTGGAAGAATGAGGCGGAAGGATCGCCAGAACCATGCAGCCAGAGGTCGCGGTGGCCATGAGCGTGCCCCTGCACTCCAGCCTGGGCGACAGACTGAGACTCCAACTCAAAAAAAAAAATCTCACCCTCATTACAATGCTTTCCTTTGCACTCATTTTAAGTACCTTAAAATGAATGCCAAACACAAGTTGATATGTACACGTACAAGACGAACAAGAAAAGAGGGAAAATATATTCAAACAAGGTCATAAAAAGCAACAGCACCTTTTGAGTTATTAAGGTAAGTATTTTTAAAGAAATATTGGAATTTAAAGCAGTTGATTCAAAGGTTGTCTTACTTTTCTAAAAAAAAAAAAAGAAAGAAAGAAAAAGAAAAAAAGAAGCTGAAACTCTGCACCAAGTTTGTGGATCTTTTCTTCATTGGACTCTGCATGTAATTCTATTTTAATGCAGTCTGTTTTCAAAGCTGACAGTGGGTCTCGGAGATTCTTTCAACTATGAATGAACAATTGCTATTTGGAACTACATATTGGCTTTCTAACTTGGATGATTTAGAGTTTTTGTGTTGCGATCAGAAAAAATGAACAGGATGTCAAGGACAGTCACAAATGTTTCCAAGGCCTGACCTATGGTACCGCCATCCCTAAGATCCTGGAAAGCTCCCATGACAGGGCCCTGGCCAGCAATGCCCAGAGGCAGCTTCCAGCGGTCACTTCCTTCCAACATCTGATTCCAGCTGATATTTGTTAATTAAGCTTCTATTCTTTTAGTTTGAGGTAGAACAGGCAGCAAGAGGAAAACTGTGCTTATTTTTTATTACAAAAAAATTTGGAAAGAACAAGATGCTAGAACCAGCATCTTCATGAGACAAGTTATAGGTTAAGCCATAAGAAATTGCTGCTATTTTTTACCTAAGATAAAGTGATTCCATATAATTCACCCTAATATTTAGCAAACTCAAGGACAGGCACTCTGACATGGCTGTGACTAGGAAACGACATCCCTTGAAAATGAAATTTTTAGCTGCCCAGAAGTTTGTATACAACTGAGGCCATGCTTATGAAAGGTTATTTTGGACACATGTTTAGGGCTTGTTATACAAGTTTTTTTTAAAAAAAGAATCACCCAGGATTCTGGGAACTATGTTAAAATACTGAAATATATATTTAGTTCTGAATGATACTGGTATTTTAGTATTTGAAGAAAAAAGTCTGATCCTTTATGTATTCAAAAATCAGTGGCTCAGTGTTCAATGTATGTAACAAGAACAAATCTGTGGGGGAGGGTTGTTTGTTTTGAGTTGGAATCTCATTCTGTTACCCAGGCTGGAGTACCGTGGCATAATCATAGTTCAGTGCAGCCTCAAACCCCTGGGCAATCCTTCCACCTCAGGCTCCCAAGTAGCTGAGACTACAAGTGCACGCCACCACACTCAGCTAATTTTTTCAATGTTTTGTAGAGACATGGGTTTTGTTATGATGCCCAGGATGGTCTTGAACTCCTGGGCTCAAGTAATCCTCCTTCCTTGGCCTCCCAAGGTGCTGGGATTACAGGTATGATTCACCATGCCTGACCTGTGCTTATTTTTTTACATCTAGACAAGACTACACACATAAAGTTTGCACTAATCAACCAGATGTGCAATTGCAAAGCTTCCACTAAAAGCAGAACTCTCAGTCTGTGAGGTGGGAGGGTGGCATGAGCCCAGGAGTTCAATGAGCTGTGATTGTGCCACTACACTCCAGCCTGGGCAACAGAGCGAGATCCTGTTTATAAAAATAATAGTAATAATGTCTCAGTCTATACATGATGAAACTAAGAAAGACAACAAAGACGAGTGAGAAATGATTTCTTCAAAAGAGAATCGTACAGCTTACCATGGTAAAAAGATTGTCACTCTGAAATAAGAGTACAAAAAATTTCAAACAGTACTCTTCAAAGAGCTGGGGTTACTTGAGGATGAAAAAGTTAAAAGCAAAAAAAAAAAAAAAGACTGGAATTAGCACATTGCCTGCTCCTCACCTCTTCCTGACATGTATAGAATCTGAAAGAGCTGGTCGGCAACTGGGAAAATGCATACGAAAATGTTTGTGCAACTGAAAGATGATACCATCGACCTCTGTTTATTTGTTTGTTTTCACTCTGTTGCCCAGGCTGGAGTGCAGTGGTATACCCATGGCCACCACAGCCTCGACCTCAGGTAATCCTTCTGCCTTCACCTTCAAAGTAGCTAGAACAACAGGTACATGCCACTACACCCAGCTAATTTTTTTTTTTTTTTATTGTAGAGACAGGGTCTCGCCATGTTGCCCGGGCTGGTCTCCAATCCCTGGGTTCAGGCAATCCTCTTGCCTCAGCCTCCCAAAGGGCTGGTATTACAGGCACCCAGCTGACCTCATTTTTTAAAGTCGGTGCTTCTTAGAAGAACTATAAATTATATCAGATATTTGATTTTACATGTTGGGATTCATGTTCTTTGTTTTGTAAAGAGGCCACATGTTTTATATATGTCATTCATTAATCATTTATACTATTACAATATATGTGCATTTATTTTTATAAATGTATACATGACTTGACATTTTCTAAGTTTATAACTTTTATGTTCGAAATGTGTGAAGTTTTGAGTCTCACTTAATTTTTTGTTTGTTTGTTTTTATTGTAGAAATGAGATCTCACCAAGTTGCCCGGGCTGGTCTCGAACCCATGGGCTCAGGCAATCCTCTCACCTCAACCTCCCAAAGTGCTGGGATTATCACTCCAAAGGCATGAACCACTGCACTGGGCCTTAGTCCCACATAATTTGTTTTAGGAATTCTGAAAATGTGTTTTACATAAGTTATAGGTAGTGGTTTTTGCTTCACTTTCACCTTCCAAATCTCAACTCTCTTGCCCAACCCTAAGAACCACCCAGAGAAGGGGATTCTGGGAAATGTGAGTCTAGGTTCACGTGACGCCAGATTGGCAATGGACAGTCTAGTACATAGAACCTGACTGTTACTCCTTCACTAAAACCTTCAGCACACGACAAGTTGGCTACTTCCTTCTTTTCAAAATACTCTTTCCTCTTGGATTCTGAAATGACACCTTCTCTTGGATCACCCTTTACCTGGTTTCTCTTTCCTAGTTACCTTTTGTGCTTCCTCTTCATCTCCCAGAGATCAGTCCAGGGACGTCCTTGCTGATCGCATCGTGTCTCATGACTGTAAGCAACATCTGTGTATTAACAGCTCCCATTTATGTGGATATATATCGCCGGGTCAGAGCCTGCCCGAAAACTCTTGACTCCGTATTCAAGTATTGTCTTGCCCTCTCTGCTGTCATGTCTAATAGCCCAAATCTAATCATTCCCAAGAAAAATTTTTTCCTTAGTCTTCTTCATCTCAATAAATAGCAACTGTATTTTTTCAGCTGCTCATGTCAATACAGTCATCCTGATTTTTCTTTCATTCCACATCCAATCCAGCACCAAATCCTATCAGCTCTGTACTCAAAATATATCAAAAATCTGCCGAGTTCTCATCGTCTCCACCTCTGTAACCCTGTGCAAGCTCCTACCTGGACTTCTGTGATAGTATCCTGACCAACCTGTCTGCAAGTCTATTCCAGTACAACAGGCAGAGGGATCCACCTAAAACATAAGTTAGAGCACATCGCTCCTCTGCTCAGACATCTGCAATGATTTTCTGTGTTACTCAAGAGTAAATTCAAAGAGTTTACAATGTCAACATTATCAGAAACTGCCTTACATAAAACAGCAACTCCATCAACACCTGACCTTGCTTTATTTTTCTCCACAGTGTATATCACCACACACTGATCTATCATATACATATTTAGTACTTTATATCCCTGCTATCCTAAATTGTGCCTCCTTCTCAAATTTATATCTTGAGCCCCAACCCCCAATATGATGGTGTTTGAAGACGGGTCTTTGGGGGGTAATTAAGTTGAGATGAGATCATCAGGGTGGAGCCCATAATGGGATTCGTGTCCTTATAAAAAGAGGCATCCAATGAACTTGCTTCCTGTCTTTTCCCCACCCCCATCCTGTCACCCTGTGTGACACAGAGAGAAGACATCCGACTACAAGCCAGGAAGAGAGTCTTTACCAGGAAAAGAATCAGTAGGCACCTTGGTCTTGGACTTCCCAGCCTTCAGATTTGTGAGAAAATTAACGTATTGTTTAAGCCACTCAGGTTGTGGTATTTTGCTATGGCACTGCCTAGGACAAGACTAAGACAACCCCACTCTCTCCAGCTAGATTATAAAATCCATAAGGGAGCCGGCTCGGTGGCTCAGCCTGTAATCCCGTGCCTTTGGGAGGCTGAGATGAGTGAATTGCCTGAGCCCGCGGGTTCGAGACCCGCCTGGGCAGCAAGACCTCATCTCTACAATAAATCAAAAAATCAGCCGGGCGTGGTAGCTCACGCCTGTAATTCCAGCTACTCGGAAGGCTGAGGCTGAAGGATCGCCGGAGCCCAGTGGGTCGAGGCTGCGGTGGCCGGGAGCGGCCACTGCACTCCAGTCTGGGTGACAGAGTGAGACTCCAATTCAAAACAAACAAACAAACAAACAAAATCCATTAGGGACCAGATTTGTGTTTGCTCGCTGCTGTATTCCCAGCCCCTGGTTGCCACTCAACATACAGTATATTTGCACAATAAATAAATGACTGAATGAGTGGGCTGCCCAATGTCTTGGCTAGAATGTGACATAGTTGAGGTAGCTCGGATGCTAGCTGAAAGCAACACAATGAAGTAGGGATAAATTTTAAACTTAAGCTTTATTATTTAAGATTAAATAATTGCAAATGGTAATATAAGCAACCCATCTTGAGTATTCTAGAACATGCAGAAAATACAAATTTTGCCTCTCTGGATTTCTCCTTTTTGAAAGGGGTGGCCACTCGAGAAAACTTTATAGTACATCTATCCTGATGTAGACTTCATCTAGCAAACAGCATTTGGGAATTCTGAAAGCACAGCATTCAATTCCACTCCTCATCCAAAGCAGAGAAGTGTGTTTATGTCCTGAAAGCTATTGCGGAACTAACTCCTCAGTATAAGGGCCAACCAACACTCTTGAGATCTTGACTTTAAAACTAAGGCAGTGCTTTCTTCATTCCCTGAGAGGGAGTACATGTTGTGAAAGAAATGTAATTCACAATGTGAATTAGTTTTTGACAGTAATTCATCTGGTTCCACTGAAACAGAAAGCTCAGAAACGTTCAGACATCTCTCCTTGAGACTGCTGAAAATAGGATGGTTTTCAAAGCAGTAAGTAGAAACCATCCCTGAAAATCAAGGCCAAATGGACCAGAAATGAGAAGCAGTTTGTAAATGATGAACCTGGGTCCACCAGAGCCAATTACTCTAACAGGGACAATCTTTGTGTCTTCATTTGGATGCTTGAGATAGCCTGTTTACTGCAAGGGAAGTGAATTGATATGCTCTCTCGATGTAATTGAGGAGAAGCCTCTTGGATCACAAATTCATCCAGTAATTGCTTGAGGATTCCTCTGAGAAAGTGCCTACATAATTTCTTTTGTATGTGTTTTCCAAAAGGACGTGTGTCTTCTATCCAGCGTTCTCTAAACCACAAATGTACCCCATCGATTTTCTCAGTCTACAGTGTGCGGATGTTCAGCCCATAGTGTATAAGGTGAAAGGAAACAATAACTGAATATAGAAAATATTGATCTGCAACCATCGATTGAAGGCCCCAAGGTATCAAAGATTAGTTACTTTTAGAGAGGTACTGAAGGTGACTTTCAACTACTTTTTATTGACTAACGCAGACCAGATAAACCCTTCTGTTCAAAGCGACGGGCTTTTCTCTAGAAGTCATAAGGAACACACCATTTTACTCCCTTGCTTGAGATCTACACAAGACAGTCAACATAGTTTCTAAATACACATAAACATATGTTGTTCTGTAATCAAATGATTCACAGTATTCTATGTTAACGGTAACAGTAACTTACCACAGTTAGTGTTTACTATATCCTGGCAGTTGTTCCAAGTGACTTACATATATTAACTTATTTAATCTTCACAACAGCCTTCTGAGGTAGATACAAATATTATTCCCGTGTTACAGAAGAAACTGAAGTCCAGAAAGGTTAAGTAACTTGTCCAAAGTCAAACAGCTAGTAAGTGGCAGAGACAGTCTTTGAATTCAAATAACTTGGCTCTAGACATTACACTCTTAACCACTACGTGATGGCAGCACTCAGATGTTAAGGAAAACACGAGCGGCTTCACTGAACAAAACCGCACATGAAAAGTCTTCAAATAGTGCTCAGTATTCCATTTCTGAAGAAGGTGAAATAGGGGGAAAAAGTAACATTTTAAAGTTGAAGTGTTCTTCTGGTTTATTGTTTGAAAAAATAATTTAAGGAAAAAACCAAAATGACGGTATCATACCATAGCTTAATAAAGTATTCGGGGAAGATTTCCCATCATCACTTATACAATTTAAACTTTCTAGACTATAATTATTAGAAAAATGCAAAACAAAAGCACAATGAGATACCAGTTCACACCCATCAGGATGACTATCACCAAAAAAATAGAAAGTGCCAGGCATGATGGCACACCTGTAGTCCCAGCTACTTGAGAAGCTGAGGTGGGAGGATCCCTTGAGTCCAGGAGTTTGAGTTCAGCCTAGGCAACATCTCTAAAAATAAAAAGTAAAAAAATATTTTTAAACAGAGAGTAACAAGTGTTGGTAAAGATGAGGAAAAATAGGAACAATTATGCATTGCTGTTGGGATTGCAAAATGGGGCAGCTGCTACAGAAAACAGTATAAAGCTGCCTCAAAATATTAAATATAGAATCATCATATGATCTAGCAATTCCACTTTTGGGTGCATACTCAAAAGAATTAAAAGCAGGTATTCAAAGCTGGGTGCCATAGCTCAATCCTTTAATCCTTGCACTTTGGAAGGCCAAGGTGGGAGGATTGCCTGAGCCCAGGAGTTCGAGACTAGCCTGGGCAACATGGTAAGACCTCAACTTTTTTAAAAAATTAAAGATTAGTTGGGCATAGTGGCACATGCCTGTAGTCCCAGCTACTCAGAAGACTGAGGCAGGAGTATTGCTTGAGTCCAGGAGTTCCAGGCTGCAGTGAGTCACGATCGTACCACTGCACTCCAACCTGTGTGACAGAGTTAGACCCTAACTCAAAACACAACAAAACAAAAAAAGAAAGCAGGGATTCAAACAGATATTTGCAAATTCATGTTCATAGCAGCGAAAAGTTGGAAACAACCCAAGTAACCATCAACGTATAAACTGATAAACAAAATGTCATATGTACATACAATAGGAATATTATTTAGCCTTAAAAAGTAAGGAAATTTTTCTACAATATAGATGAACATCGATGACGTTATGCTAAGAGAGAAACTCCAGGCACAAAAGAATCAACACTGTATGACTCCACCAATATGAGGTACCCAGGGAAGTCAAATTCACACAGACAGAAAGTAGAATGGTGCTTGCCCCAGGCTGGGCAAAGAGGGAATAAAGAGTTAGTGTTTAATAGGTACAGAGTTTCCACTTGAGAAGATGAAAAAAGTTCTGGAGGTAGATTGTGCTGGTGGTTTCACAATGTGAATGTACTTAATGCTGCTGAAATGTACACTTAATGGCTAAAATGGTAAATGCTATATTATGTATGTTTTCCCAATAAAAAAGACCACATATGTTCATGTGTATCTGTGTGCACATATATGAGCATACATAGATTCTTTTTTATGCTAATCAGAGGTGTGAACTCTGTATCTGCTCTTTTTTTCTTCCCATAATAACATACCTTAAGATTTTCTATATTAGCACAGTTTTGTAAACAACTCCCTGATGTTCCATGGGTATGGGCATACCATAATTTAAGCCCCCTGAGAGCAATGATTATTTAATTGTCTACAGTCCTTTTTAACAATAAACAATGCTGTTGCAACAAAAAAATCTTCTAGAATAAAAAATCTACAATAGTTCTTGCATTAGGATAGACAAGGTAATGTGGTGTTCACACACACACACACACACACACACACACACACACAAACCTGAGACCCTTCGCTAAATAAGAAAAGTCTCTTGAATTCTCTCAACACAACAAGAATCTATTTCTTACTCATGCTACATGTCCTGCGAAGTCAGCAAGACCTTCTGCGCCGCACAGTTCCGCCAACTTCTGACTGCATCATCCAGAAGATGCAACTTTCCTCCCTGATCACTTCTCATCCCAGAAGTAGACTCCTATCTCATTACCCAGACCGGTATTTGCTATTTGATGAGCATTATAACTATCTCTTCCCCATTTCAATTACACAAGTAGAAATAATTTCCTCACTACAGGTAAGTCAAAAGTTTACAAATTATTTATGGACGCCTTCTTGGAATTCTCTAATGATTACTTTTCACTCAACAAATATTTACATTATTCTTACTACATACCAAGTGCAGATACATGGTAGGTATTCAACAAATATTTGTTGAATAAAAAACAAATGATCCCTAATTATCTAGTAATTGCAGCTCGCTCTCCTGGAGCAATCCAACTACTAGAAATGATTAGAAAGAGTAAACAAGAAATGACTTCTGTTTTGTCACCCAGTCACTTGGCCAAAACACAAATGAACTTAACTTCCTGTTTGAGAGGAAGGCTTGACTGTCAGGAGAACCAGGAATCTGACTTGAGTCCTAAACTACAACTAAGCCATGATCATAGCCCAGCTCAAAATTCTCTTTGTTTCAAGGTCAGTCCAGCATTTAAGTTTGGTACTTAAACATTTCAGCTTAGAGCTCACATTTGCATTTTGCACAAACATTATGCATAGGTGAAAGAAAAGAATACGTTACAGCCTAATCCAATAGCTAATTAGCAGCACCTGCACCAAGCAATATTAGCATCTTGCTATTAGGTTACTGTTTGCATTAAAGGATAAGTGATTATACCTGTCAAAGGATGACAGGACTTGCTTCATTTATCAGTTCATGTATAAATTTGAATGCCATATTTTTTAAGAGCCCAAAAGAATTTTAGATATGACATGGCTATTTTTGAATTTTAGTTACATATTTCAGTTGTTAATGACAGTATTTCACTTCAATTCCTAAAAAAATTTGAAAGTTGGATTTAAAGAAAGATTTAATTTCTTTCTTTCTTTTTTTTTTTTTTTGAGCTGGAGTCTCACTCCATTGCCCAGGCTGGGGTGCCGTGGCACACTCACGGCAACCCCAGCATAGACTTGCTGGGCTCAGGTGATCCTTCCGCCTCTGCCTTCCAAGTAGCTGGAACTACAGGCTCTCACTACCACACCCAGCTACTTTTTTGATTTATTGTAGAGATGAGATCTCACCAAGTTGCCTGGGCTGTTCTCAAACCTGTGGGTTCAGGCAGTCCCTTCACCTCGGCCTCCCAAAGTGCTAGGATTATAGGCTTGAGCCACCGTGCCTGGCCCCTTTTAATTATTAGTATCAGAATATCTCCTCTACTTGATCTACCTGTTCTCCCTGAGATTCCTATGACTAGATACAAACCCTAAGGTAGTAGCACATGCTAACACTCATGATTTTATCCCTATCCTAGCAGAACACCCAACCAGTGTCAGTGCTCAATACATATTTGCTTATTAATTAAACTCAACTTCTGCCTCTATGTTGATGACTCCCAAGTCTCCATTCCCAACGAATCTCCAAGCTCCAGGGCCTATTCACTTGGCTAAATATCTTTCTTTTAGTGTTTCACTATTCCACAGATATTTCATGATCAACTATGATTGACACTGATGTGATTTTCTAAGCTTATAGTCATTCAGATCAAGATCAAGAATTCACAGTATTCCATGTCCACACATAAGGAATAAACTTTTTTCTCCTGTGCTGGAGGGAGAGTTTCATGTTGTGAAGCAGAAGTCCTAACCTGGGACCAGAAAGAGATCTTAGAAAATCTAGGGACCTCTTAAAATTCATATAACATTTGCATTGTATGAATTTTCTCTCTGTCTCTGAGTAGGAGTGGGGCTGCTCTAGGACACAATGTGCCCTAAAAAGGAGAAGTCAGAATCTGGCTTCATAGGTGCTTGCCTAACCATTGTTAAGATAAAGTTTTGTATCATTGTATTTGTCATCAAATGCCTAAAGAATCAGATGTGTTCTGTGAGGTTTCAGAGAACACACTTAGCATGGGGAAGTTGGAAGAGAACATATGTTCGTGCAAGAGCATGTTCCTTCAAGAGAAGAAAAAACTGCCTCAGCTGTCAAAACTGGGATGGGCTGGTGTGGTGGGGAGCTATCCTGTTGAAACCTGTTCAAGCAGAGGTTTGCAGTTATCATTTGGTTGGGTGTCTCCAAAGACCTTTATCTACTGTTGACTAGGTGTTGGTGGGAATGGGAAGATAAAAAATGAAAAAATGCCTAAATGCCTTTAGGAGTCTACAATCTATGATATCATGGAAATTAATGCGATGTATTAAATTTTTACTCTTCCTCAAAACTGTCCTATTGTTGAAACACTATTTCCCCTAAATACTAGCTGTTACAACTCCTTGTATATTAAAACAAGAAACCTATGTCTTCAAAATATTTTGTATTCCCTTTTTTGCAATTACAATAGCACTGATTTATCTAACATGAGCAAACATACACTCTTGACTTTTAAGATTGAAAAGCTGTTTTTTGTGCATACCACCATGGGAATCCATACAATAATCAAGGCTCCGTGTTTTCTGTGAAATGGACTCAGATTTTGCCTCCAGCTGTACAATATAGAACACTGTAGACAATGTTTTTAGAATTACCATGAAAAGTATAAGAACATTTTCCAGGCTCTACAGAAGACTATTCTTTCAGATAATGGGAGTCACTTTTTTATAGTACTAAGCTGAAAAGGGCACTATAAGCCAAAGTCTTTATACTCAGAGAGCACATATATTCATTTATTTCAATATCTATCTGAGAATGAACCATTGCAGTGGTGACCTACAATCTCTTGCAGATTTATCCTGAAAAGATCCAAAATGCCCTTTCTACTCAGCATACATTATCTGTTCCTCTATTGAGAGAATCTCATCTTTGATGCATACTTTCTCCAGGTTACAGATATTCTTTGTGATATTCACCTGACTTTGATCAACAGTTTGATAGTTTGACTTCTATTGCAGAAAATATTCTCCAGTTTAAAAATGTAGACTCAAATAGAAAACTGTAATAGATTATTCAAAGCAAAGCAGTTTTAATCTATTTTAGAGCTTTTAGAGATGTTTAAGGAGAGGCATTTTGAACTTGCTAATTTTTGTGGTGTTTTTAAAATAATAATAAACTGATTTTTATAATACACTCAACCTTCTCCTTTATATCAGGGAATAAGGAGAATGGAGGAGGGAAAAAAAAGGAAAAACAATTTTTATTATTTCTCTTGACTGGGGTGAGAACTTAAAATGCACTTCCCAAAATAAATGAGTCAACTACTTTTCAGAAATAGGACAAATTATAATCAATAGGGCTTGGACATTTTACTCTGACATGCTGACTCTATGAAATTTTCCTTAATGCTATATAAGTCATCTAACAGTATTAAAATTAAATGCAATTTGAAATTAATGATGTGAACAATTTATTTCCATTATCATTTAATCAAACCACTTTCATAATATAGTTGTTCACCTTGGCTTCCCAGAGACTAATTAAATTAATACCTTTCCCAATGGCAGGGAGCATGGACTTTGGCATCTGATCTTTTCTCAGGTGTCACTGACTACCTCTATAAATTTGGGTAAGTCATTTCACTTCTCTGGGCCCAGGTTCTCCTCTGAAAATAGGTACAATATTACCCACTTCACAGATTATGCTTGTTTACATGACAACAACTAAGCAAGAGCTCCACTAGGAGCTACTCACATAGATATCAGAAATTCAGTTAAGAACAAGATAGACATTGTCTCTATTCTCATGGAATTTACATGATAGTAGTACAAGAAAATAAGAAAGCAGAAAGATAAATAATTACATATAATATCTGCTATATGGAATATACACAAGGGGTAGAAACAGAATGTAGCAGATAGGGGCCTAATAATACAGAGTGATCAGTGTTACAAGTAAAGATCACAACAAAATGAAATCACAGATATGAAGCACATGACTCATAAAAGGCACTCAGTGAACAGTAGTTTTTATTATTTATTTTTGCTTCAGAATAAGATGTGGAGAAAATTCTGGAATAAAAATAGGTAGGATTTGAAGTTTAAAGGAATAGCAGTTTAGATATTTCTATAAATTCTTTTACAAGATACCAACACAAATGGAATAAAATATCATTTCTTTCTAATGCACTGTTGAGTTCAATTTTTAAAAGTAAGGGAAATTCTTAGGGGCAAAGACTAAAAAGCTAGCAGGAACCCACAGATATAGACTGACACTGAAGAGCAGCTGGCCTCAAAGTGATTGCCAATTTCTGATATCTACAGTCTTGTGTTTTAATGACTGCTTGCGGACAGGAAACAAGACCATGAACTTGTGTAAGGTAAGGATTCGGAATTGAAGCTCTATATAAAGTACTCACACTTTGTCTCAGAATAGGCTGAAAAAGGCTGTCTGCCCACAGCAGAGAGGGAAAACAAAGAGATTTTTCTGTCTTGACCCATATTCAGTGTGTTTAAAAATAAAAATCTCTCCTGAGACTCATAACTAGAGGTTTAACTTCTTGTAGTTGGAATTAAAATTTGTGCCTCTGTTGGTTTTAGAATCTGCAAAACAAGAAATTAACAGATGAAGTTCAGGCAAATATGATCTCACAATCCAAAATCACAAAACACATCAGCAGCCAGGCCTGGTGGCTCACACCTGTAATCACAGCACTTTGGGAGGCAGAGGCCAGAGGATTGCCTGAGTCCACAGGTTCAAGACTAGCCTGGACAACGTGGCGTGACCTTGTCTCTACAATAAATAAATTTTAAAAATTAGCCAGGCATGTTGGTGCACGCCTGTAGTTCCAGCTATTTGGAAGCCTGAAGCAGAAGGATTGCCTGAACCCAGGAGGTTGAGGCTGGGAGCATGCCACGGCACTCCAGTCTGGGCAACAGAGTGAGACTCCAACTCAAAAAAACACATCTGCAAACAAATTACCATGAATAAAAGTCAGAAGGAATAAGAAATTAAGCTCTCAAGGACTTCAGTTAGCAGAAATATCAGATACAGACACAGAATACAAAATAAGTGTATAAAAGAAGCATACAGTGACTAAAATAAAAATCTGGAAAAGGTTACACTGATGAGTGGGTAGAACACCAAAAAAAATTATTGGAAATAAAAATTAAACTGAAATAAAATATGGGGCAATGATCAACTATAAAAATATAATGGAATTGTCTGAAAAGTGCCCGAAATCTAGTCAGATACCACAAATTGGCTCCAACAGAATGAAATCTATACATCACAAGTTTTAGAAAGATCCAGGACTAAAAATAAACTATTGGAATAGTTTCTTCTTTAGTGAAATGAAGAATTCTGTGCTTTTAATATAGTAAAATGGGGTGCCTGAGGAGATCTTAGGCTTTCATTAGATCACCTTATTTAGAAATGAAGCAGCTATTCATTTTACAATTGGAACAGGGATAATTTTTACAAACAGCCTCTGTTAGAAAAGTAGCTTCACAAAATTTGTGCCTTGCTGCTTGATGTCAAGGGTTGTGAGACAAGGGTTGATTGGGGTATTCAAAAGAATCAGTTGCAAAAACAAATGTGGGTCCATATAAATAGGGAGCACTGTCATTTTGTTTTCCACTTAAAAGAACAGGCCAGGCTCAGTGGCTCAGCCTGTAATCCCAGCACTTTGGGAGGCCAAGGTGAGTGGATTGCCTGAGCCCGCGGGTTCAAAACCTGCCTGGGCAACTTGACGAGACCTCATATCTACAATAAATCAAAAATTAGCCGGGCAAGGTAGTGCGTGCCTGTGGTTTCAGCTACTTGGAAGGCTGAGGCGGAAGGATCGCCAGAGCCCAGCAGTCAAGGCTATGGTGGCCGGGAGCGGCCATTGCACTCCAGTCTGGGTGACAGAGTGAGACTCCAACTAAAAAAATAAAAAATTAAATCTTAAATAAAAGGAGAACAAGAGAGACAAGGCAGGACTGAGAGAAGGACAAGAACGAAGGAGTCGGCACTTGTGCCCTATGTTACAGGTAGCACACAACTCTCCTGAGAGCATGGTGGAGCCTCAAAAGGTGCATGGGCTTGAGTCATGGGGCCACTATGGCAGCCAGGGAACCAGCCTGGAAAATGGTCCAGCAGCAAGAGGAGGTCAAGGGAAGAGGTGGATTCGGAAGCAGCTAACCCTCGTGATGGGTAGGCCTGGGAGAGAGCCAGCATTTGTACTCTGCCACAAGGGCATCTTCTGCCACCATTACCAGAAAAGCAACAAAAATATAATGGAATTGTATGAAAAGTGCCCAAATTTAGTCAGATAAAGAAACAAGGAGGAGATTGCGATCACACACACAGAAGACGAAAGGTGTTTGTCCTTTTTTCTTAGCCTTTTCGCATGATCCAGATAGAAGAGTGACAAGTCTGACCTGCACATGAGTTTTGCATCAGATATGAAATTGAAGTTTTCAGTGGGGCTAGATTGTTTTAATAATAGAAAGTGGGCCGGGCACTGTGGCTCAGCCTGTAATCCCAGCACTTTGGGAGGTCAAGGTGAAAGGATTGCCTGAGCCTGGGGGTTCAAGACCAGCCTGGGCAACTTAGCGAGACATCATCTCTACAATAAATCACAAAAAAAACTAGCCAAGCATGGTGGCATGTGCCTGTAGTTCCAGCTACTTGGAAGGCTGAGGTGGAAGGATCGCCTGAGTCCAGCAGGTGGAGACTACAGTGGTTGTGAGTGTGCCACTGCACTCCAGCCTGGGCAACAAGAGTGAGACTCCAACACACACAAATAAACCCTTATCTAAAAGTCTGTTTATTTGTTTTGTCTCACTCTGTCGCCCAGGCTGGAGTGCAGTAGCACAATCATAGCTCACCACAGCGACCTCCTGGGCTCATGCAATCCTTCCATCTCAGCCTCTCAAATAGCTGGGACTACACGTGTGGCCACCATACCCCACTAATTTTTTTGCTTTTTTGTAGAGATGAGGTCTTACTATGTTGCACAAGCTGGTCTCCAACTCCTTGGCTCAAGCGATTCTCCCGCCTTGGCCTCCCAAAGTGCTGAGATGACAGGTATAAGCCACCGTGCCCAACCTGGATCTGAAATTTTGAAATCTGTTCAAGGTCTTGAGAGGAGGTTGGAAAGTGGGATTTGGCATAGTATTAAAATCAGTTTATACCCCTATTTATTCCTCATCTCCCTAATGCAGTTAAAATTATGTAAAAGAATAATACAGTACTCAGTTTGCAAGCCCCCAAGATGAATATCAGACTTACATTAGAAAACCTATTTTACATTAATGATTGAAGATTACAGTCTATCTAGAGGGATGGTGCCCAGGCATAAAATGTTAATGCAAAATCCTTCATATTGGAACAAATGACTAAGTGCTGACTGTGTGGCACAGACTATATGAGACGAAAGAAGGAAAAACTCTGTGAGCCACCATTTCCTGGACAACACAGAATCTAAGTTATGCCTGGAGAGATGGCTGCCGTTTGCACTGATGAAGAGGTTTGGGGAGGATTCTGCAGGTAGTAGGGGAATCATGAGCAAAGGTGTGGGGATGCAAAACCAGGCATCATGGTCCATCTGGCGGCTGTGAATTCAAGGAGCAAAGGGATATAAGTTTGGAGGAGGTGAAGGTCAGATTTCAGCAGCTATGATAAATCAGCAGAAGGAATTTGGACTTGATTGGAAAAACCATTAGAGGCGTTGCTCAAAGGCTTTTCAGATGAGTGTCAAAGGAAGATTCAGAGAGGAAAGCATTTAGAAAAGGAAATAAAATATTTATTTCCCAAGTGGGCAAGAGAGAGACGTTAGCAGAACTGTCTAACTTAACGTAAGTAAGTAAGTATGTATGTACGTATGTATTTTGAGTCAGAGTCTCACTCTGTAGGCCAGACTGGAATGCAGTGGCACTGTCATGGCGGCCGTGACCTCCTGGGCTCAGGTAATCCTTCCACCTCAGGCTCCTGAGTAGCTGGGATTACAAGTGAGTGCCACCATGCCTGGCTACTCTTTTTACATTTTTGTCAAGAGGAGATATCACTATGTTGCCTAAGCTAGTCTCGAACTCCTGGGCTCAAAAAATCTCTTGCTTTGGCCTCCCAAATTGCTAGGATTATAGCCGTGAGCCGCAGAACCTGGTCAAGTATTTAAACACTGTAAAATTATCCAGGTCACCAAATTTACATTAGTCTGCCTGTGAGGGAAAAACAGTAGCTTTCTCATATGATTATCATATTCACAAAGGTCACGATGTGTCTTCAAACACCAGCATGGCAATTATCACGTTTAAAATGGTTTATGGGAAATAGTCAAGGTTTTAGCATTGCAGGGACCACACCCAGCCAGACTGACCTTGTTATTTTTTATTTATGTCAGAGAGTTACATGTGTGAAGTGCTTAATTATATGTGAAGGGCTTAATTATACCAGAAGCAGATCAAAGTAGAGTTGAGGCCAATGCATTTGACACTGGTGTTCAGTCTGGGATGAGCAGATCAGAGACCAGATGGCTATCTAGGTCTGGGCTGCATGTGCGTCCCAGTTTCACTGCTAGCAAACTGAGGCAGAAGGGCCAACTGACCTGCTCAATAACATGATGCAATCCAGTGAGGCCATGGTACAGAATCGATATTACAGTTTTTAGTCCCAGTTGCCCAGCCCTTCTGATTAGCCCACTGAACCATTTTACTCCTTTTTCAATAACTTACCAGTGAATTAATTCAAGTGTGGGTGTGTTTTGGAGTTACTATCAACAAGACAAATGCTCTAAATCCTCACAAGCAACGCCTATAATTCAATTATTCTTAATTAGGCAATGCTAATCTGAGAAAGAATCATCCTGTAAGACCCTTGATGCCTCCCTGGATATATCAGCATTATTGTCAGAGCATCTGCCTCCTTTATTGCTAATTCCAAACATATAATTTACCACTTATTTTATTACATTTTGGGTTTTTCCCCCTTGAACTTGGAATGTGCAACTGCTGTCTTGTTATGCTCTTAATCTGGTCACAGAAGGAGTAGTGTGAAGTTACAAATATACCTCAGTGGTACCATACTGATTCAGCCATTAAATGAGTCCCATTATTTCTGCTACCCGGCTCCATCTGTTTCCGTGCTGATGGAAGGCAGTGCTTTCTAAAATCTTGACTATACTGATTTGCTCTTTATTACACAATGAACTTGCTCTTGGTCAGTACTCATTAAGCATTTTTAAAAGTATGATACTTCTTTACAATGTAATTTGTAGGTGAAGAATTATTTCCATATATGTTACCCAAAGATGCAAAATTCATACCTTCTCAAACCTTCCTTTGTGTCACACTGATTTTTTTTTTCAGCATGATGGCGAAGACTTTTTCTTTTATTCTGATATTGCTGTTAATTTAGTCACCCTTTGTCTAACACACAGTACCATCTGCCAAAATATACACAAAGTCTATACGTTGGCCATTAAAATTGTGTCTGTGGGCACATTTATGAAACTGCTTTAGGGCAGCGAGAGTTGGGTGGAGGTAGGAGGGAAAGAGAGAAGGATAAACTGTAGGTGTTTTAGACCTGGAGGTAAAAAGGCTACCAAAATACTCCAATACAATTACATTTTCATTGTTTTTTTTTTCCTTTTGTAAACTAAGTTTATCCTGTCTTTTGAAATTATAATGAACACAGTTATATCCCAAGTAATAACTCAGCAAGACTGAGAATAATTCAAAGATGTTTTGTTGACCAAATGAACTTAATAATTTAATTTTTAAATGAAATTGTAAATTAACATAATGTAAGTTAAAATATAAATAAAACTTTCTGTGTAAAAGTTCTTTTTGACCGGGCTCAGTCTGTAATCCCAGTACTTTGGGAGGCCAAGGCGAGTGGATTGCTTGAGCCTGTGGGTTCAAGATCAGCCTGGGCAACTTGGCAAGACCTCGTCTCTACAATAAATCAAAAATTAGCCAGGCATGGTAGCACACACTTGTAGTTCCAGCTACTTAGAAGGCTGAGGTGGAAGGATCACCAGAGCCCAGCAGGTCTACGCTGGGTGGCTGTGAGTATGCCACTGCACTCCATCCTGGGCAACAGAGTGAGACTCCAACTCAAAAAAAAAAAAAAAAAAAAAGTAATTTTTGAGAACAAAACTTGGCTTTGGACTCTCTTTTCCCCCTCTTCTGGAAATTTTCACCTAAACTGGTGTTATGGCATTTTATTTAAAACACAGTTGCTATCTAATGGGGTGGTAATGCCAAGGCAGACAGGACCCTCTACTTTAACTGGATTCTGGAATGGGAACCTGAAGGTGTACCGATTTTTATGTCCCCTTTTAAGAATCATGGCAAAACATACATAATATAAAATTTACCATTTAGCCACTTATAAGCGTATAAAATTCAGTTGTGTTAAATATACCCATATCACCATGCTACCCATCTCCAGAACTCTTTTCATCTTGCAGAACTGAAACTCTACACTCATCACACAACTTTCCTTTCCTGTTCCCTCAGCCCCTGTAAACTGCTCCCTTCTAAGAAAATCCTGTTTAATCTCCCTTCAGTGCTATCTCATCACCACCACCAGTTCTCTGCTTCTGGGAGTTCAAGCCCTCCCCTCTGTCACCTGCCAGTCTCTATTCCTCTTCGCTTCCCCATGTTCATCTCCACTCTTTTCCTCACCACCACTTCCCTCCTCCCCTTCACATCCCTAATTTCATGCAACACTCTGTTCCCTCTAGCATTCATATTAGCTGATATAGCACTTCTTTTTGTTTTCCAAAACTTTTTTCTTTCACATTGATTCTCAGCATTTTAAATATACATTCTAGAACTTTTCTGAAGGCTGTTTTAGCAGGAGTAGCCATATTATAAACTGAGGAGGTAATATAAAGATGGCCACTTGGAGCACCCAGGACAGAGCTAATTTACAAAAATCATAACTTCTTCGGCCATTCTCCTGCTGCGTCTTCGACGTTCCTTTTTCAACCTTAGCTCTGTTTTCTCACTCTCTCCAGCCACGTATATCCCACTTGTAGTCCAAGATTTACAAATAGCACTACATAGGAAAAGTATTCTGAGATAGGAGCTGGGGAAAGGCTTTTGTAAGTGCACAAGTTTAGGGAATGCTGCAGGTTCTTTCCCCTCTTGAAGACTTGTTTGCATGATAAAAGCTCTGATAAGTCTTACAATTTAAAAAATCAATGTAATTTTGTCTAAAACAGCACTTTCTAAATTATCTGACTATGGACCTCTTAACACAGGCTTTTGGATTGTCTATGCTCTAGATTCCAGGACCAACTTTGTACTTGCAAGCTACAATCAAGTTCCTTACCTCTCTGGGCCTTGGTTTCCTTATTTGTGCAATAGGTTAAATAATATCTACTTTTGCAGGGTTATTGTAAAAATCAGGTTAAATAATTATGAAGGTATCTGGCATACAGTAGGTGCTTAATAAACAGTAGTCAACTGTGGTCTAATAATAGATACCAGAACATGAAAAGGTACATATTGATATATATGGAACTCATGATTTCTGTTTTTTTGGGCCACATTAGAGCAATTAAAACTTGAGCTTCAATCCTAAAAGCACTTAGATTAGATTCCAGCCCCCAATATCCAGTACTGGTGGTGGTGGTGGTGGTGTTTTGCTGTTGCTTTTTTTAAAAGTCGGGCTTACTCTGTTGCTCAGTCTGGAGTGCAGTGGCTCGCCATACCCTTAAATTCCTGGGCTCAAGCAATCCTCCCACCTCAGTCCCCTGAGTAGCTGGGACTGCAAGCGTGCGCCACCATGCCTGGCTAATTTTTTGAATATCCTGTATTGTTACAGGAAATTTGATGACTTCTTACTACCTCTCATATTGAAACTCTGTATTGTGTTTAAAATTAATCTGTTATTTTTAAATAGAATTCACAAAGAGAAACTGCTTTTATTATGTTTTTAATTTTAAGAGTAATTGTGCTATCTTTTAATACTGGGTGAGTTAATTCCAGTTGAAAATCACCTTGGGCTATAGTTTCTAAATAGGTCTGATTTTAAATATATGAGATTTATAATTTTTCTGCTTCTACATCCTAAATTCTTTCCTTTCTGCACACAGGTGGATGCATGTTCTTCCTCAGCTGCTGCTATTGTTGGTTAATCTCTGCACCATTTTGAAGTGGCTTGATTCTACTACTCCTTCAAAAAGGGAGCACTGCGGCTGGCCAGCTCTGGACCACTGTTATTACCTCTGCCCTCCCAGTCCTGTGGGGCATGACCTAATATTTCCTCCAATGTCACTGCTTTCACAATTTAGTTCAGTATTCTAGACACTGGAGATACAAAGATGGTGCAAGCATGACCCAGTTTCCTAATAGCTCACAATCAAAAGCCAGATTGAAATGAATTACTGCTAGATAAAACACATCGTGATCCCCTCAGTCACAATCTGAATTCCAGATTCTCCCAGCCCCTTTCTCACCTTGTAGCTTGGAAATTAATCCCTCCTAAACGTCCTCTGGTTACATTTAAGCAGTTCCCAGGGGGCCACTTCATGGACGCCCAGGAGCAGGGCCTTTGGTTTCCTCTGCTTTGGCTTCCTTGTGCTACTGTCTCTGATACAATGGCATTTGTTAGATCACCACTCCACTTAGCCTAGTCACTGTGGCCATCACTTCTTCCTCAGAGGAATGGTCTTTCCTTTTAACTCCATAATAGTTAGTACATCAGAAAAAATGTAGTAAATTTAAATGAGAATTTACTAAAATTCTGGAATTAACAGAAAGCTATGGCATGGCAACTACCACTCCAGCCTGGCTATCCTGATGTCCTTCACCTGATTAACTTACTTCTTTAGTATGTCACCAGAAGCACCCCAAACTAAACTTCCAGCATTAAACAACTGGGAAAATTAACAAATAGATAAAATAAATCCTCTAAACAGAAGACTGTGCAGCCATTAAAATTATGCAACAGATCTATGTAAACACTGATAATATTCACAATGTTTTAAGTGAGAAAAAAATTACAGAATGCCCTGCAGAGTATAAATTCAGATGCGCACACACACACGTTATTGTCAGCTTTGTCAACCTGGGAACTGTTTCCCAGGATACCCTTCCCTGTGTGGCTCTGGGCTAGTCGGCAGCCACACTCCCCGAAGGAATTTTCCGATATAGTGATGGACAGATGTAGACTTCTGGTGGGTTCTTGCTCTTCTCCATTCCACATCCAACTCTTCTGCTGCTGTCGCAGCAGTCCCCTTCTCCTAACCCCATGGCCCCAGAGGCAGTCATGCAGAGGCAACAGTGTCCCAGAGATCCCACCACAAGCTCCTCCTCAGATTTCCCTGCAAGCTCCCGATTTTCCACCCACACCAGCACTTCAGGAGAACTGGTTGGGGGCTCATTTTTGACCCTCCAACTCTCCCTTCTGGACTTTTATTTCTCCAGCTCCCCTCTCAGTTGCATAAGGTCGAATTCCTGGAATTACTTCCTTATTCTATAACATTCATGGTGGCTCTGTTTCCTGACTGAACTCCGACAGACACAACGGTAGAGGAGGAGAAACACTTTTCTTCAATCCTCCTAAGTACAGCAGCTGGGTCATTGCCAATTAAACTGTCAAGAAACAGATTAACAAGAAAAAAGGCCTATCATATTTCATGTTAATATTTTTACAAGTACTTCAAAACTTCACATAAAAAAATGATAATACGCAGCATTGTTCACAATAGCAAGATGATGGAACTAACCATGCTGTCCATCAAAAGAGGACTGGATTTAAAAAATGTGGTACATATACAGAATGGAATATTACACAGCCAAGAAAAAAAAAAAGAACAAAATCATGAATTTCGCAGCAACCTAGATGGAACTGGAGTTTATAATACTGAGTGATCTCTCACAGAAACAAAGATCTGAGCATCACATGTTCTCACTCATAAGTGGACCTTGAACAACTATCGTTAATACTATAAGAAAAGGATTGAAAGTGGCGGGAAACTATAGGGGGGGCAGGGAAGGGAAGGAAAGGGAGGTGGGATTAACAGTAGTCGATATTTGTCTAGGGATGGGGGGGCACACCTCATCAACAAGGGTACCTGCACAATGCATATTTGTATACCTAACCCTTAACTGTACCCCACAATTTTAAAATAAAAAATGATAATAAAGATCCAAAGAATCAACTAGGCCTGAGTGCTTATATACCATTTCAACAAAGAATGCTAAATTGTGGAGCTGTGACAAGACAAAGGAAAAGGAGGTGAGGGAGGGTTCCTATAGTGTGAGAACATACACATATGAGAAAATTAACGGGAGATAAGTGTTGTTTAGTGAGACCTGTTATGCAGATTTCTCTGGGTGCACTTCTGGGTCGATAAGAGTTCTAGAGGGCTCTCAGATAATTGAGAGTCCTGGTAAGTAAAAGTTGTTCTCGTCTTCGTGTGAGGAAAACACTTTACTAATGAAACTTAGTCCTGCTTTCAGCCAGATAGGGGGAGGGCAGACAGTTTTTGTTTTTTGCATCAGCTATTTCTTAATTGCCTTTAGCTCAAAATAACCCTCATGCCAAAGTGATATACGCTGGGGTGGCATATTCTGGCCTCCGTCATCCAGAATATATGTATATGTAGAAAAATGTCTGAAAAGATATGTACCAAATGTAAACCCTGGTTATCTCTAAGCAGATACGAATTTGTTTTTGTTTGTGTTTGTGTTTTGGTTTTTAAAAGAATGAGCACGGGTTAACTAAGCTTAAATGATTAAAGAAAAAAATATCTATCTGCATGACAACATTTGAGTAGCAACTCATTTAACCATTTGTAAAGCAGGACCCCTAGTACAATTGAATGGGACACAGACTAGCCAGCATTAATATAAGAACACTATCTTCAGCATATGCAGCCTGAAATACTCAATTCATTCTCTGAGACAATTGAGGCAACTCTAAAATACTATGGATTTTTTTTAAAAAAGGAAAGAGATTATCATAAATTTTCAGACTTTTGGCCACATGTACATTTTCTCATTGATTCTTTTCCCACCTAGCAAGGTAGATATATAAATCTTAATTTTACAAAAGAAGTGATTGACATACAGGACAAATAAGAGTCAATTAAAGAATTTATAATAAAATTTTCATGTTCAATGCTTTTTTAAAAGCCATTCCAAATAAAGATGAAGATATCTGTGAACATATACAAATTCTGCATGAATTTAGTCCGTTTTGGCAAGGAGGTGGTTGTCAAGGGCTTTTTGGTTATGTGCTTTTGCAAGGCATGTTGGCTTTCTGTAGGCAAAATGGGCACATGTTTGGAGCACTTTATAGCATAAAATATAAAGTACTCCCCAAAAAATGTAATTATTGTAAAATAATTTCATAGCTATTTTGGCATCCAAAAAAGTTGGCAAGTGATCAGCAGATGACAATTCTTTAAAAATGATCATTTTATCAAATTAGTCTGTTGTGTGCAGCAAATAATTAGAGCTGTGGACCTGGTGCTAAGCTATCAAATGGAAAAAATGTTACAAATTAGCCTCCTGGAGCATGAGGATAGTGAAAAGCACATTATAGCACTCCAATAAATTACCTATGTCAAATGAACAAACACTAACATAAAAACCAAAAGAAATTCCCTTTAATACTAAAAATTAAATGATTCATTCATTTATTAACTACATTTGCCCTATATTATTAATGGGGGAAAGGACAAAATAGAAAAAGCAAAGGATGCATATTTGTTACTTTGGGTTAAAAACATTTTCAGATGTACAAAATGTGACAGTGATTGTTTTACTTCAATATCTATTTCCTTCTCTCCCTTCTCTTCCTCCTCTTTTTCCTTCAGTAGTATATGATAAATCTTATCTGGGCCCACAAACATTCAGAATGTTAAAATTTTCCTATGTCCATTGCAGCTAGATACATCCACGTATCTAAGCTCTGGGCCACAGGAATATAAGTAGAAATAATTGGTGTACCCCCCACAAGTTTTATTAAATGCTGAGAGCAGGTCCTTTCCCTTTCATTTCTTCCTCCTTGCTAGCTAAAAAGAAAACATGGTAGATGGAACTAGAGTGGCATTCTTGCAACCACTGGTAGAAGTTATTGTTGGGAATACAAAGGAGTGGGCTAGAAGGAGACTCAGTACCTGATAATAGTGAGACCTCCAAATCAGTCTTGACTGTATATATTTGGGAGAAGAACAAGCGTCTATCTTCTTTAAGTCATCATTATTTAGGGTTTCTGTCACTTGTAGCCAAACCTTATCCTGATTAATTTTACCTAATGCACAGGCTTATGAAGATTTTGAGTTTTAAAGTTCTATAAATATGGGCCGGGCATGGTGGCTCACACCTGTAATCCCAGCACTTTGGAAGGCTGAAGTGGGAGGATCAAGAGTTTGAGACCAGCCTGGGCAACATGGCAAGACCTCTTCTCTAGCCAAAAAAAAAAAAGAAAGAAAGAAATTAGTGTGCCTGTAGACCCAGCTACTCGAGAGGCTGAGTTGAGAGAGAAGATCACCTGAGCCTAGGAGGTTGAGACTGTGTGAAACATGATCATGCTCCTGCACTCCAGCCTGGGCTAGAGTAAGACCCTGCTCCCCTCCCCCCCAAAAAAATCTACCAATGAGTATGTATATCATATGGTATTTATTGATTGCATTACTTAAAGCCTCTCTTTTTGTCTTCTTGATGTGCAAATTCTTAAAGCTTATTAAAGGCTGATACTATAATGGTGGCTCTGTTAATTTCTTATATTTCTGGGGATTTTTGCTGTATGTATTCCTCTTCTAAGATGCTTGATACACATTGTGCACTTAGACTACTGTACAAAATTACTACACAGTATTTGTCTCAAACTTTGAGTTTTGGCTTGTTTTTAATTTTCCATTATCTTTTCCCACTTTTTCTTTTCAATCTTCGGTTGTCTTTGCTTATATATTGCACAAGTTAATCTAGTTGTTGTTGTTGAGACAGGGTCTTGCTCTGTCACCCAGGTTGGAGTGCAATAGTGCAATCATAGCTCATGGTAACACCTTCAACTTCTGAGCTCAAGAGATCCTCCAACCTCCGCCTCCTGAGTAGCTGGAAACTACAGGTGTGAACCATCACACCTGTGTAATTTTTACATTTTTTCTGTAGAGATAAGATTTTGCTATGTTGTCCAGGCTGGTCTGGAACTCCTGGGGTCAAGCAATCCTCTCACCTTAGCCTCCCAAAGTGTTAAGATAATAAGCATGAGCCATTGTGCATGACCTGAAGGAAAATTCTTTTGAGAATGCTGGGTCTGGGAAATTGCACTTAGCTTCACCTACTCTTCTGTAAGCATTTGAAAATGTTGGAATTATTTCGCCTCTGTTCAGTGGGCAGGTACATAGCTTGGGTCTCTAGAATAGTCTGGTTGTGAGGGACTAGGCAGGGGTGGGAAAAAGGGGGAGGTGAATACCCTGTGAGAATGGTGAGGTAAGGCTGCCCTGTCTGGCAGAATCCTCACTCCATACTATTAGTAAGAAACACAGTTCTCCATCCTCATGGAAATCTGGGGAATAGAAGGTCCGTGCCACTATCAGGCAGCATACTGTTTCACATCCTGCTTTTGTGCAACTGCCATCTGTAAGTTTCCATATCATTTCCTATGAACAATATTACATCCTCTAGTAACATTTTCCCATTAATTACATTATCATTTTGTTATGAAAGTCACCAGGTATGTTTCTTGCAGAGAACATGAAGTCAGTTTTTTAAACCAAACATGAGGATTTTATTCTTTTTAAAAATGACTTCCTTTATATAAAAATAATATATGCTCATTTAAAAAATTCTAAGCCAGGCTCAGTGGCTCAGCCTGTAATCCTGCACCTATGGGAGGCTGAGGTGAGTGGATCGCCTGAGCCGACGGGTTCGAGATCCACGTGGGCAGCGAGACCTCATCTCTACAATAAATCAAAAAATCAGCCGGGCATGGTAGCGCATGCCTGTAATTCCAGCTACTTGGAAGGCTGAGGCGGAAGGATCACCAGAGCCCAGCAGGTCGAGGTTGCAGTGGCCGGGAGTGGTCACTGCACTCCAGTCTGGGCGACAGAGTGAGACTCCAACTCAAAAACAAAACACAACAAAACAAAAATTCTAGCATGAAAAAAATAGAATAGTAAAAAAATAGTAGTAGTTAACACTTATGGAGATCTAACACTATTTTCATCACTTTGCAGATACTAACTCATTCATTACCCACAATGACTTTATAAAACATATCTGCACCCATTTCACAGGTATCTGAAAAATTAAGTAACTTGCCCAAAATCAGTTATTGCGGCAAAGCTGCTATTCCAATCCCTCCCACTCCTGCCTCCCTAGCTTCTCTTATACTTCTCAGAAAGAAAAGAGTTAATAAAACTATCATCATCTCAAATTTCACCACCCAGAAATATCAATGAACATCATTTCACTGGTCTTTCTCCATATAAAGGATAGACAGAAATACTTTCATAAAATAGGGCTATATTATACATGGTATGAAGGAATGAAAGATCACAAATGGGCCTAAACTAAGAGTATCTTGCACCAAGAACTGTGATGAATCCAATTGTTTTTAAAATGTCAAATAAATACACAAAAATTTTAATAAGGTTGATAAAACTGGGCATGGTGGTTTAGGCCTACAATCCCAGCACTTGGGAGGCCGAGATGAGAGGATTGCCTGAGCCCACAGGTTCAAGATCAGCCTAGGCAACCTGGCAAGACCTCATGTCTACAATAAATCAAGAAAAATAAGCCGGGTGTGATGGCGCATGCCTGTAGTTCCAGTTACTTGTAAGGCTGAAGCAGAAGGATCATCTGAGCTCAGCAGATCAAGGCTGTGGTGGCCCTGAGTGTGCCACTGCACTCCAGACTGGGCGACAGAGTGAGACTCCAACTCAAAAAATTAAAATAAATAAATAAATAAATAAATAAATAAGTAAAGCTTGGTATAACACTTTTTAATGAGAAACCCACTTTAATTGAAAAATAAAACATCTCAAATAAGCCTCTGTATTAAACATCAACTAGAATTTGTTGAGGAAAATCGCTTTCCTAAGTGGTATTATGTAAGTATCAGAGTATCAAGAGTTTCTCTCCTTTATTCTGATTCAGCTACAAGCAATATTAAAAATAAGAACTTTTGAGCTGATTTAAAAATAATAAATTAAAAAAGAACTTTTTTCATGAATTTAAATTATAAATCTGTAAAGTCTACCCCATTCCCAACCCACTAACACAAGGAGAGATTTTAAATAATCATTTTCCTACTGAAAAGTTCCTAGATAAAAGCAAATAAAAGTCAATATTTCCCTTATGAAAAAGCTATGGGAAAGACACACAAGACTATTAATGACTTTTGTTTTTTGTTTGTTTTTTTTTTGAGTTGGAGTCTCACTCAGTCGCCCAGACTGGAGTGCAGTGGCCGCTCACGGCCACCGCAGCCTCGACCTGCTGGGCTCCAGCGATCCTTCCGCCTCGGCCTTCCAAGTAGCTGGAACTACAGGCGCGCGCTACCACCCGGCTAATTTTTTGATTTATTGTAGAGATGAGGTCTCGTCAAGTTGTCCAAGCGGGTCTTGAACCCGCGGGTTCAGGCAATTCACTCACCTCAGCCTCCCAAAGGCGCGGGATTACAGGCTGAGCCACCGAGCCGGTTTATTAATGATTTTTAATTCATTCACAAAACTTCAAACACAATTCCCTCAAGATGCTCTCTCTACCAAAACTTTCACTTAAAAGAGTTCTCAGCCCAGAATGGTTTAGCTTAACACAGTGGAAGTATTAAACTCTGAAAGGGACTAGTACTAAAGTTATTGCTTTAAACTGGAAAAATAAAAAACAAACCTAAAGTCTCTTTAAAAAAAAAAAAAAACCATTAAACAGCTCTCACAAAATTACACTCATGTAACTGCAAAGAAAATGTTCAAACACATAGTAAACACCACTCTTTAGAATGACAGAACAAAGGCATATATATCTTCATTAAGACGTATGGCTTTTTTGTGACTGTTAATTACTACCCATAAATAAATCACTGCTGTTTGACTAAAAAAGGTTTCTATAAACTTAACTCCCAAAATTAATGATGTTACTAAATCTAGTTTAAAAATTCACTGTAGAAATGCCAACAAGTTTTTTAACAAACCAAATTATACTAACATATGTATATATGATGAGCAAACTACTGAGATTTCACGTTCTCTTATTTATTTTAAAGAAAGTATAAACAATATACATTATTAGGGAATGTCAGTTAATCCACTAATTTGTTATCCTGTGTTTTGGGCATGCTAGGACAAAAAATCTATTTTGTTCCTGAATACTAAGAACAAACCCAATTTTGACTAAAAAGTGGGAAAACAGAACAGCTAATTGAATCTGTTTCACTACTTCATAGTCACAAATTCTCTCAGAATAACAAATAAGCACCATATGAACAGATAATAGTGTGTATAAACTCAAATTTTAAGGTATAATAGCAGCCAACCAGAACTCTTAATATTTGACTTTTTAAAACTTTGGTGATATACAGAATTTTAATCATCTTATAAACATTTCAATCTCATATTGCTGGTCCAGTTTTTAAAGCCTTAATAGAATTCTATATATCATCTGACCAACTGCATGCATACATATACGTGTACATATGCATAGAAAAAAAGTATATGTATATACATCTTTAGCTTTGAATTACTAAACTGAAATGAAGCCAAACCTCTCATTTAAATATATATGTTGAATATAATGTCATCAACTTGAAAGTTTCCAATAAAGTTTCATCTTAGCTAATCAGAAACACTGGTTGTCATCTACCACCTGGACAAATGTTCCAGGTGCCAGAAAGGGAGACACTAAGCTCATTTAGTGACAATGAAAGTGAAATGACAGAAGTTACCTGGGTTCTGGATGACACTGGCCAGCTGCTGAAGTCCAATCCAACACTGTCCTTCACTGTACTCCTAGTTATCAAGCATCCCAATCTTAAAATTTTTTAATTGTTTTTGAAAGCTAAAATAATTCAGACACCGAGGAAACTAAACATTTATTGAATAGATGTTTATTTAGTAACAGCAATATAGTTTCTCAAAAAAAAAAAAAAAAGAGCTGAAACTCCTCCAAAATAGAACAAAACAATTTTCCATTATTCTCAGTTTAGATCTCAATCTATAATTTTATACTACTCTCCTTTAACAACTGTCAAAACACATAAAATACTTGGAGGAAGATATTCACATTATTCTACAACCAAAATATTTTAAGGTAATAAGAGTGTAAGGGTAGTATTCTCTATATATCACAGTACACCATGATGTTCTCCTGCAGCTTTAGAACTATTACTACTCAAAATATTATTATATCTATGCAAAATGATTGAGGACATTGAAACATCTGCAACCTTTTCCAGTTTTTGATGTCAGGATCTGGTGTGCAAACCACCATTTCCTTCACAGAGTTCCTGCTATAGTATCCAACAAAAACCAGTGGTTCAGCTCTCAAATAAGGATACAATGCATATGATACATGTGTGTTCTGCTGAGTTTGGAACGGATGATGTATTCTACAGCAGTACAAGCCCTGGATTATTTTTGCGTGACAAAAATAATATTTCAATATTCTCTGAAGACATCTTATACAAAGGTTGAAAACAGTTATTTTTCATAATCAAAGTCAATTTACTTTTTAAATACAACATACACTGTTGCATTATGTTCACCAGTTCATACAAGGGGTTGCTATGGTGTGCTATGTGTGTGAATATGCTCACATACATTGTGTACATAAACTAAACATAATCAAATGCTCTACATCAGTTCTTAAGTTTGATAATTAAATATCTGGCCACAGATGCTCCAAACGGTATTCACAGTATTAGTAGTGAGAGAAATTTTCATTTTTGTTTTTTCTTACCTTTTCAAGGGCTTTGTTTGAAAACCGAGCCATAGTAAATTCTAAAGAAATAATTCCATTAAACATTTGGAACTACTAGTAGAAATGAGGTGACAATATACATTTTCCACTTAAAAGTCTGACATGGATTTGCAATCAATTTTAAATTGCTTGGTCAAATATGCTACTCTTTTCCTCATAATTCTCTAATCGCTAGCTTTCTGAATAACATATTCATTTTTAGTTTTTGTAAACATTCCTGTATTACTTTTTATTTTTTATTTATTTATTTTATTTTATTTTTTGAGTTGGAGTCTCACTCTGTCACCCAGACGAGTGCAGCGGCCGCTGCCGGTCACTGCAGCCTCGACCTGCTGGGCTCCGGCTCCGGCGATCCTTCCGCCTCAGACTTCCAAGTAGCTGGAACTACAGGCGTGCGCTACCACACCCAGCTAATTTTTTGAATTACTGTAGAGATGAGGTCTCGCCAAGTTGCCCAGGCGGGTCTCGATCCCGTGGGCTCAGGCAATCCACTCACCTCAGCCTCCCAAAGCGTGGGATTACAGGCTGAGCCACCGAACCCAGCTATGTATTACTTTTTAGACTTCTGTCTTAGGTTTATAGATCTTAGTTTTAAAAACCTAGTTTCATATTCAATTAATGAAGAAACAACAAACATCAAACAGTCTAGTCAGGCTTTAATAGACAAAAAAGGGTTGCTTCAGCAATGTATAAAAGAATAACTGTTAGAGTATACATCATTAAACTTTTTATTAAGTATTAAAATGCAATAAGGCGATTACTGTTTTAAGACACTTTAAATTGCATTTAATAAACGGATAACTGGCCCCACATTGACATATTGCACCCCTAGTTTTCTTCTCTACTTTAAGGAACCAAAACCTATTTTAATAAACAGATAAGTGTTCTTTCTAAAAACATCTCCAAGAGGTTCTGATCACTACTAAGGTATTTATTACTTAAATAGAAACATCTGAAAAGCCAATGAATAATATCTTTTCAGGTTTGTCCCTTTAATGTATTTATGCTATCTCCTGTTCTCTTGAATCTACCCACAATGGCTCAACTAAAAGTAACCCTACTGAAGAATAAACGATGTGGTCTATTTATTTAATAATCTGCCATTCAAGGCAGGGCAGTGATTCCTGGGCCCCTTTAGACCTAGTGAAGTCATCCCCTGGTGAATAGGTGGTTGATCTTGCATAATCCAACAAGGAATGCCTAAAGGGACAAAGGTCAGAAGGAAGAGACCTGTGTTTCCACAAGTCCTGGCTCACAAACTGGGATCCAGTAAAAGGTTGAATCAGCACTAAATGATCAGCGAGTAGGGTGACCAGGAAGCAACTCTAGTATCCCCTTCCATGGAAGCCGCACCTTTCCTGACTCAGGAGAGCCAAGGCCAGCAGACAGTGACATAGGCTAAGGGGCCACAACTCAAAAAGGAAACAGGTTCACATCATTTTTCTCCGTCTCTACTTTTCGATCTTCACACTCTCATTCCACCTGCTCTCTTACTCCACCTTTTGCCTTTCTCATTCTTATTCCCTTCTCTTTCCTCTTCCTTTTCACTTCCTCTCTTTTCCTTCTTTTTTGATTATTCAGTTACATCCTTCTTTTCTCCTATACTTTCTCTTCCTGTAAAACTCTTCCTTACATCATATAAATAATTTCACACTGGAGATGTGTGTCAGAAAACATCACCCTAAGGAAATGGAATGATGTGTACAGAAGACAACAGAGCAAAACAGAACCTCAACAGTAACTCTAGTGTGGCATAACATAAGCCATGCAGAATGCTTACATATCCGTTATTTCTTTTCACTCTCATCTCATGAGGTTTGAAGGGCATATTGATTGTACTTTAAAACCTAAGGCACAGAGGTTAAATAACACACCTGAGGTCCCTAATCAAGAAGAGAATCCAGATCTAGTTCATCATACCAATAATATCTGACTGGAGGCAAGATGAGAGAGCAATGACTAAGCAGTAGTAGTATTTCAGGCTCTAAAGTATACCTTATGCATTATGAAAAAAGTATGTATTTTCTTAAGATTTAAATCACAATATATATTTTCTAAAGGGTTTCCAAACTCTTTTCTACTTCATATAAATGAAGACTGACTACATTTTAAAGGCATCCCACTTTGGTAATATTGTAGCCAAGAGATAGTGCTGAGGTCAGAATTGCTCTAACACATAGACTCAAAGACTATATAAAGTAATTTATATTAACTGCATAGATATGCGATATTTTATAAAAGGCTATTTATAGTGAAAAACAATGTAATACATTCTCCAAGTTGTCCATCTATTTTTAACCTCATTAACTCTGAGAACTGTATTTCTTTAGAATTCTCAAGGAAAAAGTTACTTTGTTTAAAAATAAACTCAGAAACTTTAAAAGATGTTATAGATATTATGTGATACTCTCAATCTTAGGTTAAAAACCAGTCCCTACAGAGGAAGCTTTTACCATAATCCAATTTATAGTAAGATGTCAAGTTCAGTCAGTCTAAATTGAACAGATGAAGAAATTTGTAAATGATCCACAATGTAGTGTGTGTGACAGTACAAATATGCCACAACATGAATAAGACCACAGTGTACAGTCTAAGTGGACTGAACTATGACCACACTCTTCAGTCCTAACCAATTACATTAGAGCCTATAGGACTAAAATTCTCTGTTCACTGAAGAAATTAAATCTTAAGGAACTTACTAATGTAAATTCGTATCTTGTCAATAACCCCAAGTGCTTCCTCTAATATATTTCTTTTTTTAATTTTTAATAGATCATTTTATTTGTTTCTTTGTTTTTGAGTCGGAGTCTCACTCTGTCACCCAGGCTGGAGTACACTGGTACGCTCATGGCTACTGCAGCTTCAACTTGCTGTGCTCAGGCAATCCTTCCGTCTCAGCCTTTCAAGTAGCTGGAACTACAGGCGTGCGCCACCAAGCCCGGCTAATTTTTTTTTATTTATTGCAGAGATGAGGTCTCACCAAGTTGCCCAGGCTGGTTTCGAATCCGTGGGCTCAGGCAATCCTCTCACGTTGGTCTTCCAAAGTGCTAGGATTATAGGCATGAGCCACTGTGCCTGGCCTCTAATATATTTCAAAATCACATTTACAGTCCACCAACTGTGCCAAGAATTGTGACATCCTAACTTCAGCATTCAAGTTGGCAAAAATAATTTCCAGTGCTTCCCAAACTAGCTGACATCAAAATCGTCTGAGGTGATTGCTAAAAACAGAATCAAAATGTGACAGATTTCTGCACTCCGATTCTAACAAATCAACTAAAAATTAGCAGATTTGAGACAACCAGGAAAATATGCTTAAGAATGGGGTATGAGATGAAGCCAAAGGATTGCTGCTCCTTTTGTTAGATATGATATCATTGTTGTCACCTAAGTATTCATAGCAGTGAAATAACACAGTGTCTGGAATTTTCTTTAAGCTACTTCAGCAAAGAAAAAAGGGATTAATAAAGCAAATATGGTAAGCTACTGATAAGTGTTGGATCTGAAAGCTGAGTACTAATGCACTATTTTCTCTACTTTTGTGTAATTTTTAAATCTCTTCATTAAAACAAAATTTTTAGAAACCCCATCCCTGACAATGTATATCAGAGTCTCCAAAGGTTCATTGAAGCTCAAAAATCTGTTCTTAACAAGTTCCCAACAAGAGTATTATACAGCCAAGCAGGCAACAGTCTTATTTGGGAACCATTAGAAATGATCTCATATGTACCCGACAAACTTCAAAATGATAGATTCTCATTTTCCACTCAGCAAACTCAATTTTAACACAGTTCACAGGTTCTTATATTAACCATGGCATTCTGCCAAGGAAGTACAGCTCGTACTCTCTAAACCCATCTGTTCTAAGAGTGCTGGGCTGGCTATCAACTTCTAATTTGCCTTTCTTAAACCTTCCTCTGTCACTCTGTCCCTGACTGAACTACAGAAGACCAGGGATGATTGTACTAACCATCTCTTTCTGCATATTCCATGTCTCCACAGAAGATACTGTGTTTTTACAAAGCCAATCACCACGATTTTCATGAATGACATTGGTCTTTCAAGATTTTCCCTTCTCAATTTGTGCATTAAAATATCAAAGAGAGAAAAAAGAAAATAGCCAAATAGCAGTTGATAAAATGAGACATGTGCCCCCCAGCACAGAGTTCATGCCAAGTACTCAGAATCTATAGCTATATTAGAGAATATTACCAGACAAGTAACATTTTTTCTCATTAAGATTTTAAAAAGTTAACTATCTTAAGTGATGTTCAAAAAAGAAAGATATGCTCACTGACCCAATCAAAACAACTGTTTCTATAGCTGTATGTTACAATTTTCTTATTCTAAACCATCCACCAAAGTTGTCTAACTTACTTAAAGGCTCTATACATCTGCTTCTTCAAAAATATCTTGGAAAGCCATTATGAGGTAGAAGAAATATTTAAATAGACCACTTTTTTCTGCTCCACTGTAACTGAAATTACTGATCACAGAAAGTATACAACTTATGCATTTTGGTCCATCACATTTTCTTCCAGCATCATTAGTATACTATTAAGGTTCTCAGTTTATTATCAACATAATATATTTTGCTTCCAGAATGCCCAGTAAAGCTGACAATTCTCATTTAAAGTGATAAAAAAAATTTTTCTCCAAATATCTATTTAACAATCTTAGATCTGAGTTTTGGCAAGACAATTTAATGCATACAAAGTGAAAACACTACATTTCTCTCCCTTTCTTCCCCCCTCCCTCCCCTCCATCAGTCCCTCTCTCCCTCTCCCTCTTTTTCCTCTCCCTTCCCCTCCTACAGATAAAACCTCAGGTTTTCACTATTTTTTTCTCTTTCTTAAACAGCTCAATTTTTTTTTAACATGCAGCTTACTTATAATCTAAACACAGTTTTAAACCTGATTGTCACAAAAATATTTTAAAACGGAGATGAAATGTATAAAGGCACACATAGATTGTCAATGGTTACATCGGTTAAATCACATTTTTTTAGAAACAGAACTTCTTCTGCTCCTGTAAACAATGTTTTTTCTCACACATTTAAAGTGAGGTTAGTGCTGACATAAAAGTATTGTTACACTCACAGTCTGAGTGTTTCCACTGTGTATGAGGTACATTTTCTCCAACCATACACTCTACTACTCTTACTCACTTGAGAGTAAGAGTCAACAGAAGCCTGCAGGCTAAAACCATTCAATACTATTTTCATCAATAGTGGAATGACAGCAAGTAACATTACAAAACATCAGAGATCAAAAATGTTTCTTGCTGAAGTCCAAGATTTTAACTTATTCTTCATTACATGAACATATTGTTTATATAACTTCTTTGGAACAAAATTATTCTGGAGATGAATAATTCCTTCCTGAATACTTCATCCAAGACTATTCCTTCACACTTATCTTCTGACACTTTGTTGTTTCACCCATATGATTTAGCAGTCACCAAGAATCACCTTTCCTTTGGTGGTCTGTCATAACGATCTCTTATGCTTTTTGTTAGTTGTTTGATAAATATTTTGTATATTTTTCCACAATATGTATGTACTGTCTTTTGTAGTTCCAGTTCTAAAGGTTTTAATAAGGAACGGACGTTGTCATCTTCAAAAGAACACTAGAAAAAGAAAATAAAAAGGCAAAGATATGTCTAAATATTATTTTCCAAACAACTTCAATCTGTTTATTTAATATTAACAACCTCCATTTAAAGTCTCACAGAAACTATATGCTCAACAAATGTTTTCAATAAATTAAAGAAAACTATGATCTCTCATTGAGAGAAAATAAGGTAGTCTTTGGGGTAAATCTTTGGGAGAATCAGGGAAAGCTTTCTAGAGAAGAGTCATGAGGACAGGGCATTCCAAGTCAAGAGAAGATCATGTGCAATGGCAGAGAAGACCTAGAGACACTGGTGTAAGTAGGCAACCAAAAGCTCTGAAGACAGCTGGGAAAAACTAACCAAAGCTGACAGGTTTAAAAAAAAGCTTTACCATGTACCCCATCTCCATTCCACCTTCCAAAAATTACCCTGGTAATAGTGTTGAGGTTAGGCTGGAAAAAATGAGGATAGAGACATGGAGTGGGAGAATTGCAACATGATAACAGTTCAGCATTTCCCAAAGAACTCTAACCGCCCCAAAGGATAAATACATTGAGAATGGCCAAATCTTCATGGGGATCCAGATCAGCACTTTAAAATTCTAAAAAGTAAGAGAAAATACATCTGTTGAATGTTGTCTGGCCCACTAGTTTCAAAATATATTTTTGACCAGAATCCTTTTTTACTATAAAACAATTACTATCCCAAGGAATATATTTTTAAAAGACTAGTAGTATTTAAGTGGAAATAATTTGTGATCTTAGTATTTCCAAACTGGTGTGTTTTATGATTCAATATTTTCAACTATTTCAAACCTAGTAAGTGGCTAAACCAGAATTTTTCCCCAGCAGCCTAGCTCCAAAAGTCCACACACTTCACCACCACACAGCACTGCTTATCCAAATGTTAAACAAATTAAACTGTCTCAAGTCAGTTTCAAAAATCCTGCTGCAGGATGAAACTCAATGAAAGAGGAAAATTGGGAAAAGTGTTTTTTAACATGGCAGCCAGGTTGAAGAAGGCAAACTACAGCAAATGATATGCTGAGTAACACTTCAATGTGTACAAAACGCATATTTGAACAACTGGTTGAGAGGCAGATAATAAAAAGAAAACCAAATCATAATTTTTTTTTTTTTTTACTGTACGATGACAATAAAATGAAAAGACTGTAAAGGCTTTTTTTTTTTTTTTTTTTTTAGTTGGAATCTCACTCCATTGCCCAGGCTAGAGTGCAGTGGCATACTTGTGGTCACCCCAGTGTCGACCTGCTGGGCTCTGGCGATCCTTCTGCCTCAGCCTTCCAAGTAGCCAGAACCACAGGTGCATACGACCATGCCCAGCTAATTTTTTTGTTTGTTTATTGTAGTGACGAGGTCTCGCCAAGTTGCCCAGACTGGTCTCGAACCTGCGGGCTTAGGTAATCTACTCACCTCAGCCTCCCAAAGTGCTGGGATTACAGGCTGAGTCACCGAGCCCAGCCTGTAAGGGCATTTAAGAATTAGAGAAAGACCGCTGATTCTCAGGACTATGTAGCACTTGAGATTTAGTTCCTTGGTTTTCATGTGATTTAAATCCCAGTGTTTGTGGCTTTAAAAAGGTTTCTTTTTCCATCACTGGAAAAAAAAAGTCCTTTGAAACAATGCCTCATGAGGTAGACCTCTTTCAGCCTACCATATGACATAGGCAATTTGACTCTTAGGACAGATGATAAATTACCAAAATTTCCACCTATATAAACATAACCTAGAGACACTGCTTTTTCCATTCACATAATCTGCAATGCTTACAGAGTTGTGCAGTACATAACCTACATCTAGTTGTCCCTTTCCCAGAGGCCACATGTGCCCTTACCTGACTGTCGACCTATTTCTATACATATATATACTATGACTGACTTGTCCTTACCCTTACTTTCCTGCCTGGTACTCATCATGCTTACAATGCAGTTCAAATGTCAGCCCCTCTGGGAAGCCTTTCCATACACTGCTAATCATTCCCTCTTTTCATTGGAATAGTACACTAATTTTTAGGAAGGTCATTATAAAGACTGTCAGTTGAAAGGTGGAAAATAGTGAGGTTATGATGACCATAATTAGGCAATTTGATACATTTTCAAAGAATGGAACATGTGTGAAAAGTACATATAGTTCCATCCAACAAATCCTGAGTGTCAACTATATTATATACAAGGCAGTACTGTGGGAAGGAAAACATTCAAGACTCCTTCACAGAAATGGTTATGCAAATATAAGCGGGGTATAAAGTAAATCAAAGTTAACATAGAAACATCAAGAAATATAATAATTCAGAATGAAATACATGAAGTAGAAAATACCTTATAGAGCCATAAAATGTTATGTTCCTATTTTGAATTTGCAATTTTTAAACCTAATATTTTATTCACTCAACAACTAATATTTAACAAATAAGCATGAACTGTAAAAACAAATTTGCTGGTAGATGTAGCCATGCATTTACATTTTAAAGATGGTTCACATTCTCTATAATTCATATTGTTCACTGCATTCCAAGGCTATGACTAAGCTTCTGTCTGGAACTTGCATAAATACCCTTGTCTGAATAGAATTCTTTTAAAAAATTACATCTCTCACTGAATTATAGATAAGGGAAGATAAAAACACTAACCAAGAGCACCATAAAAAAACGATTAACTTCATTAAATTGAAAAATGAATAGATACATGCTGTAGTTAACACAGACCCAAAACACACACACAAAATTCAGTATTTGAAATTCTTTTAAAAATAAAACTTTTAAAAAATCAAGTGTTATTAATCAACTTAAAACTGTTACTCAGATTTTTAAAGGTATATATTTTTATAAGCCAAAGAAAAGATCAAATACAACAAGGGAAATGTAATTTTCTAATAAGAGATTTATAAAAAATATTCGAAGAAAAAAAAGGAATCACATTTTTATACGAATGCATTTCTTTTCTATCCTGCAAAGTCTCAGAACCCCAAAACTACTTTTTTTCATTTTTATCACCTTCTGACGACCCATAATAAAACATTATTAAAATACAATGTTAATTTCTGAAGGCATACAAGGCCTGCTACATTAAAATGAACATCAATACTAAATGTTACAATTCTTAAGTGAGTGCAGTCACGTCATGATAAACAGATTACTTAGATACCTTATCTGTCAAGTTTATAGGACAAGAAACTTAGTAAACGATACACCAAAATAGCAGCTTACAATGCTGTTAGCATTCTGCTACCATCAAGTTGAGAAACACTGATTTCCAGGAGAAACTTCAATTTCTTATCATGGCAGATCCTCTCCTTATCATGGCACACCATCACCACATCCATCTTCATCCCAGCCCCTGCTGACCTTCATTCCTCACTCCAAACTGAACAGTGCCATGGATCTTTTCATAGCCTCTAAACCTTTTCTCAGGCAGTTCTTAACCCAAACTGCCCGCTCACCCGGCAAACTCTTATTCATTCTTCAGGGCTCACTTCAAATACTTCCTCTATACCTAGATCTTTCCTGGTCCTTCAAGGAAAACTGACACATGCTTTCATAGTTCTAGTACAGTATCTGTCGCAGTGAGTTACGATTAAGTGTTTTTATTCTCATTGCTATCAGTGAGGCTACATTAGACCACAGATTTTAGTCACTAAATAGTGAGAACCTAGCAAATAGGGATCATCAGCTCTTCTACTGATCCCTACACAAAAACAAAATTAGCACTACTATGATTTACTGGTTTTGTTTTCACTCATATAAGCATAATCTAGCAGAACAGTTACCACATCTACATGAGAGCTGAGTAGTCACGTGTACTTCTCCCTTGGTAGCAGTGAATTAGCTAATATGGACAGTGATACAACTCATTAAGTAACAGCATAAATCCAGACCTCCTGGATTTATCACCAATCTTGGTGCTTTACATTCACAGAGAGCTGGTTTATGCATCCATCTAGAGATATATGAAGTATAATCCTCTTTCCATCAATATACCTTACTTACATAAAAGTGGGCTGTAAGTAGAAGAAAAGAGAAGAGGCATCTGAGGCAGGCAGAGAGAAGGGGCAGTATAATTTTTCCCAAACTCATTATAATGCAAATGCTTAAAAGAGAAAGTTCCACTTTATAAAAGCAACAACAAAAAAAAGAAGAAAATTACAAAATATTCCTGGAAGACAAATGTAAAGGCAGCCCTTGTTCTTAGTTAGGATGATGTCTCAACAACATCAAAATGTCAAGTCTCTAAGTTAATATATGAAGCTAATACATTCCCAATAAAAACATCAACAAGCTTTTTTGTTAAGTAAGTAGACACTTGTGGGAAAACATACAATAGCTAGGAAAACACTGAAAAAGATAGCTATGAAGAGGGAGTAGCCCTACCACATATTCAAACATAGCAAAAAAGACTTTATAGTTAAAATAGTTTAGTATTAATGCATAAATGGACAGAACAATGGGAAAAAAATCCAGAGGCCACACAGAATTTCAGTATATGATAAAGTCAGTATCTCAAATCTTTTTGTTAAAGATAGACTTTTACATAAATGGTGTTAAGACTACAGGATAACCACTTGGAAAAAAATCAAATGAATATCCATTCCTTACACAATACAAAAGAGTAAATTCCAAACAGAACAAAGGTCTGAATGTAATAAATGAAAGAGCATATGGTTGAATTCTGTTATAATCAGGTTCTATAACCTGAGTGGAGACAGGAAAAGGCTTTCTAATTCTGTCCACTAAAAAAACAGGTTGAAACTCATCTTCAACAAAGTCACCACTAACAACCACTGAGGAGAGTGAACCTTTCCAGTAAATGGTGCTGGGAAAACTGGCTGACCACATGCAGAAGATTAAAACAAGACCCCTACCTATCATCATACACAAAAAAAATCAACCCTAAATAGATGGAAGACCTAAACGTAAAACTTCAAACTATAAGAACCTTAGAAAATGCAGGAGACACCCTTATGAAAATTGGAACTGGCAACCAATTCCTGATCAAGTGCCCATGCCATAAGAGATAAGGAGACAAATGGAACTTCATTAAACTGAAAAGCTTCTGCAAAGCAAAAGAAACCATCAAGAGAGCGAGGAGACAGCTCACAGAATGGGAAGAAATATTTGCCAACTGTACATCTGACAAAGGCCTAACATCCAGGATCTACAAAGAACTCAAACGTGCCAAAAAGAAAAAAACAAACAGCTCTATTAAAAGTTGGGCAAAAGAAATGAAGAGACACCTCTCAAAAGAAGACATACAAGCAGCCAACAGATACATGAAAAAAATGTTCAGCCTCACTAATCATCAAAGAAATGTAAATTAAAACCACACTGAGATATACCACCTAACTCCAGTCAGGATGGCCATCATCAATAACACAAAAAACAACAGATGCTGGAGAGGATGTGGGGAAAAGGGAACACTTCTTATACTGTTGGTGGGAGTGTAAACTATAACAACCTCTGTGGAAAACAGTTTGGCAATTCCTAAAAGATCTAAAAACTGACCTTCCACACAACCCCACAATCCCCCTTCTGGGAATATATATGGAGGAACTCAAATTACTCTATGAAAAAGATACCTGTACATACATGTTTATTGCAGCATTCTTCACAATAGTAAAAACACGGAACTAATCGTGCTGCCCATCAAAAGAGGACTGGATTTTTTAAAATGTAGTACATATACACGATGGAATATTACTCAGCCATAAAGGACAACTTGGATGGACTTAGAGTCTATAATACTGAATGATCTATCACAGAAACAAAGAACCCAGAGCCCAGTGGGGCGAGGCTGCAGTGGCTGGGAGCAGCCACTGCACTCCAGTCTGGGAACAGAGTGAGACTCCGACTCAAAAACACACACACACACACACACACACACACACACACACAAACTCAACAAGTTGATAAACTCAATAACAAAATTTTTAAAACACTTAGATGCTACCACTGACATTAAAGAGAAAATATAAAAGTACATGTTGGAAAACTTTGTGTAATTAAAAAACTTAAAAAAAAAAACAAACTGAAAGGTATAAAGTGCCAAAAACAATGGAAGACACATTTCCCTTATTCATCACACTAATATCCCTAATACATACAAAGAACTTTTTTTTTTTTTGAGTTGGAGTCTCACTCTGTCACCCAGACTGGAGTGCAGTGGCCGCTCCCAGCCACTGCAGCCTCGCCCCACTGGGGTCCGGCGATCCTTCCGCCTCAGCCTTCCAAGTAGCTGGAATTACAGGCACGTGCTACCGTGCCTGGCTGATTTTTTAATTTATTGTAGAGATGAGGTCTCGCCAAGTTGCCCAGGCGGGTCTCGAACCTGCGGGCTCAGTCAATCCACTCACCTCGGCCTCCCAAAGTGCGGGATTACAGGCTGAGCCACCGAGCCTGGCCACAAAGAACTTTTAATAATTAAAGGGAGGAAAGGGAAAGAAAGACCAAAGCTCCCTCATGGTAATGGCTGTACAATTCTGCAAACATGCCAAAAAAGACTGAATTACATACTGAAATGGATGAACTCTGTGTTATATAAATTATGTCTCAATAAAATTATTTTATTTATTTAATTTTTTTTTTTGAGACATGGTCTTGCTATGTTGCCCAGGTTGGTTTCAAACTCCTGAACTCAAGCAATCCTCTCACCTCGGCCTCTCAAAGTACTGGGATTACAGGCACTGTGCTCGATCATTAAAGTTATTCTTTAAAAAAAAACCTATAAAAAGGTGAAGTAAAGACCAAAGGGAGGTCCAAACTTTACCTGTACAATGATCGCTTGTATACCTAATCCTGAATTGTACCCCACATCTTTAAAATTTAAAGAAACCCTATAGAAGAATAGGTGGAAGACACAAAAGAAGATTCATTTTAACAAGATATAAAAATGGTTTTTAAACATATAAAAAGGTGTTCAATTTCACTCACATGATAAATGCAAATTAAAACTAGACTAAGATTCCATTTCTTACCCATCAAAATGACAAAACTTTAAAAGTTTGATAATACACTCTGTTGATGAGGATATGGGAACAGGCTGTCTCATAAATTGCTGGCAGGAATACAAACCATCCCTTGATGGGAAAATAGGCAATAACTCTAATCTAATAATCCCACTTCCAGGAATTCACCCTGAAGATTTACCTCCTTATTGTGTGTGTATTTGTGTGTGTGTGTGGCACAGCTATGCACTGTTGCATTACTTATAATTCAAATTACTGGAAAGTTCCAAAATGCCCAAGTATAGAGATAGGTTTAATAAGCTCTAGTACATACATAAAATGAAGTGCCACACAGTTGTTTAAAGAAAAAAACGAGGAAGATATCTCCAGAATATTTTAAGTGAAAAAAGCATAGAACAAATGAAGATATACAATATGCTACCCTTTGTGTATGAAAAGGGAAAAAAACAAAACAAACATAAATACATCTGCTCATCTTACAAAAAGAAACACATTAAGGACAACATAGAAAACAACAGAATTTGTAACCTATACACACTTTCATCTAGAGGCAGGGGAGAGGAGAAAGGACTGAAAACAAATCCTAAAATCTTTTTTAGTAAGTTGGTTGGGTGGGGGGGGGGTTTTAGATGTAGAGGCAATGGTATGAATGGAGCGTATCTAAAATTATTTTTAATGCATTGTAGGATTAAGCAAATGAGAAAATGAGTTGATGTTAAGAGTCAGGATTCTAACAGAAAAAAATGAGATATAGTATACGTAGGGTAGAAGAAGACAAGAAAAGAACCTTAGAGGAATGGGCTGGAACTGGAGGCATCAAGTCTTGAATACATGGTACCATGCACATGCACCTACACTTCTCTGTTCTGTCACCGAAAGGGCTCAGAAGCAAAGAGATCTTTGAGGAAATAAACATGCCTAACATTCAGAGTCTACTAAAGCAGTGGTCCCGAACCTTTCTGGCATCAGAGACCAGTTTCACAGAAGACAATTTTTCCATGGATGGGGAAGAAGTGTTGGATCATCAGGAATTAGGAATTAGATTCTCATAAGGAGTGCACAACCTAGATTCCTTGCATGCACAGTTCGACAATATGGTTCGTGCTCCTACGAGAATCTAATGCTGCTGCTGACCTAACAGAAGGCAGAGTTCCACTCCAAAGCCGCTTACCTCCTGCTGTACAGCCTGGTTCCTAACAGGCCATGACCAGTACCAATTCGCAGCCTGGGGGTTGAAGACCCTGGTACTAAAGGGAACTAGAACTTCTTTGACAGAAGACTAATTTCAGGGGTAGGGCGGAGAAAGCATAAGACAAACCTGGAATATTTTGTAGGGACAGAAAATAAGAAAGTATTCAGAAAAATGACGGGGACACATGAAAAAGGCACAACAAGTAGCCAAAGACACTCCCAATGGTCAAGTCTGGAACAAGTTTAGCATCAACATAATTAGATGGGAATAATGTATATTATAAATCATCGTGGAGAATATAAGTATCCAAGAGTTCATGCTGATTATATATAGATCAATAAATGGGCAAAAGGGGTGGGCTCTTCCTTACAGTAGTATGCCAAGTTCCAAATGATGTATCCAGAAGAAGTGCTAGTGTTGGACAATTATTAATTTGTAATTACCTTAGTCAAGATTGGTTTAAGCAATAACTAACAATGGGTGCTAAATCCAGTAGGAAAATTTTGATGAGAAGCAGAGCATTTACATGATTTTAAGAGACTATGCACAGACTGCTTATAAGAGGAAAAATAACTATGCTGTGGAGAAATTGAATATTTTGATTGGTCAAAATTGACATCACAAATGACAGGCAGATACACAAAGGTGACTGTGACAGCAAAAGAAGAACACATCACCATTTATATTACTTACACTGGCAATTCTGATCAGGCCTGTATATCCTGAACCTAATCATAAGGAAATATCAAACAACCCGAAATGAAGAATATTCTCATTTAAGATGGGGTGAAGGAGTTTTATTGCCCCAAAACGCCAATGTCTTAAAAGATAAAGTTTGAAAACCTGTTCCAGCAAAGGGAAGTATGAAGTAAAGACAAATGATGACAGATTAACATATCAGTATTAAATTTTATGAACTTAATATCCATACTGTAGTTAATGAAAGAATGTCTTTATTCTTAGTATTTAAAAAACAAAAACTTAAGTTTTCAGGAGTAAAAGAACTCAATATAAGCCGGGCTCGGTGGCTCAGCCTGTAATCCCGTGCCTTTGGGAGGCTGAGGTGAGTGGATTGCCTGAGCCCGCGGGTTCGAGACCCGCCTGGGCAGCGAGACCTCATCTCTACAATAAATCAAAAAATCAGCCGGGCGTGGTAGCGCATGCCTGTAATTCCAGCTACTTGGAAGGCTGAGGTGGAAGGATCGCCGAAGCCCAGCAGGCGAGGCTGCAGTGGCTGGGAGCGGCCACTGCACTCCAGTCTGGGCGACAGAGTGAGACTCCAACTCAAAAAAAACAAAAACAAAAACAAAAAAAAACTCAATATATGCAACTTAAATCATTCAGGAAAAAAACAATGTAGTGAGAGAATTAATGACAAAGCAAATAAGGCAAAATGTTAGCAACTGACGAGACTTGAGTAAAGGGTTAGAAGCTCTTTGTATTATTGCAAACTTACCATAAGCTTGAAAGTATTTTCAAATAAAAAGCATTATTTAAAAAAGCAAATCTTACATTTTTCAGTGCTTCATAAACAGCTCTAAATGCTGGTTGCTTGTCATCATGGTAAACACCTCTGTTCCCATGAAGAATAAAGATGCCTTCTTCTTCTGCTTCTTGGCAATTGCTTCCATATATACAATGATCCGGCCGATAATTCCATTGACACGGAAAAACAAAAAGGCTTTCTATGTGAAGAAAGAAGCAAATACTCCTAATTCCACAGAATTAACATTTTGCAAACATTTTAGTTTAATAATATAGCTCTTACAGGATAAAATTTAAGATAATGAAAAATACATTTGGCATTTAAAGCTCTTCTAACTAAATAAATATTCAAGAAAAGTTTTACTCTGCCTTCAATGCAAATAGTGATAACCATAAGACAAAAATCAAACAAGTGTAATTCTTCTTTTTTCACTAAATATTGTTTTTTTGCACATGCAGATAATAAAAGGAATTTTAATAATTACCTGGATTATGAAAAAACATGATATTCAATAGATCCTGATCGCCCCATGTAATGTTTAGTTTGTATTTTTTAAGCAATGGCATAAGTATGTCTCCCCATCGTAGTCGTACGGTTGTCATATCATTCTGTTAATAAAAACATTAAAAAGATCCTCAGACTTCCAGGATTAAATGGCAGCATGATGTCAACTGTTCATTCTTCCCTTAGTAACCATTAAGAGCCAGAAGAAGAAATGCAAACTCCTATTGTTACAAAACCAAGTGACATTTGTAGCCCTAAATGTGAGGAGAGCTGTTCAATAAAAGAAAGAAAGATAACAACAGATGTCTGAAGTTGCCATGTAGCAATGATAAAACTAGTAAGTCAGGAAAGGAGGAAAGTAAGCAATAACTGTAACTGTCCTTATCTTAAAAATGCAGATAGTTTTAATACCTATGTCTGTATCTAGGTCTGAGTTGTTAAGGATTAAAACTGTTAATATATAAATAAAAAGTGTTTGGAACAGTACCTGGGGCACACAGTAGACATTCGATTTTAGTTATTATTATTTTTACTATGATCACTATTATTCTCTTATCTTTTATAATTGGCAGTTCAAAGAAATCTTTTGAAATTGATAAAACAAGCTTTAAAAAATACAAATAAGCTCATTAACTGTAACAAATGTATTACACTAATGTAAGACAATAATTACATAATAATACACAATAAATACATAATAATACAAAAAAAAATACAAATAAGCTAAATACTAAAAAGCAATCTGCTTGACAAAAATCAAGTAGGAGACAGGAGAAGGTGAAGACAAAGAAGTAAAAATGTATCAGTTTGTTTCTATTTGTAGCTCCCATCCAAGAACAGGATATGTCTTTCTGTTTGTTTAAGTGTTCATTTGTCTTCTTAATAGCATTAAAAAAAAATTTTTTTTTTAAGTTGAAGTCTCACTCTGTCGCCCAGGCTGGAGTGCAGTAGCACATTCATGGCTACCCCAGTGTTGACCTGTTGAGTTCAGGCGATCCTTCTACCTCAGCCTCCCAAGTAGCCAGGACTACAGGCGTATGCTGCCACACCTGGTTTTTCTGTTTGTTTGTTTTTTTATTGTAGACATGAGGTCTCACCAAGTTGCCCAGGCTGTTCTCAAACCCGTGGGCTCAGGCAATACTCTCACCTTAGCCTCCCAAAGTGTTGGAATTACAGGCTTGAGTCATTGCGTCCGGTCTTAAATATTTCTTTGTATATATCTTGCCAATTTCTTTCAAGTTTGTTCCCAGGTATTCTACCTTTTTTATTTTAATGGGGGGGGGTTTCCATTTTATCTTTTAAAAGGTTGTTATTTATACATTTAAAAACTCAAGCAGGCCGGGCTCAGTGGCTTAGCCTGTAATCCCAGCACTTTGGGAGGCCAAGGCGAGTGGATTACCTGAACCTGTGGGTTCGAGACCAGCCCGGGCAACTTGGCGAGACCTCATCTCTACAAGAAATTCAAAATTAGCCAGGCATGATAGTGTGCTCCAGTAGTTCCCACTACTCAGAAGACTGAGACAGAAGGATCGCCGGAGCCCAGCAGGTCAACACTGGGGTGGCCGAGATCATGTCACTGAACGCCAGCCTGGGCAACGGGGTGAGACTTCAACTAAAAAAAACCAAAAAACAAAAAAACACACTCAAGAAAAGATTTATTAGGGAAAATCACTGGGTCCAGTCTAGCAGGATGCATGCAGTCCCACAAACTTTCATCATTCCAGAGGGAAGCAAGTTAGGACTGGGCACTGCAGGCAGTACTAAAGTTTACACTCCAGAAAAAGACCCTAGTCTTATGATGCCTCTCATACTATAGAAAATCTAAGAGGAGGAACAGATTTAACCAACCCATTTTAGATTGAAAGGTTTGCTATAAGAGTAACTTGAGTTTTTTCCTATTTCCCCAATAAGAAGTATAGAAATTAAGAATAAGATTTAGAAACTTTTACAGTAAGCTAATAGAATGATGTTATGTCTGCTAAACATAATATTTTTCTAGTAATCTACTTTTATTTTACAAAAGTATTGGTTCATAACATATTGGAAAATGCTAGCAAAGTTGTATCCTATCATTGAGTATTGATTAACTGGGATGTCTGCACATCAACACTGTTTTCAGCAGGAGGTCATTCTACACTAACAGCATGAAAGTACCCCTGGGGTCAGCGAACACAGGAAATGGCTTGTTTATCCTTAGAAAGCAGCAATTTCTATATTTTAATTTTAAATGCAGTCAAATTAATCATATATTCTTAATGTTTATAGTAGTTTCTAATAGATTATTTTGGGTTTTCCTGGAATACAGACATGTCAATTGCAAAAAAAAAAAAAAAAAAAAAGAAAGAAAGAAAATTTTACATCCTACCTAATTTTTTTAAACTGTTCTTTCACTTGTCTAATACAAGGCTTTATTATTCCTCTGCGCTAATAAAATACTACTTAGGCTGGGCGCAGTGGCTCATGACTGTAATCCCAGTACTTTGGGAGGAGGAGGCAAGAGGACTACCCGAGCTCAGGGGTTCTAGACCAGCCTGAGCAACATGGCGAGACCTTGTCTCTGCAATACATCAAAAAATCTGTCGGGCGTGGTGGCGCATGTCTGTGGTTCCAGCTACTTGGAAGGCTAAGGCAGAAGGATCATCTGAGCCCAGCAGGTCAAGGCTGTAGTGGCCATGAGCATGCCACTGCACTCCAGCCTGGGCAACAGAGTTAGACCCCAACTCAAAAAAACAAACAAAAAAATCACTACTTAGTAGTTACGATAATAGACATCTTTATTTTAACAGTAAAGCCTTCTGAACTGAAATAAACATGTTATACTAATAATCCATCAATTTATATTTTATAATTTTTTTAAAAGATACTGAATTTTATCAGATGCCTTTTCAGTCTATATGAAGATGTTGATACCTTGTTAGTTAAAAACACAAAATAAAATACCAAAGAAAACAACTGAAAGAGGGCTCAGAAAGTAAGTACATACTTGGTACAATGTTCCCTATCTGGGGAATGGGCCACCTGAGACCTGATCACCACTACACAGTATGTCCATGTAACAAATATGCATGTTTATCTTCTGAATCTAAAATTTTTAAAAAATAAATTAAATAAAAAATATAAAAACACAAAGTAAAATACCGAAAGGAACAGCTGAGTTGAAAGAGGGCTCTGGATAGTGAGAATCTGGGGTAAGAAGGAGTGAAACCAAACACTATGCCTTTTAGACCTATATGACTGTTTTAAACTATCCAGAGTAAAAACCAGTATTCCACAGAGTGCAGTTCACACAGTATGCCAACTTGATTTTTTCTATTTCCCTAATAAGATAAGTACAGAAATTAAGAATAAGGTTTAGGAACTTTTATAGCAAGATAATAATGTTATGTCTGCTTAATATAATATTTTTCTAGTAACCTACATATATTTTACAAAAGTATTGGCTCATGACATATTGGAAACTTTAAAAAATTGATTATTCTCCATAAACAGTGTGAGAAGCATTATTATAAGCTATTCTATGATCTAAAAATAAGCTCAATGAGGGTATAAACAATCTATCCTTTAAAAAAGAGAAAGCCAGAATTCATGGAAAACCCACATATTTAAACTACATTGATCTGCTATAATTGTGTTATCCTCGTGTGAAATTTCTTAAAATAAAGTAAACACAGAAACTATAAAATAATCATAATTTATTTAAATCTGGAAAATGAAATAAGACTCACCTAAGGAAATAAAATAATACGTTATTGAAAGGATAACTCTTTGAAATGGTCATTCAGCATGTTAATTAATATTTTTAGGATCTGAAAAGGAAAGAGTGAATTGCACAAGGACAAAGTCCAGTAACACACTTGACAGAACTGGCGGAGCCCTTGCACAATCCCATGTTCAAATCTCACTTGATCCTATCTACTCAAATATATATAAAGACATGGGTATATGTTTAAAGTTTAAAAACCATTATAAATCAAATATGTACATATTTGATTATATACAAGAAATATATCTATTCGAAGAAAAGCAATGAGAGATAAAATTAGAGTCCAAAAGTATAAAAAATCCTTTATTACCTAAATAAAAAGAAACAATAACACCAATACTACTTTTCCAATGATACAACCCAGACTATCTAAGACAACCAATGAAAAACTATGAGAAATTAGTTTAATAAAGAAGTATTATATGTAAAAGGAGTTCAAGTCAATAAGCAGAAAAACAACCAAGAAATGAGCAAATGATGTGGACAAACAGCCATTTGCAAAAGAAGAAATAGATACAGTTAAAATTTGTATGAAGATTTTTAATTGCACTGGTAGTATAGTCAGAAAAATAAAATATATGTGTGTGTGTAAAATGTATTTTTCAGCCATACAACTATATATCCATACTAGGTACACACAAACAATAAAACCAAATTATCCACTCTCCACATCACATGCACATTAAAAATGTGATTCTGTGTACCGACATAGAAATTAGTCAATTATGTGTCTACTAAATGAAAAAAGCAAGCTGAAGATGTATAAAAATAAGTGTAAGTGCCAAAGCACACATATACTCGTTTCAAAATACATTTTTTAAAAGGTCCAAGGAGGCCAGACTCAGTGACTCAGCCTATAATTCCAGCACTTTGGGAGGCTAAGGCAAGTGAATTGCCTTAGCCCGTGGGTTCAAGACCAGCCTGGGCAACTTAGCAAGACCTCATCCCTACAATAAATAAATTATCCGGCCATGGTAGCATGCGCCTGTAGAGATGAGGTCTCATCATGTTGCCCACGCTGGTCTCAAATCCCTGGGCTTAGGCAATCGTATTGCCTCTGCTTCTCAAAGTGCTGGGATTATGGGCATGAGCCACTGTGCTCAGTCTATTTTTTGGAATTTTCATAAGCATAATTGAGTTTGCAATTTTTAAAACGGAAAAATGTAGTTCTAAATTACTAATGTTACAAACCTATGACCAAAATGCATGTGTTATACTAAGAACAATTTGTTTCAATTTTAGCAGTATGTACACTTTTGAAAACGGATGAATTTATTATCATTTTCAGACTATCCTATCTATAAGTATAAAACTGGCAGGTGGCTACTCACATTATGCTACTACAATGCCAACCTGGGAACTCATTAATTCCCAAAGATTAATTATTTCACTTTAAAAAGCTCTACTTCTTTTTGCAAGATGTTTATTGATACTTATTCTGCTCACAAACTATACATTAACATAATAAAAGTCCTGCATCACATGCATCTTAAAAATATGTAAAAACAATATATCCACCTTATACAAAGTGTTCTATTTCCCAGTATCTTTCACTAATTCATTAATGGTCTACTTTCTAAAACCATCTGACTGTCCTTTGCCAGTAATTACCTATTGAGTTGTTATTTTAAGCCAGTGCCATGCAAAATATTCTGAACATAAAGGTGTACAGAAGATACATCTTGCCCTAAGCAGAGAAAACAGACAAAAAAATGCTTAACAAAGTAATACAGAAAAGGACATGAAAAGTACACAGACAAGGATATGATTCCCAAGATGCCTAATTTACATTCCTTGGTTTTTCTCTAATAATAAAGGTTAAGAAATACCCTAATCAGATCAGGTGTGGTGACTCACGCCTGTAATCCCAGCACTTTGGAAGGAATCAGTTTTTTTAAAAGAGAGAAAAGAATTGCCCTAATCAGGACTCAACACTGCAGATATGATCACAAAGCAACAGCTTAATCAATGCTACTCATTGCCTATCAAACATTATGCACAAGAAAGAACAAAAAAGTAAAATTTTTACTATTTTTAACTTTTCAATATATGTAACTATAACACATCAGGTTGGAACTGAACAGTCATGTATGACAGGAACTGGGTGACAGAAAAGCAAATGAAGAATTTAAAATACAACCTTAATCCTGAATAGGTAGTCTTGTGGCTTTTCGTGTGTTAAGAGCCACACAGTAACATTCAAGGATCTGTATGAAACAGTTTAGATGGTGATTACAAGCAGTTCAGTTATACTGCTAAAGACCTAAAATTTAAGATCTGTGCCAGATATTGTAAAATTAGTAAGAAAGGCCAAGACAATGTTTGCTACAGATACCGACCAAAAAAAATTAAAATATATAACAAAAGGAATTTAAAAATCAATACACTTTGTAGAAACATCTCAACAACCATAAATATATTATTTGAATATGAAGCAAATCTGAGTATGTTCCCACAAAGCAAGAATAGGGTTGTTTGTAACACAGAGATAGTAGGTGTTAAGTAAACTCTATCTACTGAATTAATAATATATAACCAAGCCTCTCATATTTTTTTCATTAATATGCAGAAGAAAAAAAACTTTGAAAAGTTTAGAAATTATTTCAATCCCCATATCTATATTTCTAGCTGACTTAGAACATGCCACACATACACACAACAAACACATACATACACACACACACACACACACACACACACACACACACACACACAAAGATGAAGGGAAGAAACTATTAAATTACTTAAGAATGACATTTAAATAAATAAAAGATATATTAAAAAATAATGGATTGGCCAGGAGTGGTGGCTCCAGTCTATAATCCCAGCACTTTGGGAGGCCAAGGTGAGGGGACTGCCTGAGCACACGGGTTTGAGAACAATAGCCTGGGCAACTTGGCGAGACCTCATCTCTACAATAAATCAATAAAACTAGCCAGGCATGGTAGCATATGCCTGTAGTTCCAGTTACTTGGAAGGCTGAAGCAGAAGGATCACCTGAGCCCAGCAGGTCAACGCTGGGGTGGCCATAAGTGTGCCACTGCACTCCAGCCTGGGTGACGGAGTGAGACTCAAACTCAAACTCAAAAAAAAAAAAAAAAAAGAAAAATAGAAAAAAGAATTTAAATTACATTGCTGTATTCAAAATTTTTTTAGTCAAATAGGGTTACATTAAATTATTTCCACAGCTGTTTGCAACACTACTCTTAATTCAATACATTTATATTAATGTCTATAAATTCTATAAATTTCAAATATAGCTATTGAGAAGTCACATTATTTCTTAGGAGATAATCTTACAGCACCATCTTCTGGTATAATATCATTGTGCATAGTCTAACAATCAGAAAATAAAAATCATGCTATTATACTGATTTTATTTGTAAATTTTCATGGTACATATTTAAAAATTCAAGATATATAACACACTAAGTAACCAAAGAAAATATGTTCTCTGTTAAGCAAGAACAGAGGTTACCTAGCACTGGTCTCATTAATGCATTCAACTGTGGGAGACAAAACTGAATTGAATTTTGGAAAGGCCCAGTAAACGGAAGACTAAAAGGCTAAGTCTACCAGATTAACAGAATATAAGAGTGATGGGTCCTAGATGTCCGACTTCTAAGATGGAAGTATTAGTACATACCAAAAATAAGTGGAATCAGCTCTAAATGAGGCAAAGATATAAATTGCACTTGCAGAAAGGATAAATTAATTCTATTCCACCAGATGCCATAAGAAAAACATATGACAAATATGTACACATACAAACACATATACTCATATCATAAAAGATACAATATCCTTTAATGTTTTAGTCCTAACTAGATACAAAGGAATAAACAGTAAGTCTACATCCCTGGAGGGAAAGTCAACAGTGGGTATTTGCCCAGAAGTCACTGTTTTTAATATTAACTTAAATAAGTCCATTTACTATCTCTACTTTTCAGCTGAGAGAACTGACATTTGAAACTAAATGGCTAGTAGTTAAGAAGCGCACAGATGGCAAAGCTATACATAAAGCCAATTTGACTCTAGGGCCCACAATCTGCAGCGACTTGCAGTCTACCATATGCAACTAATCCACATGAAACTGGTAAACAGTAGAATATACTGATGCAATTACAACATATAATCAGAATTTAAACAATCTGATTCATCTACTGACCCCACAATTTGGGGGATTAGAAACATGCATGGATTTTTAAAGTTAACTTACAATACCACCATAATAGCCAAAATTAACATTTAGATCAGCCACTGTTCTAACTCATTTACTTCCCGCAAAAGCCCTTAAACACTGGTATTGCTATCATTCCCACTTTATAGATGAGGGAAATGAAGTCTAGAGATGTTCAAGTCTTACTCAAGGTCACTGAGTTACTAAGTGAGGGTTTGGGCCAGACCAACAGGCTGCAGAATCTGTGCTCTTAACCACAACTCTGTGTTGTACCTAAGGTGCATCATACTTTAGATTCAAGTATTCTATGGCTATACAACTACAAAATAATAACTAATCCTGGAATGACATTCTAGGGAGATGATGTTCACTATTTAGTACACTGTATTTTCTTTGTTATAATGCCATCTGGTTTGACATATTGTAATGTTCTTTTGAACAGAATACATGAACACACTTTTCTTCAATTATCCTAGATAAATATAAAACTTCAGAAGCGTTCAGTCTAGTTTATAATAAAACTAAATTGGAAAGCAAAAAATTTACAGGGAAAAAGGAGAAATATTAACCAACTATCTGTATCAGTGACTTACCCTGAAATATTTCCTTCTCATTCGAGTCATGTTCATTAACATAACTCCAGAGTTTACTCCAGTTTTTCCATAGTATGGATGTCTGGCAAAGCGATTATACCATCCTATTCGAGGTTCCTCATGTTCTGGTGCCATCGCAGCAATTTGTGTGGAATTAAATTTCTTTAGTAAAGACCAAATGTCATCAACAGGTCGTAAAAAAAGGATATCGGTGTCAACATACAATAGTGAGTCAACTTCTTTCAGGATTATCTATGAGGAGAGATATTTAAATCATTAACTATAATTCTACTCATAAAAAACATAACAGAACCTTTATTACATAAGATACTCATATACCTAAGAGATAAGCTAATTTACATTTTAAAGTAATTTTCCCTAAATCTATCATTTTTGACAACATAAAGATACTACGATAAGCTTTATATTAACTTTTTTTTAAGTTGGGGGTCTTATTCTGTAATCTAGGCTGGATAGTAGTGGCAAGATCATGGCTCACTGTAGCCTTGGTCTCCTGAGCTCAGGCGATCCTTCTACCTCAGCCTCCTGAGTAGCTGAGACTACAGGCACATCGGACAGATCTTGAACTCCTGGGCTCAAACAATCCTCCTGCCTTGGCCTCTCAAAGTACTGGGATTACAAATGAGCCACCACACCCAGCCCTATATTAACTTTTACAGAAGAAAAGCTATAAAAACAAACTAAAACAAAAAACTCAATACTAACAACTGAGAGACTAATAGAATAAATATCTTTATAGGTCAGGAGGGAAATGTTTTTCACAATGGAAAATAACATCAACTGAGGTAAATGTATAGCTTGAATCCTAATTTCCTGAGACAAACACAGAAATAAACCAAACAATACTAATAGAGACCTTCTAAACTTGTCCCTCGGCCTGTAACACGGGCACTTCTATATCACTCTAGTATCAACTTATAAGTGGTAAAACCAAACTGAAATCCAGGCAATTCAGATTCAAAGTCCATGCTCTTATTTCTATGTTTACCGTCTCTCAACAAATCAAAGGAAATATATACCTAGCAAGGGTGAAGACAACACTTGTCTTGGAAAAAAGATTGGCTATGTTGCACTTTCTGAGAGATGTTACATCTCCAACATGTGTCTTCCATGTGGATTATTTTTATTTTTTTGAGTTGGAGTCTTACTCTGTCACCTAGGCTGGAGTACAGTAGCGCACTCACGGCCACCACAGCCTTGACCTGCTGGGGTCAGGCGATCCTCCTGTCTCAGTCTTCCAAGTAGCTAGAACTACAGGCGTATGCCACCATGCCTGGCTAATTCTTTTTATTTATTGTAGACACAAGGTCTCATTGAGTCGCCCAGGCAGGTCTCGAACCCCTGGACTCAGGCAATCCTCTCTCCTCAGCCTCCCAAAGTGTTGAGATTACAGGCTTGAGTCACCACGCCCAGTCCACACGGATTTTTTAAAGGTAATTTTTTATTTCTGCCTTACTCATGAACTTTAGAATCCAACTCCTGTAAATTTAAATTTACTGCCTTATCCTGGTCTATTAGCAAGATTCAAAGAATAGGTTAACCTAAACCTTTTCAGTTAAGAATGCATATAATGAGAAGAGCGTGATCCTCATTTTGCTGCTTTTCAAAGTTGCTACCTCCTGCAAATGAGCAGCTACTAGGCTGAAATCACCTCATTCCTCCTTTAGTTCACTATCAGCTAGTTTAACATGAAGCTAGAGGAAAAAATCAGATGGTTGACTGCGGAGCCTGAGTAGGGAAGGTTCACTTGCTCAAAGCCCTCAATTAATAGGATATTTGTATGTGTGTGTGTCTCTCTCTTTTGGGAAGGGGGATGAGGAGAATTTTGTTTATTTTAACTTGAGATCTCACTGTCTCCCAGAGGCTGGAGTGCAGCAGCACAATCATGACTCACTGCAGCCCTAACCTCCTGGACTCAAGCAATCCTTCCACCTCAGCCTCCCAAGTAGCTCAGACTATAGGCACACACTACTACATCCAGCTAATTTTTAAAAAAATATTTTGTAGAAACAAGATCTCACTATGTTGCCCAGGGTGATCTCGAACTCCTGGGCTAAAGCAGTTCTTCCACCTCGGCTTTCCAAAGTGCTGGGATTACAGGCATGAGTCACCGCACCTGACCAAGAATTGTTTTTAATATCAAAATTCTGCATCTACACCACATCTGTTTAGAGTACTGTATTCTCAGAAGACTAGGAAAACTGCTGCTCCAAGTTCAATGTTGGGAACCACTGCCAACTAGAGATCACACATATGGTTAAATAATAACCATATGACTACTTTTCTTTGGCTCCTTTTGAGATAAGAAGGCCTTGGCACAGTTTACATTAGTTCTTTTTATCCATCTATTTCAAAGAAAGAGAAACTTAGCAAAAAAAGTTTATCACTAGGAAAAATAAAGCATTAATGTACTTAAATCTGGCTAAAAACATATAGAAGTAACAGTAAAATATGAGAACAATTTGACAGGTTTAAAGTATTTCATTTTAGTACTTAAAATTCCATTTATAAATTTAAGTAGATTACATCATAAAATGATCTGGCAAATTTCATATGATAACATCAACAATTAAACTTGAGGCCGGGCATGGTGCCGCACACCTTAAATCCCAGCAGGTTGGGAGGCAGAGGTGAGAGGACTGCCTGAGCCCAGGGGTTCAAGATCAGCCTGGGCAACATGGCAAGACCTCATCTCTACAATATATCAAAAAATTAGCCAGGTGTAGTGGCTCATACCTGTAGTTCCAGCTATTTGGAAGACTGAGGTGGAAGGATCACTGAGCCCAGCTGGTAGAGGCTGCAGTAGCCACAGGCATGCCACTGCACTCCAACCTGTATGACAGTATAAGACTCTGACTCAAAAAGAGAAAAAAGTATACTAAACTTGAATAAAGGGTTAAACTACACTGGTGCCAAGTATCAATAAAATGCCTTAACAAAGTAGTAAAGAAATGACCATAACCTCATGTTTTGTCTTTTGTTTTCTCAATATCATATCTGTATGATTACTTGTTTAATGCTTTCTCACCAACCAGACAATAAGCTCTATGATAACAAGAACTCTTTTGTTCTACTCATTCTTATAGATCCAGCACTTCAGTATAAATGATTGGCAGAATATAGACACTCACATATTAAATAAATGTGATACTGCAATAATTTAACATAAAAATTTTTAAATTTATAAAGCCTACATGAAGTGTCTAAAACTTCTTAGACTTTTGCCCCCAAATCTTAATCCTTATTTGTGTGTTTGTTATAATAGAAGGGAAAAGAAAAATCCTAGTATTCAAATTTTTGATGCACAGCAATAAAGATACAGATTGGGCAGAATTGGCTACCAAAATTAAAACTTAAATTTAAATCTTACTGATATCCTGGAGTTGGTAAACTATATTCTTATTATGGTTAGTTAGGCAGAGTTGGCTATCAAAATTATAACTTGAATTTAAAGTTTATTGATATCCTGGATTAAGTCAACTATATTCTTAATATGCTAAGGAGTAACTGGGGTTCTTCCCCATAACTCAAGTACTTTCTAGAAACCTATATCTTCCTTAAATTCAATATTCTACTGCCATAGTATTCTTTATTGATTGTTTAAAATTACAATATTATAAGTATTTTAAATATCATGGTGGTCCAAACAACTACTGTGAATTGTAAAACTGTGAGTAAAACCAACTCAAAATGGGACAGGTAACCTTGCTTCAAACTATTTTTAGATAAAAAAGAAAAACAGAAACAAGGTTTACCACCAGAGACTACCAAAGAACAGTATCTATGAATAGTTTTCATTTTCCCTTTGAGTTCATACACCTTAAATTTGTTTCTGTGTTTAAGTATCAATTAGAATAAATTGGCTTAGTATAAGACAGAAATTGCTATTTAATGACACGATCTACCTCATTTCCCAAACTCTAAATGTAGTCTACAAGCTGAAGGTAATACTGCCACTACATTTCTGCTGGCTACAGATTCAGCACCATTAAGATCTGGCAGGCTGGGCTTGGTGGCTCAGTCTGTAATCCCAGCACTTCGAGAGGCCAAGGCGAGTAGACTGTCTGAGCCCATGGATTTGAGACCAGCCCGGGCAACTTGGCGAGACCTCGTCTCTATAATAAATAAAAAATTAGCCAGGGATGGTAGCCGGCTTAAAAAAAAAAAAAATCTAGCAGCCTCTATTCCTTATTAAAGGTAAAACAGTTCACAGGAATTGAACATATTAAAATGTAAGTAATAGTATTTCAACAGAAATTACTAAAAATTTTTCACTTTTAACAGGGTTTTGTTTCTATTTGACTTGTTCTATGAGAATGTTTTTCTTCATATTTAAAAAGGAAAATAGTACACATGCACATTCTATTCATTAATTTCATTATTTAACTGGATTTATATGTAACTCTTCAGAAACACATCTGTGAAAAGTAAGATTCCAATTAAAAACAAAAACAAAAACACTGGGGGGAAAAAACTTACCGGCAAGAACAATCTCTGTGAAGCACATGGTTTAAAAAGTTTTTTCCACTCTGCCGCATTCTCATTCGGAAATGTTATGGGGTATAATGTATAACTGAATGTTTGTAGAAATGACCAGCTATCGAGCTAAAACATATTTTAAAAATAAAACATGAACCCAGTTTAGACTTGTTTCACTTTGAATTTTCTCTGTAAACTTATAAACCAACAGATTATGAAACAAAAGAGCTAAAAATTAAGATAATATACATTTTATGCTGTATAGTTAAGATAAAATTTCTTTTCCTTGTTTTCATTCAAAATCTAAAAATCAAAATAAGATGCCAGACTTCGCCACTAAGATCTGAGGCATGATGAAAGTTACCACAAAATCAGAAAAGTTGAAAGAGCCTTGCAAATGTTCATCTCCCTCGAGTTTACCTGATGTGTAAAATCGCTCAACCCGCTAAGCAAATTAAAATCAGGAAAATTTAAGAATTATATTACTATAGTATATATGATATAATAGATGTTTACATTCAAAGTCAGTTCAAATATGAATCTGGTTAAATAATATTTGACTATCATGCATAGTTTTAATATGCCTGGATATTCCTAATAAAAATTCTGATAAATACATAGTCAATGCCAACTTTTAAAAAAAATTATAAAAAGCAAAATATATCTGAGAATCTATAGTGAACACATTTACTCTTCAATATCCTAAATGCATTTCAAATTCAGTCTCAGTACTATTTGTCTATTCTTCCTCCAACAGAATTGTTGATTCAAATTTCCTAAAGAACATTCAGAAACAATCTATGGAGTGGGGAGATTAAACAGTTTATGTAACAAGTGTAAAATGATCTCGTTTGAACTATGACTGTCTTTAAGTAATTTTTAAAACATTAATATCTTCCAATATAGTTTAAGGAAATGCGCTTTACTGCCAACACTCTGCTTTTGTGTCTCTGCTGATTATTTTAAAGCACTAGCACTTTTATTTCCCTGCCCCAACTTATTAATCAATTAAAGATCATTTCAATATCAATTTCAAAATGAAATCTTAGTCATTTTTCATATAATGTAGTATTTAGTCACCTTTTATGTACTAAAAGCATGCTCCACAAAATATTTGATATACTTTCATCAAAAGCAAAACCAAACACTTCACGGTAAAAGAAAAACTAAGTTTAAAAATACAGTACTAAATGTTACACAAGCAATAACTCAGCCAGGATTGGACATAACACAAAGGCTGAATCTAAGATGAAGCAATGAATGTTTTACTTTTTTATTATATTTTCTTATTTTATTTTTTTCGAGTTGGAGTCTCACTCTGTCACCCAGACTGGAGTGCAGTGGCCGCTCCTGGCCATTGCAGCCTTGACCTGCTTGGCTCCGGTGATCCTTCCACCTCAGCCTTCCAAGTAGCTGGAACTACAGGCGCATGCTACCATGCTCGGCTAATTTGTTGATTTATTGTAGAGATGAGGTCTCGCCAAGTTGCCCAGGCAGGTCGCGAACCTGCGGGCTCAGGCAATCTACTCACCTCAGCCTCCCAAAGCACTGGGATTACAGGCTGAGCCACCCAGCCCAGCTTTATTATATTTTCAAAGGTTTCCAACACTGGGAGCAGTCTGTTACTATTCTCTTAACCTCTAAGACAAGATTAATTCTTAAGTTAATATTTTAGAAAACAATCCAAATAAGAGATCAATATCACAAAAGCATGTATCAAAAATATAGATACTAGAAATATTTTTAAAGTAAGTAAACATTTATGTCTCTTGGAATCAAAGACTTTGGTCAAAAACATAGACTTGATACCACAAGTAGTATTTTTCAATCAATATGCAAAATGAATTAATTTAACTTGAAAAATGAAAAATATATTTTTTACACAGTTAGACTAAGCATAAAGTTCCAAATCAGTTTGAAGGTTTAATTTAGTGGAGATAAAGATAGAGATAGAGCTGGAAGAGAAGAGAGAATATGCATGAATGAACAAATGAATGATCTTTAGTATCACTGCTACCATCATCTCCAAACACAAGGTAGTAAAATTTCAAGTAAATTTTCTTTTTCTTATATGTTCTCCTCCCTGTGTCTATTCTCTTCTTGCACAGTAATATTTTGTTGTTGTTAAGAAGATAATAAAGTTGATCTGATTAAAGAGTACATATCCCTCTCTCCCTAACAGCTAGGTATGGTCATATGACTAAATTGAAAACAGTGGGATACAGGCAGAAATGTTATGACAACTTCAAGAAAGTATCTTTAAAAAGAAGGAAGTTCCGGACACAGTGGCTCACGCCTGTAATCCCAGAACTTTGGAAGGCAAAGACGAGAAGACTGCCTGAGTCCAGGAGTTCAGGACCAACCTGGGCAACTTGACGAGACCTCATCTCTACAATAAATCAAAAAATCAGCCTGGCATGGTGGCATGCACCTGTAGTCCCAGTTACTCAGGAGGCTAAGGCAAAAGGACTGCCTGAGCCCAGCAGCTGAGGCTTGGCCATAGCGTGCCACTGCACTTTAGCCTGGGTGACAGAGTGAAGCTCTGATTAAAAAAAAAAAAAAAGAAGGAAAAGAGAATGCTTTTCTTTATTCCTTTCTCTCCTCATGTTGAAAGAATATGGATGCAGTGGCTGGAACCTGAGCAGTCATCTTAGAACATTAGGTAGAAGCCTCATGTTGAAAATGGCTCAGTCACAGTGAGAAGAAGCCAGTGTCCCCAGATAAAAAGCTGCCATATAACCTAGACTATCTACTTTCATGTGAGAGAGAAATAAACTTTTTTTTTTGAGTCAGTGTCTTACTCTGTTGCCTAGGTTAGAGTGTAGTTGCATGCTCACGGCTACCGCAGCCTCAACCTGCTCGGTGTAGGCAATCCTTCTGCCTGGCCTTCTAAGTAACTGGAACCACAGGCACCTGCCACCATGCCTGGCTTTGATTTATTGGAAAGATGAGGTCTCACCAAGTTGCTTAGGCTGGTCTAGGCAATCCTACCAAAGTGCTAGGATTGTAGGTGTAAGCCACCATGCCCAGCCCGAAAGAAATAAACTTCTTGTTTTAGCCACTGTTATTTTGTTTTTTTTGCCACTGTAGCCAAACTGATACTAACTAATATAAAACTAAAATAGACCAGGTGCAGTGGCTCATGCCTGCAATCCAAGCACTTTTAGAGATTGAAGCAAGAGGACTGCTTGAGCCCAGGAGTTCAAGACAATCATGGGCAACATAGAGAGACCTCGTCTCTACAAAAAAAATTTTAAATAATTAGCTGGGTGTGGCAGTGTGTATCTGTAGTCCCAGCTATGAACCTGAAGCAAAAGCATTTCCTGAGCCCGGATATCAAGACTGCTGTGCACTGTGATCATGCCACTACACTCCAGCCTGGGTGACAGAGTGAGACACCGACTCAAAAAACAAAACAAAACAAAACAGCTTTTGTATGTACTCTAATTGAGGCACTACCAAGCCAAGGATAGGGACAAAGTTAAATCACAGGACTTCTCAGTCAAAACATCCTAGAACTATAATCGCTAAAATAAAACCTCGCCAGGTGCAGTGGCTCATGCCTATAATCCCAGCACTTTGGGAGGCTGAGGAGAGAGGATTGCCTGAGCCCACAGATTCAAGACCAGCCTGGGCAACTTGGTGAGACCTCATCTCTACAATACATCAAAAAAGTAGCTGGGCGTGGTGGAACATGGGGGCGGAAGGATCGCAGAAGCCCAGCAGGTCAAGGTTGCAGTGGCCATCAGCATGCCATTGCACTCCAGCCTGTATGACACAGTGAGACGCCAACTCAAAAAATAAAAATAAAATGAAATAAATAAAATAAAACCTCGATGCTTGGCAAAGGACTGTAAGTAGCCAACTACTGTTCAGAAATAAAACTTCCTCTTACACCTTGGATCTGGAACCAGATGGAAGAGGTACAAGGAGCACTCCCACTCTAGGAGGGCAGAGTTGCAGAAAAAAATACTTTTTTCAATAAAGGAATAAAACAACATTCTATTATGCTATTAAATATTCAATCAACATTACAGCCTTGACTATGTTTCAAATACTTACTCTCCCTTTAAAGCTATCATGTAGCTGATCTTCAGCAAAAATATGGAAATGAAGAGGTTTGATGCTGAAAATAATAGCTGACTTCAACATGGTCATAGTTTCTTCCAATCTTTCACCACACGCAACTACAGCTAGGTGCATTTTCTCAACAGGCTGTACTTTCAGACTATACCTAACAGGAAAGAAAATCACATTTTCCAACAGTTATAGTACATGTTAGCAACATGATATTTTTACCATGTTCAAAAACTGAAGCTCAAAACTTCTATTTAAAAAGCAAAGTAACATCAAATTATAAAACATAATGTCGAATCAATTATGTTTCTATATTCTCAACTAGCCTTTCTCAATGAATTTTCCTCACTAGGAACCACAGAACATGAACAAAATGACTATTTTCTCAATTATCCCAAAAATATATAACCAGCCCCATTATAGCAACCCAGCAGAGAGGTTAATTCATTTCTCACACTGGATCCCTTAGGGCATTAGGGCTTAATTCTCTCAAGGAACCCACTGAAAAATTGAACATCCCTGACTTGAAGGTCTTTCATTCAGTATCTTTTTAAAAACTTTGTTATTTTTAAAAAACTCTGACCTGGCTCGGTGGCTCAGCCTGTAATCCCCTCACTTTGGGAGGTCGAGGCGAGTGGATTGCCTAAACCTACAGGTTCAAGACGAGCCCAGGCAACTTGGCAAGATCTCATCTCTACAATAGATAAAAAAAATTTAGCCAGAAGCAGTAGTATGCACCTGTAGTTCTAGCTACTTGGAAGGCTGAAGTGGAAGGATCACCGAAGCCCAGCAGGTCGACGCTGGAGTGGCTGTGAGTGTGCCACGGCATTCCAGCCTGGGCGACAGAGTGAGACTCCAACTCAAAAAATAAATAAATAAAAATTTGAAGGAAAAAAAAAGCCCAAACCCTTATACATATTCTTATCAAACACCTCCCTCCATACCACCAGGATGCTGACATTTCTAAGAGGGTATAAATGATACTAGTCAAACAACAGTATGTCTTTAGAACTTTCCTTTTTTTTTTTTTTAATGAGTTGGAGTCTCCGTCACCCAGGCTGGAGTGCAGTGGCACTCACAGCCATCTCAGCGTCAACCTGCTGTTCTCCTGCAATCCTTCCGCCTCAGTCTTCCAAGTAGCCAGAACTATAGGAGCGTGATATCATGACCAGCTAATTTTTTTTATTGTAGAGACGAGGTCTCGCCAAATTTCCTGGGCTGGTCTCGAACCCGCAGACTCAGGCAATCCACTCACCTCGGTTTCCCAAAGTGCTGGGATGAGAGGCTGAGCCTAGAACTACTTCTAACACAGCAGCAGCAAGCAGTACATACCTGCAGGCTTAAGTAACCTTTAAAACCTCTTGCATCTGCTGGGCCAATTCTTGTGCATATGTGGTGTTAACATAACTTGGGTCTTCTTAAAGTCTCTACTCTTTGCCACTGATAGCAATTAGGAAGAAGTAGCATCTTCTCTCCCGTCCCACCCTCTATCCCTTCCTCTTTTTCTCTGTTGAACTCAGCAGTTAATAACACTGAAACTGTATTGGTAGAGGGAAGTCTATACTTTCCACATCTATAACAAGGGGCTATGAATCCAGTTCATCTGAAAACTGTAGAAATCACAATGACACAAGTTAAAGACAAGAAAATTGAAACGTACTATAATTGTATAGAATTATATATTATATCATCTTTCTAGTAACTGCCTCCAGATCCTACATCTCGGGTGGTATAAAGGCCTTCACTAAAGCATCATGATTTGAGAATCTATAATGGGTTCAGATTGCTTAACTGGCCTATAAGTAGATCTTGCGCCAAAGTCAAAAGCTAAGAGATTTTAAAAGCAAGCTATAATAGTCAAATGTCAATTTGCACAGAATCCCTACACACAAAGTATATTAAACCTCACCAAATGATCCTCAAGGGAAAAAAAAAAATCCCTCTAAAATCAGTCCTTTTGGGGCAGGCTCCGTTGCTCAGTCTATAATATCAGCACTTTGGGAGGCCAAAGTGAGTGGACTGCCTGAGCCCTCAGGTTCAAGACCCAGCTGGGCAACTTGGCGAGACCTCATCTCTACAATAAATAAAAAATTAACCGGGCGAGGTAGCGCACGCCTGTAGTTCCAGCTCCTTGGAAGGCTGAGGCAGAAGGATCACTGGAGCCCAGCAGGGCGAGGCTGCGGTGACTGGAAGCGTGCCACTGCACTGGGCGACAGAGTGAGACTCCAACTCAAAAAAAAAAAAAAAAAAATCAGTCCTTTTGTCAGGCATTTTAGCCAAGATTAAGTCACACTGCCCGCATTCCTTTCAACAATTTACACAAATATTGTCAACTATATCACATTTGATTTTTCTGTTAGGTGTCCCTTTTTACATATAGTACAGACTTCAACACCTAAACGGACAAAACAAAATATACTTTAAAGATGTCTCTGACCACTACCCTTCTGTTAGGTGTCCCTTTTTACATACAGTACAGACTCCAACACCTAAACTGACAAAAGAAAATATACTTTAAAGATGTCTCTGACCACCACCCTATCCCTAACCCCAAAATCAGGAAAATCAATTTCAAGTGGAAAAAATCTTAAGTAAGCTCCAACACTATAGAAAGTAACATGCAGTCAAAGAGAAACAACCATTCAAATAATTTGGGCCCCATTTGAGTGGTGGACTCTTGCCAAGGTCTGTAAAAACGTGCTATATTTCAATCACAGTATGAACAAAAGAAAAATCCCTGTGGACTTTGAAAAACTGCTATTCAAAAGGACATTTTAAGTCAAACCTATTTTCCTACAGATATGAAATGCTTCAGATGATTCAAAGATAATACCTGAGGTTTCCCATGGTTAAATTTGGCATAACCTGAGTATCAAAAGCACATCAGTAATGAAAGATAATATATCAGATTTAAAAAAAATAAATCCATGTATCCAAAACGACATTAGAAATAACAGGGTAAGGGAAGGAATCTCTTCTGAGTTGGAGTGTCACTCTATCATCCATGCTGGAGTGCAGTGGCATGCTCTTGGGTACCCCCAGCATCAGCCCGCAGAGCTCTGACGATCTTGCACCTCAGCCTTCTAAGTAGACGAATCTACAGGCGCACGCTACCATGCCCAGTTAATTTTTTTATTTATTGTAGAGATGAGATCTCACTATATTATCCAGGCTGGTCTCAAACCTGAGGGCTCAGGCAATCCTCTCACCTTAGCCTCTCAAAGTGCTGGGATTGCAGGCTTGAGCCACTGCACCCAGCCAAACTCTTCTTTCTTAAGGGTAATTACTAACCAATAAATGTAGAAGATATGAAGTGGGGAGTGGTGGTTCAAGCCTGTAATCCCAGCACTTTGGGAGGCCAAGGCAAGAGGACTGCCTGACTCCAGGGGTTTGAGACCAGCCCGGGCAACAAGGTGAGACCTTGTCTCTAGAATAAATCAAAAAATTAGTTGGGCGTGGTGGCACGTGCCTGTAGCTCCAATTACTTGGAAGGCTGAGGCGGAAAGATTGCTTGAGCCCAGCAGGTCAAGGCTGAGGTGGCCATGCGCATGCCACTGCACTCCAGCCTGGGTGACAGAGTAAGAAAGACTCCAAGTCAAAAAAAAAAATGTGGAAGATATGACAGAATTAGAAAACTATTTTGCTATCACTATTTAATAATTTGGACAAGAATAACCAATGTATGCTAAAGTATTTCCCCCACATGTTATAAAGGGGATAAAGGTACTATTGTTACAGTGAAAACAGCCTTTCCTAGTCAAGACTTTATCTTGCTTTTGGTTCCACAAAAGGCGGCTTGGGGCAAGAGGCCTCTGTTTCCCTCCAGCTAAATACTTCCTATCTCAGTTCTAGGATATGCTTTCTCAGCTTCTAGGATCTGAGGGACTGAGGCAATTAAAAAAACAATGAAACAGAAAGAAAGTGCTGTTATCATCCAACACGATGTACACATTCTTGCTAGTGCCATATTCACTGCTTTAAGATCAAGTTGCACCTTACTGGTAAAATATTTCACAATGAAGAAACCAAGTATAATTATCTTACAACTAATGTGAATATGTGCTCAGAACACGTAAAGCTAGTTTTCTGTGTTCCTGCGTCATTCTGTGTTATAAAGAAAGGCCACAGCTGTGGACTTCTCTAAATCTAGCACTATAACAACAGCTCTTCCATTCAGCGTAGTGCTGAAGCGGTAACTAAACTGGATACAGTGGGCTTCCCTCCTGATTCTATTTTTGTCTATCATGGCCTTGATTGAGGGACTAAAACTTCACAACATAACCTGGCAGGACATGGATTTCATCACAATTCCTTCTTTAGTCCATTCAATTTCTGCCTTCTTCTCAGAAGTGAGTGTCCCAGAAGAGACACCTGCACAGCAGAGGAGTGGGCTTTTCCTGAAGCTAACTGGAATACCACAGCTAGGTTTTCAGTCACATCCGTCTTGGCTTGGGCCATGTTCTTATTATAGTCCAGTGTTTTATTTCCCCCATGGTCAATATCTATAATGAAAAGATACTGAAGGGAACCAGCTCACTGAAAGCAACTTCATACAGAACATCAAACTCTATTTCTTTGGCATTTTTAACAGGCTGACCCTGAGCCTTCAGAGGAGTAACCACAATCAAATTAAGAACTGTGGTCTTTTTTTGGACAGGCACATTGGCTCATACATGTAATCCTAGAACTTCGGGAGGCTGAGACGAGACTGGCAATATAGTAAAAGCTCATCTCTACAAAAAAACTAGCTAGGCGAAGTGGAGGCTGCAGTGAGCTGAGATCATTCCACTACACTGCAGCCTGGGCTACAGAGTGAGACTCTAACGAAGGAAGGAAGGAAGGAAGAAAGAAAAAGAAAGAAAGGAAGGAAGAAAGAAGGAAAGAAAGACAGAAAGAAAGACAGAAAGACAGACAGACAGAAAGACAGAAAGAAAGAAAGACAGAAAGAAAGAAAGACAGAAAGAAAAGAAAGAAAGAAAAAAAAAGGCGGAAAGACAGACAGAAAGACAGAAAGAAAGACAGAAAGAAAGAAAGAACACAGAAAGACAAAGAAAAAGAAAGAAAGAAAGAAAGAAAGAAAGACAAGAAGGAAGGAAGGAAGGAAGGAAGGAAGGAAGGAAGGAAGGAAGGAAGGAAGGAAGGAAGGAAGGAACTGTAGACTTTTTTTATGCCACAATGTACTTTTAGGAGCCCCTAATTTTGCAACTGCATTCCTGGGCCTTTCAGTGGCTTTCATTCTGAATTCCTCAACAACATGTTCCACGTCTTGATGGCCCAGGCCACCACTGTCATCATCACAAAAGTCTGTTCTGGTCTTTGACTTCAGGCCCTCCCTGGAATTTTTCTTGGAAGCCCCACCAGTCCTTCTCTCTATGTTTACTTGTAATGTCAGCAAGTCTCAAGGTCCGGAATATGCACCTAGGCAAGAAAGAATTCAGGATCTAAGTGGCAGACTTGGGAGTGTTCCAGTGAGGATGGGATGGAGAAAAACTGGAAAGACTTGCCAAATCCACGAATGATGAGTGATGAAGAGACAGATGAAGGTATTTTTTGACTGGTACTCACAAATTGGCAGCTCTCATAAACCTTATGTTTACATTTTCAGTATTTATAATATTTATCTTCTCACTTTGATAAGCCAGGAGTGTTTCCTTTTTCTTTTTTTGAGTCAGAGTCTCACTCTGTTGCCCAGGTTGGAGTGCAGTGGTACATTCACAGCTACCGCAGCCTCCACCTGCTGGGCTCAGGCAATCTTTCCACCTCAGCCTTCCAAGTAGCTGGAATTACAAGTGTGCGCCACTATGCCTGGCTAATTTTTTGATTAATTGTAGAGACAAGGTCTCGCCAAGTTGTCCAGGCTGGTCTCGAATCCCTGGACGCAGGCAATCCTCTTACCTCTACCTCCCAAAGTGCTGTGATCACAGGTGTGAGCCACCATGCCCGTCAAACCAGGAATGTCTCTAACCATTCCCTAAGTGGTTTCATCTAAGCTAAAAAGTTCTAAGAAACTGATACAGGAGTAATAGTATGAAGACTACATTAACACTCAGTACTTGATAAATCAACATGATATATCTGTGGATTATTTTCCTTGGCCTCCAAAAAACTTGCAATAATCATGTCAATTATCCCTATAAATATACAAATAGGGATTAGTCTGCCATATATTCATAATTATATAGTACTAGTCTTCATACCAAAGTCTTCCCTTTTTTATCATTATAAATATCATCTAAGTTATCCCTTGAATTTTGGGCCCTAGTCGTTTTCCAAGTACAAAGCAATGAGATACTTTTTAAATATGCTGAAGGATCTAAATATCTGCTGTCCCAAAGACTTGAGATAATGTAGTCTGAGTCACATGTTTTGCCAAAGTAGCCATTTTTCAGAAAAAAAATCCCCAAATTTTAATTTTTAGCAACTCATGAGAATTTGATTTTTAGTAATTATCTTTGATGTTTTTAAAGTTGGGTTCCCAGTCATCACAGTTACCACTTTTATTTGAAATCACTAAAACAAGCCATGGTGGGATTTTTTTTTCCTCCTCAATTCTGTTATCATGAAATCTTGACATCATTATTCTTGAATTATTACATTTTGAAGAATTAGTAAGAAGGTAGTTTATCGTCATAGTTATTAGTTAAGTTTATGACCATTGTATGTCTATCATCTCCTGTTCCCAAGAACTGAAACACTGTCCTCAGAATCATATCAGATTGTCAGTAAAGCTAATGCCTAAGAGCTTTTAAAAGGATCCTTTTAAAAGCATCATTTTGCAACAAATAATTGGCTTTTACTGAAATATGAGTATTACTCTAAAAATAGGAAGACTAGTAATAAATAAAGCTTTTTACAGTACTATTTCACACTTACAAGTGCACAGTATTTTTGGATGCAGCCAATTGACTCTATGGTGATAGATTATTAAAAAATGAAAATACAGCTGGACAAAGTGGCTCACGCATGTAATCCTAGCACTTTGTGAAGCCAAGGAAAGAGAATTGCTTGAGTCCAGGAGTTTGAGACCAGCCTAGGCAACATAGTGAGACCTTATCTTTACAAAAAATTTAAAAATTAGCCAGTCATGGTGGCATGTGCCTCTAGTCCCCGTTACTCAGGAGGCTAAGGTGTAAGGATCATCTGAGCACAGGAGGTCAAGGCTACAGTGAACCGTGACTGTGCCACTACACTCCAGTCTGAAAGAAAAAGTGAAATTGCAACTCAAAAAACAAAGAGAGAGAGAGAATACAGAAGTGACTTGCCAAAAGTCATGTAGGTGGATGGTGACAGAAGAGTAGTAGGCTTCAGATGACAGGCCTGTATGTTTATTATAGACTACCACACTGTAAATGTGAGCATTAAGGTATCATTCTCAAATAGCCTACACATTTCTTTTCTTCTTTCCCTTAATTTTCACACAGATGATTATAAAGTAATACTGTTAAGGCCGGGCACAGTGGCTCATGCTTTAATCCCTTTGGGAGACCAAAGCCTGCTTGAGCCCAGGAGTTCAAGACCAGCCTGGGCAATACAGCAAGATCTTCTTTCTATATATATTAAAAAAAAAAACCCTAACCCTAACCCTAACCCAAGAGAATCTGTCAAAGGCCTCCTTACATTGATAAAGGCCTTTGGCAAAGTCTCAGGATACAAAATAAATGTACAAAAGACAATCACATTTCTCTACACCAATAATAAACAAACAGAAACCCAAATAAAAAACACAATTCCATTCACAATAGCCACCAAAAAAATGAAATACCTTGGCATCTTCCTAACCAGAGACGTGAAAGACCTTTACAATGAAAATTACAAAACACTGCTCAAAGAAATCAAAGCTGACACGAACAAGTGGAAAAATATCCCATGCTCATGGATCGGAAGAATCAACATTGTGAAGATGTCCATCTTACCTAAGGCAATCTACAAATTCAATGCAATACCCATTAAATTACCAACAACATTCTTCTCAGACCTAGAAAAAACAACACGGGAATTCATATGGAAACACAAACGTCCAAGACTAGCCAGAACAATCCTCAGCAAAAAAAACAAAGCAGGTGGTATCACAATACCAGACTTCAAACTTTACTATAAAGCTACAATCACCAAAACAGCTTGGTACTGGTACAGGAACAGGCATATAGATCAATGGAACAGAATTGAGATTCCAGAAGCAAAACCTCAATTTCTCAACCAACTCATCTTCGACAAAGCCCTCACCACCTACCAATGGGGAGAGGAGAACCTATTCAGTAAATGGTGCTGGGAAAACTGGCTGACCACATGCAGAAGATTGAAACAGGACTCCTATCTATCCCCATGCACAAAGGTTAACTCCAAATGGATCAGAGATCTAAATGTAAAACCTCAAACCATAAGAACCTTAGAAAAGGAAGGAAATACTCTCATGGAAATCGGAACTGGCATCCAATTCCTGTACAAAACCCGTAACCCACAGGACATAAGAGAAAAGATAGATAAATGGGACCTTATTAAACTGACAAGCTTCTGCAGAAAGAAACCATCAAGAGAGCAGGGAGACAGCCTACAGACTGGGAAAAAGTATTTGCCAACTCTAGGTCTGACAAAGGCTTAACATCCTGGATCTACAAGGAACTGAAACGTACTGAAAAGAAGAAAACAAACAACCCCATTATAAAATGGGCAAAAGATATGAACAGACACTTCACAAAAGAAGACATCCGAGCAGCCAACAAACACATGAAGAAATGCTCAACCTCACTAATCATCAGGGAGATGCAAATCAAAACCACACTGAAATACCACCTAACTCCAGTCAGAATGGCAATTATCAACAACTCAAAAAATAACAGCTGGTGGAGAGGGTGTGGGGAAAAGGGAACACTTCTACACTGTTGGTGGGAGTGTAAACTAGTGCAACCTCTGTGGAAAGCAGTGTGGTGATTCCTAAAAGCTCTAAAAATTGACCTTCCATATGACCCTGCAATCCCCCTACTGGGAATATACCCTGAAGAACCCAAGTCACTCTATAAAAAAGATACCTGCACACGCATGTTTATCGCAGCGTTGTTCACAATAGCAAGAACCTGGAAACAACCATGCTGCCCATCAAAAGAGGACTGGATTTTTAAAATGTGGTACATATACACGATGGAATACTACGCAGCCATAAAAAAGAACAAAATCATGAATTTCGCAGCAACCTGGATGTAACTAGAGTCTATAATACTGAGTGACCTCTCACAGAAACAAAGATCCGAATATCACATGTTCTCACTCATATAATGGACCTTGAACATCCAATGTAATACTATAAGAAAATGACTGACGGTACTGGAAAACTATGAGGGGAAGGGGGATGGGATTAACAGTAGCAAATATCTGTCTGGGGATGGGAAAACACCTCTTATAAACAGGGTGCCTGAATGAGACGTAATTGTACACCTAACCCTTAACTGTAAACCATAATAAAAAATACTGATTAATAAAAATAAAAAAAATTAATATAAAAAAATGGCCAGGTGCAGTGGCTCATGTTGTAATTCCAACACTATGGAAGGCAGAGGAGAGAGAACTGCCTGAGCCCATGGATTCAAGACCAACCTGGGCAACACGGCAAGATCTTGTCTCTACAATAAATCAAAAAATTAGCCAGATGTGGTGGTGCACGCCTGTGGCTCCAGTTACTTAGCAGGCTGAGGCGGAAGGATCGTCTGAGCCCAACAGGCCAAGGCTGCAGTGGCTGTGAGCGTGCCACTGCACTCTAACCTGAGCAACAGGGTGTGACTCCAACTCAAAAAAAAAAAAAAAACAAAAAACAAAAAATGAGCCAAATGTGGTGGTGCACACCTACAGCCCCAGCTACTCAGGAGGCTAAGGTGGAAGGAACTCTTGAGTTCAGGAGTTTAAGGTTATAGTGAGCTGTGACTGTACCACTGTACTCCAGTTTGGGCAACAGAGTGAGCTCCCAATTAAAAAAAAAAGATAGTGCTGGGCATAGTAGCTGTTAGCACACCACTGCACTCCAGCCTGGAGACAGAGTGGGGCCTTTGCCTCAAAAAAAAAGAAAAGAAAAAAATAATCATAGTAACCTTTTTCTTTTATTTAGATAGCATGAATAGCTTCCAGCATGTTCTTATAGCCTACTGTATTAGTATTCCCCTCATAAAAAGTATGTATAATAATATTTAGACTAGGAATTAGTGTAATGAATTATATACAGTCAACCTAAACCGAATTGAATTTCAAATAACAATCTATTCAAACTAAAAAATAACTGCCATAAAGCTATCTTTAAAAACTTGCAGATGAACAAAATGGAAAATTATATTTAAAAACACTAGCAATAAGCCGGGCTCGGTGGCTCAGCCTGTAATCCCGTGCCTTTGGGAGGCTGAGGTGAGTGGATTGCCTGAGCTCGCGGGTTCGAGACCCGCCTGGGCAGCGAGACCTCATCTCTACAATAAATCAAAAAATCAGCCGGGCATGGTAGCGCATGCCTGTAATTCCAGCTACTTGGAAGGCTGAGGTGGAAGGATCGCCGAAGCCCAGCAGGCGAGGCTGCAGTGGCCGGGAGCGGCCACTGCACTCCAGTCTGGGCGACAGAGTGAGACTCCAACTCAAAAAAAAAAAAACACACAAAAAAAAACTAGCAATAATCTCCTTATTGTGTAACTTTTTTTAAAAAGTTTTTTCTCTCACTACAAAAAGAGTTGTGTTGAATTATTATACCAGGTAAAACTGTTTTCAAGAGTTATATATAAATCACTTTTGAAACAAAATACTTTTAAAAACTCTTCAGAATTATATGCAAAGCATAAAAAAGAAAATTGAAAAATTCAACATAAAATATCAGCATTAATTTCTAAAATATAATTTTAAATAATCTGTAAAGACATATCTCAAGTATGAAGTACTCAAAATAATACAGCTAACCTTAACTTCACCTATGACCACAGAATTCATAAAGCTAAAATCAATTCCCACCTCAAAGAAAAAAAGAAGTATTTTAAAGAACTTATTTTTTAAAAGTAATAGAAAAAGTAGTATATTAAAACAAAGTATTTTTAAAAATAATACTAAAATCAAGAGTTTACATAATAAAAAAGTAAACTAAAAAAGAAAACAAATTATGAAAATATTTTTAATCAATGACAAAAGCAGATTATTCTAAGAGTTTATTAAATAAGCATGAAAAATTCAATAGTGCATGGTGGTTCACACCTGTAACCCCAAAACTCTGGGAGGCTGAGGCAAGAGGAATGCTAGAGCCCTGGAGTTCAAAACCAGCCTGGGCAGCATAGTGAGATCTTATCTCTATAATTTTAAAAAAAAGAAAAGAATTGTACCCCACATCTTTACAATAAAAATTTTTTTAAAAGTTAAAAAAAAAAAAAAGAAAAAAACATTCAATAGGTAAATATCAATAGATGATATTCAAAGCAAAAGATGATATAAAAAAGCCAAACAAGGCCAGGCAGGGTGGTTCACACCTGTAAACCCCAGCATTTTGAGAGGCCAAGGTGAGAGGACTGCCTGAGTTCGGGAGTTTGGGCAACATGGCAAGACCTTGTCTCTACAATGAAATAAAAAAAAATTAGCCAGACAAGGTGGTATGCACCTGTATTCCCAGCTGAGGCAGAAGAATTGTCTGAGCCTAGCTGGTCAAAGCTGCAATAGCCATGTTCGTGCCACTGCACTCCAGCCGGGACAACAGAGTGAGACTTCAACTCAAAAACAACAACAACAACAAACAACCAAGCTAAACAAATGAGGAAATATATGCAACAACTAATCAACAAAATGAAAACCAGCAAGAAGCTGTCATTTCAGACAGTAAAATGTCAATGTGGACTGACAGGTGGAGAAAGTCAGCTGTAAACCAAGGTACTAAACACAGATAAGGGAAGGTCTGAAGAGTTAGACCATTAATTCAAGTTTTGAACAAGAGTCTCTGAGGCATCTGAATTGGCAAGGCGAAAATGACCAATATGCAGCTGGAAATACAGGTATGGAGCTCAGAAAATAACACTGGATTAGAGCTACCTATTAAATTATCCTGTGACTGTTCAGGGAATGGGGAAAGTAAAGAGCAGAGTCCAAAGGAACACAGATATTCAGGAAGCAGGGTAGAAGGAGTCCCGGAGGAGAGAGATTGAGGAGCTGAGACACCTGGTCTGATCTCAAAAGTCAGAGAATGACAGAGATGAAAGAAAACGGAAGTGGTAAACAGTGTCAAACAAACAAGAAAAGATAAGGTCTCCAAAGAACAATTCAGAGGTGGGGTGACTGCAGTGAGAGTCAGTTGGCAGATGTTGCTAATGGTTGAGGTGTGAAGTTTTTTTTTTAAAGTAAAACCAGTATGTAGGAACTCTTAAAAGAAGTTTGCAAGTGAAGAGAAAGCAAGTAAGCAGATACCTTGGAAAGAAAGGGTTGAAAGCAAGTTATTGTAGAGATTCTGTGTTTGGTTTGGCTTTAAGAACTCAAGAGATGTGAGCATTCAATCAAATGAAAACTTAGAAACTACAATTACAATTTACTTCTTAAATTCTCAAAAAGAGAGAAAGAGCTCTAAGCATGAAATGCTTTCCAAAAATCAATGGACAGTGTGTAACCACTGACATATTGTAAAGAACATACTATATGGAAAAGCATTAAGTTTTGGGTTTTTTTGAGTTGGAGTTTCACTCTTGTTGTCCAGGCTGGAGTGCAGTGGCATGCTCACAGCCACCACAGCCTCTATCTGCTGAACTTAGGCGATCTTTCCGCCTCAGCCTTCCAAGTACCTGGAACTATAGATGCACGCCACCATGCCTGGCTAGTTTTTGTGATTTAGTGTAGAGACGAGGTCTCACTAAGTTGCCCAGGCTGGCCTGGAACCCCTGGGCTCAGGCAATCCTCTCTCCTTGGCCTCCCAAAGTGCTGGGATTAAAGGCTGAGTCATTGCCGCTGGCCAGTATTAAAATTTTAAAATTAGAATTTAAGATTAATCACAACTATGTGAATGTGTAATATGCATAAGAATGATGAAAACACCTGTGATGGGAGTTGAGGCCATTTTTCTTTTATATTCACTGTATAATAAATTAATTGAAAGGAAATAATCCCTAAGATAAGACTTGATCAAAATTATATAAAGAAGTTGGGAAGGCTGGGGCAGGCCTGGAAAGAAGAATATAATGCCCTACTAAGGACCCCCTGGCATCAGGCAGAATGTGACACCAAAGGTGGCTATAAAGGGAAATTCTGAAGAAGCTTTACCAGGTAGGCAGGTAAGCTCTTAGAATCAGGCAAAAATGAGGTATTACTTAGAATCACTACTGAAAGGGATGGTAAGAATGGTATGACAATTGTATGGCATTCTGTTTGAAAAAGGGTGAGAACTCTTTAATTCTAAGAAAGAAGGCCTGGCGCAGTGGCTCACGCCTATAATTCCAGCACTCTGGGAGGCAGAGGTGAGGGGACTGCCTGAGCCCATGGGATGGAGACCAACCTAGGCAACTTGGCGAGACCTCATCTCTACAATAAATCAAAAAAATTAGCCAGGCATGGTGGTATGTGCCTGTAGTTCCAGTTACTTAGAAGGCTGAGGTCCAGCAGGTTGAGGCTGCAGTGGCTCTGAGTGTGCCATTGCACTTCAGCCTGGGCAACAGAGTGAGACTTCAACTCAAAAAAAGAAAAAAGAAAGAAACTAGGTGTGAGATACTGTTATATAATGATATAATACTTACAACAAAATGGTTAGTATTTTCTATGTAATCACATGATATAAAGGATACAATATTACAGGTAGAAAGTATAACAGAAAGAGGAGCATAACTTCTAAAATCTCAGAAGAGTAAAAACCAAGAGCATACAACAACATTATATATCTAACCACAGATCATTTTTTCCAGAGAATATTTGGCAGCAGTAAGAAAATAATGAGTTGGAGAAGCCAAAACAAAAGGAATGGTAAGCAAAGGCTCCAGGATTCTGACTAGGTCAACTTCCCTGGGACAGTCTTGCAAAGAGAAGGAAAGATTACTATCACTCATGCTACAATTTACAAAAGGGAATGGGTAAATCAGAGCATACTGAAGTTTTAAAGTTTACCTAGCTTCCAGAGTTAGTAGAATTATGTCACACAAAAAAGTGGTTCTTGTCAAAACTATATTCACTAGCAGATATTCCTAAGAATAAAAACATACGAAGCTCCAATTCTCCAAAATTATAAACAAACTAAAGGGTTAGATTATCTTAACAAGTTAATTTTTTAAAGTTGGAATACCAGATGTTGTGGCTCATGCCTGTAATCCCAGCACTTTGGGACGCCAAGGAGAGAGGACTGCTTGAACTCAGGAGTTCAAGACCAGCCTGGGAAACATAGTAAGACCTTATCTCTACAAAATATTTAAAAATTAGCTAGGTGTGGTGACACATTCCTGTAGTTTGAGATACTCAAGAAGAGGCTGAGATGAAAGGATTGTCTGAGCCCAGGAGATCAAGGCTGTAGTAAGCCGTGATATCATGCCACTACAATACACCCTGGACAACAGAGCGAAACCCCCAACTCAAAAGTAAATACAGACCATTGCCTTACTAGACTCTGGTGTGGGCACATGCTCTTTGAGCTATGGCTGTTGCTATTTTCCTGGCTTTGGCCCCCTTCCCTGCTTTGGGCAGATGAATCTTCTCTTTCTTTCTCTCATTCTAATTTACCTTGTAAATAAACTATATTTTTTAATCTTAAAAAATATATATAAATAAGTAAATATAATTAACTGTTTAAAAGTTAGAATAATCCACCATACTAAAATTCAATCGACCAATCTCTTCCACAGCAACAGTATTAAAATATCTGATTTCTTTTTTACTTTATTTTTATTTATTTATTTATTTTTTGAGTTGGAGTCTCACTGTTGCCCAGACTGGAGTGCAGTGGCCGCTCCCGGCCACTGCAGCCTCGACCTGCTGGGCTCCGGCGATCCTTCCACCTCAGCCTTCCAAGTAGCCGGAACTACCGGTGCGCGCTACCACACCCGGCTAATTTTTTTGGTTTATTGTAAAGATGAGGTCTCGCCAAGTTGCCCAGGTGGGTCTCGAACCCGCAGGCTCAGGCAATCCACTCACCTCAGCCTCCCAAAGGCGCGGGATTACAGGCCGAGTCACTGAGCCCGGCTAAAAATATCTGATTTCAACTATTCCCTGCTAGTTGTTCACAAGATGCATAAATACATTGAGAATGCAAGAATATAAGAAATATACAATTAAGAGATATTAAGAATACAGTTCTTGGTCAGGCAGGGTGGCACGAGCTTGTAATCCTGGCACTTTGGGAGCTAAGGTAGGTGACTGCCTGAACCGAGGAGTTCAAGGCCAGCCTAGGCAACATAGAAAGTCCCACTCCTACAATAAATAAATAAATAGACAAGTAAGTAAGTAAATAAGCTGCGGTGTGGTGGTGTGTGCCAGTGACTTAGGAGGCTGAGACAGAAGGATTACCTAAGCCTAGGATCACAGAGCCCAAGAGGTCGAGGCTGCAGTGAGCTATGATTGTGCCACTATACTCCAGCTTGGGCAATAGAGTGAGATCCTGACTCAAAAAATAAAAATAAATTTTTAAAAAAACGGAATGCAGTTCTTATAAGACTAGAATGGTCTACGGCCATACTACCCTGAACGCATCATATCTATCTGATCTGGGAAATTAAGCTGGGTCAGGCCTGGTTAGTACTTGGGATGGGAGAGAGTGGAATGGTGGTTACCAGAGGAAGAGGGTGCAGACGGTGGGGCATAGGATTGGAAGATGTTGACCAAATGGTACAAAGTTCTAGTTAGACGGAGGAAGTTTTCAAGATTTATTGCACAAGAAGGTGATTACAGTTCACAATAATGCATTGTATATTTCAACAAAACTGATAAGAGAGCATTTTAAATGCTCTCACTACCAAAAATGATAAAAATGTGTGGTGATGAATATATTAATAAGCTTGGTATAATCATTCAAAATATTACACTGGGCCGGGCTTGGTGGCTCAGCCTGTAATCCCAGAACTTTGTGAGGCCGAGGCAAGTGGATTGCCTGAGCCCACAGGTTTGAGACCAGCCCCGGCAACTCAGTAAGACCTTGTCTCGACAATAAAATAAAAAATAGCTGGGCATGGTAGCATGCGTCTGAAGTTCTAGCTACTCGGAAGGCTGAGGTGGAAGAATGGCTGGAGCCCAGAAGGTCGATATTGAGGTGGCCGTGAGCATACATGCCACTGCACCCCAGCCTGGGGTGAGACTCCAACTCAAAAAACAAAAAAATTTAAAAATTTAAAAAATAAGTTCTTCCTACATAGAACACTTCACCTCCTATCCCCTATCCTTAAACCTGGCTAATTTCCTGTTCATCATCTAGTCACTACTTTCAGGAAGCCCTCCCTGGTACCATCAGCTAGGCATGGTGGCTCACAACTGTAATCCCAGCACTTTGGGAGGCAGAGGTGAGAGGACTGCCTGAGCCCATGGGTTTGAGACCAGTCTGGGCAAAATGGTGAGATCTCATCTCCACAGTAAACCAAAAAATTAGCCAGGTGTGGTGGCTCAAGCCTGTAGTCCCAGCACCTTGGGAGGCAGAGAGACAAGAGGATTGCCTGAGCCCAGGGGTTCAAGACCAGCATGGACAACTTGGTGAGACCTCGTCTCTATAATATACCAAAAAATTAGCCAGACATGGTAACGCACACCTGTAGTTCTGGCTACTTGGAAGGCTGAGGTGGAAGGATCACTGGAGCCCAGCAAGTCAACACTGGGGTGGTCGCGAGTATGCCACTGCACTCCAGCCTGGGCGACAGAGTGAGATTCTGACTCAAAAAAAAAAAAAAAAAAAAAAAAAAAGATGACGTCATAGCTATAGCTTGTCACCTTCTACTATAATCTCACATTACTAATGTGAAGATCCCGTTACAATGCAAGCTCCACAAGGATGGAGCCACATTAACCTGACTCAGGTGTCTAGTTCTTAGCACAGTGTTTGACAAATAGAAGGAGTAAAACTAAAATTCAAATCAATCATAAAGATTCAGGAAAAACAGATACTCTCTATTTTACTATGGGAAGGGCATTTCAGACTACTGTACCATTCTCCTTTGCCACTATCTCAGGGAGATAGTCTGAGAGCCAGAGCCTTATACCATGCCTTGTTTCTTTCATATCTTTCATTGAAGATTAGAGCAGGAAGAAATCTGAGCGGTCAGCCAATCCAATACCTTCGTTATACAGAGAAGTGAGCAAAGTCAAACTATTCAGCAACTTAAAAGGTCAATAAACAATGCTATGACATTTACTCCTTCACAAAATATTTTTCGTTATCCTTCCATTCCCCAATATTCATTCCCTACTAATAACTAATACAATCCTTCCCAGTTGTCCCCATATACCTACAAAATGTTTTTCAGTACACCAGCTTTAAATTAAATAAATGCCATACACACACACACACACACACACACACACCTATAAATGTCAGTGGAAGCCTATTTTTACCACTTGTCACTTTATCACCTGTCACCTAAAGTTAGATCATAAATTCTAAGAATAGTTTATCTTAACATCTCAAAAAATTTAGAACATTTAATGCAGTATACTAAAAATTAGTGATAACAACTACAAAATGGGAAAAATAGAAAACCCAATCAGAAAATTATGTATTTGTATAATACTCACAAGAAACATTCACATCCTATTACAGTCAAAGGTTTTGTTACCTACTAACTAATCTTACCTACACTGATCTACCAATTAAATATTAAGTGCCTACCTAAAAGCCGCTTCCCAAAAGCAGTTCATTCCACAAACATCAGAGGGCAGCATCCAATAGGGATTCCAGTAACTCAGAGAGAAATCGTTACACCTAACAGTAAGACAGAAATAAGTCCTAGGTGAGTATACCAGTTTGGAACTAACAAGGAATTTACTTAGAAACACAGTAACTTTCTGTTCTATTTTAGAGCAACAAAATTGCAAATTGAAGTTGCTATAGTAACCTGAAGATTTTTTTCAAAAATTTATTTCTCCCTTACTTAGAGCACCATTATTTTAAACAGAACTTTAAAAGCTCTACATAGTCTATACTACAGACTGGGAAACAATTTTCTCATCAGGAACTCTCCTGACATATTAAAATTCCTTCCTCAGATGACACAGACAAAGGATGTCTTCTAAAATTTATAAGGACTATACATATTACCCTAGAACAAAATCCTTTTCAGCCAACCAAAATATTTGCTTATCCTGAAACAAAATAAGACTGCCATGAATGCTGGCGGAAAGAAAAAAGATTTTAAATGCTTTTAAATTAACTGTCAACCCAAACTACTTGTATGGTGTTTTACACTAAAAAATAAGAAACCATAATGGCCCATAAAAATATGAAAAATACTCAAAATCACTAACTATCAAGGAAATGCAAATTAAAACCACAATGAGAGAACATCTCACCCCAGTTAAAATGGCCATTATCAAAAAGACAAAAAATAACATGCTGACAAAGATAAATGGCAAAGGGAATGCTGGTGGTGGAAATGTAAATTAATAGTCACTATAGAGAACGGTTTGGAGATTCCTCAAAAAACTAAAAATAGCACTATAACAAGATGCAGCAATCCCACTGCTGGATATATTCCCTCTCCCCCACCAAAAGGAAATCAGTATACCAATAAGCTATCTATCCATGTGCATTCCCATAATTATTGCAAGACTACTCACAATAGCCACGACATGGAATCAATGTAAGTATCTAACTACAGATGAATAGATAAAGAAAAGGTGGTGCTTGCTTTGGCAGCACATATACAATACAGAGAAGATTAGTATGGTCCCTGTGCAAAGATGATATGCAAATTTGTGAAGTGTTCCATATTAAAAAAAAAAAAGAAAATGTGGTATATATACACAATGGAATAATATTCTGTCATAAAAAATGAAATTGTGCTATTTACAGCAACAAGGATAGAACTGGAGGACATTAAGTTAAGTGATATGCCAGGCACAGCAAGACAAATATCACCAGTTCTCACTTACGACATTTGGGAGCTAAGAAAGTTGAACTCAAGTAAATAGAGAGTAGAATGGTGGTTACCAGAGACCCGGATGGTAAAGGGGAGGGGGAATGAAGAGGCTAGTTAATGGGTAAAAAAATACAGTTAGTAGAATGAATAAATTGTAGTGTTCAATAGCACAATAGAGTAACTATAGTTAACTTATGGCCAGGTATGGTGACTCACGCCTGCAATCCCAGCACTGTGGGAGGCTGAGGCGGGAGGACCGTGTGAGTCCAGGAGTTCAAGACCAGTGTAGACAACATAGTGAAACCTCATCACTACAAAACAAAACAAAACAAACAAATAACAACAACAACAACAAAACCAGTGGCTCACGCCTGTAATTCCAACACTTTTGGAGGCAGAGGCAAGATGACTGTCTGAGCTCAGGGGTTCAGGACTAGCCTGGGCAACTTGGTAATACCTTGTTTCTACAATAAAAATAAAAAAATTAGCCGGGTGTGGTAGTGCGAACCTGTAGTTCCAGTTACTTGGAAGGCTGAGGCAGAAGGATTGCCTGAGCCCAGCAGGTCGAGGCTGCAGTGGCCATGAGCGTGCCACTGCACTCCAACCTGGGCAACAAAGTGGAACTCCAACTCAAAAAAGAAAAAAAAAATTTGCTGGGCAAGGAGGTGCATGCCTGCAGTCCAAGCTACTCAGAAAGGTGAGATAGAAGGATCACCTGAGCCCAGGAGGTGGCGGCTGCAGTGAACTGTGAGTGTGTCACTGCGCTCCAGCCTAACCAACAAAGTGAACGCTCACTCAGTAACAACAAAAATAATAATAATAATAATAATAATGTATACTTTGAAATAGCTATTTAAAAAGTGCAACATTAGCTGGGCTCGGTGGCTCAGCCTGTAATCCCGCGCCTTTGGGAGGCTGAGGTGAGTGGATTGCCTGAGCCCGCGGGTTCAAGACCCGCCTGGGCAGCGAGACCTCATCTCTACAATAAATCAAAAAATCAGCCGGGCGTGGTAGCACATGCCTGTAATTCCGGCTACTTGGAAGGCGGAGGCGGAAGCATCGCCGGAGTCCAGCAGGTCGAGGCTGCGGTGGCCGGAAGCGTGCCAGTGTACTCCAGTCTGGGCGACAGTATGACTCCAACTCAAAAAAAAAGGACAATGCAGATAGTCATGACCCAGCTTCATTATCTACATTATCTCAGTTTTATACTACACAAGTTAAAATGGAGAATCAAGTATGGTCCTTTTTCTTAGATCACAGGTTGGAGCTAAAAAGGAAAAAAAAAAGTCTCATGTTACAAAAAGGTATGTTTTTGCCATTATTTCTTTTCAAAGCAATAGTCTAAAATTCACTACAGTGGGGGCCTACGTACTAAACTATGTATGAAGTCAGGGTGAATCACTAAACCAGGCTACTTCATTATCTCCTCACTATGGAGTTTTGTTTTCTCTCACTATGAGTTCAATTATAAGTTACTGCTCTTATACTTCAAAAAGTCTATGAAATGTCCCACTTGCAAAAATCTATGATCACATCTCTCACAAAAGTCAACAGTTTAAGGCAGGGATTCTCAGCCTTGGCTGCTTAATGAACTCACCCAAAAGGGCTCACATCATATTCTATTAAATCAGAATCTCTGCGAACAAGGTCTGGCACTGAGAGCGTCTAAAATGCTATGAAAGTAATTCGGTATACTACTGCATAAAGAATAGCAAAGTTGGAAGTATAAAATCAACACAGGTTGGGCACAGTGGTTTAAACCTGTAATCCCAGAAGGCCAAGGCGGGAGGATCCCTTGAGCCCAGGAGTTCAAGGACAATATAGCAAGACCTTGTCTCTACAAAATAAAAAATAAAAATAAGCTGTATATGGGGGTACACGCCTGTAGTCTCATTTACTTGAAAGGCTGAGTGGGGAGGATCGTCTGAGCCGAGGAGGTCGAAGCTACAGTAAGCCATGATCATGCCACTGCACTTCAGCCTGGGCAACAGAATGAGACCCCAACTCAAAAAAAAAAAAATCAACAGAAAAAAGTTACATTGTGACTTGGTTTTCCTCTAAAGGGACATCACTTTCTAACATAGCTGAAAAGGTTATCTATCTTCTTTTTTTTGAGTTGGAGTCTCACTCCATCGCCCAGACTGGAGTGCAGTGGCACGCTTCCGGCCACCGCAGCCTCGACCCACTGGGCTCCGGCGAGCCTTCTGCCTTAGCCTTCCGAGTAACCAGAATTACAGGCATGCGCTACTACGTCCGGCTAATTTTTGATTTATGGTAGGGATGAGGTCTCGCCAAGCTGCCCAGGCGGGTCTCAAACCCGCGGGCTCAGGCAATCCACTCACCTTGGCCTCCCAAAGCAGGTTATCTACCTTCATTTCAAAGGTTCATAAATCAGAAGGAGAAAAGATAATGCGTATGCATCAGTAAAACTTATGACTTAATTAGCGCGGTGGCTTAAGCCTGTAATTCCAGCACTTTGGGAGGCTGAGGTGAGGGGACTGCCTGAGTTCACGGGTTCGAGAACAGCCTGGGCAACTTGGTGAGACCATATCTATGCAACAAATAAAAAAATTAGCCAGGCAAGGTAGCACGTGCCTGTAGTTCCAGTTACTTGGTAGGCAGAGGCAGAAGGATAGCCTGAGCCCAGCAAGTAGACGCTGGGGTGGCTGAGAGCGTGCCCCTGCACTGCAGCCTGGGCAACGGAGTGAGACTTCAGCTCAAAAAAAACAACAACAACAAAAAAAAACCTATTAAGATAAATATTATCTCCATCTTTCAGATATAGTCATCACAGCTTTATTTCAACAAATTCACAATTTCTATTTACAATTAATATCTAATGTGTACCTTTGTTCCAAGAAGAAAATAACTAATCTGGTTATTGCCTCTGTCCCGTCAAACTCTACAATAGTGGAAAATGGAAATCTCAAAGAAAAATTTAATTTTTCTACAAAATTATTACTTAAAATTATGTATCTTTTCAATACCAGTTGCTGCCACAACTTGCACTTTTCGTTACAAAACAAATCAGCCTGTTTTTGAAACTTGCCTAGTCCTAAAATCGCTTATTAAAAATACAAATGCAGGATCAAACCTGAATGAGAAACACTGTGTATCAAGGGAAATCAAGAGTCAACCTAGACATTTTCATCAAAGTATTGATATAACTTCTCTTGTGATAATTCTATTTACTACAACAAATTACAAGGATTAAATTTTTTATATTAGTGTTTTTACAAATACATGAGTTGATACATGTTCATTAAGTACAATTTAGAATATTTTAAAAAGCCTAAAAAGCAAATTACCCACCAGTTAAATTAGCATTTTGATAGCTTTAATACTCATATTTTAAGGAGGCTGAGGTGAGTGGATTGCCTGAGCCCGCGGGTTTGAGACCCGCCTGGGCAGCGAGACCTCATCTCTACAATAAATCAAAAAATCAGCCAGGCGTGGTAGTGCATGCCTGTAATTCCGGCTACTCGGAAGGCTGAGGTGAAAGGATCGCCAGAGCCCAGCAGGCGAGGCTGCAGTGGCCAGGAGCAGCCACTGCACTCCAGTCTGGGCAACAGAGTGAGACTCCAACTCAAAAAAAAAAAAAAAAAAATTTTACTAGAAAATTTCAAGGCCGGGTTCAGTGGCTCAGTCAGTAATCTCAGCACTATAGGAGGCTAGTGGATTGCCTGAGCCCACATGTTCGAGACCAGCCTGGCCAACTTGGCCAGACCTCATCACTACAATAAATTTTAAAAAATTAGCCAGGCGTTGTAGCGTGTGCCGATAGTTCCGGTGAGACTCCAACTCAAAAAAGAAAAAAGAAAAATTTGCAAGTATGTTTTCAACACACAGAAGCTGCCAAAATTACTTGAGCTTCATAACTAACACCCATGTGAGCTGGAAAGCACACTTCAAACTCTCTCCACCAAGGAGCCTCTAAACTAAAGAGACCCTCCACAATATTACAATTAAAACTACATTTCAGGCAGATGCTGTCAAAATAGGCAAGTTTATGAAACCTAGGAAAGTGGTGCTTGCTGCTTCTGGCCAGATGCTACTCCAGACTCAGAGATATCACCATGCAAAAGCATTGATGATGGCACCCCAGACCAAGCCTACAGCTATGCTCTAAAGTGGTTAGAACTGATCGCTCTCCCTGCAGTGCAGCTGTCATGGGCAAGAAATACCAAGAGGTCAAAGATCAAATATTTTGTGCAAGTTTATACTACAATCACCTCATGCCCACAAGGTACTCTGTGGTATCCCCTTGGACAAAACATCTGCCAACAAGGATGTTTTTCAGAGACCCTGCTCTTAAACACAAAGCACAATGAAAGGCTAAGGCCAAGTTTGAAGAGATTCAAGACACACAAGAACAAGTGGTTGTTCCAGAAGCTGCGGTTTTAGAAGTTTTATTTCAGTCTTTAAAAACTTTTTTTCCCAGCCAGTCACGGTGGCACAGGCTTATAATCCCAGTACTTTGGGAGGCAGAGGTGAGAGGACTACCTGAGCCCACAGGTTCAAGACCAGTCTTGAACTGGCAACTTGCAAAGTACTGGCAACTTGGCAAGACCTCATTTCTACAATAAATCAAAAAAGTAGCCGAGCGTGGTAGCATGTGCCTGAAGTCCCAGCTACTTGGAAGGCTGAGGAGGAAGGATCACCTGAGCCCAGGAGGTGGAGGCTGCAGTGGCTGTGGGCGTGCCACTGCATCCCAGCCTGGGCAACAGAGTGAGACTCCAACTCAAAAACAACAACAACAACAACAACAAAAACCACACTTTTTTTTCTAAACTGTATTTTAGGGCAATGTTTTTTAAAAAGTTGATGCAAGATGGAGAAGCCATAGTCTTAAGAGTTAAATTCGATAAGACCAACATATTGGACAACTTATCAATAAGTTTAAATCTTGTGAAGCTTTGAGCCATACCAAGAGCTCTGCACTTCTGCTAATGGCAAGCTAGGTACCAAATACAATGGATTAAGGATATCACAAATTCTCTCGTACTTTATTAAGTAGGAACTAACCCCCTTTATCCAGAACCTAGGTAGGCTCAATGACTATTTTGAGGTTTGCTTTTTTTTTTTGAGTCGGGTGTCACTCTGTCACCCAGGCTGGAGTGCAGTCGCATGATCACAGCTCACCATAGCCCCCACTTCCTGGGCTCAGGTCATTCTTCATCCTCAGGCTCCCAAGTAGCTGAGACTACAGATATGTGCCACCATGCCTGGCTAAATCTTTTTATTTTTTTGTAAAGATGAGATCTCACTATGTTGCCCAGGCTGGTCTCAAACTTCTGGCCTCAAGCAATCCTCCTGCCTCGGCCTCCCAAAGTGCAGGGATTACAGGCATGAGCCACAGTATCCAGACTTATTGGAATAATTTTAAAAACTGATTTTGTCATCTGAAGCCATTTGAGAGGATGCAGGTCAACAGTCTCAGCTGAGCCCCTAGTCAAAAGCCAGCACCAACTGGAGGCACATGCTACATCACTCTGATCTACCAACTTACTGGTTTCTCCTCCAATCACAGAAAACTAGCATCCAGTTCACAGTCCTCTCTCAATATCAAATACCACTTCCCTCTATCAATAAATTATCAACTGAACGACCACCTATAAAAGCCAAACACTGGAAATACAATAGTGAGTAACAGACATGGATCACGTTGTCTAATGGGAAATGACAGACTGTCATCTTGGATACTGCAATCTGGGAGACCTACCCAATACCCAGGTTATACAATTCTTCAACTCCAGTAACTTTTACCTCCTTTTCCCTTCAGTTAAAAATGGTAAATCCTGGACCTTGTCATAACCTGAAACAGCAATCCTAAATGCCTATACCTCAATAACTCAGACTTACAATCACACGTTTCTCAAGTATAAACTCCGCCTCTACTCATTTCCCAGTCTACTCAGACCACACCATAGGATCCATCCTGGATCCTATATCCACAGCTTCTACCTCATTCCTCTACCATACTTTTTAGCCATTCATTCATCTTTTTAGATGAATACTGAAGAACAGTTACTGACATGACTATGCTTATTAGTAGAACTATAAAATCATTGTCCTCTCCTAACTAAACCCTCGTGCCTACTACCAACTCCATATGTATTCCATCTGCCCTCTATTACTCATCTTCTTCTCAGGGGTCCTTAAACGACAACTTGCATCATTAATCTTTGTTTTTCCTCAATCAGCAATCTCTGTTTGTAGAACAGACCATATTCCTGTTCACAATTATTCACCTCCACCCTTAACTATAAAATAATTATACAACCTTACTCATTACTATGTGCCTTGCCTGCCTCTGACGGGAGATACTCCTGTCTCACTTACTAACTATGACCTTATTCAAGTGACTTGTTTCACCAATGTAATATGGACAAGACATTACAGCATTCAAGTAGAAGCTTCTAATGGGATTATAAAATTCAATCTAGTCTATCACTTTTCCCCTACGATGAGACTGGGCATATCCAACATACAGACTGCTCCTTCAACTTTGGTCCTAGGATGGAAAAATACACAAAGCAAAGTCATAGCCATAGACTTGTACAAGAAATAAATATTTGTTGGTATGAACTGCTAAGATGTCTGAGGTTGTTACAATGCAAAACAGAATAATACAAGTCATAATTCCCTTTTAAAGTGCATAATCTAATAGTTTTTAGTATAGTCAAAGAATTGTGAAACCATGATCCACTGAATAGATTCCTAGGTATACACAAGATAACTGAAAACATATTGGCTGGCCTTGGTGGCTCAGCCTATAATCCCAGCACTTTGGGAGGCTGAGGTGAGTGGATTGCCTGAGCCCGCGGGTTCAAGACCAGCCTGGGCAACTTGGCGAGACCTCATCTCTACAATAAATCAAAAATTAGCCGGGCGTGGTAGTGCGTGCCTGTAGCTCCAGCTACTTGGAAGGCTGAGGCGGAAGGATCACCGGAGCCCAGCAGGTTGAGGCTGCGGTGGCCGGGAGTGGCCACTGCACTCCAGTCTGGGTGACAGAGTGAGAATCCAACTCAAAAAAAATAAAATAAAATAAAATAAATGAATAAATAAATAAATAAGTAAATCCTACTTTCTAAAAAAAATTTTTGTAATTAAATTTTTTTAAAAATTTCAGAAAACACTAGGGTACAGTTGGCAAAAAGCAGAATAATTCATTTAAAGTTTCTTAATACCTGGCTGGGTGTGGTGGCTCATGCCTATAATCCCAGTACTTTAGGAGGTTGAGGAGGGAGAATCGCTTGAGCCCAGAAGTCTGAGACAAGCTGGGGCAACACAGCAAGACCTCATTGCTACAAAAAAAATCAAAACGATTAGCTGGGCATGGTGGCATGCACCTGTAGTCCTAGCTACTCAGGAGGCTGAGGCAAAAGGAACACCTAAACCCAGGAGTTGGAGGCTGCAGTGAGCAATGATCATGCCACTGTACTTCAGTCTGGGTGACAGAAACCCCCAACTTAAAAAAAAAAAGAAAAAAAGAGTAGATATTTACACTGAGAACTCATTACATACCAGTAATTGATTAAAAACAATGAAATAAATTAGGACAAGCAACTAATCTGAAAACAGCACTTGTACTTTCAGGTCAAAAAGATAAATTAAAGTTTAAAAATACTGAAAAAGTAAAGGTAGTTATCCAGGTTCTGGTTATTAGTCACTTAAAACAGTTGAAAGTTGGATACTAGATGTTCAACATTCAAAGAGGTAACTCTACTAAATAATTCTAATGGGTTGAAACTAGTAAGCTGAGTTAAGGGGGATACATCTTCAGTAAATATTGACATCCAAATACTGAAGTCCACAAGTGCACATTTTTTCACTGTGGGTCAAATGGAAATAAAATGTTACTATGATTCCCCCTCAAATTTCATTAGGCTTTAATACTCTAGATAACTTGTTTACACCAAGGGGTAGCACAAGGGATCTCTGTGGTGATTAATACTGTTTTGGGGGGTGGTTACATTCATTTATATATGTGATAAAACTTCATGAAACACACACACACACACACACACACACACACACACACACACACACACGTCCACATAAATCTGTGGCAGGGCACAGTGGCTCACACCTGTAATCTCAACACTTTGGAAGGCCAAGGTGAGAGGATCGCTTGAGTACAGAAGTTCAAGACCAGCCTGGACAACATAACAAGACCTCATCTCCACAAAAAAATTTTAAAAATTAGCCAGGTGTGGTGGCGCCTGCCTGTAGTCCCAGTTACTCAGGAGACTGAGGCGGAAGGATCACCTGAGCCCAAAGGATCACCTGAGCCCAAAAGGTGGAGACTGCAGTGAGCCATGATAGTTTCACTGCACTCCAATCTAGGTAACAGTGAGAGAGAGAGAAAAAAAGGAAAAGAAAGAAAGAAAGAAAAGAAAGAAAGAAAGAAAGAAAGAAGGCAAGCTAGCTAGCTAGCTAGCTGATGATATCTGAATAAGGTCTGTGGATTGTACAGTATAAATTTCTGGAGTTAAAATAAAGCACTATATTGATACATATATATTCTAGATATAATGATATTATTTATGGTCAGGTAAGATGTTACTACTGGGGAAAACTGAATGAAGGACACCTAGGGTGCCTCTGCAACTTTATGTGAATCAATATTTATTTCAATATGGAAAGCTTTTTCTTAAGAGCAAACTGATAAAAAATAAGCGTTCCCCAAATTTCAGTACCTGAAAAATGTTTTTAAAATGGAGACATTTCATGCTCTAGATTAAACAAAGGAATTAACAATAACAGTTCTCAAACTTGAAGTTTACTTAAATCCAGTGACTGATGATATTAGGAGGAGAGGCCTTTAGTAGATCTTTTATATTTTTAAATTAAACTGAAAAAGATACTTTCATTTCCAAATGTCCACGATAGTCATGAGGTTTCAGTGAAAATCATGTACAACTTACAAAGTAAGAGACACATTTAGGCATACCCAGCTTAAGAATGTCAACTTGGCAAGACCTCATCTCTACAATAAATCAAAAATCAGCCGGGCTGTGGTCGTGCGCGCCTGTAGTTCCAGCTACTTGGAAGGCTGAGGCGGAAGGATCGCCGGAGCCCAGCTCCCGGTGGCCGGGAGCGGCCACTGCACTCCAGTCTGGGCAACAGAGTGAGACTCCAACTCAAAAAAAAAAGAATGTGGCAGAATAAACGAAGTGCTGCAAGGCAGCAAAACAACTTCAAGGCATACATTCCTGCACTGTGACTGTGTAAGAGAAACAAAGACACTTATGGACATGTTAAAGAAGAACACTCTCATGACACTGCAAATCGCCATTATTTAAGATTATTGCCTGGGTCACTCATTTTCAGCTAAACTGTCTCCAGACAATTTAATTTCTAGCTCTAAGTCATATCTTCACTCCTTTTTCTTAAACCTCTAATTTCAAGAATACTCAGTAAGTAGGATAAGGACTGCTTATACACAAATGCACTGAAAAAATTATCCATTAAAAAAAAGAAAAGAGCATCACACAGTATTCACACATTAAAGATTTAAATGTAAAACAACCGGGGCGGGGGTTACCCTTTGGTAGAAAGCTTTTCTATGCATCATAAAAATAAAAAATGATAAAATAAAAAGCAGTCAATCTGAAAACATAAAAACTTTAAACTTCATATGGTATACATAATATGAACAAAATTTAAGTTAATATGTGGGGGTAAGTATTTACAACAGGTATCACACATAAATAAAAACCTTAATGTTTTAAAATAAAAATTTTAAATAAAAAATACACATCATTTTTTCATTAGTCAAACCAATTTCCCCCTCAGAAGCACAAAATTATATTATTTTAATTAATTAATTACCAGCATTTACTAAACAATACTACGTTTGTGCTAAGCACTTGCTGTGGTCTGAATGTTTGTGTCCCCACCCCTCAAATCCACATGTTGAAACCTAATTACCAGGAGGTGGAGTCTTTGGTAGGCTATAAGCCACGAGCACAGAGCCCTCAGGAATATTAATGCCTCTATAAAAGAGGCTCCAGAGGGTTGCCTTGCCACTTTCACCATGTGAGAACACAGTGAGAATGGTGCCATCTATGAACCAGGAAATATGAGCCCTCATCAGACACCAAATCTGCTGGTGCCTTGGCTTGGATTTCCAGCCTCCAGAATTATGAGAAATAAATGTCTGTTGTTTATAAGCTACCCAGTCTATGGGTAACAGCCAAACAGACTAAGATAGCACTTTACCAATATATGAAGTAGATACCACAATGATATTCAATGAACTAAAATACAAGGTAGAGTATCCTGTTTTATGTAAGATGTTTCTACGATAACAAGGCAGATTATGGTGGTTTTAGTAAGTAACTCAACTTTTGTCTCTATTCATTGCCCCAACTCATTTCTTCTACAAATATATATATAGGCGTGAGCCTACATAGAAAAGAGGGAAGGCTGGGCGCATTGGCTCACGCCTATAATCCCAGCACGCCTATAATCACGCCTATAATCCCAAGGTGAGAGGACTGCCTGAGCCCAAGGGTTCGAGACCAGCCTGGGAAACTTGGTGAGACCTCATCTCTACAATAAATCAAAAAATTAGCCAGATGTGGTGGTGCATGCCTGTAGTTCCAACTACTTGGAAGGCTGAGGCGGAAGGATTACCTGAGCCCAGAAGGTCGAGGGTGCGGTGGCCGGGAGCATGCCACTGCACTCTAGCCTGGGTGACAGACTGAGACTCCAACTCAAAAAAAAAAAAAAAGAAAAGAAAAGAGGGAAAAAACTTATTCATTAAAAACAGTAATGTGAAAATAGTGACCAAACCATTCCCGGCTAAATCAGTGGTTCTCAATCTTTGGTTTTATAATAACGACTTGGAACACATATCTAAAATACAGATTCCTACTGCCAGGCATTCTGGTTTAGCAGGTCCTGACTGGGGACCAAAGACCAGAATTTTACCCAGATGTCAGAATTTTTTATTTTTTATTTTAAAATATCAAAATGATTACATCAGCTACAATTTTATTGTGCCAGGCACCATACTAGGTAATCTATATAAGCTATTCCATGTCAATTCTTATACACAGTCCAATATCATAAATACTCTTATCTCTAACTGATGAGGATATGTGCTCTATGTCAATACAGCCAACACAGCTGAAGTCTGTGACTCCATTCTTTTAAATTTGCAGTATATCCTACTAGTGTTAACAGGATCCAGCAGAAATGATAAGTCTATGGCCTAACCAAATATGAAAAGAAAGTGACGTGATCATCTCTCTGTGTGACCATGAGTCACGCAAAGGGCATGAGACCAGAAATGGTATCACAGAAATGTTTAGTAGTTTCTTGATTCACCACTACTAATACTGATGTACAGCTACAAGTGAAATCTTGATAATAACTGTCAAGACTTATCAGTGAAATGTGAGAATTTAATCACCCTGAGCAGGTAAAATGCAAAAAGTCACTAAGTACTATAACTCCATCCACAGTAGTATTGATTACTGGTAACAGTAACTGTTTTCTATGAATACTGAAAGGACAGAGCCCCAAATGAAGTTTCTCTGGTTTCCTTGAGCTCATACACAACAATAATCCTTTCCCAGAGCCCTGGGAGAGTCATAAGACATTAAGATTAACATCTTTGTCCTAAGAATTTGTCTTTCAGCTACTGGCCCTGCCATTCTCATCTATATGGCTGACGACCATATCCAGTCGTCAGAGAGGCGAGAAACAGACACCATCACCATGAGGTCATTTCCTGTGAATGCCTGCCTGCCCCCATCCCTCCCCTAAAAGAAGTTTTAAAAATCCTTAGTCTCAAGCATTCGAGGACACACTTTCTTTAAGCCTCTGGTCCCCTCTCCAGTCTTGGAGAGGTGGATCCACTCTCTCTCTCTTTCTGATCCCCTTTCTAAATAAGTGTTCTTAATCTAATTTCCAGGCAATTCTTTGCCATTCCCACAGTATCGGCTCACTGAACTAACAAATAGTTAAAACAATCTACCTACACAGAATAGCTTAAATAAAAGAGTCTCTTCATGTGGAAGAGCCACTGTCTACCCAGCATTTTCCCTCCTTTGAGGCATCACTTCTTTCCAACACCAATCACATTATTCTGTCTGCCATAAGGACATGCAAGTGGCACATAGCCAGCACATCAGAGCTTCCCATACCAAACAAAACCGACTAGTCATCCAAGCAAGTCCGCCTTTTCCTGGGATTTTCTACTTAAGAAAACCTGTAAGAAACAGAAAAACCTCATGAAGAAAGTCTGTGTGCAATGGAAAGAATAAAAGTCCCCAGTTCTTTTGGTCCCTGGAGATGCCCTGGTAGCTGCAGCTTTTCCTTCAATTCTGTTCCCTCCAGCAACCCATATAAGCTTACAAATATGTTTTGTGTAAGATGGTTTTATTGGATCTTAATCAACGACAACTAAGAATTCTATTACAAATTAAGGTAATCTAATGTACAGCAAGATGACTACTTTGCTAAGACGTAGATCTTAAATATTCCCACCACAAAAAAAGTGGGGTAACTATGTGAGGCAGTGAATGTTAACTAGCTTGATTGTAATGACCATTTCATAATGTATATCAAAACATCAAGTTGGCCATTGCCTTGCTAGACTCTGGTGTCACCAGGCTTCCCGGCTTTGGTTCCCTCCCCCACCTTGGAGAGATGAATCTTCTCTTTTTCTCTCTCTTTTACTTTGCTTGGGTTTTCTTTTTGAGTTGGAGTCTCACTCTGTCGCCCAGGCTGGAGTGCAGTGGCACGCTTATGGCCACCCCAGCATCGACTTGCTGGGCTCCAGCGATCCTTCCACCTCAGCTTTCCAAGTAGCCAGAACTACAGGTATGTGCTACCACACCTGGCTAATTTTTTATTTATTGTAGAGACGAGGTCTCGCCAAGTTGCCTGGGCTGATCTCGAACCTGAGGGCTCAGGCAATTCACTCGCCTCGGCCTCTCAAACTGCTGGGATTAGAGGCTGAGCCTGACCTCATTTACTTTTAAATAAACTATATTTTCTAATCTAAACACACACAAAAAAATCAAGTTGTATGCGGTAAATACATACAATTTTTAATTGTCAAGTATACTCCAATGAAGCTGAAACAAATCATGTAAAGTAAGTATTATCAGCAGTTTTTCTTTTCCGAGAAACTCATCCATGGCCAAGTTTTTCTGACATGATTCTTTCTTTTTTCTTCTCTTCTTTCTCTAATAAACTTTGTTTTCTTTCCTTTTTTTTTTTTAAGTATTATCTACATTTTACAGGTGAGGAAATTTTTTTGAGTGGGAGTCTTACTGTTACCCAAGTTGGAGTGCAGTGGCACACTCACAGCCACCAAAGTCTCGACCACCTGGGCTCAGGCGATCCTTCCACCTCAGTCATACTTCAGCCAGGCAATCCTCTGCCTCTGCCTCCAAAAGCGCTGGTATTATAGGCGTGAGCCACCGTGCCCAGCAAGTGAGGAAATTAAAGCACAAAGAAATGACATAATTTGGTCAAGGTCTCACAGCAACCAGAGCCAAACACAGGTTTGTGACTCTAAGATCCATGCATTTTCTGATTACTAAAATAATGGCTTCAAACAGAATTGCATTAATGGATAAGAGATTTCACTGAAAAGTTACTCCTGTCACTTTAAAGTCCTTACTTCAAGGACTTGGAATGAACTATCCAAGTATTTTATTGTCATGGAATTCCATGCAATACTTTTTATATGATTTCACTAATGGAACCTATTGGGTATGAGCTAACACTTCATGCTTTAAATGAAAGAGAGAAATAATAGTTCTAATCTTTCAGATAGCATGGTGTTAACAAAGAATGAATGAAGTGATACCCAAGTCATATGAAAAGAGAAAGATGTTATCTTGTTTCACAGACCCACTGCCCACTGAGTCAACTATCTAGACTAGGCCCTTATCTTTCTTTATATAAAGGGCTCTTGTACAACAATTAAAGGATATATAGTTTCCAATCCTAGTCCAATTACTAATGTTGTTTGGACCTTGGCCAAATGATTTGTACAGAGAAAGAAGTTAAGGATACCTAACCTACTTCATATCCCATGATAGTCAAAAAGTTGATTTAACTCTGAGATCTCATAAAGATGTCATAAATAATAATATCCAAAATAAAGAGTCCTGCCAGGCGCAGTGGCTCAAGTCTGTGATCCCAGCACTTTGGGAGGCTGAGGCAAGAAAACTGCCTGAGCCCAGGGGTTGGAGACCAGCCTGGGCAACTTGGTAAGATCTCGTTTCTATAATAAATCAGAAAAATTAGACGACATGGTGGCACACGCCTGTAGTACCAGCTACTTGGAAGGCTGAGGTAGAAGGATCACCACCACCCAGCAGGTTAGCGCTGGGGTGTCCATGAGTGTGTCACTGCACTCCAGCTTGGGCAACAGAGTGAGACTCCAGCTCAAAAAAAAAAAAAAAAAAGGACCTGAGGTCTTAGGAATTTGCTTGAACTTAATCAAATCATACGGTAAAAATGTGACAATCTAGCTTTTGCATGCTGTTTCTTCATATTTTTTTAAAGATTGCTACATCTTTGGTTTTAACTTAGATGTATGCCTTATTTAAAATAAAGAGTAAGTACTCAGAGGACCTATAAAAGTACAACATTTCAGCTGACTCGACTCTGACACATCAAACTTAAAATATTTATTAAAACTGAGCTGGGTGTGGTGACTCACACCTGTAATCCTAGCATTTTGGGAGGTTGAGACAGGCAGATTGCTTGAGCCCAGGAGTTGGAGACCAGCTTGAGCAACGCAGTGAAATTGTCTCTTCCAACAATTAAAAAATTAGCCAGTGTGATGGCAAGCGCCTGCAGTCCACTCTACTTGGGATGCAGAGGTGGAAGGATCGCCTAAGCCCAGGAGGTCTAGGCAATGTTGATCCGTGATCATCATGACCACTGCACTCCAGTCTGGGCGACAGAGTGAGACATCAACACGATACAAACAAACAAAACTGAGGATCTTATTTTCTAAATCAATTAATTTTGTTAAAATATACTGGCCAAGAAAACACAATTTATAAAAATCTATCACAAAATAAAGTATCTGAGACCAAAGCACTGAATATTACCCTATCAAACTGAAATGCTAACATCATAGACTAATTTCATTCAATATTTGAATAAAACGTTGCTTCCTTACAATTTTATCCAATAGAAATATAATTGGTTTTCCATAATTGTAAATCCTTCACAATAACATAATTGGCCACAAACAGTTTAGCTTCCATCTGTCATTTTTCACAAGCTCATTCATGTCTTCTGTCACTGCCTCTACCAGGACAGATAACTGAGGGTTGATAAATCTAGCTGTGGAACTAGTTCTCCTTTTATGAATACAGAGTCCTGATGTGGTAGGAATTACCCCGATCACAGGGTAAAAACATGACAATTAAGCTTTTTCGTGATGCTCCTCTGCCCAAACTTCTCCCTTTTACTTTGGATTCACCGTCAACTCTCAGAATGATGTTCAACAACATTCTCTTAGACGTGGCCAGAGAGAAAAAGAGAAAAGAGGAGAACCCACAGCCTACAGCTGGCCTATGCTCCCTCCTCCTACCAACCTGATACTTTCCTACATCAAAGCACCACTGGCCTTAGTAGAGAGCACTTCAGGTAGTTCCTAAAGAGGAGTCCGTGTTTCAAGGCAGTGCAAACGCCCAGCCTGTTAAGCATTCACAAAACGCTGACAAAACCAATCTTATTTCCATTTAAATCTCATGTTGATTTCCCACTCTGGCAGTGATGTGTGTAAATCCACCCAAGCCATTATACTGCTTTTTAAATACTGATCTTTCAAGAATGATACCTCCATCCCATCCCGCAACTGATTCGAGCAGAAGTATCGCTCGTTTTCCTTAATTTGCTGTACGTTTCAGGATAAGCCGAGGGTTTCCAAAAGAAAAATTCGCGGCCCGCATAAATGCCATGTCCAGACTTAACTAACCGTGGCTAATAATGAAAACTGTAAGGAGTTTCTCTGAGCCTACTCTGGCTCGGGAGGCTGCCCGATTTTTTAAATATTAAACTTTTTAAAGAAAACTGTGTAAAATTAAACGCCCTTTTCAGGAGAACACCCCCCCACACACACAAACACTGAACTAGGGCGCCAGCCTGATGTTTCAATATCTCAACTTGAACTCCATGGAAACCAGAGGGAATTCCTACCAGCCAGACAGCAATAAAGCTTCTGTGGGCACCTCTTATTGTCAACGAATCTTTTTTTTTAAAGTTGAAAATTAATTGTTAACTGCCCTAAAGAGCGCACAGGACCGGGTCAGAAGAGAAGCACAGAAAGTGCGGTCGCAGAGGGGCGGGAGCACGCCGGGTGGCCCCGGCAGGAGGGAAAGGAGGGAAATGAGTGAGGGGGTCAGAGTCGGCGGCAAAGGGGCGGGCGAGCGGCGGGAGGCGCGGGCCGGACCCGCGGGCAGCCCGGCCAGGCCGAGCCCGCGGCCCGCGCCCGCCGCCCCGACCCCACCCCAGGAACAGCCCGTACCTGTCCGGCCGGCCGGCACGCGCCGCGGGGCCCGCGCTTCTCACCGCGCCGCGTCCGCCGCCCGCGAGCCAGGAAGCCGCTGCGGCCTGCGGCTTCCCGCCACCGCCGCCCGCTCCTTCCTCCAGGGACACGGCGAGCTGGCTGAAGGCGTAGAGGAGCGAGCAGAAGCCGCAGGCCAGACACAGCACCACGACGCGCAGATAGCGCCGCATCGCCCGGCCGTGCTGCGCCGCCGCCGCCACCGCCGCCGCGCCCGCCCGGGCGAACTGGAGCTGAGGGCGCGGCACCGCGCAGCCGCGGGCGCAACAAGTTCCTCCTCGGCCGCCGCCTGGCTCCCGCTCCCTCCCTCCACTCTCCTCCCCGCCCACCAGCCAGGCGAGCGCCGCCACCGCGCCCGAGCCGGCCGACAACCCGCCCGGAAGGCCAACACCGCCTCCGCCTCTGACGCCCAGCGCCTCTCGGCCGGCGGCAGCAACGTGGCCCCGCCCCTTCCCCGGGGGCGGGGAGCGGCCAGATGCGCAGGCGCACTGAGCGCGCTAGGGCGGGGCGCGACGGGGGTGGACTGGGCGTGCGGGGCGGGGTGGGACGAGGAGGGGCGGGGGCGGTGCCAGGCTCGGGAGAACGCCCTCCTCGGGACAGGTAACTCCTGAACCCAGAAGGCTCTGCACCGCAGAGAGGTGTAGCGAGAGGAATTTGGAGACAGTTGGCCTATATTCAAATGGTAGTTCTTCCACATGGTAGTTTGTGACGCTGAGCAATCTAAAGTCTCTGAGCATGTTTCTTCGTCTTTAAAATAGAGACACTACCTTCATCATGGGGAGGTTGTCAAGATTAAATTGTATAACGCACGAAAAATGCCTAACACCTTTTTTTATTTTTAATAGAAGAGGGGCGTCTCTTTCTGTTCTCTCAATAAATTCTGCTTTCTCAACAAAAAAAAAAGAGGGAAAAGGGGGATGAGTCTCAACCGGACGGCGAGATGGCTCATGCCTGTAATCCCAGCACTTTGGGAGGCGGAGGCGAGAGAATTGTCTGATCCCATAGGTTCGAGACCAGCCCGAGCAACTTGGCGAGACCTCAACTCTACAATAAAAAAAATTTTTAAAGCCGACTGTCTTGACGCATGCCTGTGATTCCAGCTACTTGAAAGGCTGAGGCAGAAGGATCACCTGAACCCAACAGGTCGAGGCTGCGGTGGCTGTGAGCATGCCACTGCACTCCAGCCTGGGCAACAGAGTGAGACTCAGATTCAAAAAAATATTTAAGGGTGGGGGTGTCACTCTGTTGCCCAGGCTTGTCTTGAACTCCTGACCTCAAGCAATTCTCCCGTCTGAGCCTCCCAAAGTGCTGTGATGGCTGTTGGCAGCCACCACACTGGGCCGAAAAATGACTAACACTTAGAAGGCACTGAATCATGCTCTTTCCGGCTCCTCAGCAGGGATTTTCCCAGCTTCTGAGTTTCTATAATATTGTGTGTACAGACTAGGTATGGTGGCTCACGCCTATAATCCCAGTACTTTGGGAGGCTGAGGTGGAAGGATTGCCTGAGTCCATGGGTTCGAGACCAGCCTGGGCAACTTGGCAAGACATCATCTCTACAATAAATCAAAAAAAGTAGCCAGGCATGATGGTGCGTGCCTGTAGTTCCAATTACTTGGAAGGCTGAGACAAAAGGATCACCTGAGCTTAGCAGGTTGAGGCTGCGGTGGCAGTAAGCATACCCCTGTACTCCAGCCTGGGCAACAGAGTGAGACTCCAAGCCAATAAATAAATTGTGTGTGTGTGTGTGTGTGTGTGTGTGTGTGTGTATGTATGTGTGTGTGTGTGTGTGTGTGTGTGTATGTAGTGTGTGTGTGTGTGTGTATGTAGTGTGTGTGTGTGTGTGTGTGTATGTAGTGTGTGTGTGTGTGTGTGTATGTAGTGTGTGTGTGTGTGTGTGTGTGTGTACAGCCACCTAGTTATCTTATTACCACGTAATGTTAATTGTTTGATGTGCCTACCTTGCCTCCCAACTGGGGGTAAGTGCCTGTGAAGCAGGAATCTTCCCTTTTACCTTTTTTGAACTTCCTCACAGCTCATCACTTGGATCTTCAAAACAGAACTATTATTTTCCCCGAAGAGCTTCTTCTTCCTTCTCCATTTCTTCTCCCTTCAGCAGTTTCCACTATATTCATATATTAATCATTTATAGTGCATCACTTTGTACCAAGTGCTGTGCAAGTACCTGAAGGTATAAAGAAGCCAGAAGCCTAGTTGGGGCATGAACGGATGGTGGATACATTTAAATAAGTGCAACACGACAATACAGACATTAGGATTCAGGCCTCTAAGGGTGTGGGCACACACACACAAAAGCAATCCGTTCTACCTGCAAGTGTAGTTAAGAGAGACTTCACAGCAAAAGTGGCTCTAAATCTTGAGTGGGGTAAGGGAAGTAATTCCAGGCTGAAGGATCAATGAAATAAGCTCTTGTGTGAAGAGAAACTGTGAGAAGTTTGATAACACCAGCTAAGTGAATGCAAGAGAGGATATGATGAATGATAAGACTAGAAGTAGAAGGAGCCAGATATTTGAGAGCCTTGTTTAGCACACCAAGGAGTTTGAACTTAATCTGTCAGACAATAGTGAACCACTGAAGGGTTTTTAAATAAAGAAGTAACACGATCATATTTACATTTTGGAGAGCAGATTCTGGTTGCAGTGCATAGGCTGGAACAGAGATGAGAGATTGAAGGCAGAAAGGAGCTCCAGTGCCAAAAAATCAGGGAAAGGAAGCTTAAAAATACACACACACACACACACACACACACACACACACACACACACACACTTCTTGGAGAAAAATTATGCTGTTAAACTATTGAAGTTGCCTCTGAGGCATTGACAAGTTTGGCCTGAAATACAAGATGGGGAAATGCTACACAACATAGTAGTAGTTCTCCATTTGGAGTCTCTACACCAAAAACTTTCTGCCTCTGTGACCATGGGAAAGTCACTTAACACATTTAAGGTTCTGTTTCCTCTCCTATAAGGATTAAATTCCTTGCCTTACCTGTCTTCTCCATCCGCCCCCAAAAAAAAGAAAGAAAAGAAGACTAGCATACCATCAAGATGTGAAAAGAAAATAGGAACATACATTTATTCATTCAATAAACATTTCTTGACTATATTCTATATGCCACACAGGGGTTCAGATGCAGACTATTAGAAATAAAGGATTGTGGCCAGGCACAATGGCTCACGCCTGTAATCCCAGTACTTTGGGAGACAGAGGCAAGAGGATTGCCTGAGCCTGCGGGTTCGAGACCCGCCTGGGCAGGCGAAACCTCATCTCTACAATAAATCAAAAAATTAGCCGGGCGTGGTAGCGTGTGCCTGTAATTCCAGTTACTCGGAAGACTGAGGCGGAAGGATCACCGGAGCCCAGCAGGTCGAGGCTGCGGTGGCCGGGAGCAGCCACTGCACTCCAGTTTGGGCGACAGAGTGAGACTCCAACTCAAAGAAAATAAAAAAAAAAGAATAGCTCCTTGATTGTTAAAATACTGGAATGGCACAAAGGGAAGCCCAGTAATTTTCATTTCTGCAACCACTTATAAAAAGAGCATATCCAGAAGATTAGTCATTCATTTAACTGACATCAGGGTACTGGACCAGGTCATCCCCTTAGGTTCCTTTTAATACTGTAGTTATAAAAAAAAATTCTGTTGAAAAGTATATAAGCCATTTCAAAAACAGATATTTGTTTTACTCGCACACTGTCTTAACTGACTATCTTCAAGGAGATGTGTGAATGCTGACATCTCTTCTGATCATTTCCAAGATTCACATATTGCATTTTGATATTCCTAAAATTAAGTTATTTAAGATGCTTTAAAATATTTGGATGTCACGATAATATTGTGTGCATGTATGTATTCTTATTTTTTCAACTTTAGACCAGTCTCTTAATTCTCTAATAACAGACTGGCTATATCCTTTTTTTTTTTTTTTTTTTTAATGTCAGAGTCTCCCTCTGTTGCCCAGGCTAGAGTGCAGTGGCACACTCACAGCCACTGCAGCCTTGACCTGCTGGGCTCAGGTAATCCTTCCATCTCAGCCTTCCAAGTAGCTGGAACTACAGGCATGTACCACCACACCCAGTTAATTTTTTGATTTATTATAGAGACAAGGTGTCGCCATGTTGCCCAAGCTGGTCTCGAACCCAGATATTCAGTCAGGCAATCCTCTTACCTCTGCCTTCCAAAGTGCTGGGATTACAGGCATAAGCCACCACACCTGGTTTATATTCTAATTTTTAATCCATGTTGACCTTCCCTTCATCCTGTCACATTAATTGGAGAAAAATAAATTTAAAAGAATCAATATATGTGTTTAAATTAGGAGATAGAGATCTTCACAATCTGATGCAGGATTAAGCCTGTCAACTTTTAAAAAAAAAACAGAGACAACTGATAAATTTTTAAAAAGGAAAGGAAATTTTTTAAAGGGGTTACAGCCCACAACATGGCCATCTCTCAGGCTGGAAAGCACAGCCTGCGGTAGAAGCCTAAAGACAGGCACTTCCCAGGAGGAGGAGTCGGTAAGATCTTTATGCCCAACAGGTTGGCCAACTACATATTTAATAGGTTACAGTAGGATCTATGAATATTCACGAAGTTGGCCCTGGTGCATGCATATTTAACAAACACGCATGTAACATAGCACCTATATTCATTTTGGAATGGAGACCTAACATTTAAATATATTACAATTAGGTCCTATACAACAAAACAGCTTTTCAGGACACAAAGGCACACAAGTGTGCAACCTTTGCAAACCTGTGGGAACCAATCCACAATCAGTATTCTTCTTATCTGGAGAAAGTTACTGAAACCAATCTCTTGTCCAGTGAAAACTGTAGTTATGGTTGGTGGAACAGGGTTATTTAGATCTGATGGTGAGCTACAATTGTTTTAATATTGTTTATCTCAAGACCAGTGCTTGTTTAGCTGCTAGAGAAAAGGAAAAAACCTCGTGGCAGTTAGAATGCAGTTAATTCTTTAAGTCAGCAGTCCCCAACCTTTTTGACATCAGGGACTGGTTTTCACGGAAGACAATTTTTCCATGAACCAAGCGGGAGGGAAATGGTTTTGGGATGATTCAAGTACATAGCATTTATTGTGTACTTTATTTCTATTATGATTACATTGTAATATATAATGAAATAATTATATATTATTTCAACTCACTATTCAAAAAAAGAGGCACAGATGAAAGTGGTAAATAAAATGACGGGCAGGCCACATGTGGACTAAAATAAGTGTTGACTTCTGACTTAAAGTGTGCCACCAGATGCAGCTGTACAATCAACTCACTTGCCACTCCCTGATAGGGTTTTGATATGAGTCTGCAAGCAGTTGATTTATAATAGTCTCTGTGCAGTCAACCCTCACTGCTAATGCTAGTCTGTATTTGTAGCCGCTCCCTAGCGCTAGCATCACCATCTCAACTTCACCTCAGGTCATCAGGCATTAGATTCTCATGAGGAAAACGCAGCCTAGATCCCTCGCATGTGCAGTTCACAACAGAGTTTGTGCTCCTACAAGAATTTAATGTCACCACTGATCTCACAGGATACAGAGCTCAGGCTGTAATGTAAGCGATAGGGAGCAGCTGTGAATACAGATGAAGCTTCACGTGCTCACCCCTCTGCTCACCTCCTGCTGTGCAGCCCATTTCCTAATGGACTGATTCTGGTCTTGTGGCCTGGGAGATGCAGGGCCCCTGCTTTAAGTATAGGAGTGAATGACTTCACCCTTGCCTGGCATGACCTCGTGTCCCTTTTATAATTTGGTATCTTATTGTCACAAAGAGTTTATTCTGTCAGTCTTACGAGTGCTATTTTAACATTAATGCCAGTCAGTTGTTATGTCTAAACCAAACAAGTGAGAGGCTATAACGAGGTATTTCTGGCCTCCCTTCCCATCATGGCCAGGAACTCGGTTTAAACATTGTTATGGGGTATCCTTGGCACAAGGTGGTCCATTCAGTCAGAGTGGTAGGCTGAGGGGGTGAGGTGGGGCTTAGCATTTTATCTTTAGTTTGCAAGCCAAATCTCAAGAATCACATATTTAGAATATTAATCTTGATTGTTCTTATAGCTCCTAGTACATGTTGGATATATAATAGCCATTCAATTAATGGGTATTTTCATTTTTAAAAAATCTTCTTTAAATAACTCAAGAGCAGATGTGGGGTCCTGCTCCACATTTCCTTCCCACTTCTACCTTTGAATATTTGATTCTTCGAAAAAAAATTAGGGAAAGGGTTAAATTCTATACCTTTTCAGAGTACATTAGAAAGTTTGTAACATAATATCCACTTTGTAAACGTCTGTGCATAATCTAATCTTTGTAATATTCCTATAAAGTACGAAATGTTATTCTATTCTTTCAAAAAACAAGGAAACTGAAATTCCAACAGGTTCATTAACTATATGGTTAATAACAAAGATGTGTAATTTGATTTCTCAGGTGAAGTAGAGCTTTTCCTGAAATAGGTCTGAATAAAATTTCTCATTTGGATAGAGTGATGTAATATGCTTCTTCAACATCTACAAAAAGGAAATCGATTTTATTCAGCTGTTTCTTGATTTTAAAAAAATTAGTCTAGGAAAATGATAAATTATCTCATATTACATATTAGTACAGGAAAATTAGTATAGGAAAATGATAAATTATCTCATATTACCTCAAAGTCTTAAACTTTTGAAAATTCAAGCTAGGGTAATGAAATGGTAGCTAGCTAAAACACTTGTGACACCCAACATAATCAGCTGCAAACGTCAAAATGAAGTCCTTTTTTTTCTTGTTTTCTTTTTCTTTTCTTAGTTGAACTCCCACTCTGTCACCCTGGCTAGAGTGCAGTGGCACAATCATGGCTACTGCAGTCTTGACTTTCTGGGCTCGGGTGATCCTTCCGCCTCAGCCTTTGCAACAGCTGGGATTACAGGTGTACACCACCATGTTGGGTTAATTTTTTTGATTTATTGTAGAGATGAGGTCTGGCTATGTTGCCCAGTCTGGTCTCAAATTCCTGAGCTAGGCAATCCTCTTGCCTGGGCCTCCCAAAGTGCTGGGATCACAGACATGAGCCACCACGCCCAACCAGGTCCTAACATTTTCAGTGTGAACTTGCAGTGGATACGTAGGCCTAAGTGAATTTTTTTTCCATTGAGGCATTTTATTTGTACCTATGTATTACATCCCTAGGAAAAAAAAATCCCAGGATTTTCCCTCTTGTGTTTACATCTTGCTTCTTCATGGTCCACGATGTCAGTTGATTGTCAGTACAATGAAACCCAACTGGCAAGATAGGAGCAGATTATTATGCCACTTTTCTAGATCTTTGAGTTGCACATCAAATCGGAGGCTGTCACACTTGTTTAACCTGCCTGAGGATCACAACACTTTTACCAGCTCTGTGTTCATCAATGATTTCAAATTATCCAATGTAACCGTACTTCATCATCACAATTAAAAACCAGACGATGACTCTGGAGCACAGCCTGATAAGAATGTGGCATTTGCCTCTTTTCAGCATTGTTGATGCTCTTGAGAGTATCAGCTGGGGCATTCACGCACACCATGATGGCAGCACAGATGGCAGAAATACCTAAGTGAATTTTCTAGAAACAAATGGGTGGCAGCACTCTCTTCTCTGCTTCTTCTGCATCTTATACATATTTTTACTGTTGTAGTGATAGCATTGTAATTATTAACAGATCTCTAAGATATGAGGTGCATATTATTGTCTTTGTAACCAATTGCTGGTACAGTGCCTAGCATATAAAATATACTCACTAAATGTTCACTGAATTAAAACTGATGTAAATAAAACCTAAATCGATAAAATACTTAAAGTATTACAACTGTAAAATAGTCATGACAGTCCCTCCATTGACAGATGGGAGGGAGGCCTGGAAGACTCAGAAGGTGCAACATGTCCCAGAGCACTGAAACCTTCCAGAAGTGATATTTTCCACGGTAAGTACCTGGTTTTACCATGGCATTTCACATGCTCCGGAATTGTCCGTTCCATAAAGGCAGCAGTACTGGCCTGGCTAAACATAAAGCCTATTAAGACAGCTGCCCCTTGAACAATGTGGGGATTGGGGCGCCAAAACTTAACTACTAACAGACTACTGTTGATCAGAAGACTTATCGTCAATATAAACAGTCGATTAACATATTTTATAAACATTCTTAAAAAATATGCTACAGAAAATGTTAAAATCTTAAGAGAAAATGTTTACTATTCAGTAAGTGGAAATGGAACATCTTAAAGGTCTTCAACTTCATATTTGAATAGGCTGAGGGAGGAAGAGGAGGGATTGGTCTTGCTGTATCAAGGGTAGCAGAGGCAGAAGAAACATAAAAGTGGACATGTCTAGTTAAAATCTATGTTGTTCAAGGGTCAACTATATATTAAAAATATAACATTTAGGCTGGATATGCTGGCTCATGCCTGTAATCACACCATTTTGGAGGAAGACTGCTTAAGCCTAGGAGTTCCAGAGCAGCCTAGGCAACATTGGGAGACTGTCTCCACCAAAATAAACTAATAATAACAATAATAAATTAGGCAGGCATTGTGGTGCCTGCCCATCGTTCCAGCTACTCAGAAGGCTGAGGCAAAGGACTGCCAGAGACCAGGAGATGGAGGCCATGGTGAGCCATCCATCCTGGGCGACAGAGTAAGACTGTGTCTAAAAATAATAAAATAACATGTACGTGATCTGGGCTAGTGGGATGTGTGTTCAGTAAAGCATTTTTGTAATTCAAGCTAAAACTTCTGTGACAGCTGCCTAAAGTGAACTGGTTTTGATGAAAATCGTTTTAAAGTGTTACACATTGCTGCCCTGGTAAACAGTCTACTAAACAAAAGACAAACTTTAATGATTGAGTCATTATGATGATGTCAGGCCTTGTCTTGAAGACATTCTCAGACTGATATACTCTCTCCCTCCCTGGTGATTCTACCCTACTAACTATGATGCATCCCACTGTTTCCTTTTCTAGTTTCTGTCACTTTTGTTTTTTTCCTTCTTCCATCTTTTTTCTGTCCCTATCCTTCCTTGTCTTTGTTATTAGTGGGGCTTATTTTTCATCACCCTCAATAGCCAATGAGAACATTTTCCTTCCGTCTTTGAAAAATGATGGATAACATCCTGTATCTCTAACCTTCCTTAGTTCTGATTGCCATCAGTTGTTTCGTCACTGATACAAGTTTTTCTACATTCTTTGTTCCAGACAGTTGATGGTGCCTGGGGTAAATGGGAGGGGGCGAGTGCTAAGAAATCAAAGTATTACTTGTTATCCTCTCCATACACACACTCACTTTTCTATTTTCACTTAATTTTCAAAGTACAGTGCAGAAATTTTTCTATCAATGGCTTACTAAAAAGTCAAGCCTTTACATCAAGTCCTTAAGAGTCCAGAAAAGAAATAGGTTACAGACCAAGAAAATAAGTGTCCTAGTCTGCTTTTTTCTTGCTATAACAGAATACCTGAGACTTAGGTAATTTATAAAGAAAAGAGATTTATTTTGACTCATGGTTCTGAAGGTTGAAAAGTCCAAGATCAGGCAGCCCATGGGATGAGGGTCTCATGCAGCTTCAACTCCTGGGCAGAAAGCAGACAGGGAAGCCGGCGAGAGCAAAGAGGACAAAGCACGAGACACTACCTTGCTTTCTAGCAACCCACTCTTGTGGGAACTAATCTATTCCAGTGAGGACTAACCCAGTCTTGTGAGAAAGACATGAATCTATCCTAATGACCTAATTGCCTGAGTTATGGTAAGCACAAACCACATTCAAACCATAGCAGTAAGCAAAATAAGAGCCTCCGTGGAAACTAAAACTTGTAGAACATTTAACCATTAATGGATATAATATGCAGAAACTACATTCTTCTAGGCAATACAGATTTTTATCTAAAAGCATGTATTAACTACACATCTGCTATCAGCTTAGAAAAGTGGAGGTTTTTCTTCCTTTCTTAATGCTTTCACCTTGTCTATTATCACTATAATCTTAGGAAATCATTTAATAAAAATAAAACCTTTACTGTCAACTATTTCTATGTATAATACAAAAGGTTTTAAGAATATTTATCCTTGTGTGCTGCAAAGAATGTATATCTTCACTTGTACATATAGCAAAGTAATACTCTGAAAAATATTTTGTATGGAATTTGGTTAAAAAAAACTCAACTGCTAAAACAATATACTAAATTCATGAAACAGCAAAAATTATACCCTAAGTCCAGGCTCTGAATCTTTTTGCATATTTAACATTAGGTGCATTTATGGAATTTGGGCCTGGTGTGGAAGTGTATTTGAGGTAGGGTGAAACAAAAGCAGATAAAGACAAATATGGTTAATAAAAGGAAAACAAAAGTTCAAACTAGTCAACTTAGTTCATTTCTCTAGTCTCACGGTGCGTACTATCAGGTTCTTTAATTATGGAAAGATGGTCCAGAGCAAACATCCGATGTCACACTAAAAATTCAGTGAAACCTATAAAACGCTATTCCTTTAAGTCATCCAAGAGAGCATGACCTAATTTTTGTTACAGAAAATATTTTTGTATTTCTGTAATGGGATTTTACCTATAATGATAATAAGAACTCACATTTACTGAACAACCAGTATGTGTCAGAATATGATTATCTGTTTTATAGACGGGAGTGATCTTGAGTAAATTACTCAAGCTCAAGTAATTTACTTAAGCTCACTTGCATTCTACAACAGAGACTAAACATCAGGTGCCAGTCAGCACTCTTGAACTCTGTGCTATACTGTCTTTATACTGTCTTCCCACATAAGCAGAGAGACAAGTATGCCTCATTCAGGTAAAATCCCATCGTCTGTAAGAATTTTTTATCTTGTAGCTCATTTAAAATACATACTGAAAGTATTTGACCAATGTAAGATGCGATGCTTTTAAAGCATAGTTTTGATCTAAAATTAAAATAGTTTCCCTATTACAATTATTTTTAATTTTGCTATCTCCAAAAATGTATAAAACATTTGATACATGTTAGAAACACAGAATAAAACAAAATATTTCATGTTTTAAAAGAACATAACTTAACCAGTTAGTTATTATTCCATGGAAAGCATCTTATAATAAACAAATTTTAATTTTTCATTTAACAACACTAAAGAATGAGGTATATAAATGTTTTAATCACAGACTTTTACTGTATGCAATTAACTATTTCACAACTAGCATCTTACAAAAAAGACAGTACCATTGTGCCTGTAAGAAGTACTGCAAATAAACAGAAAATTACATTACCACACAAAACCACCAAATATCACAACTGTTAGGGTCTACAGTTTTATTTTTTCTTCAAATGTTATCATGATGTCTTTCATGTAATATTTTGTATCCAAGTTATGTTTTTAAGTTCATTTACATTTCAGAAATCTCCTATAGGTGGATATATAAGAAGAAAATATTAAGAGAAAGCAAGAGACCCTAGGAGAATTTAAGTAGTACTGTGTGGTTTCTAGGTTCAAATTTTAAAATTTAAATACAACATAAAACACTTTATTAGTTGTAAACAAAAATGCAAAATCTGTAGTCATAAAAATATTTTATTGGTAATTTTACATAATAGTGAATGGGGCGGTAAATACTTTTTTCTTTCAGGATATTGATAAATGTATAAGCTGGCAGTTGTGTCTGAAAATAGGGTAATATGATTTTCATAATAATTGTTATATTTAATAAGAGGCCAATTAAACGGATTTAAGATTAGTTATTCCCAGTTCTGTGTAACAGTTCCCATTTCTGTACTAATTAGATTTATACTTCTATGACCCTGGGTAAGTTTGGTATAAGGAAACAGTGATATAACTATCATTAAGTTAAAGCTTTCTAAAATTGCAGCTTTTAAAACATGGCAAGTTTCTCTTTTGCTTTTTTGCCAAATGCTTATAATTACTTGAACTTTGTTTTATATAATACAGAAAATACCAGTGTTCAATGACAACAGCACTAAACCTGAATTATAAAGCTAAATAATCAATGTTTTATTGTTTACTACTCTGCTAGTAAACATTACAATAAATGAATGTTCTGAAAAATAAGCAAACAAACAAACAAAACCTGAAAATGGCTAAACCAGAAACATAATTCAGAACAATAATTTAGTAAAACGTGTCAAAAAACATTGGCAAAGGTTCATACAAATTCTTTATTTAATAACAATTTTCCTATTTAACCACACCAAGTACCAGCAGGTGTATTTAAGAGGATAACCATTAAGAAAATCCTGTTGCAGCAATAGTTGATTAAGTTGATCTTTGACTTGTATACATATAACTATTTGTTTCACAATTCTCAAATAATACATATTTAGGCAGCTTGCACTATGTTATAAAAAATTTAAGTTCGTTACATGCCAATAGTATTCAAGAATTATGTGTTAGAATTCACTAAACTAAAAGTGAAAATAGACTTACCAATAACACTGCATAATGAATAATTCAACCACATTTTCATGGCACTTAGCTGCAGAGACCAAAATGTTAAGTCTGGCAATGTTTGGTAGGCATAGATTGCAATAAAATCTAACAAACACTAACAAATTTCTATTTTATGTAAAACTCAAATTATGGATAGTGCATGAGTGTGTTTGTCATGAAAATGTGGTATTTCTTGGCATCATCTGTGTATCTGCATGGTAGGACAGAAGTGACTAAGAAACTGGAGAAATAAACTTTAATGAGATTCTCCATTCAGTGATGAGGCTTCTCCTCTCGGTGAAGATGACCTGGACATTCCCCTCTCTGTGTTATCAGAGCTAGAGCCGCTCTGACTGTGTTGATCTGCAGAAGCAGCACTAGATGCAGGTGGTGACTTTGTTTTCTCCTTAAAGTCTGTAATAATGACTGTCAGATCTCCAACGGTAACTTCCAAATGCTGAGCACTACTCCGATCCACATTTTTCAATCTTGGCCTAAACACAAAAAATGATGAAATTTAAACTAGCTTTACCCTCAGCCAAGTTTCTGAGCATGTAATAAACAATAAAAGTAGGTAAAAGTAATAGAATGAATACATCTATGTTTAAAGTGATTCATGTGTAACCGAACACAAAAACATCATTAAATGTTTCAAATCATTAACATTACTCAAACCAATCATTCATGAACCTTTTCCAACATGACAAAAAATGCAAAAAACAAAAACCGTGACAGCCTAGAAGTAGGAGTCTCTTAACTGGGCTTTTATAGTTGTATCAAAATTTTGCAGACAGCTTATTACTTTTATTAAAATAGATGTTTTAGACAATAAAATCGTTGCACCACAGAGGAAGTTGCTAAGAGCTAAAGTTGAGCCATGTGCAGGGCTGTCACTCCTCTGTATGTACTGTTAAGGGTATCATGTTTTCCTTGGAGAAAACAAAGACAGAACAAAAAGGGGGATCATGACTGTTCTGACTGATCTCATGACCATTTTGATTACTTAAAGCCCATGCAGGTATCTGGTTCAGTATTTTTAATACCACTCCTGGCTTTCAAATTGCTCTTTTTTATAAAGAAAAAAGAAGAGACACAAACATTTTTTATCTCATAAAAAGAAAAAAGCATCATCACAGTAAGCTTATATTTGTGGCCTCTGTGTGTGTGTGTGTGTGTGTGTGTGTGTGTGTGTGTGTGTGTGTGTGTGTGTGTGTGTGTTTCAAGTTTTAAAATAAAGTTTATTAGAAAAAGAAGAGAAGAAAGAAAGGGAGACACGTCAGAGCTGGCAAGGGCAAGAGAAACCGCCTGTGTTTAATTTCCAATGGATCCTTTAAACTTAGAAAAAACTTTCACGATACTTTATAATAAAGGAGATCAAAATTTTTACTTCAGTTGTGTGAATTGTGTGTATATGAATATACCAATGTTAAACAATTATTAAATGGTTTTATTATTTCAAAATGTCATAAAAAACTCTTCAAATTTACCTGGTTTTCTTATGACTGTTCTTTTTGCTAGTTGTTTCTTTTTCACTTTTTTCTTTTTCTACTTTATCTTTTTTCTCTTTCTTTGACTGTGTAGGGGGCACAAACTGCTGAGTAACCTGCTGTGCAACCAACTGGGAGACAGGTCGAGGTTTCCTGTGTGCACGTTAAAAAGAAATGGTTTTTTATTATAACTTAAGATGTAATGTACGTTTCTATGAAAGACTATCTCATGTTATGAGAAAACATAATAGATTATGATAACTTCTGAGAATTCCACAAATATGTAATTCAAATATACAATTTAAAAGATATATATTATTGTTTTTCCTGTTCAACAAAACTGGAGCAAACTATAACAGTTAAAATTTATAGTCCAAGATACATGGTCAAATCATTAGAATATAACTGCTAAATAAACCAACATGAGAAATTATTAAAAATGTATATAAAACTAAATGGGAGGTATATATATTAACATGAATTTTAAAAATTAAACTTAAAGGTTTATACTGAAATAATATTTTAATTTATCTTTCCTCCTTCAGAGAAGAAAATGTCTAACCATCTGTGACCATGGCTATTTTTTTCTTTCCTTTAAAATTTTTCATTTATTAATTTAATAAAAATTACTGAGTGTCAAAATTTCTAATTCTTTATTGCTTAAATTCTTGAGGTTTTTTAGGTCTCACTCTGCTCTGGAGACCTGCCCAGTTCTTTGAGACTTATCTACTTACTGACGTATTCATTCAAAAAATATTTATTGAGAACCTACAGTAGGAACAATACAGAGTTAGCTGAAATGCTGCCTGGCTTCAACTTCCTTTTATTTTTGGAGTTGGAGTCTCACTCCTTCGCCCAGGCTGGAGTGCAGTAGCAGTGCAGTAGCATGCTCACAGCCACCCCAGCGTCGAGCTGCTGGGTTCAGGCGATCCTTCCACCTCAGCCTTTCAAGTAGCTGAACTACAGGCGTGCACTACCACACCCAGCTAATTTTTTGTTGATTTATTGTAGAGATGAGGTCTCGCTAAGTTCCCTGGGCTGGTCTCAAAGCCGCAGGCTCAGGCAATCCATTCACCTAGGCCTCCCAAAGCGCTGGGATTACAGGCTGAGTCACCAAGCCTGCTGGCTTCAACTTTCAATACTGGTACAAGTTTTCATTCTATTGGTCCAGGGTCAAGGACCCCTCCAGTCTAATGACAGATCTTAGACTGAGGTCAAGATTCAAAGTAAATAGGCTCTATGTTCTTAAGAGAGAAAGAAGAGAAAGGAAAGGAAGGGGGGAAGGGAGAGAAAGATAAAAATACATATTAACAGATGGTCTACAAACAATGGAAACTTTATTGCCTGAAAAATCCTGACCCTATTTTGCTCAGTAGAGGTTTTTAAAAATCTTTTTTTTTTGTCGTTTCTTCTTTACAGCAAGACACACTAGAAAATGAGAAATTATTGCACAATGTTAGATTTAAAGCTGCAAGCCAGGGAGTAAACAGGAAACAGTATGTAAAACAGATTTCAGTAGATGAATAATGCATTTTGTTTAGAGCCTACATACTCTGGGTTCTAGAAGGATATTCGGGACAAATGTCCAAAATACAAATTAAAAATAGGACTGACATAGGGTTAGAGATGTAGATCAAGAGTTATACAAATAAAAGTGATGCTGAAAGTATGTTAATTATGGCAAGCTTTAACAAAAAGATCAAGGCAGTGGTTCTCAAATTTAAGGTACGTCAGAATTACCTGGAAGGCTTGCTTAACTGCTTGGCCCTACCCCTAGAATTTCAGATTCAGTAAGCCTGACACCAAGAATTTGTTATTTCTAACTAGTTTCCAAGTTATGCTTATGTCTCTTGGGACCACATTTTGAAAAGATGCGTGAAGAAGTGCAATATATTTGGTGAATATTAGTACTACTGCAGCACAAAGTTAACCCTTGGCCTGAGAGACATCTTGCAGATCACCTGCCAGCAAATCGACTGCAATTTTTTTGCAAAACAGTGAAAAATGAATCACTTTCTTATTAAATACTATAGTATTGAAACCAATTATTTTATTATAATAATATTTGGCTTATAATGGAATTTTAGACATTGAGGAGCTCACTTATAACAAAAAAAAACCAAAATTTTTTTCTTATATTTTTTCTAATGTGGTTAACATGTGAAATAGTCACTGACCTGCACCACAGGTTCATTGATACCTGTTGTACAATAGTAATTCGTCTGATGTCTTTCACCTGATGTTTTTCTATTCAAGCAGACAATGCAGTCTCATTTTCTTTCTCCCACATTAATACTATGTAATTGATTGCCCAGTCTGTGCTTCACAATTCTCTTTCTACGTAATACCAGCTCATTTTTTAAAAAGTGTATCTCAGTACATTTTCCATCTATTTGCTCTTTCATGCAATTTGAATGGAAACTTCAAGAAAATATACATTTTTGAAAAATTTGCAGAGGCCTATGTTTGTCTTGTATAATCACCAGCAATCTCTTTTTGTCCTTAGAGAGGGGACATCCAAGAGCAAAGGGTTAAAGCAATCTGGACAGACAGGAAGAGCTACAATAATGAAAAGCTAAGGCATCTGATTTATCCTTAAGCTATGAGAGGTTACTGAAGAAACTCAAACTTGAATTTTACAAATACGATGCTGGCATCAGTCTGAAGCAGAAAGGTACTTCAGTGGAAGTGGAAATGTAAGACTGTGGTCTGATAAACAATCATGCAATCTCTGTGCCTAGGCCTGTTTGTTGTTGATTTGTTATTTTTTAATCATCAAATTTTCCATAGTGGTTCTTTTATGCCGTAAGAAAAATGTTTTTTCCTGATCTTGAATAGTTACACCCACTTCTCTTTTTATCCCAGGCATTTCTTTTTTTTTTCTTTTTTTTGAGTTGGAGTCTCACTCTTGTCACTCAGACTGGAGTGCAGTGGCTGCTGCCGGCCACCGTAGCCTCGACCTGCTGGGCTCTGGCGATCCTTCTGCCTCAGCCTTCCAAGTAGCTGTAACTACAGGCATGCGCTACTGCACCCAGTTAAGTTTTTGATTTATTGTAGAGATGAGGTCTCGCCAAGTTGCCCAGGCGGGTCTCGAACCTGCGGGCTCAGACAATCCACTCACCTCAGCCTCGCAAAGGCACGGGATTACAGGCTGAGCCACCAAGCCCAGCTGTCCCAGGCATTTCTAAATGTGTACTACACAACTATTCCATTCTTTTATTCTTACTTTAATGTGATGGTTGATTTCCACTTAAAGATTATTATTTTGTGCCTCAATTCTAGGATTATTTAATCCGGTTCAATTTTAGAATAATGCATAGAGCATAAATGTGTGTGTGTCTGTGTGTGTGTGTGTATGTGTACGTGTGCATAGCTTAATTATTGAAATAAAGTTCTCTGCTGCTCTCCAGGGGTTGAATGAGTATTAAAGAGGCTCCACTGAAGGTAGGGGAAATATAGCTGATGATCTTTGTACAAGGTTAGCTCAACTCCACCATGACTTGTGAAAAAGAAAGCCCTCTATCTCCAGGAATCTTTTTTTTTTGAGTCTCACTCTGTCACCCAGTCTGGAATGCAGTGGCATGCTCATGGCCACTGCAGCCTTAACCTGCTGAGCTAAGGTGATCCTTCCATTTCAGCCTTCAAGTAGCTGGAATCATAGGTGCACGCAACCATGCCCAGCTAATTTTTTTTTTTAAATTGTAGAGACGAGGTCTTGCCATGTTGCCCAGGCTGATCTAGAACCCGTGGGTTCAGGCAATCCTCTCACCTCTGCCCCACAAAGTGGTGGGATTACAGATGTGAACTACCACACCTGGCTCTCCAGGAATCTTAATAGTTGTGATCCTTTTTCTACTTGATGAGAAAATCTGGCAGACACTAGAAAACGTTAGAGGTGGGAAATAGTTAACTCAGGAAGTAAATGGCAGAGTATCACTTACAAAGTATGCCTTTTCATACTTTTCAGGGATTTATCATTCACGATTTTGACAGTACACCTTTAGTAATGCCTAAAGTTTTATGATAAGGAGCTGATATGCACAAAAAGATCATCCAGTGAATAAATAAATGCTGTCTGGCTACTGCCCAGCTGAACTCTATCATCAACTATTTGTTCGCATGTCATGATTAGGCTGCAACCAGTGAAATACAAAATTCAAAAATCTAGGGATCCTTATGTATCTTTCATATACAGTCCAAACAGACTGTATAAAGTTTTGCAAATCTGTTGATGTACTGCAAAGTTAGAAAAACGGGAATATTTTACTATTCATCAGGATTAAATATTTTTGAAGCTGGCTGACATTCCATGTGGGTAGGAGGTTAATATATGTTGACTGGATATATACAATTTCCAACTACGTGTCTACTCTCCACCCCCACCAACAATATTCTATGTGCTAAATATTACAGGAATAACGCTTTAAGTTTGATTAGCCTCACTGTAATTTAACTTTGTCAAGTTGGAAAAGAAAGGTGGAGGAGGAGGGGAAGGAGGGAGGGAGGAATGGGGCAATAAGAAAGGGAGAGGAAAAGAGAGGGGAGAGGGAGAAGGGAGATGGGAGTAAGAGGGGATGGGAAAAGGAAGAGAAAATAAAAAATGCTGACATTCTTTTCTAAAAAGAGGAAACTAACTCAAAATTCAAAAAGTAATCTGCTTAATGACACTAAAATATATGACCAATTGAAGCAATATAGTAAATCTCAATGAGTAAAAAGGCTGAATTAAACTCAAACCTACTGTGAATCTGCTGATAACCTGACTAACAAAAGCCCAAAAATCTCACCAAGGAAAGATTTTATAAGAAGTCACCTGTTTGACAAACTGTACTGCACACTTCCATGTGTCAGGCACTAGTAAGGTGCTGGAGATTAACCGTGAACAAGACAAACACAGTCACTGCTCCTCAGGAAGTTTCCTTAGCTGGTGAGACAGAAAGTAAACTAACTAAAGTAAATTTTGTGAAAAGCACTAAGAAGTAAAAACAACAACAAATGTGGCTGTGAGAAAACAGAGGAGGGACTTATTATAGACAGAGAAAAAAGAACTTTTGTTCATGTTTAACCTGTCAGTACACCAGAAAAAATAGCCATCGCCATGTACTCTTTATTTTTTGTATTTTATAAGTAATTTACTGAAGTAATAAATAAGAAAACAGTAAAACAACTTTGTTAACATTGTTAAGACTATAAAATATAGTAAACCCAATTTTTAATCCCAAAATAACTTGGTTATGAAGGTGTTGGCTATGAACCTAAAATGATCTTTTTTTTTCAGTCGGAATCTCACTCTGTCGCCCAGACAGCCACCACAGCCTAGAACTGACAGGTTCAGGTGAACCTTCTGCTTCAGCCTTCCAAGTAGCTTGAACTACAGGCGTGTATCCCCCCATGCCTGGCTAATTTTTTGATTTATCATAGAGAGGAGGCCTCACCATGTTATGGTGCCCAGGTTGGTTTTGAACCCATGGGCTCAGGCAATCCTCTTACCTCCGCCACCCAAAGTGCTGGGATTATAGGCATGAGCCATCGCACCCGGTTGGTCATGTTTTTGTAAATGTAACTAACTCCTAATCAACCATCAGGAGTAATCCTAGGAACATAGTCATCTCGTATATATTGATTTCTGATTTCAAATACATTTTTTTTTTTTTTGAGCTGGAGCCTCACTCTGTTGCCCAGACTGGAGTGCAGTGGTACACTCATGGCCACCCCAGCGTCGACGTGCTGGGCTCCAACAATCTTGCTTCAGCCTTCCAAGTAGCAGGAACTATAGGCATGCACTACCATGCCCAGCTAATATATATTTTTTTATTTATTGTAGAGAAAAGGTCTCACCAAGTTGCCAGGGCTAGTCTCAAACCCATGGGTTCAGGCAATCCACTCACCTCAGCCTCCCAAAGTGCTGGGATTACAGGTTGAGCCACCAAGCACTGCCTAAATACATTTCTAATAGATTTTAGCTTATCTTTACTTCCACCACTTCTTGCACTTGTATCATAGAAAACTACTGTGGAAAACCTTAGGGCTCATACATTTTTGAAGAGAAAACAGCCATTCTCTTTGTTTCAAAATTACCAAATATTTCCATTTTATGAGGTAAAAAGAATACCTTCAGCACCTGTCCACTTATGAATCACATCAAGTAAATTTTTGTGCCAAATACGGAAGAATATTATCACACTTTCTTAAAGCAAAACGAGATGGTCCAAATTCTTGTTGCAAAATATTGTGTGATAAAATTTCTTCTGTTGAATGACCACTTAAACAAAAAACCATATTTCCTTTTTGTCTATAGAAATATGTTTGCCGCCGGGCTCGGTGGCTCAGCCTGTAATCCCGCGCCTTTGGGAGGCTGAGGTGAGTGGATTGCCTGAGCCTGCGGGTTCGAGACCCGCCTGGGCAGCGAGACCTCATCTCTACAATAAATCAAAAAATCAGCCGGGCGTGATAGCGCATGCCTGTAATTCCGGCCACTCGGAAGGCTGAGGTGGAAGGATCGCCGGAGCGCAGCAGGTCGAGGCTTCGGTGGCCGGAAGCGGCCACTGCACTCCAGTCTGGGCAACAGAGTGAGACTCCAACTCAAAAAAAAAAAAAAAAAAAAAAAAAAAAAAAAGAAATATGTTTGCCTATTGATTCTTTTTTGTGTGTGTGTGAGTCAACTTTCTCACCCAGGCTGGAGCGCACTAGCACAATCACAGCTCCACAGACTTGGCCTCCTGGGCTCAGGCCATCCTTCCTCCTCGGCCCACCAGTAGCTGGGACTACAGGCACATGCCACAAACTCATCTAATTTTTTGATTTCTTGAAGAGATAGGGTTTTGCTATGTTGCCCAGGCTGGTCTCGAGTTCCTGGTCTCAAGCAATCCTCCCACCTTGGCCTCCCAAAGTGCTGGGATTTTCAGGGTGAACCACTGCAACTGATTCTTGCATTTGAGAAAAACTGATCCAAGATATTGTCATTTGAAGACTCACAGTCTGAGATTTTCCTTATATGATCAATTTTAACATCTCTACACAATCCTTTGTTGCTGCTATCAATCTCTTTGCATTCATCTGATAATTGCAGAATATCTCCTTTTGTGAATTTTCTTCTCTTTGTCATTATGGGTAGATAATGAAAAATTCTGATTTTGCAAATGTGTTCAATGAAAGTAAAAAAGGAGGGAGAATAAAGACAAAAAAATGCTGTTTTTGGCTTCTTTTATATTTTCTTGAAAGGTGATATAACACCATCATCTTTTTAGGTGATTCCATCATTTTCTGTTTAACTGTGGTCTCTTGTAACATAATTGGCAATAACTGATTATTAAAGATAAAATAGCTCTCCTAATAAAATATATTTCAAGAAATAGGAAAAATTAAATCACTAAGATTCCATTATATGTGCTAGAAATATTAGCTGGGCACAGTGGCTCACACCTATAATCCCAGCACTTTGGGAGGCAGAGGCGAGAGGATTGACTGAGCCCAGAAGTTCAGACCAGTTGGGGCATCTTTGGCGAGACCTCGTCTCCACAGTTAGAAAAAAAAATTAGTTGGGTGTAGTGGCGGGTGCCTGTAGTTCCAGCTACTTGAAAGGCTGATGTGGAAGGATTGCCTGAGTCCAGCAGGCTGAGGCTGCAGTGGCCCTGAGCATGCCACTGCACTCCAACCTGGGCAACAGATTAAGACTCCAAATCAAAACAATAAATAAATAAATAAAAAATAAATGAGCTCAAAAGATCCATATGGTAACTATTAAAAAAAAAGTAAAATTTTTCCTTCTTTAAAGACCTCAAGGAAAAAATAAAACATGAAACATCAGTGCTTATAACAGAACTGCTCAAAAAAGAACAAGCACTAAAATTGGGTCCAATTTCAGAACAAAGAATCATTTGTGTATTTATATACTAGAATACACATATTCTATAACTAATTATTTAAATATCACCATATTAGAATAATCATTTGTGATTCTTAGCTCAGTATTGAAGAATGTTTATAAATAGCAAAAATCAGCAGTTTCATGAATACCTGTAAAAATTTCTAATTTCCCTTACTTTACCTTTCTTCCTTCCTTTCTTTTTAAAAAATATGTTGCCCAGCCGGGCTTGGTGGCTCAGCCTGTAATCCTGTGCCTTTGGGAGGCTGAGGTGAGTGGATTGCCTGAGCCCGCGGGTTCAAGACCCGCCTGGGCAGCAAGACCTCATCTCTACAATAAATCAAAAAATCAGCCGGGCGTGGTGGTGCATGCCTGTAATTCCAGCTACTCGCAAGGCTGAGGCGGAAGGATCGCCGGAGCTCAGCGGGTCGAGGCTGCGGTGGCCGGGAGCGGCCACTGCACTCCAGTCTGGGCGACAGAGTGAGACTCCAACTCAAAAAAAAAAAAAAAAAAAAAAAAATACGTTGCCCATGCTAGAGTGCAATGGCTATTCACAGGTACAATCAAGCTCATTGCAGGCTTGAACTCAGGCCTCAAGTGATCCTTCTGCTTCAGCCTCCCAAGTAGCTGGACATCAAGGCGTGACACTGTGAAGGGCTCGTATCTGGTAATTTTAATTATCCTCAACTGTCAGAAAACTGCTCAGTAAGAAAGAAAGGCTTCTAGGACTATCAAGAAAAAAAAAATCTTTGATAAGAAATCATTCCTTTTTTCTCACCCTATCCCAATATAGTTTAACATTTCTGTAGCTATAAGGTAGCGTCTCTCTCTCATTTAACTTTAAATTTCCATTTTTAATGCCTCCTTTGCTCTCCTCCCTTAAAAAAAAAAAAAAATTAAACCTCTTTGCCCCTTGCATTTCCTCCTAGTATGAATTTTCTTCTGGCTTTGTTTTCACACTTCAAACTCTGACTGCCTCCCAAGATTATTGGGTGGATCAAATAAAACAGTAAATGATATATATATAGTAAATTATAAAATGCTTTAATTAAAGAATATTTATAAATAACATACAAGTATATTTTGATAGCATATTTTAAAATCTCAGATTCTGTTACGGTTTTGTTCCACACAAATCCCACAACATTCTGAAAAACTTCCCATGACTTCTTCCTCAGGAAGAGAAAGACATTTTATGTCATATAATTTAAGTAGGGTGATTCAGTTTGCAGAGGGTTGGCATCTTCCTTATATTCCTTTCTAAAAATGATTATCCAACATTGCAGAAAATATAGACTGTAACCTGGTACTTAGCTTTCTTTCCCCAAACTATCAAAATCCTTTTAAACACAATTTCTCCTCTAAAAAAGAATATTACATTCAAACAAACAAATGACCATTCCCAAAGTAGGTTCAGTAAGCAGATTCTACCATACAAACTCTGAATCTAAGCACATGTTTGTACATTTATATGTCATTTGCTAAGATGATCTAAGAATTAAAAAAATAAGATTTTCTAATTAAATTTATAATTAGTATTTTAATTTAGTAAGTTTAAAGACTTGCAATTACCTTTTTTAATGTTATAAATATTGTGGGGTTTCTATCCCCCACTGCCATCATAAGAGCACTAACTCCTTTTCCCAGGCATAGAAATAAAACATATATTTGCTTGAATAAAGCATAGGTATTTCTAACTCTACGTGTCTATAACTTGGAATCCATAATTTGCCCTCACAACTTACCAACCTTATAGGACCACTTTCCAAACTCTTAGCCAATAAAAAAAACCGGGGGGAATTTACACTATTTATCACCAATCACAGTAAAAGGTAACTAAGACCTACTGTCTATTCAAATTACCTCCATACTAAGAGGCAGCTGTCTTTCTTTAAAATAAGAAACATCTGTTCACATAATTTCTTTCTCAAAATTATTCAGCATTCTCAATAACTATCTGCTAAATTATTTGGTATGACATGCACCCTTGGCAGATTTCTTTCTTGCAATTTTTCTCCTACAAACCCTACAATATTGCCATTGTAAACTACTACTCATTCTTCAAATACAATACATATGTTTTTTCCCAGTCTTCTGCCATTACAGGTGTTGTTCTTTCTGTTGTAAAATGTCACACACTTAAACATGATTAAGATGCTAAATTTTGTTATGTGTTTTTGACAAGTCACATTATACTATGATTGTATACATGCCTGCAAACTCCTGAAGGATTGCATCTGTTTTGTTTGCTTTTGAGCTGGGGTCTCACTGTGTTTCCCAGGCTGGTGGGCAGTGGCAGAATCATGGCTCACTGCAGGCTCCAACTCCTGGGCTCCGTGATCCTCCTGGGTCAACCTCCTGGCCGCCACACCCTGCTAATTTTTTTATTTTTTGTAGAGACAAGGTCTTGCTATGTTGTCCAGGCTGGTCTCAAATCCTGGGCCCAAGTGATCCTCCTGCTTCCACCTCCCAAAGTGCTAGGATTACAGGTGTGAACCACTGCACCCAGCCAAGGATTATGTCTTTTCATTTTTGAAACACTAGTAACCAAGCTCAGAGCTTGACAGATATTCAATAAATGTTTGCTGAATAAATGAAATAGCCCTTCTTCTCTTGGGAATCTTCAATTCTTCCTTTTAAAAAATAATTATCTACCCTTTTTAAAAACATACTCATGTATCACATGTATCATTATGATAACAAAGAAAATTTTTGACATTTGCGTTGGTTTCTGATTTGTATTCTGCTTTGGGAAACTCATCCATTATAAGAGGTACATCTGTTTTCCCTACATAGAAACAGTATCTCTAATCCTGCTGCTTCCTAAAATTCAATCCTGTAGCTCCACCACTCCAACAATATCACTATTATCTACATTCAACAAGATTAAAACATATTCCCTGTCTCTCCCTTAATGTCAGCTCTAAATGATGGAGAAGTAGGAAAGAACACTAGAAGCAATGAAAGTGGTCAGGGGTTGTTTAATCTGTAATATTCTAATATTTTAAAATAGGTAACTTTAGCTAGGCATGGTGGCACATGCTTGTAGTCCTAGCTACTACAGAGGGTTGAGGCAGGAGGATCACTTGGGGCCTGGAGTTCAAGGTTGCAGTGAACTATAATTACATCTGTGAATAGACACTGCACTTCAGCCTGAACAATGTAGTGAGATTCTTCCCCTTAAAAAATAAAGAAAAATGATAAATATGTTAATTATATAATTACTGAGGGGGAAAAAAAACCTAAGTGATTTTCTATGGCCTTTACAGACACGAGCAAAAGAGCCAGGACTAGGTATACAGCTCCTATCCTCATTACAAAAATCTCATATCTGGACATGCTTTTTAGTCATTCCCTATACACTTGTGCCAGATTAAACCTTCTAATGCACTGTTCAAGAATTTGACAGATCTCTCATTACCTACAGGATACAGTCCCCATAGCAGTGCAAATGTTCATTGTGCCAATTCCCAGGTCTCATCCCAGTTAGGAGGAATCTGAATCTCTGGCAAGTTCTGTGATTATTCATTCTTTTTTTTTTAATCAATATTTTTTATTATGATATTGTGGGGTATAGTTAAGGGTTAGGTATACAAATATGCTTCGTTCAGGCACCCTTGTTGATAAGAATGAATGAATATGGGGAGACACCTCTTAAGTCAGGGACTCACTCCAGCCCAAGCAGGAATATACTAATACAATCATGGCTCACTGCAGCCTTCAACACCTGGGCTCAAGTGATCCCCCTGCCTCAACCTCTAGGGACTACAGGAACATTTCATGTAGAGATGAAGTCTTGTTGTGTTGCCCAGGCTGGTCCTGAACTCCTGGGCTCAAGCAATCCTCCAGCCTTGGCCTCCCAAAGTGCTGGGATTACATGTGCGAGCCTCTCTGTACCCGGCCCAGTAAGTGATTATTTTAAATACATAAAAATATATACAAACAAAAATTTAGACTCAACAAACCAGCCTCTAATTGCATCTTCAATGTTAAAGCTATCCACTTTTTGTTCCCAGCACTCTATGCTCTTTCAGCATTTGGTTTAGTTATATGACACTGAGAAAATCATTACTCACACAGGGAAGTAGTAATGAAAACAATCTCTTATTTATTTATTTATTCATTCATTCATTTATAGTTGGAGTCTCACTGTTGCCCAGGCTGGAGTGCAGTGGCACACTCATGGCCACTACACCCTCAACCTGCTAGGCTCAGGCAATCCTTCCACCTCAGTCATCCAAATGGTTAGAAATGCAGGCACATGCCACCGCACCTGGCTAATTTTTTTATTTATTGTAGAGATGAGGTCTCACCAATTTGCCCAGGCTGATATTGAACCCCTGGGCTCAGGCAATCCTTTTGCCTCCACCTCCCAAAGTGCTGGGATTATAGGCATGAGCCACCGCATCCTGTTGACAATCTCTTAACTTTAAATTTACCTTAAATCTTGGGAAGTTCTTCAATTAAAGTAATTTAGGAGCTTGAAAGAAAAATACACAGAATTTTGGGTTAAAGTTGAATCATATTAACAGTAATTAATAACCACTTATACATTTTATCATAATAAAAGACAGAAGGCATACAAAATTATACAAAATCATGATTTGAAATCTTTTATATCCAGCCATTTTTGTCTACTTCGTTATGGAACTATGATGACAACATACACCATCAGCAGATGGACTAGAGTCTTCTAAAATGTGCTTTAACTGAGGCATATGTGTGCCATAGTATTAAATTAATTTAGATGACATACAATTTTATGTAAGCCAACATGAGGCTTGAATTTTTTAAAAGAGACTAGCACGGGGCAACAACATTCCTAACTGGTGACATATTTTTAAGGGGTTGAAAAACACAGAAGCCTAGAGATAACTGAAGTGTTATTTTAAGGTCTACACAGGAATGAATTAATCAAGTATATATTCAAGAGAAATGAAAACATGTTCATACAAAAATTTATACATGAATACTCATAGCGGCATCATCACTAATAGCCAAAAATGGAAGCAACCCAAATGTTTACCAACTAATAAATGGATAAATCACATGTGGCATATATCCATACAGTGGAACATCATTTAGCCATAAAAAGGAATACAATATTGACAGATGCTACAAATATGGATGAATCTTGAAAATACAGTATTATGCTAAGTGAAAGACACCAGTCACAAAAGACCACATATTCTTGTATGATTGTTTATATAAAATGTCCAAAATAGGCGAATCTGTAGATAGGAAGTAGACTTGTGGCTGCCCAGATCTAGGGTGTGTTGAGGAATAGAATGAGGACAACTGTTAATGGATATGATGTTTCTTCTTAGCCTAATGGAAATATTCTAAAATTAGATTGTGGTGATGGCTACACAATTTTGTGAACAGACTAAATATCAATGAATTGGTTTTTTTTGTTTGTTTTTGAATCTGGGTCTCACTCTGTCAAGCAGGCTGGAGTACAATGGCATGATCATGGCTCCCTACAGCTGAAGCCTCCAGAGCTCAGGCACTCCATCTGCCTCAGTCTCCCAAATAGCTGGGACTACAGGGAAGCGCCACCACTCAAACTAATTTTTGATTTTTTTTTAAGTCTGAGTCTCACTCTGTTGCCCAAGCTGGAGTACAGTGGCACACCCACAGCCACTTGCAGCATCAACCTACTGGGCTCAGACGATCCTTCCACCTCAGCCTTCTGAAGTAGCTGAACTACAGGTGTGTGCCACCATACCCAGGTAATTTTTTTTAACTTATTGTAGAAACGAGGTCTTGCCAAGTTTTCCAGGCTGGTCTCAAACCTCTGGTCTCAGGGACTCCCCTTGTCTTGGTCTCACAAAGTTCTGGGATTAACAGGGGGTGACCCATCATGCCCATCCAACTTTTTTATTTTGTAGAGATGAGGTCTCCCTATGTTGCCCAAGCTAGTCTCGGACTCCTGGGCTCAAGCAAATCCTCTCACCTCCACCTCTCAAAGTGCTAGGATTACAGGTGTGAGCCACTGTGCCCAGTCAACATGTTATTTATTTTTTTAAGTGGCTAAATATTTAGAAAAGAAGTTTGTGTCAAATATCTGTAGGATCCTTGAGTATCTTGGTCTTTCACACTCCTCTATAATGCTATTGATCCTTTTATGGCTATGTTTTGTCTCCCCATCAGCTGGGCTCTAATCCCTACACTGTACAAGATTATATTTTACCTATTTTTGTATCCCTAGCACCTAGTACAGCAGATCCTTTTGATATTGCTGATAACTATAAATACCAGTCAAATATGACATGTAAATACAAAAATTTTTTTTTTCGAGTTGGAGTCTCTCTGTCACCCAAGCTGGAGTGCAGTGCCATGCTCATGACCACAGCAGCTTCGACCTGCCAAGCAATCCTTCCACCTCAGTCTTCTGAGTAGCTGGAACTACAGGTGCATGCCGCCAAGCCTGGATAATTTTTTGATTTATTGTAGAGATGAGTCTCACCAAGTTGCCCAGGCTGGTCTCGAACCTCTGGGCTCAGGCAATCCTCTCGCATCCGTCTCCCAAAGTGCTGGGATTACAGGCTTGAGACACTGTGCCCAGCTTTAAAAGAGTCCTTATAAGTCACTTTCTCTACATCCAAATGATGAAATAATCTTTTCTCCCAATACAAGCAGAAAACTTTTTGGCAGTATCATATTTTGTTGCTGTTTTATTGCTTCCGTAGCAGAATCATCAGGCCAACAAAATCTTACCAGAATCTTCATACATAAAATTGAGAGGGGGAAAAAAACTAATTTCTAGATGAAGTTGATGTCTGACCTCTGAGTACTCATTTGCTCAGTGCACGCCCTATATCAAGCAGTTACCTCTGAGGTGTGGCTCTGAAAAATACAATTTGAAAAACTGATAATCCAAGGTATCCACACTAAGCCAATTAAACTTACCCCTCAATTCTATGCATTCTTCTTTCTTGTCACTTGCTTAAGTGTGCTTATAGAATGAAAGAAGAAAGTTTTTGCCATTTCAAAAGTCTATGCTGAAGGAATTTAAAAGAGCTTTCACCTCAAGATATCTGTGTGTGTGTGTGTGTGTGTGTGTGTGTGCGTGCATGTGTGTGTGTGTGTGCGTGTGTATGTATACAAATGTATGTGTGTATATACACACACACATATATTATACCAGGGGTACCACAAAAATGTATACACGTCTTAAGAGATGTTATCTATGTACTGTTTTTTGAAGTTGAATTATGGTAGCAATGTGTAGTATGACATTTGCTCAAAAGATGGCATTAATCAAATAAATGTTAGTGCCACCATGCGACAGGCAGGACAGTCAAAGAAAATGGCAGAAGCATGGCTGTCATTCAGGAGCCCAAGACCATTTTCAAGTGGTATTTGAAATTCTAGAGTGCTGTGGAAGTACGACGACAATGGAGATGTGAATACGCAACAGAGACTATAACATGCCTAACATTTGCACGCATTCATGATAAGTTTGAGACGCATAGTACTGTGTAAGATGTGCACAAGGAAAGATCCGGGAAGTCTCACAAAACAAGTCCTGCAGTAGTCTGCCATAAATCAGAAATGTCTGGATGCTGATGATAACCACTTTGAGCACCTCTTTTGTAATTGCAGAAGTCAAATGTGACTTATATTCATCTTTTGTTATTGGTATATATTGAGTACTACAATTTTAATACAGTTTTTTTCTTTCCTAAAATGTGTATGCATTTTTCTGGTACCTTCTGTATATCAGAGACAGGGTCTCGCTAAATTGCCCAGGCTGACCTCAAACTCCTGGGCTCAAGTGATCCTCCTGCCTTAGCCACCAAAGTAGATGGAACTACAAGCACACCACCACACTGGCTTCCAAGGTCTATTATTTATTTAATTTTCAATATAAAACACTACTGCAGTTGACCAGAATATACAACTTTCTTAAATTCAAGGGAGGTGGTGGCAGAGAAGATTTAATTATTTGACCAATACTAAGATAGTCCTTGCTAAGCACAGACAAAATAGCTTACGTAAATTTTATAAAAAATTAAGTTAGAGTGTCAGCAAGTAATTCTCTGAAAAATATCTCAAATCATTAAATAACATCATAGCTTGGTATTAGCTTTTCACTTAATGTGAAAGACTAAGGACAACTTCAGGGTTACTAATAGGTCATGATCAACTTTTCTTCCCTTTTTTTTGAGTCAGGGTCTCACTCTGTTGCCCAGGTTGAAGTGCAGTGGCACAATCATGACTCACCACAGCTTCAGCCTCCTGGACTCAGGCAATCCTTCTGTCTCAGCCTCCTGACTAGCTGGGACTATGGGTATACACGACCACATTGCCTATTTTTAAAAAATTTTTTAGAGACAGGATCTTGCTACGTTGCCTAGGCTAGTCTTGAACTCCTGGGCTCAGGCAATCCTCCTACCTTGGTCTCTCAAAGTGCTGGGATTACAGGCATGGACACCAAACCCTGCGATAAGTCCTTTTCAATTTTTCTCCAATATTATGGAAGTTGTTCTTCCTTATCATTCCCACTGACACCTCTACTCTAACCTGACCCAGCAGTTGCACCACCTCCTTATTTCTACGCTATCCACTTGATTCCTCTCCTTCTCCCCTCCAACCAAGATTACTCTTCCTTACATTACTTTAGTTAACAAATATTTAATAAGCACTCACTATGTTCCAGTCACTGTTCTAAGTGCTAGGAACAGAGCACTAAAAAGAAACTTACTTTTATCCCAGTCTGGGCAACATGGCAAGACCTCATCTCTACCAAAAAAAAAAAAAAAATTAGCTGGGTAGCACACACCTGTAGTCTTAGCGACTCAGGAAGCTGAGGTGGAAGGACTGCCCGAGCCCAGGAGGTCAAGGCTGTGGTGAGCCAATATCATGCCACTGCACTCCAGCCTTGGTGACAGAGTGTAACTCCAGCCCCAAAACAAACAACCAAAACCCCAAATCTTACTTTTACCATGTGCATTTTATCAAGGGATGACCTTAATTCTTATCTCAGAGAAGACAGAAGCCATTCTTTAAGAATGCTCACACTTTCTGTCCGAACCTATATACTCTTGAGGCCATATCCATACTCCTATTTAAACCATCCCTCCTCCTGTCCACTGGATCCTTTCTTCAGGACACCACCCCTGCTACTGACCTCCTTTCTCGCCTGCTGCAACAGTATTTCCTTCCCTACTGGGTTATTCCTGTCTGCATACAACACATTATGATAATTCTTCCCTCAAAAAGAGAAAAGAATAAACTTCCACACTTTCTCCCACTCTCATAGGCTCACATCAATCAGGCTTCTGTCCTTACCATTCGAGCAAAATTCTTTTATCAAGGTCAACGATAACCACTTTATGCTATCCAATCGTGGTCCTCATCTTACTAAGCATTTTCAAGCAGCATTTAACTGACTATATCACTCTTCCCTTGCTAAGAAACTTTTTTCACTCAGCCTCTAGAACACCACACTTCTCATTTGTTTCCTGCCTCACTGGCTACTCTTTCAGAGTTTTATTTACTTGCGCCTTTCCCTCTTCCCAGTTTCTAAATTTTGGAGTGCCCCAGGACTTCAGGTTCTCTTTTATCTATATGAATCCTCCAGCCCAGTGCCTCTCAAACTGTGGTACACCAACCAAAAGCATCAATACTGGAGAGTCTCTTAAAATGCAAATTCTGACCCGGTGTAATGACTCACACCTGTAATCCCAGTACTTTGGGAGTCCGAGCAGGGAGGATCACTTGATGCTAGGAGTTCTAGATTAACCTGGACAACACAGTGAGATTCCATTGCCACAAAAAATAAATTAAAAAATTAGCTGGGTGTGGTGGTGTGCACCTGTAGTCCAGCTACTTGGGAGGCTGAGGTGGGAAGAAAGACGTAAGCCTAGGAGACTTCAGAGAGCTATGATCACCCCAGTGTACTCCAGAGCTAGACAGAGTGAGACTCTGAAGAAAAAAATAGGCAAACTATTAGGTCTTACCCCAGAACTATTGTGACTTTTATGCATGATAAAATTTGAGAAATGGGACAACCTCTTTCAGGTCCCCTCTCATTGTGGAATCTTTTCTGTCTTCTTAATAAATTCCACTTAGGAAAAAAAAACTTGAGAAGTGCCACTCTAGGTGACCTCATTCAGTCTTTGGCTTTAAATACCATCCGCATAATGGTTCTCAGCCCCAGTTCCCCATTGAAATTCACTTTCAATGTTAAAAAAAAAAAAATGCCTAGTAAACAAAAGCTGAATTTTGCAAAATTTTATAAATTATTATTTGTAAAAAAAAAAGTTCAGAAAAAAGATTTCAAAATTAAATATATTGAACATTAATCTTTTTATTTTCATTGTTTTTAGGTGAAGTCTTACTCTGTTGCCAAGGCTGGAATGCAGTAGCACGCTCATAGCTACTGCAGCCTCAGCCTGCTGGTCTCAGGCAAACCTTCTGCCTCAGCCTTCCAAGTAGCTGGAACCACAGGCACATGTCACCACACCTGGCTACTTTTTTTTTAAATTTATGGTAAAGACAAGTTGCCCAGATTGGTCTTGAACCCCTGGGCTCAGGCAATTCTCTCACTTCTGCCTCCCAAAGTGTTGGGATTACAGGTGTGAGCCACCGTGCCCAACTTGAACATTAATTTTAATAATGAAATTTGCCCTTGAATAATCTTTTCTGTGCATAGAAGCTTTCCTTAAAGTCATACACATACACACAAAACCCTTCATGATGAAACATACAAAAAAATGTGATCTATATAATCCAGGCATTCCACTCCAAAATGTGTACCCAGAAACAAGGAAATTAGGCCCATACAAAAACTTATACATGACTCTTCACAGCAGCTGTATTTGTAATGGCCTCAAACTAAAAACAACCCAAATGTTGATGAACAGGTGAATGGATAACAAAAATCTGGTACATCCAGAATTTTAACAGAATACTACTCAGCCATGGAATGAAATGAACTACTAACACTCAACAACACAAATGAAGAATTACACAGAGTGAAAGAAGCTGGATTAAAAAAAAGAGTACATACTATAAGATCCTATTTATATAAAATGCTGGAAAATGCAAACAAGTCTATAGACAAAACAGATGCCTAGTAACTGGAGAAGGGTGGGATAGGCACAGGTGGGAGAAAATGAAAAGGGGCACCAAGAAACTTCTGGAGATGATGGATATGAGCGCTAGCTTGAGTGAGTGATGGTTTCACAGACAGAATTATATGTCAAAACTTATCAAATTGTACACTTTAATTATGTGTAATTTATTATATGTCAAGTATACCTCAATACAAGCTATCTAAAACCTAACCACCAATCAAATTAAAGCAGGAGGATCTCACTTAAATGAGAATGTGTGAGGTGGCACTAGGCTCAAACATTTTGCAGATTCTAACTGACCTACCTGCTAATACTCCAAAATTTGTATCATCAGCTCTAATGTCTCCCCTAAGCTCCAGACTTATATAAACAACTGCCTACCTAACATCCCCACTTGGATGTTAAGTAGTACCTTAAAATAGGGTCATTTGTTCAACAATATACTCTTGAGTTCTCCTCCCACTCTCCATTCATCAAGTCTTCCTATCTCAGTAAACAGCACTCCATTCTTTCAGATGCTTAAACACTTGGAAGTAGTCTTTCTTCCCCTCTGTCTCACACCCACATTGAATTCACCATCAAATCCTTTCCACTCCACCTTCAAAAAATCTAGAATTGGATGATTTCTCACCGCCTCCATCGATACTATCCTTGTAATATCCTCATAACTAATGTCACTCATTTGCTCTGCTAAAGACTATTCTCCCATAAAGTAGTGGCTGTGATCCTTCCAAATGTAAATCAAATTATGTCACTCCTCTGCTTATCATACAATGGGTTTCTCCTCTTCACCCCATTAGCTCCCTTCTTTGTTGCACTTTGACAACCAAAGTATGTGGCACAGACAATAAAATCCAAAATTACTCTAGTCCACAAGAGTCCCTACATGATTTAGACTCTTCCTCCTCCCTCTCCTCCTCCTTTTTAAACCTTAAGCTGCCCGATGCTACCACCTGATTCTCTATACTCTCCTCTATGGAACCCACTACTCCAGTGTCTTAGTCTGCTTCGTCTGTCATAACAAAACACCTCAAACTGAGTGACTCAAACAATAGAAATTTATTTTCTCACAGTTCTGGTGGCTAGGAAGTCCAAGATCAAGGTTCAGCAGGGTTCAGCTTCTGGTGAGGGCTCTCTTTTTGGCTTACAGATAGCCAGCCATCTTCTCTCCATGTCCTCACATGGACTTTCCTCAGAGCAGACATGGGAATAGAGAGATTTCTCCTTCTTATGAGGCCACCAATCCTTTCAGATTAGAGCCCTGCCTTATGACATCATTCAACCTTAATTGCTTTCTGAAAGACCTATCTCCAAATTTAGTCACACAGGGGTTAGGGCTTCAACATGTGAAATTTGGAGAAAGACAGTTTAGTCCAAAGAATCCTGCATCATGGGCTTTCTACTTCAGCCTTGGGTGTTTCTTCTGCTCCCCCTCTGCCTACTCACCCCCTTACTTCTTCCAGGTCTCTGCTCAAATGTCAATTGTCAGAGAACTCTTTCCTAACCTGACATAAAACAGCACTATCCTCTCCAACTCCACTCTGTACTCTGTCCTCCTTATGATGCTTTATTTTCTTCAATGCACTTATGTCTATCTGCCACATTATATATTGTTAGTTATCCATTTTCTTCTACCAGAATAGAATATAAGCTCCTAGGAGGTAGAGGCTGCAATGTGCTGTGATCACACCACTATACTCAAGTCTGGGTAACAGAGTAAGATTCTGTCTAAAAATAAGTAAATAAATTAAAATAAAAAATTATTGTACTTGGGTCACACTCAGATCGATTAAATAAAAACTTCCATGCATAAAGTCTGGCACATGTATTTTTCAAAGCTCCTCAGATGCTCCCATTGTACAGTCAGTAGCCTATAAAATAAGACCAAATCCTAGCTAAACCATCCAATCTCTCCAAATCAGACCCCAGGATCAGGATGTCAAGTGAAGCAAATTATTACATTTCATCTTTTGCTTTCCGAATCTACCCCAGATCCCATCTTTTCCAAATAGGCTTATCTACTGTAGTCTGCAGTCAACCTTCCCCTCTCTGAAACCCTACAGCCTATGTGGAATATGACAAATCAACCACTATAAAAACATACATAACTATATTACGAAGTACAGCTTACTCCCATTTTTAAACAACTTACATTTCTTCTTATCCCCCACAAGTTCTATATACACACATTGGACAATAAGTAAACACATGCTAAATGAAGAAAGCTTGTTCATAAAATTATTTGCCTTTTCAATTTGCACTAAACCAGAGAAAGAGTGCACATTCCAATCTTTTTTTAAGAATCACTTAAATCAGTGGTTTCTAACCCTGACAGAAATCATCTGAGAAGCTTAAAAAATATAAACCCTTGTCCAGGCCCCACCTTTAGGAACTCTGATTTATTTAGTTTGGGATCAAGCCAAGTATTCTCTTTTTGGTTTGGCTGTGAAGTTTCTAATGTGCAGTGAGATTTGAGAACTAGTGACTGAAATACATCAAATCTGGATGGTCTAACTTTTCTAAATATAAGTGGATTATTAATAGATGTTATTTGATTTAAAGTCTGCAGAAAACACAATATTTAAGGCTTTCTTTTATAAGATGAATGAACTGATAGTGTACTCACTGATAAGACATGCCTAGTCTAGCTAAAACAGGTCTGTCCAGATATTATTGTTTCTTTCTTTTATGACCCAATTTCCATTCTTGTAACTTTATGGAGGAATTACTAGTATAAGTATTTTTTTTCTCAGCTTCTCTGCCTGGCTTCATTCATTTACTCACTCATGAAAATATTTATTGCATTTTAGGCAGCCTTCTAAAATGATCCCCGATAAATCCCTACTTCCTGGTATTTATTGCCTTGTTTAATCCCCTCCCTGTGTCAGGGCTGGAACTAGTAAGGTGCTTTTTTTTTTTTTTTTTTTTTTTTGATTCAGAGTCTCACACTGTCACCCAGGCTGGAGTGCAGGGGGGTTTGACCTGCTGGGCTCAGGTGATCCTTTTGCCTCAGCCTTCCAAACAGCTCAAACTACAGGCATGCACCACCACACCCAGCTAATTTTTTTGGTTTATTGTAGAGACAAAGTCTCACCAAGTTGCCCAGGCTGGTCTTGAACCCCTGAGCTCAGGCAATCCTCGTCTCTGCCTCGCAAAGTGCTGGGATTACAGGCATGAGCCACTACGCCCAGTTGTAAGGTGCTTCTAATATAAAAAATACAGCAAAACTCATTGGATGTCACCTCCAAAATTAGGTTTCTGAGAGATTCTACCTTCTATCTTGATCACTCTGTTGCCTTTTTGTAACAGGACGACCCATGTGGCAAAGAACTGGGGGAAGCCTCTGGTTAACAGGTTGGCAAAACTGAAGTTCACAGTCCAACTCCTAGCCAGGAATTGAGAATTGTCAACAGCCACCTGGATGAACCCGGAAGTAATTCCTTCCCTCTAGACCCTTGAGAGAGTTGCAGTCCCAGCCATGATGTTAACTGCAGCCTTGAGGGAGACCCTGGATCAGAGCACCTAGCTAAGCTTTTCCTAGATTCCTGACCCAGAGAAACTGTGAGACAATCATTGCCATTCTAAGTAGCTAAGTTCTGGGGTAATTTATTATGCAGCGATATAAAACTAATACATGTATTTATACCTATTATTTTCCAAGTATTGAGATACCATTCTTTACTAAAGAAAATCTGGTACCCTTAATGGAATGGCTTCTTGATACACTTAGCTCTGAATCTTTATATGTTACACAGAAGTTAGGGGACTCAAGTACATAACTCACACTGGGTTACAACAAATCATCCATCAGATTACAGCACATTCATGAGACAAGCTGGCCTTTGTTTGAGGTTACTGAAGTAAGTAATACTTGATTTACCCTTCACTTAACATTTTAATACAGCTTCTTAGTTGGGTATTTCACACCTTTGTAATATTCATTTTTATTCTGTGCTTATTCTTGTTACACAGTTTACTGTTGTCTCTCCTTACTACTTCCCCCATTGTTCTCTCCTCTACTTCTTGGCTTGGCACTGGTAAGACACTGGTTTTCAGAGTCATAGCCAGGCAGTAGTAATGCTCCTTTTATTCTCTCTCTCCACTGCCTTTTACTAGCCAGTCCTGTTACTTCTTGTGTAATAACCTGATTTGTGGCTTTCTTAATAACTGCTGAAACAGCTTAGTGTAGTCATCTCAAAGCATGGTCTGTGTACCACTAGTCAGCCCTGTCAGGCTATCAAGTGCTCCACAGTCTGGTGTAATAATACATTTAAAAGGCAATTATGATTTTTCACAGAAATCCTGTTATTATGTAATATATAATCCATACCCATAAAAATTGTTTTAACTCATAAAACTAGGGATAAAAATAATTCATAGATGCCAGAATTCAAAATAATATGTAAAAGCAAACACTGAACAAGGCTTCAATGAAACACTGAACGTCAGCAAAATAATATGTAAAAGCAAACACTGAACAAGGCTTCAATGAAACACTGAACGTCAGTCAGTATGAACTAGCATAAATGAATTTATAACTGTGATGTCTATGCAGTGTGTGGAAAAGAAAAGTGTGAATGGAAAGTATACTAACAAGTATCTGAAAACTGTTTTTAAACATCCTTTTGCCTCTGGTGACCAGGGCTATCTAGTATAATCTTTTATCAAGTAATGGCATGAAGTAGTCAAGCTTTTGAGTTATTTTGAAAATAAAGTAGCTCTCTGGCAAACCAAGTAAGGCTTTACAAAATAAAGGCAAAATGTGCTCTCCTGTATAAAACGGGTGAATCCTGTTGCCAAAAATAGAAATGTTTAAAACTACCAAGTATGCTTCACAGTTGTGCTTATAATAGCAAAAAATTTAAAAGAGAAGCTTTTCTTAAAAATACATAAAACTCATGACATCTGTCTGACAAGAAAGGAGAAGGCACAAACTTCTTTTAACATATGAGGTAGCTGGGCATTTTATAATGTAAATAGCATAGAGTGTAGAAGAATTAATACTATAACATGTGCATGTAATCCAAATATTTTTGTTTTACAGTCGGAACAAACAACAAATGCAAAAAAAAACCCAGTCAGTTCATTATATAACTATAGACTTGAGAAAGATATGATTAGTGACCTTTTGTTCAATATATCACTGACATCAAAAGCTAAGGAGAAGTTATTTCCAGTAGAATGAAACTATACCACACACTGAATTACTGTGTAAACTGGAAAAGGCTGCATTAATAGAATACTATCTGTGTAGATACAAAGTTATAGAAGAGACTGCAAATAATTGCCTGATCTACTTATTGCAGTAGACCTCAGTATATAATTTGCAAAAAAAAAAAAAATACACTTCCCACACTCAATGTGATCAGAATGATTATGCTGGTTTTTTCGTAGAAAGGAAGCATTATAGAATATATACTAAATTATCCATCTTTATATAAATTGACTGTTGCAGGGCAAAGAATTCACATTTCAAGACACTAATAACAACTAAAATAATCATCTCTAACATCCAGACCCTAGCTTAAGTGATATGCATATCTGAGCAATGTGTTTGAAATCTGGAATAGTATGAACACAGGCATACCTCATTTTATTGCTTTTTTACAAATTGAAGGTTTGTGGCAACCCCATGGCCCAGCAAGTCTCTTTGATGCCTTTTCCCATAGCATGTGCTTATATCATGTCTCTGTGTCACATTTTGGCAATTCTTGCAATATTTCAAATGTTTTCACTGTTATTATATCTGCTAACAGTGATCTATGATCAGTAATCTTCGACATTACTATTTTAATTGTTTTGGGGTACCATGAACCACACCCATAAAAGACAGTAAACTGACAAAAGACAAAAGACAAATGTGTGGGTTCTGATGCCTCTCTTTCCCAGGAACTACCTATTCCCTAAGACACAATAGTACTGAAATTAGGTCGATTAATAACACTACAATGGCCTCTAGTGTTCAAGTGAAAGGAAGATCACACATCTCTCACTTTAAAATTAAAAGCTAGAAATGATTAAGCTTAGTGAGGAAGGCATGTGAAAGCTAAAAGAGGCTGAAAGCTAGGCCTCCTGTATCAAATGGTTAGGCAAGTTGTGAATGTAAAGGAAAAGTTCTTGAAGAAAATAAAAGTGTTACTTTAGTGAACACATAAATGATAAGAAAGCAAAAGAGCTTTACTGAGTGGTCTGGATAGAAGATCAAGTCAGCCACAACATTCCCTTAAGCCAAAGCCTAATCCAGAGTAAGGCCCCAACTCTCTTCAATTCAACAAAGGCTGAGAGAGGTCAGGAAGTTGCAGAAGAAAATTTGGAAGCTAGCAAAGGTAGCTTCATAAGTTTAAGGAAAGAAACCACCTCCTTAACATAAAAGCTAAAGGTGTAGCAGCAACTGCTGATGCAGAAACTGCAACATGTTATCCAGAGGATCTATCTAAGATAAGCTTCTGCGAAGTCAAAGAAACCATCAAGAAAGCAGGGAGACAGCCCACAGACTGGGAAAAAGTATTTGCCAACTCCATGTCTGACAAAGACTTAACATCTAGGATCTACAAGGAACTCAAACATGCTGAGAAGAAAAAAACAGCCTCATTACAAGGTGGGCAAAAGACATGAACAGACACTTCTCAAAAGAAGACATGCTCTGATGAAGAGGGCAACACTGAACAACAGATCTTCGACGCACATAAAACAGCTTTATATTGGAAAATGTCACTTAGGACTTCCATATTCAGAGAAAAAAAGTGAATACCTGACTTCAAAACATCAAAGGACAAGCTTACTTGCTTGTTAGGGGCTAATACAGCTGGTGAATTTACATTGAAGTCAATGCTCATTGCGCATTCCAAAACTTCTAGGCCCTTAAGAATTATGCTAAATCTACTCTGCCTGTGCTCCATAAATGAAACAACAAAGCCTAGATGACCGCACGTTTGTTTACAGAATGGTTTACTAAATATTTTAAGCCCACTGTTGAGACCTACTGCCAAAAAAACATCCTTTCAAATAACTACTGCCCATTAACAAATGTACCTGGTCACCCAAGAGCTCTGATGGAGATGTACAAGGAGATGAATGTGTTTTTCATGCCTGCTAACAATATCCATCCTGCAGCCCATGGATCAAGGAATGATTTCAACTTTCAAGTCTTATGATTTCAGAAATACATCTCATAAGGCTACAGTTGCCACAGATAGTGATTCCTCTGATGGATCAGGGCAAAGTACATTAAAAACCTCCTGGAAAGGATTCATCATACTAGATTAAATTAAGAACATGCAGAGTTCATGAGAGGAGGTCAAAATATCAACAGTAACAAGAGTTTGGAAGAAGTTGATTTCAACCCTCATGAACGACTCTGAAGGGTACAAGAGCACTGTAGAGGAAGTAACTGCAGATATGGTGGAGACAACAAGAGAGCTAGAATTAGAAGTGGAACCTGAAGATGTGACTGAATTGCTGCAATATCATGATAAAACTTTAACAGATGAGGAGTTGTAAAATGTTATCAAATAGCACTGCATGCTAATGAGGAATCTTTCATGAAAGAGTTTATCAATATGGCAAGTTTCATTGTTGTCTTATTTTAAGAAGTTGCCACAGCTTCTTCAATCTTCGGCAACCATTATTCCGGTCAGTCAGCAGCCATTAACACTGAGGCAAGACCCTCCACCAGGAAAAAAGATGATTACTTGGCCAGGCTCTGTGGCTCAGCCTGTATTCTTCTTCTTTTTTTTTTTTTTTTGAGTTGGAGTCTCACTCAGTCACTCAGACTGGAGTGCAGCTCCTGGCCACCCAGCCTCGACCTGTTGGGCTCTGGCGATCCTTCCACCTCAGCCTTCCAAGTAGCTGGAACCACAGGCATGTGCTATCATGCCCAGCTAATTTTTTTTTTATTTATTGTAGAGATGAGGTCTCGCCAAGTTGCCTAGGCAGGTCTCGAACCCGCGGGCTCAGGCAATTCCCTCACCTCGGCCTCCCAAAGCGCAGGATTACAGCCACTGAGCCACTGAGTCCGGCCGTCAGCCTGTATTCTCAGCACTTTGGGAGGCCAAGGTGAGTGGACTGCCTGAGCCCGTGGGTTCAAGACCAACCCGGGCAACTTGGTGAGACCTCGACTCTACAATAAGTCAAAAATTAGCCAGGCATAGTAGCGTGCACCTGTAGTTCCAGCTACTTAGAAAGTTGAGGTGAAAGGATCGCTGGAGCCCAGCAGGTCAATGCTGGGGTGGCTGTGAGCATGCCACAGTGTTCCAGCCTAGGTGACAGAGTGAGACTCCAACTAGAAAAAAAAAATGTAAAACCTCAAACTATAAGAACTTTAGAAAATGCAGGACACACCCTTATGGAAGTTGGAACTGGCATCCAATTCCTGAGCAAAAACCAAAATGCATGGGTCATAAGAGATAAGATAGACAAGTGGAACCTCATTAAACTGACAAGCTTCTGCGAAGTCAAAGAAACCATCAAGAAAGCAGGGAGACAGCCCACAGACTGGGAAAAAGTATTTGCCAACTCCATGTCTGACAAAGACTTAACATCTAGGATCTACAAGGAACTCAAACATGCTGAGAAGAAAAAAACAACCCCATTACAAGGTGGGCAAAAGACATGAACAGACACTTCTCAAAAGAAGACATATGAGCGGCCAACAGATACATGAAGAAACATTCAACCTCACTAGTCATCAAGGAAATGCAAATTAAAACTATACTGAGATACCATCTAACTCCAGTCAGAATGGTCATTATCAATAACTCAGAAAATAACAGATGCTGGAGAGGATGTGGTGAAAAGGGAACACTTCTACATTGTTGGTGGGAGTGTAAACTAGTGCAGCCTCTGTGGAAATAAGTGTGGTGATTCCTAAAAGCTCTACAAATCGACCTTCCATATGACCCCGCAATCCCCCTACTTGGAATATACCCTGAAGAACTCTATAAAAAAGATACCTGCACATGTATGTTTATCACAGCATTGTTCACAATAGCAAGATTATGGAACCAACCTGCTGTCCATCAAAAGAGAACTGGATTTTTAAAATGTGGTACATATACACAATGGAATATTACGCAGCCATAAAAAAGAACAAAATCATGAATTTCGCAGCAACCTGGATAGAATTAGAGTTAATAATGCTGAGTGATCTCTCACAGAAACAAAGATCTGAGTATCACATGTTCTCACTCATAAGTGGACCTTGAATAACTATCGTAATAATATAAGAAAAGGATTGACAGTGGCAGGAAACTATGGGGGGGGCGGGGAGGGAAGGGAGGTGAGATTAACGGTAGTCAGTATCTTTCTGGGGAAGTGGGGGCACACCTCATCAACAAAGGTACCTGCACAATGTATATTTGTATACTTAACCCTTAACTGTACCCAATTTTAAAATAAAAATGTATTAAAATTAAAAAAAAAATAATGTATCTTTAAAAAAGTTTAGTTAGTCTTTCATAGTTTGCCACTTTCAAACAAAATGGCAATGCTACACTGTAAAGTCCCAATTTGGGAAAAAAAAAACAATTTGTCTTCTCCATTTCATCTCTGTGTTTCCTAATGCTAGAGAAGTAGGGTTAGACAATTGCTGCTTCTGTTTCTCACCTTATTAACTGAGCAGCAACTATCTTCTAAGATGGTCCCCAAAGAGCCTCATTCCTCTTGGCATTCATGCCCTAGTGTAGTTCTCCCACACTAAACTATGCTGACTTGTATATAACCAGAAGGATACTGCAGAAATGACAAAATGGGACTTTTGAGGCTAGGTCATAAAAGACATTGTAACTTCTACCTTGTTTACTTTTGGATCATTCACTGAGGAAAGCCAGCTGCTATGTCATGAGGACCCTCAAGCAGCCCTAAGAGTACATGACAAGGAATGAGGCTGCTTGCCCACAGTCAGTCAGTGTGAGCAAACCTTCCTGGAAGATTCTCAAGCTGAGTCAAGCATTCAGCCTCAGTTGAACATCTTAACTGCAACCTCAGGAGAAATCGAAAGCCAGAACTACCCAGCTAAGTTGCTCCCAAATTCCTGACTCGCAGAAATTGTTAGAAAATAAATGTTTTAGAAAATTCATTACACAAAAATAGACAACAGATCTGTTTACCAAAAATCCATGTGAAAAGACAGTGTTTTCTGGTGTGGGAAGGAGGAATACAGAAAAAGAGAGAGAGGACTGGAACTAGGCTAATCAAAGTGAATAGAATAAATCAATATAAAGTAATCAAAAATATTTTAGGCTGTCATCATTTCTAGGTCTCTAAAATGATTTAATTTTCTCAGCTATATTTTCTAAATTTTTAACAATATTTTACATCATAATATTTAAAAGAAGAAACATTTTCAATTAAAAAATTCTAAGTATTCACATGTACACTTTTTTGTTTTATTTTTTGAGTGGGAGTCTCACTTTGTCACCCAGGTTGGAGTGCAGTGGCACGCTCATGACCAACTGCAGCCTCGACCTGCTGGCTCAGGCAGTACTTTCACCTCAGCCTTCCAAGTAGCTGGAACTACAGGTGTGCAACTAATTTTTTTTTTTTTTAATTTACTGTAGCGACAGGTCTCTACAATCAATCAATCAATCAATAAGTTGGGCGTGGTGACTTAAAAAAAGAATTAATTCAGCCTTCTGAAACGATCTCCCATATTTGGATCAATAGCTATGTATAAAGCTTACAGCAGAACAGCGTATTTCTTAGAACAAAAACAGTATTATGAATGAAGGCTGAGGTGAAAAGATCGACTGAGCCCAGCAGGTCATGGCTGTGGCAGCCGTGTTTGTGCCACCGCACTCCAGCCTGGGCAACAGAGCAAGACTTTGATTCAGAAAATAAAATAAAGTAAAATAAATATAAACACATAACTGTAATGAGTCAACCAACCAGTACACATAAGTGACTACTGAAGATATTTGCTTAATGACACAAGAGAATTATAAGAAAAACAGACGTATATTAGTTTCTCTAAGTGAGATAAAAAAGAAACTTGAGAAGACAAACTTCATAATCTTACACAGGACTTCTGTTAAAAGTGTATTGTGTACTAATAAATAGAAGCTGTGTGCAGAGACTTTTGTTAAACAAGGCCACAAATACAATTTACCACAGAACACTGCCACTGAGTTAATACAGACCAACAGTGACTACAAGTGCAACCCAGTTTTTTGAAACAATGTTAACTTCTTATAAAAGAGCCTTGTAGGCTGGGTACAGTGGCTCATGCCTATAAACCCAGCACTGTGGAAGGCAGAGGCGAGAGGACTGCCTGAGTCCAGGGGTTCGAGACCAGCCTGGGCAACGTAACAAAATCTTGTCCCTACAAGAACAATTTTAAAAACTAGCCAGGTGTGGTGGCATGTGTCTATAGTCCCAGCTACTCAGGACACCAAGGTGGAAGGATCACCCAAGCCTAGGAGGTTGAGGCTGTTGTTAATTGCTAGTGTCGTGTTCATGCCACTGCACTTCAGCCTGGACAACAGAGTAAGACTTTGACTCAAAAAAATAAATAAATAAAAGAACTTTATCAACACACATTTAACTAAGTCATCACAGTTATGAACAATATTTATCAACTAATTCATATTTACTGCAAATAAAAGCTATCAGATTAAGACTCCAAATTAAATGTAGTTGAATTGAACACATAAGACCTGTGTACTTAACTGTATATTAATTATACTTCAATAAAAAATTAAAAGTAGCAAGGTATCAGTTTGAGTAATGAAAAATGAAGTATTTAGGTAAAATTGATTTTCTAGCTTACTAAAGTATAAATTTTTAAAAACCAAATCATTTTGTTCCTAAAATGTGTTACATGTTTTACTGTCTTAGTACTCAGTATGACATACGGAAGCTATTAATTTTTAAGGGTGTCTTTTCTGTGCGAAGAATCATTCTAATCTCTTCACAAAATTCATAAGCTCATTTAATTTCAAATTCCTTTTAATTGGATGAAAAAAACAAATCTCAAATGTTCAAGAAACCTGCCATGAGCATGTCCAAGTCTTATTCAACTCTGGATCTTCCAGATTGTAAAGTCCATACTTCTCTAAACTACAATGCTATGTTATTTTGATGACTCAGAAACACCACTTGGAACCTCATATAACATGTCTCTCTGGAGCCATAAAGATGTTTGGGGCCACTGCCTTATCTGAAATGGCAGTTCCAGAATGCTGTGCCCTTCTAGCTGGTGATTCTTTTGTCTTCTGTCTTGCTCTCATTTACCACATCTCAGAATCTACTTCTGGAAACCTTAGTCCTCCCATTCACGACTATAAACCCCAAGTTGCTTCTAATTTACTATCAGAATAATATTCATCAGGAAGAATGGGAATTGCCAAGAATAAGAAGATCTTATCAAACTGGTAATTGTAGTTTACAAAATAATGCTTTTATATTACTGCTAAAGTTTGTGACAGAAAACTGACCAGAGTGGTAATTTTTAGAGCTGCATGCAGTATCCTCAGGCTAGTGGGGCAGGCGCTGATGGAGAGAGAGGTGACTCTGGAGCAGCTCTGCTTTTGCTTTGCTAATGGGATTTTAAACAAAATTCTGTAAGATTTTTAAAATGTGAAAACTATTAAAATAAACTAACTGAAAATACTGTAAGACCACTGAGTGGGAATTCATGGAAAAATGGCTTAAAATTCAACAAGGCAGATCATTCTTAAGCACAATTACTTTCAGTTCAGTTGGCTGAGTAAAAAACAAACAAAAACACACTTACTAAATGCCTAGAACAAAAGCACTGAATGTCATATAAAGGGTTTGAATTTGAAGATTACTTCGATATCATGCTTCTCTAAGTTCTGTAACTTTTAGAACATTAAAACAGTTGAATATTAGTGGTAAGAGAATTTTCTTGCTTTGTTCCTAATATTAATTTTGCTTAATTTTTTTTTTGAATTGTGGTCTCCTTTGATCACCCAGGCTGGAGTGCAGTGGTACAATAATTGCTCACTGCAGCCTCGACTTCCTAGGCTAAAGCTATTCTTCTGCCTCAACCTCCTGAGTAGCTGGGACTATAGGCATGTGCTACCACACCTGGCTAATTTTTCTATTTTTTGTAGAGACAAGGTGTCACTATGTTGCCTAGGCTAGTCTCAGACTCTGTGGCTCAAGTCATCTTCCTGCCTCGGCCTCCCAAAGTGTTGGGAGTACAAACACGAGCCACTGCACCCAGCCTCACTTAATTTTTTTTTTTTTAGTAGGAGTCTCACTCTGTCATCCAGGCTGGAGTGCAATAGCATGCTCACAACCATCACAGCCTCAACCTGCTAGGCTCAGGTGATCCTTCTGCTTCAGCATTCCAAGTAGCTGGAACCACAGGTGTGTGCCACCTCTGGCTCATTTTTGGATTTATTGTAGAGACTGAGGTCTCATCAAGTTGCCCAGACTGGTCTCAAACCCTTGAGCTCAGGCAATACTCTTGCCTCTGTCTCCCAAAGTGCTAGGATTACAGGCGTGAGCCACTGCACTGAGCCTACTTAAATTCTAATGTATTTCCATGAAGCCTTTTCCAACTAAGATTATGAGGTACATATTTTGTTATGGTTTTACTAAAGTTTACAGAAATAAATGTTCAGTTTTTTTTAATGTTCAAGTTCATTAATGGCATTTCAGGATCTATTAAGATGATCATATAGCTTTTCCTCCTTTATCTACTAATAGGCTAAATTATATTAAGAACACTCCAGTACATCTTTGTAGTCCTAGAGTAAATTCTACTAAATCCTGGTATATTTGAAATGTACGGTCAGAGTTCTGCATCAATATTCTTAGATCTGTCATTTTATTTTATTACATTATTTCTATGAGATATTGTCATCAGTATTATGCCTGCTCTATTGCTCTATTTTTGTGGCACAAATATTTATTGCTTTCTTTATGTCAGCTGTTCTAAGAACTGTACTAGTATTAACCTGTTTAGTCTTCACAGCAACTTTAACTGAAGGGCTCTCTTACTGCTTTATAAAAATAACAGAAAGCTTCAATTCTTTCTCTTTACATTCAGTTTAAGTAAAGAAATTACTTGTAAAACCATCTGGGCCTGGTAAGTTTAAGTTTGCAGTCTCTTCTTGGGTCAGTTTTGGTAATTTATACTTTCCTTTAAATAATGCAGTTTTCCTGTATTTCCAAATTTAATAGCTGTACCTACCATTCTAATTGTCAATATCATTTATATCTATGGTTACTCTCCTTTTCATAATCCCAATTTTGCTTTTTGTACTTTCTTAAAAAAAAAAAAGATTAACCAGTCTTATTTTTCTTTTAAACAAAAACCAACTCTCTTAATTATCTTAACTATTTTTTCTGTTATCTAATTCATTACTAGCTATTTTTACCTTTTTTTTTTTTTTTCTGAGTTGGAGTCTCACTCTGTCACCCAGACTAGAGTGCAGTGGCCGCTTCTGGCCACTGCAACCTTGACCTGCTGGGCTCCGGCGATCCTTCTGCCTCAGCCTTCCGAGTAGCCGGAATCACAGGCACACGCTACCATGCCCGGCTGATATTTTTATTTATTGTAGAGATGAGGTCTAGCCAAGTTGCCCAGGTGGGTCTCGAACCTGCAGACTCAGGCAATCCACTCACCTCAGCCTTCCAAAGCGCGGGATTACAGGCTGAGCCACCGAGCCCAGCTATTTTTACCTTTATTAGTTATTTTTTCCAGCTCTTGTTAGGTTTATTTTGCTATGATGATGATGATGATGATGATTTTGCTTCTGAATCAAGGTCTCACTCTGTCACCAAAGCTGGAGTGCAGCAGCAGTATCACAATAATCACAGCTCATCGCAGCCTCCACCTGTTGGGCTCAGGCAATCCTTCCACTTCAGCATCCTGTGTAACTGGGACTATAGGAATGTCCCACCATGCCCAACTAATTTTATTTTGTTTTGGGGGGTTTTGTTTTCTTTTTTGAGTTGTGAGTCTCACTCTGTCACCCAGGTTGGAGAGCAGTAGCACATTCTTGGCCACTGCAGGCTTGACCTGCTGAGCTCAAGGACTTCTGCCTTGGCCTTCCAAGGAGCTGGAACTATAGACACATGCCACCATGTCTGGCTAATTTTTTGATTTATTGTAGAGTTGAGGTCTCACCAAGTTGCCCAGGCTGGTCTCGAACCTGTGGGCTCAAGCAATCCTCTCACCTTGGCCTCCCAAAGTGCTGGGATTATAGGCGTGAGCCGCTGTGCCCAGCCCAGCTAATTAAAAAATTTTTTTTGTAGAGATGAGGTTTTGCTATGTTGTCCTGGCTAGTCTGGAACTCATGGGCTCCAGTAAACTGCCAGGCTCAGCCTCCCAAAGTGCAGATATTACAGGTGTGAGCCACTGCACCTAGTCTATTTTGCTATTATTTTATTAAATTCTTTTTCTTTTTTTTAAATTCAGAGTCTCACTCTGTCACCCAGGCTGGAGTGTAGTAGTGGCACAATCATGGCCCACTGCAGCCTTGACCTCCTGGGCTCAAATAATCCTTCTGCCTCAGTCTCCCAAGTAGCTGGGACTACAATCACATGCCACCATGCCTGGCTAATTTTTTGATTTTTTTTTTTTTGTAGACAAGGTCTCGCTATGTTACCTAGACTGGTCATCAACTCCTGAGTTCAAATGATCCTCTTGCCTTGGCCTCCCAAAGTGTTGAGATTATAGGCATGAGCCACTGTACCTGGCCTTTATCTTATTTTTTTCTCTCTCTTGGTGTGGCAAAACTGAAAAATGTTTTCATGTTTCCCATTACTGTTAATGTTTAAAGTAGTTCCATTACTGTCTCTTTCTCACCCTGTATAGTTTTCACTCCACATACTTCAATGCTTCATCATTAAAAAATAAAGATTTGTAGTTTTTTATTTTTTTAAAGAGACAGTATCTTGTTGTGTCACCCAGACTGGAATACAGTGGCATGGTCAAGGCTCACTGCAACCTCAAGCTCCTGGTTTCAAGCAATCCTCCTCCCTTGGTCTCCCAAAGTGCTGGGATTTCAGGCGTGATCCATAGCGCCAAGCCTGTAATTCTCTTTATATTAGAAACTATATCTTTTATTTTACAAAGTATCTTTCTTTTTTCTCAACTGATGTTTATTGATTCTAATTCAAGTTTTTCTAACAATAATGATTACTTTTTTGTTTATATTTGCCTGGTATCTTGTTTTTGACTATCCATTAACTTGCAACTCTTTTAGTAATTTTGTTCTAGTGTGTTTCTAAACATCAAGTGTATGAGGTAGGTTTCGTATTTCATCTAATCTGAGTCTTTCTTAATAGCTAAAGTTATATCATGGGCCTTTATTAACCGGCACATTTGGTCTTGCTATTACATTTTCTCTTTTTTTTTCCTTCCATGCTCATTCGTTTTGGTTCTCTTCTTTAACTACGTAGGTATTTCACATATTAAAGAAATGTGTATTGAGCACATACTATGTGCCAAATACCATGCATGCTAAGTGTTAGAAATACAATGGAAAACAAGAAAGTTGGCCGCATACATATAATTACAAACTGTAGTGTTCCTTTTCCCCCCACTCCACCCCAGCAGCATAAGAGATTCTAATAGGAGTAGAGTGAATAAGAATCAACAAAGATTTCTCATAAGATATAACATGCTAAGATTTAAATAATATCAAAAAATTATTCAAACGAAAGAGTGGGATAAAGACTATCTTGGGCAGAAATTAAGTTCTTGTGGATATGAAGGAGACAAAGAAGTTGGACTGTGATAGAAAATAAAAGTCAGTCAGTAAGACTGGATAACTGAATAAGGGGGAATAGGCAGATCGTTCTTAAACACAATTACTTTCAGTTCAGATGGCTGAGTAAAAAACAAATAAAAACAAACTTACTAAATGCCTAGAACAAAGGCACTGGATGTTATACAAAAGGTCTGAAGATGACTTCGATATCATGCTTCTCCAAATTCTATAACTTTTAGAACATTGAGACAGTTGAATATTAGTGATAAGAGAACTTTCTTGCTTTGTTCCAAATATTGAGGAGGTAAGCTAACCAGAACAAGTGGGGCTTTAAAAGCCAAGTTAAAGAACTGGATTTTAATTCTAGGTACAATAGGTACCCTGAAATACTTTTAAGGAGGTGACCTCCATATTTCCATTTTTAAAATGTTGTATAGAGAATAAACTGAAGTAAGACACATATGAAATTGAAAAGATGAAGTAGTCACAATTAGAGTAGCCCAGGCAGGAGACAATGGATTGGAGTAGTTGACAAGTAGTGGAGAGAAACAGAAATGAATGGATCCAAATGTTTTAATCAGGGTAGCAGTCTTCCTCTTCCCCCACCCAGTTTTGGATTCACATAATTTACTTCTAATTCCACACAAAGTTATTACTCTTACATATACAGTCGTGTACCATGTATCGATAGCTTGGCCAATGACAGACCACATATACAGCAGTGGTCCACTAAGATTATAATGGGGCTGAAAACTGCTTATTATCTAGTGACATCTAGCCATCTTGCAACATTTAGTGCAAAGCATTACGCACATATTTATGGCAATCAGTGTAAACAAACATACTGTGCTGCCACTTGTATAAAAGTATAGCATACACAATTCTGTATAGTCCATAAAACTTGGTGATAAATAATTACGTTACTAGCTATGTATGTATTTACTATGCTGTATTTAATGTTGTTATTTTAGAGTGTACTTATATATTAAAAAAAGTTAACTGTTAAACAGTCTCAGGCAGGTACTCCAGGAGATATTACAGAAGAAAGAATTGTTATTACAGAAGGTGATAGTTCCATGTGTGTTACTGCCCTTGCAGACCGTCCAGTAGGATAAGATGTGGAGGTGGAAGACAGTGATGATCCTGACCCCACATAGGACTAGGATACTGCGCATGTTTGTGTCTTAGTTTTAAACAAGAAAGTTTAAAAAGTAAAAAATTTTTTAGAAAAAAAGCATATTAAGAATATAAAGAAATAAAATACCTGTATTTTTGTACTGTTGTACAAAGTTTGTGTTTTAAGTATTATTATAAAAGAGTGAAAAGGCTTAAAAATGCAGTAAGTTTATAAAGTTAAAAAGTTACAGTAAGTTAGGGTTAATTTATCATTGAAGAAAAATACTTCTTATAAACTTGTGTAGCCTAAGTGTATAGTGTTTATAAAATCTACAGCAGAATACAGTAATGTCCTAGACCTTCATTTACTCACTCCTCACTGACTCATTCAGAGCAACGTCTAGTCCTTCAAGATCCATTCATGAACTGCCCTATATATGTGCACCTTTTAAAAATCTTCTATACCATATTTTTACTGTACCCTTTCTTTTTTTCTTTTTCTTTTTGAGTTGGAGTCTCTCTGTTACCCATGCTGGAGTGCAGTGACATGCTCATGGCCACCGCAGCCTCAACCTGCTGGGCTCAGGAGATCCTTCCGCCTCAGCCTTCCAAGTAGCTGGAACTACAGGTGCACACTACCATGCAAGCTAATTTTTTTTTTTTTTGGTAGAGATGAGGTCTCGCCAAGTTGCCCAGACTGGTCTTGAACCCTGAGCTCAGGCAATCCTCTGGCCTCGGCTTACTGTGCCCTTTCTATGTTAAGATATATTTAAATATACAAACACCACTGTGTTACAATTGTCTATTCAGTACAGCAGCATGCTGTCCAATATCTGGTTATTTCTGATTATAAAAATATTCCTATTCCTTTACATAAGTTTATTCATTCAGTATATATTTATTAAGTGCATATTACTGCCAGGTTAACATCTGGCATAGAACTACCAAAGAAGAAAAAAATCCTAGCTTCATAAAGCGCATACAAGTTGTGAAATAAAACAAAACTAAGCTTTTCTTGTATATCTCATTCTGTTGTGTAATAATATTCTGAATCAGTAATATAAGACATTTTGTGGTGTTACAGTCATTAATTCACTTAAACACTTACTAAATATCATCTATGTTCCAGACCCTATGCTACAGGTATACAGAAATCCCTCTCATACAGAAATATTCCCTCATTCTAGTAAAAACAGGTAAACAAATATACATACATGTTATGTGTGTGAATTATGTAAAATATATTATTAGGTAGTAGCAGAAGAAAAATAAAGCAGAATATAGGAATAGGAAGTTACAAAGAAATGCTGTTTTTTGCAGCACTATTTACAATAGCAAAAACATGGAACCAACCGTGTTGCCCATCAAAACTGGACTGGATTAAAATAAATGTGGTACATATACAGGATGGAATATTACTCAGTCATAAAGAAGGACAAAATTATGGACTTCACAACAACTTGGATGAACTTAGAGTCTATCATACTTGGTGATCTAGCACAAAAACAAAGAACTGAGTATCACATGTTCTCACTCATAAGTAGACCTGAACATTTGTCATATTACTACAAGAAAGGGCTTGGCAGTAGCAGGACAATGCCAGGGAAGGTGGGGAGGACACATAACATCAATAAGGGTAACTGATCCCAAATCAGGTGGAGTGAAGACCAATGGGAGGCCCAAACTTCACTTGTATGTTGACACTTACATACCTAATCCTGAATTGTACCCCACATCTTTTAAAATAATAATAAAAAGGAATACTGTTTTTATATAAGGAAATCAGGGAAGTCCCTCTAATGAGGTTATACTTCAGCAGAATACTGAATGAAGTGAAAGAGTAATCTATGTAGGTATCTGAATGTATAACATTCAAGAAAGGTGAGACCAAGTGCAAAGGCCCTGGGGCAGGAGGATGGCATATGCCAATCACTAAGGTGACCAAAAAAGAAAGAAAATGGTTAAATTAGTTTGAAGAGGCAGTCAAGGACCAGATTATGTAACATCCTCCTATCAGACAATGGAAAAAACTTGGAATTTTATTCTAGGTAGGATGGGACATTAAGTAGGATGGTAAGGTTCTGACCAAAAGAATAACATGATCTGATTAAAGTTGTTGGAAGATGAGACGGGAGAGTACCAGAGTATCACCAGATAAACCAATTAAGATCTTCCTACAATTGGCAGTCAGGATATGATGGTGGCTTACATTAGAATGATAACAGCAGAGAGTAAATGAAACAGTGAAATTCTACATATATTAGAAAAAGGTAGAGCACGCAGAATATGAAGATGAATGGGAAACAGAGAATGAGAAACTCACTAAGAGAGGAGGGAGACCTGGAAGAGAGAAATAGGAGTTCAACTTTGCACACGTCGAGTTTGATATGCCTAAAAGACATAGAAGTGGAGCTAAGTAACTCCCTAATAGCTCACATGTAAAGAAGTGAGATGTTCATGTCTAGCTTACTGAAAACGCTTTTGTTTTACAAACATTAAACATGCATAAATTGAACATGAGAGCTTCCTAAACTCCAATATAAGCTAAAATATTATATCAACAGGTAGCTTTAATACAGTTGACATGAGTCCAACCCTTACAGTTTAACGTGAGAAAGAAAAATATACAAGCAATTAAAGTGTATGCACTAAGTACTATTATGGGAGAAGTCTAAAATGGATGAAAATATTTAAGTAAAAATAAAAACTTGTGGCTAGATATCAGAGATCTCAATAAATGAGGGAGAATATCCAGCAAAGTAATCAAGGTTTAACTCAAGAATGAATATAACAAGGAATAAATTATTTGAGCTGGCAATAACCTATTAAGCAATGCACAGGTTACTGGCAAATTTTAAGGTCTTAAAAATAAAACTGTGGCAATAAATAGAACTTTAATTTAAAGTAACACATAAGAAACAATGCCAAATGCCAAAATGAAAGATTTCTAAAGTATTATCAGATTAAAGACAAGAAAGGCAAAAAAGATACTGAAACAGACCAAAAAGAAAAAAAAAATTTGTTAGAGATAGCCTTCAAGTTGAAACTTAGAGGATTAACAAGAGTTGGAAGGGTGAAAAAAAATTCTATACACTAGGAACCAAATAGCCTCTGAATTAGCAATTATTAAAAGAGCTAGAGAAATCAGTCATTCAATAAATATTTACTGTACACCTATCTTATGACAGGGAATAAAAGGTGAAGACAACATAATCTCTGCCCTTAAAAGTCTACAGAACGGTGTAGAAAGCAGACTCTCTAAAGCAGTTGATATAGTTTGTATGTTGCCCCCTCCAAATCTCATGTTGAAATGCGATCTTCAGTGTTGGAGATGGGGCCTACTGGGACGTGTTTGGGCCAGAGGGTGGCTCCTTCATGAATGGCTTGGTGTCTTCTCCAGCTTCCGCTCTCCCCAAGTGAAGTGCTAGCTCCCTTGCCTTCTGCCACGAGTAAAAGATTCTGGAGTCCTCTCTGGACTCCAAGCAGATGCCAGCACCATGCAGCACTGTGAGCCAAATATAAACCTCTTTTCTTTGTATGAGATGGAGTCTCACTTTGTCACCTAGGCTGGAGTGCAGTGATATAATCATGGCTCACCACAACCTCAACTTCCTAGGCTCAGGTAATCCTTCTGCCTCAGCCTCCTGAGTAGCTGAACTATAGGCACCTGCCATACCATGCCCAGCTAATTTTTTTTTTTTTACAGAGATGTCTCACTATGTTGTCTAGGCTGTCCCTAACTCCTAGGCTGGGCTCAAGCAATCCTCTCACCTTGGTTTCCCACAGTGCTAGGATTACAGGTTTGAGCCCCTGCACCTGACCACCTTTTTAAGTTAAATTACCCAGCTTCAGGTATTCCTTCATAGCAACGCAAAACGGACTGATACAGCAGTCATAGTTGTTAAGACTGGGTTAAACTTAGGCAACTGTGAAAATATAGGGAATGGATACCTAAGCAGATCAGCTGGAAGCAGGGAAGGCTTTCTGAAGAACGCAACATCTAAACTGAGAAAGACATGAAATGAACAGGAATTAACTAAACAGGGGTGTGGGAGAGAGACAGAGAATGGGAGGAAAGGCAGAACAGCCTCAAGAGATTAGGGTATGCGCAAAGGCCAGAAATAGCAGAGCCCACCACCACTAGGTGGGTGGTGAATATGGCTGGAACATAACCATACAGTGATGAATGGCAGGAGCTAAAGCTGAAGAAACAAACCGGAACCCGACTATGAAAGGATTTGCGAGCCAAGTCAAGAAGTGAGGGCTTTAACTTACGGATGTCAACTTGGTACACTAAAAGTTTCATAACTAAGAAAGTTTAGAGTAGTGAGGAATCAGATTATCAAGGGTTGCAAGCTCAGTTACCTACACAGACTAGATAAGTATTAAAAATGAGCAAAGAGGATCAGGTGTAAGAAAAACCCAGCAGACAACAGAGAATGATGAGAACTGTGGAAAGCAAAGGACCCAACTAAGGGGCAAAGTCCTGCAATGAATGAAAGGGCTAAGGGTCACTAGATCTTCCTTTTTATAAAAGAAGATGGAAATTCAAAATTTCATGAGAAAGCTCTTGACTCTTTTGTAATAATGGCAACTATACTTCTTTGAAACATGGTACAGGGCAAGACTGAGGGGACGAAACAAAACAAGACTATGAGCCAAACTGGTGCCGCCAGTCACCATTCTCTGCTGTAGAAGCTCAAAAACAAGGCTGAGGAGTCTTACTTGGACCTGAAGGCGGAAGAGATTTAAATAAGAGATGGAGAGTTACCGAAGACTTAAAGAGGGATGACAAGTAATCACTACTTGAGAAGGCACAGTGTCTGTCAGGCTTACTTCTGAGAAAGAACCTGACATTTAGTTAGTCTCAGTAAATACTTAGGGATGAGTTTAAAATGGGATTTAAAAAAAATATTGTCACAGAAATAGAACAAATTAGAGAACAGAAAACACAAATAAGAAAACTAAGCCAGTGTTTCTTTGCCCTAACCCTACTCTATTCTTCTACCAGTTTTTAGTTTTGTTCATCGTCAGTTGCTACCACATGCTGCCTAGTGTTCTTTCTGTGCTGTCTGGTGTTCTGTCTTTGGCTATATAAATGCCTCTAATATGGAAATTTAGCCAACACACCAATTAGCAACTATCAGCTTTTATGTGATGAAGGGCAACGAAGTTAACTAGCATGAGTGATCACAATGGATAAGAGAATAAGAATATTCTTTGCTTCACTTAAACTCCAAGCCAGGAACTCTACTGTTAATTCCATATTCCTCCAATGCTAATTCCACACCCTATCTTAAGGCAGTCTACTGTTGCTAACACTGCTACCTTATCAGAAATGAGTAACAATCAAGTGCTGCACTAACTGTGCGTGGCAATACCCAACAACAACAATGGGTATGCTGGGATAGTAGGATAGGAAGAAACAGAATGGGGTCTGAGATTCTGCTAGAATAGAGGTGGTGTAACAAGGAGGTAGGCTGAGAAAGACTAGAAACTAAGAACAGGTATAAAAATTAAACAAAAATCAAGAAAACAGGTAGCCCAGAAAAACCACAGAACCTGAGCATTTACATATTCAGAATCCAATTAATGTCATCTTGCAAGAGCAAAGTCTGTTTGAAATGAAATTCTTCTGTAGGTGTTGAGACACACAGATAACCAGTATTAGAGGTTAAAAACTCATTTACTGAGAATACTCTTCTTAAATGTCCCTCATTTAGGAAAGGTGCAACCAGTAGGCTATCAACATATCAAGTCACATGCATTATACCTAAGATGTGGCAATACTTTGCAATACATTCACCCTCGAATAGTATCTACTAGGAAATGAAGTAGAGAAAAATGAGTTTATTTGAAAACCTCTAAACAATTAGTATCTTGAGAAAGGACATCCAGTCCCCATGAAGTAGATGTTGGACCTTACCTTATAAAAAATAAGTCATCATGGAAAGAACCCTTCTGGTTCACAATAACAACTCTAAAGCAAGGAAGGAGATGTTTGTTCCCTCCCCTTAGGGAGATGGCAACAATAATGTATAATCCTACCTACTCTAGCCCACGAAGAAGGTCTAATACTCTGATAAAAAACAGGAACAAAGATTCTGATTAAATACTTACCAAACAGAAATGTCACACTAATCAAATTATGTAGACCTAGATATCAAGGTACACTATAAAAGACCTAAATACCCTGTCAAATTTAGGAATACATAGTAGGATTTCAGATTACTAGTCATTCAACAGTTAAGCTGAGCACCCACAAACAGGTGAAGCAATAAAAGGAAAAAAAATGACACTAGAGATACCTTTAAAGAGAAATAGCAGAATTTTATAAGACCAAATTATTTTTCAAATGCTCTAAGACCATTTTGTATAATACAAAAAGTACATGTGGGTACTGAGCACAATGTGGCTAGTCCAAATTAAAATGTGCTGTAAGTATAAAAAACATCGCCGGGCTCAGTGGCTCAGCCTGTAATCCCGCGCCTTTGGGAGGCTGAGGTGAGTGGATTGCCTGAGCCCGCGGGTTCGAGACCCGCCTGGGCAGCGAGACCTCATCTCTACAATAAATAAAAAAAAATTAGCTGGGCGTGGTAGTGCATGCCTGTAATTCCGGCTACTTGGAAGGCTGAGGCGGAAGGATCGCCGGAGCCCAGCAGGTTGAGGCTGCAGTGGCCGGGAACGGCTGCTGCACTCTGGTCTGGGCGACAGAATGAGACTCCAACTCAAAACAAAACATCCTGGATTTTGAATACTTAATATAAAAAAGGTTGTAAAATAATTGAAAAGATAATAGTTTAGATATATTGGATTAAATAAGTACTAAAAGTAATTTCAGATATTACATTTTACTTTTTTAATTTGGCCATGGAAAATTTTTAAATTACATATATGGCTCCCTTTTGAAGTTTGTGTAATATTTCTACCAAACAGTGCTATTCTCAATGTCATGTTTAATGTGAATCTTTAAATTCGTATGACTATTCTAACATTTTCATTAAATTTAACATTGCTTGCTCCTTTAGTATAAGTTCCTCTTGGGTACACTTTGAATACGATGATTTTAAGGTAAAAACAGTGACAGCTTACCAGACTGTCCAAAAAAGAGAATGACCCAAATTTCTTGGCAAAGGCTTGAGCCAGCAAGATTGTTCCTTCCCATTATCTCTGGCAAAACGGTTACATAGTAAGAAAGAAGCACTATGTACACATGGAACAGGATTTCACCAACTAAATCTATCCAGTATAATAATATGCTTTGTTTCTGTACTTTTTCAATTATTATTCAAGTATTAAACTCATAAAAGAGATAAGCAGGCCAGGTTCGATGGCTCAGCCTGTAGTCCCAGCACTTTGAGATGCTGAAGTGAGAGGAATGTCTGAGCCCGCGGGTTTGAGACCGGCCAGGGCAACTAGGTGAGGCCTCATCTCTACAATAAATAAAAAATTAGCTGGGCATCGTAGCGACCACCTGTAGTTCCAGCTACTTGGAAGGCTGAGGAGAAAGGATGGCTGGAGCCCAGCAGGTCGACGCTGGGGTGTGGCCATGAGAGGACCACTGCACTCCAGCATGGGTGACAGAGTGAGACTCTAACTCAAAAAAAAAAAAAAAAAGATAAGCATAGTGCACGTATGATTTACTCCTTTTCAGAAGTTTACTCCTTTTCAGAAATTTTGAAATATTGAAATATTTAAGTGCACCCTATTTAGAGGATCTCACATACACTGACTAGAATTTATCACCAAAAAATTCATACCTTTTTCACTAGGATGAAATAAAATCATACCATTACTTTTTATGAGATAACATGACAGATTTTAAAAGGCACTGGAATTCTCATATTATAAACACTAATATCATTTGGAAGCAGACCATGGTCCATCTGGTAACCTGAAGATAATGTGGTTTTAGGAAATGGAGAATTTCACAGAAAAACAACCACAGAACATAGTTTTATAAGATATGACTGACTCAAAGACAGAGAATATAGTAACACTAACTGAGAAAACTAATTGCACTACCCCAATACTATAAGACTACTGGTTTTAGAAATGTATTGGACTCAGCACAATAAAAATAAAATGCATTTTTGAGATCCAAAATTTCCTACAGATAAAATATTGCTCAAGTCAGAGTACTTTGGCACAAAACAATTCAAAACTTTATATAGTATTCGCAGTCAAATTACCTTAGTTCCTGGCAACCAATGGAAGAAATGGAGCCAATGGAAGATATCCCAAATAACGTAAGGAGAACTTTGGGTTAAGGTACTAGTTACTTTGAGAGTGAAGTATGAAATCGCATCAGTTATTCACTCAAATATCTAGGAATCTGCCAAGCAAAAGGCATTATACTAAATTTTGGAGATACAATGGTGAACAAGCTGTACTCTTTGACTAATAAAGAATTTACTCTCTGGTCGTTTTCTAAAAGAATAGAAATAGGATCCTCTTCAGTATTTCATTGCCTGTTTCTCATGCCCCAAATCAAGACACTTCCCCTTTCTCCTATTTGTATTTGGAGGGAAAGTGGCAAAGACAGAGAAACAAGAAAGAAGAGATCTGCATATATCAACTGAATTCTAATTATTGTCCTTATCTCTTTCCCTGTAAGACTCTAAACTACTTAAAGGGAGAATATGAAAACTATTAACCTTCCTATTTCAAGCACCTAGTGCTTATCTGCTGCTCATTATCTCAGGACTAGGCTAATTAATCTACAGCTACTGTGCCACGGACACTGCTTTTTTACCATGAACCAATAACCTTCAAGGATAAATGAAGGTTAAAATAATAAAGATCAACCCTTCCAGTGTTTATTTTTGCAAAAATAAGCATGTACCTATATTTCATAAAGCTATAAAGTAATAAACAAATTCTTCAAGGAAAAACACGCAGTTCCATAAAGCTCCTTTCTTTTCACCACAGTAACCAGACCTCCCTCACCTCCCAACCCACTCAGAGGCAATGCATTATCATGAGTTTAGTGAAAATGAGATCCCATTGTACACATCATTCTGCAGTTAACTTTCCCCTACATTTATGAGGTCTCTCCATATCACACACATCAAAAGGCAACATGGCGTAGTGGATTCTGGAGTCAGGCAATGAGGTTCAAACTCAAGCTCTGAATCTCAGCTCTATTTAACTAGCTGTTATTTAGTTAGAGTAGGTAAGTTATTTACCAAGCTTTAGTATTTTCATATGTAAAATGAAGATAATGATAGTATGCATTTCTGAGTTCTCATGAAGATTCACCTAGTTCATTTTAATAAAGGGCTTAGAACAATACATGGACATAGGAAGTACAGTATTTTCTTAAAGTAAAATAAATACTGGGCCAGGTGCAATGGCTCACACATGGAAATCCACTAATTTGGGAGGCTGAAGTGAGAGGACTGCCTGAGCCTGGAGTTGGAGAACAGCCTGGGCAATACAGCAAGACTTCGTCTCTAAATTTAAAAAAAAGAAAAAAAAGCGGAAGAATCACCCAAGCCCAGCAGGTTGAGGCTTCAGTGGCCATGAGCGTGCCACTGCACTTGTTGCCTGGGCAACAAGAGTGAGACTCCAACTCAGAAAAAAAGAGAAAAAAATGAAGAAGAAAGTTAAATTTAAACAATAAAATAAAACAAATACTCATTAAATAGTCTAAATATAGATCTAGATATTCTCCAATATATAACTATTCTATATCTTATTTAACCATGCCCCCCTATTGAGACATTTAGATTCTTTTTCCAAAAAATATCCATGTACATTTCTCCTTAGGCAAACGTGCAAGTTTCTCTAGACAAAAATCTTGCATAATAGTAAGTAAGTGCTGGATAGCAGAATATGCACATTTTCAACTCCATGAGTAATACCCCATCCTGAGCTTTGCAATCTAATGGATGAAAACTGACAGCTCATAAGTTTTAAACTGCATTTCCCCACAGATGAGACTAAGTATCTTTTCAGTTCATTAGCCATTCCAATTTTCAGTTTCCTCTGCTGAAACTGCCTCTATATCCATTGCTCATTTTCTTTATATCATGACTTATTCTTTTGAGCTTTACATAGTTTGGACACAAATTCACTAAATATGAAAGACATTGCACATATCTCCTCCCAGGCATGCCACTCATCTTTTAATTTGGTGTATGATGTCTTTTATTAAACATAAGTTTTTCTTTTTGAGGTAGTAAAATAAGTTACCTTTGATAACTTTATCCTTGATGGCTCATTCTTCTTTTCCCGACTTGTTAACGGTGAGCTTCCGTATCCTAAAGTAACATATTCTTCTATATTTTCCTCTTTTAAAAAATGGTTTTTCATATTTATTGTTTAACTAGAATTTATTTTTGCATATGGTTTGAGTAGAAATCTAATTTTCTATGCATTTAAACAACCAATATAACAGTCATTTTTTTCCCTATTGACAGGAAATGACATCTCTAGCCTTTACCAGCTTTCTGAATACGTATGGATCAATTTCTGAACTCTATTGTTATATTAGTTTGTCTTTTCCTGTACTAATACTGTATTACTTCAAATGCATATGTTTAAAAAAACTTTTTACACAAGTATAACTTACATAAAGTATACAAACATTGAGGATACACTTTGCTTTTAAATACATATACCCCTGTGTGATGAAGGCTCCCTCACAACCCTTCTCAATCAGTACCATGCTTTCAAGATGACCACTATTCCAATCTCTACCACTGTAGATTAATTCTACCTGTTTCTGAGCTTTCTATAAATGAAATCATGCAATATGTAATCTTTTGTGTCACATTTCTTGTGTTCAGAATTAAGTCTAGAAGAGTCATCCCATGTTGAGTATGACAGTTTATTCTTTTAAATTGCTATGCAGTATTCAATCTTAATACAGCAGGTTTGAACTTAGTCTTGATATCCAAAAGTACAACTTCCTCTTCATCCTGATTCTTCTTCCAGAACTGTCTTAGTTATTCTTGCACCTTTAATTCTGCACATGAAGGTCATTTTCCACACAAAAAACGCAAATGAAATATTTGTCTGAAACTACATACAATTCAAGTAAATAACATTTTAATAATATTTATTATTAAATAAATTTTAAATAAACTTCCCATCCATATAGTACATCCTGACTTTTATTCATGTCTTATATCCTTTAGTAGAACTTTGGGTACTTTATAGAATTTCCTATAACGATCTTTATTTTATCTTCTAATTGGCTGTTGCCAATTTGAATGTTGACTTTGTATACAGTAATGCTGAATTCTCTTAATACAAACAGTATTTCGTTTCTTTTAAATATTCTAGGAAGAATCTCATCTCATTTTTTTTCCTTTCTAATTCTCATGAACTTTGTTTTTTGCTTAATGATAGAAATATATCTGTCATATTCTTAACTTTAACAAGAATGTTTCAAAGCTTTCACTGTTAAGCATGATTCTTGCTGGGTTTTTTTTTGTTGTTGTTGTTTTCAGGCAGAGTTCCACCTTTTGTTGTTGTTGTTGTTGTTTTCCGTCAGTCTTGCCCAGGCTGGAGTGCAGTGGCACGATCATGGCTCACTGCAGCTTTCACCTTCTGGACTCAAGTGATCCTTCCGGTTCAGCCTCCCAAGTAGTTGGAACTACAGGCATGCACCACCACACATGGCCATGGCCAATTTTTTGATTTATTGTGGAGATGAGGTCTCGTCATGTTGCCCAGGCTGCTTTCAAACTTCTGGGCTTAAGCAATTCTTTGCCTTGGCCTCTCAAAGTGCTGCGATTACAGGTATGATCCACCACACCAGGCTGGTTTGTTTTTTTTCTGAGACAAGGTCTCACCCAGTCACCCAGGCTGGAGTATGGTGACACGATCACAGCTTACTGTAACCTCAAATTCCTGGGCTCAAGCGATCCTCCCACCTCAGTCTCCCAAGTAGCTGGTCTGAAACTCCTGGCCTCAAACGATCCTCCCACCGCAGCCAAAGTGTTGGAACTATAAGCGTAAGACACAGCAGCCAGCTTCTTGCTGTTTGAGAGACAGAGTTTAAAAGGCAGGCTTTACTGGAAAAAAAAATTCAGTTCTCTTCATCACTTAAGAGGTTTTAAAAAAATATTTTAATTGGTATTGAGTTTTATCATATACTTTTACTAAAACTATCTAGTTGTTTTTTCTAAACTTTCTTATAAATTATACCGATACAATTTTCAAATATTGAACTACATTTTTACATTCTTATTCCAATTAAAATTTTTGTGGGCTGGGTGCAAAGGCTCAGCCTGTAATCCCAGCACTTTGGGAGGCCTAGGCGGGAGGATTGCCTGAGCCCAGAAGTTTGAGACCAGCCTGGACAACTTGGTGAGAACTCGTCTCTATAATAAATCACACACACACACACAACACACACACACACACACACACACACACACACAAATGTGCTTGTGTTCATGAATAAAATTGAATGTAATATATTTTCCCTTGTATATTCTTTCCATCCTAGATTTCAAGGGTAAATCTGTCTGATAAACAGGTAGAGTAGCTTTCCCTCTTTTTCTGTTCTCTGGGATAATTTGTATAAGATAGGCAACATCAATTTCCCAAAGATATATTTGAAATTATGACTTCAAATATCAGCATTAAAACTATTCCTTCATACTCAGGATGCTGAGTGGGAGGACTGCTTGAGGCCAGAACTTTGAGGGTGTAATGCTCTATGATCGCACCTGTGAACAGCCACTGCACTCCAGTCTCTGAACAGAGCAAGACTCCATCTCTGAAACAAACACACACACACATACACACACACACACACACACACACACACACACACACACACACACACACACACACACACCCCCTATTTCTTCAGAAACTAGAATGGGAATAATTAAAAAGATAATGAAAAGTGTTGGTGATGATATGGAAAAATTGGACCTCTCATACATTGATGGTGGGAAAGTAAAATAGTGCAGCCACTTAACAAAACAGTCTGACAAGTCCTCAAAAAGTTAAACACAGAATTGCCATATGACCCAGCAGTTCCACTCCTAGGTATATTCAGACCTCCATATCTGTGGGTTCTGCATCCATGGATTCAAGAACTGCTGATCAAAAATATTTAGAGAAAAAAAATTATGTCTGTACTAAATATGTATTTTTTTCCTTGTCATTATTCCCTAAATAATACAGTATAACAACTATTTACACAAGACTTACATTGTATTAGGTATTAGGACATACATCGTACTAGGTATTATAAGTAATCTGGAGATAATTTAAAGTGTACAGGAGAATATGCACAGGTTACATACAAATGCCATGTCATTTCATATCAGGGACTTGAGCATCTGTGAACCGGGATATCCAACAGGATCCAGGAACAAATCTCCCATGGATATGGAGGGACAACTGTACTCAAAAGAAAACATGTCTACACAAAAACTTGTATATGCATGTTCATAGCAGGACTATTCATGATAACCAAAAAGTGAAAAACAATTCAGATACCCATCAGCCAATAAATGGATACACAAAATGTAATAATATGCACATATAATAATGAATTATTTGGCCATAAAAAGGAACGAAGTGTACTAACATACTACAATGTGGATAAACCTTAAAAACATTAAGCAAAGTGAAAGAAATCAATTACAAAAGGCCAAATATTATATAATTATATTTTATCAAGCTGTCAGAACAGTCAAATCTTTACAGATAAAAAGTAGATTAAGCTGGGTTCAGTGGCTCAGCCTGTAATCCCGCACCTTTGGGAGGCTGAGGTGAGTGGATTGCCTGAGCCCGTGGGTTCGAGACCCGCCTGGGCAGCGAGACCTCATCTCTACAATAAATCAAAAAATCAGCCGGGCATGGTAGCGCATGCTTGTAATTCCGGCTACTTGGAAGGCTGAGGTGGAAGGATCACCGGAGCCCAGCAGTTCGAGGCCGCGGTGGCCGGGAGCGGCCACTGCACTCCAGTCTGGGCGACAGAGTGAGACTCCAACTCAAAAAAAAAAAAAAAAGTAGATTAGTAACTCTGCAAGGTTAAAGGATTAGGGAAAACTAAAATGCTCTAAAACTTACTATAGTAATTATTGCAGAACTATGTAAAAATACTAAAACCCATCGAATTGTACATTTTATCCAAGAAAATGGTATGGTATGTGAACTGTATTTCAAGAAAGTTATTTAAAAAACTGTTCCTCTTGGAAAAATTTAGAAAATGAACCTTTTCATCTTGTTTTAAATGTGTGTATACATATAAATTAATAGTAATTTCTTATAATTTGTAAAATCATTATTGTATTTGTAGTAACATTTCTTTTTAAAATCTCACATCTATAATCACAGCTGTTTGGGAGGCTGAAGAGGGAAGACGGTTTGAGCCCAGGAGCAACATAGCAAGACCTCATTACTACAACAAATCAAAAAATTAGCCAGGCATGATGGCATATACATAGAGTTCCAGCCACTCGGGAGGCTGAGGCAGAAGGATCTCCTGAGCTAGGAGTTGGAGGCTACAGTGAGCTGTAATCATGCCATTGCACTTCACAGTCTAAGAGACAGAGAGACCCCAATCAAAATAATAACAATAATAAGATTTCAATTGGTTTCTTTACATATCTTTATGTATTCATTGTTTTGTAAATAATTGTTCTTGTTCAGTTATAATACAACATACTCTTAATATTTTAAAAAGGAATATATATATTTTAAGCTGAGACATTTTTAGGTAAAATTTTATTCAAAAAATTCTCCATTATAAAGTTTTTCTTTAATGTCTTTAATAACAGGAAAAAAATAACAACACCACTTACGAGTTCTCTTTGTTTCTATTAGGCCAGATGTTACCCACTGTGCCTACTTGTCTCAAGGCATATAAAATTCTATTATTCCTATTTTAGAATTCAAAAATCCAAAAAGTTCTTTTCAAAGTACTTTCTCTCCAACTTTTAAAAACATTTCAAGTTGGGCTCGGTGGCTTAGCCTGTAATCCCGCGCTTTGGGAGGCTGAGGTGAGTGGACTGCCTGAGCCTGCGGGTTCGAGACCCGCCTGGGCAACTTGGTGAGAACTCATCTCTACAATAATTCAAAAACTAGCCAGGCGTGGTAGCGCGTGCCTGTAGTTCCAGCTACTTGGAAGGCGGAGGCAGAAGGATGGCCGGAGCCCAGCAGGTCGAGGCTTCGGTGGCTGGGAGCGACCACTGCACTCTACTCTGGGTGATGGAGTGACACTCTAACTCAAAAACAAAAAAACAAAAAACAAAAACAAAAACATTTCAAAGCTACAGGAAAGTCCAAAGCACAATGAATACCCATATACCTCTTACCTAACTTCAAAACTCTCGGTATTTACAAATCTTACTTATTCTTTCCTCTTCTCTCTCAACATATACATACCACATCCAGATATCACACAATTTTTTTCTAAATCCAATTCCTGAACCCGTCATGATACTTTGCTTTCAATATTTCAACTTGTATCTCCAAAGAATAAAAGCACTGTCAATATAACTATCATACCATTATCACACCAAAGAAACTATGAGATTAAACACAATCCTACATGTAGTAGCAAGTCCCAAATTAGTATTTAAGTAACCTGGCTAAATGCTCTCTATCTTGGCTTGCCTAATGACTGAACTAAAATTGGTTATCTGGTAATTATTCAGAAGTGCCATTCAATCTGTCAAAGAGCATTTCCTTCCTTCATTTCTGGAAAAAACAAACAAACATCATCTATTCAAACCTCAAAAATCAAGTATATCGAGATTCCAGTTTGTTTTCTAAAACTACATAGCAATCTTAAAGTGAAGCCATTCTAATTAACGCACTCAAAACTATACACTTTCTTGTTTATGTGCCACAGGAAAAGTTATTATTAAACAATTAGAATTTCACTGAATCAGTTAGTTTGTTTATTTAGAGACAAGGTCTTACTCTGTTGCCCAGGATGGAGTGCAATAGTTGCTATTTATCGTAACTCAGTGCAGTCTCAAACTCCTGGCAATCCTCCCAAATTGGCATCCCAAGTAGCTGGAACTACATGTGTGCACCACCACATCCAGATGATTTTTAAGGAAATATTTTGTAGAAATGGGGGTCTCACTATATTGCCCAGAATGGTACACTGGCAACACAGCCTCCTGGACCCAGGCTATGCTTCAACCTTAGCCTCCCAAGTAACTAGAACTATAGGCACATGCCACCATGCTCAGTTAATGTTTTGATTTTTTGTAGAGATGAGGTCTTACTAATGTTGCCCAGGTTGATCACGAACTCCTGGGCTCAAGCAATCCTCCTGCCTCAGCCTGTACCAGTTTTTAAAGGTAAAAGAATGTTGCTTTTAAGAAAAAATATAGTACAAGTGAGACTGATGAGGCAAATAAACCTGTTTCATACGTGAAAAACCTAGTAAATATATTCATAAATTTACATGAAAAGCTAATTTTTCAGTAGGTATGATTTAACCTTAGTCATTGATGTTAGGAATTGTGTAAGATTTAAAAAAAAACTATAAAATCCTATCCTTGCTATTAAAAAACATATGACCCAGTTTAAAATTTTTATATTAAAAAAATACAATCTGAAGCTAATATTTAAGGGCTAAACCATGTCATACAGGGAGCTATGATAAATCTACAGCCAAATACTAGCGAACATGAGTTTTTACTTACTATGTGCTGCTAGGCACTGTACAAAGTACATTCCATGAATTCATGCAATCTTACAGAAAGCCCAATTTTCCACTGAGAAAACAAAGATAACAAAGATGATAGCGTAAAAAAGACTTGTTAAAAAGAGTAGGACTTGCTCCAACTTTAAAGTACAGCAAAGCAGAATAGAGAGAAAGCCATTTGAAGAAAATGGAAAAGCACAAGCCAAACAGGAATGTGACATCTATCCAGGTAAGACCAAACAAAAGTTTCAAGCTGAGAAATTAAGGCTGAGTAAATAGGATTGGACTGGATTAGGACACCATTTAAGTACCCAGTAAATTGATTCAAATTTTATAAAACAGCCACAGCAGGGCACCATTAGAGGCTCTATATGCTAAAAATACCCTTCAGAAACAGTAACCTGATAATGTAGAATGAATTAGCGAGAAATGAGAAGAAACTGGCTAATTCAAACATTCACATGCCAACTCAATAAATGAGCTGGTACCTGAGGAATCAGAGCTCTGAAACTGAACCGATTCTGCCACACTTCACATCAAAAAGCTCTTTCATTATAAACAATGAAGTGGTAAATATAATTGCAACATATCTTAAATTACTTTTCAAAAATACTTTCAATGAAGTCAAAAGGTACACTGAAAGCTATGTCATTAAGAAGTGCTAGTCAGTACTATTCTTGATGTTCAGTACTACTATGTCAAAAAAATATGGCATCTGCATAAATTTTACAGTACAAATATTTACTTCAGTCAAGAGCAACATCATAAAGAAATTTATAAAAGAATTCAACATAAGCATCCCTATAATGCTTTCAAACTATTACAGTATTTACCAAAAGCTAATAAACATATTTTTAGAAGCAACTATTAAGCAACACTTTAAAATTGATGTCATACTTTTTATTCATACACTAATAGTTCAGTATTTGTCATCCATACAATAATTTCCATAATCCACAACAAACATACAAAAATAAGCTCTCCCAAACACCCTTCTTTCATGATAATTAAACAAACTCCTTCTAAAGAGAAGAGATTTGAGAAAAAGTCTCAAGTCTGTGAAAACTAGATCACTTACCAGTAACTTGAGTTATCCTATTGGGTCTTTTCCCTCACAGATCCACCTCTCTTGCCCTTCTGTCCAGCATGAGAATCTTCCTGATGGGCATCCACTGGAACTGAGGGGGCATGCAGTACAGACGTATATGTAAGAAAGTTGAGGGGAGGGGATTTGGGAGATGCTAGAGACATGCTTCAGTGCACTTGCTTACCTTCCTGAAATTGGAAATTTCAACGGTTCCTTGGTCCTGGAGACATTCACAATAACTTCAAAGAATGTGGATCTGTGGAGATTACCCAATAGGAGAACTCCAGTTACTGGTAAGTGATCCAGCTTTTTCTTCTCTATCAGAATAAGAAGATTATTTAATTTTATTTGAGATTTGTATTACATGTAGAACTAAAGAGGAAAGGGTTGTAAATTCACCAGATAACCATATGTATGCACCAAAGTAAATGTGGAAACAATCTGCAAACTACAATGTCAACAGAAACGTTTGGCATTATCTGAAACACAAGGGAAAGAGAACGATTTGAATGGTTTCATTTTTAACTGTCTACCATGATGGCAGCTATATTTTAATACACAAAAATATCATCAGACTATTCCATTTCACTGAAATAACATCATTTTTTTATATTAGTACAGGGGTAAATAGTTGATTAAAAGCTACCATTTCTTAATTGGCCACTGTCACTAGCATTTATTGAATTTTAGTATAGATGCCACCATGGTGGACTAACAATCTATTAGAATTCAGATAAAAAATGTCACTGTACAATGACCACTTGTATACCCAATTCACATCTTTAAAATGAAAAAAATTTTTAAAAAGAATTCAGATAGAATACATTAAGACAATTACCATTTATCACTAAGTACCTAAAATAACCATTTGTCACCTATTAACAAACCAACCACACACATAAATGTATGCCAGCCACTGATACAATGCTGATTTGAATTTAAATACTTATACAAAAGAAAGCAACTTTTTGATAAATTTCTAAAATAATTGCCTAAAAATGGACCCATCTTTGGGGGGAGGGAAGAAAAAACTATTTCTAATCAAAGAAAATAACCCTCCAATAGAATTTTGTCTTTAAGCTCAAATGAAGATATTCTACTACCTTTAACTATAATCATGTTCTTTTGAATGTGCCACAGCAGTAGATACCTTCTAACACCTGTACCTACACTAGTAGGTAAGAGCTACAGATATGTTTCAATACCCCTTGACCACTAGGTTGCTAAATAACCACCTTATACCTTTAAGAAACTTATGTTTTCATAATTCTTCATTCTGTGGCAACAAATTAAAGAAAGCACATAGCTTTTCCTTTGTTTTAAGAGTAAATAGGATAAACTTATCTATAAAATCATTATTTCACAAAAACAAATTCATAATGTAATAGTAATAAAAATCTTACATTTTTATCTTGTTATGAGGTCATATTCATATTTACTGATGGCTGACAATACCTAATTTTAAGATATAAATTGCCTTGGGTAAATGATATCTATTTTTCTGTAAATCTAAGTTTTAAAGTATAATAGTAATAAATGCATTAGTTTTTAAATGACCCATTCAAACAGGGGTACTACTGTAATAGATAAATATTTTTAAAGGTCACTAGTTAACTTTTATAGTTTACTAGATTCCAGGATAACCTTTAGTTGCTGAAGAGTAAGTACATGGCACAAAGGTCTTATGTATTTATAATGATAAAATAAAGAAGCAGTAACTCAAATATTTTATTCTTATGGTATAAACCTAGTACAAAAGATGACATCAGAAACAAAATGATGGTTTCCAATTTTATTTATAGCAAATGCAGGCTCAATTAAGACTCAAATTTTATGAACCTAAAACAGAATCAACTGCAGTTTTAAAAATTATTTAAGAGAATTAATATATATTGAAAATATTTTAAGATAACCAAAAGGGTTACTTAGAGGCTAAAGTTACGTTTTGTTGTTCTTTTCATTCCATAAACTCAACTAAGGTGGATTTTATTAGACTAGATTAGAAAAGAAATTCCAGAGATTAGAATGCTCTGCTCAAAGCATCCTGTGTGAACTCTAATACTTACAATGCTCTCCCACAAAAAGGCACTCCTTAGTAAGCAAGAACTAAATCAAGCATTTCACTAATGAAAAGCTATTCCATAAAATCAATCTAAGGTTGAAAAAACTGTTTAGAATAAAAATGTAATGGCTAATTTTCACTTCCACTACTACCCCTTGTTTGACATTATATTTTAGCTAGAAGTAACTTAAATTACAATTGGTTTTGAAGATTCCAGGTACATTATTTTCTAATTCTTAGTTAAGATGTAAAAGTCTAATGTCAGATGTATTGTGGCTGTGAAAATTTGTTCTTCGTGGTAAATTCTATTTTGACTCCTAAAACAACATAATTAATTTTAATAGTACTTACATACATATTCACACATATCTATATGACATTATTGATGGTTTATATACAAAGTATATACACATACACAAATATACATAAATACAATTGAGATGAAGTGTAATTAACCAAACTAAGGTCAAAAGTGAATTATCAACTTATCTATTAAGCAATGTTATTTACAGAAAACTGTCTTCTTTTTTGTTTCTTAAACAGCTCATCAGATAGTCTAGGTAAGGCACAGAATCTCGTATTTCCTGGTTTTTCCCTTCCTCTCCTTATTATCCAAAGGGTAAAAGCTCCACACGGCACAGTAGTTGTAAACAGAAACTGATACTTCATTTCTTTTATATATTCTATTAAAAAGTTAAACAGTTTATTGTTTCTTATTCTCCTTTCCATTCTCACGGTACACTTATATTTCCCTCAGAGTCCCCAAATTATAAATACCATCTCATTTCCTACTTAAAAATGTCCTTTCCCTCAGCCTTATCCACTACCTCCCCCATACCAACTCATAAAGAAACACATTAAAAAAGTACTATTTTTAGGTAACCTAAATTAGTCAAAAATCAAAATGGCAAAAACTACACTCATCTATTTGTAAAACGAGGGTCTCACTCTGTTGTCCAGGCTGGAGTACAATGACATGATCCTGGCTCACTGCAGCCTTGACCTCCTGGACTCAAGCAATCTTCTCAACTCGGCCCCCCAAAGTGCTGGGATAACAGGCATAAGCCACAGCGCCCAGCCTTATATATCAAACTATTAACATAACCACCAGGAAATGAATTATTCTCAAAGGACTTTGTACATCTTTTGTGGAATGTAGTCTAAGGGCTAAATGAACTATTAAAAAAAGAATTATAAAAAAATTCTAAACTTGGTTCAGATCTACTGTTTATATTAATATTGGTAATATTATTTTGAAACTATATTCATATTGTAGGATAAAGAAAATAAATAACTTATGTTAATGATATTAGGAATCCTGGTCTGCAGCAGAAAAAAACTACAAGGACACGTTAATGTTAAAATTGAACTACAAGCCAGCCTCGGTGGCTCAGCCTGTAATCCTGCGCCTTTGGGAGGCTGAGGTGAGTGGATTGCCTGAGCCCACGGGTTCGAGACCCGCCTAGGCAACTTGGCGAGACCTCATCTCTACAATAAATCAAAAATTAGCCAAGCATGGTAGTGCATGCCTGTAGTTCCAGCTACTTGGAAGGCTGAGGCGGAAGGATCGCCAGAGCCCAGCAGGTCGAGGCTGCAGTGGCCGGGAGCAGCCACTGCACTCCAGTCTGGGCAACAGAGTGAGACTCCAACTCAAAAAAAAATAATAATAATAAAATAAAATAAAACTGAATTAGAATACCACTAAACACTCATGATTCTTAAAATACATGATTTGGAAATAATGAGATACTGTAGACAGTAGTTACTAAGTAATACCAATACCATTATCACATCAATACATAAATTAAGTCTTCTAATACTCTAAAATAAGCTATTATAATAGACTTATTTTAGCAAAAAAAAAAAAAAGCTATTCAGACTTTAAAAGTTGTCAGAAACACACAAATTGTTTTCCATGTTCCAGCGCTTGACTTTTATAGCTAGCATCTTAGAACTGCAACTGCTTACAAATTCTAGAATGAAAATGTAAGTGACAGGATATATTCATGCTCTCGACTGATATTTGATGGCTGACACCCTAATATTCAAACAGTTTGGAACAACTGAAGGTGAAGGATGCTAGTCCTTGCTCTAGGCAGAACAGCTTCACATTTACCTATTTCACAGTTTGGGTTTCCCCCGTAAGATTCTCTTTCAAGAAATAATTTGCAACAACAATAAAAAGTTTTAGACTTTAAAGATAGTAAGGTGTGCAGTCTCTAAGATGGTCCACAATGAAACCACCTCCTGGTGTTCAGGCACTTGTATGATCTCCTGCCCGTAAGTACGGGCTAGGTTTAGTGACTCATTTCTAAAGAACAGAATTTGAAAGATATCATGAGATGTCACTTTCAGAAGTTGATTATAAAAAGACTGTGGCTTCCATTTTGGGGGCTTTCTCTCATTGTCTCTCAGATATCTTGTTTTGGGGCAAATGAGTTACCAAGTTCTCAGCAGCCCTAGAGAGAAGTTCATGTGACAAGAAAATGTCTCTAGCCAACAACCAGAGGCCTGACAAGAGCCCGTGAGTGACCTGGAAGCAGGTGTTCTGGGACCTGCTGATACCCACATGAGGGAGCTTGCAAGTGGATACTCTCTCAGGTAAGATCTGAGATGACTACAGCTCTGGCTGCATCTGGACTACAGCCTTATGAGAAAAAAGATGAGAAAAAGAACTGTAATACTAAAATTAATTCGATGAAATTTTTAAGTCCTGCATTCATTTTCATGTCAATTCTTAATAACCATCTCTAAAATAAGTGCATTTTCTGTGTAAAACCAATTTTATAAAACTAGTATTTCTAACATAATAAATTTCAATATAGTCTCAAGTCAACAGTAATAATTTCTCTAACAACTGAAGAATGGCTTGAATGCCTCATTTTCCTTCCTTTAAGGGGAAAATTATTTTTTTATTTCCAATGAATAAATAACTTTTAAATAGCAATTCCTCTATTACATTTTATCATGCCCATGCAAATCATCTGACTTTAAGATAGCTAATTTCATTATCATTTTAAAAGTATCTATAAAGTCATAAGCACTGAAATGCTTTAAATTTAAGAGTCTTCATGGAGCAGTTTCTCTCATCCATGCAAGCTCTGGCATGTCTCTCTCTTTTCTTCCTCTCTTCTTTCTCTAATAAACTTTGCTTTTAAACTTAAAAAAAAAGTATTCATGGCAAAAACATTAATGACTTTTTTCATGGAAACATACATCATGGTATCAATAACAGAAAAGTATGAACTCATTCTCTTTGAGTTAACCTTAAAATATTAATGCCCGTTACCTTTCACCTAACTAGAGGAATAGCCAAACAAGTCTATTTCAACACTTGGATCCTGCTAATCCTTTCTCCTTACAGTAGTCACACAGCACTTCCACACTGAAACTCATTGGCTAGGCTTTTTGTTACACTACCAATATAATGGCTCCCTTTTACACTATAGATAAAATCTAATGACAGCCAGGCGTGGTGGCTCATACCTGTAATCCCAGGACTTTGGGAGGCGGAGGCAAGAGGACTGCCTGAGCCCAGGGGTTTGAGACCAGCCTGGGAAACTTGGTGAGACCTCATCTCTACAATAAATAAATAAAAAATTAGCTGGGCATGGTGACATGCACCTGTAGTTCCAGATACTTGGAAGGCTGAGGTAGAAGGATCACCTGAGCCCAGCAGGTCACTGCACTCCAGCGTGGGCAGCAGAGTGAGACTTTGACTAAAAAAAAAAAAAAAGATATTATCATTTATGATATTATCATTGTGATCTGGTAGTTTGCCTACTTCTCTACTTTAACTAATACAACTTACCCCGCCTCACTACACGACAGTTTTTGCTTAGTGTAAAACAAACTCTTTCCTATCAGCAGGGTTTTCAACTTGCTATTAACCATAACTCTTGCATCAATACCTTGATACTTCCTCTTATCCTTCAGTTAAAATGTCACCCACTCAGAGAAGCTCATCTATTTCAAATTATTCCCCTTGTTATCACAATCTGCAATTAATTATTTGTATTCTTTGTTTGAAATTTCAATTCCATGAGGGTAAAGACATACCTTGGTCAACTTGGTAGCTTCCCAGCACTTGCCCCATAGAAGCATTTAAATGTTTAAAAATGAGTAATTAACATATTTTCAAAATTCACAAATCGCTCATTGACTTTCAGTTCTAGAGTCTTGGCTATTCCTTTCCTACATTGCCTATGTTCTAAATAACTTTGTTTCTCAGCACTCATAAACCCTGAATCATTAAGGATTCTAAATCACATCAAATCCAATGTACTTCAGAGACTTTATAGAACAAATATAGCTTTACAAGAAGTGCTGTGATTTGCTTGGTTAACCAATCAATAAAAAGTGCTATGATTCATTTCTCTTAAAAACAGAAGACGGCCGAGCCCAGTGGCTCAGTCTATAACCCCAGTACTTTGGGAGGTACATGCGAGTGGATTGCCTGGGCCTGCGGGTTTGAGACCAGTCTGGGCAACTTGGCAAGACCTTATCTCTACAATACATCAAAAAGAAAAAGATTAGCCAGGAATGGTAGCATGCGCCTGTAGTTCTGGCTACTTGGAAGGCTGAGGCAGAAGGACTGCCAGAGCCTAGCAGGTTGATGCTGGGGTGGCAGTGATTGTGCCATCACACTCCAGCCTGGGCAATGGGAGTGAGACTCAACTCAAAAAAGGGGGGGGCTTCTTCAAACCATACATGCTCTCTTAGAACTAACTATGCAGTTTCCCAAGAGTTTTCAAAGTTACTGTACACTTACTTCCCACTTACATTCTTGACACCAAAATGGACCCAAGCCTTTGAGGTTTTGAAAATTAATCATATTACATTCTGGAGTTACAATCAAGAGTCACCTTTAGAAGTGTAGGCTTAAAGATAGATATTATTAGGTCATTATATCCTTGGGAAACAAAGTTAGCTACTAACAATTTTAACCTCCAATATTAACCTCCTTTATTTAACCTATAGTAACTCAGAACTATTGTAACTAACATGAAAAGTTGAGGACATGCACTAAGCAGGATTAGGGTTTTATTACAACTTAAAATATAAGCCTAGCCATACTTGTTAAAACAAATATTATATGAAACTTGAGGGAAAAGTTAAGATTCTGTCTGACACATGAAAAAATGCTCAGTCTCACTCATCATCAGAGAAATGCAAATCAAAACCACATTGATATACCACCTAATTCCAGTAAGGATGGTCATCATTAATAAACAACAGATGCTGGCGAGGATGTGGAGAAAAAGGAACGTTTCTACACTGCTGGTGGGAATGCAAACTAGTGCATCCTCTTTGGAAGACAGTGTGGCAATTTCTGAAAGAACTAGAAATTGGCCTTCCATATGACCCAGCAATTCTCCCACTGGGAAAATACCCGGAGGAACTCAAATCATTCTACAAAAAAGATGCATGCACACATATGCTTGTTGCAGCTCTATTCACAATAGCAAAAACATGGAACCAACTATGTTGCCCATCGAAGCTGGACTAGATTTAAAAAATGTGGTACATATATGCAATGAAATATTATACAGCCATAAAGACGGACAAACATATGAACTTCGCAGCAACTTGGATGGATTCAGAGTCGATAATACTCAGTGATCTATCACAGAAACAAAGAACAGAGTACCATATGTTCTCATTCAAAAGTGGACCTTGAACAATTATAATACTATAAGAAAGGGACTGGCAGTAGTGGGAAACTGTCGGGGGGGGGGGACTGGCAGTTGAGGGAAACTGCTAGGGGAGGGAGGGACATACCTCATTGACAAGGGTACCTGCAAAATTAACATTTGTATAACTAACCCTGAATTGTACCCCACATCTTTATAATTAAAAAAAAAAGAAAAAGAAAAAGGAGGCAGGTCATGGGGCAGGAATATGGAGGTGGTTGTGAGCTGGTACCTGGTGCAAACAGTAATAGCTCAGTGGTCAGAGAAGTCCTGGGAGGATGTGATATTTAAGCTGAGACCTGAAGAAAGGTTGGGGCAGTGAGGCCATGCCCGCAGCTGGCATCCCTTCTCATAGGGAGAGCAGCTTGAGATCTTTGAACCAGAAGCCTGTCTGACTGCAAGGCAGAGCCTGCATGGTGCTTCTCACCCTGAGCTGTGGGGAGAGTGTATCCCTTACTTATGTGTTTACTATATGACACTGTCACTCTCTGTTAACATTCCTTAGACATCGAACCATAAACCTCTTGCCTAACACTCATGTGCTAATGTGCTCTCTCGGCTGAGCCATCTGTGTCAGAGAGGAAGATACCTGAATCATTAAGGAAGGAAACCATCCTTCAAAGACAAAGGCCATTCTCCGAGATGATCCAACTTTGCTGTCTACTCTAAGCATCTGGGAAGATTGTCAGCCTCCCAAGGTGCGCTGCAACCCACGGATATCTTTGCAGAATATGAGTGTTGGTTCTAGCACTGGTATTGCTTCATCTACCCCAAGTGATTCCAATATGCAGCTATGTTTCAGAACCAATGGGTGAGAATTACCTGCAAAGATATTTTTTTAAATGACTAGTGCGTGGTACATTTACACAATGGAATATTATGCAGCTATAAAGAAAAACAAAATTATGAACTTTGCAGTAACATGGATGGAATGAGAGTCTATCATACTCAGTAATTTACCACATAAACAAACTGTATATACTCAGTCATAAGTGGACCCTGAACATGTATCATGATACTATAAGAAAGGGATTGGCAGGAGTGAGACACTGCAAGGGGAGGGAGGGTACATAACATCAATAAGGGTACCCATACTTTACCTGTACAATGACCACATATGTAGCTAATGCTGAATTGTACCCCACATTTTAAAAAATATACCAAAAAAAGATTCTGTCTGATGAAAGTAAAGGCCATTGGATATAGCTAAATACACTCTTTCCTTAAAATATTCTCTTCCTTCTGTTTCTGTAATGTTACATTCTCCTGAGTTTCATACTCCCTATTTCTTTCTTTTTCTTCTCCATTTCTTCCTTCTCTGTGTGATGCTGTTTTTTTTACCACTGCAAAAAAAATAATGTTCTTCTACCACTGTCCTAGTACTCTTTTCTCATGGTATGTAGCCTATTCCTGCCCTGATCTGTCTCATCCACTACACGGTTTCAACTAAAAAACATGGATGCTGATGACTACTAAATATATACTTACAGCCCTGTTCTCTTTCCTAACTATACCCCACATATCCAACTACCTCATAGATCTTCTCTCTCAGATTTCCCCGACACCTGAAATTCAACAAATCTAAAGGTGAGCTATCACCTTCCCCCAAACCTGTCTACCTCTTGTTTGCTGTCTCAATGAGTAGTACGATACCATTCACTCAGTTGCCTAATTAAGCCAGAATCCTGAAATTCATCCCGGATTTCTCCTTCACTATAACCCAGCTTCCTTCCTCCCACATCCAATCAACCATCAAGTCCTATACATCAGTGGTCCCCAGCATTTCTGGCATCAGGGACCAGTTTTGTGAAAGACAATTTTTTCATGGGCGGTGGGGAGAGGGAGATCATCAAGCATTAGATTCTCATAAGGAGCTAGCAACCTAGATCCCTCACATTCGCAGTTCACAATAGATTACACACTCTTATGAGAATCTGATGCCCTGCCCCCAGGGCGTTGGGGATCCTAGCTATGCACTGTATCCTAAACACAACTAAAATCCATTAATTTCTCTCCCCCAGCTGTTGCTATCCAGTAAAATGGGTATAATTAAACATACTCCAACTAAACTCACAGGATTATGAAATGAAATCAGATTACATAAATGTTCCTTAAAAAAACAAGAAGTGGAAAACAGTTTAAAGCAGCAGCAGAATCAGATAAATGACAAAGAGCCTTTGCAGTTCAGTTAAACAGTATCAGTACCTATGCAAGACATTGTGACAGCTAGTGGGATTTTTATTAGTATTATTACAATTATCATTATTATTAACTAAGAACTGTGATAAACTCATATCACTTATCATGTTTAATCACTACCAAAAAGCTGCCAAATATTAAAAAAAAAGGATTTACACCAAAATATGGCTCTGGGACCAATGGTATTGTCCACAAGAAGATAACACAGTCCAGGGAAGGAGAGAGAAACAAAAACAAAGTATTTCCAATACACCGTGTAAACAACATCATCACTTTCAGCACAGAATGCTTTAAGAGTAATTGAAAGCAATCACCCGGCCTGGGGACAATGGAATGCTTCTTCAGAAAGATGATGCCTGAGCAATCAAAGAACAAGAAAGAAATTGTGGAGGAAGGGGAAGTATACGGCAGCAGAGACAGCATAATACACAAGAGGGCACAGTGGCCTGAAAAAGACCATGACCGTACTCTGACAATGTCAACTTTGAAAACAGATGTATTTTTTATGGCTCATAGGAAAAAAATGCTGATTTTTAACTGCTCAAATATTACATCTATACTACTTATAACTATTATACTATTAGAGTACTTTTCATACCAAATTCCTGTCTCATCTAAGTTGGAAAGGAAAAAAAAGAAACAAAAAGGAAAACAACTAACATACTGGTAAGGCCCAAATGTTTATGACAGTCCACATAAGGCTACCAGAAAAACACACACACACACACACACACACACACACACACACACTCTCTCTCTCTCCACATGGGAGGGGAGGAGGGAAGGACAGAAAAAAAGGTATGCAGAGAGAGGAGGTGAGAAGCTGGGTAGATGAAAGAATCCCTAAAAAAATTTGTGGAAAATGTTAATTTTTTAGTAGAAACCATAGATTCTTATGCTCTGGTCCTCTCAGTTACCCCACTAGAATCCACGTGTTTGACAAGAGGGACTATTATACTCCTATACGGTTACCTATTATCATAACACCATTCATGTATTTGATTACCTTAACTAATTTTAAAAAATTTTTTATTTTAAAGATGTGGAGTGTAATTCAGGGTTAGATATATAAATGTTCATTATGCAGGGAGGTACTCTTGTTGATGAGGTATGCCCCCCCTCCCCTGGCAACTTCCCACCACTGCCAATCCCACCCCCATCCCTCCCCTGGGTTTCCCACTATTACCAATCCCTTTCTTATAGTATTACGATAATTGTTCAAGAATTTTTTTGAGGGCTTACTATATATGCCAGGCACTGTGTCAAGTACCTTATAAGAATTATTTCATTTAATCCTTACTACAACAACAATCCTGAGGTAGGTGTTGCTATTCTCTCCATTTTACAAGTGAAAAAATAGATGTTCAAAATACTAAGCAACTTTTACAAGGTCACACAGCAAATGATGAAAGCAATATTCAAACGCAAATAGTAGAGCTTCAGCGTCCATAATTGCAGGGGATTCTTTAAAATTGAACTTTTTTGCTTTATGTTATCATGCTGAATACATAAAAATTAAAAATAAGTATGTAGTTATACGAATAAAACTAAGTATTCTTTTCTGCACTAAAAATATGAATATATAATGAAATGCTATACAACTGAAAGATGGCCAAATAATAATTAAATGTAAATTACCAAGGAATGTTTCAGAAAAAAAATACTGTGTAAAGGTTATGAAAATTTGGCAAGAAGAAAATACTGACCAAATCTGATAAACACATTCAAACAAACAGTGGAATAATCAGGTTTGCATCATAATCCCAAAAGATACAATCCTAAATTTTGAAATCCTGTGAGACCAAAATCCTTAGTTTAGAATTCCTAACTTCTAAAATCCCCCAAAGAAAATCACAGGATAGCTACATCATGTCAGGTGGAACTATTGCCTCATTACTGCCTTTATGTAGAAGAAAATGGATTTCAATTGACTCCCCAAACCATAACAGCAGATTTGGAACTAGGTATTATCAAGGCTTTGAAAAGTAAATTTCAAGGTGTTACCAATAAAGTTTGTTTTTCCACTCAGTCCAATGCATTTCGCAGAAAATTCAGAAGAGTGGAATGACCATGCAATACAGTGTTTCTCAAACTTTAGTGCACATACAAATAACCTAAAGATCTTGTTAAAACACAGGGTCTGATTCAGTAGGTCCTTGGTGGGGCCTGAATTTGTACAGTTCTAACAATGATGTGTGGACCACACTCTGACAGCAAGGGTCTGTAAAACAGTGTGTCCACATGTGCCCTATATTAAAATAGGAAAAAAGTTACCTTGCCAAATAAGACAATGCTTGATTAAGCTAAAAGAAATGGTTTTACTGGAGAACTTCTCAGACACTAACTTATTTCACTCCAAGAGGATATAGTATTTTTCAAACATTCTTGACTTTGTGTTTTCAAAGAGCATCTCCTCAGACCAGTATTTGTGAAACATACTGCGACACAGGAAGACTTAAGATGAGATGAAAATGGTCACGTGAAGTCAGTGAAGGCCCCTAACTGAAAAGTCTCCTTTCTCCCATTCTTCCCAAGAGAGAGACCTCAGGTTCCACTTTCAAATGCTAATAGCCACACATAAAGGACAGAAAGGAAACACAACATTTAAGAAGTAGCTACCTTGGACTGGGATGAGGGTAGGCATTCCTATCTTGAATGAACACATAATACTTTTACTATGAGAAAGAGAGTTCTCAAGGAAAAAAAATAAACTCTATCCCCTATGCCTAGGTTACATCCATTCACATCTGGAACAGTTACTTTACCCAGATTTACATAAAACATAAAAGATTTTTCATTACGGGCTCGGTGGCTCAGCCTGTAATCCCAGCACTTTGAGAGGCTGAGGTGAGTGGATTGCCTGAGCCCGCGGGTTCGAGACCCACCTGGGCAACTTGGCGAGACCTCATCTCTACAATAAATCAAAAATTAGCCATGCGTGGTAGCACGCGCCTGTAGTTCCAGCTACATGGAAGGCTGAGGCGGAAGGACTGCCAGAGCCTAGCAGGTCGAGGCTGCAGTGGCCGCTCTCGGCTACTGCACTCCAGTCTGGGTGACAGAGCGAGACTCCAACTCAAAAAAAAAAAAAAGATTTTTCATTAAAGGAAGAACTGTCAGTGTAGCGAAGAAGATGAATGAAACAGAATACTGTAGAAGGTGGGCTAAAAATAAACACTAGTGAGGGTACTTTGGGCTCTGGAAAGGCAAAAGATGACTAGCAAAAAAAAAGGATGAAACAAATACGAAAGAAGATCAATACAACTCCGCCTCCGCCTGCTCTGCAAGTGCCTCTTGAGTAACCACCTCCCTGGCATCAAAAATCATCTACTTGCTGCTGCTGTGGGTTGACTGTCCCTCGTATATACTATAAAAGTAAAGTAGTGTGCAAAAGAACCCTGATCGGACTATAAGAATGTAAAGATGAAGTGGTTTAACTCATATGTCTAAAAGTGTTCAGGAGCTATATATACTTTGCATCATACACATAGTCATTCATACACACATAATCAAAGTGATTATCAACTCCTATCAGTGACTTATAGTATTTATATCACAAATAAAAGAAGGAAATGATATTCACTGGGATTTCTCCCAGTATCATAGAAACACTATGATAGCAAAAAAGGATATACAGTAAAATGAATGTTATTATAAAAGATAACAAAATGAAGTCTGTTAACATTTGTACTTAACAAATATCAGTAATTATGTGAAAAACACAGTCATTTTGTTCTTCACTCACCACATACTAACTAGCCCAGATTAACATTTTAGTTCTTATTTATAAGTAGTAGGTTTAATGTTAGAAGTTATCAAGAAGTACAGCACTAGATCTAGGAATAAGGAAAGTTATAAAAGAAATCCTTAAGAAGTGACTTGCTAGTAAATTTAAATGCTACCACAACAAGTTAATAAAAAAGGACTAGAGGCTGGGGACAGTGGCTCATGCGTGTAATTCCAGCACTTTGGGAGACTGAGGCAGGAGGACTGCTTAAGTCCAGAAGTTTGAGACCAGCCTAGGCAACATAGTGAGGCCCTGAGGTAGCTGTGATTATGTCACATGTCACTGCTCTTCATCAGCCTGGATGAGAAAGTGAGAAGTGAGACCTCGACTCACCAAAAAAAAAAGAGGGTATAAGGCTAGAGCCATGAGTTCCAACAAATAGAAAAGATCCCACCCAGGAGATTGCTAAACATTATCAGTTCTTTAAAACAGTTCTGAGAGAGGAAGAAGGAACTGGATAGGCGGATAAATTCGGGCAGGTCCCCAGTAAAAACTTGCACTGCAAGCCCCAAGGATTGGAGTGAGAATACCCATTCCCTGGTCCGAGGACATCCCCTTTTGCACAATTCTTTCTGATTGGTACATTTTTCTTTTCTTTTTTCTCTTTTAATTTTTGTTTTAAAATTGTGGAGTACAATTCAGGGGTAGGTATACAAATATTCACCGTGCAGGTACCCTTATTGATGAGGTGTGCCCCGCCTTCCCCAGGCAGATAATGACTACTGTCAATCCCACCTCCCCCCCATCCCCCACAGTTTCCCACCACTTTCAATCCTTTTCTTATAGTAATATGGTCGTTGTTCAAAGTCCATTTATGAGTGAGAACATGTGATACTCAGTTTTTTGTTTCTGTGAGAGATCACTCAGTATTATAAACTGTAATTCCATCCAGCCTGCTGCAACAACAAAGCAGGAGGTATCACACTCCCAGACTTTAAACTATATTATAAAGCTACAATAATCAAAACAGCCTGGTATTGATACAAGAACAGGCATATAGATCAATGGAACAGAATTGAGATTCCAGAAGCCAAACCTCAAATTCTCAACCAACTCATCTTCGACAAAGCCTCCACCACCCACTAAGGGGAGAGGAGAACCTATTCAGTAAATGGTGCTGGGAAAACTGGCTGCCCACATGCAGAAGATTGAAACAGGACCCCTACCCATCCCCATACACAAAAATTAACTTGAAATGGATCACAGACCTCAATGTAAAACCTCTAACTGTAAGAACCATAGAAAATGCATTTTTCAAGCCTGCCCTGGTGACCAATTAGCAGGCTCTCAAGCCTATATAAACTCCTGACCTCAACAGGACTGCCAGCAACCCACTTTCGGGTCCACTCTTGCTGCTGAGAGCTGTCCTGCTTTCCTCTTCCTGAATAAACTCCGACTTACTCACTCTTCATTGTCTGTGCTCCCTATTCTTCTTGGTCATGAGACAGGAACCTGGGACAGGCAGAACTGAAAGAGCTGGAGCACTCTGAGCTGAGGAAGCTGTGACGTGGCATTTCTTGGGAGCTCGGACCTCGTGGAACCAAGAGAGCTGTAACTTTCCCTGAGAACTCAGGATTCTCCAAGCAATAGCTGTAACTAAAAGAGCTGAGAGCTACAACACTTCTTGGGGCTCCATAGCTGTTGGCATCCCTGAGTTCCCAGGCACCACCGCGTCCCCCTCTCCTGATGCAACTGTGTCCCTGGCCACTGTGTGAATCTCAGGCTGGCAGTATAGCTCCAGTAATGGCAATATAGGAATGCTAATCCAGTTGAACTAGAAAAAGCTGCATCAGTTCCACAAGAATCTTCCAAACTTAGCTGAAAATCCCAACAAGAAAAGTTCTGCAAACAACAGTGGCCTCAACCCATTTCAAAAGTTCAATACCAACATCTCTACCTCAACCTCTCAAGATCTTCCCTCTGAAGATTGTGTTATCCATCTACCGTTAAGATTTCAAGTAATTAAAAACTAGTTCATCTCAGGAAATTATTAAGCATTCAGAAACTTTGAAAAGCTTTCTTCCAGCTATAAAATTCTCAGTAATTCTATAATTTCCCACAATAAACAATATCACAGAATGGAGTGCATACTGAATCTTCTAATATATGATTATCGCCGGGTTCGGTGCACAGTGTGTAATCCCAGCACTTTGAGAGGCCAAAGCGAGTGGATTGTCTGAGCCCACAGGTTCGAGAACAGCCCGGGCAACTCAGCAAGACCTCATCTCTACAATAAATCAAAAAATCTGCCAGACGTGGTAACACATGCCTGTAGTTCCGGCTACTTGGAACGCTGAGGTGGAAGGATCACCGGAGTCCAGCAGGTCAACATTGGGATGGCTGTGAGTATGCCACTGTACTCCAGCCTGGACAACAGAGTGAGACTACAACTCAAAAAAATAAATAAAATAAAATATGATTATCAATCACAGTTCATACAGCAAAGGTAGAGTTTTAGTAACCATGAAAGCCAATTAAACAAAAACATGGTATTCAAAAATATTTGTTAAATAAATAATTATCAAATTCATATTACATATACATGTAATACCACTAAAATTACAAGCTACAGAGAATTAAAGAAAATATATGTATTTTTTAAAAATCTAAGGTTCATCAATTCCTTGAATAAAAACTTGATAGTCCACAAAATGCTAATCTTTTTAGCACATATCCTGGCCTATATGTAATAATAAAGTGAAGAAGAATAAGCAAAGAAACCTTTCATTCAACCAGGGCAGTTTTATAAACCTCTTTAAATAAAGATGAAAGAATGAAAAGATCAACTTGTAGTCAAACAAGGGTTTCAATACAGGGTCTAACACTAATTCTATAACTAGATTTTCACCTTCCCCACGAGCCTTATTTGGTGATTTGATGAACAAATTGAAAGACATATAGGAAAGCTTTCTGAGCAGAGTAAAGCACTACACAAGTGCTTTGCTATGACACATTTACATGAGATGGTACAATTGTTAAATTTATACGTGTGTGTGTGTACACAATAATTTAAAAGAATCATCCCAGAAACTATCTTTTTTGGAAGTAAAATAATTTCATGATAGGATTATATTATTGAGTTTGATATGGGTTTCATAAGTTATCTTAAAACTAGCAGTTTCTTTGAAACAAATACACACGCATATACATATACATATGTAAAGAGAGAGAGAGAAGGTTTTACCCAGAAAGCTGTTTCAAAGAACATGATTTTCTTAGGAAAGAAGGTAATAAAACTGGAAATTGACCATGATGTTAAAGCACATTTTACCAAAAGTGCTTTACTAATAATGGCCACAGTAAGTGACTTCATACTTAAACCTGAGCACAGATCTCCTCGAAAGACCAGGACTATGTTGGAAAATTCATTTTCAACTCATTCTTGTATTTACTGATTAGCAAATACTATTTACCTTTTGTGCCAGAATTCAAACTTCTAAATGGCTAGAATTGGGCCTCATCCACGATTCTGTAATCCTAGCATAATTCATGGCATATGACATAATAAGCACAGAATTTTGTTCACTACCACTACCAATAACTCATACATGTATACAGAAGGGTTGCTTTTCAAATAATGGCTTTTATATTCTGTATTGGAATTCCCACTTTACAGTTTATTTTTTTAAAAACCCAGTAACTTGGTCAGGCTCGGTGGCTGAGCCTGTAATCCCGTGCTTTGGGAGGCTGAGGTGAGTGGATTGCCTGAGCCTGTGGGTTCGAACCCACCTGGGCAACTTGGCGAGACCTCATCTCTACAATAAATCAAAAAATTAGCTGGGCGTGGTAGTGCGTGCCTGTAGTTCCAGCTACTTGGAAGGCTGAGCAGAAGGATCGCTGGAGCCCAGCAGGTCGAGGCTGCAGTGGCCGAGAGCGACCACTGCACTCCAGTCTGGGCAACAGAGTGAGACTCCAACTCAAAAAAAAAACAACAACCCAATAACTTGTCCTAATATCTTTCAACAAACCTTTACTAAACATCTATTATATCCCAGGCACTTTGCCAGGCACCTGTGAAAAGGATAGTAAAAAACTCATATTTTCAGGCCAAGTGTCTTGGCTCACACCAGCAATCCCAGCACTTTGGGAGGCCAAGGCAGGAGGATTGCTTGAGTCCAGGAGTTTGAGACCAGCCTGGGCAACACAGCAAGACCTTGTCTCTACAAAAAAAAAAAAAAGAAAGAAAAGCCAGGCATGGTAGCGTGCACCTGTAGTCCCAGCTACTCAGGATGCTGAGGTGGAAGGGTCCCCTAAGTACAGGAGGTTGAGCCTGCCATGAGCCATGATCGTCATGATTATGCCACTGTATTCCAGTCTGCATGACAGAGTGAGATCCCAACTCAAACAAACAAACAAAAAAACGTTTATGTTCCATAAGAAACTCATAGTAGACCAAGGGAATAGACACATACACGTAAGTGAACTATAGTATGTCAAATGCTATAATAAAGTTAAGCATCACAAATAGACCTTGAGGAACTATTCAGATTCTAGAAAGAGAACACAGCTGTTCTCCACAGTTTTAAATTAACCAAAAAGCCATCCTCCTCTCCCTGGTTAATTTGTCCTTTCACAGCAAATAGTCAGCCCTTGGGAAAGACACAAATCAACCTTGGGTTTATGAAGAAATGCTGAAGCTAGATGTAAATCACATTCAGAGTACGCCCAACAGACACACAAAGGAAAAGGAAAGCAGGTTCAGAATCGGCATGGGAGAAGGTCCCAGGGAATAGGTATGTGAGCAGGGCCTTGAAGAATAAATAAGAGTTCACTAGCAGGCAAAACGACAACAGAAATCCAGAAAGGTATAAGTGACTAACCCTGTTAGCATAACCCTGGACAATTAGAATAGTAAAGAAGCACAAAGAGAGGGAAAATTACATAATTGTCCACGTTTGCCTAATTCCTAGTCATCTGCTAATCTGTATAACTGATTTACTTTTTTGATATTAAAGACATCAAAAGATGATTTATCTTCAAAAGCAAGAAGTTCACAGATAAAACAATACTAGATAATCATAAGAAAAAAATTAGTTGGGCACAGTACAGTGGCTCACACCTGTAATTCCAGCAGTTTGGAAGGCTGAGGCAGAAGGATTCCCTGAGCCCAGGAGGTTAAGGCTGCAGTAGCCACAAACATACCACTGCATTCTAGCCTCAGCAGCAGAGTGAGACTCCAACTCAAAGGAAAAAAATTACTAGAGAAGCAGCCAGGCATGGTGGCTTGTAGCTGTAATCCCAGCATTTTGGGAGACTGAGGCAAGAGGACTGTGTTCGATACTAACCTGGGCAATTTGATTAAAAATATATATATTTTAATGAAAAAACCCCTATATTTTCCAAAACAAAGATAATTTTATAGAGCCCTTATCTCTACAATAAATCATAAAAATTAGCCAGGCATAGTGGTGAGTGCCTGTGGTTCTTACTACTTGGAAGGCTGAGGCAGAAGGATCACCTGAGCCAAAAGTTAGAGACTGCAATGAACTGTGACTGTGCCACCGCACTCCAGCTGGGCAACAGAGTGAGACTCCAACTCAAAAAAAAAAAAATTATCAGAAAAGCAATGTCAGATGTCAAATAGCAATAGTCAAATTTAAGAGAATGTTAATTTAAAAAGTTTAAGTATCTACAATATTTCAGGTTCTTTATTACCATCTAAGAATACCAAAGTGAGCAAGACAGTCTCTGCTCTGTAGGGCAAATAAATAACTGGACAATTTTACCACCATATGGTGATTTTCTAGAAATAATTATATATACATACAGTCATGTACTGTTTAATGATGGAGATTCATTCTGAGAAATATATCATAGCTGGGCGTGGTGGCTCATGCCTATAATCCCAACACTCTGGGAGGCAGAGGTGAGAGGACTGACTGAGCCCATAAGTTAGAGACCAGCCTGGTCAACTTGACGAGACCCCATCTCTACAATAAATCAAAAATTAGTCAGGCATGGTGGCACACGCTTGTAGTTCTAGCTACCTGAAAGGCTGAGGTGGCAGGATTGCCTGAGCCCAGCAGGTGGAGAATGCGGTGGCTGTGAGCATGCCACTGTACTCCAGTTTCAGCGGCAGTTGATACTAAGACTCAAAAAAAAAAAAAAATACATTAGGTGATTTCATTATTGCGCAAACACCCTAGAGTGTACTTACACAAACACAGATGGAATAGCCTACTATACACCTCGACTATATGGTATAACCTATTGCCCCTAGGCTACAAATCTGCAGTATGTACTGCCTCTGTACTGAATACTGCAGGCAACGTCAACCACAGTATTTGTGTATCTAAACATAGAAAAGATACAGTAAAAATACAGTAATACAATCTTATGGGACCACTATCGTTGACTGAAAAGTCATTCCTTGGTGCATGACTGCACATACACAGAATGGATATGATAGTTGGGGGCGGAGGGTGGGTAATCCTAGAAGGTTCCCTTGAGAAGTACTATCTGATAAAAATACTTCAGTGCTGATATAGCATAGGACTGACTGGGATAAGCAGCAGGAAGTGAAACTTGGAAGGTAGCTTAGGGATAGATTATTATTATAGCCTTAAACACTATGCTCAGTAGTTCATTCTTTAGTCAGCATCCACTAAAGAGGCCTCTTTTTTTTTTTAATACAGGGAGCAACATAATCAGATAGGTTTCAAAAAAATAATAAAGATAATCTCAGCATTCTGGAGAACAGAATAATTTGTCCAATAGCTCATAAGAGAAATGATATGGGCCTCTGAACTACATAAATTGAAAAAAGGATAGATTTAAGAGGTGATCCAGCTGAAGACAGGACATGAGGGATGATGATGAATTAGAATCAAAGTTGAGACAACAGTTTCTAGCTTAGGTTCCAGAAAGAAGTTGATGTCATATACAAAGTAAAGACAATAAAGAAGAAGCCAGGTTTGAGTAGCCAGAAACTTATTTCAAACGCATACAAGTAAAACTCTAAAAATGAGTGTTAGAGACTTCAAGAAAGAATATCAATTTAAAAAAAATAAAAAGGTCACCAACCTCAAATACTTCAGTGACAACACTAAAAGAAGGCTGAGGGGCCGGGTGCAGTGGCTCAAGTCTGTAATCTCAGCACTTTGGGAGTCCAAGGAAAGAGAATTGCCTGAGTCCAGGGGTTTGAGACCAGTCTGGGCAACTTGGTGAGACCTTGTCTCCACAATAAATCAAAAAATTAGCCAGGGATGCTGGCGCGCACCTGTAGTTCCAGCTACTTGGAAGACTGAGGCAGCGGGACTGCCTATGCCCAGTAGGTCGAGGCTGTGGTGGCCGTGAGCGTGCCACTGCACTCCAGCCTGGACAACAGAGTGAGATTCCAACTCAAAAGAAAAAGAAGACTGAGACTGGGCCTCTGAGTAACAACTAGGTCACTAGTTATCAGATCTCACACTAAGGATAAAGCAAGAAAAAAAATGCCTGCTGAAGTAAATCTATTGCATGCAGAAACCCAAGTCAGTAAAATTCTAAACCAGAAATTCATAAACTTTTTGGTCTCAGGATCCTTTACAATCTTAAAATTTTAAAGAGCTTTCGTTTATGTGGGTCTTATCTATTGATGTTTACTCTATTAGAAATAAAACTGAGAAAAAAATGTAAATATATATTAGTTCATTTAAAAATTAAACATACATGTTAATTAAATATTTTTATTTGAAAACCCTGTATTTTCTAAAACAAAGATAATTTTGTGTAAAGACTGGCACTGTTGTATATTTTTGCAAACTTCTAACATCTGGCTTAATAGAAGACATCTGGGTTATCTTATATACCTCTACATTCAATTTGTTATTTTGACTCAAGAATGTGAAGAAAATCTACTCTCACAGATATGTAATTGTAAAAGGGATAAGTAGTTTAATAGAATTTTCAGATAAGTATGGATATTCTTCTTTGATACTACATAAAAACAAATAGTTGTTTCTCAAGGATTACTTACAATGTGAAATCTGAAATCACATCAATGAAGTTTTCAGTGTTCCCTTAAAATTCATTAGTATTTTGTACTTTGAAAGATTAGCCATGTAAAGTTTTGTAAGATCACACAATGGTTACTGAGAAATATTGGTTTATTGAGTTATACAGATTTTCCAAATGTTGACACATTTCATGGTAAAATATCAGAAACTATATTCATTGATATCACCACCAATCTTATCAGAAAAATCTTTAAAGTACTCAGAAGCTCTAAAACTCACTGTTATGATTACAAGTTTTCAGAAATTCTAATTTTCACCTGAATGATTTTTATCATTGACAACAAATAATATCAATTGTTTTCCTTGAAATGACAGACTCACTATATTTGTTTTCAAGGAAATGTATGCTAAATAACAAATTCTGAATAACTACCGTTTGTCAGGTAAAAATGGCGTTCTATTTAAAAAAAAAAACTCTAGTTCTACTTGTAAGTCAAACTACACAAGTGCTTTATGTATAGATCCCATTCTGTCAAACAGACTATTTTTATTTCTACTTTTAATTTTTTGAGTCAGGGTTTCACTCTTGCCCAGGTTGGAGTGCAGTGGCACAATCACGGCTCACCGCAGCTTCTATCTCCTGAACTCAGGCAATCCTGCCTCAGCTTCTGAGTAGCTGGGACTACAGGCACACGCAACCACGTCCTGCTAATTTTTTGATTTTTGGTAGAGACAAGGTTTTGCTATGTTGCCCAGGCTTCTCTCAAACTCCTGGGTTCAAGCCTCCCAAAGTGCTGGGATTACAGGTGTGAGCCACTGCACCTGGCCAGAATATTTAAAAAGTCATGACATCATCAAGGGTACTGTTAAGTGAAAATATCTTTTTTCCTGCATGTACATGGTGGTGGAGATTAAAATGAATGCAGCAATTTGATGCCACTGCTTTGATTCATGCTAAGGTGCTGGCAATTTTACCAACCATTGCCTCTGCACTATCACAGCGAAAAAGGGATATAAATCTTCAAATTACTAGGCTGGGTACAGTGGCTCATGTTTGTAATCCCAGTATTTTGGGAGGCTAAGGCAAGAGGATCGCTCAGGAGTTCGAGACCAGCCTGAGCAACATAGTGAGACCCCCCCATCTCTTAAATAATAAATAAATAAATAAAAAAATTAAATAAAAGAGTGTCCACCTTCAAATTTCTGTGAAAATAGTTTGGACCTCATAGTCTAACTAAAAGAATCTCAAGGACCCTCAGTTTCCTCAGATCATACTTTGAAGATCACACTTTAAAATTTATCCAAATACTAATCACTTTCAAAACTTCCCTAACAGTAATGAACCCATGTAAGCATACTAACATAAATGGAAGACAAAAAAATGCACAAACAAGAAACCTAGAATAAGGAGCCCATGAACAATAACTCTAGGTAATGGAGGCCCAAGAACCATGTATTCTCAAAAAGAGACTTATTTTGATGGTTCTTAACTTTGTCTCCCATCCCCAAACCAAGAGACTAGAAGAATGGGTGCCACACCTCAAATTAGAACACAGAAAGCATGTACGACAACCATGATGCTGAATTGATTTATCAGATAATAATGGTTGGTTTAAGGTTTCTTCAGGATGTGAATTTTATAGTTTACTACCATTTATAGAAGCTGAAATACTTCATTCTTTCTACCAAAAGTCAGATCCTAACCATAACAGTGTTCAGTTGTAAACAAAACTTCACTTGTTGAATTTGGTATCTCTTGTTGAATTTGGTATCTCAAAGTATCTCTTGACAGCAAAACTGTAAAAATTTTAAAAGAGTAGAAGCATCCATTTTGTTCACTACTGTATGTCCAGTACTTAAATCAGCCCTGTAAATAACACAATGCTCAGTAAACATTTGTTGAATGCTAAATGTTGAAATATGAACCCAGGATACCAAACTTCTAGTACAGTACCTAAGTACTCTTTCAACTATGTAAAATCTTTTTCATAGTTCTCTAAAATAACACATATGAAAAACCTAAAGGAACTATTATACTCTGAGAAAACAACATTACCTGTTATACTTGAAAGCCTGCTATGGACTAGGTACTACTTTTCTCTAAGTGAGATTTAAACCACAGTTTAAAATATCATTTTCATTTATAAATCTCTGTTATCTCAATTAGGCAATAAAGTAATCTTCCATTCCTGTGTGAAGTAGCAATAACATACTATCTTAATTTAATCATCATACATTGATTTCCATCCTCACACACACTATCCTTACTATTTCATTTTCTCTGATGATTCAGAATGATTCTTTATTTCCCAAAGTTTCTTATGTTTATATTTGGGACATTTAATGTCTCATAAGAATTTCATATAAAAGAGACTGAACAGCCCTTTTGAAAATAATTTGTCACCGTAGCATTTTTTTCATTTAAAATTTTTTTCCTGTCCGTTTGACGTTTATCACCGTTTCTTTCACAAAGCACAATGTAAAAAATGTCCAAGTACTTGAAATGTCTATCTAGATTCTGAATTAAAGAAATTAATCAAGTTTAACCTATTTAAAGCCAGAAGTACAAAACTGAAATTTAATCATAGAAACAGCATAAATTTAATGTATCTAGCAATTGAAGAATTGAAGCTACATCAAATCAAGTTTTATTTTGAAATACATGTTGTAAACGCAACTTCATTCTTCAGGAAGACATGACCTACCAAGGATATAGCCAAAGGAAATGCTCTTCTGTTTCAATATAAAAGATCTGAACTATTTCTTTAAAGAAAAGAAAAATTATACTGTCAGTAAAGACCATGGACTCAATCTTCTCTGGAAGTTTAAAAAAGAAAAAATTTACAAATGTCTAGGATGGCTTAGACTTGGCCTCCATTTGGCAACTGAGACAGATAAGGTCGAGGGTCAGTGTGACCCAACGGATTCAAATCCTATCTGCTGGTCACACAAACAAGTCATTAGCAAACTGTATCCTCCTCTGTATATCCTCTGCAAACTGTATATCCTCTGCAGCTATCCAGTCCCCACTTTGGTACTTGCCAACCTTATTCTTGAAATCACCATGTTCATTAACATGTCAGTTGTGGATAATTACTTCTTCCAACTACTGAAACTTTTGCTTCTCAAGAGTGTTCTTGCAGTCCTTTAAACCTGTTTTTCTAACATTACCAGAGAGAAAAATATTTTGTGGTGCAATCAATATCTGTCCTATTAACAATACCCTGTTCCATTGTTCTATCCAAACATGGATTCCACTCTGAATTTTAAAAACAGCGGTAGGAAAATAACAAACAGAAATTAGAGCTCTTAGGTTTAACTTAGGGCCAAAATCAAAGGAGAAGAGATAATTCAGAGAGAGGAAGGAAGAAGCTGAGAGGGTCGTCATGTAGAACACTTACTTTTAGGAACAGAGTGTCCCTTAGATTTCGGGTGAGTTGCCCAGAGCCTCTTCAGTTTCAATCCAATTCACAATGCTTCTCTGAGTCCTCCTCAAGTACTGTTTCCACCACTAAAAATTGGATCTACAAGAGCTCAGATGTACTTGTAAAAAATGTCAGGGGCTCCCATGTGGGCCTCAAGCCTCTTTTTAACTAGGCCCACTTCTCTGTCCTGGGCCAACTCCCCTGTGTACTATATTCCTTCTTCTTCCAGGTGCCAGGTATTCGGCCTGTTTCTTCTCTTCTGAGCTGCCACCACCTACTCTATTTCTCAGGGTTCCTCTAACCCCAAGACTGGCTGTGGAGTAGGACACCAGCTTCCCCCCTTCCTTGCTGTCCCTGCAAATAAACATATAGGCTCTTCTAGTTTCAGTATTTTTCTAATGGCTACAAGAAAATAGAGAGGGAACAACAAAAAGCAATAATATAGTACCAGAGATTAAGATTATAATAATTGTCTCCACTTTAATGTTCCTGCCTCCAAAAAACAAATTTTCTAAAAATTGCCAGTAAAAAGTACAAAGTACAAATATAAACTAAACCAAATCCAACCTTACAGAGACATAAAGATACTATGCTTTTCAAAATACTTAAATCACGGGTCCAAAAACAGTAACCACAATCATCTCATCAAATACGTTTTTTTTCTTTCTGCAATGTTCTGTTATATTCTCTCAAATTTAGAATATGTTTGAAAGTTTGCTTTTTGAACATGAAAATATCCAACATATTTTATACAATGTAACTGGAAATGAATATACAAAAAGCATATTAAAATGTACAAAAAACAGGCATGTCAAAAGTAGCTAGCTTCACTGAGAAATTTTAAGTTATAGCCAACTATTTCTGCCTCTTAAAAAACTTTAAATTCTGTAAATGGTGTTTAAAAAAACAAGATACCTCATTTAAAAAAATCTAATGTCTACTGAATATTTATATATATGCCAGCATTATACAGGCCCTCTTTTTTAAAGCAGAAATAGAACGTATTAGTATGCTTATTGTGGTAATTTAGTTTCTAAAGGGCTTTGTAACATCAAAAGATACACCTTATCTAAATATTAAGCCATAAATCACAGGATCATAAGGAGTGAATTCAAAGGCTACCTTCCTATAAAGGTGAAGGAGCTCTGTAAGTGCTGGCAGGTTAAGAATGCCATTGACTTTGATGACTTTCCTGGATGATTTTCTTTATCTACTTAATTCACTTAAGTGGTTTTTTAAAAGACAGAGTTGTACTGCAAGCTTACAATAAAATAAACTTAAGGCTGAAAATAGGCAGATATCTTATCATCTCATTTGTCTGAGAGACTGCCATTTATTTAATCAAACTGAAGATATTCAGATACTTTCAGTAAAAACGTGTTCCTGTGCTCATCTCCAACTACTTATTTATAAAATATTAGAGAACTGGAATAAAAACACTAAACAAACCTTCATCTGACCCTTCCAGACGTCATATATAAAAAGAAGTTGAATCTACTGTGATTCTGCAGATACTTTTTTTTTAAAGGAACGAAATTAAATTACACCCTTTGCTTCTAAAGAGGATTTCATGGTTTTTCCTTGATCCCTACTCCCTAACACAATAATGCAGCCAACATTTTTCTACCCGGAGTGGCGAGAGGGGCATTACACCCAGCGATACGAATTAAATCGCAGTAGCTAATGCCTCCCTTAAATAATTTATTCCTTCTTGGCAGCAAAAGCCGTTTCAGCCTCTTCAATTACCCCTCACCGCAAACCATCGCGTGGGTCGCGATCAATGTGACCCAATTCCTATCGCGGCCACCACCTCAGTCTCGCCTCCGCCCGCCGGCCCCGCCAGTGTCATGGGAGGGGGCGGCAGCCGCAGGGGCGTCCTCTGCGCCGCGACCCCGTGGGCCGGCGGCGCGTGGGGCAGGCCCGGGACTCACCGGGTGGAGGTGCCCTTCCGCACATCGCACATCATGCACTTGAAGGCCTCGGCGCTGTTCCGGAAGGTGCAGACGCTACAGTCCCAGTAGCCCTCATCCGAGGACGGCTTCGGCTGCCGCTTCGGCCTGCAGGACACAACCCGGACACGACGCGGCGCAGGGTCACCAGCAGGCCGCGCCCGGGCCCCGCGGCCGCCCCCGCCCCGCCCCCCGCCCCAGTTCCGCGACCCCCGCCCCGCGGGCCCCCGGCGCGCCGCGCTCCGGCTCGGAGGGGGAGGGGAGTCAGGAAGGGGGAGGGCGCGAGCGCGGCCGCAGTCGCCGCCGCTCTGACACCCGGGCTGCCGCTCCGGCCGCGCCGCCATCGCGGCTCCATTGTGGGGCGGCCGGCGCCGGCCCCTCACGCGGCAGCGTCCGCGCAGCAGCGGCGCCGCCCCCGTGTCGCCCCGGTGCCCGGGCGGGGAGCGAGGCGGCCGCCCCGAGCCCGGCGCGAGGGCCCTGCGCCCGCACAGTCCGGGCCCCGGGGCCCGGGCGCTGTTACCTGGTGGGGCTCTTCTTGTCTCCCATGGCTTGGCTACCGACGCACGCCGAGAGTCGCCGCCGCGGCCGCTGTTTGTCAATACGGAGGATAATAAGCCGGGCGGAAGCGGCGGGGAGGAGGGAGGAGGGGGCGGGGAGGCCGCACCGCCGAGCTCGGGAGCCGCCGCCGGATCCCACGCAGCCTCCAGCTGTCGGGGAAACTCCTGCCCGGGCGCACGTGACCCGCGCCCGCCAACCAGCGGCCGCGCCGGAGACTTCAAACGCGGCCAGCGCGGCCCAGCACCCGCGGCGAGTTCGCGGGCGGGCGGTGTGGGGGCGGCCGCGGCGGCCTCGTGCGCCCGCGCCGCCCCGCGCTCCCCGCGCCCGGCCGGGACAGATGCGCGCCTCGCCCCCCGCCCGCCCTCTGCGGCAGAGAAACGGCGGGCCCGCGGACTGGCTGGAGATGCGCCGTCATCCAGTGCGAAGCTTGGTCCGAGATGGGCACGGCGGTCAGAGGCCAGCACGGCCCGGGACAGAGTGCCCGCCCGGGGGCCCGGTGAACCGCTCTCCTGGCCTTGGCGGCCCTCGGCTACTCATCCCCTGCCCGGAGGACACCCGGGGAAGGCGGGAACCAACATGGAGCGCCATTGCTAAATGCCTTAGAACACCGTCTGGTGTGAGGCGCACAAGTGCTCTACCAAATGGAGATTGTCACCCTCAGTTTAGAGGAAGCGAAACCTAGGCTCAAGAGAGGTTAGGTGACATCCTCTAGGTTACATAATTAGAAAATGGCAAAGCCAGGAGTCTAACCCTGCTTTAATTCCAAACGCGCTCTTTTGGCCTCCCAGTAGCTGCTTTTAAAAGAAAACGAATGCGAACTCTAAGCCCTTTTTAAAACTAAGTTTGCATCAACGCTGTCTGTTGACTTAGGAAAGAACACCTTCCTCCCAGGTTTCTTCAACGACCTGGAGGCCCTCATCTTGAGCTGGGCAGCTGCAATCCCACTTCCCCGATCTATTCAGAAATCCACAATCAGATTAATAATAAAATGCTGTTAGCATGCCATCATCCTGATTCAGAACTATGAACGGCTCCCAGGCTTTTTAGCTGGGCATTCAAAGACTTTCACGCATTTGCCCTACCTTTCCATCCTTTGCCCACCAGAAGAGCTTTCTCCTGGCAAAGACTACAGATGAAATTCATTCATTTCCTTACCAGAACGCTTCCTTTATACACATGGATTACTTCTGCTTAAAATATTTCCCTCTTCTCTCTGTGCTATTTCTGCCTAACGTTTGAGGTTTGCATCAAGTCCGAATGCCTGTAATTAAGCTACAAAGGAAATAGTCGAGTCAGAAGTCCACGGTTCTCAGCCTGCTTCCCTTGATCCTTAACTAACGAAACTTGGAGATTTTGCTTAATTTCTGTAATCCTCAACTTCCTTATCTACAAAATGGCATCAGTATGAGGCTGTGTGATTTAATAAGAAGATAATATTTTTAGAGTACTATGTGCCAGGCATTTTGTAAATCTCTTTACACAAATGAATATTTTGAAGGACTCAAAGTACTATGTGAATGTTCCCATCAACTACAGATGCTCCTCTTTTAGGATGGAGATACATCCAGATAAACCCATCGTAAATAAAAAATATAGTAAATCAACAATGCATTTAACATCCTGATAAACCCATTGTAAAATAGAAAAAACAAGTCAAACCATTGTAAACCCACTATCTATCCCTTCATTTTAAAGGCAAGGGATTTAGGGCCAGGTTAAATGGTTTTTCTTCAACGAACAGACCAAAATTAGGGCTCTGGTATCCTGTTTGTCTTTCACTAAGCCATGCTTTCTGATTAACCAAATCACCCCCAGTTCATAGCAGTCTCTGAACTCATTGCACTATTTGTACTTTTTGCAAATGTCACCTCTCAGGACTCAGACTTGAATTCAGAAACCCCAAAGCCATGAGGAATATAACTGAGGAAAGTATATAAGAGAATGAGATATAAGGCCTAGTCTTCCATCTCTCTGTAATGTGATGGGTAAACTTAGTTGTCACTTCATTTTTTTAATCTGTAAAATAAAGGAGTTAAAAGTAGTATCACAACTAAGGTACCCTTCAAGTTTAAGGCATTGAGATGTTTCAAAATTCCTCAACTGGATGGATCCTCACTGAAACTGACAAAAATGCTGAAAACAATGTGTTTAAATAAAAACGAAATGGATGGAATCAAGCACTCTAAAAATCCCCAATGCTGCAAAATTTCACTAGAATCTAACTTCCATTACTAGAAAGCAAGCTCTACCTCTGAATTATATACTAAAAAAGGGCAGGAACTTTTATTTGTTGTCTTCATTGCTTCATCTCCAGCCCCTACAGCAGTGTAACACATAGTAAGCACTCAAATATTCTGAGACTAAATATATTGACATACAGCCAGGTATGGTGGTGTATGCCTGTAAACTCTGCTACTGAGGAGGCTGAGACAGAAGAATTGCTTGAGTCCAGGAGTACAAGACCAGCCTGGGCAACACAGTGAGACTTCCCATCTTTAAAATAAATACATACATACCACGATTCTTGAATAAGGGATTTTTTCATGTTGGGATTTACAAACTGTTACATACATTGCTTACAGTTGATCAGTAAATGCTGAAATTTACAACAACCCTTCAAAATGAAATTTACAACTCTGCAAGTCCTTGTAGAAAAAGAACCAGGAACCCAATTTTTGAGAAGCACAAAAGCACATGCCCTTACACTATACCAGCTGCTTCTCATTTATTGATGTTTCTCTTAAAAAACAAACCTCAGCCTGTATTAGGCTTAAATGGAGACAGTAATACAGAAGCCACTCCTCTTAAAGTGGTTACCTACTATCTGAAAGAGTGGCTGGTGGAGAATTAAAAGATCTGTATCACTACAATGCCTAGGTTCTTATCCATTCAGGTGTGTTTTCAGTACATTACCAGAGTTCAGAAATTTAGACACATAATTCATTAGGAAAACTTGTAAAGTCATACAAGCACTTTAACAACAATTCTAACAGGCTGGGCACAGTGGCTTATACCTGTAATCCCAGCACTGTGGGCGGCCAAGGCAGGAGGATTGCTTGAGCCCAGGAGTTCTAGACCAGCCTATGCAATATAGTGAGATCTTGTCTATAAAAAAAATTAGCCAGGCATGGTGGCATGTGCCTATAGCCCCAGCTACTTGGGAAGCTGAGGCGAAAGGATCACCTGAGCTCCAGAGGTCAAGGCTACAGTAAACTGACTGTACTACTGCACTCCAGCCTGGGCGACAGAGTAGGACCTCGACTCAAAAAAAAAAAGTTTTAACTATTTTAACAGTTTAACAATAAAGCGTTGAAGTTTTCTAATGATTTACTTTTTAAAAAGTAAAATAATCGCTAGGTCATTGATAGAATATCCATTTCCATTCTATTATGCTCCCTAGAATAGGAAGTAATTACTGAAGTAGTTACTAGAGTAGTTACTGAAACTGTGCATGGGTCCCTATTCTCTGTGGAAGTGAATAAAAAGATTGAGAGCCCCTATCTTAGATCAAGAGACTGACAGTGGGATTCCAGAGACCCCAGACTCTTCTTCTTCTTCTTTTTTTTTTTTGAGATAGGTTCTCACTCTGTCACCTACACTGGAGTACAGTGGTGTAATCATGGCTCACTGCAGCCTTGACCTCCTGAGCTTAGCCTCCTAAGTGGCTCCTAGGTAGTACAAGCATGCATCACTGTACCTGGCTAAATTTTTGAGATCTCACTACGTTGCCCATACTGGTCTCGAACTCCTGGGCTCAAGAAGTCCTCCCACCTTGGCCTCCCAAAGTATTGGGATTATAGGCATGCAGCACTATGCCCAGCCTCCCAGACTCTTCTGATTAGCCCTAAGTTTATTAGGTAAACATCATAGCAACAATAAAAACAACATATTAACATTGCATATAGCTATTAGGCTACACGAGCTAATACTTGAAATGAGAAATACTGTCTTGTCTATCAACTAGAATTTGAGAGAAAATGGGGTAGCTAAAACAGAAATGAGCTACAAACCTTCCCTGAGAGCAGACACTCAAAATGAAGTATAACAGTAAGCTACAATGGTAGAACCACCACAGTTTAAAAGATTGACTTGCGTGTTTTTTGTTTGGTTGGTGTCTAATTTTGTTGGTTATAAAAGTCATATGTTACCAATTGTACTATATTAGTTTTTGCATCCTAGGTAGTATAAACAACAGAAATTCATTTACTCACAGTTCTGGAGACTGAAATCTGAGATCAGGATGTCAGCAAGGTTAATATCTTCTGAGGCCTTTCTCCTTGGTTTGCAGATGACCTCTCTGTCTTCAGATGGTCTTCCCTATATGTGTGTCTTTGTCCCAATTGCTTTTTTTTTTTTGAGTCAGAGTCTCACTCTGTCACCAAGGCTAGAATGCAGTGGCACGAACACAGCTACCACAGCCTTCACGTACTGTCCTGGGCTCAGGTAATCCTTCTGCCTCAACCTTCCAAGTAGCTGGAACTACAGGCATGTGCCACTGTGCCTGGCTAATTTTTTAAAGTTATTTATTGTAGAGAGGAGGTCTCGCCAAGTTACCCAGGCTGATCTTGAACCTCTGGGTTCAGGCAATCCTCTTGCCTCTGCCTCCCAAAGTGCTGGGATTACACAGTGAGGTTTTTTTGGTTTGTTTTTGTTTTTTTGAGTCAGTCTTACTCTGTTGCCCAGGCTGGAGTGCAGTGGCATGCTCACAGCCACTGCAGCCTTGACCTGCTGGCCTCAGGCTATCCTTCCACTTCAGCCTTCCAAGTAGCTGGAACTACAGGCATATACCACCTCATCTGGTTAATTTTTTGATTTAATGTAGAAACGAGGTCTTGCCAAGTTGCCCAGACTGGTCTCGAACCCATGTGCTCAGGCAATCCTCTTACCTCTGTCTCCCAACGTGCTGGGATTACAGGCATGAGCCACGGCACCCAGCTGGTTTTTTTGTTTTTTGTCTTTTTTTTTTTTTGGAGTCAGAGTCTTACTCTGTCACCCAGACTAGAATGTAGTGGCACGAACACAGCTACCACAGCCTCTACCTACTGTCTTGGGCTCAGGCAATCCTTCTGCCTCAGCCTTCCAAGTAGGTCTTACCCTGTCACCCAGGCTGGAATGCAGTTGCACGATCACGGTTCACCACATCCTTGACCTCCTGGGCTCAGGCAATTCTTCCTTCCACCTTAGCCTCTTAAATAGCTGGGTCTATGGGCATGCACACCACTAAGCCCAACTAATTTTTTAATTTTTGTGTAGAAACAAGTTCTCACTATGTTGCCTGGGCTGGTCTTCTACTCCTGGGCTCAAACAATCTTCTGCCTCAGCCTCCCAAAGTGCTGGGATTACAAATGTAAGCCACCATGCCCAGCCTAATCTCATCTTCTTATAAGAACACCAGCTACTGGATCAGGACCCTATCCCAATTACTTAATTTTATCTCCTCTTAAAGAACCTGTCTCCAAATTCAGTCACATTCTGAGATACTGGGGATTAACACTTCAACATATGAATTTAAGAGGATGGAGAGACACAATTGAACCCATAATATCAGTTTAAAGTTTAGCAAATGTGTGTGTGTGTGTGTGTGTGTGTATAGAGAGGTGTTTTGTTTTTTTTTTCTGAGTAGGAGTCTTACTCTGTCGCCCAGGCTGGAGTGCAGTGGCATACTCACAGCCACCGCAGTCTCGGCCCGCAAAGCTCAGGAGATCTTTCCACCTCAGTCTTCCAAGTAGATGGAACTACAGATGCACACCACCATGCCCAGCTAATTTTTTGATTTATTGTAGAGATGAGGTATCATGAAGTTGCTCAGGTTGGTCTCAAAACCCTGGACTCAGTCAAACCTCTCGTCTCTGCTTCCCAAAGTGCTGGGATTACAGGCATGAGCCACTGTGCCCAGCAGCAAATATATTTTTAAAATTAATATATCTAGCCCATTGTTGTAGCATTACTGGTACAAGTTCACAATCCTCATCTGAAGCCTTTAAGGCTGAAAATGTTTTGTAAGTAAGACATTTGAGGATTTTCAAAAGGCAATACAGCACAAATACTGTGTAATTGTCCAACATTCTGAGTGGGTTCTGAGACAGTGCCTTATAGTGAAACACATTAATACCCTATGAAAAACATTAATATTCACACTAAGTGGGAAAGATAAAGTCTATAAATCGCCTCACATCAGTTCCACTTGGGTTTTGCTGCTAAATGATAAAAGGTCAGGTAAAATATAAAATGCTTTCAATCTTCAGTGATTTTTGGATTACAGAATTGTGGTCAAAGAACTGTGGAGCTGTAAGAATTTGAGTAAGAATTAAGATTAAAAAGATTAAATTTAAAATGTCCACATTCCTTGACACAGTAATTCTACTTTCGGGAGTATATCCTAAGAATACAACCTGAAATGCACAAAAATGTTTTTCCACAGAGATATTTATTGCAGTTATTTTAATAAACATTGAAGTTATTTTAATAAACATTGAAAATAACCTACATGCCCATCAGAAGAAAAAGAGTTAAATAAGTTATTTTCTAACCAAAAAACTGAATTTTAAGCAGTCATTAAAAACAGTGTTGATGAATAATTTGTAACTAGACAATGCTTATATTGTCATGTTAAGTGAAAAAGACAGGCTCTAAAATTGAATAAGCACATAAAAATCAAAGAAAAAATATCATAAGGAAAAACACCAAAATATTAATGTGGCTTTTCAGTCTCTCAGTTTTATCTCAGCACAACATGACCCTGTTTCGACAGTTTGCTTCTAGCCGTTTATTCCCTCTTTGCTCTTCAATTCTCTCTCCCTGTGTCCTGGTTGTTTGTGTGTTTACTTTCTAATAGTTTTCTATTTCAGCCCATGGTCTTACCAACCAGGGCTCCATTCCTCTTGCTTTTCCTCTTTACTCCAAAGCAGCCTAGCTGCTCAAAGTAGCCTCCTATCTTTACACATCAGACTGTCATCCACCTTCCCCAAATCCAGGAAGTCTTATGATGGGGACAATCTTGAACAAGGTGTTGGAAGACATTGTTTCAAGGCTTTACCCCACACCTCTGAAGAGGGGCCCACTATTTCTAGTGTTTCTAACAGGGTTCTGTTAAGCTGGTTCTGCAAATGCTGAAGAGACTGCAAACTGGAACCAACTTCTGCTAAATAATGGAACTGCTGCTGTGGGGGAGAAGCTGCAAGGAACAGGAAGAGACCTGGAAGCCAACAAGAAGCCAACATGAAGCAGACAGAAGAAAGGCAAATCCTTTCTCTAGCTTTGTAGTCTCCTCCTGATGCTCCGTGCTGGCAGATCCAGGTGGAACAAGCTAACAAAGCAGAACCAGGGTCGGGGAACATGGGGGAGTACCAGCTCCACATCACAAAACCAAGTGTAGCAGAGAAGGTGGGTTGGGGCTGAGAGACAATGACTTCTTTGACCATTCATCATCCACACAAGCCCTTCTGCACATATTTGAACTTCTGTGCAAGACTTTTCTTCTTTTCCCTCTAGATGCAACTATCCTATGTTCAAACATATTCTTTTTTTTTTTCATACAGTATTTAATAGTAGAAGATGCTAGATGGGTTTACTCCATGTTTTTCCTTCAGTGGCATTTAAGGCAAGTGCTGCAGCCATTCTCATCCACTCATTTTCAATTTTTCCATCTCCTTCTTTCTTATGATGATGGAAAAAAACAAATTAGTTCTGCAGGCTGTATGGGCAGCACGGTGCTGGCATCTGCCTCTGGTGAGGGCCTCAGACTTCTTCCTCTCACCGTGGAAGGCAAAGGGGAGCCAGCATGCAGAGATCACACGGTGAGAGAGGAAGCAGGAGAGAGCATAAGGGAAGATGCCAGGCTCTTTTCAACAAGCATCTCTCAGGAAAACTCAAAATAGCTAAACTGTTCAGGTGACAACTGCAATTGAAGCATAAGTGTAATTTGTTTAAGATATAATCTTTTCCGGGAAGTTTTTTTGTTAATGCAAATACCTTCCAAGACGTATATATTATTGACTTATTCGTGTTCTTCACTGTTTTAGTCTTCCTGTGTCTTGCCTTTCACACCTTCTAGAGTCACTGGCATTCCTTGGCTTGTGTCTATCTTCCAACTTCAAAGCCAGCAATCACTTACTTCAACCTCTGTTTCTATCTTCACATCTCCCTCTCTGTCCACCTCAATCTTATGAGGGCACTTGTAATTATTACATTAGGCTCACCCAGATAATTCTGGAAAGATCCTCCCTGTCTCAAGATCCTTCATTTAATTCATCAGAGAAGTCCCTTTTGGCATGTGGGAAAACATATTCACACTGCAAATCTTCACCAACATTAGGCAATATTTTAAAAATATAAATTAATTTTATAGGTCTTAATAGCATCTTGCCTTTTTACACTGTCCCAAATTGGAACATAGAGGGTCTGACAATTAAGTTAACGAACTCATCCTAGAAAAAGTGCTACATACCTCATCGCTGAATAATACTATAGTCATCTCTGAAGTACTCCCCCTGGGAAGCTATGCACCGATGTCAGTGGCTAGTCCACCCATCAAAGCAGTTTTGGAACTCTTTGTCTGGAATGCCCATCAGAGTTGTCATCATATGACCAAACATATTCTTAACCTCTCCTCCAAATGAGGAGACACTATGCCCCAACAGTCATTATATCCATTTGTGGGAAGCAATCACACCATCTATCTTTTTTTTTTTCCTTCAGGCTGGAGTGCAGTGGCACAATCACAACTCACCACAGCCTCGAACTCCTGGGCTCAAGCAACCTTCCTGCCTCAGTCTCCCAAGTAGCTGGAACTATAGGCATGCACTACCATGCTCGGATAATTCTTTTATTTTTTTGTAGAGATGGGGTCTCACTTTGTTGCTCAGGCTGATTTTGAACTCTTGGCCCCAAGTGATCCTCCCACCTCAGCCTACCAAAATGCTGGGGTTATAGGCATGAGCCACCGTACCCCACCCACACCATCCATCTTTATACAATTTTAATTACTCTTCAACTTCAGTCATAGTGTTATCTGACTTTCTGTTACCTAAAGACTAAATTTTAAAGGTTTTTTTTATTTTTTATTTTTGAGTCAGCATGCAGTGGCACGCTCACGCCACCGCAGCCTCGACCTACTGGGATCAGGCGATCCTTCTGCATCAGCCTTCCAAGTAACTGGAACTACAGGCATATATCACCATGCCTGACTAATTTTTTGATTTATTGTAGAGATGAGGTCTCACCAAATAACCCAGGTTGGTCTCGAACCAGTGGGCTCCAGCAATCCTCTCACCTCGACTTCCCAAAGTGCTGGGATTATAGGCGTGAGCCACCGTACCTGGTCTTAAATTTTAAAGTTAAATTTGTATTAAATAATAAAAGGAAAAAGAGGAAGAAAATAGCTCATACTTATAAATACACACACACACACACACACACACACACACACACACACACACACACACACATGAACATACATACAAAGCAATGAAGGAATTATGTGTAGCTACCACCGTCCTCCTTTCTGTAACTCGTCATGGGACCACAGTTGTTATTTATAACTTTTTCCCATTTTATGGGTCCTTTTCCTCCAATCAAGCCCTTAGCTAAGCTGAGTATTTTACCCAGTAAGGTGATGAAAACCTTCATTCCTAAAGAGTCTGAATGCTCAATGGTCCTGACTTGATTTGGTTGCTGAAGTTTCCACTAAATTTTACTGGACATTGAAGTACTAAGAGATACTCTGAACAATTTAGTCATTTTTATCCTTGCAGCATGTCAGTAATCCACTTTTATCTTTGTAATCCAGTTCAATCTAACCATCCAATAAAGCAACTCCATTGTTTACATGGTGGTTCAGTGGCACAAGGAACACTAAATGTCCAAGTGGCAGTTTCATCTTCCAGTTCAATAGAATCATTGCTGTGTCCTCTCATGGAAGTATTACTATCCTGAGAATCAAAACTAGAGTATAATGCTATGGGGATGGAAAGCAAAATTTCTGCAAGCAGGTGTAATAGAGAGAAGAGCCACTCCCATTTCCATCTTTTGATTCCTGTATTTATTCTGGCTACGGGAAAGACAGCACCACATATTGGTCTCTGATTTAAAACATATACTATATCTTGCAACACAGCATCACATTCCTTCAGGATGTTGTCTCCAAAGCAATTCTATTAGGCCAGATGCTTCTGGGTGAGGGAATACATGGTACCAGTGAATTACATGGGTATAATCTCATTGTTGCTTTTTTTTTTTGAGTCAGAGTGTCACTCCATCATCCAGGTTGGAGTGCAGTGGCACGCTCACAGCCACCGCAGCTTCGACCTACTGGGCTCAGGTGATCCTTCCACCTCAGCCTTCCAAGTAGCTGTAACTACAGGTGCACGCTACCACGCCCGGCTAATTTTTTAAAAAAATTTTTATTGTAGAGACGAAGTCTCGCCAAGTTTCCAAGGGCTGGTTTTGAACCCATGGGCTCAGGGAGTCTACTTGCCTCAGCCTCCCAAAGTGCTGGGATTACAGGCTGAGCCACTGCACCTGGTCTTGTTGCATTTCTTTTGCTGTGAAGTGAGTTCATTAACACAGCAATGTTTGCAGAATACAATGAAAATGAACAAGGCATTTTATGAGTCTATAGATAGTGGTGCCAGCATTATATGCACAGAAGGCAAATCCACATCCAGAATATGGGTCTATTCCCCGTGGCATGTTCTCTGTCCCTTTCCATGAGGGAAATGTTCCAATATAATCAACCAACCACCAGGTGGCTGACTTGTCTCTTTAAGGAGTTGTGCCAGGTAAGAGACCTAGTGTTGGTTTGTGCTGTTAGTTAGGAACTCAGCAGTAGCAATGTAGCAAGGCTACAAGGTTGGCATTGTTGAGAAGATCATATTGCTGACCAAAATGGCCACTTTGCATGGATCCATTGAGAAATCGCTAAGGTGGCTGGAGAAAGTGACTGACTGGCATCCAGAGAATGAATCACTTTTTTCACCTGATTATTAAAAGTATCCTCATCAGATGATACCTTTTGGTGAGTATTTGCATGGGACACAAATATATTCACATTATGTGCCCATCCTGAAAGGTCATCCACATACATCTTCCTTAGTGAGACCTTCTTGTATCAGTCTTCCAGTCTTGTCTTCTCTGAGTTCCTGACCAATGTTAGCAACTGCCTGTGAATCAGTGGCAAGCCATACTTCTGACCATATTTCAGTCCAGACAAGGTGGACAATCAAATGTGTTGCTTTAGATTAGGTTCACTAGGAGAATTTCCATCTATTACTGCCCTTCCAGGACACCTCTCTCTGGATTATATTGATGTAATCATCCACCTTTGGTTGGTACCAGCATATCACACAGAAACATTTGTAAACCAGACCTGGGATTTTTTCCTCCTCAGTCAGTCATGAGAAACTCCTTATAAGAAAGTAGTTGTGAGTAAGAGAGAAGAACAGTCACTGTTGAAGGTCTCTTCATGAAATTACTTATTTTCCATTTCTGCCTAAGTCTAATGTCTAATATGCCATTCCTACTTGATGACAGATTGCTTCCAGGAATACCCAACCTGATGACTTGGTGGTCCAGATGACACCCATTTCCTAAAGGAAAGCTCAGTTAGTAAGGTTACTTGATGTTCCACAGTTAGGCATTCAGTCTTTACCTAGGGCTAAATAGCAAGATGGTGAGGGCATGGATTTGCTCCAAAGCCCTAGAAGCCTACACAATGATTTTCTTTGGTGTAAAGGGTTTCTGCTTTATTGTATAACAGAATGAATATTTTGTTTTTTAAGTATTAAATATTGCCATTCTCACAGGTAATTTTTACTTTCTTGTTAGAAAACTTTCACTAAACATATTCTTAGGCCATGTGTGGTGGCTTATATCTGTAATCCCAGTACTTTGGGAAGCCAAGGCAAGAGGATTGCTTGAGCCCAAGAGTTCAAGACAAGCCTAGGCAATATAGACCTTGTCTCTACAAAAAAATAAGAAAATAATAGTTTAAATATATATATATATATATATACACACACACACACACACACACACACACACACACATATATATATATATAATTTTACCTTCTGATACTTCTCAAAATTCTACTCTGGATTTTATTAATCTCATAATTTTATGTTAATTTTCCTTGACTTTCCTACTGTGTGTGTTTTCTTATATTTTCCTTTTTTGTGTAGATATTCCCTTTTCAATGGATCTTTTCCAAATTTTCCTCATTTCCATTAGTTTTCTATTTGACACACTTTCTGTTCCTTAGGTTTCCTATTCTTCTTTCTTCCACTTTTGTTTCTGTGTTTTCTTATTATTTACATTTTATTTCTACTAGTTTTCCATTTTAAGTGTACAGCACATGCTCCTGGGATAAGATTTTTATATTTATTTTTGTAGAGCTTATTGAATTTCAGTGTAAGAGTTAATTCAGTATATGTGAACATTTAATATAGCATTGGTGGATTAGTTGTTGAGAGGGTCAATGTTATAAATTCAGTATTTCTTTAAATCAGAGAGGGTTCCAAAATGCAACATTCTGGTTCTTTACAATCATACTGCATCACTAACTCTGAGGACACTTGCAAATCTGCATCTTTGAAAATTAAAGAAGTGCAGGGAAGCAACTCTATGTGTACCCCATAGCCAAGTAGGTCATGGTGTTGTATTTATTATAAAAATCAGCTTTTAAATAAATTCCACAGTTGGCCAGGTGCAGTGGCTCAAGCCTGTAACACCAGCACTTTGGAAGGTCGATATGAGGGGATTGCCTGAGCCCTTTAGGTTTGAGAACAGCTCAGGCAACTTGGCAAGACCACATCTCTACAATACATCAAAAAATTAGCCAGACATGATAGCGCACACCTGTAGTTCTGGCTACCTGGAAGGCTGAGGCAGAAAGATCGCCGGAACCCAACAGGTTGATGCTGGGGTGGCCGTGAGCGTGCCACTGCCCTCTAGCCTGGACAATGGAGTGAGACTCCGACTCTAAATAAATAAATAAATAAATTCCACAGTTGTACAGCTTTCATTCTCATTCGTATATTAAGTCTTATAAGCTTCCAGCACAAAATATAAATATTATAGCTACATTTAGAACCTCTAGAAAAGTCAGTATATTTTAAACATTCTTATATGAATATGTTTGACCCAGAAAAGTTTACTGTAGCATATCTGAGAAACTTATAAGCACCTAAAATTGCCCTGCTAATAGCACAAACACAGCTGCAACATCAAATTTCTCAGTAGTGAACATAATATTTCCCTGAGATACAATCTCGGAGAGTGATCGTTAGGGAGAAATTTCAATCTGCTGTCATATATATCTTCATAAGAAAATGATTGAACTAACATTGGCTTTTGCAATAATATAGATAAGACTCCAGTGATTCCTATAAGGTTTTCTTGCAACAAAAACATTGCCATTCAAATAATACATTTCATAAGTATATTATATTTTAGAAGAAAACACATCTTACTACATAAGTAAATGACATATTTTACATTTTATATATTACTTAACATTTCTCAAATTAAATATATTTTAAAATCTTAATATGAGTAAACTTTGGCAACAAGCAAAAACCGGTGGTTAGGGACATTATTTATAGCCACTGTTTAAAAAAACATATTCAAATACTTATTAAAGCACAGCAAGAAAGACTTTATTCAGGACCATTACAATAGGTATAGAGACCTCTGCAAAGGGGTCTTGCAGTGGGGGAGAGAGATTGGGCTTATCTTCAAATGGGCCAACAGGGATTTATACCCAAGGAGTAGCATGGGAGTCAGTGGATAGAAAATTGCTAAGAGGAAATATCAGGGGTAAAGGGGATTCTGGCGAAACTGACTCAAGATTTTTGCTGAAGACAGGTCAAGTTAACCAGACATCACCTGGGGAATGGTGATCAGACATTGAGAATAATCAGATTTTGAGAGCTGGGATATTCCTGCCAAACTGACTTAGCAGGGTTCTTTGCTAAAACTGGATTTTTAAAGGAATTGTATGATTGAGCCTAGCAGAAGTTTTAGAAGCCTGACTAAAGTTTGGCGAAGCTAAGAATCTTTGTCACCAGATTTCCTGGATTCAAATTCTGGCTCTGAAACTTGTTTGCTGTGTAACCTTAGGCAAATTATTTAACCCATGACTCAGTTTCCATATCTATAAAATAGGACTAGTGATAATACATACTTATAGGATTATTATGAGGATCAAACCTTCTAATATATGTAAAGCTTTTAGAAACAGCACCTAACACATAATATCTGAGCACCATCTGTTTTTCGGAGGTAGCTCAACAGAATGGCTGAGAGCCAAACTGACTGTTTCTAATTTAAGCTCTACCATTTTCTACCTGAATGATATTGGACAAGTTACTCAACCTTTCTGTGCCTGTTTCCTCATCTATAAAATGGGAGCGATGATAGTGATTATCTCATAGAACTACTGTGGGTTGATATATACAAAGCATATAGTTGGTACAGTAAGTTCTATGGAAATGTTTGCTTGCTCACCTGAGTGCCACTGGGACTTGAAAAGAGGCATGTTTTCTGTTTTTCCCCTGAGTAATGAAAGCCCAGACAGCTTAGAGAACTTATTAGGTAGCCCATCCTCCCCAGACTCACTGAATAGTCCCTTGCAATAGTCAAGCCAACTACTAGGATTCCTTCTTTCCAGGGCTCTTGGACCCCCTTGTAGGTACGTAGAAGTTTACAGATAGAAAAAACAATCATAATTTTAACAAATATTTTAAATTAAAACAACAAGGTATGGAATCAGCTGAAGGTTGTAACATATTTGAGTTGGCTCTGGTTCTCCTATTCTGGAACTGCTTTTTGTCTATGTTTTTGTTTGTTTGGTAGAGATCGGATCTCACTATGTTGCCTAGGCTGATTCCAAATTCCTGGCCTCAAGTCATCCTTCTGCCTCAACCTCCCAAAGTGCTGGGATTACAGGCATGCACTACTGTGCTCGGTCTATCTAAGTATTTTTTTGTATCTAAATATTTCTCCAAGTATTTATCACTTAGGTTTTCTGGACCTTGATTTTCTCATTTGTAAAATTAAAGGATTGTACAAAAAAATTTCTCATGATGCTTCCTGGTATAAAATTTTTAAATTTGCTGGGTGCAGTGGCTCATGCCTGTAATCTCAGCAGTTTGGGAGGCGGAGGTAAGAGGATTACCTGAGCCAAGGGATTTGAGACCAGCCTGGACAACTTGGCAAGACCTTGTCTTTACAATAAACCAAAAAATTAGCCAGATGTTGTGGTGCACACCTGAAGTTCCAGCTACTTGGAAGGCTGAGGTGGAAGGACTGCCTGAGCGCAGCAGGTTGAGGCTGCACTCCAGCCTGGGTGACAGTGTGAGACTCCAACTCAAAATATAATAAAATAATAAAATTTGACAGTCAATAATTCTTCAAGCCAGGCTCGGTGGCTCAGCCTGTAATCCCGCGCCTTTGGGAGGCTGAGGTGAATGGATTGCCTGAGCCCGCGGGTTTGAGACCCGCCTGGGCAGCAAGACCTCATCTCTACAATAAATCAAAAAATCAGCCAGGCATGGTAGCGCATGCCTATAATTCCGGCTACTTGGAAGGCTGAGGCAGAAGGATCACCGGAGCTCAGCAGGTCCAGGCTACGGTGGCCGGGAGCGGCCACTGCACTCCAGTCTGGGCTACAGAGTGAGACTCCAACTCCCAATAATAATAATAATAATAATAATTCTTCAATAGCCGGGCTCAGTGGCTCAGCCCGTAATTCCCCGCCTTTGGGAGGCTGAGGTGAGTGGATTGCAACTTGGCAAGACTTCATCTCTACAATAAATCAAAATGAGCCGGGCGTGGTAGCTCGCACCTGTAGTTCCAGCTACTTGGAAAGCTGAGGTGGAAGGATCGCCGGAGCCCAGCAGGTAGAGGCAGCGGTGGCCAGGAGCGGCCATTGCACTTCAGTCTGGGTGACAGAGTGAGACTCTAACTCAAAAAAAAAAAAAAAAAAATCTTCAATAAACATCTGGTAACTTAAAAATAAAATTAAATAAAAATTCTAGCAGCCTACCCATATGATACATGGTGTTTGGGTGTGGTATGGTCTAAGAGTAGAGAGATGAAATCTTAAGAGTTTCTATTTGAATCAAAGCCATAGCTCAAATATCACTGTTGGTGACCGCTGCTTAAACTGTATGTTTCAACAATCCCTATTATTTCTTGTTATCATGAAGCAAAAGGACCAAAATAATTTATAAATCTATGACTAAATTTGCTACAAAACACCTGAACTATTTTGAAATAGCAGAATGTTATAGGTTTGAGGGTTTCTAAAATCTTTACAAATCCAAACATAATTTTTTTTTTCTTTTTTGAGTTGGAGTCTCACTCCGTCGCCCAGACTGGAGCGCAGTGGCCGCTCCCGGCCACCGCAGCCTCGACCTGCTGGGCTTCGGCGATCCTTCCGCCTCAGCCTTCCAAGTAGCCGGAACTACAGGCGCGCACTACCACTCCAGCTAATTTTTTGTTGTTTATTGTAGAGATGAAGTCTCGCCAAGTTGTCGGGGCTGGTCTCAAACACGCGGGCTCAGGCAATCCACTCGCCTGGCCTCCCAAAGTGCTAGGATTACAGGCTGAGCCACAGAACCCGACCCCAAGCATAAATTTTAGTTTTAAATGAGGAAGTGTGTGTGTGTGTGTGTGTGTGTGTGTGTGTGTGTGTGTGTGTAAATGTTCTTGGTAGAGTTAATAAATTTTACAAGTGCAAGACATGAGGCCGGGTGCAGTGGCTCACGCCTATAATCCCAGCACTTTGGGAGGTTGAGGTGAGAGGATTGCCTGAGCCCACAGGTTCGAGATCAGCCCGCGCAACTTGGTGAGACTTCATCTCTACAATAAATAAAATCAGCCGAGCATGGCGGCGCGTGCCTGTAGATCTAGCTACTTGGAAGGCTGAAGCGAAAGGATCGCCAGAGTCCAGCAGGTGAAGGGTGCAGTGGCTGTGAGTGTGCCACTGCACTCCAGCCTGGGCCACAGTGTGAGACTCCAACTCCAAGAAAAAATGCAAGACATGATCATTTATAGAATTGATCTGATCTTAACTTATTTTTAACAGAGAACTTTATAATAATAATTTGTGGAGCTGGAACTCTCTAGTTGTTTGTCAAGCATGTAGAAGCCCTTGATTCTAAACTGACATCAGCGCATTTCTAGTTGATAAGATGTCTAGAAAAGATTTCATGTATATGAAGTCATGCCTGTTGTTAGGAAGACACACAGCTTTACTTTGATGGTTTTGAGTTTCCACATTTGCTTTCAGCTTCTCTGCCAGAGGCACATACTTCCACCCCTACTCCAATACATTTCTATGATTTTTTAATAGCAAGGCATTTTTCACTGCCTTTTTACTTTTATCAAATAACAGAATGACTAGTCTGTTGGCAAAATTTGTTCATCTATTATTATGTCTCCTAGTTTATTATGTAGCAATTAATTTAATAGTAGTCTTTAAAATATGGATTGGGTTCACCTTTGTAGACATATTGTGATATTAATACTTTGTAGTAATATAATGACATTAGTAATATAGTAGCATTTATCAACATATATTTGAAAGACAATTTTTGGTGCAAAACCACATGACCATGCCTGGTATAATATTTACAACACTAGCACACCTCTTCACATCACATACACTGCAGCATCTGCTTTGATATGTTTCTCCTCCTCCTCCTCCTTTTCCTCCTCCTCCTCCTTCTTCTTTCTCTAATGCCCACGCTGGAGTGCAGTGATACAATCACAGCTCACCACAGCCTTGACCTCCTAGGCTCAGGCAATCCTTCCGTCTCAGCTTCCCAAGTAGCTGGAACTACAGGCACAGGCATGTGTCCCCATTCCTGGTTAAGTTTTAAATTTTTTTATAGAGACAAAGACTCGCTGTGTTACCTAGGTTGATTCTTTTTTTTTTTTTTTTTTTTTTTTTACGTTTGCAAAACAAAAGGCCTCTCGGGCTCCCTAGGTTGATCTTATACTCCTGGGTTCAAGCAATTCTCCCACCTCGGCCTCCCAAAGTGCTAGGATTACAGGTGTGAGCCACTGTGCCCAGCCTTGATATGTTCCTTGATACATTCATTGTTTCACTAATTACTACAATAGGTCTCCAGATTATTATAACCAAGGTTTTCATTATCATGTATGTGATTATTTCTTACATTTATATTACACTTCAATACAGTAAAATTTACTGTTTTATGAATGTTGACTAATGCATACAGTCATGTAACCAGCTCCACAATCAAGATATGAATCATCCAGTATCCCCCCATGCTTCCTTTTCCCCAACCCTAACCAGTAGCAACCACTGATTCGTTCTAGAGCTGCCTTTTCCAGACTGTCATTTAATGGAATCATACAGAATGTAGCCTTTCCAGTCTGGCTTCTTTCACTTAGAATAATGCATTTGAGATTCCTTAATGTTTTTGCTCTTATCAAGAGCTTGTTCCTTTTTATTGCTGAGTAATATTCCACCAGATGTACCCCAATTAATTTGTCCATTTTCCAAATAAGGATGTCTGAGTTGTTTACAGTTTTGGGTTACTATGAATAAAGTTGCAATAAACATTTGCACACAATGTTTTGTGTGAATGTAAGTTTTTATTGCTCTTGTGTAAATACTTTGAAGTAGGATTGCTGGGTCACAAGGTATTTTATGTTTAAATTTATAAGAAATTGAACAATCCCTTCAGGTCCCTTCCCACTGTGGAAGCTTTCCAGTCTTCTCAATAAATCCTGCTTTCCAAAATAAATTTAAAAATTTATAAGAAACTGACAGGCCGGAGATGGTGGTTTATGCCTATAATCTCAGAATTTGGGGAGGCTGAGGTAAGAGGATTGCCTGAGCCCATGGGTTCAAGACCAGCCTGGGCTACTTGCCAAGACCTCTTCTTTACAATAAACCAAAAAATTAGCCGGGTATGGTGGCATGTGCCTGTAGTTCCAGCTACTTGGAAGGTTGAAGCAGAAGGATCACCTGAGCCCAGTAGGACAAGACTGCGGTGGCCATGAGCGTGCCACTGCACTCCAGCCTGGGCAACAGAGTGAGATTCCAACTCAAAAAAGAAAAAAAAGAAACTGACAAACTATTTCTCAAACTGATTGTGCCATTTTGCATTACCACCAGCTGTGTACGAGAGTTCCAGTTATCCCAAATGCTCATTAACATTTGATACTGTCAGTTCTTTTTTTTACTACAGTCATTCTTGTGGATATGTAGTGGCATCTCATTGTCATTTTAATTTGTATTTCCTTCATGTAAACAATGTTGAATTCTTTTTCATGGGATTGTCAGTCATTCTTTGGTGTGGTGTCTTTTCAAAACATTTGCTCATTTAAAAAAACTGGGTTGTCTTTTTTTTTTTTTTTTTTTGAGAAAGTGGGATTTATTGAGAAAGCTTCCACAAAAGGGGACCCGAGAGAGATACCCTGTTTGTCTTCTTACAATTGAAGTTTTTAAAAATTGAGGTAAAATATGCATAACATAATACTTAACTTTTTAACCATTCAGAAGAATACAATTCAGTGGCATTAAATATATTCATAATGTTGTGTAACCATCACCATGATCTATACCAGACATCCTTTTATTACTCTCCCCAAAAAACTCTGTACTCATTAAATGATAACCCCCTCTTCCCTTTTCCTCCCAGTCCCTCAATTCTACTTTCTGTCTTTATTAATTTTTCAATTTTAAGTACTTCATATAAGGTATAAGTGGAATCATACACTATTTGTTCTTCTGTGTCTGACTTATTTCACTAAGCATAATGTATTCAAAGTTCATTTATGTTGTGGAATATATCAAAACTGTATTCTTCTTTATGGCTTAATAATATTCCACCGAAACTAACTGTTGAAACTTAAGAGCTATTTTTATGTTCTGTTTACAAGTACTTTATTAGATATATCATTTGTAAATATTTTCTCCCAGACTGTTGCTTGTCTTTTTATTTTCTATGAGGGTTTTTAAAAAGAGGAAAAGCTTTTAATTTTGACATAATCTACTGTATCAATTTTTTCTTTTAAGAACTGTGATTTTGATGAGAGTTAAAATTTCTTTGCATAACCCACTGTTATATAGATTTTCTATCTATTCTTCTAAAGTTTTGCATTAAGTCTCTCATCCATGTTGAGCAAACTTTTATATAAAGTTTTGGGTATGGGTTGGGTGTAGCATCCCACACTTGTAATCCCAGCACTTTGAGAGGCTGAGGCAGGAGGATTGCTTGAGCCCAGGAGTTAGAGACCAGCCTAGGGAACATAGCGAGGTCTCATCGCTATAAAAAAATTTTTTTTTTAAATAGCTGGGCATAGTGGCATATTCTTGTAGTCTCAGCTACTTGAGAGACTGAGGCAGGATTGTCTGAGCCCAGGAGGTGGGCGACAGAGTGAGACAATGACTCAAAATAAGTAAATAAGTAAGTAAATAAATAGTTTCAGGTATGAATCAGGTTTATGTTTTGCATGGGGATCCAACTGTTCTAGAACAATTTGTTGAAAACACTGACCTTTCTCCACTGAATTGCCTTTGCACCATTGTCAAAAATCAATTGACCACTTTTGAGGGTTTACCGCTAGACTCTCCATTATGTTACATTGATCTACATATCTATTCTTCTGCCAAAACCACACTATCTTGGTGACTGTAGATTTATTGTAAGCTCTGTGTATCAAGTTGAGGGAGAAGAAACAAAGAAGGAAAATAAATTAATCACACCTTTTCTTCCAGGTGTGGGGAGGTCCACCTGAAGCTGGCCCTAACTGTAGGAGTAGAGAGGATTTCATTATAAATGCCTTCTTTGTTTGAGTCAAAGTCTTACTCTGTCACCCAGCCTAGACTGCAGTAACATGCTTTCAGCCACCAGAGCCTTGAACCCCTGGGCTCAGGCAATCCTCTTGCCTTCACCTTCCAAAGTGCTGGGATTACAGACGTGAGCTACTGAGCCCAGCCTCAAGTTTAGATCATAATTCTGAGAACTGGTCATACTAATTTCTATACTTAGACTGAGTTTTGTGGTTTAAAGTGAAAATAAGAATGTCTGTTTTCAAAGGGAGACCTAAAGAATCATGGAGGCCTCCTGGACCTCCCAAGGGGTCTACAAAACAACTTTCCTCACGTAATGTATTTAGACAGATAGTGGTCAACTAAATAAAGATAGTTCATCAATGACAACCCTTGGGTTGGGCTTGTTAAATGCTATGGTTACAATTCTTACAGCTTTTCTCTTATTTCTAGGGATTTAGAAATGGATGAAGAGACTAAAGTGTTTGCATAATCTAATAATTTCACCTCTAAGATCTTACATTATTTTATTCTGATTTCTAAAATACTTTCCTATGTTTTCAGTGTTCTTGCTCTTTTTCCATTCTCACTTCTAGCCACCAGCCCATGAAACCCTCTGCTTTTCCACAGCTTGAATTCAACTTCCTTTCTTTTCCATCCAAGACATTCTAGTGTGTTATTTCAGTAGTTACTTCTGGAAACTATCCTGTTTCCAGAAGTCAACTTGCTGTTGTATTTCATCCTTGCATAATCCTTCTATCTGTATTTTCTGTTCTATCCACAGGCAGCTGAGCAATCCCGGGCGGGGGTGGGGTGGGGAGGATATCATTTAAAACCATGCCTAGCAAATTTCTAGTCTTCAAACTCAGCTGGAGTCCCAGCAATTATTTGCAAACATTTATATATTTTCTTGGATTTGTTCTCTCTCCCACTTGTTTTAATAACTGTTACAATTCCTTGCCACCCATTTCAAGCTTTGTACCCTGAATGAATTTGTATTTCATGGAAAAATACTGAGACAGTTTTTGCAAACAAGTTCTGTCCTCAACTCCATGTATAAAGTTACTAATATTGCTATCTCCTTTATGAGTCTCTCTAGTCTCAGGTAGAGATTATTTTCCTCCTGGCAGAATCTATTCTGTTCCCCTGTTCTGGATCAGGACATAGAAAGTACCAGTGGTTCTTGTTAAAATGCAGTTTGATTCAGTAGGTGGGGGTGAGGCCTGAGATTGTGAATTTTTAATTTTTAACTTTTTTATTTTAAAGATGTGGGGTACAATTCAGGGTTAGCTATACAAATGTTCATTATGAGGGGACCCTTGTGGATGAGGTGTGGTCCTCCCTTCCCTGGCAATTTCCCTCAACTGCCAATCCCTGCCCCCCCACTCCCCGGCGTTTCCCACTATTGCCAATCCCTTTCTTACAGTATTATGATGATTGTTAAAAATCTGCTTATGAGTGAGAACATGTGTGACTCTGTTCTTTCTGTGATCGATCACTGAGTATGATAGACTCTAAATCCATCCCAGTTGCTGCAAAGTTCATATATTTGTCTTTCTTTATGCCCGGATAATATTCCACTGTGAATTATGTACCACATTTTTTTTATCCAGTCCAGCTTCGATGGGCAGCATGGATGGTTCTGTTTTTGCTATTGTGAACAGAGCTGCAACAAACATGTGTGTGCAAGTATCTTTTCTGTAGAATGATTTGAGTTCCTCTGGGTACATTCCCAATAGGGGAATTGCTGGGTCATATGGAAGGTCAATTTCTAGTTCTTTCAGAAATCACCACACTGTCTTCCAAAGAGTCTGTACTAGTTTGCATCCCCATCAGTAGTGTTGAAGTGTTCCTTTTTCTCTGCATGCTCGCCAGCATCTGTTGTTTGTTTTATTAACGATGGCCATTCTTACTGGGGTTAGTTGGTATCTCAGTGTGGTTTTGATTTGCACTTCTCTGATGATGAGTGAGGCTGAGCACTTTTTCATGTGTCTGTTGGCTGCCCATATATCTTCTTTTGAGAAGTGTCTATTTATGTCTTTTGCCTACTTTTTAATGGGACTGTTTTTTTTTTTCTTTTTGGCGTGTTTGAGTTCCTCGTAGATCCTAAATGTTAGGCCTTTGTCAGATATACAGTTGGCAAATATTTTTTCCCATTCTGTGAGCTGTCTCCCTGCTCTCTTAACGGTTTCTTTTGCTTTGCAGAAGCTCGTCAGTTTGATGAAGTCCCACTTGTCTATCTTATTTCTTATCGTGTGGGCACTTAGGGTTCTGATCAGGAATTGGTTGCCAGTTCCAATTACCATAAGGGTGTCTCCTGCATTTTATAAGATGCTTATAGTTTGAGGTTTTATGTTTAGGTCTTTGATCCATTTAGAATTAACTTTTGTGTATGGTGATAGGTAGGGGTCCTGTTTCAATCTTTTGCATTTGATCAGCCAGTTTTCCCAGAACCATTTACTGAATAGGTTCTCCTCTCCCCAGAGGTTGTTGTTGGAGGCTTTGTCAAAGATGAGTTGGTTGAGAAATTGAGACTTTGCTTCTGGAATCTCTATCCTGTTCCCTTGGTCCATATGCCTGTTCTTGTACCAATACCAGGCAGACTTTGTTTTGACAGATTCTTTTGGATTTTCAAGACATAGGATCATATCGTCAGCAAAGAGGGATAATTTGACTTCTTTTCCTATATGGCTACCCCTGATTTTCTTCTCTTGTCTAACTGCCTTAGCTAGGACTTCCAACACAATGTTGAACAAGAGGGGTGAGAGTGAGTGGGCGCCTTGTCTTGTTCCAATTTTCAGGGGAAATGGTTCCAGTTTCTGTCCATTTAGCAGTATGTCAGCAGTGGGTTTATCATACATGGCACTTACTATTTTGAGGTATGTTCCTTCTACATCTAGGTGTTTGAGGGTTTTTATCAAGAAGGGATGTTGGGTTTTATCAAAAACTTTTTAAGCATCTAATGAGATGATCATGTGGTTCTTTTTTTAACATCTGTTGATGTATTTGATGACATTTATGGTCTTGTGAATGTTGAACCAGCCCTGCATCCTGGGGATGAAGCCTACTTGGTCATGGTAGATGATTTTTGAGATGGTTTTTAGATCTGATTTGCTAGAATCTTGTTGAGGATTTTTGCATTTATGTTCATAAGGGATATTGGCCTGTAGTTCTTTTTTGTTAGATCTTTACACGGTTTAGGTATCAGTGTGATGTTAGCTTCGTAAAATGATTTGGGGAGAATTCCATCTTTCTTAATTGCCTGGAATACTTTCAACAGGATTGGTATCAGCTCCTCCTTGTACATTCTGTAGAATTCTGCTGGAAAGCCATCTGGTCTAGGGCTTTTTTTGGTAGGTAGTTTTCTTATAACAGAGTCAATTTCCTGTGTTGTTATTGGTCTATCTAGTGTCTCAATGTCTTCTTGTTCTTCTTGGGGAGATAGTGTGATGTCAGAAAGTCCTCCATTTTATTTAGGTTATCAAGTTTGTTTCCCTATAGGTGTATATAGTAATCTCTGATAATCTTTTGTATTTCTTCAGTCAGTTGTGATTTGATCTTTTGTATTTCTGATTGTGTTTATTTGGGCTTTTTCTCTCTTTTTCTTGGTCATTCTGGCTAGGCAGTCCATCAATCTTGTTAATTCTTTCAAAGAACCAGCTTTTTGTTTTGTTGATGTTTTCTATAATATTTTTGTCTTCTATGTCCTGTATTTGTGTTCTTATTTTGGTGATTTGGATTTATTTGCTAAAGTTAGGATCTTGGTGGTTTTATCTTTCTAGCTCCCTCAGGTGATTTGTTAGAATCTCAACTTGCGATGATCTTTCCATTTTCTTTTCTTTCTTTTTTTTTTTTTTTTTTTGAGTTGGAGTCTCACTCCTTCGCCCAGGCTTGAGCCACTGAGCCCGGCCCCATTTTCTTGATGTGTATTCATAAAGATATAAAATCCCCTCTTAGAACTGTTTTCAAAGTATCCCACAGGTTTTGGTAAGATGTTTCTTCATTTTTATTTGTTTCCAGGAATCTTTTAATTTCTATTTTGATTTCAGTGTTGAGCCAGTAGTTGTTCAGCATCATGCTGTTTAGTGTCCATGTCTTTGTGGACTTGGGGGAAATTTTGTTGGTGTTGATATTTATTTCTATTCCACTGTGGTCTGAGAAGGTGCTTGGCAATATTTCAACCTTATGAAATTTGTTTATGCTTGATTTGTGGCCAAAGATGTGATCAATCTTGCAGTATGTTCCATGTGGTGATGAGTAGAATGTATATTCTGTGGTTGTTGGGTGGAATAATCCTTAGGTATCTAAAGTCCATTTGGTCGAGTGTCCAGTTTAGGTTCTGGATCTCCTTGTTGATTTTTTGCCTTGATGATCTATCTAGGGCTGTTAGTGGGGTATTCAAGTCCCCTACTATAATAGTGTTAGAGTCAATATCTTTTTTTAGTTTACTTAGTAGTTGCTTCATAAATGCTGGTGCTCCTGTATTGGGTGCATATATGTTGAGGATGGATATTTCTTGTTGATGGATTGAACCTTTTATCATTATGTAGTGTCCTTTTGTATCTTTTAAAATTTTTGATAGCTTAAAGGTTGTTTTGTCTGATATTAAGATCATGACTCCTGCCTTCTTTTGTGATCCATTTGCCCAGAAACTCGTTTTCCATCCTTTAGCTTTGAGTCTGCGTGCATCCTTTGTGGTGAGATGAGTTTTCTGAATGTAGCAAATAATTGGGTCATGGTTTCTTATCCAGTTTGCCATTCTGTCTCTTTTCAGTGGTGCATTTAGTCCATTCACATTCAAGCTAATTATTGAAATGTGATTGTTTATCCCTATCATGAGATTCTTATACAGTTTTTTTGTTTGTTTGCTTGTTTTCTTTTAGTTTGGGGGCTGATGTATGTGTGTGTTTTCAAGTTTGTTGTGCTGTATTCTCTGATGATTCTGTGCTCTGCTGTTCTCTTGGGAAGTGTGTGGTCATTCTTTTTTTTTCTTTCTTCTATGCATAATATCTTTTTAAGTGTCTCCCGAAGAGCTAGTCTGGAAGCTGCATAATCTCTTAGGAATTGAATGTCTGGGAAGGATTTTAATTCTCCATCCCTAATGAAGCTGAGCTTGGCTGGATAGGAAATTCTTGGTTGAAATTGTTTATCTTTGAGGATTTTGAATATTAGACTCCAATCCCTTCTTGCTTGTAGTGTTTCTGCTGACAGATCTGCTGCTATTCTGATTGGTTTTCCCCAGTAGGTAGTCTGACCTTTCCCTCTTGTTGCCTTTAGCATATTTTCTTTTGTGCTTACTTTGTAGGTGAATTACTATGTGTCTGGTGTTGGTCCTCTCATTTCATGTCTTGTAGTGGTTCTCTGTATCTCTTGTGTTTGACTGGTCACATCTCTGGTGAGATAGGGAAAGTTTTCTTGGATTACTTCTTGGAATACTTGCTCCAAGATGTTCTCCATTTCTCTTTCTTTTTCTGGGATACCAATCAGGTGTAGGTTTGCCTTTTGATATAATCACACATCTCTTGTAGGCTTTTTTCTTTCTTTCTGAGTTTTCTTTCTGTGTTTTTTTATAGATCAGGTTAATTCCATGTTCTGGTCTTCAAATTCATAGATTCTTTCTTCAGCTAGATTAATTCTGCTTTCCATACTTGTCATCTTGTTATTTATTTCCTGGATGAAATTTTTCATTGCCAAAATCTGTTACAGTTTCTTTCAGTGTTGCATCTTGTCTTTCTTGAGTCTTATTCACTTTTCCCATCCATTCCCTAATCCCTGTCATATTCTGGGGCCAGTCATTGGTGACTTCCATTGTTTAGACTCCGGTGTCTAATTTTTTAGGAGTTTTTTTCTTTGTTACACTTGAAATTATCCGTGGTCTTCCTTTGTTTTTTTTCTCATTTGTGACAGATCTCTTGCTTTTCTCTTTAGTTCTGTTATTCAGTGTCAGTGGGAGAAGCTTTCCCTTCTGATTTTTGCTCAGCCTTCTATTCTTCCCTAATCCAGGCTCTGGATTTGTTCTATTTTGAAACAGGACTGTGGGTGGGAAGCTTTGCTGTCTCTTGTAGTTTTAAAAGTCAAATAAGGTAGGGGATGTGGAGCTAGGATTCAGAAACCACCTGTAAATGACAATATTCACTGATTGTGGTATGTGTTCCCTGAGACCCACTCCCTACCACCACTTTATATGAGAATGTAATGGGTTTGTGTGTGTACCCACCGAGTTCAAGATACAGTGACAGCAGTGAGGAGCACAGTGAAAAATAGAATGAAATAAGATGGACAAGAATTTAAAAACAAAAGAAAAGGAAAAAAAAAACAGAATAATGAAAGCATAAATCAAAGCAAAAAATAACTGAACACACACACACACACACACACACACACACACACACACACACACACAGACATACACACACACCCCAAAACAAACTGGAATAATAAGAAAACAACAACAACAACAAAAACAGGAAAACACAAACACACACACACACACATACACATACACACACACACACAAAGTCTAGCACGAAATGAATAGAGAAGAAAAACAGAAAGACCAGAAAAAACAACAAAAAAAAAGGAATTCAGATTGAACCCTCACACATATATCAACACACACCTTAAACTAAAAAATAAAAATAAAAAAGAGAACAAAAGAGCAAAAACAAACCAACAACAAAAAACTGAAAGATAAACACTCAATCATTCACATATACACACACACACAGAAAACAAAAAACAAAAGAAGAACGAGAAAAGAAAAAAGGTGGGGGAATGCATATCAAACCCTCACATACACATTCATGCACAAAGGAAAAATATTTTTAAAAATATTTTAAAAAACAAACAAGCAAAACATTTTTAAAAATTGAAAAAAATTACAAGTTCAAAGAAAAAAGAAAAAAACACAACAAAAACCCTGCTCTTGTGGCAGGCTCTGTAATTGTTCTGATAATCTGCTATCTCCTGCACAGCTTTGACCTCTTTCACTCTCTCCCCAGTGTCCAGAGCAGGGGAAGAGGAGGGACAGTGGAGGTAGGTGGGGCTGCAGTCCTCCCCTCCCACTCTTGTATGGTCAGGGAGATCTCCTCCGGTGGGGAAGTGTGGGATTGTCTCTTCCCCAGGTATGTACTCCCGTGGGGGTGGTGCCCCAGCCAGGTCTATCCTGGAATAGAGTTCTCCTACTGTGACTGACATCTAGACTCAGTCTGGGTTTGTTCCTCACAGTCGTGGGTCTGACATTCAGAGGATTGCTGGGGAGGAAGGGATTGGGGTCAGCCCTGGACTTGCAACTGATCTCTTTGGAGTTCTTCCTTGTCGTCTTCTGGCCATATGCTTTGTCCTGTGGCTGGATCAGAGTAGGGGGTGGGATGACTGGGACTCAGCACCTGTCTGGTCCCTCCAAAGTTTGTGCGTTCAGGATATTCCCTCTGGGTCACGATCAACCCCTGAGTAGTTGATCCATCAGTCACAGCGATCGGGTCTGTTACTCAGTAGTGAGTAAGTTGGAGCATATTCCTGCCCTGCCTTCAAGATGGTGGTGTGGTGCCTCTCATCCTCCTCAGTGGGACTCTGCCTCTGGGGTCCTTCTGCAGTCCCTGATGCCAGTGTCTGGCTAGGTGCTGAAGTGGTAAGGCAAAGCCTGGAGCCAGTAGTCTCTCCCGCTGCAGTGGTGAGGAAGAGTCTAGAGCTGGTAGTCTCTCCCCACCACTTCTTCACAGGAAAACTTTGGTATGTTTGAGATTTTGAATTTTTTAACATGGAGTGTTGATGCTCCTAGTCCACACACCACACTTAGAGTAGAAAGGCTGTTATATGATATTCCCTCATCCCCTTTTGTTCACCAATTATCCTCTCTCCTTGTTTTGTTTTCAAACTCTCTTTAATGGCTCTTAAGCATATAAAATACTTAAGTTCCTTTGATCTTAAAAAGAAGTATTTTCCAAACTCTTTTCTTGTTAAGTCATCACCTAGTCTCACACCTTACCATCTGTATTAGTTATCATTTCAGCTATCAAAACTTAATAGCCAAAATTAACAGTTTCTGTACATCAAGAATCTGGGTGTACCTCAGACAGGTACTCTGGCTGAGGGTCTTTTACAAGACTGTAAACAAGAGGAAGCGGGGGCCATAGTCATCTCAAAGATTATCTAGGGGAGGATCCATTCCTGAACTCATTCATCTGGTTGTTGGCAGGATTCAGTCCCTTGCAGGTTATTGGAGAGTCTCAGTCCTTTGTTGGCTATTGACTAGAAGTTTCCATTAGTTCTTTGTCATGTGGGTCTCTCTCTAGGGTAGCTCACAACATGGCAGTTGGCTTCCATATGAGTGAGCAGAGTACAAGAAATGACAAGCAAGATGGAATGAAATGTAATACAATCTTGGAAGTGACATTCTGTTACTTGCTATATTCTATTCTTTTTTTTTTTTTTTTTTGAGTCAGAATCTCACCCCATCACCCAGGTTGGAGTGCAGTGTGGCACGCTCACTGTTGCTCTGGCATCGACCAGCTGGGCTCAAGCGGTCTTTCTACCTCAGCCTTCCAAGTAGCCAGAACTATAGGTGCATGCTACCAAACCTGGCTAATGTTTCTTTTCTTTTTTTTTTTTTTTGATATATTGCAGAGACAAGGTCTCACAAGTTGCCCAGGCTGGTCTCAAACCCCTGAGCTCAGGCAATCCTCTTGCCTCAGCCTCCCAAAGGGCTGGGATTACAGGCTAGAGCCACCACGCCCAGCCTTGCATTCTATTCTTTAGAAGCAAGTCACTAAGTCTGGCCTACACTTATGAGGAGGGTATTGCACAAAGGCATGGATACTAGGAGGCAAGAATCATTGGGTGCCATGTTAGAATCTACTATACCTTCATGGCCAAGCCTCTTGAAAGAAACTACACTTGTTCTCTCCATTATGTCAATGTTCTTTACTTTTTTAAACAACTGGGAGCATAGATTCAAATTGGCCTTAATAAAAACTCCCTTTGTGATCCGCCTGGGCAACTTGGCAAGACCTCACCTCTACAATAAATCAAAAAATTAACCAGGCGTGGTAGTGTTCACCTGTAGTTCCAGCTACTTGGAAGGCTTAGGTGGAAGGATCGCCAGAGGCCAACAGGTTGAGGTTGCGGTGGCCGGGAATGTGCCACTGCCCTCCAGCCTGGGCGACAAAGTGAGACTCCAACTCAAAACAAAAACAAAAACAAACTCCCCACTTTTCAGATCTTTAGATATGGGTCCCCCTTTCAACATTTACTAAAGGTGCCCTTATAGTCAAATCCAAAAGTCACTTCTCAGTACCTACCTTACTTAACCTTTCACTTAGCTTTCATAATACCACTCTCTCCTGATTTTATTCCTATTTCTTGGACCAAATCTTTTTCCATACCCTTTCCTGGCTCCTCATCTATGCATATTTTTAATATTGATGTTCTTAAGTTACTATATTTCATCTTCTTCTTGTTCTTTATACAGTATTCTCACCTTCACCTAAAGTTTCCATTATCATATACAATTATAATGCCAAAGAATTTTCTGTGGAACTCCAGAACAGTATTTCTGATTTCTAGTTGCCCCATAAGCATATCAAAAGCGAACTCATCCTTCCCCCCAAATATATTTTTCTCCTTGCTTTTCATATCCTGGTTAACAACATCATGATCTACTCAAATGTCCATGTGGGGATATCTGTATTCATCTTAGAATCTTAACTCTCTGTAATCTTTCACATCCAGTGAGACTATAAGTTTTGCCACTTTCATCCCTTTTCAATTCTAGTCATTTTTCTGCTTGTTCTAGCATCTTTGACTTGCTCAATAATCTGTCCTCCACATTATAAGTCCCATCAGGATGAGGACTGTACGTTAGTTACCTTAGTGACCTCTATAACCCTAGCACTGCTAAGTCTTTCTTGTTCAGATGAGCAAAACTAAAATTTAATGTTAGTCTAGTGCTTAGGGGTCATTAATGACTTCTAATTACTTATCTAAACATCTTAGTATCATGAGAAATACTGTTATTTGGATGTGTAGATCTGTTTTTCCATATAATAGATGAACCCAGAAGCCTAAATTTTTTGAGATTTTCAATCTGCTTTTATATTTTTCTGTTCAGTTGTCCACTATCACTGTCCAGTTGTCTGCTCTCACTTATGCCATCATCATGCTTGCTACCACCTGCCTTGTCTTCTGTTCTAATCTGTTGCTTCTATACTGTGATAAGCAGGGAAGGAAAACAGGGACTGACCAAAAATGCAAAGGGCTGTCTTCTGGGTAAAGTTCATGAGCATTAGTAAACAAGTATTATAACTTCATATTTGGTTTATCACAGCTTCCCCCCTTATTTCCTACTTCTTGGTTATGTTATAGAGAGAAGTAGTTGGATGAATGCCTTTTAGATAAGTGAGGTATAACTGCATATAACAATACAAAAATAAAATATCTATGTTAGCTCTGCTTATAGTTTCCATATGGGGGAACTAGACTATTTGTAAATCAATCATCCAACACTTAAATCTGAATAAGTTATAAATGGTTTTCTTATTCACTCCATTTTTCACTTTACCCCCTGCCCTTTCTTATCCTACTTTTCTATCACTGTAATCTCAAGAGTCAGATAGTATGTGCAGGGCGATATATGTAGTCATAAAAGAGAAGACTAATAAAAGTGTATTGGCTTTCATTTCCTACATCATAATGTGTTTTTTTTGTTGTTGTTGTTGTTTTGAGTTGGAGTTTCACTGCCACCCAGACTGGAGTGCAGTGACATGCTCACACCTACCACAGCCTCGACCTGATGGGCTCAAGTAATCTTTCCACCTCAGTTTTCCAAGTAGCTGGAACCACAGGCATGCGCTACCACATCTGGCTGATTTTTTGACTTATTGTAAAGACAAAGTCTCGCCATGTTGCTCAGGCTGGTTTCAAACCAGTAGGCTCAGGCAATTCTCTCACCTCTGCCTTCCAGAGTGGTGGAATTACAGACGTGAGCCAGTGTGTCTGGCATCCTATGTCATAATTTTTAGTGGCAAGATCATGAGAAATAAGCCTATCCACTGCCATATGGATAGCTTGTTCCTCTTGCCTCCCATGTAAATTGAGATAGGAATTTTATTGATTTACTTATTTCGGGACAGGGGCTCATTCTGTTGCCCAGGTTGGAGCGCAGTGGCACGCTCACAGCCACTGCAGCCTCAACCTGCTGGGCTCAGGTGATCCTTCCGCCTCAGCCTTTCACATAGCTGAAACTACAGGCAAGTGCCACCAAACCCAGCTAATTTTTAAAAATGTGTTTTGAGCCAGGCTCGGTGGCTCAGCCTGTAATCCCGCGCCTTTGGGAGGCTGAGGTGAGTGGATTGCCTGAGCCCGTGGGTTCGAGACCCGCCTGGGCAGGTGAGACCTCATCTCTACAATAAATCAAAAAAGTAGCCAGGCGTGGTAGTGCTCGCCTGTAGTTCCAGCTACTTGGAAGGCTGAGGCGGAAGGATCGCTGGAACCCAGCAGGTCGAGGCTGCGGTGGCCGGGAGCGGCCACTGCACTCCAGTCTGGGCGACAGAGTAAGACTCCGACTCAAAAAAAATAAATAAATAAATAAAAAAAATAAAAATGTGTTTTGTAGAGATGAGGTCTCATTCTGTAGCCCAGGTTGGTCTCAAATGCCTAGGTTTAAATGATTCTCCTACCTTAGCTTCTCAAAGTGCTGGGATTACAGGCTGAGCCACTGCACCCAGTTGGAATATTATTTAAATAGATATACCACTGACACTCTTTAAAAGGGCCTGTCACAAGTTATTTGACCCCTCACCGAAATGAAGCAAAAACTCCACTGGACAACCCTATCTGCAAATGAGATGATAAACCCTGTCAAAATAGGCAAATTGTATTTGGAAACGTCTAAAGTGTCAAGACTCTTAGGAGCTGCCCATTAGTCTAAGAGTATGTGAACATACACATGAAAAAGCAAATAAGCAAATACAGGGACTCCATTAGAAGCTCCCAATTAGAATGAGTTGTGAGAGACTCTTGTGGAAGAGTGCAACAGAAGTAGTTTCCACTGGAGCTGAAGTTTGTTTATTCTCCTTATCTAAAGTCAGGGTCAATAATCCCAGGGATCCCAAGAATGGTGATAAATGTTTTTCTACATTTAAAAAGAGTCAATTGGCAGAATGTTTGTGATTGGGCCAATTTCTGCTCTTAGTAAAAAGATACAAATAGGGCTCTGCTGATTTAAGGCTGGTTTTGTCCTGCGCCTTGAGTTGTTTCTTGTTAGCAGAGTGATTTACACCCATTCTCATGCTTTCTGGCTCAGTGTCTTTTACAACTACTGGAATGTGCTTAAGAGACAGAAGAGTGATATTTATATTTAGGGAACAAAACCAAGCTACCTGACCTTAGTCTCTGTCAAGTGCCAGGTTTAGAACACTGTACCTTTAAAATGAGGGGAGGGGACAGGTTTGGTGGCTCAGCCTGTAATTCCAGCACTTTGGGAGGCCAAGGCAAGTGGATTGCCTGAGCCTGTGGGTTCGAGACCAGCCCAGGCAACTTGGCAAGATCTCACCTCTACAATAAATCAAAAATTAGCTGGGCATGGTAGCATGCCTGTAGTTCTAGTTACTTGGAAGGCTGAGGCGGAAGGATCGCTGGAGCCCAGCAGGTCGAGGCTGCGGTGGCCGGGAGCACCCACTGCTTTCCAGCCTGGGCAACAGAGTGAGAATCCAACACACAAAAATAATAATAATAAATAAAATGAGTGAAGGAATATCTACAAGGCTGTATGTTCCAAAATAGAGGCTGCCACAGCACATCTTTGTTGGACACCACAGAGACCATTATTCTGCTCTTCCTTGATTTCTTTTAGTTCAAGTAAATCTTAATCCTTTTTTAGGATTCTGTCTTTTCTATTTATCTTTACTAGTTTTTATTGTGTCCTTGTACATCTTGGTTTCTGTCCTTGGCCAATTTCTGATTCTGCTTTTGATTTATTTTACTAGGTCTCACTGACCTGCTTGTGCCCTCCTCTGCATCTGATTTCAACGTCTGGCCTGCTTTTGTTTTAGCTCTTCCCTGGCAGTCTGTAGAGACTTTGATCCATCATGCACCACCGGATAAGGAGAGCTACTTTAGAACTGTGTAAGCTGGTTTATCAACCCCTATGACCTCCCGTCTTTGAAAATGATTTTATTTGTTGACTTTTTAGTTGAAGCTGGCTGACAGCCTTGTATTGTGGCCTTAAAGTAAGAATCTTGTGATGGGGCTGGACAGAAAGCAACATTTCTTCCCTCAGTTGCCATCCTTCACATTTTTTTTTTTAGATTAGAAAATAAAGTTTTTTAAAAAAAGTAAATTAGAGAGAAAGAAAGAGGAGATTCACCTCCCCAAGGCAGGGAAGGGGACCAAAGCCAGGAAACACTGAGACAGCCATAGCTCAAAGAGCACATGCCACATCCTTCACATTTTTAACATGAATGATGAAGATCAATGGGAGAAAGTGCTTAATTTACTAAACTAAGCCAAGCTAAAGCACCTTTTTGAAATAATTTGTAGACATTATTCCACAAAATAAGTGTGGATTGATAGCCTCATTAATTAAAAGACAGAAATCCAAAAGAGAAAAATCTCAATATTTTTTCCTTCAAGGAACTAATGATACCATATGTGAAGTAAAGTCAAAAGCAGATTTTGTTTCAGCTAAGAGTTAAAACAGTTCATATCCACACTAAGGAGGTTTGCACCCTCCCAAGTTGCTATTTCATATACACACACACACACACACACACACACATATATATATGTGTATATATATATATATTTTTTTTTTTTTTTTTAAGCTAGGGTCTCACTCTGCTGCACAGGCTGAAGTGCAGTGGCATGCTCATGGCCATCCCAGTGTCGACCTGCTGGGCTCAGGCGATCCTTTCGCCTCAGCCTTCCAAGTAGCCAGAACATGCTACTGTGCCCAGCTAATTTTGATTTATTGTAGAGACAAGGTCTTGCCAAGTTGCCCGGGCTGGTCTCAAACCCACAGGTTCAGGCAGTCCACTCATTTTGGCCTCCCAAAGTGCTGGGATTACAGGCTGAGCCACTGAGCGCGGCCTCGTATATTTTAACACCTTCTTTATGGCCAACATTCAGCATATAGCATTTTTTTCAGCTTTTAATGGATTAGTTCATTTCAGAGGCAATGTGTTTAAGGACTAAATCAATCAGAACAGAGCCTAGACTTGCTACCGTAATATGTTAAAATTATAATAATGAATTAGTATCAAGGACGTGCTGGATGACATCTGGCAAGGAATACCTGAATTAGGTCTTGGGCCTGCCATGCCTCTCTTTAATAGCATTGTGGGAGCTATACGCAGGACAGGGACAAATGAAGACAATGTAGGACTTCATTTTTAGTTGTATCTTTGGCTACAGATCCTATTGTAAAACTCCAGAGAGCTGGACCAGAAGAAGGGTAGAATTGTAAGCCACAAACACCAACAACCAAAGCAAGCCAAATGACACTTAGTGTCTCCTTCCTACATCATTCCCTCATTCTCACTCAAGTATTGACGACTGTCTTTTTTTTTTGAGTTGGAGTCTCACTCCTTTGCCCAGGCTGGAGTGCAGTGGCATGCACACTCACGGCCACCCCAGAGCCGACCTGCTGGGCTCCAGTGATCTTTCTGCCTCAGCCTTCTTAGTAGCCGGAACTGCGGACATGCGCTACCATGTCCGGCTATTTTTTATTTTATTGTAGAGACGAGGTCTCACCAAGTTGCCTGGGCTGGTCTTGAACCTGTGGGCTCAGGCAATCCACTTGCCTTGGCCTCCCAAAGTGCTAGGATTACAGGCTGAGCCATCGAGTCTGGCCTGAAATTTGTCTTTAAAACTAAAAAATAAATAAGAAATCTGTCATTCCAGTGCTATGAAAAGGACACCTGCCAGAGTTAGAGAACAAGGGACAAATAAGAAAGAAAAACTGGTCTTGGGGTGTAGAGCTATCTACCCCAGACTTTAAGGTACCAGGGCAAGACACTGAGCTTGATTGAATGAAAAGAGAGACAGAAAAAGAGCTGAGGAAGGGGAGGTGGTTTAGGCTTCCACTAGTCCTTCCATCTTCTCATTGGTACAGAACTGACAAGGAGAAAAAGAGAATTTCAGTATTAAAGATATAGCACTAGCTTTTATTGCTATTCCAGTCTTGTTAGAGAAATTGACAGAGGGCCCTGCACCAAGCCATTAGTCAAGGACAATGCAATGTTCATTAACCAAAACAAACCATAGAAACTGCTCCTTGAGGACTGAGTTGGAAGACAAAAGAACAGAACAAAGAGTACCAGCTTTGCCTATGGGCAACATTGTTTTCCAGGATTGTGAAGATAATTGACAATAATGTATGTAGTACATGGCACACAGTAGGCCCTCACATTGTAGCTATTTTTCTCTGCTTTGCTATTATTATTTTTAAAAATCCTATATGCAAGATACAGAAATACACAAAACAGACTGAAAAAGCAAAAATTATATAGCCCTGGATATAATAATTGCTTCTCCCAGAACTGTAGCAAAAAGTGATTGACTACTTAGGATTTAAAAAACAATTTCTTTTTGAGTTGCGGTCTCTGTCACCCAGACTGGAGTGCAGTGGCATGCACACAGCTACCACAGCTTCAACTGCCTGAACTCAAGCAATCCTTCTGCTTCAGCCTTCTGAGTGGCTGGAACTATAGGTGCTCACCAACACACCTGGCTCATTTTTTTTAGAGATGAGGTCCTGTTATGTTGTCCAGGCTGTTCTTGAACTCCTGGGATCAAGCAATCCTCTTGTCTCAGCCTCCCTGGGTTCTGGGATTACAGGCTTGAGTCATTTTGCCTGGCCTGACTTAAAAATTTAAGAGTGATTTTAAATTCAGTTTTCTCTGTAACTGGGGGTTATAGGTGGTCAAATACAGCACTTGAGTATAGATCTAAAAAACTTAAAATGAGTACAGAGTTCAACAGTCATGTTTCATCTAGATTTAAGTCACATTTAGAATTTGACTGGGATGTTAGCCAAAAGAGTTTCATGAGATAAAATTACAGCATGAATCATCATCTCTCTAGCCTATTCAAGTAAACATTCTTTTTCCCAAAAGATATTTTAAAGACCAATACAGTTCAAAATTTGAGGTACATGTGTGTCTTCAATTTGAATCATTCATTTCAAGTGGTATGGCAGAGAGGGCATACATTACCTAAAGGTACATTTTTGGCTTTATCAGGCAAGAACTAAGTGAAGAAATCCAAGAACATAATGTTTTCTTTCCTATTTAAGAAGTAGTGCCTTGACATTTTCCAGGCTAAGTTATCATTTAGACAACACATAACATAAAAATACGATAGCTATCTTTGTGAGCAAGGATTTAAAAAACCAATTATCATTTTTTGACGGTATAAGACAATTGCAGAATGTTGGAAGAATTTATACTGAGATCGCCATCTAATATTGCAGGCATAAAACCATTTAAACCCACTTTAGAATTCCTGATGTTTGCATGAAAGATGAAGATGCAAGTCTTAAGACACTACTCCAGCAAGGTTGTATCATGGTTACTGTGTACGTTTTCATTTATACTAGAACATTTGGTTGGTTAAGCTTTCACAATAAGCCAATTTAATCTTTAATCTTTAAGGTTATCATAACCTCTGGGTATAGCATCTGGCATTCTACTGAAATTAATTGTAGTTCCCTCAACAGTTGCTTTTAAAAAGGATTTAGAAAAAGAGAGTGGCAGGATAAAGTCCAGTCTAACTCATATAGTTTAAATAAAACGTTATTTCAACTGATTCTGCATAAACTTAAGCATCATCTAATGTTGCCACCATAATACATGTAGGTTACTGAACTTGTGTGACTTGGTTTGCTCATTTGTAAAATGGACATACCTCTTTCGATTCTTGTGACAAAGCAAAAAACACACTTGACATGCTTAGAATGGGCTAGGTGTGGTGACTCATGACTGTAATTCTGGCCTTTTCAGAGGCTGAGGGAGGAAGACTGCTTGAGCCCAGGAGTTTAAGACCGGCCTGGGTAATATAGTGAGATCTCGTTTCTAGAAAAAACTCAAAAAATTAGCTTGGTGTGGTGGTATGTGCATATAGACCCAGATACATTTTATTGTTTTTAAATTTTTTTCCCCAAATCCAGAGACCCTAGAAAGCTTCTGACTGAAGATTATTATTAGTTTGTTGAAAACCTATTATAATACAGCTTGTTATTACTTAGATTTGGATATATGTGTCAAATAGTTTCCTTTGAAAATCATATCTTGTCCTAAAACAATATCTCATTGGTTTATTACTTTGTCTTAACCATGAGTCAAATAATGTTTCCCTGAAAAACAAATATTATTGTTTTAGGCTAGACAAGGCATTAACCTTTCTCCCCAACACCAGGATAACTCTATATTTATACATGATAAGGCAAATAATTTCCAGCACACTATAGCAGTATAATTGGCATAATTTTTCCAGATTTGCATAAGTTATGAATCATTCATTAGTAACTCCATAGGATAACTTCATAAATGTTGGTCTTAAAAAAAAATAATAAAACCTTCTTTTATTTTAAAGATGTGGGGTACAATTCAGGATTAACCCTCTTTTCGATCTAATTCTCCATATATTGTTTTCTCCCATGAATTCCATCTGTATTAATGTGCATTCAGCTCCATTTTCCATCTTTTTTTTTTTTTGAGTCAGGGTCTTACTCCGCTGCCCAGGCTGGAGTGCAGTGGCAGATCATGGCTCACCACAGCCTCTACATCCTGAACTCAAGTGATCCTTTTGTCTCAGCCTCCCAAATAGCTAGGACTACAGGCATGTGCCACCATGCCCAGCTAATTTTTTCATTTTTTTGTAGAGATGAGGCCTTGCTATGTTTCCTAGGCTGGTCTCAAACTCCTGGGCTCAAGCAATCCTCTCGCCTTGGCATTCCAAAGTACTGGGATTGTAGGCATGAGACACTGTGCCTGGCTTCCATCCTCTGCTTACAGTTTAACATGGATTCTTTCATGTCCAGAGAGAGAAGAATTAAAAAGTGGAAGCAAAAAGGATAAAAAAATGGAGCTTCCAAGACTTTGGGGATAAATAAGAAAAAAACAACTTGGGAAAAGGATGGCATGAAAAGAGACTAGAAAGAGAAGCAGAGTATAATCTTGCTCTGATCATAATCTGCCCTCACGTCTGACTACAAACTGTGGAATTGTCTGCAGGAGCTACAGTTATCTGAAGACTTGACTGGGCTAGATATACAAGACAATTCATTTGCATGGCTTCAGTTAGATCTGGCTGTCTGCTGAGGGCTTAGCTTGAACTTTTGACAAATGCCTACATGTGTCTTGCTTCTTACAGCATGATGACTGGGCTCCCATCTTGAGTGCTAGCATCCCCAGGTGGAAAGTCCAAGTGGAAGCCACAAAACTTTTTATGATCTAGCCTTGAAAATCACAGAACATCAATTCCAATGTATTCTATTGGTCAAGCAAGTCAAAGTGCAGATTCAGAGAGGTACTGAACTGTATCACTCAGTAGGAAGAGTGACAAAGAATTTTCAGCTGTTCTTAATTAACTGCAGATATGAAAAAACTCTCTAGAAATGAAAATCATTATGATCAAAATTAAGTACTCAGTGTGTGGGTTTCATAGAATTTTTGACAAAGTTGAAGGAATTATTAGTGATCTGGAAGGTAGAACTGAAAGAGAATATTCAGAATATAAAATCCTCCTCCACCAAAAAAAAAAAAAAAAACTTTAAAAAAGGCAATGGATCTTGTGGCATCTTCAAGGTCACAAGCAGGAAAACAAAAAATAAAAGAGACAATGGAAGCCAGAAAAAAAAAGATTTTTTTTTCAATGCTCTAGAAAAATAAATAACTGCCAACATAAAATTATATGACTAGGGAAAATATTTTTCAAGAATATTTTACACAAACAAAAATTCAGATAATCCATTACCAGCAGACTCATATAAAAGGAAATACTAAATAAAAGGTGTTCTCGGTGGGTGCAGTGGCTCACACCTGTAATCCCAGTAATTTGGGAAGCTGAAGAGGGAGCATTTGCTTGAGCCCAGGACCAGCCTGGGCAAATTAGCCAGATATCGTCTCTACCAAAAAATTAAAGAAACTAGCTGGGTGTGGTGGCGCAGGCCTTAGTCCCAGCTACTTGGGAGGCTGAAACAGAAAGATCGCCTGAATCCAGGATGTCAAGGCTGCGGTGAGCCATGATTGTGCCACTGCACTCCAGCCTGGGTGGCAGAGTGAAACCCTGACTTAAAAACAAATGCAACAACAAAAAACTTAATTTAAAAAAAAGACATAACATCATTTCAGGTACCTGATCTCAAAACAGGTGAAGCGGGGACCAAAGGGGGGCCCAAACTTTCCCTGTACAATGACCACTTGTATACCTAATCCTGAAGTGTACCCCCCACCTTTTTTTTTAGAAAGCAGGATTTATTGAGAAGACAGAAAAGCTCCCCTGTGGGATGGGGACCCAATGGGGTTGCCCGCTCCACATCTTCAAAGTAAAAAATAAAAAATAACAAAAACAGAGAAAGAAAATTGAAACTAAAAAAAAGGCAAGAAAGGCGACAAAGAGGGACAGAACACCAGCGGACAAACAACAAGCACACACACGTGAACACATAATACTTAACGACGATACACACGGACTGGGCCCTGTTGATCCGCCGCTTGGCTCTCAGCTCCGACTCCATCCTTTTTGGCGCTCTGCGAAGCTGCAGCTGGGCCTTCGCGGCGGCCACCTCCGCCAGGGGCGCCGCGGCTGCGGCCGCGTCAGCAGGGGGCGCCAGGAAGCTGCCGCAGGAAGAACAGGTTCAACTTCCTGCTTCCCCGCGCCGCTGCCGCCTCAGGCTCCGCCGGCATGGGCAGCCCTCTGCCCTCCGGCGTCTGCCGCGTCCATGGCTTCTCCTGCTTCAGGGCCCTGTCCTTTCTCCAGCAACAGGTCTTCACGATGCGCAGCGACCAGCAGCTTCTCCGATCGTTGCTGGCGTTGTTGCAGAACGCCTCAGGCCAGGCGCCTCAGGTGGGCAGGGATCCTCAGCTGCCCAGCAGGAGGACTACGGGTAAGTGCCCCGAGGTGGGTTTCTAGAAAGTTCCGGTGTGGTAGTGCGCGCCTGTAGTTCCAGCTGCTTGGAAGGCTGAGGCGGAAGGATCGCTGAGCCCAGCAGGTCCAGGCTGCGGTGGGCGGGAGCGGCCACTGCACTTCAGTCTGGGCGACAGAGTGAGACTCCAACTCAAAAAAAAAAAGTTCCGAGCCTGCGACCCACAGCGCCTCCTGGGCGGTCTAGGGAGCCCTGGCCGGGATCCTCAGCCTTGGGGTGGCACGGGTGTGAAGCGGACCTATCTTTGGACATTTTTCGCCAGCTCTCGAGGCACGGCTGTCCCTTCTGTCTGCTCAGAGTCCTCCCTGTTTCTGACTCACCGAGCCCTGCTCCCTGACCCCTGCCGTAGTTCACATTTCCTTCTATTTCTTCAAATGATGACGTGGTTTCTGGCTTCTGATGGGACCTGGACTGATACGTGGGCCAAATGCTCTCCTTAAAAACACATTTTCAGACCCAGTTTTTAAAAATACCCCAATGTATTTGGCATACGAGAGGCATAGCTAAAACATAAGAAAGGCTGAAGGTAAAAATGTGGGAAAATATATACTAGAAAACGATCTTCCAAGAAAAGCTGACACGGCTATTAAAGCAAAGGTAATTACCAGAGATAAAGAGGAGCACTTTATAATGATAAGAATGTTCAGTTTACGGGAAGGTGTTAAAAAAAATTCTAAACTTCTATGATGACTGGTAACATGGCCTTAAAAAATATAAAGCAAATATGGACAGAACTATAAGAATAAATAGACATAATTATGATCACAGTGAAAGATCTTACTATTCCTCTCTCAGTAATTGACAGAACAAGCAGAAAAGAAAATCAGTTTCTAGATTAGAAAAATATAATGAACAGATTTACTTTTAATTCTTGCTTTTTTATTTTTATTTTTATTTTTGTAGAGACAAGGTCTTGCTATGTTGCTCAAGTGAGCCTCCTGCCTCAGCCTCCTGTAGTACTGGGATTGCAGACGTAGCCACCATGCTTGCCCTATTTCTTGCTTTTATTGCTTGCAGAAACCACAATTTTTCTAAAGGTAAAAGGATTGTTTATAGAAGTTGACTATCACACAATAGACTCTAAGTACATTTCAAAGTATTGGAATAGCATATATATTTCTGAACAAAATGAACTTACTCTGGAAATTTATTGTAGATGATAATAGAAAATATTCATACATTTGAAAATTTAGAAATACATTACCAAATAATTCAAAGATCAAAGAGGAAATCACAATGTAAATTAGACAGTTTTTTGAACTGAGTGATAATAAAAACACTGAGTGATATCAAAACTTGAGTGATGCAGCCAAATAGTGCTTAGAGGTTAATTTGTAAGCTAAAATGTATATATTAGGAAAGAGGAAAGATCACTGAATATCAGTGAACTAAGCATTCAAGAAATTAGAAAAAGCATAACAAATATATCCTAAAAGGTCAGAGTAGGAAATAATTAAGATAAGAGTAAAAATTAGTAAAAGAAAGCACAAATAACCATTTGTTCTAAGCTATTAAAAAAGTTTAGGTTGGGTGTGGTGGCTCATGCCTGTAATCCCAGCACCTTGTGAGGCTGAGGTAGGAATATTCCTTGAGTCCAGGAGTTTGAGACCAGCCTGGGCAACATAGCGAGACCTTGTCTCTATTAAAAAAAAAAAAAAGATTACTGAGACGCTATGCTGAACAACTTTATATCAACAATTTTGACATTTTAGAAAAAATGGTCAAATTCCTAGAAAAATACAACTTAATACAAAATAGTCTTATAGCCATTAAACAGATTGAACCTGTAATTAATTGCCACAAAAAAGCTTCAAGATGACTTCATTGTACACTTTTCTGCAATGTTTAAGAAAGAAAGAATGCCAGTAAAAAATTCTCTACCAGAGAATATGAGGCCAACATAATAACCTTGATACTAGAACTTAACAAGGATATAATGAAAAGTGAAAGTGACAGGAATATCATGAAAAAAAAATAACCTCTAAGAATATAGATGAAGGAATACTAAAATATTTCCAAACCAAATTCAGCAGTGTATAAATAAGATCATACATTTTATTAGTCTGCTTGAGCAGCCATAGCAAAATATCAGCGGGACTTCATGGCTTAAACAGCAGAGATTTACTTTCTCACAGCTCTGGATGCTGGAAAAGTATACGAAAAATGTTTCAGCAGGGTTTGGTTTTGGTAAGGGCTCTTTTTTTGGCTTGTAGATTGGGGATTTGCCATTACTTGGCCTTTTCTGGGTTTAGGAGTGAGGAGAGAGAGTCAGACCTTTGGTGTCCCTTACAAGGACACTATTTTTATGGGATTACTGCCACCTTTATGACTTCCTTTAACCATAACTACTTCTTTAGAAGTCCCATTTCTAAATACAGCTGCCTTGAAGGTTAGGGCTTCTATATATACATTTGGGGAGGTTCACAAATATTCAGTCCTTAACATACATCTTGACCAAATGGAATTTATTCAAGGAATGCAGTATAATTTAAACATAATCAGAATAAAAGAAAAACTATAGGATCCTTTCAATAGATGCAGAAAAATGCGTGTGATGATGCTGTTTAATATATATTAGCTGATAAAACTTAACATTCTTAGAAAACTAGGAATAGAAGAGAATTTTTTTAATCTACCAAAAGTTGACAGTAAGCATCGTACTTGATGAAGAAATGGCTGAAGTTTTCCTTTTTAAAAATTTTTTTTAAAAATAGAGATGAGGTCGTGCTTTGTTGATCAGGTCTGCCTCAACATGACTCCTGGCCTCAACATCCTCCCATCTTGGCTTCCCAAAGTTCTGGGATTACAGGCGTGAGCCACCACGCCCAGCCTAAAACTGGGCTTCATTTTGATGTCAGGAAAAACAAAGATGTTAGTTATCACTCCTTCTGTTTAGTGTTGTGATGGCTCTAGCTAGGGCAGTAAGGCAAGGAAAAGAAAAGCTGTCATAATTCCAGCTGCTGTAACAGAATACCGTAACAGAGACTGGGTGGCTTAAACAACAAACATTTATTTCTCATAATTCGGGGGGCTGGAGGTCTGAGATCAGGATGGCAACATGCTCTTCCTAGCACACAGACAACTGCCTTCTCACTGTTATCCTCACATGGTGGAGAGAGAGATCAGGCTCAGTTTCCTTCATTTCCTTCTAAGGGTGCTAACCTATCATGAGTGCTCCAAACTCATGACCTCTTCTAAACCTAGTTACCTCCCACAGGCTTCACCTCCAGATACTATCACATTGGACATTAGGGCCTCAACATACTAATTTTGGGGAGGGGGACACATATATTCAGCCTATAGCAAAACATATAAGGACTAGAAAGTGTGCTGGTTATTCAGCTTGAAACCTGCTTTGGGATGCTGGTTCTGGGACTCTGCAAACCATATTTCTTTGCTAGCTGGTTTCCTGCTATTCTCTGCCTGGAAGAGGCCCTGAGTCATGTGGAAATTGTGTGTTTCTGAGTCCTCTTGTAGTCACCTGGTAAATAGTTTTCACATATAGAGAGCTCTAATTTAACAGAAACTTTTGAGTTCTTATTGTCATTATTACTAGAGATAAAGAGAACTAGAAGTGAAACACTTTTAAAAATAGATTCATCAGCTTCAGTGTCCTGAAACATGTTTTGTTCTAAGGAGCAGTTTACATTTATTGGCATTAATCTGTTCAATCCATTATACCACCAAGAGAGCAATGGGCAGATGGGTTAGTCCAGGCTTAAATTACAGATGGGTTAGTCCAGGCTTAAATTACTGCATGACCTCATCCCTCTCTTTTGGATCCAGAGAAGTTTCCTGTCTGGGTGTGAAGTGTTTTCTTGCACTTGGCTTTAATCTCAAACACCAGATTCTGCCTATAAAGTTAAAACTCTACTTCTAATGGTATCTTTTCTCAATATGGGAAGTTCGTATACAAACTTTTCCCCATAACTCCAACCTGAATGCAGAACTGTGATCATGCTGTTCCTCTGTATACTCTGACCACACTTCTGTCTATGTACTTTGAATTATTTGACCCTATGAGCAGCATTTAACATGGCATTTCTTAGCATTTCTTCCTTGGGGAATGAGACATAGGTTGGGATATGAATCAAACTGATGAGGCTGCTTTAGATTATTTAACTATGGATGGTCCCTGACTTACAATGGTTTGACTTAACGATTTTTCAACTTTATGATTGTGCAGAAGCAATAATCGTTCAGTAGAAGTTATACTTTGATTATTTATACAACCATTCTGTTTTTCATTTTCAGTCCAGTATCAATAAATTATATGAATATTCAACACTGTGTTACAAAATATGCCTTGTGTTAGATGATTTTGCCTGGCTGTAGACTAAAGTATGTGTTCTGAGCACACTTAAGGTAAGTTAGTCTGAGTGATGAAGTTCAGTAGCCTAGGTGTATTAAATGCATTTTTGACTTATGATATTTTAAATTTACTATGGGTCTTTTGGCATGTAACCCCATTGCAAGTCAAGGAGCATCTATAATTGATTCCATTTGAAGAGGTAATCATATGTCAAGTATAGGTAAAGTAACTGAAGAGATGATGATCAGGGTGGTTGGAGGGAGACTCTTTAATTCTTAGGAATGTACACTGACCATGTAGAACAAGGGATGATAGTTTTATTCATATAATGTCAGACTAATGAGTTAAAATGAAGTAAAATGGGTTGTGTGCATTAGATACAGCTCCACTGATAAAATAATGATTTCCCCACTCCCACCCAGAACCTAGGCATGATCTAACTATAGAAAAGTTGTGTAAATATTACTATTAGAAAATTTTATGATTTTTGTCCTACTAGTGTGATGTCAATTTAGAATCTTATTGACTTTCCAGAAATCAAAGCAGTATTAATAGGAAATAGCTATGCCTCTGACAACTTCTTGAAAATACTATTATTTTACAGGGGCTTTGTGCAAGGTAATTAATTATGTAGTTTTCTATTTGTTCTTTGCAGTTTAATTAAGAAAGAGTTAAAATTTCCTCAGGATCTATTTTGGTAAATACATCCATAGCCAAACAAACAAGACTTTATGAAATGTAAATAATAATTTGTGTTCAGACAACTTATTTGGCCTATTTTTTTCTAAAAATATTTATAACAACTTTACTCATAATGACTAAAAAATAGAAGCAACTGAGATTCCTTCAATAGCTAAATGGGTATGCACAATGTGGTATATCCATATATTGGAATACTATTCAGTGATAAAAAGGAATGAGCTAGTAATTTATATAACAAAATGAGTGACTCTTAAATATATGCTGTCAAGTGAAAGAACTAGCCTGAAAAGCTTTTCAATTCTAGAGTTCACAGGGATTTGGGAGCTATGCAGAAATTTGCTGTTTCCCCAGGTTTATCATGGTAGCTGGGACCTCTGGTTAGAAATGAGGCTCCTTCCCTGTAGGGTGTGGGTACAAATGAAAATTGTCCTGATTTTTGGTGAGAAAGAAGTCAAAAGGCTAATAACTAGCATTATTGATTTTTTTTTTAGAGCCGGAGTCTCACTCTGTCACTCAGACTGGAGTGCCGTGGTACGCTCACAGCCACCCCAGCGTTGACCCGCTGGGCTCCGGCAATCCTTCCTCCTCAGCCTTCCAAGTAGCTGGAAGTATAGGTGCGCACAACCATGCCCAGCTAATTTTTTATGTATTGTAGAGGAAAGGTCTCACCAAGTTGCCTAGGCTGGTCTCATACCACGGGCTCAGGCAATCCACGTGCCTCGGCCTCCCAAAGTGCTGCGATTACAGGCTGAGCCACCGAGCCCGGCCAGCATGATCAGTTTTTAAAATTTTTAGTTGTTATTTTTTATACACAAATAAACAGTTGTGTAAGGCATTATCTGTTTTGCTTAACCTTTCCTCTGAGTCCTGTTCAGTAATAAAGAGAGTGGTATAGGCAATTTAATCTATTGCTTCACATGTCTAGTAATTTTTTATTATATACTGACATGGTAGATAAAAGTTGAAGAGACTCTGAATTCTGATATCATCCTCTAAAAAGTGTTAATTTTTTTTCTAGTAGGTAAGGTATTAGAGAAAATCCTGATCTTTTAGTATGGATCTGTTTAGTTTTTGTCCTGGGGCATATCCTTTTCCCTAGACTTGGTCTTTCCTCATAAGGCATGGCCCTTCTGGTATTTTAGTAGAGAGCTCAAGTTGTTTACTAAGTCCCTATAACTTAGATTGTGTGAGGAAAGGATCTAAGTTAATCTTTTCGTATGTATATGTACAATTGTCCCAGCAACATTTGTGGAAAAGATTTTTCCCCTATTGGATTGCCATGGGACTTTTGTCAAAAATCAATTGAACACTAATGGTTTATTTCTGGACTCAAAATTTGGTTCTGTTTTAAAATATATCTATCCTATGTTAGTACCATACTCTTTTTTTTTTTTTTTTGAAAGCAGGATTTATTGAGAGGACAGATAAACTCCCACAGTGGGCGGGGACCCAAAGAGGTTGCCTTTTTTTTTGAGTTGGAGTCTCACTCTGTCATCCAGGCTGGAGTGCAGTGGTACTCTCACAGCCACCCAGCATCGACCTGCTGGGCTCCAGCGATCCCTCTGCCTTTACCTCAGCCTTCCAAGTAGCTGTAACTACAGGTGCGCACTACCACACCCAGCTAATTTTTAAATTTATTGTAGAGACAGGTCTTGCCAAGTTGCCTGGACTGGTTTTGAACTCACGGGCTCAGGCAGTCCACTCACCTCAGCCTCCCAAAGTGCTGGGATTACAGGCTGAGCCACCAAGCCCAGCCTCCACCATATTCTTTTAATTATTGTAGCTGTATATTAGGTTTTGAAATAAGGTAATATAGGTCTTCTAATTTTGTTCTTTTTTTTTTTCTTTTGAGACATGGTGTTACTCTGTTGCCCAGGTTGGAGTGCAGTGGCACAGTCACAGTTCACCATAGCCTTGAACTCCTGGGCTCAGGTGATCCTTCTGTCTTGATCTCCTGAGTATGCTGGGACTACAGGCGTGTGCCACCACATTTGGCTAATTAAAAAATTTGTTTTTGTAGAGACAAGGTCTTGCTATGTTGCCTAGGCTGGTCTCAAACTCCTAGGCTCAAGCAGTCCTCCTGTTAGCCTCCCAAAGTGCTGGGATTACAGGTGTTAGCCACCATACCTGGTCTGATCTTGTTTTTTTAAGATTGTTTTTTGCTATTCTAAGTTCTTTGTACTTCCATGTACATTTTAGAATTAGCTTGCCAAGTTTGCAAAAATAAACCTGGTGGGATTTTGAAAGGGATTTCACTGATTTTATATATCAACTGGGGGAGCATAGCCATCTTAATAATACTGAATCTTCCAATCTGTGAACCTGCAATGTCTTTCTATTTATTTAAATCTTTTAAAATTTCTTTCAGCAGTGTTTGTATTTTTACATACAAAATCTTAGTTAAGTTTATTCCTAACCATTTTGTTCTTTTGGATTATATTGTATATAGAGTTATTTTCTTATTTTCATTTTCATATTTTTTACTGGAGAAATACAACTGATTTTTGTATATTGATCTTGAATAGTGTATTGATATTGCTAAACTTACTTAGTTCTAATAACTTTGTGGGGGGGTTCTTAGAATTTTATACATATAGGATCACGTTGCCTACAAATAAAGACAGTTCTGTTACTTTCCTTCTATCCTGGAGACTTTTACTATCTTTTTCTTGCCGGATTGTACTTACTAGAGTTGCTCGTATAATGTTGAAGAGCTGAGAGCAGAGATGTTTCCTTCTTCCCAATATTAGGGAGAAAGCCTTCAGTATTTCACCATTAAGTATAATGTTGTAGGCTTTTTGTAGATGCCCTTTATCAGGTTGAGGAAGTTACTTTCTATTCCATGTTTGCTGAGAATTTTTTGTTTTCTATTCTTGAATACCTTTTAGATATTGTTAATTGTTTTTTCTGCATGTGTTAAAATGATCATGTGTTCTTTTTTCCTTTTTTCTTTTAAAATGGTATATTGATAGATTTCTGGATGTTAAATCAGCCTTGCACGCTGGAATAAATACCAACTAATCATGGTGTAGACTCTTTTTTACGTGTTACTGGATTTAGTTTGCTAGTATTTTATTGTGTATCGTTGTGCCTGTATTCATGAAGGATACTGGTTTGTAGTTTTCTTGTGATGTTTTTGTCTAGCTTTGATAGTCGGTTAATACTGACCTTTTAAATCATTCCTCCTCCATTTTCTAGGAGAATCTGCAAAGGATTGGTACTATTTCTTCCTTAAATATTTGAAAGAATTCACCAGCAAAGCTGACTGAATGTGGCATTTTCTTTGAGGATAGATATTAATTCAGTTTCTTCACTTGTTATAGGAGGTGGTAGGCAGACTAATGGATCCCTAAAGATATTGTTTTAATTCCTAGAGCTTGTGAAGACAGTCATGTGTTGCTTAGTGATGGAGGTATGTTCTGAAAAATGTGGATAGTGTAGATTGTTGCTTTTAGACTACAAACCTGTAAAGCATGTTTCTATATTGAATACCATAGGCAGTTATAACACAGTTGGTATTTGTGTATCTAAACATAAAAAAGTTATAGTAAAAATACAGTACAGTGTATTATAGTCTTATGGGGCCACAGTGGTAAATATGGTCTGTCATTGACTGAAACATGTGATGCATGACTGTATGTTGCTTTACATGGAAAAAGGGATTTTGCATATGTGATTAAGTTAAGGAGTTTGTGATGGAGAGGATATCCAGGATCATCCAGGTGGGCCCAATGTAATGACAATGATTCTTAAAAGTGAGAGAGAGAGAATAAGAGGTCAGAGAGATGCAATATGCAAAGCACTTGACCCTCCATTGCTTGCTTTGAAGATGGAAGAAGGTGTCCTTGAGCCAAGGAATGTAGGTGTCCTTATAAACCGGACAAGTCAAGGAAACAGATGGTCCCTTAGCACTGCCAGGGGGGAATGTAGTTCCCTTCTTACACTTTGGTTTTAGTCCAGTGAGACTGACATGCTTTTAGCAGAGAGCTGAACTTCTAACCTACAGAACTGTAAGATAATACACTTGAATTGTTTTAAGCCATTAAATTTGAGACAATTTGTTATAGCAGTAATAGAAAATGAATACATAGGCCATTCATAAATTCTGTTTCTTCAGTTTTAAAAATTTTTCTTAAAATTTAATATTTTTTTAAGAGACACAGTCTCCCTATGTTGTCTAGGCTTGTCTTGAACTCCTAGGCTCAAGCAATCCTCCCACCTTGGTCTCCCAAAGTGCTGGGATTACAGGTGTGAGCCTCCATGCCTGGCATTCAGTTAGTTTTAATAATTTGTGTCTTTCAAGGAATTTGTCCTTTTTTTTTTTTTTTTTTTGAGACAGGGTCTTGATATATTTCCTAGGCTAGTCTTGGACTCCTAGGCTCAAGTGATCCTCCCAAGTAACTGGGATTAGGCATGCACCACAGTGCCCAATTTATTTCATTTTCTCTAACTTGCTGGCATAAAGTTGATAATATTTTTCAACAATTCTCTCTCTCTCTCTCTCTCTCTCTCTCTCTCTCTCTCTCTCTCTCTCTCTCTCGTGGAGCCTGGACCTGCTGGGCTTAGGTGATTCTTCTGCCTCAGCCTTCCAGGTAGCTGGGACTATAGGCCCATGCCACCACACCCAGCTAATTTTTTGATTTATTATAGAGATGAGGTCTCGCCAAGTTGCCCAGGCTGATCTGGAACCTGTGGGCTCAGGCAATTCTCTTGCCTTAGCCTCCCAAACTGCTAGGATTACAGGCAAAAGCTACCACACCTGGCTTATTGATTTTTCTATTCTTTATTTGATTTATTCTGTTCTAATTTCTATTATTTCCTTCCTTCTGCTCATTTTAGTTTAGTTTGAATTCATATTCGGTTTTATCATGAGTATAGTTAGATTGACATCTGCCATGTTGCTGTTTGTTTTCTGCGTTACTCATATGTTTTTTGTTCCCGTTCTTTCTTTATTGCCTCCTTTTGTATTAAATAGGTATATTCTAGTGCACTATTTTAATTCCTTTGTGAGATATTTTGCTTTTTAAAAAACAATTATAGGCTGGGCTCGGTGGCTCAGTCTGTAATCCCAGCACTCTGGGAGGCCAGGGCGAGAGGATTGCCTGAGCCCGTAGGTTCGAGACCAGCCCGGGAAACTTGGTGAGACCTTGTCTCTACAATAAAAATAGCTGTGTGTGGTAGCATGCGTTCCAGCTACTTGGAAGGTTGAGGTGGAAGGATCACTGGAGCTCAGAAGGTCGACGCTGGGGTGGCCTTGAGTGTGTGTACCACTGCATTCCAGCTTGGACGTAGGAGTGAGACTCCAACTCAAAAAAAAAAAAAATTACATACTAAGTGGTAGATCTTAGGGATTACAATATGTGTCTTAATTTATCATAATGACTTCAGATTAATGCTTACTTGATTCTAGTAAAGTATAGAAACTTTATGATATTGTGCTATCATTGTCAATCATATTGCATCTACATATATTATAAACACAGCAATACAGTATTAACAATTATTGAATTGTGCAATGGTATGTCTTTTTAAAGGAGAGAAGATGAAAAATATAGTCTATTGTTTTTTCCATCATTTCTAGTATTATTTTTCTTCCTGTGAATTTGTGTTACCATGTATGTCATTTCCTTCCTCCAGCCAGTAGTTCTATCTCTTCATCCTCCTTTGTGCTATTATTGTCATATATATTACATACTAATATGTTATAAGCTCACATTATAATTATTGTATTGTGACTTTGTTTTCAAATTAGTTGAGATGAAAAGAGAAAATATATATTTATATAGTCTTCTGTCATTACCTTCATAATTACCTTTACCGTGTTCTTTACTTCTTTGTAAGGATTTGAGATACTTTCTGGTGTCATTTCTTTTTAGGCTGAATAACTTTAATATGTCTTAATAGCTTCATAGAGATACAATTTACACTATATACAATTCCCCCATTTAAGTATACAATTGAATGTTTTTTAGTATCACAGATATGTGTAATCATCATCACAGTCAGTTGTAGAATATTTTCATCACCTTAAAAGAAAATCCCAGCTGGGTGCAGTGGCTCATGCCTGTAATCCCAGCCCTTTGGGAGGTTGAAGTGGGAGGATTGCTTGAGCCCAGGAGTTTGAGACTAGCCTAGGCAACATAGTGAGACACTGTCTCTAAAAAATATATAAATAAATAAATAAATAGCTGGGTATGTTGGCACACTCCTGTAGTCCCAGTTACTGGGGAGGCTGAGGTGGAAGGATCTCTTGAACCCAGGAGTTCATGGATGCAGTGAGCTGTGATTGTGCCACTGCACTCCAGCCTGGGCAACAGAATAAGACCCCAACTCAAAAAAAGGAAACCCTTTGCCCTTTAGCTGTCATCCCCTAACCAACCTCACCCCCGTCCCCCTGCAGCCCTAAGCAACCACTTATCTACTTTCTGTTTCTATAGATTTCCTATTCTAGACTCTCATATAAATTGAATCATATGTGGTCTTTTGTGACTGTCTTCTTTGACTTAGCATAATACTTTCAAGGTTCATTTGTTTGTTTGTTTGTTTGTTTAGTAGGAGTCTCCCTCTGTTGCCCAGGCTGGAGTACAGTAGCATGTTCACTGCCACCACAGCCTCTACCTGCTGGGCTCACAAGACCCTTCCACCTCAGCTTTCCAAATAGCTGGAACCACAAGCACGTACCACCATGCCCAGCTAAGTTTTTGATTTATTGTAGATATGAGGTCTTGCCAAATTGCCCACGCTGGTTTTGAAACCCTGGACTCAAGCAGTCCTCTCATCTTTACCTCCCAAAGTGCTGGGATTATAGGCATGAGCTACTGCGTCCAGCTGGTTCATTTGTATTGTTTTATAAATTATTCATCATTTTCATGGATGAACAATATTCTGTTGTATGATATACCATATTTTGTTTATCTGTTTGTCCATTGATGGACATCTTTGGCTATTATGAATAATGCTGTAGAAGCATTCATGTACTAGTTTCTTTGGAGACATGTGTTTTCATTTTTGGGGGGTATAGAATTAAGAATGGAATTGTTGGGTCATATAGAAACTCTATGTTTAATCGTTTGAAGAACTGCCATACTACTTTCCAAAACTGCTGCCCCATTTCACATTGCTGCCAGCAGTGTATGAGGGTTCCAGTTTCTCCACATCCTTGCCGATAACAATTTTGCTCATGATTTTGTGAGTTACAAATTTAGGAAGGGCCCAAATAAGAAGTTCTTACTTTGGTCATCTCATGTGGTTACAGTCAGATGTCTGTATCTTCTGCAGTCTTCTGAAGATGGATCTGAGTTGGATGTCCAAGATGAGTCATTCATATAGCTAGCTACTGGTTGATGCTGTCTGTTAACTAAAGCTCAGCTAGCTGTTGACCAGGGCATCTGTGTGTGCCTGCTTTAGCATGGTCCTCTTCTTTTATGGTGGCCAGTTCCCCTAGAGATGATTTATTTTTACAAATAATTTTATGAGTATATATATATATTTTCTGTAAGTTATATTTCTTTTTCAATCAGGTTTTTTCCTTTTATAATTTCTTTTTTGATATAGTTCCATTTTTCTTTAATCATTTTAATTATCTTTATATAATTTATTTGATAATATTTTAATCTGTTTTTGGAAATCTAGTCCCACTGTTCACTTTGTCCATGGAATCTGGCACATGTAGACTGTTTCCTTACATGTTTTATAATTTTAGATTGTGAGCTCATTTCAATGTGGTTTCATCTTTGAGGATCCTGTGCAATGTAAGTTGAAGTCATGTTCACTTACTGCCAATTTCTACTTGCTTCTGTTAAGTGCCCAAGGCTGTTAGTAGTTGATGGCTACAGTTATGTTCAGGAACATTCAGTGGACAATCCTATTAATCTTTCCTTTGAAGCATTTAAAAAAAATAATAGGATTTCTGGAATCAAGACTTCACCTTTAGTTTTTTTGTTTTGTTTTTTGAGTCAGAGTCTTACTCTGTTGTCCAGACTGTAGTGCAGTGGCATGATCAGGTCTCACTGCAGTCTTGAACTTCTGGGGTCAAGCAATCCTCCCTCCTCAGCCTCCCGAGTTAACTGGGACTACAGGCATATGTCACTATGCCCAATTATTTTTTTAAATTATTATTATTTTTTTTGTAGAGACAAAGTCTCACTATGTTGCCCATGCTGGTTTCAAACTCCTGGGCTTAAGCAATACTCCTGCCTTCGCCTCCCAAAGTGCTGGGATTACAGGCATGAGCCACCATGCCTGGCCCACCTTTAATTTTTAAATGCCCTTAAATAAAATTAATTTTGACAAAAGTTTAAATTATAGGCTTGGATACATTTGAACTGCTTTCCTCATACAAATAGAGAAATTTCATTTTAAATTTTTTAAATAAAGCTTAAAACTGTGAAGTTATTCTTATTGCAATAAATATAGGTCCTGATATAAAACATAATTTTACTATTTTAATGATTTTGATAGTGTAAATGTTAACTATATGTTAGATATCTTAAGTGCTTTATTTATCTCTCCTGTAAACCTAGAAAGGTATGTATTATTGTAACTGAACCCAGGCTTGACTGCTGTTGCTCAAAAGAAACAAGGGTAATGAAAGAAAAATAAACTTTTTCAAGAGCCGGCAACCTGAGGAGATGGGGGACTAACATCTCAAAGACCATCTCAAGTTAGTACACATTTCAGGTTCTTGTTATGCTAAGGGCAGGGAGAAGAGAAGAAGGTAGGGATCAAAAGGTGACCAGGAACCAAGGTTAGTGAGGACCACAGGTATCTGGGCCCCAGCAGGATCTAGGAAAAGTTGTGAAATGTCTTTGTCCTTGGTTAATGGAATTCTTGTTCCTTTAAATCTTTAACAAAACATAGTTAGTGCACATACTCCTCTTTTTCCCATATTGAGTCTTGACAGCTGCATACTTGTTGCTCCTATGTTATCTTTTCAGTGTTTCAAAACTTTTATTTTTTTTAATTTAAAATTTTTGGGAGTGGTTGGAATCTCACTCTGTTACCCAGACTGAGTGTAGCGGCACTCTCACAGCCATCCCAGCGTCGACCTGCTGGACTCTAGTGATCCTTCTGCCTCAGCCTTCCAAGTAGCCAGAACTACAGGCATGTGTTACCACGCCCAGTTAATTTTATTTATTTATTTATTTATTTATTTATTTATTGTAGAGACAAGGTCTTGCCAAATTGCCTGGGCTGGTCTTGAACCTGCGGGCTCAAGCAATCCACTGGCCTCGGCCTCCCAAATACTGGGATTACAGGCGGAGTCACTGAGCCCAGCCTTCAGTGTTTCAACATTTTCTGACCTACGTGCAAGCATGAACAGAGACCAGAGGCACCCTCCCTCCATCTAAAATGGAATTAGTTATGCTAGACTTTTGTCATTTTACTGTTAAAATTATTATTCACTTTTCTAAATAGAGGCACTGAAGCTCAGAGAAGGGTGGGTCTCTGAAATACAGAGAAGATGTATTTCTGTTTGACTTCAAAGATTGCATGTAAACAGCAAGATGTTAGTTCTTTTATTAAGTATTTTTCAAATGCTGTGCTAAAAACAGATATATACAGGGCAGCTATAGGGTTTTTTTCAACATAGTTACTTTAGAACCCAGGGCGACAAAGCTGCTCCTGTCTTGAACATCGCTGATTACTGTGCCAGAAGAAAAAGAACTCTAGGATGTCTTGTACCAACAATTAAATGCTCTGGTTCAGAAATAACACACACCATTCCGCTCACAACTCATTGACCAGTACTGGCCACTTTTCCCACTCACGCACAAGTGAATTGAAATCCTGTCTCATTCATGGGTCACATAACAACATTTGGCCAGTGACAGACTGCATATACTATGGTGGTCCCATACTATTATGATGCACTGTGCCATATTTTTACTGTACCTTTTTTATGTTTAGATATACTTAGATATACAAGTACTATTTGTTATGATTGCCTGCACTATCCAATGCAGTCACGAGCTCTACAGGTTTATAACCTAGGAACAGTAGGCTATAGCATATAACTTAGGTGTGTACTAGACTGTAACATCTCGGTTTGTGTTTGGTGCACTCTGTGATTGCACAATGACAAGGTCGCCTAATAACACATTTGTCAGAATGTATCCTCTTTGTTAAGCAATGCGTGGTTGTATATGCCTAGGAGGCAGAGATATTTAGTGAACTAAATATTTAATAAATGTTTAATGACTGGATATCAATTTCAACTAATGGTTGGTGACTTCCAAGGTCATAATATGGTTTCAACAGTTCCAGACATCACATCCAAAAATGCAGCACTCGGTAAAGAAACAACACTCTTCTTAATGGTGAGGAAATTTTAATTTTCCTTAGAAGCTTCCGACAGACTTCCTTCATTTAGTATTGGCCAGAACTGTATCACATGTCCATTTTTAACCAGTCTCTTGCAAGAGGAATAAGATTATGGTGGTTGGCTCAACTCAGTTGGGATCTCTCTTTTAGAAGGGGTTGGGTCACTTTCCCCAAAAACTCATAGCTGTCTGAAACTTGTATAAATGTTGGAAAAGATATTTCTCTGGCTCTTCCTAGTAAACCAGATCCACAAAGGATCTGTCAATAACTCAGGTATTGAAACAAAATTGAGGACGTGAGGAAATGAATGTAGGTAGGAAATCACCCTGTGCTACAAAGGGAAAACCAGGAGGGCTAGAAGCGTCAAGAAAAACAGTGTAGTAAGGGTTGAAATAAATAACTTCTAAGATCCTATCCCAAAAAGAATAGATATATCTTTCCATTTATAAATTATGTTTATTACTGAAGAATTTTCATTTGGTACAAAGGTCGATATTTACCTTTTTCCAGAATGGCCTGATTTACCATACTGCCTTTAAAATAACCAATGTTTACTGAGAATTTACTTTGTGCCAGGCACAGGTGGCTTGCTACATGGATTATATCATATAATTTAATCCTTATAGTAATTGGGTAACAATCAGCCCTCTCATTTTACAGATTAAAAACTGAGATCAGTTCTGATATGTAATTTGACTAGATGTTAAACCAAAATAATTTGGTTCCAAAGTTAATGTTAAACCAAAATAATTTGGTTCCAGATTTGTGTTCTTAGTTCTGTGTTAGTTCTGCTTCCTCTACTAGTAATACTCATGTAATTAAGAAGTGTTTTTGTTTGTTTGTTTTTTGTATTCCTACTTGACAAACACACCAAACCCTGTCCTTGATTTTGGGGATTCATCAGTGAAGAAAACGAATTTATGTCTTCATGAGTTGACATTGTAGTGGAGGAGACAGATGAATAAAATAGTAAGATAAAAGTTTATTAGAAGATAAATAGCATGGAGAAAAATAAAATGACTTGAGATGAAATCACAAGGTAACATTTACCCAAAACCTTGGAAGACAGGAAGAAACATGTCCTAAAGAAATCAGCAGGAAGAATGGTCAAGCTGACAGACCAGCTATTGCAAAGGTTCGGAGGTGGATGCCTGCCTGATGAGTGTGAGAGACAGTAAGGAGGCCAGGGTGGCCATAGTAAATGGACCTAGAAGGTGAATTGGAGGCGATAAGATGAGCGAGCCCCTTGGGACCATATATATTTATATATATGTTGTTATAAGATCTATGGGGAAGATAAAAAGCCAAGGGAGACGTGTGAGCAGAGGGTTACATCTGCCTTCATTTTAAAAGGGCCACTCTGGCTACTCTATGGAGAATAGCAAGGAGGCAGTTGCGGTAATTCTAATGAGATGGTGGTATGCTGGGCCAAGGTGATAACAGTGGATTAGTTCCATATATCTAAATATACTTTAAAGATACAGCTAACAGCTGATGACTTGGATGTAGGATATAAGAAAGAGAGAGAAACCCAAGGATAACTCCAGGGTTTTTTTCACCTGAGCTAAAGAATGAACAGAAGTGGGAAAGGAGGGGTTTAGGTGGTTCAGAAGATCAGGAGTTAAGTTTTGGACAGACACATTTGAAATCTCATTAAACTTCTAATTTTTTTTTTTTTTTTGAGTCAGAGTCTCACTCTGTCACCCAGGCTAGAATGCAGTGGCATACTCATGGCCACCGCAGCTTTGACCTGCTGGGCTCAGGCAATCTTTCTGTCTTAGCCTTCCAAGTAGCTCGAACTACAGGCATGTGCTACCATGCCCAGCTATTTATTTATTTATTTATTTGTTATGGAGATGTGGTCTCACCATGTTGCCCAGACTGGTCTCAAACCTGTGGGCTCAGTCAATCCTCTCGCCTCAGACTCCCAAAGTGCGGGGATTACAGGTGTGTCACCACACCTGGCTCATTAAACTTTTTTTTTTTTTTTTTGAGTCAGAGTCTTACTCCATTTCCCAGGCTGGAGTGCAGTGGCATGCTCACGGTCACTGCAACCTCGACCTGCTGGGGTCTGGTGATTCTTCCTTCTCAGCCTTCCAAGTAGCCAGAACTACAGGTATGTGCTACTATGCCCAGCTAATTTTTTGATTTATTGTAGAGATGAGGTCTCACCATATTGCCCAGGCTGGTCTCAACTCCACAGGCTCAGGCAATACTCTTACCTCGGCCTCCTAAAGTGCTGAAATTACAGGCTAAGCCACCAAGCCTGGCCTCATTAAACTTCTAAGTGGAAATTTAAAAAAAAAATTAAAGAAGGCACTTGGGCATAATACATTTGATCTTTTAAACTTTAACTTTAAAATTTGCTGACTCTTCCAAAGAATATTTTCATTTCAAAAAAATCATTAAGAAAGAACAGTTCTGGGCAACCCCCTCGGGTCCCCTCCTACTCAGGGAACTTTTCTGTCCTCTTAGTAAATCCTATTTAAAAAAAAAAAAAATCATTCTAAGGCTGGTTGTGGTGCTTCTTGCCTGTAACCCCAGCACTTTGGGAGGATGAGAAGGGCGGATTGCTTGAACTTAGGAGTTTGAGACCAGCCTTGGCAAAATAGCAAGACCTTGTCTCTACAAAAAAATCAAAATATTAACTGGGTGTGGTAGTGCACGCCTATAGTTCCACTTACTCAGAAAGCTGAGGTGGGGGAGGCTGAGGCAGGAGGATTGCTTGAGTCCAGAAGTTTGAGGCTGTGGTAAACCATGATCTAGCCTGGGTGACAGAGTGAGACCCCGATGCAAAAACAAACAAACAAAAAAACAGTTCTAAAACAAATTGTTACTCTTATGTAAATAGTTGATAGGGCAGTATTGAGTATTTACTGAGAGAAGCATCATAGCATAGTGGTTTGGTGTACTGATACTAGAGCCAGTATACTGGGATTTTTAAAAAATTTAATTTGTATAAGTTTATGGGGTTCAACTGTGATTTTGTTATATGGATATCTTGTGTAGTGGTGAAGTCAGGGCTTTTGGTGTAGTCATTATTATACATTGTACCCTGGATTTAAATCCTTGTTCTACTTATTGGCTGTATGAATTACTTTGCCTGTCTGTGCCTCAGATCTGTCATCTATATGATGATAAAAATAATACCTATCTAAAAGGGATTAAATTTGTTTATATTTGTAATGTGTTTAGAACAGTGCCTGAACATAGTGCTAAATATGATATTATGTCTTTCAGATAATTTGCAAAAACTTGTTTTATGTTTAACTTGCCTTAAATATACTCAAGAGGCCCTAAACAAGCTATATCATCTCTTTCAGAAAGGTTGTGTGTTTCAAATAAAGCCAAGCATCTGCAAAGATGTGCCAATGAAAAATGTAACACGCCCAGGAAGGAATGTGCTTTCTATGAAAGCTTTTATGTTTTTGGTCTGCTTGCTATATAGTAGTACGGAAGGAGTCTTAAAATTAGTAGTCTTATAAAAGCAGTAAAAAAAATTCACAATGCTATGCCCATTCTATAGACTTAGGGCTCAGTATCTGACTGAAGTTGCTCATACTTTTAAGCAATAGTGCTTATCAAACTACTTTTCCAAGGAGGTTTTCACCTTTTCATAAATTTTGCAAATGTTCTGTAGAAACTATTTATTTATGTATTGACTCAGGTCTCACTCTACCACCCAGGCTGCAGTGTAGTGGCACAATCTTGGCTCACCACAGCCTCGACCTCCTGGGCTAAGATGATCCTCCTAACTCAGCCTCCTGAGTAGCTGGGCCTACAGGCAAGCACCACCACACTTAGCTAATTTTTTTTTCTTTTTAAAATCAGATTGGCTTTTGAACTCTCAATTATTTGATTATTTTGTAGAGATGAGGTCTCGCTGTATTGCCCAGGCTGGTCTTGGACTCCTGGACTCAAGCAATCTTCCAGCCTCAGCCACCAAAGTGCTGGGATTACTGGCCTATAAAAAGGTGTTTATTATGAGGGAATTATTTCTTTTTGTTTTGGTGCTGAATCTCTATTTACTATGTACAACCTGCTCAGCTGTGTCAGTTTTCCACCTTCAGCAATGTTGAAAGGAAGGTTTTAAGCTTAAAAAATTTTTGTTGTTGTTGTTGAAGTCTTGCTCTGCCACCCACACTGGAGTACAATAGCATGATTATGGCTAACCACAGCCTAAACCTCCTGGGCTCAGGTGATCCTTCTGCCTCAGCCTCCTGAGTGGCTGGGAGTACAGGTGTGTGCCACCACATCCAGCTGTTTTTTCAATTTTTTGTAGAGATGAGGTCTCACTGTGTGCCCAGGATGGTCTTGAATTTGTGGGCCCAAGGAATCCTCTCACCTTGGTTGCCCAAAGTGCTAGGATTACAGGCATGAGCTGCCATGCCTGGCCTTAAGGATTCTTTGGACAAGATGATTTCCACTTTTGATTCCTAACTCAAAATGGAGACCATATTGCATAGGACCACCTTTAGTCTATGTAGGTTGAGTGGGATGGACCCTGCTGTCTGAATGGGGACTGTGATACAGACCTGGCCAATTGGGGCTTTTCTTGGGACTTTTGCTGGAACAATTGGGATAGAGGAGTTTCCTTTGTTGGAATTTCTGGAGATACTGGTGGTTATCTCTGCCAGTGTATGAAGAAAACGTGTTGGGAAATAAAAGTAGTACAGAGGAAAGCAGTGGTAAGACAAATAAAATATATTTTTGATTATTTTAAACTCCATTTCTGAATTACTCACTTATATGATTCAGTAAACTTTCCTCCCTACCTTAAAAATCAGGCTTCCAGTCCTCTATAAATGATGGAATCTAAATTACTGATCTATGGCATATTTTATGTAAAGCTTTCCTTTACTTCTCTAGGTGTGGCAATGCAGGTTTTACTATCTAAGCATTAACTAATTTTTTTGTTTTTTTGAGTTGGAGTCTCACTCTGTCGCCCAGACTGGAGTGCAGTGGCCGCTCCCGGCCACCGCAGCCTCGACCTGCTGGGCTCTGGCGATCCTTCCGCCTCAGCCTTCCAAGTAACTGGAACTACAGGCACGCGCTATCATGCCCAGCTAATTTTTGATTTCATTGTAGAGATGAGGTCTCGCCAAGTTGCCCAGGCAGGTCTCGAACCTGCAGGCTTAGGCAATCCACTCACCTCAGCCTCCCCAAGCGAGGGATTACAGGCTGAGCCACCGAGCCCAGCTGCATTAATTAAATTTTTTTTTTTTTTTGAGTTGGAGTTTCACTCTGTACCCAGACTGCAGTGCAGTGGCCGCTCCCGGCCGCCACAGCCTCAACCTGCTGGGCTCCAGCGATCCTTCCACCTCAGCCTTCCAAGCAGCCCGAACTACAGGTGCACACTACCACGCCCGGCTAATTTTTGATTTATTGTAGAGATGAGGTCTTGCCAAGTTGCCCAGGCGGGTCTTGAACCCGCGGGCTCAGGCAATCCACTCACCTCAGTTCCCAAAGGCACAGATTACAGGCTGAGCCACCAAGCCCGGCAACTAATTTTCAAAAATTCAGTTTCATATCTCTATGTTGCCCAGGCTGAACTTGGACTCCTGCGCTTGAGTGATCCTCCTACCTTGGCCTCCTGAGTAGCTGGATATAGGCGTATGCACCACACCTAGCTGTAGATCACATACACACTTGTAGCATATAAAACAAAAAATTAATTAACATGCAGAATTTATAAATATGTCCTGTTATTTCTGGCTACAATTGAATTTTGTGATAATTTGAAAACTGTAATTGACAATATCAGAATAAGGCATCTAGTCAGAAAAGCAAATGAGTAAAGAAATGATTTCAAAAGAAAACATTATTTTATCCAGCAAGAAGGGAGGGCATTCTCTGTTTGACAAATACTTTCATATTACAAACCACAAAGTTTATTATAGGTCTGCAGTTCCTTTTTCTGAAACTCGGGGCCAGCTAAATACTTAAAACTGGAATTCTTCTTAGGGTTCCTTTTTTGTTGTAGGGTCTTATGTTGTATTAGATACTTTCCTCAAATGTTTGCTGATGCTTATCTGTGTGTTTTATATATATATATATATATTTTTTTTTTTTTTTTTTTTTTTTTGAGTGGGAGCTTCATTCGACCTGCTAGGCTCAGGTGTTCCTTTCATCTCAGCTTCCCAAGTAGCTAGGACTACAGGAACGTGTGACCATGTCTGCTAATTTGTTTATTTTACTGTAGAGATGAAACCTGGCCATGTTGCCCAGGCTGGTCTTGAATCCCTGGGCTCGGGCAATCCTTTCGCCTCAGCTTCCCAAAGTACTGGGATTACAGACATGAGCCACCATGCCCATCCTAATTATATTTGAATTTGAAGCACTAAAAAGCTGATCAGAGCATATTTCACCACCACTGCCTTGGGCATCTCCATTTGGAGGGCTTTATTACTGAAATGACTTTTTCTTTAGGGCCTCAAATATCCAGTACTGTATATCTTTTTTCCTGGGAGGGATTCCTCCACTCTCCTGCCAGGAGTGGGGAAACTGATGGTATTCTGGACATAAGCTGGAAAGGAGCCTGTGGTGTCATGGTTCAGCATGATTTGGGGGATTGGCTCAGTGGCGTGACTGCTCCTTTTTTTTTTTCTTTTTTTTTTTGGAGTCAGAGTCTCACTCTGTTGCCCAGGCTAGAGTGCAGTGGCATGCTTATAGCTACCACAGCCTTGACGTGCTGTGCTCAGGCGTCCTTCTACCTCAGTCTTCCTAGTAGCTGGGACTACAGGTGTGTGCCACCACACCCAGCTAATTTTTAAATTTGTTGTGGAGACAAGGTCTCACTGTGTTGCCCAGGCTGATCTTGAACTCCTGGGCTCAAGCAATCTTCTGCCTCAACTTCCCAAAGTGCTGGGATTACAGGTGTGAACCACTGCACCTGGCCCTGACTGCTCTTTGCAAATAAATTTTCAGTTATGTTTGCACATTTTTGTATGCAATAGTTCTATCACTTGCACATTTTTTGTGTGTGATAAAATATACTTAACAAAATTTACATTTTTCCCTGTTTTTTAGTATGCAATTCACTGACATTAACTACATTCAGTGTTGTGCAACCATCACCACTGTCCATTTCCAGAACTTTTCATCAACTTAAACAAGCTGTGTACCCACTAAATAACTACCCGCCCTTCCTGTCCCCCTCCAGGGCCTGGTAACCTGTATTCTATTTTTTTTTTGTTATGAACTTGATGTTGCCTATTCCAGGTGTCTTATAAAAGTTGAATCATACAGCATTTGTCCTTTTGTGTTTTTACCTTCTTATATTTTTCTTGCTTTTTTTTTTTTTTTGAGTTGTAGTCTCACTCTGTTGCCCAAGCTGGAGTGCTGTGACACACTCACGGCCACTCCAGCGTTGACCTGCTAGGCTCCAGTGATCCTTCCACCTCAGAACTCGAAGTAGCTGGAACTACAGGTGCGGGCTACCATGCCCAACTAATTTTTTACTTATTGTAGAGATGAGGCCTTGCCAAGTTGCCTGGGCTGGTCTCAAACCCGCAGGCAGGCTCAGTCAATCCACTCGCCTGAGCCTCCCAAAGTGTTGGTATTACAGGCTGAGCCACTGAGCCCAGTCACCTTCTTGTATTTCTAATAACTCGGGTTAAGTAAACTGCTCAAGGTCACCAGCTGTAAGTGGCAACATAGCCATAGGAACCCAAGTATGTCTGTGAAAAAGAAGTATACTGTTAACCACTGCATTGCTACTTTAGCAGTGAGCATCCCTCTCAGCCATGTGCATATATGTAGCCACATATAATAAGGGTTTTATACTTGACATTATATCCAGAATGTTTCTCATAAAATTAAAAATTCTTTGCAACATTTTAATGCTTCCTCATAATTGAATATATCATGGTTTAATTAGTTTGCCATTGTTGACAATTGTTTGTTTTGAATTTTAAATATGTCTTTGTATATAAGTACCTGCATTTCTGATTAGAATGCTAGGATAAAATAGAATACAATTTCTGCCTTAAAAGTAGAACATACTTAACATTTGATACTCATTGTTAAATTATCCTTCAGAATTGAGCCAGAGCCAACGTAGAATACCACAAATACTCTTATGTCATCCTCAACACTGCCAATGTTGATTTTTTTTCCTGATTAGGTAAAAACTAATGTATCACTGGCTGTAGATTAATAAGTAATGGTACAATTTTTTTTTTATTTTACAAAACTTTTTTTTGAGACAAGGTCTTACTCTGTCATCCAGACTGGAGTGCAGTTGCTCAGTCATAGTTCACTGTAACCTTGAACTCCTAAGCTCAAGTGATCTCCGCCTCAGCCTGCATAGTAGCTGGAACTACAGGTGCATATGGCTAATTCTTTATTTTTTGTTGAGACAGGGTCTTGCTCTTGCCCAGGCAGGTCTCTTAACTCCTGGCCTCAAGTCATTCTCCCACCCTGGTCTCCCAAAGTGCTGGAATTACAGGCATGAGCCACCATGCCTGGCCTAATTTTATTTCTATATAGTCTATGTCACTAGCTCATTTTGTGCTAGATTCTAGAAGATTCTGTGCTGGTGGGTGGTTAACAATTTCATTATCTTTGTAGTTTTCAGGGTGGAAATATTTGTATTACTTTTAGTAGTTAAAGTAATAAATGGGTGTTCTTACAAAACGTTCAATTAGTATAGAAATACACAAAGTAGAAAATCAAAGCCTCTGTAATCCCATTTCCACTTAACCATGGGAAGATTTAGTCATAAATACAAAGAAATATAATAAATACATGAAAAATTAGCTAATTATTAACTCTATGAAAAATGTAATTATAGCATACTCCTTGGTTCAGAACTGAAAAATATTTTACATGATCATAAAAGAAAAATACATGTTGAGTTAACCAGAAATTTTAACATTGCCACATTGGGAAGATGGAGAAAGGCAGGAAGAACATGAGAGATTGAATTATCCTCCTTTATTTCTTTATTAGTCAACAGAAATATATGTATTTATTTAGCTATATGTATGTACATATGAGTAGTTGCTTCTACGGAATAGAATTTGGCGCTATGGGCAAGGGAGACAAATAACTGCTGTGTTTGATTTTAACCCTTTTCAAGTTACTTCACTTTATATTTTATGGGTATTTACAACTTACCCAGATGGGGATAAATCTCCAAGAAACAGGATGACAAAACACCCATATTTAAAGGCAAAATTATCTTGAAAAGTTTATCAACATTGTTATTAATGTTTCAATCTTCATGAAGTTTTTGTTTTAAAGATTAAATTTATTTCAAAAGTTCTCATGTAAACCCATCAGATATGAATAAAGCTTTTATAGTGAACTTTTGAAATCTTTGTAATATCCATCTTTTTTCTTAGGATGACAATAGTGTTACTATGATAGTATTAAGTTTTCTCATTTTTATTAAAATCAACTCTTTTCAAGATTGTTATTAACAAATCTTGATTTTTACTGGTGTGCTAAGGCAAGAAAGGAACATGATGCTTTATGTTTTTAATTTCCTATAAACTATTTTATTGTAAAAAACTATTTGACTTATGCTCAAATTCTAAAAGTAATCCCCAAAATTTAGTCCCCAACTGAATTTTGTACAAGATTTATTTTAATATTTACATAATACGTATTAATTTTAATCACTCAGTTCTTCTTCATCACTAAAATATGTGCTTTTCTTTATCCTTGGGCGTCTTGAGTCATCTGATGTTGAGGGACCCCCTGAACTGGGTTTCCATTTTTTTTGTTCTTCTTCAATTTTGGCTTGCTGTAATGTGAGTCAGAAAACAAACAAAACAAAACCAGGAACCTGTTTAATATTATTTATGGTGCATTAATTCAAAACATGGCACAACCACATAATAAATGCCACCACTTCTCACCCTCCCAGCCCATGCAGACAGTAAGAGCTCTCCCTCAACTCCTGAGTTCTGTCCTCCTCTCTCAATGTTACCAAAAATTATCCTAGGCAATTCCTAAAAACGCCTTTTCTGTTTTGAGCTAAACTCACTTTGATCAAATAGTCTTCTCAATTCTATAATGAAAATAGATTAAGATTTTTAATGTGTTTGGGGCCCTTAAAATCTAGTAAAATCCAATGGGAACTTTTCATTTACACTGTTCTAAGGATCTTAGAGAAACAGCTTGCCTCCTAAAGTTTAGGAGGTAAAGGGGAGAGGGAGGGATTGCCACAAGGAGAAGATCAATAAAGTAAGCAAAGAATATAAAACCACGAATGCATGGCAACTATTGTGAAAGAACAAGTACCTGGAATGCTATGGCCTGACTGAGACTGTCAAGAGCAGGATCTTCCCCTTCATCTTCACTTTCTTCTACTTCCTCACTAAGTTTTTGGAGAAAAAAATTGGAATGTAATCCACCAATAGTAAAAAGACAAAGGCAACATGATATAATGTATTGAGCAAGAGTAATATACATACACTTCTTCTTCTGGTTCAGGAACTTTCTTTTTTTTCTTTTTTTCCTTCTTTTTTGGAGGTTCACGTTCTCCAAGCATATTTTTAGGACAGGCATAACTTAAGTGTCCACTTTCCTTTTGTTTCCCATTAAAAAGGAAAGAAAAAATACCTTATTTGTTGTTCTTTACAGAAATTTGCCTGGTACCCTAATACCAAAAGGTTTTAAAATTTGAAAAATAATATTATCATAATGATATATACAGAAATAAATTAATGATAAAGCCCTTAATATTTAGAAGGAAGAAGGGTGATAATGTAACTCCCAATTAAGCTATTTTAACAATTAGGGACTATTTTAGAGTTCCACTAAGTGTAAAATAGTAGTCTTTCCTTAAACATTTTGAATCTCAAGATTCTAGCTATAAAACAATTCAAAACTTAAATGAATCATCTTAATGTAAATATTTTAAGTTATTATTTGATAAAATGGGGATAAAACTATCTATTCTTTTTAACTTCTAAGATGTTGCTTAACATTTTCTTTTAAAAACAAATGGACACATTTCCCATTAATTACTTTCATTTTTCCCCTTTCATATCCTGACTACATTTGCACTATCTTTTTTTTTTTTTTTTTGAGTTGGAGTCTCACTCTGTCACCCAGACTGGAGTGCAGTGGCCGCTCCCAGCCACTGCAGCCTCGACCTGCTGGGCTCCAGTGATCCTTCCGCCTCAGCCTTCCAAGTAGCTGGAACTACAGGCATGCACTACTACGCCCGGCTAATTTATTACTGTAGAGATGAGGTCTTGCCAAGTTGCCCAGGCAGGTCTCAAACCCGCAGGCTCAGGCAATCCACTCACCTCAGCCTCCCAAAGGCACGGGATTACAGGCTGAGCCACCAAGCCTGGCTTTGCACTATCTAATTACAAAAGCCACTAGTCACATGTGGCTACTGAGAACTTGTCTGAATTGATATGCACTGAATTTTTGAATACTTAATATGAAAGCAATGTAAAATATCTTAGTAATTTTTAAACTATTATGTATTCAAGTGATATTTTGAATTAAAGACGTCTATCTGTTTATTCTTTTTTAAAAAAGTAGCAGTGCTTATAATAGTATCTGAAATCTAGTTAAATTTCTACTGAGGAAACAATGGATAAACTGTATATTTATACCATGGGATATTATATAGCAGTGAAAAGGAATGCACTACTGCTATTAGTAATAACATGAGTGAATCTTAGGAATACTATTAAATTTAAAAAACAATTTGAAGACTATATATTACAAATTGCAATATCATTTAAATAATACTCAAACTAAACTAAAAAATGTTGTTTAGACATACATATATGTGATAAAATATATATAAGATAATGAAAAACAAAACTCAAGGTGGGGTAGAGGCAGGGGAATGAATTAGAGGAGGAAATCACAGATTGGTGTGAAGGTGATCGTAATGTTCTGGTTCCTACACAGGTGGAAGGTACACAGTTGTTCGCTGAACTGCTATGCTTCTTATCTCACATCGCATACGTTTTTCTGTCTACATAAAATATTATATACATTTTAAAATAAAAGATCAATGATCAGGAAAGTAAAGTGAGTTGTTCCTCTATTTACAGACAGCTCATTGCTTTCCTATTATATCAGAATACCGCTCCTAAAGAATCATAGTATGCCCTGCAATCAGGTAAATGGTCTAAAGTACAAAAAGCAATTCCATAGCTAGCTCCTGGAGGAAGCCAGGAGGAGGCGTATACACAGAAACCAATTCAACCAAATAGTATATCGAGTAGGTATTTTCTGTGAGAACTATGCTGGATTGTAGCATTGGGGTGTGTGCTGGAGGGCAGGGAGCTGTTTAGAAGAGGGTATGAAATACAGCTCCTCTTCTCAAAAGTGGTTGCACTAGACTGCTAGGGCTACAGTGGGACTAGAGCTAGGAGAGCACTAGACATTAAGCACCATATTACATGGGTATAGACGGTAAGGATTCTTAGCCACCCAGAAGGAGAATAAGCACAGTCCATCCATCTCCTACCAAGCCCTCTTCTTTCAACTCTTGTCCCATGTGGAGGTGGGTTGGGGTTGAGACTATTCTTCCCCAGCTCAGAAGTTGGAGGATCAACTTTAAAGGAGAGCAACATTAAGAGTAAAGCCAGGTTACATAAGGTAGTGGAAAAGGAAGACCTGAAATCATTCCTGGGTTTGTGGGATTCTGTTTCTTTTTTAAGTTTGCTACTAGCAAATTTAAAATTACATATGTGGCATGAATTATATATATGTCCTACTTGATAATGCTGGATTATGCTATCAATCATAATGAGCTAGAACACTGACTTAATAAAACAAAAACTCTGAACTATAATCTCTATACCAGCTCACTACAGTACATTTAAGAAGTATTATGTTGGAGTGGAATGTGGAGACGAATCTAAGATTAGAACAATAGAAGATAAAAATAATCATGTTTTTTAAGTATATTAGAGCAAACAGACTGTGTACTCTGTATACTAAGGACATGGCTCAACCCAGCAATGCTACTCACTGCTAACAAACTGCTCAGAGTTTTACAGAAGCATTTTCCAAACTGTTTCGGAATAATGGTATACCAAAAATGTTAACATATCTCGTATAAAACAAAGGATTTAATAGTGAAATAACTCTGGGGAAAAACAGACTAAATAAATTTAAACATTTTTTAGGGGGGACTGAAGAAATATACAATGTACAACATATAGTGTAACAAATCTGTGGATCCCTAAGCCAAAGGGAACAGATGAACAGATTCATCTAGCATTTCTCAGCTAATTTAAAATTTATTGTGGATATGAGGATCCATACTAGTTTGACCATAACTACCTTTCTCCTCCTCCACTCCATCTTTTCCTTCCTTTCTTTTACAAAACTTAAGTCTTTGAAACACAGTTTCTAAAGCATTTACTTAAAAGGTTTTTTTTTTTTTATTTTTTATTTTTTTTTGAGTTGGAGTCTCACTCTGTCGCCCAGACTGGAGTGCAGTGGCCGCTCCCGGCCACCGCAACCTCGACCTGCTGGGCTCCGGCGATCCTTCCGCCTCAGCCTTCCGAGTAGCCGGAATTACAGGCGCACGCTACCACGCCCGGATGATTTTGATTTATTGTAGAGATGAGGTCTCGCTGCCCAGGCAGGTCTCGAACCCGCGGGCTCAGGCAATCCACTCACCTCAGCCTCCCAAAGGCGTGGGATTACAGGCTGAGCCACTGAGCCCGGCTTACTTAAGAGGTTTTAGAATCATAAGAATCGATAGAATCAGTGTGTGTCCAGTCTGCTGCTTACTCACTCTATTTATCCGTCTGTCTTTCTGTTTATCTATGAATCTTTTTGGGGTGTGGGGAACGAGGCACAGGGAGTAGCAGTGGGGGAAAGGACCCCAAGCATTTCCTTATGTTTTCCCTGTGATTTGTAGCCAGGACAATGCCTCTCAGTAATTGTCTCCCAAGCTCCTGATTAATACCTCTGGACTCTGTTTCTTAAGTATTTAATATAGTCATTTTAGAAACTGACAGCTCTAAGACCAAGGCTGAAATTCTCTTGGTGCCATTATAGATGTTGTACAAAACTGTTCTATGTCCTAATTACCAAAACTTTAAACGGATGACAGATCAGGAAGAGAAACAGATTTTAAAAATAGGGGCTAGTTTAGTTATAAAAACATAAGCAGTACTAACAGGAGAGACAAATAAACTTCAAAATACAATATTCCATAGAGGATGGGTCATATGATAATGCTGGTACTGAACTGTGAAAATTAAACATTGGCAAAATGTTACAAAAACAGGTAATAACCTATCAGCAAAAATGTATGAGTTACTAAAATCTTTCAAGACAATGACATAAGTAATTAGTCTAATACTTTTTTTTTTTTTTTTGAGTCAGGCTTTCACTCTGTTGCCCAGGCTGGAGTACAATGTCATGATCATGGCTCACCACAGCCTCAATCTCCTTGGCTCAGGTGATCCTTTCACCTCATGCCTCTTGAGTAGCTGGGAATGCAGGTGCATGCCACCATGCCCAGCTTATTTTTTGATTTTTGTAGAGATAAGGTTTTGCTATGTTGCCCAGGCTGGTCTTGAACTCCTGTGCTCCAGCAGTTCTCCCACCTCAGTCTCTCAAAGTGGTGGGATTACAGGTGTGAGCCAATATGCTTGGCTGTCTGACACTCTTTAACTAGCAATTTTTAAAGATTTAGAAACTGGAGAAAGTACCGCTCTATATTACGCAACTCAGGTTATTTTTTACACATATTTCAATTGAGTTTACTTAGATGAGTCTAGAGTCCCTGTGTAAAACAACTTTCATAACCTAGTTTTAGCCAGTCAGAAATTTTGGGGAGCACAGATAAAAGACTTGTGAAAAATACCTTAAAGTAAAGTATGGAAAGTTCCATTGAGTTTTAGGTTTACTCACCCCACATTCATAACACTTAGATTTATCAAAGTAGTTTCGCCTTCGGATGAACTCAGCTGCTCTTCCGTTGTCAATAGCAATACTTGCTTTTATCACTCTACCAAATAACTAAACCAGAAAAAAATGTAAATGCAGAAGGATGTATTTCACTGAAACCTAAAACCAATTCTTTAATCCCATTTCCTCAAAGCTTCAATTTCATTTTATTTTTGGATTATTTTAGCAATTGCCATTTAAGTGTGATAAACTCTATTCTACAGTATTCTTTTTTTTTTTTCTTTTTTTTTGAGACAGGGTCTCACTCTGCTGCCCAGGTTGAGTGCAGTGGCATGATCATGATGATCACAGATCATGGCAGCCTCAACCTCCTGGGCTCAGGCAGTCCTTCCACCTCAGCATCCTGAGTAGCTGGGACTCCAGGTGTGTGCTGCCACACCCAGCTAACTTTTTGATTTTTTTTGGAGAGATGAGGTTTCGCTATGCTGCCCAGGCAGGTGTTGAATCCTGGACTCAGAGAGTCCTCTTGCCTCAACCTCCCAAAGTGATGGGATTAGAGGCATGAGCCACTGTGCCCAGCCTCTAGTCTATCAATGTTTTTGGCAACCCAGTACAGCTTTGACTTTTCTTTTCCATAAATTAGATACCCTCAGAATCTGATAGCTGTCAGACTTGACCATCCACTGCATCACCATTTTCTGGGTTAAAAACCTTGATGGGAATGAATGACTTACCTGTTTGTTGTTTATTGCCCTGGTACAGTTTTGTGCAGAGTCTTTATCCAAAAATAAAATAAATGCAACCCCTTTACTCTTCCTGGTATCTTTATCTTTCATTATAGTAACCCTTAAAGCATAAAAAAATAGCCAGTTAAACATGAGGCAGCAATAAATAAAAGACAGGCTAATAAATACTTGAAAAACTCAAGTTTTTAAAAATGGCTAAATACAAATTTTATAAAGTAAGATTAACACATTTGAAAAATCAGCTATCTCTTCAAAGTCATGGGATATCAAGAATAGAAATGATTCAACACAAGTGAACACAGATGTGATTAGGAATTAATCAGAGATTAAAAGGTGAAGTAAAGAGATTACAGAGACAATGGAATCTTGAAGAGTAACCATAATTCCTTTTCCATACTAACTCCTTCACCCTGCAAAACAAAACAAGAATGTTCTTTTCTACACAAAAAAGCAAAGTAATATACCTATTTTTCTAAGTTTTAGAATCTAATTGTATTTCTTAAATATTCTCTTAAAGACACTCCAGAGCTGGGCATGGTGGCATATGCCTGTAGTCCCAGCTCTTTGGCAGTCTGAGGCAGGAGGATTGCTTGAACCCAGGAGTTCGAGGCTCTCAGCCTGGACAACATAGCAAGATTCCTGTCTTTTAAAAAAAATTCTCTTGTTCAGGTTCCTAGTGTACCTGGGTAACAGAGAGAATAATGAGAGCACACCTGCTCTTTCTCCTGCTCTTTACACATCCTTAGTCCTGGTGGCCCTTGCTTACTATTTGTCATTTAACATAGTTTAAAAAACAATGCTCAACAGGGCTCTTTGGAGAAATGGCTGATTCCAAGGCTGGAGCAGGGCAGGTATAAGATGAGCTTGTACCATCTTTTTATGCCAGCAAGTAAGAGTGCTGAAGGAAGGAGGGAAAAAAGGGAGAGATGGAAGGAGGGAGGGAGGAGCATGGTGCAAGAATACAGCAGCCAGGTGGAAATAGCTCTTATTGGCCAAATCTAAGACAATTTGAATACCAAAATAAATAAATACAGTAGTGAATGATAAGCCACAGAAAAAGTGGGAATTCATAATTCTTACTAATAGGTAAATAAATGGGGGAGAAGGGAGGACTCCTGCTTACAGAAGAATGCAAAGACTACATTTCTGTGTTCTTTAATTTGTCATTTAGCAACTCCATTAGCCTCAAGCCCAGGCATTAAGCTCTAATAATGGTTTTCACCCTCAGGAAAAAGTTTGCAGTTTAGTGGTAAAGGGAGACCTATAAACCAATTACAATACTCTACTTAGAGATACCTTCTGCAGTAACAAAAAAAATTACATGAAGGATTTAAAAAGGATATATCTGGCTAGGCACAGTGGCTCACTCCTGTAATTCCAACACTTTGGGAGGCCGAGGCAGGAGGATGGCTTGAGCCCAGGAGTTCAAGACCAATCTAGGCAACAAAGCAAGACCTGTTGTCTCTACAAACAAGCAAAAAATTAGCCAGGTGTGGTGGCGTGTACCTGTAGTCCCAGCTACTTGGGAGGCTGAGACAGGATTGCCTGAGCCCAGGAAGTCAAGGCTGCAGTGAGCCGTGACTGTGTCACTGCATTACAGCCTGGGGGACAGAGTGAGACCCCGACTCAATAAATAAGTAAATAAATAAATAAAAGGACACAACTACTGATTCTTGTTTCTGGTATGGGAAAAGAGCTAGAGAGTAGCACCATTTCCTAATATGAGGCATATCATGATTTTTTCCTGATATAAAGTATTTATTTTAGCATATAACATGAAGCACTATTTGGGAAAACCTAGATGTCATCCATAACACCTTCTCACTCACCTGATCCTTATATACAAAGTAGGCATATCACTGTCACCCACTTTACTTCCTACACACATCACTAAGTATTACCCATTTGACTTACTCATGATCTCTCAAATCTGACTACCTCTCATATGTGATTAGCATCTTTCTCTCCATGTATACCACCTTACTCCATATTTCTCCCCTAGGCTACAGTTATAGCTTTCAGAGTGGTCTTCCTGCGTTTGCTTTTGTTCCTTTCTAATCTCGTTTCTACACTGAAGCTGGAGTAGGCTTTTAAAAATTCAAGTCATGTCACTCTTCATTTAAAATTCTTCAGTGATTCCTGGTGTTCTTAGAATAAAAGCCAGACATCTTGTAATGGCCAACAGGTAAGATGAGGAACCTGCTTCCATCTCTGGAACCATTTTGTGCTTTCTTCCTTCCTTTGCCCACTCATCTCCAGGCATATTGGCCCTTTTTCTATTTCTAGATTTCACTTTTTCTTTTGCCACAGGGCCTTTGCACAAGCTAGTTCCTTTACCTGAAATGCTCTTCCCTTCTTTTTGCCTACTTAACTCTTATTCATCCTTTAGGTTTCAACTTAAAGGATACTGATCTAGGCAAGTCTTCCCTGACTCTCTAGACTAGATCAAGTCTTCTCTGTTTATAACTCAATGTTTTTAACTTCATAGCATTCTCATGGCTTATGATATATCTGAATAGTGATTCATTCAGAGATTTAGGCAAAGAGGAACAAAATAGAAAAGGTAAATGAAAAGTGGTAGAATCTGGAATCATGCTGGCTGGATTCAAATCTTGTCTCCACTACTAACGAGCAATATGACAGGTTTACCATGTGCTCTAGTTTCATCACTTATAAATTGGGATAATAACAGTACTCACCTTAAAGTGTAGTTCTAAGATTTTAGTGATATAATATACATACAGAGCAGAGATTAGAACAATACATGTGCTCTCTCTCTTTTTTTTGAGTTGGAGTCTCAATCCATCGCCCAGGCTGGAGTGCAGCAACACGCTCATGGCTGCCCCAGCGTCCACCTGCTGGGCTCTGGCGATCCTTCCGCCTCAGCCTTCCAAGTAGCTAGAACTACATACGTGTGCTACCATGCCCGGCTAATTTTTTTATTTATTGTAGAGACGAGGTCTCTCCAAGTTGCCTGGGCTGGTCTCGAACCTGCAGACTCAGGCAATCCACTTGCCTCAGCCTCCCAAAGTGCTGGGATTACAGGCTGAGCCACTGAGCCTGGCCTATATGTTCTCTTTTAAGCATTATACATCATCATCATTAGTGCTCTGATTGAGGATGATAACTGTTCAAAATCTGAAGATCCCAAAATTTACCCAGAAACATTTTTGATAATTATTTTTCATGGTGAAATAAGTTTAAAAGAAGTTAATAATTTCACAATGAAAATGAACTTTAACTGTTTAACGTCCACTTATAAAAAGCTGAAAGAAAACTATCAAGATAAATATGCTCTAAAATCTAGGGATTTCAAACTTATACCAGAGTATATAGTGGTTGTAAGATAGTTAGAATGACAATATTTTGCTTTTACTTCTTTGTCCCATAATATAGTTGTTTGATTGATTTAAAGTAGTGAATTAAATATAAAAATCCCAAGTTATTTTTCTCTTTTTAATTCTCAGCACCATTTGCTGTTGTCATCATGATCAGTTTTGTACATTTCCAGTCTTTCCAATGATATCTAAGCTTCCTATAATGGTAGATAATATGTTTTCTATTTATTTAATATGTCTCATAAACACTTTGCAAGTCATATGCATTGAAATATTTTTTGACGCTATTTATGAGATAAATGGTCACCCACTTATAGTATGCTCAATAACACATTTCCCAGTAATCAAAATATTTGTTTAATTAGAGCTTTTAATTTACATCTTCTATTGGACAACATAATTAGGCTTAGTTCTTAGAATTTTGCTAGAAATTATTTAAAAATTTAAAGAAATTATGATAAAGAAATACCATGAAACCATAAGATATGAGGAAACCATCAGATATGCACCTTTTTTTTTGAGTTGGAGTCTCACTCTGTCGCATACATGGAAAGACATTTAGGTATAATGTCAAGTTAAAAAAATAAAATAAAATTGCACATATAGACATCTTCTTAAAAAATTGTCTACGTGTTTATGTTTATCAGAAAAGCTAAAATATACATAAAATGTTAGCAATAGTTATTTTCATTTTCTTTGTTATAGCAAGTGTCTGTTTTATTTTTAAAAATCTCTTACTAAAAAATGATGGTAGCTGGGCTCGGTGGCTCAGCCTGTAATCCCGTGCCTTTGGGAAGCTGAGGTGAGTGGATTGCCTGAGCCCACGGGTTCGAGACCCGCCTGGGCAGCGAGACCTCATCTCTACAATAAATAAAAAAAAAAAAATCAGCCGGGTGTGGTAGCGCATGCCTGTAATTCCGGCTATTCGGAAGGCTGAGGCGGAAGGATCACCAGAGCCCAGCAGGTCGAGGCTGCGGTGGCTGGGAGCGGCCATTGCACTCCAGTCTGGGCGACAGAGTGAGACTCCAACTCAAAAAAAAAAAACAAAAAACAAAAAAATGATGGAGAAACAAAATCAGATACACTTTTTCTTTTCCTCTTTTGAGTCAGAGTCTCACTGTCACCCAGACTGGAGTGCAGTGGCATGCTCAAGGCCATCGCAGCCTCGACCTGCTGGGATCAGGTTATCCTTCCGCCTCAGCCTTCCAAGTAGCTGGTACTACAGGTGCATGCCACCACGCCTGGCTAATTTTTTTATTTATTGTAGGGACGAGGTCTCGCCAAGTTGCCCAGGATAATCTCAAACTCATGGGCTCAGACAGTTCTCTCACCTCAGCCTCCCAAAGTGCTGGGATTACAGTCATGAGCCATCATGCTTGGCCAGATACACTTTTACATGAAGTTTCGGAATTTAATGTGAATACTTACTTTACAACTTTGCCATATTTGGAAAATATCTGAAACAAAAGACCATATATTAATTTACAGTTTAACTTAAAATAATAAAAACCAGTATATTTCCGGGTTGTATACACTGACCAAATTCTGTTATGTTTTGTGAAAAATTTTAGACTTCAGTCTATAAGGCAGGCCTTAGAAGAAATATTTTTTTGATGTCTAGAGACTGTTATTAGAGCCACACGTATCTGCCTCAGTTCCTAAATTTCTACAATAGAGTGAATACAGCGAAGAAAGCACTTTACACATGTGGTAGATCTAAGACATACACACAGGACAGGTACTGTGTTCCTGAGGCATACCCATAGCAATTATCGATACAACAAACAGTGCGAGCTAAAATTGTACTTCAAATATAATGTTATGAAATACCACTATTCCTATTTATACCCACCATATTAACCAATCACTGTTTGATAAGACAGATCCTTAGACTGCTTATTTAAAAAAAAAAAAGATTTTATAATGAAAAATCAATTTCTGTCAGTTTCCTTCCTCTGCCTACCATTAATATGTTGGTGGTGCTTTATAGCTGGCCCTTTCTTCCTTCTACATCTTCATCCTAAGCAATGTCATCTATTTCTAGTTTCTGCCATCACTTATATACTAGTAGTTCCTATTCATTATTCAAACAGTCTTTACAGTATGTTTATAAGTGCAACCCACAATAACACGTTTTTTAGTTTTATGATTAAGTTGTGTAACACCGGAATGTGGCAAAACTGGATTGCAGTGTTAGCAACACTGGATTCTGAAGGCCAGTATAGCTTTCTTATAACACTTTCTTATGGCTTCTCATTTCACTCAGAGTGAAGGCCAGCTTCCTTCCCATGATCTATATAGGCCTTCTAAGGCAACCCTTGAGTGGGCCTACCTCTGATTACCCCTCCTCTCCTGAAATGCGTGTCCTCTAGACATCTGCACAGTTGCCTCTTACCTGCTTCAGGTCTTTATTCAAAAATCACCTTTTCAATAAGGGCATTTCTGACCACCCTATCTAAACGTTTAACTCCATTCCCAATTTAACATTTAATAGCCCTTCTCTCCTGCTTTATTTCTTCTCCTTAGCACCTAACATCTTATAATCTCCTTAGTATCTAACATATTCAGTAAATACGGTAAGTCTCTATTATGATACAAGGAAATTAAAGTTAATTTCCCCTGTGTTCATTACAGGGCACTTGGGAGAAGGAAGTCATGTCATTTCTCCCAGTTCCTTGCTACCACGTGGCTACAGGACAGGTACAGTAGAAAATTTTGTTCTTTGTAAGATAAAGAGGTAAAAGAATATGATGGATGGGCTGTCCCACTTCAATCACCCTTATCCCGAACTGAAAACAAACTGTAAACCTTCCATCACATATGTAAACTAAGATATATTTTCAGAACTTGAGGGTTAAAAAGGGATCTGTTTACTCTTATCAGTCCTTTCCTCCAAAACCTCCATCCCGCTACCAGTTTCAAAAGGCAAGTAATATTATCACATTGGTTGTTAAGTTAAAAAAAAGAAAAAGCAAAGTAAGCAAACAGGAAAAGTCAGCTTATCAGAAGTTGTTCCCACTTAATTATGTTAGTTGTATCTTCTGTGTTTATAAAGAACTTGTTCTATAGTAAGGCACTGTAAACTGTCTTTGAAAAAGTTTCTAATTTTTTTCATTTATTCATATTTTCAATATTGGTAGTAGTATTTTAAGTGAATTACAATGTACTTATTTACTCACCCTGTATAAGTCATTGTTTGTCAGGGAAAAAGGCAAGTTGGATACATACACTGTACTCTTACTTGGAGCCAATCCACCACTCATTTCTAAAAAGGAAAACAAACCCATAAACAATCTAAACTAGGTTGTTTAATTTCAAATAAAACCAATACATCAGACCAGTCTGGGTATTATTAAAAACCAAAAAGCAAACCAACACAATATTGTCAATCACTGATTTAATTGCAGACTTATACACCTTCCTTACGTTTTAGGAAGTTAGGAAGAATGACTCCACCTTGGTGAATTAATTCTCCAGCTACTACCTAAAAATGGTTTTTGGTCTTTTTAAAAAAGTAGATTCTTTGTAGTAACCCTTTCAATGGTGGACTGTGAGTGCATGGAGAGGGGTGGTTTAAACATTCGAAAGAAAAACTGAGAGGCTACTCTTAATGACTTCTTAGGCTAAGAGTAAAAAATGCTCTCATGAATATGTACAGTATATGTATAATATCTATACTCTTGCCCTGGGGGCTCAGAAAAAACCTTAGCCACTGATTTTTGCTAATATAGTCATGTGGCACTTAATACAGGAGATATTTCGGCGATTTCATCGTTGTGCAAACATCATAGAGTGTACTTACACAAACCTAGGTGGCATAGTCTACTACACAGCTAGGCTATGTGATATAGCCTATTGTTCCCAGGCTACAAATTTGTATAGAATGTTTCTGTACTGAATACTATAGGCAACTATAACACAATAGTAAATATTTGTGTTTCTAAACATAAAAAAGGTGCAGTGAAAAATATGATACAATGAATTTTAATCTTTAAGGACCACTGTAGTGTAGGTGGTTTGTCACTTGACCAAAACATTGTTATCCTGTGTATGCCTGTACTGTGGTTGGGTACCTCTTTTGGTTGACTTAATATTTTTCTCCGGAGTGATGTTAAGATAAAAAAATTTTTCCACCATTCAGTATACCGTTAAGGAAGAAATTGAAGTCTCATATTTTGACAATATAAAGTTCTTTGGAAACACTCATTTTGCTTATTATTGCCATATTATGAAATGATGCATGTAATTATATAAATAGGCTCAGTGCCCTGAAGAGACAGCCCTGTATATATATTTTCAAGTCTACAAATTTCACAAATAATTTTCACATCTCATTTTACAAAGTAGGCAAATTACCGTGAAAATTATATCAGATTTAATCAAGTTCAAGTTTTCGACTTTAACAGGGCGTGTGGTGTCCACGTATTTGAGACGGGAAGACGAACAATCACAAATAGCAAAATATTGATTCTAAGGCATGCCAATCACTTCACGAAATATGAGAAACTGGCTTGATGCTTGGTGTTTGGGGGGAATTATTTAGAGCACTTCTGGAACTAAAGCTTTTTTTTTTTAAAGCGATAGGTCGCTTTAAAAAAGTTTCTCATTTGCAACTATACGTTAGACGTTCTGCTGAGGACTGCGAGGGCAAGCAAAGGTTAAGGTCCCGGAATTAGGAGGGTGGCAGGAGAGAGGGGCGAGTCGTTTGGCCATCGGGTTTGGAGGAGACCCGTCGCGATGAAAGGCCTCAGCAGAGGAAGCGTTTACCTTCAGGTGGGACGGGCCCGGGAGACCAGATGAGCGCGAGCCCTTGGCTCAGCAGGGGTTTAACCCCTACTCTTCCTCGCCGACCGGTGCGGCCTTGACATCACGGATCCTAGGAGATGTCGGGCGCAGAGACAAGGCGGTGGCAGCAGCACTGCCTTTCCCGGTTCTGCGCCTCCGGGCCTTGGAGGCGGGCCCAGAGGCGGGCGCTTTGTCTACGTCATCGCGCGCGCCGGAAGTGCCTACCTGGGACAGCGGTGGCCAGCGGACGACTACGTTTACGGGGTCTCCCGACGGGCCAGAGTCGGTGAGAACATTTTACCTTTCTGAGACATGGATGGGTAGGACGCGTGGGCAGCTGCTACATCCAGGGGGAGGGGGCGGGCATTTTCCGTGGCGGGTCTTGGAGAGTCCTGCTGGCTTTGACTCGTGCAGCAATTCTGCCCATGCGGTTGAGGGTGGACAGATGCAGTGGAGTTTGGAATAAAGGAATGTTGAGGCTAAGGTAGAGGTTCGTTTCTTTTTAGCGCATTAGTATGCAAAAAACAAGACTGAGCTCGGTAACTTCAGTGACTCGAGATCAGTCAGGAAGTCTGTAATTTTACTGAATGTGTTCGACGTACCCAGGGCTCGGTATTAGGCACTTTGAGAGCTGTAAAAAGTGTAAAACAGGCTTTTTTTTTTTTCTGGCGGAGATCTTAGCCTAGTTGGGGCGACAAGACCAACTTGGGGAGAGTTGGCGTCACAGAATGACTCATCTTTAGTATTAATGTGGACAGATGTTGAACTTCTTGGCACATTTCTCTTTCCGTAAATATGTAATGGCACGCACTGTTTTTCCTATATGAGATCTTAACAGAGCCATCATTCCTACAGAAAAATCAGAAAATAATGCAAGGTAGTTTATACTTAACTTCTACCCACCAGCACATACAGACCAGGCCTCTAACCACTCCCTGGGAGCCTGCGTGCCAGCAGCCTGGAACCCAGAGCCTCTCCTGGAGCCTGCACAATCAATCCAGACTGAAGCCGATGTCTTCTAGAGAGACCGAAGCGCAATCCGTCCAGGGTGCAGCTGAATTTTGAGAGGCCTGAATGCCTCCGCGTCCGCCAGGGAACCTGTGGGACTAAGTGTCTTGGCAAACTTGTGGCCAGCCAAACCTACCATGCTTCACATCCCTGTTATCCTTGGCTACCGCCCAAGATGTAAGCCCCTTTGGTCGTCTGTGCTATACTCTCATCCCCATGCTGCTTTGTGCTTCCTCTCTCTTGACTTAAACTATCACTCCTTCTCCTTTTCTTTCCCATTTCACCCCTCAACACCCCAGCTGTGCTCTCTGAAACCTCTGTTTCCTGCTTACTGAATTCTTTTACGTGTTCACTTTGTTTACTGAAATTCTCTCTCATTTCCTGACCTTAACTAACACGTGGCCTTTTCTGTGAACTGTTTTAATTGAGCCCTTTCTTTGACACCTGCATTTAAGGTTGAGCATGGCTCTAGACATACCGAACTGATTTTACTTGCTCAAAATACATTTTCTCCCTTTAGTGTCTTTGCAAAGGCAAACTTTTCTTTCTCTGGGACATTTTAATTCCCTGTACCACCTATTTCTTTCTGGATAACTCCTGCTCCAGCTAAAGATCTGAGTTTAACTTTAACTTTATCTGAGGGGTATTCCATGACTTCCATAAATAGAGTTGCATATCCTTGCCATGTGCTCTTAAGTGCCCTGTACTTCCCCCATAGTATTTATCACATGTATCCCAATTGTCTGTCTCTTTGCTATCCCTACTAAGGTAGGTTGTGGGGGAGGGCCTATGTTTGTCTTGTTTATTTTTGTAACTCCAGTGACAGAGTTCCTGGCACATAACAGGCAGTCAGGTGCTAAAGGTGTGGTCTCAGAGTTCAGACAGTTAACATTAATGGATAATTAAGAACCTGTGGAAGGGGTCAGCTGCCACTCAACTGCAAATGATTGTGACTGGGTGAGAATATGATCCTATTGTTGCCAGAACATCTAATTTTCTTCATGGAAAGCTGGAAATTGAGTTATTTAAAATTTAGTATGTCCCAACTGTCAACTTTTGGTCAGTGTAATAAAATTTTGTTTTGAAAAAATATGGGCCAAACACAAGTCATGTGTGGTCTCTAGTTTGGAACATGTTTTAAGTGTCATAGGGTTCATATAAAGGGCTTTGTGGGGAATTGTAGATTTTGGGCTGTTCCTTAATGGATTGTTGGATGTTAAATGAGAGAATGGAAAGAGGCATTTCTGTTTTGAAAATAAGTAACTTCAGGGTAGCAAGTGTTAGTAATTGTGTTTGTGTCACAATGAGGAGACTGGCATGAATGATTCTTTTGGAGAGAATAGGAGGTTAGATGAGATGATAGAAGGAGGCATGTAGAGGACAGAGAAATTTGGATTTATTATGGTTTATTAATAATAAACCATTTGGATTCTTGGTCAGGAAAACTTCAAGTTATGAATATGCATTAATTAATATATGGTTGATTGAGTATCCTTTTTTAGGATGAAATGGAGGGTAAAACACTGGAAGGAGGCTGAGCAGTTAGGACCTTAACTTCATACAGATATGAAATGATAAGATTTAGATTTGTAAATTTGATGCATAAGCAAATATCTGACATTTTTGTTTACCTGTGTAAAATTTGTTAATTGATCACTATAGACAATCAGGAATTTCCTACTAAGTATTTAATTAATACAGTACGGTGGGGCTTATAAAAGAAGTATATTAATAATTAATTAATACAGTACGGTGGGCTTATAAAGGAAGTATCCTTAAAACATTGAAAAGCCAAGTGGCTTGTAGAACTAGTAGAGAATGCAGTACTTTAAAAGTGCTGGGTTATATGGTTCATTAAGGAAGCAGTCAATGACTGTCTTGTGTCTAGCTTCTTTCTCCTCTAATCCATCTCTTATACTACTAGGTTAATCTTTTGGAATGACATTTTTCCCCCTCGCCTCATTTCTAAGCTTAAGAGAGTACAGAGAGCACCTTGTATAGCATTTTGCTTTTGTACCATTTAAGGCTCTTGAATCTTTTCTCTGTTCTTGACTGTGTCCTTCGTGAAGCAGTGGTGGAAAGGGCTTGCACTTTAAAGTCATGCAGGTCTGAGTCTGACTCCAGGCTCCATTTGACTTTGGGATTTAAGCTTTTCGGAGCTTCCATGTTTTTATCTGGAATGTGAGAGACAGTATCTCCTTTATTAGGATTGTTTGAGGTAAAGGATTTGCATGCTTTGAAAATAGATTGCACAAATTCTTGCCCTTAGGGGAGGAGGGAAATGCTTGTAGAACATCTATATAGTTTTATTTTCCACTCTTTAGCAATTTGAATCTTTTGCTCTGGTCAGTTCCATTGTCTTTCTCATGCATTTTCTGTCTTCCCTAATGCCTTTGCCTTTTCTTGGATTCTGCTAGTTACTATTGTCCATTCACATTTAAGCAATCTCTCAAGATTGTATTTAAGTTTTCCTAGCTTTCTTAACTACCACTGCCTGCATTCATCTCTCCCTGAGCAGTGAACAAGATTGAATTCTAGCAGATATTTTGCTCTTTTTTGACCATTTTAGTTGGCATCCATTAATTTGTTTTCAAAGACCTTAACTAATTATGTCCTAAAAATATTTTTAATTTAGTTGTCTGGAATTTCAATTATTTTTCAATGGCAACACAATATTAATAAATTCTCTCTGAATACTGAGCACATACATTGTGAAAATTGTTCTAGGTGCTTAATGAACACATAGAAATAAATACCTGCTCATATTTCTAGTAGTGAAGGATCAATAATATGCCTTAAATGTATGCTACATAGTGTCTTAGATGATTAATGTGATGGAAAAAAATAGCTAGATTAGGGCAACCTGGTAGTTAAGTGACATTAAGAGGGTGACATTGAAGGGGAGGAAGTTAATACTGCAGATATCTAGAGAAGAACATTCTGAGTGAAGGATTGCCAGTGTAGAAGCCTATCGTTCTTCTAAAGTATGAGATCAAATGTAACTTTTCTGGACAGGCATTGGTGGTTTACACCTGCATTCCCAGTGCTTTAGGAAGCCAGCACAGGAGGATTGCATGAGACTAGGAGTTCCAGACCAGCTTAGACAACATAGACCTTGTCTCCTCAAAAAAATAAATAAAATTAGCCAGGCATAAAGGCATGTGCCTGTAGTCCCAGCTTAGGACTCCGGAGGTTGAGATGGAAGGATCACCTGATCCTAGAGGTCAGGCTGTGGTGAGCCATGATTGTGCCACTGTCCTCCAACCCAGGCGACATCCTCTTCAGTGAAGGGCCACATGTGGCCTTGAATAAAGGAGAATCAGAGGGGTTGAGAGGGGAACCTTTTAAACACAAGCAGCCTCATATACTGTTGTGAGCAAGGCTCACTGTTTGCCCATGTCAACTAGGTGTGGGAGTGGGGGAGAGGGGCAAAAAAATCCTAGAATTTATTTTAAAAAATTGTGTATTCATTCTTACATGGTTAAACTTCAGTTACCTTCAGAGTCTTCTCTGTTTGATGCAATATTATCAAGACACTTTTCCCCTGCTCAACAATTTTTGAACTCGTCAATTTTGATGCCTTTTAGTGTTTCTGCTGTTTTTTGTTTCACCTCTTCTACACTGGCAAAACGTTTCCCTTTGAGGACTTTTTTCAACTGAGGAAACCAAAAAACAGTCTCTCTGGGCAAGATTAGGTGAATAGGGAGGGTGGAGCATGGGGATCAGGCCAGTTTTTGGTCAAAAACTACTGAATACTCAGTGTGGTGTGGACAGCTAAGAACCAGTTACCTGTTTGCCGCAACTTGGGATAGTTCTTCTGCAAATCATGACACAACCTTCTCAAAACTTCCAGATTAAAAACTTTTGTTGACTGTTCCAGAGGAATAAATTTTGAGTGTACTACAAGGGGCCTCTCCTCCAAAAAAAGATAATTCCGGTTTTGGGGGGGTTTCTCCTCATATATGCTTTTGTATAGACTACTCCTGGGAGTAATAGCAAGAGAATGTAACAGTAATTGCCTCTGGGGAAAACTAGGTGAGTGGAGCATAGTAGAATAAATATTTTATGCATAATGTTTTATACATATTTTTTTAAAACACTTATAATCATTGTGGTGTGTTTTTTTTTCCGTTTTAGATTCAAGGAGGGTACATAGGCAGGCAGGTTTGTTACATGGGTATATTGTGTGATGGTAAAGTTCAGACTTCTATTAGACCTATCATCCAAACAATGAGCATGGTCCCTAATAGGTTGTTTTTCAGCCCATGCTCTCCTCTCTCCCCTCTTTAGGATTCCCCAGTGTCTGTTGTTCCTATAGTTATGCCCATGTGTGCTCAGTGATTTTAGCTTCCACTTAGAAATAAGAACATGTGGCATTTCACCTTCTGTGTATATCCTATTATGTATTATAAAAATATGTAAACATTTTAAAGCTCCTAAAAATCATTCAATAAGCATAATGTGTTAAGTGATGAATATAAGTTAATGTACTAGATGAGAAATTAAGTAAAAACAAAGTTTTGTAATAAATGAGAAAAATAAACTATAAGAGTTCTAAAAAATACTATGTTCTCAACTAGTTAAAATACTGAAATATTAAAATTTACAGGCTTCCCTCAAAAACGTGTAAGAATAACTATTATACTAAATATTACAGTACTATACATATTTGAATTCTTTCAGGAAGCAAATTTAAAAGTTTCCAACAATCTCCAAGGGGAAGATGGGGGAAATACAGACATAAAGATATATGTCTGTATAAACCAACCAACAGGGAAAAATAAATCTTCAGTAAGGGTTTGAATGAGTAAAAAGGTATGTATGAATAAAACTCTCACAAACACAAAAATACAGGTATTAATAAGCTGAACTCCCTCTAAACACACTTTTGAATATAGAAGATATTATTTTGACCACCAGAGGCTACTCAAGGTTCATAAGCATAACAAAATTATGGTAAGAGAGTTGTAGTCCTAATTTTGCCAGTTAAGAGCTGGGCAGGTCACCTCTCTTATGCTTATCTCTGTGAAGATTAGACTAGATATTTAAGGTCATTTTCGCTGTATTATTTTGAATTCTGACTTAGAAATATTTCATAGTTAAAAAAAAAATCTGGCATCCTTAGTCTGGAAATTCCTGTCGTTTTGTGTTTGCCAAAATATGGTCTCATGTTCAAAAGTAATCCAGAAATCAAGGCAAGAGTCATTCAATAAATCATCAAAGGATACTAAGTGTATTAGGTAAAAGTCTTTAAATCCAGAGAATTTTAAGTGACTTTCTCCTAAAAATGTAAAGAGCATGCCTGTAGCTCTAACTACCACTTTACATGAAATTCAATGGACAGAGGAGTGGCTGGCTCTATTTCACCTAATTGCTGCACAGATATCTGTGAAGTACCTCACTAGCAGAATGAAGAAATAGACTGTATTTAAAGGTCAGTCCTGATCTACTTACAATTTTCTGCCTAGCAGTTTGGAACACAAATAGCAATTGTATTGCAATTGCCTCAAAATATTTAATTAATCCACAATTCACAGAAGCTTTAAAAAAAGCAAAAAAAGTAAAAGTATATAACTTGGATGAAAATCTACAATTGGAAATAAAGCAGCTAGAACAGAGCAAAAAGCAGAAATATAATTGTGCAGGAGTTTGAAATAGGACTGCCTGGAATATATATGAATACCATCCAAAGACTAAAGACAGATTAAATTTCACCTATGAAAGAGCTAAATACAAACAGATGTACTGAGGAGCTAAAACCCAGAGATGCCTCAGCAAAGGAAAGAAACAGAAAGCCTAAATAAAAGTAAACTTCTCTGATGGAGCGTTACTGTTTAAAGAGTATGACATTTCAGTTTAAGAAGATAAACAATTCTGGAGATAGATGCTGATGATGGTTGCAAACAATGTGAATATTCTTAATTCCACTGAATTACATATTTAAAAATGATTAAAATTGTAAGTTTGATGTATATTTTACTGCAGTAAAAAATTTTTTAAAAATCAAAAACATGAATTTACCGGGCATCAGACTCCCAACCACACAGTAAAGCTTAGTAAATTTGCTGAATCTAATAATCATTTCTACAGGGCATCAATCTGTACATTGTACTAGAAATAAGCAGCACCATGAAACAGCTGGATGTTGCATTACTGTTTTTGCCATTTCAGCTTCTACAGTTAACCCTATAACAACTTTGCATATTTGACTCCATAGCTGATGATGCACCAATGAAATATTCACCTTCCAAGGAGCTATAGAAACCATGGTTTCAAGTTAAAATGTTTAGGAAATAAATGAATTATCTTTACTTTAAAAAAATGATTTTTAAAGGTCTTAATTTAAAGTTTGAATTACTGTACAAATGAGATTAATTTCTTTTACAAATTAAATAGTTAAACTATTTAAGTTTTTGTAAATACAGTGTTTGAATATAGAAGTTAGGTTGTAAAGTAATCTGTAATTTTTTCATATTTTAAAATTATCTCTATCTTGCTGGTAAGTACACTAAAATACTGAATTAATACCTCTACAGAATCTGCAAATGTTTTGTTTTTAGATATACTATTACCATACCTATCTACCACTTTTTTTTTTACGTTGGAGTCACACTCTGTCACCCAGACTGGAGTGCAGTGGCCGCTCCCGGCCACTGCAGCCTCGACCTGCTGGGCTCCGGCGATCCTTCCACTTCAGCCTTCCAAGTAGCTGGAACTACAGGCACGTTCTACCATGCCCGGCTAATTTTTTATTTATTTATTGTAGAGATGAGGTCTCGCCAAGTTGCCCAGCCGGGTCTCGAACCCGCAGGCTCAGGCAATCCACTCACCTCAGCCTCCCAAAGCGTGGGATTACAGGCTTAGCCACTGAGCCCGGCTTATCTACCACTTTTATAAAACAGCAGTCAGGAAATGTTTTATTGTTACCTAACATACCATATATTTTCAGAATTAAAAGTATAAGAATAGTAGAATACACTATAATGACTAAATTAAGTGGGGCTTGATATAACAAAATAATTAGCATCCACTAGCACAGAAAACTAAAAAAATTAAATATCTCTGATAAGGTCTATTACCACATTATTTCACTTTTATCCTTAAATTTATAATATATAATCAGGCAAGAATATAAATAAAAATGATTCCATAAGCAGCCATTTACTGTTACTAAAACAAAGCAGAAGACACAGTTTGATGATTAAGTACAAAAGAAAAGAAAGACTATTAGTCTGCAAAGAAGATGGGCCTTAATCTGGATTGTGAATTAAGATAACAGAAGAGGAAACAGGTATTAGAGGATGACAACAGTACTGCAAGGTAATTAGGGGAGAGAATATACTAATATCACCTTAAATACAAATAGCACCGTATAATTTTTAAAGGGTTTTAAAGGAGCTGATAAGTACAGCAAACTTCTATTTAGTGGCATATGTTGTTTATGTTATCCAGATTTAGGAAACTGACCAATAAGCTACATTTATACAAAGGTATACTGACTACCATCAAGTGATTGAGCTACTCAGTGCTTTATCACTAAGTCTCATATTAGTGGAGTCTCCAAAGTACTCTGAGCCAACAGGATATGCAAACTGAAGAATAGACAGAAAAATTGAAGGACCATCTATATCACAGTTAGGTAGAGAACACTAATAACTGGTTTCAGTTAAAAATCTCATTCTCTTATGCCATAGTCAATGAAGAGGGTATGTTTAATGTACCATCATGGAATACTTAATTACAGAAAGAAATAAGACTTTCTTAAAGCACTCCATTAAGCTATCCAACTCAGCTGTTAATTTCAACTGAGTGCTGAGAGGATATAAAGCACTTGAATTCTAAATCAAAGTGGCATGTAAACGAAGAAAACAAAGGATTTCTGGCAGGCCACTCACACTTTGAATCCAAAGTTAAGGTGATTAACCTGTTTTGCATTTCATCCAAATTGGTTATATATGTAATTTTTTCTTTCTTTTTTTGAGTTGGAGTCTCACTCCGTTGCCCTGGCTGGAGTGCAGTGGCACACTCACTGCCACTGCAGCGTCAACCTGCTGGGCTCTGGCGATCCTTCCACCTCAGTCTTTCAAGTAGCTGGAACTACAGGCACGTGCTACCACGCCTGGCTAATTTTTGATTTATTGTAGACACAGGTCTTGGCAAGTTTCTCAGGCTGGTCTCGAACCTGCGGGCTCAGGCAGTCCTCTCACCTTGGCCTCCCAAAGTCCTGGGATTACAGGTTGAGCCACCACGCCCAGCCTACATATAACTTTTCAATGCTTTAAGGATACTTCTTTTATAAGCACCACTGTACTGCATTAAATACTTAGTAGGAAATTCCTGATTGTCCATGGATGTAATCAGTTAACTGAAATTTTACACAGGTAGACAAAAATGCCAAATGTTTGCCTATGTATCTCATTTATACATCTAAATCTTATCTGGATGTTAAGATCTTAACTGCTCTGCCTTTTTCTACTATTTACCCTCCATTTCACCCTAAAAAAGGAAACTCAATGTAGCAGCTTAGGTTAGAGTAACTACATTCTATTCAAGTCTTCTTCTGTTGTTAAGTACACTCAGGAAAAACAGCTTCCCCTTCTTCCCAATCCCTTTCCTTTCTCTTTTTATATTTCAACAACTCCTGCTAGCCATCCATGGTTAGTGAATAGAAAAGTTACTTTTTTTGTTTTTGTTTTTGTCAGGGTCTCACCCTGTCACCCAAGCTGGAGTGTTGCCCAGGCTGGTCTGGAACTCCTGGGCTCAAGTAGTCCTAAAAGGCCCTGACTATTCATGAAGGTTCTTCTACACATCAGTATGGTTCACAGTTTTGGGCTCAGAACCCTCTGCGATTACTTAGATTTTATGAAGTTGTCTGCATTAAAATACATCTATAGCACTAAAAACAAAATAAAGAGATTTGTTTCAGGGATTATTTAGTTTGTTTTTACAAGATTGTTCATTTAACACTTTTTTTTAGTTAAAACACTTTGTTGAGCATATAGAGAAAAGATGTAAGCTCTGAGAATGTAGAAAAACAAAAAAAACGAATGTAATTTATGCAGGCCATTTACCTGAAAATAAGAGTAGTGTTACTGATCAAACTTTTTTTTTTCCCCTAACAATTTTAGGGGTACAGTGGTTTTGATTACATGGATGAATTGTATAGTGGTGAAGTCTGAGCTTTTAGTGTACCATCACCTGAATAGTGCACTTTGTACCTGATAGGTGATTTTTCATGCTTCACCCCTTTCCCGCCCTCCCCCTTCTGAGTCTCCAGTGTCCATTATACCATTCTGTATGCCTTTGCAGACCCATAGCTTAGTTCACACTTATTTATTTTTTTTGCAGCAGGATTTCTATTGAGAGGACAGAAAAGCTCCCACAGTGGGAGGGAACCTAAGTGAGACTTATAAGACTTACAAGTGAGAACATGTGGTATTTGGTTTTCCGTCTCTGAGTTACTTCACTTAGGATAATGCTGATCAACCTCTTAAGCTATTCATTAAAATGAATCTTTTTTAGTTTTTACTATATGAGAATGAAGAAGTGTTTGTAGCCTGTAGTTCTTCCTCATAATTGGTGGAAACAATTTCTTTAAAGTTTTAAATGGCCTTGAAAATGGAAGGTAGGACTAATTTTTTTTTTAAAGAAAACATGAAAATTGTTTGGAAGAGGCACTGCTTGAATCACTCTTTTTTCACTTTTGGTCACTTTTTTTTTTCTTCAGATCTCTGGAAAATATTTGTGTTGGAAAGTTGTCATTTACTTCTCTGTCTTTTCTATTACTTCTTAATAACAGAAAAACCATAATTCTTTGGTTTCTTTTTTCTTCTTTAGTGGCTTGCAGAAGAGATGAAATGTGGTCTGAGGGACGATATGAATATGAAAGACTTCCAAGAGAACGAGTACCTCCTCGAAGTCACCCCAGTGTGAGTTACCCTGCATATCAAATAATTCAAAACCTAGTGTCTAGGTTAATTTGATACACGAAAGCTAGTCCTATGGATAAAATATTCAAGTGTCAGAAATGTGCCAGTCTAGGCTGAAAAATACATCATGCTTATCTTTTAAAAGTTAAAAGTTTGAAAATAGATGGTAACATTTTAATTAAGTAGAAAATCGTATATTTTTGTTTAAGTTTCTAAAATTAAGGGTTTATATTTAATTTGTGAAAAAATTACATGTTTTATAAAGGACAGATCATCAGTTAAAGAAGTGTTTGAGTACCTGTTCTTGCTACTATTAGCTGTCACCTATTTTTTTATATTCTTCAAAATCTTTGCAAATGAATATATTAAATTCTGAAAATAGTCTTTCACTTTGGAAGAGGATAACTTTCTAGAGTAGAAACATGGTAATATCTCTCGTTAGGAATCTAACAGGTATGCTTTCCTGTGATGAGGCAGTTTGGCAGATAAGAATGCCTGGGGGATCGGGGCAGGCAGGCAACTTCTGTTGTGTTGTCCTGATGCCTACCTCTTTGTTGCTCTGGGAATTGGACATTTCGCGTCTGGCCTTTTCTAAGTCCAAAGAGTTTGCTTATTTCATTTATTCCAGTGCTATATATAGTACCTAGCACATAATGGACCTCAGTATGTATTGAATGAATATGTGTTCTCTTCCCCAAAATACTCTATGGAGGCCTAAAGGAGGGCTTGGGGAAGGTCAAGAAGCTGCTTACTTAAACTTTGCACAGTCCCATTCTAAGCAGTAGGGGGCTGGGGTTGTGGTGATGATATTTGGTAGGCTATGGATTCATTTTATACCATCAAAGGGCACAATTTTTGTCTATATGTTAGTTTCTTTTTTTCTTATACATTATTTAATACTGCAACCCACTTAGATGGGTGCTGTCATCTTCAGGGTTATCATTGGCCTTGATTATAGCTGTGATTGAGGTTGATTTGAAATAATTGAAGTTAGAAAAGATGAAGAAGCCCTTTATATTTTAGGATAGCCGAACTTTATTACTATGTATCATTTTTTTTCCAGGTTAGTTTGTAGACCTTATGTTTTCAAATCAAAGACCCAATGTTTTTATTTTTTAACTTGATATTTTTCTATAATTCATCTGGAAGAATAAACAAGTAATATAGATAAATGTGACGTAGAAGTCATGCAAGGATGTGAAAAGGGATGACTGTTGTTTAAATTTACTTTTTAAGATCCTCTCCCCTTCCCCGCCAAGGATATATCTCATTAGGAATTTTAAATTCTGTGTTTCAAAAATACTTAAATGCATTTTCTGTGTGTTATGCCATCAACTGGGCACCAGTCTGCAGGATTGCGTGCTTTATTACTTTGTGAGTGAGGAAAGCGGATTGTTTTATTGATTTAAGATTGTAAGTTAAGGGATGGACCCTTGGAGATGAGGAGTGCTGACCAGAGAATTATTGAGGCAATATGCTGTCTGGTATGTGGTATGGACTAATTAAGAAAAGGAGTAAGACTGTGGGAGGGACACTAGAGTGAAAGAAGTGAGACGTTGCGGGACAGGAAAGGCTTAGTAAGGTTGGAGGCCATGAAATGGCAAAAAGATAGGCATTTGGTATCTTAGAGTGTGAGGTTTCCAAAATATAACAATTCCAGATGGAATTCTGTGTATGAGAGGGTTGGTGTAAATTATTGGAGTTGAGAAAAAGAAAACTTTGAGGCTAGATTTTGTCTCAGCAATTTAGATTGGAGGCTCTCAATCCTAGCTGCATATTAAAATCTAGAGAGCTTTTCAGTATCATTTTATGGGCCCCATCTTAATTAAATTACCATCTCTATGGATGGCATCTGAACCTCAGTATTTTTTAAAAGTTCATGAGATGATTCTTATATGAAGAGTTAAAAAATACAGATGTATTTCAAGATTCAAGTCCCTGATAATTACAGGAGTTGAGTAAAAATGGTAGGTGATGGAAGTCCTCAAAGAATAAGAATATTATAGAACCATCTAAATAAAACTAAGCATTTTCATTTGATGCCATTTGTGTGTGTGTGTGTATGTATATATAAAAGAGACTTTTTTCCCTCATAAAATAATCTCATCAGCCACAAGCAGGTATAGAGATAGGTTTTATACTCCAAGTGTCCTTAAAGTTAGACTAGATGTACTCAGCTGTCTTTTAAATGCCTAAAAGTAAACCTCACTTCTTTTTTCTTTTTTTTTTTTTGAGTCGATGTCTCACTTCGTCACCCAGGCTGGAGTGCATTGGCATGCTCATAGCCACCCCAACGTCGACCTGCTGGACTCCAGCGATCCTTCCACCTCAGCCTTCCAAGTAGCTGGAACTACAGGCGTGTGCCACTATTCCCGGCTAATTTTTGACTTATTGTAGAGGCAAGGTCTTGCCAAGTTGCCTGGGCTGGTCTCGAACCTGCGGGCTCAGATAGTCCACTAGCCTCAGTTTCCCAAAGTACTGAGCTACCGAGCTTGGCCAAATCTCACTTCTTTTTTTTTTTTTTTTTTTTGAGTTGGAGTCTCACTCTGTCGCCCAGACTGGAGTGCAGTGGCCGCTCCCAGCCACCGCAGCCACGACCTGCTGGGCTCCGGCGATCCTTCCGCCTCAGCCTTCCAAGTAGCTGGAATTACAGGCACGCGCTACCCCTCCCGGCTGATTTTTTGATTTATTGTAGAGATGAGGTCTCGCTGCCCAGGCGGGTCTCGAACCCGCGGGTTCAGGCAATCCACTCACCTCAGCCTCCCAAAGGCGCGGGATTACAGGCTGAGCCACCGAGCCCGGCTCAAATCTCACTTCTTTAAGTTATCTGGCCACTTGAGTCTTCCTGGAGGAGCCTGGGTTGCCTTTCTCCTTTTGAGATAGTACATAACCTGCCAGAGCTTGTATAGGTTTATTACTCTCCTTTTCCTCCTTTTAGTTCCATTAGATTGGTCTCTCCATCTCCCAGTCAACCTCTCCTAATTTACAAATACTTTTGTATTCCCATGTCCCTTCTGCCCAAGAGTCAGATACATATTTTTTTTCCAGTGAACTTGGCCTTGTTTTGGCTAGTAGTTTAAAACCCCCTCTTCCCCTCAGTGCATTATGCTCCTTAGATGGCTCTTGTAAATTATCCCTTTGGCTTCTCTATTATGCCTTTGCTTTAGTTACATAAAGTGTAGATTCTTAACCTTTTTTGTGCCTTGGATCCCTTTAGCAGTTTGGTGAAGCCTATGGATCTCTTCTTAGAATAATGTTTTTAATTCCATAAATAAAATGTACAAAATTAAAGGAGACCACATATATTTGAATACTATCAAACTATATATTTATTTGTTTATTTAGTAGAGAATAGGTCTTGCTATGTTACCCAGGCTGATCTCAATCTCCTGGGCTCAAGCAGTTCTCCCCCAAACCAAATTTGTGATACAGTAATATGTATTTCTGTTCTTTTTCTTTCTTTTCGTTTTCGGTTTCTTTTCTCTTTTTTTTTTTGAGTTGGAGTCTCACTCTTTTGCTAAAGCTGAAGGGCAGTGGCATCGATCATGGCCAGCTACAGCAACCTTCTGGGCTCAGGCAATTATGCCATTTCAGCCTCCTGAGTAGCTGGGGCTACAGGTGTGTGCCTCCTCCTGGACTAATTTTAATTTTTTTGTAGAAACGTGGTCTTGCTATGTTGCCTAGGCTGGACTTGAACTCCTGGGCCCAAGCAGTCCTCCCACCTCGGCCTCTTAAAGTGCTGGGATTGCAGGTGTGAGCCACTAGCCCAGGCAGTAATATGTATTTCTTTTTTCTTTTTTTTTTTTTTGAGTTGGAGTCTCACTCTGTCACTCAGACTGGAGTGCAGTGGCTGCTCCCAGCCACTGCAGCCTCGACCTGCTGGGCTCTGGCGATCCTTCCACCTCAGCGTTCCAAGTAGCTGGAACTACAGGCGTGCGCTACCACGCCTGGCTAATTTTTTGACTTATTGTAGAGATGAGGTCTCGCCAAGTTACCCAGACAGGTCTCGAACCCGCGGACTCAGGCAATCCACTCACCTTGGCCTCCCAAAATGCTGGGATTACAGGCTGAGCCACCAAGCCCATCCAATATGTATTTCTTTAGTAGATCTTTAAATATCAAGAGCTGGTGGTGGAAGTTTCATTGCTATCATTTCAAAGTCATAATGAGTATTGTGAATGATATTTTGAGATAATTTGTAATAGCTAGCTATAACATGGTATAAAAAAAATCTGTGGCGGTGTGCTCACGCCCTTAATCCCATCACATTGGGAAGCTGAAGCAGACACATAGCTTGATCTCCAGAAGTTCAGGATGAGCCTGGGCAACACAGTGAAACCTCTTCTCTATCTTCCCCCAACTACAAAAAATTATTTGGGTGTGGTGGTGCACAGGTGTAGTCCCAGCTACTCGGGTTGTTGCAGTGGAAGTATTGCCTGAGCCCAGGAGGTCGAGGCTGCTGTGAGCCATGATCATCATGATTATGCCATTGTACTCCAGCCTGGGTGACAGAGTGAGACCCTGACTCAAAAAAAAAAAACCAAAACAAATGTGATTTCTGTTCATGACAAAGTCACTGATACAGCTATTGCTGTTGTGTTGTTTGTTGTCTAGTTAGGTGAATAGTTTGTGTTTATATCTGATATGATAGACTCACTGAATCTTTAGGTTAAAGTGTTTAAAACTATATAACTAGAAATATAAATGAAGTTACCATTTTTGACTTTGGAGCTAGTAAAATAAACTTATTAAAAATTTAAAATATTTGTTTACAAAGCAGAGGTGATCTAATATTATTTTTAAAACCATATTGGCATTTCATTTTGACATATACCAGAAAGTTCATGACAGCATTATTTATAAGAGTCTTAAAGTGGCAACAATTCAGATGTCCAACAGTAGTGTTGCTAAATTAATTGTGCAAGTTATACAGCAATGTGAATTAAATGGACTGCAACCAGATTGAACAACATGGATGAACTTTGCAAACATAGTATGGAAAGAAAGATGCCAGTCACAGAAGTCTCTCTTGCATGGTTCCCTTTCCCAAACAGGCAAAGCTAGAAAAGTGGTTTCTTTGGGGAGGGGAAGATAATGGCTGGGAGACAGCACAAGGAAGGATTTTGCTGTGTTGGAATTGTTCAGTTTCTTGATCTGAGTGGTAATAGCACAGTATGATTATCCCATGAAAGTTTATCCAGTAATACCTTTGTGTGTACACTTTTTTTTATGATGTCATACCTCAGTAATGTTTCAGGTTTCGAATTGACAGAAGATTATTTTTCTTCTAAACATAAAACTTTAGCTAAGTTGAGAACCTAGTATCATTAGTGTCTAGGATAAGGGAAGGGGTAACTTTCTATTTTGTTTTGTATATTTGGATTCTGTTCTTTAAAAAGCAGTTTTACTGCATTTATCTCTTTTTTCTTCCTACTCTCTTTGCCCCATTCATTACCAATTCTAATACAACAGACATGTATTTGGGAACTCTTGGATGCAGCATAAAGTATGACATGAAGAGAGAACTGTTGGGAGGGTAGCGTTTATACCAGTATGACCTCTTTAATAAAGTCAGCTGTTTTGTGAGCTTCTAGATTTGGTAGACCTGGAAGGGCAATTAAACACTTATGCTTATTGGTGCTAATGCTAAACTATACTTAATTTGAATATTGGCAGTCTTACCCTCAATGTGCAGCTTGTCAAATGTACCAATCGTTATTTTAGCACTTTATGGACTTCTTTTAAATTCCGTATGTATAAATAAGGTACTTTTATATGGTGTTTTCACATAAGTTTTTATTTGGTCTTAAACTTGGGTAGGTAGATAGAAGACTAAAGAAAGTTCAAAGAGTACACTGCAAGGAACTCTGGATGTAAGTATTCCTCTATAGGAAGGAGATCATTTATCATAGAATATCTATACTTCTGCATAGCTATAAGCCTTCTACTTTTAAAAGCAGGCTTTCTGTCATTTGACCTGTATTTTCTGTGAATTGGGTTATCTGATTTCTTAATTTTTATCAAGTTCTGTGACAGAGTAGCTTTTAAATACAGGTAAACTTCCAGTTACTGGAGTCCATCTTGTTAGCCTTGTTAGGAACAGATAAGTAATGTGGAACATTTTCATGAAGCTATAGCATAAAATGTCAATTTTCCATTGGCTTATTTGAAAATAGGAAAGATTACAGTTTCAGAATTTTTAAAGGTTGTAAAGTTTGAAAATCAAGATGAGAGTATTAGCTGCTTAAATTCTGGGCATTGTAATAGAGCCGGGGCAGAAGATGATCTATCTGCTTCTCCTTGCCTCATTTTTCTGTTTCTTTAACAAATACATGTTTTACACTAGATTATTAAGTAAGATTTTTCTGATTTTGGTAGCAGCAGTGAGAATAGTAAAGATTGGCGAGTAGTGATATCAAGAGCAGCAACACTGTTTTTCTGTCACAGTCATGTTCATTTTGAGTTACAAAATTAGTTATAGTTAAATAGTTACATAACAATATTTCCTTGGATTAATTGAATGTTTTTGTAATACTTGTCATTTATTATTTCTCTCTCTTAGGGAGTTTAGTCAATCAGATTTCTTTAGTGAATTCGAAACATGATTTTGTTAATTTCTAAGCCCTTGTAGGGAGTAGACAGGATGTGTATCAGTTCCATAGGCTCTCAAATATACCCAAACTATAGTCCAGAAATCTTTCTTTTGTCCAACTTGAAGGTCAAGTCTACTTAATTTATAATTCAATTATATATTTCATTTAACATTGTTCAAAATGTGTAAATGTTGAAGTTCTCCTTTTCTTCTCTTTCATGAAACACTTTTATTCAAAACCTTTACCTGAATATTTTAATTTCTATTATTTTTATGCCCCATATTTTATTATTGTTTATATAGTCAGCATTCATATAAATTTATCCATGTAAGTATAACTCCCAAAATTTTTTTTTTTTTTTTTTTTTTTGAGTTGGAGTCGCACTCTGTCGCCCAGACTGGAGTGCCTTGGCCGCTCCTGGCCACCGCAGCCTCGACCTGCTGGGCTCCGGCGATCCTTCCGCCTCAGCCTTCCAAGTAGCCAGAATTACAGGCGTGTGCTACCACGCCCAGCTACCAATATTTTTAAACATACAGCAAAGTTGAATTTTCTAGTGAGCACTCATATACTTACCACTTAGAGTCAACTATTAACATTTTAATAAACTTGCTTTATCATGTTTTTACCCATTCTATTAACCTAATCTTTTTTGGGGGGGGAAGCAGGATTTATTGAGAGGACAGAGAAGCTCCCACAGTAGGAGGGGACCCGAAGGGGTTGCCCTAACCTAATCTTGTGAATGCATTTCAAAGTAACGTGTAGACAGTAGTATTCTTCTTATTAACTATTTAAGCCTGCGTGTCATTAGGTAGAGAGCAGTTTTTAAAAGTTTTTTTAATGGAAAAATTATGTATATGAAATGCAAAATCTTAAGTGTTCATTTGTTGAGCTTTGATTTAGTAATTTTTTGTGTGTAAACTTGTCCTAGGAGGTGTTTTACTTTCTTGACTGACAGAATTGCATGAACTTTGTCACTATTTTCAGAAGAAATGTGATCAGTTCTTGGCTACGTTCTATAACAGTATGTCTTAGCTCTCTGGGGCAAGTAGCATTTTCTTTTTTTTGATCCATCTCCCCAAAAAGCCATTGGAATGACCAAGAAGCACCAGTTTTTCACTGAAGAATCAGTGAGTGAAGTAAACTAGTAAGTGCTACACCAAGAATATATATCATAGAATTTGAGTATTCAGAGTTAGGAAACCTCAAGCTTATGAGCAATAGTCTACAAGCCTGTGTAACAGGATTTTTAAGTCAGATATGGTTGGTGTAGCGCTTTTCTGCTAAAAAAACATGTGATGCTGAAAATAAAATCGAGCTAGTAAGGTATAATATAATCCATGTGGAACTTACTGCAGACCAAGAGCTTACTGTGGCCCAAGGTGTTGGGAATGGAGCAGTGAATGAAACCAATACGTTTTCTGTAGGCTTATATTCATTTGTACTATAAATTGATTGTGGTAGGAAATAGTGGCGTTGGCCATTTACATGTGCCATTGTACTTAGTCACTTCGTTGTTAAGTTAGTAGGTTGTTTTTGACATTTCATAGGGGAAAAAGTTAAGTATATAAAAATCAACCAAAAAAAATATAACCAGCTCCCAAGGGACAAATTATCAAAGCAGCAGTTGTCACATCATGACCAATCTTGTTTTGCCTATGCCTCTACCACTTTCCTCCCTCTCAGATTATTTTGAAGTTATCCACGATACCATACTTCAAATGTAAATGAATATTTCAGTATGTCTCTAGAAGATAAGGATGCTTAAGGGAGGAGTTATTTTATTAATTTTTTTTAAGACAGGGTTTCACTCTGTTGCTCAGGCTGGAGTGCAGTGGTATGATCTCAGCTCACTGCAGCCTCAACCTTCTGGGCTCAAGTGATCCTTCCACCTTAGCCTCTGGAGTAGCTGGGACTACAGGCATGTGCCACCATACCTGGCTAATTTTTGTATTTTTTGTAGAGTCGAGTTCTCACTGTGTTGCCCAGGCTAGTTTTGAACCTGGGCTCAAATGATTCTCTCTCACTTCAGTCTCCCAAAGTGCTGGGATAATAGGTATAAGCCCCCATTTCTGGCCAACATTTTAATTGTAAATTTTTATTGTTGTTGTTGTTGTTGTTAAAATGAGTGCCAAGTAAATGTTAGTGACATATTCAGAAAGAAATACTTTTAAAGAAGCATGTAGTTCACATAATTTGTTCCCAGTTAGTATTAGATTTAACATTAGCGTGGAACATCTGACAAAGATTTATATAACAAATCAAACAAAACCCATCAATTTGGTGCTTTTACTTACTAAAATTTCTTATAACAGGTAGTTATATCAATGTACAGCAAATTGTTGTATGTTTATTTTATAACAAATCATAGTCACCATTTCACATTTCTGGATTGCAAAATTAATTTGACATTTTATTCTGGTCGGATTTCATTAGCTAGCATAAGCAAACTGAAGAACTCTTATTTCACAAACTTAGAGGGCCTTATGGTAGTAATTGACCCCTAAGACAATGACAAATGTGAAAGTTTATGTTGTGTAGAAAAGTAGAGAACTTTCCAAAAGAGTATTTATATTTATGTGCAAACTTTTCTTCAGTATCCTTCCAGATGATTAGGTAAAATAGAGCTTTTCTTTTAAATGAGCTATTTACATCTTTTACAAGTATATTTGGTCTTACTGACCATACCATTAATACTAACTTTGGAGGAGCGAATCCGATAAATTCTGCATATATTTTTTGAAAATTCTAGTAACATCCATAAAAAATTCTGATCTTTTAAACTTATAAGGATACTTATTTAATAATTAATATGTAGATACATATTAATTAGTGTGTGCATTAATATGTAGATTTTAAAATAATGAACAGATGTAATGAAAATTGATATAATGGAGGTAAATTGAAATTTTTATATCCAAACTCAAGATTTGAAATATATGCATTTGAAAGAATAGAAATGTTTCAATTCCATTGGCATGTGTATAGATACATGTAGATACATATCAATAGTACACTGGTTATGATAGTGAAAGAGATTAAGGCATTGATCATCCCACATAGTTACTTATTTTGTGTGATAAGAGCAGATAAAATATACTTATTTAACAAAAACTTCTACTACAGTGCAGTTTTATTAACTTTAGTCCTCTATATTATACAATTTATTTTTATTGTAGTTTTTCACATGTATAGAATGGGTCTTGCAATGTTGACCAGTCTGGTCTCAAACTCCCTGCCTCAAGCAGTCTTCCTACCTCAACCTCACAAAGTGTAGGGATTACAGGTATGAGCCACTGTGCCCAGCCTATTTCCATATCTTGACAAGTGTGAATAATGTTGCATTGAACATGGGAGTGCAAACTAGGTGGTGATTTCATATTCTTTGTATATGCAGTATACCCAGAAGAGGAGTTGCTGGATTATATGGTAGTTCTAGTTTTAATTTCCATAGAAATTTCCAAATTGTTTTCTATAATGGCTGTACCCAAGCTGCCTTCCCACCAACAGTGTACAAGTGTTCCCTTTCCTTCATACATCGCCAATATTTGTCATCTCTTTTGTCATCCTTAAGGGTGTGAGGTGGTATCTCATAGTGATTTTAATTTGCATTACAGGTAATGTTGAGCACCTTCTCATATTTTAAAAAATTTTTGTTGGCAATTTTTATATCATCACCACTATCATCATCATTATTATTAGGAGATAGGGTCTCACTCTCTGCCCAACTGGAGTGCAGTGATAGCTCACTGTAGCCTTGAACTTCTGGGCAGCAATTCTCCTGCCTCAGCCTCCCAAGGAACTGGGACACTTGGCTGGCTATTTTTATGCCTTCTTTGGAGAAATGCTTGTTCATATTAAAAAAAAAAATCAGCTTTTTTGCCAAGATCTTTCTAAAATGGAGTTTCCAAACATATCAGTACCTTAAGCCTATGAACTTATATTAGCATTTAGAAAGGAAAATTACATGTTTACAGCTTGATGTAAGATTTGTACAAGAATTTCAAACAGTGATGGCATTTCCTTTCAGGTCTGGCAGTGCAGGAAATATAAAATAGTGTTTGAACTTAATAATATAAGCTTTTTGAAAGGGAAATTCTAAAATCTTTGCTACTCATCATGCATTTTATAGGGAAGAAGAATCCTTGAATGTTATACCTAGATGAGACATGAATTCTTTGAAAATACAGTCAGTCATCTTTGTTTCTTTTAAATCTTTTCATTTAGCTAGAGTTTTCTTTAAGATTAGGTATCTACAGAGCAGCAATGATGTAATGTACTTACATTTGAATACTTTCTCAAAACATAAAGGAAATGCCAATTTGCTCTTTATTGCCAGGTAGGAGAGCTGTCATCAGTATTTTTTTTTCCCCCTTTGGCTAACTAAACAACTTTTAGAATGATTGTTTAATGTTATTAGTTGGCAAAGCAATTATTCAAAATAAATAAATGATTCAAGTTTTACTTCATTTTATTTTATTTTAAAGATGTGGGGTACAATTCAGGATTTCAAGTTTTATTTCTTCAAAAGTTTTAACACATACATTTTACAATCCTGAAAAAACTTTCTAGTAACTGGGGTGGTTGAACAAAGGAACAGACTGCTTTATAAAATAATAAGCTCTCTATTCTCAGAAGTGTTTAGGCATGCATAGTCACCCCACCATCCCTCCAAATAAGCATATAAAAACAAGAGTATTATGGAATGGATTTTTAGGATTTCTTGGGATTTGGAGAAGTCAGTTGTTCTACTTTTGTGAATAACAAGTTTTGAATTAGAAATGCTGTAAATTGTAATTTTGGCCTTTTATAAATTTAATTTTATTTTTTTATTTGAGACTCTGTTTCCCAGACTTGATGCAGTGACATGATCACAGTTCACCACAACCTGAAACTCCTGGGCTCAGACTATCCTTCCACCTCAGCCTCCTTGATAGCTGGGACTATAGGCAAGCACCACCATGCCCAGCTAATTTTTTGATTTTCTTTAAAGATGATGAGGTCTCACTATGTTGTCCAGGCTTGTCTCGAACTCCTGGGCTCAAGCAATCTTCTTAGCTTGGTGTAAGCCACTGCACCTGGCCTTAATTTAAACCACTTTTTTTTTTTTTAGAAGCTCAGTATTTGCTTAGTTTTTAGATGAGAGAGTTAATACATTCAGTTGTGTATCATATTTTGTGTAAACAGAATATATCTTACAGTTTATATAACATACGAAAGTAGGAAAGCACCTTAGATCCCAATAGGAAAATTTATTTGAGTCTTTTTAGCTCTCAAACAGGTATAAACTCTTCTGTTTTTTTCCTGACCCATTGACAGATTTCCTACCCATTGAGAAATTTGAATGGTATCTAGTAATTTAATAGCAATTTAATAATGGAAGTCATTAATGCTAAGAATTAATTAAACAATTTGAGATATTGAGTTTTTTTCATATACTTGCAGGTAGTAATCAATATAGCAAACATTTTTTGAGCACTTGGTGTGTGCTAAGAAGTGTGTTAAACACTTTATATTCTGGTTTTCATTTAGTACTCATGACTCCATGAAGTAGGTATCAGTATTAATCTCATTTTCAGGTGTAGGATTGTGATGTAAGAACCCAGGATATGGACTTTATGTACTGTAGGTTTTTTTTTTTTTTACTCGAAGTGGGTCAACTTTCAAATTTCTTTAACATATATCTCATTTGATATTGATAGGTGTACCATGAATGCCCAAAACCAGATTATGTGCAGATTGATGTTCTATAGCTCTCTGCTTCTTACTGTTGATAATCGTTTTTGTTGTTATTACACAGCATCTACTAACCTGAGACAGATGTTCTCTCTCTTCAATTCCCAAAGTCCCATGGAAAACCCACTCAGTTGTTAAAACGTTAAAACATTAACATACTGCAGTACTTTAAACATTTGTTTGAATTTTATATCAGCTTTTATTTTACTTTCACACTTGTAAAGCCAAAGGCTCTCTTCTTTCTAGTGCTGCTGGAAAAATAGCAAGATGTTTCCCTTTGATCTTTCTAGCTTAGTATTATTTCTGTTTGCTGTTGCTTATGTGTAAAAAGTTCATATTCTAAATAGTATAGTTCCAACAGTAGACCAGATATGTGTATTATCTTACATGATTTGATTTCTGAAATTCTAAGGCAATAAAGGATAGAGCTACTGTAACATTCTTACTGTCTTAAGTTTATTTTTTATTAAAATGATAAAATTGTATTTTTTCTTTTACTTATGATTAGTTTTTGCATTGCCGCATGTTATTTTGAAGACCTGGCTTTCTTCGTTGAATGACTTGATTTCCTTTACTCCATGTGAAGACCTTAATATTATATTCATGTTATTTAATTAATGCATTTTTGTTTATACATTTATCCTATTTGATTTAAGGATAAGAACTCCTGTGCTTTTTAAAAACCTTTCCAAAACCAAATAGAGAAATTAGTGATTTTTATATATTTCTTTTTGTCTGTTTTAGGATGGCTACCATAGAGTAGTTAATATTGGGCCAAAGAAACCACCACTGCTAGACAGACCTGGTGAAGGAAGCTACAATAGATATTACAGTCATGTTGATTACCGAGAATGTGACGAGGGCCGCAGTTTTTCTCATGATCGAAGAAGTGGTCCACCTCACAGAGGAGTATGTAAATTTCCCCCATGTACTAATTGTTATTTCTTATAAGCTTAGAATTCATGTAACTTTAAAGCTTTATGTGATGGCCATGAAAATAGTTGAATACACGCTTCCTGCTTGATGCTCTGTTGAATTGCTTGCTGGAGCTGTCATATGGGAACTATTAGTCAAGAATCTTGGGGTGCTGGACAAAAAGGGTAAGCAGTCTGGATAGCTCTGTCTACATGAAATTAATTCCAACTAGCCTGCTTTTTTATCCCCTAAATTGGCAGGGATTTGCAGAACCATGTAAAGGTGATATATTGCCTTGGTACTTAATAAGTGATAAGCAGGTGGTTACCATCTCTTACTGGATGTACCCACTCATAATTACTTTATTTTCATCATGATGAAACGCTGTGGTGAGGTGGGTTAAAGTTGTTGATATTCAGTTTCAATTTTGCTATACTTTCTTATTGAAGTCTATTTACTAACTACTAACTGAGATTAGAAAGCACTCAAAGCATTGTCATATAGCAAACCCTTTAAAATGCTAGCTGCTATTATTACTGTTATAATTTGTTTTTCTTGATCATTCTTAATAATCTAGAAGTATGTATTTAGTGTTGCAGTAATCTGTCATTGACCTTAATTGAAACTGTTCCTTGATGGAATTCCTTTGTCCTAGCTTGCATGTTTACAACATTCCTCTGCCAGACTATTTTCCTACTTTTTCTCTTTTTTTCCTTTCCCTGCTATATAATGTGGTAATTAACAGTACTTACTCAAACCCTATTTATAATATAATTTTACCTCATATTGGCCGTTGGAATTAGTTTCCATACTTTATACTTGAAGAAATAAATAGTGGTAAGGTGATATTTCTCAGGATGGGTATGTGTGAGAGTCTAATTCTCTTACTGCTACAGCATAGTGACCAATTTCAAAGTGGTAATGTGACTATATATTCAGTGTATCCTTGTGTTTGTTTCCAAAGTTTGGGGTGCTACCATTATCTTAACTGTTAACAGAATTGAGTTTTATTTTAGTCACTTTTTAAACGTCATACTTTTCTTTAGGAGGATAGGATAGGTGTTGAAAACACTGTGCATCATCCCTGTTCTAGAAATAATGGATTTTTGCCTCCCGGTAGTCTCAGGGAGAAACAATTTGGCCTTAGCATAAACATTTGTTATTCCTTTTATGGAACTCTACATGCTCAAGGAGTTTTATATTCATTGGACCAGTTTGTGTTTGAAACCTCATAAACATGACTTTTTTTCTAAAAATGTGTAGCATAATAGGACTTCAACAATTGTTTTTAAATTATTGTTACCAGTTATGTTTGTCTTCATACTTTATACAGCATTTTTTGTTTAAATTCTCTTCAAGCAAACAACAAGCACACTTGTGATCCTTAGTACTCTCATGATGCTAATTGTTATCTACAGTTCAGTTATATGATGCAAACAAATTAGTCGATCCAATATTTTATTATACCTGCTGTTTTTAGTTTTGTTTTGTTTCTATTTAATGTTGAAAAGGAAAATGATGAATACATTTATGTGAGAGTAAGTGTATGATGCTGAAGAAGACAAGGATAATATTTATTTTTGCTGAATCAGTTTTTCTGATTTGTAATTTGTGTGTTGTATTGTTTGATGTAATAATTTTAAAGTAATTTGGTGTGAATTACTACGTAGTTCCTTTATATGCGCCTTTGCAAATATGTCTATCTTAGGGGACATAATGTGATTCATTTGATTAATTTTAAATCTAGTATCACATCTTACTCTAATGTAGCTTATCATTAAGTGACAGTTTCTTATGTCGTTTCCAGTTGGTTTTAAACGGGAAATACGATGATAAAAGAAAATTTGAAGAAGAAAAATGGGAAAGTAGCAAGCTTTTCATTGGGCTTGAATCTGATGTGAGAACTTGACAGAAGGAAAAATAAAATGAAAGGTTGAGAAATGCATGCTTGATTACATTTAGCCTTTGTCCTAAAACAGCTCTTAACTGTTGTGATGTTGGTATATGTTTCTTTGGCAGTTAGGCTGGTTTGAGTCTACCAAAGAAATAACATATGCATTTTAATAGAGATAAGTGGTACCACAGGTTCCCAGTCTACTATTTTAGTTGTTGAAATGGAAGAATTGCTGTATCTTTTTTTTTTTAATGTCTTTGAAGCTTAGGGAAATTTAGAAAAACATTCTTGCCCTCATAGCATGTTGGTCTTAGAAAAAGTTACCAATAGTATTTCCAATAGTATTTTTAGGCATGTCCTAGCTTATTCAAAATAATGTAAACAGATTACCTAAGTAGCTTTTTTATGTTACAGGATGAATCTGGTTATAGATGGACGAGAGATGATCATTCTGCAAGCCGACAACCTGAATACAGGTAAAAAGATAAAAATAATAGCATAAGCACCTTGACACTTGACTCACTGAGTTGTCTGCTGTTGAAATCTAACTTCAGGGCACATAGATGAAATATTTTATTAGGATTTTAAATTTTGAAAGTAGCAAGCATTATATTCTATTTGTGACTCTGTACTGATAGCTAATAGTCTGTATCTGTTGGCATTTTATAACTGATAATATGTATTTAAAGTATCTGAACTATTGATGTGTTCTTACAAAATAATTATTCTTCTTAATGTGTGGTATGGATTATGAGGTTTACCCAATTAGAAATTAAGACTTTTTTTTCCAGAAATATCCTTATGAAAATATTTGCATTCTTACAAAGTGTCTCCTATTATAAGGCATTCTCTGAGTTGCTTTATTTTAATTAATAAATTTATGTTGAGAAAACACATTTTGGAAGGGTCTTGATCATTGTCGGCTTTGGTTCCTTAAAGAAGGTATCTGATAGAATAGTTGGGGGGGAATGGTAGACAGACATTGATAGTTTGCTTTTGTTTATTTTAAATGATATGGCAGTGGTAGTGTCAGAAGCTGTAAAAGGAGCCTTTAAAGATCTCTTAAGAACTGTCAAGGAAAAGAACCCCACTCTCATAGAGAGTGGCAGGGAATCAACTGCCACAACTTCATAGGTGCCAAAAGGAGTCAAGATTCAGTGGATCAGACAAAGGCAGTTTACATTATTCCTAGCACAGCAGTCAACAGGAGCATCAGCATTGTAGTGCAGGTTCCTTGTTCCCAATTCCCACGGGTGATGTGATAGGCAGAGATGGTGACTGTGCACATTGTGGGATGCACTACAGCTTAGGAATCCAGGGTCAAGAGCTTGGTACCTTTTGTAGCAAGCAGGAGACGAGCCAGTTCTTTCCCTGGGAGCAAGCTGTCATAGTAGTCACACTGTGGTCACCTTGACCTATTTTACTATCTGTGAAACCAGCTGCAGAAACTATTTAGTATCAGTGGAGAGTTAGGTCTTGTAATTTGGCATACATAGCGAGTGTGTACAGGGACATTCAGAAACCATGGCAAACTGTCGCTCCCCCCAAAAGCAATAGAGACAATAGATGTTTAAAAAATGCTTTGATGAGAATTCAATTCTAGGTAGTTATGAAAACTAACAGTCAACTGGGAATGGAAGAGAATTTCCTTGACCTGGTAAATGGGCATATACTATATTGACGTTGGAAGCATTTGCTTTAAAATCAGAGCAAAGCAGTGACACCTGCTGTCACTGCTTCTACTCAGCGTGGTAATGGAAATCCTAGCAAGTAAGAAAAGAAAAATAAAGGTGTCAGAGTTAGAATGAAACATAACTCTATTTAAAGATGGTAAAATTATTTATGTGAAAAATCTAGGACAGTCTACAGACCATTAGAACTATTAGGAAATTAGCAGGACTCAATATAATAAAATCAACTATAAGCCGGGAGTGGTGGCTCATGTCTGTAATCCCAGCACTTTGGGAGGCAGAGGCGCGAGGGTTTCCTGAGCCCAGGGGTTCAAGACCAGCCTGGACAACTTGGCGAGACCTTGTCTCTACTATATATATATATATATATATATAAGCAAAGTTGCTGCCAAGTGCCGGTTTACGTGTGGCTGGCGGTGGGGTTCGCATTTGAGCTCTGGTCCAGCTGAGCTGGCGACAGGATCGACATGCCTTTGGCCAGAGATTTTTTACATATGTCCTTCGAAGAGGAGAAGAAAAAACATAAAAAGAAATACCTGGTTCAAAGTCCAAATTCCTACTTTATGGATGTAAAATGTCCATGTTGCTACAAGATCACTATGGTTTTCAGCCGTGTGCAGATAGTGGTTCTTTGTGTGGGTTGTTCGACAGTGTTGTGCCAGCCTATAGGAGGAAAGGCCAGGCTCACAGAAGGGTATTCATTTAGAAGAAAGTAACACTAATGACCCACCCAATTTCCTGAATTTGTGTTCTCACAGAAAGCCTTATTATAAGTTCAGTAATTCCAGTTAATCTACCAAGACAATGCAATTACATTTGATTTTGTAAGGTATACAACAGTGGTCTCCTATTTTGGTGTCAGTTTTTCAATAAAGTTTTGATTATGGTCAAAAAAGTTAGCTGGGCATGGTGGCTGCTACTTGGAAGGCTGGGCGGCATGGTAGCTACTTGGAAGGCTGAGGCAGAAGAATCACCTGAACCCAGCAGGTCGAGGTTGTGGTGACTGTGAGCACGCTGCTGCACTCCAGCCTGGGCGACACAGTGCCTTAAATCAACTATCAGCATAAATTAGAAAATTTAATGTAAAAATGCTGTAGTACCAAAACTGTAATGAGTAATAGGAATAAATGTGCTAAAAGTGTGTGACACCTATACAAGTAAATTGCAAGTCACTTCTAAAAGATGTAAAAGGGGCAAAATATGACATCTTTGGCTAGGAAGAATCCGTATCATAAAGATGTCAGTTCTCTTCAAACTAAAGAGTGAATTCAATATGGTTCCATATAAAAATAAAAATTGAGCCGGGCTCGGTGGCTCAACCTGTAATCCCGCGCCTTTGGGAGGCTGAGGTGAGTGGATTGCCTGAGGCCGTGGGTTCGAGACCCGCCTGGGCAGCAAGACCTCATCTCTACAAAAAAAAAAAAAAAAAAATCAGCTGGGCGTGGTAGCGTGCGCCTGTAATTCCGGCTACTCGGAAGGCTGAGGCGGAAGGATCGCCGGAGCCCAGCAGGTCGAGGCTGCGGTGGCCGGGAGCGGCCACTGCACTCCAGTCTGGGCGACAGAGTGAGACTCCAACTCAAAAAAAATAAAAAAATTAAAAAAATAAAAATTTTGCATAGATGTTGACAAACTGATTGTAAAATTAATATGGAAGAGTAAAGGGCAAGATAGCAAAAATAGTCTTGAAAAAGATGTGAAGACTCAAGATACCATAACTTTAAAATTATAAAGTTTAGTAATGCAAGCGTTGTTGTACTGGCACAGTTTTTGTCAGGTAACCAGTGAAACGAAACGTAGAAGCAAACCTAAATCTATATGGAGTTCGGGGTATAGCAACAGCGGCATTACAATGGGGAAGCAATGAACTTTTCAATAAATAGTGCTGGGACATACATTTGGAAAAACGTGACTTTGAAGTTTGACATCAAAACAGTGTCTGATATAAAGACCTGTGTGTGAAAAGCAGAATTGTAAAACACTTTGGGAAAAGTTATATTAGCTAATAGTTTATCTTTCTTCCCCAAAGAAACAGCTTTTAAATTTGTTTTAGTTTTATTGTTTTTCAGCTATTATTTATTTGAAAAAATTTAAGGGGAACAAGTGCTGTTTTGTTACATGGATATGTTGTGTAGTGGTGAGGTCTGGGTTTTTAGTGTATAATGTATAATTGTAAGCATTAAGGATAAGAAATTAAGTAATTATCTACGTTACTCCCCATGCTCTTACCTTCCAAGTCTTCACTGTCTACCATTCTACTCCATGTCCATGTGTACAACATTATTTAGCTCTGACTTGTGAGAACATGCAATATTTGACTTTCTGTTTCTGAGTTGTTTCTCATGAGATAATCGCCTCCAGTTCCATCCATATTGCCATAAAAGATATGATTTCATTCTTTTTATGACTGAATAGTATGCCATTGTGTATATGTGCCACATTTGCTTTTATTTTAGTTTTGGACTGAGGGGGTCTCTGTTGCTCATTCTGGAGGGCAGTGACACGAACATGGATCACCATAGCCCTGAATTCCTGGGCTCAGATGATCCTTTCCCCTCAGCCTTCTGAGTGGTTGGTACTATAGATATCACCGTGCTTGGCTAATTTTTTGATTTTGTGTAGAGACTGGCTATGTTGCCCAGACTGGTCTTGAACTCCTGGGTGTAAGCAGTTCTCCTACCTTGTCTTTCCAGTGTGCTGAGATTTCATGTGTGAGCCACCATGCCTGTACTACATTGTCTCTATCCAATAATTCATTGATGGGCACTTAGATTGATTTCATATCTTTGCTATTGTGGTTTTTCAGTTTCTTTTTTAATCTAATTATTTTATTTTTAAAATGTGGGGTACAAATGAGGTTTGGGTACATACGTGGTCATCATACTGGTAACATATGGGTTTCAGTTTCTTAAATAATAGTTTCTATGTTAATCTGAATTTTCTCTTCCTATCTTTTTTAGGATTTTGTGTGTGTATGTGTGTATGAATTTTATATACATAAAATAAAAACATATATATGAATCTCCAGTTCCCACAGCCATGTTAACATCCTGGTGTATGTTAGTCTATATGTTTATCTCTATTCATAAATGCTTTGGGTTTTTGTTTAAGTCTTTTTAATGGTCAAGTATTAGTCCATGGTGAGGCTATGCCAAATAATTTAGCTAGTCACTCTGTTTATCTACAAAACTGCTGCAATACATTCTTACACATATTTTCATGAAATAGGCAAAGTGGGGACCAAAGGGAGACCCAAACGTTACCTGTACCATGACCATTTGTATACCTAATCCTGAATTGTACCCCACATCTTTAAAATAAAATTTTAAAAAAGAAAAAGAATAAAGCCCTACTCAGAAGTTAACAAAACAAAAAGTTTAAAACATATGTATGTATATATTTTTTTCATGAAATAATACTTTAGTTTTTATGGGATAGATTATCAAAAGTGGGATTTCTGAGTCAAAGGGCATATGTATTTTAATTTTTTTTTTTTTTTTTTTTTTTGAGTTGGAGTCTCACTCTGTCGCCCAGACTGGAGTGCAGTGGCCGCTCCCAGCCACCGCAGCCTCGACCTGCTGGGCTCCGGCGATCCTTCCGCCTCAGCCTTCCAAGTAGCCGGAATTATAGGCATGCGCTGCCACACCCGGCTGATTTTTTGATTTATTGTAGAGATGAGGTCTTGCTGCCCAGGCAGGTCTCGAACCCGCGGGCTCAGGCAATCTACTCACCTCAGCCTCCCAAAGGTGCGGGATTACAGGTTGAGCCACCGAGCCCGGCTATATTTTAAATTTTTATAGCTGTTGTCAGTTTGCCTTCTAAAAAGGCTATAAGGTTTTTATTTTTTAAAAATAAATCTAACATTTTAACTTAGATAATTAGCTTATTTTTCTTTCCTCCTCATTTATTAATATAAAGAGTGAAAATTTCTTTTTTCAGGGGAGGGATTGAGGGTCTCACTGTTGCCTAGGCTTGAGTGCTGTGGCAAGATTACAGCTCACTGCAGCCTCGACATCCTCAGATGAGGCAATCCTTCCACCTCAGCCTCCTGAGTAGCTGGAACTGCAGGCATGTACTACCACAGTGGCTAATTTTTAAAATTTTTTGTAGAGAATGAAGTCTTGCTATGTTGTCCAGGCAGATCTTTAGCTCCCAGGCTCAAGCAGTCCTCTCGCCTCAGCTTCCTAAAGTGCTAGGATTACAGACGTGAGATACCACACCAAGGCCTTGAAATTTCCTTTAAACACTGCTCTAGCTGTATCCCATGATTCTGATGCATAGTAATTTATTCTGATTCAGATTTACTGTATCCTAATTATTCTGTGATTACAGAATGTGGCCTATACTGTTATTTTACTTTTTAAATTCATTGGTTATTGGTTCATTAGTTAGTTTATCAGTTTACATAACTGTACTATGGGCATTAAAACAAAGTATATTCTCTGTTTTCAGGGTATGGAGATCATTCTATATGGTATATTCACTCATTTGTTAAATATTTCTTGTCTGATATATGTCCGATTCTCCTTTAGCCTCTGGGAATAAAAATCTTCTACCTTCATATAGCCTACATTTTCATATGATTTTTTTATTCCTCCATCCCTGTACTGTCCCATCTTGGTATGAATTATAGATAGTTAACAACAAACAAAAAATAATTTCTGTGAAGTAAAATAAAGTAGGGAATGGAGTAGAGAGTATTTGTGCTGTCCACATCTTCTGGTACCTTCACTTGATGTCTGAGTATGTTCAATAATGTCTCGGGTTTTATTCAAGCACAATAGCTATAGCTTTTACTGCCTGGCATCTATCTGGTTTCTGTAAGTTCTCCTCTGTATCAGGTGGGCTCATTGAAGATTTCCTACCTGAAAGACTTTAGAATAGAAAATAGCTGTTGTTTTAGAAAAAAAACAATGCATTATAAACCATGCAAAAAGAGTAATAGTGTATATTGGCAGTGTTCTTTGTGTTGTGTGTATTGGTAATGTTTTGAACAATAAGGAAAGCCACTTTAGTATTTTTGGTTTTGTCATTCCAAGGGTACATGATGATTCTTTGTATTATAGGAGGAAAATATTAGAGCATTTGAAAAATTTTATTTGAAACAGTTTTTAAATGTTTAGAAAAGTTACAAGAATAATTCAAATAACTCCTGTAACTCTTCACCAAATATTTCATTAGTATTTCCAATGGTGCCCCCAATAATGTGCTTTATAGCAAAAAGATCTAATCTGGGCTTTTTTTTTTTTGAGTCAGAATCTCTGTGGTCCAGGCTGGAGTGCAGTGGCATGCTCACAGCCACTGTAACCTTGACCTGTTGGGCTCAGGCAATTCCTCCACCTTGGCCTTCCGAGTAGCTGTAACTACAGGTGCATGCCACCTCGTCCAGTTAATTTTCTGATTTACTATAGAGATGAGGTCTTGCCAAGTTGCCCAGGCTGGTCTCGAATCCCTAGGCTCAGGCAGTCCTCTCACCTCCACCTTCCAAATTTGCTGGGATTACAGGCATGAGCCATCACGCCTGACCCTAATCTGGGCTCTTAAATCACATTTTTTAAAAGTTGAATTTTCATCCCAATGGGCCCTGGGAGTACATTAAATGACATTTTCGTAGACTTCTTCAGTCTGGGACAGCTCCTTAGTCTTTCCTTGACTTTTACGGCTTACTGTTTTTGGCAAGATGAATACAGAGTAGACTTTTTTCTTCTTTAATATAATATTTCTCAGTTTAGGTTTGTCCAGTGTTTTCCTGGGACAGTTTCTGAAGTAATGCTGCGTTCTTTTTCTTGCTTCCTGTAGACTGCATATGTTGTTGATTTGTCCCCTTATTGGCCTTGTTGAATTGTATTACTTGTTTAAGGTGGAGTCTGCAGTTTCTTTACTATGAAGTTAGCTTCCTGCCTGAAATTAGTGTGTGGAGGTATTTTGAAGCTATGTAATTGGACCATTCCTCATCTCTACAATAAATCAAAATAGTCCACTTTTACCTGCTAGTTTGCATTCATTGATGGTTTTGCCTGAATTAATTATTAATATTATTGATATTATTATGGACTGAATATGTCTCCCCCAAATTTATATATTGAAATCCTAGCCCCTGGTGTGATGGTATAGGAGCTTGGGCCTTTTGGAAAGTGAGATTTGGTCATGAAGGTGAATCTTTTATGAATGGGATTGATGTCTATTAAGAATGGGGGGACTTGCTCCCACTTCTCTGCCCTCTACCATGTGAGAATACAGTGAGAAGACAGCCATCTGCAAACCAAGAGGAAACCCTCACTGGACACCATGTCTGCTGGTACCATGATCTTAGACATCCCAGCTTCCAGAACTGTGGAAATAGTTTGTTGTTTAAGTCACCCAGTCTGTGGTAATTCGTTATAGCAGTCCAACCCAACTAAGACAGATATGATGGTTTTTTAATGGGTGCTTTTGTAATTAGCCGATTTTTTCTATATTTATTGTGCTGGCATTCTATTTTAAGGAAGAGTTGTCTCTTCTCTCTGCCCCTTTACTCCCGTAAAACAAACAGACAAAACTTTGTTTATATCAGTATGGACTCATAGATTTATCTTTTATTCAGTGTTGTAAGTCATTGCTATCATCGTTTTGAGGAAAGTGAGAGTCCCTTCAAGTTATCTTCTGTGGTTGGTTGGTTTTGTAAAATAATTTTTATTGTGACAGAACAAATGTTGTTTAATTTTTATTTATTTATTTATTTATTTATTGAGTCAGAGTCTCACTTTGTCTCCCAGGCTGGAGTGCAGTGGTACAATCACAGCTCACTGCAGCCTCACCTTCCTGAACTCAGGTGATTTTTTTCCACCTCTGCCCCCCGAGTAGCTGGTACTACAGGCATGTGCCACCATGCCTGGCTAATTTTTTTTTTTTAGGAGACAAGGTCTTGCTATGTTGCCTAGCCTGGTTTGCCATGTTACCTAAGCTGGTCTTGAACTCCTGGGCTTAAGGAATCCTCCTGCCTGAGCCTTCCAAAGTGCTGGGATTACATATTTTTTCATCATTCTGAAAAAAACTCTATATCCATTAAACAATAACTTTACCTACCCCCATCCCCTAGCAACTACCTTTCTACTTTCTATCTCTATGAATTTGTCTAGCCTAGATCTTTCACATAAATATACAATATATGTGTTTTAGTGCCTGACTTTTTTCACATAGTATGCTTTCAAGGTGCATTCGTGTTGTAGCATGTATCAAAACTTCATTCCTTTTTTTGGTGAATAATATTCCATTGAATGTATATATCACATTTTGTTTATTCATTCATCCTCTGATAGACATTTGAGTTGTTTCCAACTTGTGCCTATTGTGAATAGTGCTTCACTGAACATGGCTTGCAAGTATCTCTTTTGAGTTCCTGTTTTCCGTTCTTTTGGGTACATACATAGAAGTGAAATGGCTGAGTTGTACATTAATTCTGTGTTTAACTTTTTGAGGAACCACCAAGTCATTTTCCATAGTGGCTATACCATCTTATATTCCTATTAGCAGTGTATGAGGTTCCCTGTCTCTTCACATTCTTGCTAGCACTTGCCATATTTCTTTTCTCTCTCTCTCTCTCCGCGCTCTCTCTTTCCCTCTCTACCTTCCTTCCTCTCCCACTCAGTCCCTCCCTTCCTACTGTCCTGGTAAGTATGAAGTAGTATCTCATTGTGGTTTTGATTTGCATTTTCCTGATGACTAGTGATGATGAGCTTCCTTTGTTGTGCTTGTTGGTTATTTGTATATCTTTGGAGAAACATCTGAGCTTTTTGGATTTTTTAAATTGAGTTGTTTAGCTTTTTTGTTATTGAATTTTAGGAATTTATCTCCATATATTATATATATATTCTGGGTATTAAATCTTATCAACTTTTTGATTTGCAAATATTTTCTCCCATTCTGTAGATTATCTTTTTACTTTGTTTTTTGCACAACATTTTTAATTTTAGTGAAGCCTGATTTATCTATTTTTTCTTTTGTTATTTATGCTTTTGGTGTTCTAAGAATCCAATGCCAAATCAAGGTCATCTGTGTTGTTTTGAAATGTCTACATCATCCTATCATCACCTCTTTCTGACACAAGATGTTTCAGACTCTTCTTATGCATTCTCTCTCACCCTAAATTCGACTGTTTCTCCTAGGAGCATAGGTTCTTGCTAGTGGAGAGCAATTTTTTGAAGTCCAGATCTCTCTCACACATACAGACACAGATTTTTATTTCTGTATTTTTTTTATTTTTTGCAGTATTTATGTGTATTCATGAATATGAGTTCATGGCAGTATCTTTTCCCTTTTTCCATATTTTTACCTCCCTTGTCCCATGAATGAGAAACCTGGCTCCCGGTTTGGGGAAGACAGTTCTCCATGGATCTCTTGCATTCTTACATGTCTTGCTGAGATATACAAGACCTTGACCACTCATTATTCAGGCAGGTTCTCAGAGTTGTGTCTGCAGCTGAAGGATAAAGTAACTCTTCCCTCTTTGTCAAGCAGCAGGCTTGCTTATTTCTTCATGTAAAAATGGTAGGTTCCTTAAGTTCAGTGTTCTTCAGATATGACCCAGAGTCTCTGCGTTTGCCACATTTATTTAGGCTGATATCACATTATTTCTGGACTTGTTACCTGGGAAACCGATGCAAACCTGCTACTGCTTATGTTGCTTGCTGCGTGAGTGATAGAGTCCTTTTTCTGACCCAGGAGTTTATGTCTTCTCGCATCCATGAAACAGTAACAGTCTAATTTATAGATTGTGTAAGTAAGGTAAAATTAAATTCATGTCTGACACCAGCATCATGAATATATTTGTTCATACCTCTGAATGTCATTATTCCTCTGACCCCTGATTCTCCCTTCTTGCTCTCTTCAGAGCAAGACCAACGACTTGCAGCTTGCCACCAACGACTGTAACAGGGTCATCTTGCTTTCACACCATCTTCCACAGGCCTCTTACTGGCATTGAAGCTTTATAGTTTAGCTAATTTTTTCACTTTGTCTTATGTGTGTCTTATTATAGAATATTATATGCTTTATAAATCCAGCATACATGTATTAGTGATTCATATTCAAATATGTTTTACAGGTGAGAATGTGAAATCACTGGAAGCAACTGGGTCAAATAACAGAAGAAAAGAGAATATGTTAGACTTTCTGTCATCCCCTTTCCCTGAAAGTTATCACTTTCATATTTAATAGACACATGCCTGATAAATTCATCTACATTTCATGTGTCATCACCTGTTCATCTTGTTTCTGTATTTGCACAGTGATTTTATTATCTGTTTGTTCAAAACATACTTGTAGCTGAGATTCAGAATATATTAGGACTTAGTATTTCATTTTGTGCTAAAGGAACATGTTGCACTTTACCAAGAGTTCTTGATTTAGACAGAATGAGGTTGTTTTAATAGTCATTTTCTTCCCTCTGTAGTTATGAGATCTTATAATAAGGCCTAGGTTGTAATTGATTTAAAGTATCATATAATGTTTACAATTATGTAACAAGAGTGTCACCAAGTGGCCAGTATATTTTTAAATGCTGTCATATTTTTCTGTATTCATGTATGGAAACCTTAGTTAAGAAGTTCAGTATTTTCATATTTACATATGTTTTTAATAGAGTAGGTTTAATTTTTAATTTTATTATAGCAATTCTTATCTTTGTAGATGATTGCTGTTTGACAGAGAATAATACTGTAAAGCAGCAGTCCCCATCCTTTTTGACATTGGGGACCAGTTTTATGGAAGATGAGTTTTCCATGGACTGGGGTATGGTTTGGGGATGATTCAGGTGTATTACATTTATTGTACACTTTATTTCTATTTTTATTACATTGTAATATATAACGAAATAATTACACAACTTACCATAATACTTTAAAGAATCTCTCCATTGATGTTTTTTACTTGTTTTGGCTATGGTTAGCTTGTGGGCTTACCAAAACTGTGACTGTGACAAGTGTACAGCATGGGAAAGAGTTGAGAATGGAAATGGTAAATAAAATAATGGGGGGCTACACATGGATTAAAATAAGTGTTGGATTCTAATTTAAAGCCTGCTACCAGCTGCATAATTAAAGTGCCTCTACTCACTTGCCACTCACTGATAAGAGTTTTGATACGAGTCTGCAAGCAATTGATTTTTTATCGTCTCTGTGCAGTCAAACCTCGCTGCTAACGTTAATCTGTATTTGCAGCCGCACCCCAACACTAGCGTCACTGCATCAACTGCACCTCAGATCATCAGGCATTAGATTCTCATAAGGAGCATGCAACCTAGATCCCTCACATGTGCAGTTCACAATAAGGTTTGTGTTCCTATGGGAATCTAATGGCACATCTGACCTGACAGAACATGGATCTCAGGCAGTAATGTGAGCAATGGGGAGCTTTGATGAAACAGATGAAGCTTTGCTCCCTTGCCTGCTGCTCACCTCCTGCTGTGTGTCTTGGTTCCTAACGGGCCACAGACTGGGGGTTGGAGACCCCTGATCTAATGAGTAAAACAAATGCATGAGTAGGTCACATAATATGATCCATGGAGAAGTTTATAAAGTGCCATAGGAAGACAAAGTAGTTCTTTTCCTGTGACTAGGGTTTTAGAAAAAGTTTACTGTAGGAGCTGATAATGTGAACAGAACTTGAAGGAAAAGCAAAAGTTAACCAGGAGAAGAGCAGCAGGTAACTTGTTCTTGTGAAGGAAAGAGCCATGAACACAGCTACATAAAGCTCAATGTGTAGAATATTAATAGATGGTTATGTGTGAGCTGGGAAAATGTTGATTAAATTATAACTAGGATGTCTAGGCTTTATTCTGCTAGCAGTGGGGGCAAATGACACATATCTTAACCAGGTAGGGACAGGGTAACCCAATCAGATTATAATATAAGACAGAGAGAACTACCTGCATTTTGGTTTTATTTACTGTGTGTATAGTAATCCATTATCTGAAATTGGCAATATAGGAGGAATGGTTTCAAGGAAGGAGCTACATTTAAATTGAGATTGTCCAAGGAAAAGATGTTGTTAGATAAGACCAGTGAACTAAAGTCAGAATTCTAGACAACACCTTTATGAGAGTAGTAGAAAATACAACTTTGAAAATAGTATTAGGGGTCATCAGTCTCTAATGCAACTGAGCATCTCAGTAATATAAAGATTAAAATAGCCGGACTCGGTGGCTCAGCCATTAATTCCAGCGCTTTGGGAGGCTGAGGTGAGTGGATTGCCTGAGCCTGCGGGTTCAAGACCCGCCCGGGCAACTTGGTGAGACCTCATCTCTACAATAAATCAAAAATTAGCTGGGCATGGTAGCACGCACCTGTAGTTCCAGCTACTTGGAAGGCTTAGGTGGAAGGATCACTGGAGCCCAGCAGGTTGAGGCTGCAGTGGCCAGAAGCATGCCACTGCACTCCAGTCTGGGCAACGGAGTAAGATTCCAACTCAAAAAAATAAAATAAAATAAATAAATAAAAAGGTTAAAATATCTCATGGGTTTGTTGTATAAGGATGAACAAGAACTGAAGAGGATAGATTCAACATGGATGGATAAATTGTTACATATTTGAGAAGGAAAGTGGGGAATGTTGTCACCTAGAGACAGACACTGGCTCAAGGGAGATATTTTTGTTCCCTTTCCCCCTTTTTAGGTTATTAGTGATTTGAGGATCTTCATAGATTGAAGGGAAAGAAGCTGAAGATAAATGGCAAAAAAGGGATAACTGATGAAGGAAGATAAATGAGGAACCGGGGGGATCTGGGCTGGCAGTCGAGGCAGTTCGTGCTTGATGACTGCTATCTTTTTCATTATTTTTAGGAAAGTGAGATCACTCATTAACAATTGGTACTAGGTTAGAGGGTTGCTGTGGTAAATGGGAGATGAAGCTCACCAGTAGTAAGTGAAAATATTACTGAGTGCAAGTGAAGGCACAGTAGATGTTAGAGACCATGAAGCTGTAGTAGAACTAATCTCTAGGCTTGTGTAATTGTAACTTTTCTCTAGGTTGTAACTATTCAACCATATCAGTGAAGAAATCACAGTTTTTGCAATTCATTCAGGCTTTGGGTTGACTAAGATGATGCAACAGAATTGCAAGAGTGGAAAGTTGTTGGTATTCATAGAGTAGTTCAAATACTGTCATTTAGACTGGAAGGCCAATGAGTGAGGTCAGATGGGGTTCATGAATTGCTAGAAAATGTAGGCGGCTAAAGATACCTTTAAATTAGGTGGAGATGGAGTTATGGTAGGATTGAGAGAACTGAAGGATAAGGCATTATGGTTAGGTGATATCGTAATACAAATTTAGCTGAAGAACGCCTCAGCTAAATGATGAGGATTTACATATATGGCTAAAGTGTTGTGAAGAGATAGAGAAGTAGTTAAGAAATTATGAACCTACATTATTATTGACATAAATTTAAATAATGGCTTCTTTGGGATTTCCTACCTTTTCTTAGGAATGGTGGATTTAGAGTTTCATGTATCTCAAGCCCTTATATGAGGTAATCAGTATGTACTTACTCAAGGACTTGATGGAAGGTAGTATATGTATCTAAATGCCAGGTTTCATTTAAAGGAAGAAATTGGAGGGATTGTTCAAGAGGCTGAGCATGTGACTCAAAATGGGACATAAATGAGTGCCAGATTGGAGCTGCTGCTACTTAATACCAGCTGATCTTTGCTTTTTGGGTATGTAAGTTAGCATGGCCTGCTTCAAAAGAAGTAAAAAAGCCAGATTTTTAGAATGTGAAATATCTTGATTTTTTTTTTTATTCACAACTAATTAAGAGCTGAGTTTGCAATCTTGAGGACAAAATAACAATCTGAGACTCTGGAATAAAGAGCCTATAATATAATAGCAGCTTGTCTAATGCAGTAGTTCTCAACTCTGGATATATTCTGAATTATGTGAAAGGGTTTAAAATAAAAAAGCTAGTGCCTGGGTCTCACACTTGGATATCTGATTCATTTGGTCTTGGGCGATGTCTGAGCATCAGTGTGTGTTAAAAGCACATTAGACCAGGCACAGTGGCTTGTGCCTGGAATCCTAGTTATTCAGGAGTCTGCGGCTGGAGATCACTTGAGGCCAGGAGTTCAAGACAATTCTGGACAACATAACAAGACCCCATCTCTTAAAAAAAAAAAACCAACAAAATAACCTTATCAGGTGGTTTTATTTATTTATTTTTTTTGTGTTGGAGTTTCACTCTGTTGCCCAGACTGGAGTGCAGTGGCCACTCCCGGCCACCGGAGCCTTGACCCGCTGGGCTCCGGCGATCCTTCTGTCTCAGTCTTCCAAGTAGCTGGAACTACAGGCGCGCGCTACCACATGCAGCTAATTTTTTGATTTATTGTAGAGATGAGGTCTCAACAAGTTGCCCAGGCGGGTCTCGAACGCGCGGGCTCAGGCATTCCACTCACCTCAGCCTCCCAAAGCGCAGGATTACAGGCTGAGGCAATCAGGTGGTTTTAATGTGAAACTAGGCTTGAGAACTACTGGTCAAACAAATAGTATGGAGTGACAGAAGTCTAGAAACCACAGGATCATTTAATAATGACTTTCTTGGCCACATTTCTCTCATTTATGCTTCTCTGATTTATATCTACTTTTCTCTCATCTGTCTTTATCCATGACAGCAATTATTCTCTTTAATCATGTTTCTAAAACTTGTGTCCATAAAAATCACTTGGAAGCTCACTAAAAATGAAGATTTTAGGGCTTCATCTCCAGAGATTCTGATTCACTGAGTAGAATCTTGGATTATTTATTTATTTATTTATTTATTTATTTATTTATTTATTTATTTTGAGTTGGAGTCTCACTCTGTCGCCCAGACTGGAGTGCAGTGGCCGCTCCCGGCCACCGCAGCCTCGACCTGCTGGGCTCCAGCAATCCTTCCGCCTCAGCCTTCCAAGTAGCTGGAATTACAGGCATGTGCTACCACGCCCAGCTGATTTTTTTATTTATTGTAGAGATGAGGTCTTGCTGCCCAGGCGGGTCTCGAACCCGTGGGCTCAGGCAATCCACTCACCTCAGCCTCCCAAAGGCGCGGGATTACAGGCTGAGCCACCGAGCCCGGCTAGAATCTTTATTTATTTTTATTTTTATTTTTATTTATTTTTTTTTTTTTGAGTTGGAGTCTCACTGTGTCGCCCAGACTGGAGTGCAGTGGCTGTTCCCGGCCACCGCAGCCTCGACCTGCTGGGCTCCAGCGATCCTTTCGCCTCAGCCTTCCAAATAGCCGGATTTACAGGCATGCGCTACCACGCACGGCTGATTTTTTTGATTTATTGTAGAGATGAGGTCTCGCTGCCCAGGCGGGTCTCGAACCCGTGGGCTCAGGCAATCCACTCACCTCAGCCTCCCAAAGGCGCAGGATTACAGGCTGAGCCACCGAGTCCGGCTAGAATCTTTGTTTTTAACAGGCTCCCAGGATGATGGTGATGCAGAGTCTGGAGACTGACATTTGAGAAACACTGACTTGTATTGTCTGCCTGTGACTGACAAATCTGTATCTTTGACTTTGGCTTCTCTTCTCAACTCTAGATCTCTGTATCCAACTGCCTATTAGGCATATTCACCTGGGAATCCCACATTTTTATTGAAATGAAATACATCATACTTGCAAAGACTGCTGCCTACCCTTCACACTTCTTAGGCACATAGTGAGACTATATTTCCTAGTCTTCCTTGCAGATAGTTATGGTCACATGACCATCTTATCTCCAGTCGAACATATGTTGGAATTCTACATTTATCCTTCCTGTGATGTTGGGTATGCCTTGGAATAGAATGACATGTCAAACATGTGATCTTGGAAGCTACTTGTTGAAGTAGCAGAGCAGTAGTCACCCTGGGTCCTTGGATGATTGTGTGGAGTAGAATTTCTCACCTTCCTGGAATGCCTGCCCTAGACTCTTTCATGACTGTTACTTAATTTCTTTTTTGTTTGAGTCATGACACTCTTTAGTACCTCTGTTTAGCAATTTAGGTGTATTTTACCTCTGTACAGAGCAGGCCTTGTTTTAAGTGTTAGAGATCAAACTGTGAATAACACAGAGAAGATTTCTGCTCTTAAAGAACATGTTCTAGTGGGGGATCTCTTAGTCCTTATCTCATGCTTAGAATACTTTTAACTATAAAGATGTAGTTTTGTGGAAAGGTCTCTGAACTTTGTCACCAAACTTCTAATCTTAACTCAAGCTGCAAGACAAGTGCATGATTTTGGGGTAGGATAGAATAAGAGGTAATGTGGAAAATCCCTTAGCTTAAGTCACAGTGCCTCTGGTTTACTGTTTCCACATTTAAAAAAAAAAGAAGATATTTGGGTCCACCCAAGTTGCTGTGAAATTCATAATTTTGTCCTTCTTTATGGCTGTGTAATATTCAATCATGTATATGTACCACTTACTTTTAAGCTTACCCTGCTAGTTACCAAGCTGCTTTTGCAAGATGATTCTTGAAATCTTAATCCCTTTTTGAAGTTCTTGTTGACTGGAAAGAAAATAGCCAATGTTTTATGTGGAATGCTTGTGCGTATTTGGATGTGGGAAGAAGAGACAAATGAGGTCCACAATAAGAAGTAAAATGCTGTCTTCCCATTCTTCCCTCCCCTTATGTCTTTTCCTACTGCTTTATTTAATTTTATCCTTAACCAGTGAACATGCATCTACTGAGGATTCTTTTTTTTTCAGTTTTTTATTTTAAAGATGTGTGGTGCAATTTAGGGTTAGGTATACAAATGTTCATTATGCAGGTACCCTTGTTGATGAGGTGTGCCCCCCCTTCTCTGGCAGATTCTCTCCACTGCCAATTCTCCCCCCCCAGGGGGGGCAGTTTCCTGCTGCTACTGCTAATCCTTTTCTTATAGTATTACGATAATTGTTCAAGGTCCGCTTGTGAGTGAAAACATGTGATATTCAGTTCTTTGTTTCTGTGATAGGTCACTCAGTATTATAGACTCTAAGTCCACCCAAGTTGCTGTGAAATTCATAATTTTGTCCTTCTTTATGGCTACGTAATATTCGATCATGTATATGTACCACTTTTTTTATCCAGTCCTCTTTCAATAAATGGCATGGTTGGTTCCATGTTTTTGCTATTGTGAACAATGCTGCAATAAACATACGTGTGCAGGTGTCTTTTCCATAGAGTGATTTGAGTTCCTCCTGGTATATTTCCAGTAGGAGGATTGTGGGGTTGTATGGAATGTCGATTTTTAGTTCTTTTAGGAATTGTCACACTGTTTTCCACAATGGTTGTATTGGTTTACACCCCTACCAACAGTGTAGAATGTTCCCTTTTCCCCACATCCTCTTTAGCATCTGTTGCTTTTTGAATTATTGATGATGACCATCTGACTAGAGTTAGGTGAAACAGGATTCTGTCACAGCTTATCTGGTTTAACTGCTGTGAGTGCCCAGAATTACCTTGGAGATGTGTATTAATGGGAGAATCTGAGCTTCAAAAATCAGTTTTTGAAATCAGCATCCAAGGAAACTGTAGTGCAGATAGTCCAAAGACACATTTTGAGAGAGAACCTTATAACAGCGATCCTCAACCATTTTGGCATCAGAGATCGGTGTTGTGGAAGAAATTTTTCCATGGACAGGGGGAATCATTAGGCATTAGGTTCCCATAAGGAGTGTGCAACCTAGATCCCTCACATTCACAACTCACTATAGGGTTCAACTCCTATGGGGATCTAATGCCACCGCTTATCTGACAGAATGTGGAGCCTACTGCTCACCTCATGCGGTGTGGACTGGTACTGGTCTGTGGCTCAGGGGTTGGGGACTCCTGCCTTATAGGGTGTTAGTCCTTCCCACCTTCTGTTTTTCTGGTGACTTTGCATCTTTTATATGCCAGGCAGTGTAGCTGAAGTGTTTGTGATATAGCCAAAGACACTGTCCTAAATCTCAAACTGTGTACTTTTCGATAATAAAAAGCATCAGTCCAGCAAATATGTATTTTTTTGAGGCATGCTTTATCTTCCACTTGAATAGGACCTGTAAATAAAATGAAAGGAAAAGTAGCTTAAAAACTAGTTTTTCATTAAAATAAAAATTAAGTTAAAAGTTTTAATTAAAAAAGTTTAATCACATTATATAAATAATTTGAAAAGTCAAGAAAAACATTCCTAATGAACTTACTAGAAATGAGTTTACTAATGAAAACATTGATTTTCTGGTAAACTGTATGCTTTAAAACTTTTTGCAGTCTTTTATCAATTATTGTGGCAAAGAATTAGAAGTAGGTCTAGGAAAGGGTTAGGTTTAACTGTGAGGTTAAGATATAAGGTTACTTAAACATGAAAAAATGTTTCACTAATCATCAGAGACATGCAGTCAAAACTACAATGCGATACCACCTAACACCAGTAAGGGTGGCTATCATTAGAAAGTCAAAAAACAACAGGTGTTGGTGTGGTTGCAGAGACGAGAGAATGCTTCTACCTTGTTGGTGGGAATATAAGCTAGTTCGGTCTTTTGGAAAGCAGTGTGGTGTTTTCTCAAAGAACTAACAATTGAGCTACCATATAATCTAGCTATCCCACTACTGGGAATATACCCAGAGTAACATAAATTGCTCTACCAAAAAGATACCTGTACATGTATGTTCATTGCAGCACTATTCACAATAGCAAAAACATGGAAGCAACCTAGATGTCCATTGAAAGTGGACTGGATAAAGAAAATGTAGTACATAGACATGTATAATATTCCGCCATAAAGAAGAACAAAATCATGTCCTTTGCAGCAACATGGATGCAGCCAGAATCTGTCATACTAAGTGAACTATCAGAGAAACAAAAAATTGAATACTGCATGTTCTCAATCATTAAGTGGGCCCTGATCACTAGTCACGTGAACCCAAAGGTGGGAGCAACAAACACTGGACACTGCTAAAGGAGGGAGGGAGGGAGAAGGGATAAGGAGCATACAACCACATACTAGGTACCAGGTCCACTACTGGGGGAGAGAGGGCTCACTAGAAGCCCAAACCTCACCTGCACGCAATTTATTTATGTAGTAAATCCTCACATGTACCCCACAACTCTGAAATTGAAAAAAGATAAAAGGTAGCTTAGTTTGCTCTTAACATATTGTCTTAATTTTTAAAAAAACTAAGATTTTGATTGTACAGTTTAACCTAAATTTATCATAAATTGTGTTTATATGGTGGATAATAAAAACTTTAGGGAAGTAAGGACTCAACCGTTTTGTAAAACTAACATTGCGAGTCTCTCTGAGCATACTCTGGTTTGTGAGGCTGCCTGTTAAAGAAAATACAAAAAACTAACATCATGTGTGCTGGTACCTTCCAGTATTTATGGAGTGCTCACCATTATTCATAGTAACTGTATGTATACCTTTTTGTGATGAAAGAACAGTTAAACAGTAAACAATAATAAACATGTAAACAGTAATAAACATGAACACCCATCTCATTTATAGATTAGTGGAATGTTTTTATAATCTCTAATTGTTTTCTCTCAAAGATAGAAATTCTTTGGTTGGCATTTGAAACCTAGTGCAAATGACGTTTAACAGCTAGGTGCTGATGTCAAGAAACAGAAGGAATTAAAAGTATTCTGCAACATTTTGTGAAATTGAACCTAGAAGAGGTCAAATGTATACAGACACAGATGTATAGATCTGTACAGAGAAAGTAACATTGTTAATGGAGCTAGGGAAGGCATCTGACAGTCAGAAAAGTATATTTGCAGCACTATCTAATACTGTCTCTCTGTGTGGATCCTGGAAATTTAACTCTGTTTTATGGACTAGAATAATGTTTCTCTTTTTGAGACCATTAAATTCCTAGTAATTTGTAGCTCAACCCAAGTGCTGTAATATTATTCATGATGAAGCTTAAGTATATATTTACCCTATTTTCACTACTGCCTAAGTGGGGATCATTTGCCTGTTTGATAGAAAAAACTTATTTAGCTTTGTTGTCTTAAATATTTAGTAAGGTAACATGTTTTTTGTCTTCCAGTGACTTATTGTCATATGCTTTGTCTATTTTTTATTGGTGTGTTCATCTTATTCTTTGTGGTTTTGCTAGCATTCATTACATTATTAAAAATAAATTATTAAATATTAATATTTAAGACTTTGCTATTGATGTTGGAATTTTCTCCTTTAATTGGAAATTTGTTTTACATATAATTCTAATTTTCAACTTAGAGGTCTTCTCTGTGTATAGTTTATACTTGTATATTTTGATACTAAAGGGCTCTTTTCATATACTTTAAATATTTAGTGGTTTTTTTTTAGGCTTCTTCTTCTGTCTTTTCCTTCTAACATTTAGTTTTTTTTTGTTTTTTTTTTGAGTTGGAGTCTCACTCCGCAGCCCAGACTGGAGTGCAGTGGCTCCCGGCCACCGCAGCCTCGACCTGCTGGGCTCCGGTGGTCCTTCCGCCTCAGCCTTCCAAGTGGCTGGAACTACAGGCGCGCACTACCACACCCAGCTAATTTTTTGATTTATTGTAGAGATGAGGTATCACCAAGTTGCCCAGGCAGGTCTCGAACCCGCGGGCTCAGGCAATCCACTCACCTCAGCTTCCCAAGGCGCAGGATTACAGGCTGAGCCACCGAGCCTGGTTTAGCTTTTTAATTTATGTGAATTTATCATGCTATGTGGTATAATAAAATTGCTCTCTTCCCCCAGGTGGTCTCAGAGTTATACATTGAGATAACTAATGATAAAAAGACTGAAATCTAAAACTGTAATAATAGATTCATTGCAAAATTGTCCAGAGAGACTAGGAAAATGAAGCTGAGAGAGCTTAATTGTATTTGATTAAGGTCAAAAGGCTATGGATAAACAGGTATATTAATTGTTGAATCTATACCTGCTTGCATAGGATACTCTGAGATATGGAACTATAAATAAATGTGTTTAATTTTTATGAAACGTATTTCCTGAAGTTATTTACTCACAGAACCTCATCTTGTGTTCTTGACATTGTGTTGTCTGCTGTTCATCCTCTGTAAAGCAAATTCCCTGTGTATTCAAGCTGATGGAAGTTGTTTTCTAGAGTATTTATTATGACTTGGTTTTAAACTCTTACAGCTATGCAAGATACCATAGTTTTGCTTTTCTGAATGACACGTGGCTATCTGTCAGTTGTATTAGCATGCCTAGGTATTTCTTGCTGTAGTTCTTTTACTGGGTTAGTGGAAATCTTATTGGGGTAGTATGGTCAAAAGAAAGAGCTAGCATCTTTTGAGTGCTGTAGGCCACACTCTATTCTAAACGCTTTACATACATTATTTTATTTACTCCTCACATCAACCCTGTGAAGTAGGTATTATTAACCCCACCTTCTACTTGAGGAAATTAAAGCATAGCGAAGTTAAATAACTTGCTCAAGGTTACCAAGTTCATAAGGAATGGAACAAGGTTGAAAACTAGACAGACTGATACTACTTCAACTAGTTTTTTTTTTTTTTTTGAGTTGGAGTCTCACTCTGTCGCCCAGACTGGAGTGCAGTGGCTTCTCCCGGCCACCGTGCGTCGACCTGCTGGGCTCCGGCGATCCTTCCGCCTCAGCCTTCCGAGAAGCCGGAATTACAGGTGCGTGCTACCACGCCTGGCTGATTTTTTGATTTATTATAGAGATGAGGTCTCACCTGCCCAGGTGCGTCTCGAACCCGCGGGCTCAGGCAATCCACTCACCTCAGCCTCCCAAAGGCGCGGGATTACAGGCTGAGCCACCAAGCCCGGCTACTTCAACTATTTTAAAGATACTTCTTTGAATTATATTTAGATGATATTAAAAATAATATACAAATAATATTCAACTCATATTGGCACCTTTAAATGTATTTGTCAATAGTTATTTGGGAAGGATCTTTCAGTACTGTGGAGGTTAGTTCCCAGAGGGCTTCAACATGCCCTAATTTACTCTTCTTCTTTCTTCAATGGGTGATCCATCTGTTAAACCCTATACATAAGATTAGGATTTCATTTGAAACTTTGATGCTACATTATTCTGTAAACTTCAAGAAGCCCTCTGACTCTTCACTGTACCCTTTTCACCAGGAATTTGTGATGCTTTCAGAGAGCAGTTGAGTAATGATTGTAAACATAAAATCAAATCTCTTCACCACCTCACTTCAACTCTCTAGTGACTTCCATTTAGACTCCTGCTACATGATCTGACTTATGCCTGTCTCTCATCGCAACCCCTTTTTCCTTCACCTTCATCTGCTCTGGCCATACTGGCCTTAACTGCACATCTTATTTTTGCAAGTGTTTACAGTTGTTGTCTCTTCTCCATGAAATGTTCTTTATCAGGTTCTTTGTTGGGTTTTGTCACATCTCTGATCATATATCACTTTCTCTAAAGAGGTCTTCTCTGACTAGCTAAAGTAACCTCCTTCATATCTACCTTTCCTTATAGTACTTGTCACTTTGAAATGTTTTCTTAATATGCGGTCTTCCCTACTAGAATACAAACTTCATGAGGGCAAGGACTTGGTCTTTTAGTGTCTTTTGGAACCCATATTCACAATACTCAAAGTAGAGTGAATATATATATATATTCACTCAAAGTGAATATAATCTTTTAGTGTCTTTTGGAACCCATATTCACAATACTCAAAGTAGAGTGAATATGTATATCATCCTTTCCATCCCTTTTCTGTAACTAGAACCTAACTTCCAGGGCTGAAACCACCTTTCTCCCAACTCAATTTCCTCCTAATTCCTTGATTCTTGAGATGCATTCTGGACATATTTGTTGCTCCTTATTACTTTCTCCAAGCCACTGTTTTAGTGTCATCTTTAAATTTACTCATTTATACTACCCTGTCCTCATCATGGTATTCTCTGGTGAATTTCCAGGATGCCATTCCTTATTCCTTAGTGATTATAATTTCTGATTCACAGTCTTATCTATGCCACCTGCCTATCTATCTTGATCTGATGGCTGCTTTTAACTCTAGCTTTTTCTTGTATTTTTCAACCCTACTTTTAGCTATTCACAGGCATGATGAGACTCTACATTTATTGCTGGGCATTGATTTGCCTTTGAGTTTCAACTTTCTAATTTGTGGACAGTTCGCTGAAAAACAGCTTTTACATGTTAATGAGTCTTTAAATCAGTTCTTCTCAAAGTTTTGTGTGCATAAGAATCACCTTGAGAGCCTTGTTGAAGCCTAGACTCTAGAATCCTGAGTTGTACCCTCAGAGATTCTAATTCAGTTGGTGAGGATTGATGTCTCTGAATTTGCTTCTCTGCCACCTTCCCAGGTAATACTGATAGATACGAAGAACTATATTTTTGGGCGATCTACTACAGTTAATACTTTCCCCCAAAGGTCCAATTCTAAAACTTTTCATGCTGCCTAAAGACTATTCGCATTCTTACTTACTGTTGATGACTTCTACAGTTAGTAAGATGAAGACCTTCTGATGAGAGTTCTCTTGTATTTTCTTTTTTGAAATGAGAATTTTTCTCTCTTTTTCAGAGTCTTCCCTTTTTTCCTTCAATGTCATTTTCTTCTACTTATTTCCTTTGTGTTGCCTCCTCCTGTTGGCTTTTGGCTCCTTGGTAAACATCACATTTTGTGTCTTGGATTATCAATTTCTCCTTCTATAGCAATTAGTCTTTTCTTTCAGCCTTCATAGATGGGTAGATGAGCCCCTCTTCCCTCAAAATACTGTCCCAGTTTCCTCATATCTCCCCTTTTTAAGCCTTTTTTGGAAGAAAAGTAATGACTGAACTCCTTCAGTAGCTGCCTTAGTTTCTTAGAACCTGTTTTGGTTTCCAGAGTTTTACTAGACTCCTGAACTGACAGTCATGTGACTCCTAGGTCTTAAATGCATAGTCTTTTCCAGACTCTGTAGTATTGACATTTAATTGTTCTTTCACTTCTAAAATTACTCTATCTTTGCTTTTTAGTCACAACTTTTTAATAAATACTTTTTGTTTTTTGTTTTATTTTTGATTCAGGCAGTACACATACATGTTTGTTACATGGATGTACGTTGTAGTGGTGGATATTGGGTCTCAGGTGGCCCATTCCCCAAATAGTGAACATTGTCCCCCATGGGTAGTTTCTGAACCCTAAGCCCCTTTCCAACTTCCCCCCTTATTGGTGTCCCCAGTGTCTATTATTTCTATCTATGACTCACAGCTTTTTTTTTTTCAGTTGGTTTCTCACTCTCATCACCCAGGCTGGAGTGCGGTGGCATGCTCACGGCCACCAGTGCCTCGACTTGCTGGGCTTAGGCAATCCTTCCGTCTCAGCCTTCCAAGTAGCTGGAACTACAGATGCTCGCTACCATGCCTGGCCAGTTTTTTGTGATTTATTGTAGAGACGAGGTCTCACCAAGTTTCCTGGGCTGGTCTTGAACCCCTGGGCTCCGGCAGTCTTCTTGCTTTGGCCTCCCAAAGTGCTGGGATTACAGGCTAAGCCACCATGCCCAGCCAAATAACAACTTTTTTAAGGTCTCAGTGTTCTAACTACTTCAGTTTTTGTTCATAGAGTACCCTTTAGTCCCTAAGCAAATACCTGGTGTTTTTTTTTTTTAATTTTAGCAGATAATGCAGTCTCATTTTCTTCCTCCCACATTAATAACATGTAACTTATTGCCCAGTCTGTTTTTCAAAGACAATGTGGAAGGTCATATTTGTGATTCCTGGAAACCACTTCTCAGCTGATCAGAAGCTTGACAAATTTCAAATGGGACATAGGTTTTTCATTTTGTGTGTGTGTGTGCGCGTGTGTACGTGTGTGTTGTTTTTTAATGCTCAGTACAGTGTGTTGGAGTTAATGCGTATTTCTAGTCCCCAGAAGATTAATTTTCTCCACCATTTTAAAGATTTTCATAAAAAACAATATGTAGAAGCATGTCAGTCTGCACACCACTCATATTTGCAGTATAATTTAGAATAATTTTAGACTTTTTCACCTGTATAATATTTATACCACATAATATCCTTGTGGTATATTTAATTCCTGCATGAGTCCAAGTGCTGAGAATTGTAACAATTCTTTTGTCCTTCCGTGCAAGAAGTGTTCAATTATTTTTCCTAGTATACATGACTGTTTTTTTCTCAAATATTTTGGCTTTTGATTTGTGCTAGTATTCCTTTTGGTTGTCTTTGTACCAGTAAGATGACATTTTATCTTTAGTAGTTCTTCTGCTAGGACAGTACCTAGTATATTATTTGTCAGTAAACATGTGGTATCCCGCTGCATTGGGAACTTTTTCCAATAACTTTTTATATAAATGTAATGGAATTCTGGTGGTTACTGGAAGATCAGGTTGAATGATGTTTTCAGATGTTATGCTGTCATAGTAGGGAAGTATGGAAAAAAGATACACTGTTTTTGAATCAGCTAGCACTTAAATGCATATACCATTTGGTAGGCTTTTTGGATTATGTTATAAATGATATTCTCCCTTTAATTTCTGACTTACTGCTGATAGATATATTTATCTGTGCCATTCAGTACTCAAAACGATCTGCCTTCAACTTTAAAAGTCTCTATTTTAAGGCAACAGTAACTTGCTTATCTATCTTTTCAAGTTATCCCATATTATACAAAGGGAATACTCACAACTTTCTTTCTTATACAAATGCTCTTTATTGTTACCTTCTGTTATAAAGAAGTGTTAGCACCACTGTTGAAAGCACTTCACACATTCTTTGTACATGCCTGCTGATTTTTTAAATGTGTATCTCAGCTAGCTGATTTATTTTTTTAGTGTATTTCTCAGTATACATTCCATCTCTTTATTTGCTTTTTCGTGCAATTTGAATGGAAAACTTCAAGGAAACATACATTTTTGAAAAATTTGCACTGGCATAAATTTCTCCTGTATAATCACCAGCAGTCTCTTTGTGTCTCCTGAGACGGGACATCTGAGTGGTTTGCTAGATTTATGATGTCTCTTAGAGGGGACATCCCAGTGCAAAGGGTTAAATATGGTCAGTTCAGACTGAGATATTCTGTAAGTATAACATACACACTGGATTTTCAATATTGAGGATGAAAAAGAGAATGGGGCAGCCTCTTTCAGGTCTCCTCCTGCTGTGGGAGCTTTTCTGTCTTCTTAATAAATCCTACTTTTTAAAAAAAGGAAAAAGTGCCGGGCTCGGTGGCTTAGCCTGTAATCCCGCGCCTTTGGGAGGCTGAGGTGAGTGAATTGCCTGAGCCCACGGATTCAAGACCCGCCTGGGCAACTTGGTGAGACCTCATCTCTACAGTAAAAATCAAAAATTAGCCGGGTGTGGTAGCGCGTGGCTGTAGTTCCAGCTACTCGGAAGGCTGAGGCAGAAGGATCGCCGGAGCCCAGCAGGTCGAGGCTGCGGTGGCCAGGAGCGGCCATTGCACTCCAGTCTGGGCAACAGAGTGAGACTCCATCTCAAAAAACAAAACAAAAAAAAAGAAAAAGAATGAAAAATATCTCACTAAATTTTTAAATATTGATTACATGTTGATACATGTTGATAATGCTTCAGATTTTTAAAAAGCTAAAATTAATTCAGCTTGTTTCTCTTTAGATATGGCTACTGCGATCTGTGGCTTGACTATATTTTTGTTACACAGTATTGATCTAAATCTCATCTTAAAGGCCCAGATCAGTTTTTCATCGACTAATAAACTTTTATCTTCTGAATTATAATACCAATCTTCTTGAACCCCCGCGCCTCTCCTGTTTATTCATACCCCCGCGCCTCTCCTGTTTTAATATACTAAGCTTCTTCAAAGTCAGGATAACTCACCATAGTGCCTTTCATATAGTGGGCACTGTGTATATTAGATATACACGCCTGCATATCTGACTTGGCTAATATTACCATTTTATCAAAGAGGACACTTAACAGAAATTGATGCCTGTTGTGATGTTTTTGCTTAAGTTGGTGGGCATTGGAAGGATTGACGTGAAGTGGGGGAGAGACATTAGTCTTCTCTAGCCTTTAAAATCTGACACTTTTAACATTTCCCAAGTGTATCCAGCCACCCCAGGCTTCTCTAATAGCTCTGAACCGCTGTGACTTTACTGCCATCTAGTGTCAGAATTGGAAAACTGTAAGGTCAGTATTTTGTCTTTCTTTTTTAATTTTAAAGATGTGGGGTACAGTTCAGGATTAGGTATACAAGTGGTCATCGTACAGGTAAAGTTTGGGCCTCCCTTTAGTCCTTAGACTTTCCTTTCAACGGGGGAAGGTAGGCCATCTTTTCTGTGAATGTGGGCCTGTTCTTTATCCACTAAGCAAATTATCAATAAGAATTTATTAATTTCAGTGTAGGAAATCTTTATTTTCCTTCTTGAACTCTCTCCTTGGCTTTCATGATAATATGCTCTCTTTTTTTTTTTCCTCATGTTTTTCTCTAGCTGTTCTCTCATTCTTCTTTAACAGCCCATTTCTCTCTTAATATAATTTTTAGCCCTATGTTCTGGCTCTGCTGCTCTTTTTTTTTTCTGTTTTCATCCATACCCATGGCTTTATGTACTGTCTGTTTACAGACACATTTATATTTATAGCCAAAAAAACTCCTCTGAGCTTGAGACGAAGTATCTGTAGTTGTTTACCTAGATGTTGCCTGAACATTTTAAAGTTAACATGCTCCCATCAACATGTAAATTTTCCACCCGCATTCCTATTTCCAAATTTGTTTTTCTAATTTCATTAATCTGTCATTCTGAAATTCTGGAAATCAGCTTAGCATCCTCTGTCTTTCACATTTTGTTTGCAAAACATAAAGCGTATCTCACTGAATCTGAAAGGTATTAGCTTTTAGGTGCATGTAAAATGTGTGACCTTTTGCCTAAGTAGGCTCTCAGTTAGTCTCCTTACATTTATTCTTAACTGTATTCACATATCTTATGTATATTTGTTGAATGTCAGCCTCTCCTACTAACCTGAGAGTTCTGTGATGACAGGGACTGTGTGCATTTGGTTCACCGTTGGGTCCCCAGCATTTTGGGGATATCCTGAAACTTGTTTATTTAACACCTGTGTAACCACTCTGGCTAACTGGTGCTGTTAGTATAGCCTCTGTAGTTTTAGTGACTAAGCTTGGATGTGTTCGAATTTTTTAATGCTTTATTGCAGTGTTAGTGTTCTATATGAGTTCATTTATCATTACATGAATTTAAATTATTTTCTACTTTTTCGCAGGAAACTTAGTTGTGTCTGAAGGGGCAATATATTTTGGGGCAATATATAATCAGCAAGTGTTCAAATGAATTTTAGGACAACAACCTACTAACATACTGAGAACTACCAGTCGATAAGCTGAACATTTTTTCCTTAAGAACGTGAAATTCCATGCTATTGGTTTGTTTCTTAGCATTCTTCTATCTGAAGTGTAATGTTCTTTAATTTTAATATGAAAGTATATTTGTTAAATCGTCAATTAAAACCTGTTTGGGCCAGGCTCGGTGGCTCAGCCTGTAATCCCAGCACTTTGGGAGGCGAGTGGATTGCCTGAGCTCATGGGTTCAAGACCAGCCTGGGCAACTTGGCAAGACCTCATCTCTACAATAAATAAAAAATGAGTCGGGCATGGTAGCACACTCCTGTAGTTCTGGCTACTTGGAAGGCTGAGGCAGAAAGATCGCTGGAGCCCAGCAAGTTGACTCTGGGATGGCCGTGAGTGTGCTACTCCATCTCAAAAACAACAACAAAACCTGTTTGACTCTGTGTTTTTTAAATAGAGGCTAATATATTGATAGTTTCATTTAACAATTTTTGTTTGCATTGATGTTTTAAAGATGATTTTGCTTTATCAGATTTTGTTAGTAGGGCTTATTTGGTGCTTCAAGTTGATAATATTGCTCAATCAAGCAATTTAATTTATGGGCAGAGCATGCTGGCTTACACCTGTAATCCCAGTACTTTGGGACGCTGAGGCGGGGAATCACTTGAAGCCAAAAGTTTGAGATCAGCCTGAGCAGCATGGCAAGACCCTGTCTCAAAAATAAAAAAAAAATTAGCTGGTTATGGTGGTATGTGCTTGCAGTTCTAGCTACTTGGGAGGCTGAAGTGGTAGGATCGCTTGAGCCTAAGGATTTCAAGGCTGCAGTGAGCTATGATTGTGCTACTGTATTCCAGCCTGGGCAACAAAGAGAGACCTTGTCTCTAAAAGTAAATAAATAAAATAAAAATAAATATTTTTTTAATTTAGAAAGTTTAATTTATAAAAGTAGAGGCAATTTATAAAAAGTTGGTATTTAGAGATGGGCAGCCATCTGCATACTGAGGATGCAAACTCAGCAAGGATTTAATAGGTGCATAGCAGTTTCTTATCCTTGGCATTATTAGCATTTTGGACTGGATAGTTTTTCATATATCTGTGTGTGGAAAGTGTCCTTGACACTGTAGGATTTTAGCAGCATCACTAGCCCCTACCCACCCGTGGTACTCCCCCCCCACTACTTATTTTTTATTTTTTTAGAGACAAGGTTTCACTATATTGGCCAGGCTTGTCTCAAACTCCTGACCTCAGGTGATCCTCCCGCCTCAACCTCCCAAAGTGCTGGGATTACAGCCACTCACCCAGCCCAGCCTCCTCCCCACCATGATAACCAAAAATGCCTCTAGATATTGCCAAATTGTCTGGGGGTTGGGGTGGGTAAATTACATACCACTTGAAAAACCAGTCGTTTCTGTACTTAGCAGGGGGTAATAGACCATGAAAGGTGTTGTTTGGAAAAGCTTTGGCATTCCTAGGTGTTTTTGAGAGTATGATAGCTGTGTGTCATGTTGTTAATGGTAAAGAGAAGTAGAAACTATAGGACTATATGTGTTTTACATTTTAAAACTTGTGCTTGCCTAGAATAAACTTTTACACTTAGCCACCTGGTTCTGTTCCAAACTATGAAAAAGGGTGCATTCTAAATCATATTTTACTAATACAATTTTATTTTGTTAACCGAATCAGCAGTTGGGTGGTGGTAGGAAAAGGGAACCAAGATTGCAAAATGAAGAGTAAGCTTATAATCCAAGCTTGTGCATTGTGTTTGTATAAGTAGGGTATAATTAACTTACTTTTTTTTTCCCCCAAAGGGACGTGAGAGATGGCTTTAGAAGAAAAAGTTTCTACTCTTCCCATTACGTGAGAGACCGGTCTCCTCATAAAAGGGACGCTCCTTTTTTCAGAGAATCACCTGTTGGCCGAAAGGATTCTCCACACAGCAGATCTGGCTCCAGTGTCAGTAGTAGAAGCTACTCTCCAGAAAGAAGCAAAACATACTCTTTCCATCAATCTCAACATAGAAGTAAGTATTTTTATGACTTCCTTTTTCTTTTACAACTTCCACTGAGAATATACTGGATCAGATTGCCTTATAGATATTATAAGAGAGATTTTTTTTAACTTTTTATTGTGAAAAACTTCAAACTTGCAGAAAAGTTGAAAGACCATAATAAACACCACACATACATTTTTTGAACTTTCTGTAGTTTTGTAGTACATGACATATCACCTTTAAGTTCTTCACCATGTAATAAAAGAACTCTTTGCACTCTTGCCTGAAATTTATATACTCTCATATTTTCCAGTAGTTCCTGTGTCAATCTAACCTCTTTAATCTTCTATCAGGTGATATCTATATATATCAGATAGTTCATTTTCCTTTAACAATATCAGTGGTCTTCCCTAAGTATATGGTATAGCCTTGTAGGATTTAAAACTAAAACCTGCCTTAAGTTTATTCTTTTCCAATTTCCAATTTTTAAAAAATTTAGAATGCCTAGACATATGTGGCAGTCTGTGCAATCATAGCATGTCAGCCTACCTGAGTTGCTTAATATGTATTGAAATAAATACGAACCATTCCTTATGGCTTCTGTGTGCAAAGCACTGTGTTAGATACAGTGACTCTGTCACACATACCACGCACATTTTTCACCAGCTAATAATAAATTTATCAAGATGTTAACATATATAAAATATAACTTTGATACAAGAACTGTTATGTTGTAAATGACTCAACATGACAGAAGCATGTCAAGGTGAGAGAGACACATTCTCATTCTAGGGATAGAAGAGCATTCATGAAGGAGATGACATTTAGACTCATTCTTAATTCAGACGTCCACAAGTGAAGAGTTGTCTTCTAATTAGAAGAAATTATGAGCCATGATACAGAAAACAGAACAGTTCAGGATATTTCGTTTTTTTTCTAACTTCCTTCTCATTAACTGTTTTTTCAAATAATTGGAGTTTAATTCAGCAGCTTCTGCCTCCTGCATGATGAGAGTGATGGAAGACCACTTGGAGTCATCAGATTGTCTTCCCTTGAAGCTGTTGCTAGGTTCTTGATTTTGGCAGACATTTATCAGTTGTCTATTATTTGCAGAGATAGGTAGGGTGGGGCTTCCAAAACATGTATTTTTGGATACAGGTGTATGAATGATCATGCAGGAGCCAAGAATGTCATTTGAAGGATTTAAAACAAACATAGCCACATACATATGCCTGATTGCTTAAAATGTGCTTGGTACAGTTCGGGTAGCTGGAAATTTTACTGTCGAGTTTAGTGTTAATGAGTTGTTTCTCTTTTGCTTTTATACATTCTACCACCACCACCACCACCACCTCTCACACACACACACACACACACACACACGCATGCACGCACACATGCACACACACACACATAAAACCTTCAAGAAGATAAGCAGCGCTCACATGCATAGACATATCCAGAGTTAGCCAAATACCTCCTAAGAATTTTTTTTGTGGGTGTGTATAACTTAAATCCAAATCCAATAATGATTTGATTAAGAGAAAGAAAATATCCTTGGAAACTGATTATGAACCCTTTTTAACAAAACATGAGTAAAATGGAAGCTTGAGATTCTTACTTGACATCTTGTAGTGAACTTGTTAAGGAGATTGTTGGTGAATTAGTCTTATTTTTCCATTTCTTCTCAAAAACAGATTCTGGGAAGAACGTCTTCTGTTGATCTGCTTTTGGCTTCTTAGTGGCTGAAACTCTAAACATTGAGATGAGATGTGAATGAGCCACAGTGTGGTGCTCCTGTCTTAGGGTCTCCAATATGCCTTACCCATCCTTGAGATCTTATACCTTTAATATCTGGAGTGATGAAAAGATAAAGCTGATAGACCAAAATATGGGGTAAATCAAATGAAACAGAGCGTATGACTTGGCTAATATCTGCATGTTTTGTTTTTTTAAGTCATTTAGCTTTGAAAGTAAAATTCTTTAATCAAGAGAAAAAGTTTGTTCTTTACAAGTACCTTAGTTGACTCCTTAGGTATTTGGGCTGAACTATGAACATTTTTTTCTGTGTTCTTTTATGCTTTTAGAATAGTTACATAGGTGGGCACGGTGGCTCAAGCTTGTATTCCCAGCACTTTGGGAGGCCAAGGGCAAGAGGACTGCCTGAACCCAGGGGTTTGAGACCAGCCTGGGCAACTTGGGAGATCTTGTCTCCACAATAAATTCTCCCCCCAAAAAATTAGCTGGGTGTGGTAGCATGCGCCTATAGTTCCAGCTACTTGGAAGGCTGAGGTGGAAGGATCACTTGAGCTCAGCAGGTCGAGGCTGCGGTGGCCGTGAGTGTGCCCACTGCACTCCAGCCTGCGCGACAGTGAAACTCCAACTCAAAAAAAGAAGATCAATTACATAAGATCATCTTGTAAAAAAGTTCATGGAGAAGTCTTGTTTTAAAAAATAATCAGAATTAATATTAATAATATGTAATTATTGTTCATATTTGGAATGCCGAATTTTGCTTTAAATCTGTCACAAATATTGATGGTATCTGGCTTTTCTTCAAAAAAGGACTGAGAAACAGAAATCTTCATTTAAATTAGCCAGGCGTAGTAGTGTGCACCTGTACCTCCGGCTACTTGGAAGGCCGAGGCGGAAGGATCTCCTGAGCCCAGCAGGTCAACACTGAGGTGGCCATGAGCGAGCCATTGCACTCCAGCCTTTTAAAAAAAAGAAATCTTTAATTATAAGTCACTTAAGCTGTGAAGGTTGTCTTAGTTAACCTTGTGTCCTTTCCCCTTGTTTATTACGTTGTAATTCAGTCTTCTAATATAAATTGAAATTTTGACAAAGATTTTAAATGTTTTTATAAATATAAAAAACAGGTTGAAATAACACTTTACTTATGCTTTTATGTTTTAAATCCGTTAACTTTTGAATTTTTGCTTTTTGTTTTTATTTTTTAGAGTATTTTACCTATTTTAATAATCACCAGTGGTTTGGTCCTGGTAACTGTTATAAGAACTTCATAATTCGTATATGCATTTGATATTTCTCTTATGTTCTTAATTATAAGCCACAGAGTATTTTACTACTTTTTTTTTTCTTTTTGAGTTGGGATTTCATGTTGTCACCCAAGGCTGGAATGTAGTGGCTGGAGTACTGTGATTACAACTCACTGCAGCCTCGACCTTCTGGGTTCAGGCGATTTCTGCCTCAGCCCTCCTGAATAGCTGGGACTACAGGCACACACATCACCATGCCCAGCTAATTAAAAATTTTTTTTTTTTTACAGAAGAGGTCTCACTTTGTTGCCTATGCTGGTTTTGAACTCCTGGGCACAAATAATCCTCCTGCTTCAGCCTGCCAAAGTGCTGGAATTACAGGCGTGAGCCACTACACCCAACCTACTACATTTTTAATTTAACTGCTTATTTCTCATTTTGTGCTGATACACACACATTTTAAATTAAGTGTCTTATACTTAGCCTTTCAAATTAATCTTATGGAACTTTGTGTTACTTCAAACTAATTATTCTAAATCAACCTGTTGTTTTTATCCTGTACTTTACTTGCAAGTATTTTCTGACTATAACTTAGTTGGGCTGACCTGGACATAGCTGTGAGTGCAATATTATTTTCAGTTCCTTTTTGCTGTCCATGTTTACACACTAATAGTGAAGATTGTCTTAGTTAAACTTGTGTCCTTTCCCTTTGTTTATTATTATACTTTTCTAATTAAAATTGTTTTGCTATTTATACTTGTATATTTTTACTTGAAGTTTATTTTTATTGTAATTCATCTAACGCAGTGTCTTTACATTTGTCAACTCTCTCTCCAGTATTTATTTTCTGTTTTTCCCCTCTTTGAAATGAATTTTATGTTTTCTTATATCACTTATCTTTTGGATAATAACGTTCATTAAAATGATGCAGGAAGTCACTAAGTTCAGTCTCTCACACCTGTTCTTTGTTAAAGTTTGTCTGCTGATAAGTTTATTAAATTGCAATCCGATCCTTCCACTTTTATATGGCTTATTCTTTATAAAAGAATTGAAATCCTTCTCAGTAACATCTACTTAATACTTGTTATCTTAAAGCCATATATAAGGATATTTCTTTCTTTAATGTCATAACCTTTTATATATTGGAGGAGTACCATCATAATCTCCATGATTTTTTTCCTCAGGTTTATATATATTTGGTTTCTTTTGCTACGGTTTTCAGACCTTTTGCGTTCCTGATTTTCCTTTTTTTTTTAAGTTTTAACACCAAAAATGAACTTTTATTTTGCCAACTGCATTTCATTACTGACTCTTACTGAGATTATAGGCAACTGAAACCTAAGCCATTTTGACATATAATACTATTAAACAAAATGCCCCCAGGCTGTACTTTTTCTTGTGCAATTGTTTATGTGTAGTGAATACATTTTTAAAAATTTGTGTAGAAATACTAAATTTTATCTGATTAACTGTGGTGGCTTCTTCTGTTCTATAGAGTTCTTTTCTTTCCATTTAACTTATTTACATTCACTGTTTTATTAACACACTCTTTATTGTGACGCTCAGTGGAAAACATCTGTAAACAAACTTACTGTAGTGATGTTCTATAAAGTTCTTAAAATCTCATTTAGTGATCCTGTATAATAGCACCTGATAAGAACAGTATGTTTATGTGCAGATTAAGTATGCCTGATGTGTTTTGTATTATCATTAATAATTATGTTGAGTAGCATAAGACTAAATATTGAAACTTCTAGAGAGCTCTCTGTTAACCTCAACCTTTTATCAGTATACTATGCTGTTATCCAACCGTTGTGATCCCTCATCTTTACTCTTGTCTTCATTTTTACTTGAGGATGTCATGGAATACCTTGTCAGGTGCTTTCTTGAAACTCTTAAGTTACAAAGCATTCTTTTTTTCTATCAAAACAGTGAACAAAAGACTGTCTTGCATTGGTTTTGTAAATCCATTGTGGCTTTTAGAGATGATACTACTTTTTTGTTAATTCTTTCTTAACATTTTTGAGACTGGGCACAGTGGCTTGCACCTGTAATCCCAGCACTTTGGGAGACTGAGGCAGGAGGATCACTTGAGGCCAGGAGTTTGAGACCAGTCTGAGCAACAGAGTGAAACTCCATTTCTACATAAAATTAATGCCAAACTTACCAGTAATACTTAAATATTAACTAGGCTGTGTGACATTTTGATTGACTTTTTAAAATATTACTGTTGAAGATTTGCAAATTTACTGCTTTAGTTGGCCCGTCCTCATTTTTCTACATCTTCAACTTTGAGCCTAACTTCCCCTTTTTTGTGTAATAGAAAAAGACTCAAGACCTGTTGGCTGTGAATACATTTTGAAATCCACATGAATTTTTAAATTATAGCTAAAATTCGAATAAAATTTTGAAGTTTAATTCTGCCTTTAGGAGAAGACTTTTCTCTCCAAGTTTGAAGTAGTAGGGATATAGAAATAAGACTTTATCATCAGATCGTGTATATTAGGCAATATAAGAAGGAAGGATAAAGCCATTCTCTTAGCAGCTAGATATCATAGTGTTTCTTGTTTTGAAAGCCACTATATTATGTTAAATACTTACACTGTCTTTTACTCAACAAAAATATATTGAACATAAATGGTTTACCAAGCAAGACAGATCCAATCTCTGTCTTCTGAGTTTATGATCTAGTGAGGGAGACAAACTAACAATTAAATAGGAATAAACATTTTTTATGATACCTGTGTGATGAGCAGAAATTGATGGAAGGACACTGGTGGACAAGGATTACTGGGATGAGCTGTTACTTATATGGAGTCCTTGAATTATAATTTAATATTTTCTTGAAAAGTCTTGGGCTGTTAACTGATCTAGACTATTAATATGCTATCCTATTAGTTTATGTAATATATTCTTGTTTGAGAAACCATTGTTTACTCACAAGAGAGCTTTGTCTATGAATTTCCTGACCGAATCCTAGGAGTACTGACTTTTCTGGGTTCTTAATTATCGAAGTTCTAAAAGAGTAGTTGATTAATGCCATCTGTGTAGGCATTTTATAGCATCCCTGTTTTAGGACTTAGTATGTTCTATCAGTAGCAGCCTTTTGTATGTGTGCAGATGATGTAATGTTTTATTTCCATGTTTAAAAGTGAACCCATGTGGTTTTAGCTGATGCATTCAGGGAGAACTCTCCCCAGAAGTGCACTTCTAAGTATTTATAGTCAGTTGGCCTTTACTTTACCTTGTTGCATCTCTGACCTCTGAAAGATGAGCTTGGGGGAAGCAGAGGTGGTACAAAGCTTTCTCTACCCCTCTACCTGTTTCTTTTCCTTTTTTTGGTGTCTTTAATGTAAGAACGTTTTTCTTGTGTCCCTCCATTTTCTGTTTCATGTCTTCTTGAGTAAACCAGTAGCTCTCTGAAAAAATCATATTCTTCCTCACTAAGAGTCTGAATTCCCTTATCTTTGTCCATGATTCAGAAAAGCAAATCTACTTCTCATTATCTGTGTAGCTCATCAACATTTGTTTATATCTTTTAAATCTTAGCTGTTAAGAGATTAATGTACTACCTGTGCTGTGAAGTTTGTTTTTTTATTGGACTTCTACTCAAAAGTATCTGTTTTGTCCATTTGCCAAAGACTACACCAAGAATCTAATAGTTTTAAGACATAGCCCCAAACTGTGTCATCTGCAATGATGATTTCTATTTTTTTCTTGGAGTGTCCTTTGTTCCTCCATGGGTTATCAATAATGAATAGCACTTAATAGAGTTGGATGAATCCGGGTAGGTTTATCATTGCTTTTCAGCAGGAAAACACACAGGAAAGTATATTTCTGAAAGATCATATCAGATTTAGCTATCACATTCAAGAAGTTACCAAATACTTTGAAACTCTTAAGGAATGTCCTGGATGTGTTTTGGGGCATTAAGCTGCTTCTCCAGTTTTTCAAGTCAGTGTGAAAAAGTTTATATGTTGTGCATGGAACCAGTGTTTGAAATTCCTTCTTCCCGATTTATTCTTTAACTCACCAGTATATGGATATGGATCTTGATTTCTGTATTGCTACTTTCAGAATTTGTTTTTCCTGGTTTCTTTTCTCCATTCTAATTTGGAACTCTTTTTCTTCAGAAAGTCACTTCAAAGGCAGGAATATTTTCAGGCTTTTTATTTTGCTCTCACGTGGGGTTTTAGTGTCTGTTTACAAGATTAGATGTGAGATGAATTTGAGGTTATGTTAAATAGCTAAGGAGTAGCATCCTGTCAGTTAGAAGGCAGAATAGTGAGTGAAAGAGGCATATCTTAGAGACATTTGTATTTATAGTGTTAGTTGGAGCCAAGGAACAATAGCAGAGCAAAAAGAGTTGAGTTTAGGAGGTACACTCACATTGAAAGAAAAATAACCAATTAAAAAAGAGAGAAAGATGTAGTTAGGAAGATGTAGGCTGACAAACCTAGAAGTACAAAGGCATGGAAAATAAATGGTAGACTATTAGGAGAAGCTCTGTGATTCTGCAGTTCAGCTTGGGTGATTTTACTGGTGTGTTAGGAGATTATTAAATAATCTGAGCCTACTTAAGGCAACATGGATGGGAATCTGTAATGAAGTATGATAATTTCTATGATGTCTGTGAAATTTGGAATTGAAATCAATAAACACATCCCCAGTGGTATGTTAGTAAACTGACTCTTCAAGGTTAAAAAGACCAGATTTGTAGCATTTGCTGATATCTATGGAGAGAAGAATACTCCCATCATGGTAGATTTCGGGCTACCAGTGTGTAGTAACTGAACACAAAATTTGGGAGAGATGCGTACAGTCCACCCTCACTAGCTAATGTGGGTTGACCTATTGCTCCATTACACTTCTGTAAATACCACTATTCTTATCTCTTGATTTGATAAAGAACTTGAGACAGCTTAATAAAATAAACATTTAATAGAATGGGAATAAATAAATGAATGAATTTTATGTAAAGGGAAACAAGGATAGGGCAATGAAGGAATAAAGTTAGTAGTGCATAATAATAAATTAAACCTATCATGAGGCTCTGAACAGTTGCTGTAGATGAACAGTTGCTGTAGATGAACTAAGGTTTGACCAAAACAAAGCCAAAAGGAATGTAATAGTGTTGACAGTGTACCTCTTATAAAAATAAGTCAGGAACAAAAAATCAGAGCGACAAAAATTTGCCCGATGCCACAGAGACCAGCGAATTATGAGAAAAAGATACCATCCTCAGCATTATTGCAAGAGTGAGATGGCAATATTTGTATGATATTTCGTGAAACATTTCAAGGCAAAGTGCTGACAATGCCAAACAATTAAGAAAAATTGTGCTCTTTTCTCAGGGGAAAAAAAGTAAAATTCGTAATTTAGATTTGCAATAGAAGAATTTGAAATAAATGTTAAGTAGTTTGCATGTTATTGGAAAAATACCTGGGATCCCTGACTAGTATGTTTAGGCTGTTTAGAAAACTTATTTCATCTGCATCATTAATAATTTGCAGGTAAGAAAGCTAACAAAATATTTTAAGATTCCAAATATAGGAAAATAAGGCGCTCAACAAGTGTCCTTTTTGATTTCTAGTGGTGATTCATCTTTCACTCTTGATTGTATGTATGTGTGTATGTGTAATCCATTACCCATCCTTTGGATGTCACCTTTATGGAGGGAATTAGACTAGGTACTTGGAATGCTGCATAAGACATGATCTTTGTCCTCAACTTTCAATCTTTTATCTTGCTATGTATCTTTCCTCATTCCTTTTTGCCCATGTTATCCTTGACTGGCCTTATCCAAACACTTTCACTTGGCTTCTGGCCATAAGCAGAGATTTATTCTGTTTTGTTACTTTACTTATTTTTCTTTGATGGTAGTTTTTCAGGCAGCCCAAATTGAAAGCAGGGTAGCACAGAGTTGAGGGTCATCAGAAGATGCTCAGATGTTCCTGTTCTCCTCACTTCTTCTGGGTTCTTCTCTTATTCCTCTTTGGCACAGAGGTGCTGGTGTTGTTAATTCCTCCCTGCCCACCTTTCCCTAGAGTCCGTGCATCCTGGTGCCTTCTTCTACAAACGGCAGAATGAAGGAAAGCCAGAAAGAGGTGAGTTTTGAGCTAGATTCTGATTTGGGATTGTGAAAGGGTGGGAAGCTTGAATTGATCACAGTTATGGAAATGGGAAAAGTATATAGCTCCTCTATTAGTCTATTGTTGAAACGAGAAGTTGAGCAACAATAGACCTAGGTACTAGGATTTGGGGGAGGAATTTGTGGGTTGATTCTCTGGTCTAGTCATTCCTGGTCAAGAATAGCCAGGGTAGACAGCTGAGATCTGTAGAAATACATAGGCCATTGGAAGATAGACCCTGACAACAGTGAGTTCAAGCAATTTCTATTTACTTTCTCTGTTCTTTTTTTTGCCATGTGTATCATCGTTTTCTTTGTCCCTTGCTTCTTTTGCCTGTCCCTCCCATTCATGCATCAGGTGTATATGAATATATGTTTATATATATGATAAACCTTCTGCACTGCCTTCAGTGTTCCTTTGCTTCTGCACATGAAATTGCTTGTATCTACTTACGTTAACTTTGAGCAACTACATTCTAGAAAGGTTCTAGACTACACTAGTGGACCATATTTGGCATAGCTACAGTGCTGATGTCCTGTTTGTAAAGAAAGCACTAAGCAAAAATTTAACAGCAGGTTGTGACAAGATTTTTTTGTTTTTTTGTTTTTCTGTGTTTAGCTGATAAGTGCGAGAGCTGAGACCGTAATTGTGCCTTTAAAGAACATAGTGTGCTGTGCTGATTGATCCAGTGCTTCCTCTCTTTTCAAGGGATTACTTATCTTAATAGGATGGGGAAGACATTGTATCCTAAGGGTAGAAATGTGAGGTTCATCTTTTTACTTAATTTTTGAATGCCTGCTCTTGTCTTTAAGTACTTGAGCTAAGCAGGCTGTGGATATTCATAAATGAGTAAACTGTGATACTTGTTCCTCTGGGAGCTTTTGTTATATAGACTGATACTATCACAATACAATGTGAAATTTGCTATGTGCAGTGGAAATAAAATAAGGAATGGCTAAATATATCGTGTTCTTGGGATGCAGTGGTGGTTTGTATCATTTTTCTTTTGATTTTTAAGGTCTACAGGAACTTTTAAAATTTCCTAGTATGAAAGCCTCTCATGGTACCATGAGTTAAAAGGCTCTAGAGTTGTCTTTTTAAAAACTATTGGAACTTCAATTGGAATACTCAGCCTAGAGCAGGGGTTCTCAACCTTAGCACTATTGACAGATGAGGCCAGATAATTCTTTCTTGTGGGGGCTGTCCCCTATACCAGGATAGTTAACAGCACCCCTGTCCTATACTTTCTATATGCCAGTGGCACGTTCCCACTTGTGACAATAAAAATAAATCGTCACATATTACCAAATGTCTGGAGTTGGGGAGGTGCAAAATTGTCCTAGATTACGAACCACTTGTCCAGAGAAAGTCTTTTGGGCCTGCAGAACATTGGAAAGAGGTGTTATTCACCACTATCCTAGGTGGTCAGAAATCTTGGATCCTCCAGGCCCTTACATAGCTGTCTTGACTGTGGCAGGAAGAGCTTAAGAGGCTTTCTGAATAAAGCTGGCTTTGCCTTGGTTTTAAGGTCATCTTATCCTTGCTTTTGCTCTTGACTGCTTTCCTGGCCTTAACTTACTTTCCAGTCTTGACCAGCATCTGTATGACTCCAAACTTGGTGCTACTTTGTCTTTTCCATGCTATTAATGTTGATAATTTTTCTAGCAACTAAGAACAAAGGATTAATGTTAACCTAATTGACAAATATAGACAATTTAATGAAATGTTTTTCTGTCAGTAACAGCTCACTATTGTTAATTTTTAAGAGTATATTTAACTAAACCCATCTCTTTGGTAGTTAAAACTGTTAAAGTGTTTTTTCTGGCTTAAATGATGTGCATATAGCATTGTATGCACTATGTGACTAAAGATAAAGATTAATGACTATCTTGTACAGATTCATTTTTAAGCATTTAACAAGTATTCGGGTAATCATTCATGTCAGGCACTGGATTGGTGCTCTGAATTCTAGTTTTCTAATTTTATTTTTTAAATGGTCTAAACATTTCAGGAATTTCCTTTATACAGCTCTCCTTGAGCTTCCCCTTAATTAGCTAGTTCACCTTGGTGGTATCTGTATAGTAACTACCTTTGTATTTTTGTGTTATATTAAAAATTAGCATTTAGGTGCATGGAAGAGTAAGCATTTATGATTTTAAAATGTTTTGCCTTTCTTGAGGTCTCTGTGAGTCCATATTTACTGACTGGCAGTGGTGTGGCCTAGGCTGCTTTATATGATATCCTTTGGTTTGGGGTTAATTTAGATTTTTGGTGGTACTCAGACTCAGAGAGAGAGAGAGGTAGTTTTAGATGTTGGCATATTTAATTTAATAAAGTAATGAAAGATTTCAGTACTAAGATAAGTATATGTCCCCCTCTCATTAATTCAGTTGTAAAATCACTTAATTAAAAACAAATGAGCTAGAAAAAAATTACATCTTATATTTCATTATATAGGTAAAGAGAGACCTGTGCAGTCTTTGAAAACATCAAGAGATACTTCACCCTCAAGTTCTTCAGCAGTTCCTTCATCAAAGGTTTGTTCTATTTCTAAAAATCAGTTTAAAGAATTACAAAGTAGCCTGGCTTGGTGGCTCAGCCTGGGAGGCTGAGGTGAGTGGATTGCCTAAGCCCACGGGTTCGAGACCCACCTGGGCAACTTGGTGAGACCTCATCTCTACAATAAATCAAAAAATTAGATAGGTGTGGTAGCGCATGCCTGTAGTTCCAGCTACTTGGATGGCTGAGGCGGAAGGATGGTCAGAGCCCGGCAGGTTGAGACTGCAGTGGCTGGGAGCGGCCACTGCTGCACTCCAGTCTGGGTGACAGAGCGAGACTCCAACTCAAAAAAAAAAAAGAATTACAAAGTAAATGAGATGGACTGACTAGTACAAGATGCTTTTATTCTTATTGTTATCCTATGGGGCTAATTTGTGGCATTTAAAAACTTGAACTTTAAATAACTACAACTTGAAAATAGCTACCAGACTAAATAGGCAGCTTTCCATAGAGTTTTTTTCCATATGGTATGCAAAAATCAACCCTTGCTCTCATCTTGACCATAAACCAGGTTGGAATAATATTCAGATGGGACATATTTGGTGGATTGTGCTTTTATTTGGGGTGTTGGGGGTATAGGCATATCCTAACATGTACTGTATAACTACTTAATTCTAGGTACTATGTTAAATATATTTTTCTCTTATTAATTCATATAGAAATCTTATCATATAGGTCGGTATATATCATCATTCTGCAGTAGGGTGAAGGCTCAGGAGATCAATACTTTTCTTTCTTTTTTTTTTTTTTTGAGTTGGAGTCTCACTCCATTGCCCAGGCTGGAGTGCAGTGGCATGTTCACGGCCACCCCAGCGTCGACCTGCTGAGTTCAGGCCGTCCTTCCGCCTCAGCCTTCCAAGTAGTTGGAACTATAGGCCAGCACTACCACACCCGGTTTGTATTTTGATGTATTGTAGAGATGAGATCTTGCCAAGTTGCCCAGGCTGTTCTGGAACCTGTGGGCTCAGGCAGTCACCTCACTTCGGCCTCTCAAAGTGCTGGGATTACAGGCTTGAGCCACAGCACCTGGCCAATAATTTTCTTAAGAACATAGCTACTCACTCTCACTGTACCATTATTCTCATTCCTACCTTCCTGGCATCCTAAAACATATTGAAAAGATGACTCATGCTTCTAATCCTCAAAAATTAAAAATTTGACAAGTTGCTGTTTCCATTGTTCCTTTCAGTTAGAGGTCCTCTTCACAGATATCACACCCTTTCTATTCAGCAAGACTGTTGTCTTCACTTTTTGTTCTTTTGACTATTATATTTTTTGACAAAGTGTAGATATCATCTGGCAGTCTGTGCTGGCCATTCATGGGGCAGCTGCTTCTCTGCCTAGAAGAAAAACAAATTCTTTGTGACATTTGTGTCCTCAGAACTTTCCCAGATGCCTGAGGATTCTAGAATGCTGGACTTGAATAACAAAGATTGATTGAATTATTTGGTTTGGTCTTAACCATATTATGGATGCTTTTACCTACCTGAAAGACTGATTTTTTTTTTCTTTCAGGTAATGAAGGAAGAGTAATTAGTACCTGCCCATCCAAGCCACTATAAAAAGTTAAATTGTTTTATATAAAATATTAATTTCTCCTGAAATGCAGTGCTATCTAAATATAAATTGCAACATAGGACTTTGTGCTACATGTTAAAATAGGTTTAATGGGAAACAACCATAAGGGATTTTAGCAATTTTTTGACTGATAGTTTCATGTAAATGCTTGCATTTTTGTTACATAGACCATACATCTTAAAATGGAATCAGAATATCAGAATTTTAGATCCATACTTATTTTATGTATTGGGAAAGTGCAGCCCTCTGTGTTCTTTGCTCAGGGTCACATGGTAGTTTGAGGAACTTTATTACATAAAAATCCTGATTTGGTGGAGGACCCTTTTTTTTCTCTTTTTAATTTGAGAATCATGGAATACATGTGAGAGTTGTTATACAGGTATATTGTGTGAAGGTGAGGTTTAGGCTGCTGATGAGCCCGCCCCAACCCACCCTTCCACCATAGTGACATGGTACCCAGTGGGTGGTTTTGTATCCCTTATTCCCTCTCCCTTTTACAAGTACCTAGTATCTTGTTTCCATCCTTGTGCCCAGTGTTTAGCACTTACTTATGAATGAGAAAATGTGATATTCAGTTTTATGTTTTTGTGATAATTCACTTAGAATGATTGTTTTCAGCTACATCCATGTTGTTGCAAAGGGCATGATTTTGTTCTTTATGGCTGTGTAGTGTTCCACATTTTCTTTATTTAGACTACTGTCAGTGGGCATCTGGGTTGGTTCCATGTTTTTGCTTTTGTGAATAGTGCTACGATAAACATAAGAGTGCAGTTGTCTTTTTTGATGAACAATTTATGTTCCTTTAGGTATATTTCCAGAAGTGGGATTCCTGGGTCAAATGTTACTCTGTTTTTCTTTGAGAAATTGGTAGAGGTCTTTTTCATGTAAGCATTATGACCTACATGTAGGACTACTTTTTCAGAGTTTATTTCCTCCTGTTAGAAGTGCAACCCTGAGGGTTCTAGGAGTTAGTTTCAAATGGTCATTTTCAAGTGTTTAATTTAATGAATAGAAAAATTAAGTTATAGTGGGTTTTTGCTTTATTCTTCACTAGAGAGAGAGAACTCGTATAAATATTTGCTTTTGTGCTGTAACTTTCTCTTAAACAGATATACACCCCCCCTTCCCAAGGGCAGAGGGAACTACATGGAGTATACTTTTTTTTTTTTTGGATATAATCATGTATGTGTTTTCTGTTTCTAACTTACAAAAAAACTTTCCATTACTAAGTTATAATAAAAGTATTATTTTTAATAACTGTTGACCTAATATTATGGGCAGGGCTTTAGATTGAGCTATTGAAGCTTCCCCAATGACTATGAAATACTTCATGTAGATATTTTAGTAAATATTACAGATGACCAGCCAGTAGTTTGGTGAATTTAATAAAGTATGGAAGGAGATCGAGTTCCCTTTTCAATTTTAAGATCTAATTTCAAGTCCAGCTCAACGTTTATTAGTGACTTTGGGCAAGTCACTATCATTCAGTTTCTTGTTTTATAAAGTGGGATAATATACCCTACCCTAATCACCTTAATGGAATTTTGTTAAGAAAAATTACTTCTTTTGGGTTTGTAAATAAGAGCACTTTGTAAGTGTCATGCACCATAAGATAGAGGGTTTTTACTGGCAGTGTCATCCATAGGAGGTTTATTTGGAATCAGTGTGACTTTAGAGAAATAAGAGATGGGAACACAATTAGGCGTGGCAGGGCCTAGTTGATGAAAATGTATGCTGAAGACATAGAATGGAATCAGTTACCATAGGAGCCCTAAGGAAAGGATTTTAACTTGTGCTTTACAATTTTACATCTTATCGTACAACATAAGCCTTTAAACAGTAGTGTGGGAATTATATCTGATCCAGGAAAGGCATTTTATTTTCTTTCTTTTTATATTAATCCCTATGAGCTGATTGATCTTCAAATATGTGTTAGTATAACAGATTCATATAAATGAATATGGAAAAGAAAGAAAAACTAAAGTACTAACCTTTATTTTAGAGACTCTTAGATCTGTTACCTCTCTTAATTCTCACAACTGCTTTGTAAAACAAAGTATTAGTAACTCCTATTTTGTAAATGAGGAAACCAAGACTCACAGTGGCATAGGTTATGTATATATCTACTTAGCAAGTCATTAAACTACAATTCAGACCCAGGTCTGTCTGTATCTACAAAACCCATATCTTGTTTAGTATTGTATGTAGTTAGAGAAAGAACTAGTAGTAGAATCAAAAAATGAATTTTTTTGTAATGAGTAGGATTTATATAATGTATTATACATTATAAAAATAGCATGTCTGTTGCATTAATTAGGAATATACCTTAATGAAATTTGGCCACTATTTATTTTATTGAATATAATTAAAGACACAAAGTTGAAATCAGTATGATGTCTTTTCTATTCGAAGTACAATTGTTATATAAATTAATTGTCAGTGTCTTTTGCTTTGTTCCTTAGATGAAATTCTAGAATTTTATGTAAATAAGATTATGAGTCAGAGCAGGTCAGTATGTCCCAAAGGAATTGCTACTTAAACGAATTCTATGTTGAATATTTTTGAAGGAGCAAATAAAGAATGTACCTGTTCTCCATATAAATTTGAAAGTTTATATGATTTTAAGTGTAAGTAGGGTGTACTTCTTGGTGTATTTGAAGTTCAAAAGCCCCTGAGAATTATAACAGAAATGCCCTTTTATTTTTATTAGGTGTTAGACAAACCCAGCAGGCTCAGTGAAAAGGAACTTGTTGAGGCTGCAAACAAATGGGCTGCTGAAAAGCTAGAGAAGTCAGATGAGAGTAACTTGCCTGAAATTTCTGAGTTTGAGGTAAGGCATAATTTCTCCTTTATGTTTCACATCTGAACGTTTTGTCTGGATTTTAACTTATGGGTGGAAAATGTTTGGTTTATTTTGATACTTTAAAATATATCCTAATGTATTATGGGTATTAAAATTTACCACACAGATTGATTGTCTGACTACAAATGACTCTGAATTCAGTAATCATACTCTGAATGTCTCCAGTAGTTTAGGAGTATAAGAATTGTATAAATATGGAGCATAAGAAAAAGGCATTATTTACTTATTTCTTTTAATAGACTTTGCTGTTAAAAGTATTTCAGGAAATCATGCTAAGCTACCAGTCATAAACCATGAATTTAGAACAAATATCTAATTTGACCTTGGATTGCCTACTATATTTATATTGCATGTTGTATTTTATATTGTATATTATCTCACAAATATACCAAGAAATGAAATTATTCATTGTTGGGACTACTTGAGACCTTTGATGAGTCTGATGTGCTGAAAGATGAGAACATTTTTGGACCCATGGAAAATGATTTGTGACATGTTTGTATTAAAACATCTGAAAGTGAACTAAAAACTTTCTCTACAACCTATAATACCTCTAAAACAGAAAATTGACTAATTATTTGACATGGTAGGTAGAAAATATAAAATATCTCATACAATGACAAATTATTTATATTTGAAGGAGAATTCTGGCTTTTTATTCTACTTTTGGATAACTTTTATAGAAGATACAAGCATTGGTATATAAAAATAATACTTAATTACATCTTCACAAACTGTGAAAAGATCCTTTCCAAAATAATTTATGCTGCTTATAAAAAGTACAAACCCCATCAGAACTTATGCAAATAGAACCTTTCTTTTTTAAAATGCTTATCTGTCTTTTAGATATCAATTGTTTCTAAGTAGCTCAAGGTTTCTTTGTTATTGTAACTATAATAGTAAATATTTGTGCATATTCTCAAATAAATGTATCAAAAACACCAAGCTATCCCTTTTTGGTACTTTTCCAGCACTATTTAAAAGCCTGAACAATACAGTAATACATTTAATAGGACTATTTTGGTTATTTTCTTAATAATTTAGAAATGGTGTTACATTAAATAAATGTGCTTCAAAATTGCTTTTTTATAGTACTTAAAACCAAAACCTCCTAAAAGACTAGTTTCTTGTTTAATTCATCTTCAATTAGCTATACTTTATTAATATATGTACATATTTAGGCATTATGAATATATAAGCAAAGATTTATATAATAGTGTAGTTACCTCTGCTCCCATTATTTTTTTTATTTGTGTGTTTGAGTTGGAGTTTTACTCTGTCTCCCAGGCTGGTGTGCAGTGGCACTCTCATGGCTATTGCAGTCAATCTGCAGGGCTCAGGCAGTCCTTCCACCTCAGCCTTCCAGGTAGCTGGAATTACAAGCATGCACCACAATGTCTGGCTAATTTTAAAATTTATTTTAGAGGTGTAGTCTCGCCAAATTGCCCAGGCTGGTCTCGAACCCCTGGGCTCAGGCAATCCTCTTGCCTCCATCTTCCAAAGTGTTGGGATTATAGACGTGAGCCACCACTCCCACACCTGGCTTGCTCCCATTATTTTTTATTTCTCTTAATTTTTAAAAAAAATCTTACTGCCTTTCTCAAATTTAAATATTCGACTTAGATTCTGTCATTGCTTGAATGGATCTTGACATTGAATGGACTTTTTAAAACCTCTGTTTTTTTTCCTCCAAAATTTATCTGGAATTTGCTAGATTTTGAATTAATGAAAAGTAAATAACCCTAAAAACCTGTAAGTGGAGTTGCAGGTCAGACACAACTATTGTTGGATCAAAGGCAAGATATGGAAGAGTAGGACTGAGATTACATCTTAGTATGTTTGTGACTTGGTGTGTATCATTCATGTTGAATAACAGCATCAATTTTATACCATTCTCTAAAATGATTTTCAAGGAGATTGGAACTTTTCCATACTGGAAATAAAGCAGTTGGGAAATTTTTCTGATAGTCTTTGTAAACTTAATTCCAATATATATCATTATATTTCATTTGTTTAATGTTTTGCTCATTAATAGTTTGCTCATTTGTTCTCAGACTGTTGTTAAATAGTTACTCATGCAGTGATTCATGTTCTTTGTGAAATAGAATTTTGACCTTGGTCCTGTAAAATTGTATCTGATTTGACAATAACTTGGAAAGAAAGAAGGACTTTGCTAAGAAAGAGCTGTTCATGTGTGTATGTGCACAGGCACATGTGTGTGTTTAAATCTAGTGGCAATGCTAGATTATATTAGTTATTTGAGTAATGGTTCATGTACTTGAGAAACATTGTGTAGATTCATTTTTATGAGTTGAAAGAGATTGAACGCTTGTGTTTCCAGCTTGTCTTCTCTTGCTGTCATTGGTATACTACACTATACCAGTATATTGAAGAAGAAAAAGAAAACTTTATTAGTCAGTCTATTTGGGAAATGCTAGTTTTAAAAGTGAGAGGTTGATTTTGATGTTTCAGTACTTTTAAAAGATTGTAATATATTAATATGCCTCAGTGTTCAGTAAAAGGATGATGAATAATAAAGTTACCATAATTTGCCAAACTTTAGAATATGACATTTTTTCAGTGTATATTTTAGGATCAGTGTTTTAAGGAACACATGTTCAGAAAAAAAAATACTATACTACTGCTCTTATAGTTTATTTAAATTCGCCAAGTATGCATTCTTCATCTATTTGTGTCAAGCCCTGCATTTGAGACACATCTCTTAACCATCCATTAAGGAAATTGCAGTCAGGACTTATAGTGATGTAATTTACTATCTTAAACAAATATCTATGAGAGTTTTGCTTTTGGCTGTCAGGATGAAAAGCACATTATTTGGAGGCTGTTAGAATGTCCCAACAGAATAGGTCATCTTCTGCTATAGAAGAAAGTTTTCAAGTGTATTTTAAGTTTAAGTGAGAAAATATGACATATATTGTTTGCATATATAGCATGTTATTTTCTGCTTCAACTTACTTTGCTGCACTTACTTTGTTCTTAGTCTAGAATGCCTATCTTCCATTCATATTTATTCAGTAAAATCAATAGTGTTTGAGATAATAAGATTCAAGATTTTTTTTCCTTTTTACTACTTACTATAAAATTTTATGCCACTTTGTATTTCACTGATGACCTTACTAATATTTTTTTCTTGTCCAGCTATGTATATTGACTGTATCTCAAATACTTGCTTTGTTTTTCCTGCAGTTCCTTGGACAATATATATTGAATTAATTAAATTTAATTGCTAATGACTCTGAAGTTAAATGTCAATTACGTTTTTTTTTCTTCTTTACTTTTTGTTTTTCAGAAACTCATATCTGCTCTGGTGACTTCATGTGCTCACTAATTTACATTTTTGTGTGTAGACCTATGTCTTAGTTATGTGCTGTTATAATAGAATACCTGAGACTGGGTACTTTACAAAAAAAACAGACATTTATTTCTTACAGTTCTGGAGGCTGGGAAGTCCAAGATCAAGGCACTGGCAGATTGGTGTCTGGTCAGGGCCTAGTCTCTGATTCCAAGATGGATGGAATGCTGCATTCTCTGGAGAGAAGGAACACTGTACCTCACATAGCAGAAGAGTGGAAGAGCAAAATGAGCAAGAGCTCACTCCTGAAAGCCATTTTGTAACCCTTTTCCCATTGCCTTTAGAATGTTCTCCTGCGGTGCTTGCGACTGTGGCATTTACCCTGAAATAACTCATGGATTCTAGTCCAAACCCCCAGAGTTTGCCACAAATTATTTCCCTTTTATTATTATTTTTGCATTGCTCTAATAAATCAATAGTCTTTGGAAACAAATTATATCATTCTGTTTATAGCATTCTATTTTTAGTAGTGGTATTTTCATTTGCAAGGTATAGTAATTGTTTAAAAGTAATTCTTGATCACCGAAAATGTCAAATCCCAGGAAACATAGCATTTCTATGCGTGATGTTAACACTTTAAAAAGTTATTAAACACTGATCATCACATACATTTCTGTTATATTAGGATTAGAGACAAGTTCTGTTTAGAAATAACTCCAAGAACAGTTTTTATATTTTATTTTCACATTGAAAACCAGTCAGATTTGCTTCAGACTCAAAGAGCGTATTTATGTAAAATAAAATGGACATGGCAACAAGCTGCATTTTTTTTAAGATTAGAAAATATGTTTATTTAGAAAGTAAATTAGAAAGAGAGAGAAAAAGGGGATTCACCTCCCCAGAGTAGGGAAGGGGGCCAAAGCCAGGAAACATGGCGACAGCCATGGCTCAAAAAGCACATGGCCACACCAGAGTCTAGTAAGGCAATAACTTGGCAGTGGTCTGCATTTTTTTTTTCTAAACAGGAAATGGATTAAAGCCATTAAACCCACACATGAAGGCAGAGGAACAACTTGGGAGTAAGAAGTAGGAAGGAAGGACCACACTGCAAATACTTGGCTACCATTTGTATTTCTGATATGTTCATGTATCATCTACTAAAAAACCCCCTAGTTTGGGTTACATGTTTTAAGGGATTTAAACTGAAAGCATAACTATCATTTAATAAATACATTCTACTAACAGTAAGAGGTTTCTAACACTAGGTTATTACATTCACATTATTATTCTGTAATCCACGCATGAAATACTCTATTTATGTGTCTCTTCTATGAGATAGATACTTCCAAGTCATTCCTATCGAGACAACTTCTTTTATCATTTTTTTCCATAGATGATATCGTCCCAGATGGTATACTTCTATACTTAACCCCCTTCCTTGCTTTTTTTAGACACCATTCACAGTATAATCATAAAAAATAGTTACCAGTCTGGGATTTATTCACTACTGAATTATTGCCCTAAAGCATAAGTGATCATTATTGCTTTTAGGGATTGCTTTTTTCTAAATGATTTCTGTAAATCTTAGGCTACAGGAGCAAGATGTTATTAACTTCTGAAAATAGAGACTTTCTCATGTTCCCTTTTAATGTATTACTTTTTGTGTACACATACCTCTCACTTCCAGTTGGACATTTTCTCCTCAGTATTTTGTAAGTAGATTGTTTGAGTAATAATCATGGGACAAAATCTTTCTTTCTATATCTTTATGTAGTGTGGAATATAATTTTGGAGTGGAATGAGCCTAGAGGCTTTGTCTTACCTAAAATTAAAAAAAAAAAAATAGCCATCTTTTTCTCTTTAATCCTTTTCACATATGCTCATTATGCATAGTGAAATTGAAAGAGTTTTTTTTTGTCTTAAAACAGGTTAAATTCAGCACTTTCTCTGAATATAATCTGCCAGTTACTGCCTATACACAGCCATCTGAAACGCTCTGTGCTCTTTAAGAAAGTAATGAAAGATTTCCAATTATTTTTCAAGACGGGATCCACAGCACCGTTGTTCATTGACCAGCCAGAAGAACCTGAGTCAAATGCAACAGATGGCATAGAATTATTTGAAGACAGCCAGCTAACCAGTCGCTCTAAAGCAATAGCATCAAAAACCAAAGAGATCGAAGAGGTCAGAATCCAGTCTTTTTAAAGTACATAATCTTTTGTTGATATCACTTTGTACATGTCAACTTATATTAAATAAGTAATGCTTCATTTCTGCTTCCACTTTTGACTCTCAAATAGCAACTTTAAAAAATTGTAAAAATTGAGTTGATTTTGTAGTTATTTTGATCCGTATGATCCCCCCATCCTGGTTTGTTTATTTTTAGAGACTATTAGTATGCTGGTTTGTATGAAGCAGATAAAAACTTATTAAACTTAATAGGGATGGAATGGAAGAAATGTTCAGTATAACAAAATATTGGCAAATGTTTTTTAATATTGGGATTACAGATGTTGCTTACGTTTTTTATTGTAATTTTAAATATTTCCCAAATATTAAAGAAAAAGGTAGTATTTAAGTCAAATTTTTTAGTGATGTCCTGAAAAGTAGGATTTTATTTTTAATATGTAACTGTTACCTACTTCATAGGTTTTATATTTTTATGAGGCTTAAATGAAGTAAATAAAGTATGAAAGGACTTTATAAAATGTAACATGTCATACAGGTGCTCATTTTTGATTTGTTATTCTCCAGTGCCTTGAATAAATGTCATTACAATGTTATATAATTTTCTAGAAACTGTTGGAAATTAACAAAATTAAGCCTTTTCTTAAGGTGCTGTTCAATTTCCACATCAATTAAAATCTGGTTCCCTTGGTTACAGTTTTAGTTAAGCCTAGATATGATTGTGTAGCTTATGTTGATGCTACACCAATGTCAAAAGATAAGAACCTGCACAGGAAATTTGTTATGCAAACCAGCAGAGTTTCAAAATGAAGGCTGCCAGGAGTATCAGATTCTAAGAGGAATATAAGGAAAATGGAGACTCAGAAAATCCTGTTTAATTTGGTAATATAGCACTGCCTTTCAAGATACCAATTAAATTAGAGCGCAAAGATTTGCTTTCTAGATGAATCTTGAACACAAAGATGAATGTTGTTGTCCTTTATACGTTAGTGTTCTTCTGTCTTTTTACTGACCTTTTTGTTGGTATATGTATATGTATAAAACCACTTGACATATGTTTTTGTTTCTTAGAATAATGCTCCATGAGAGCAAGGACTTTGTTTTTTTTTTTTTGCTTTATATATCTCCCATCACCCGGAACAGTATGTATTATAGACTTAAAAGAATTACTCACTGGATGAATGATGCATGGAGTCATATAGCTGAAAGTGACCTTTGAGTAGTCCTTGAGTTGCTTGAAATCAGACTATATCTTAACCTCACCATCTGATGTGGTACCTAGGTCAGCACTTGGTAGTAAATGCTTGATAAGTATTTATTAAATGAATAATTATATAATGTTACTTCTTTTTTCCACCTAAATTGTAGTTCTTTAAAGAGAGGTTCTCTTACAAATATAGCTGATAGAAAATCTTGACTTAAATAACAGAGGATAAGAGATTATTTGGGGTTGCCACTTATTAATATTTCTACTATCTCATAGTATTATTCATAGTTGATTTTTTTTTTTTTTTTTTTAGAAAAATGTCATCTAGGCTGGAGTGCAGTAGCATGATCACGACTCACTGCGGCCTCAAACTCCTGTGCTCAGGCAATCTTCCCATCTCAGCCTCCCAAGTAGCTGGGACTACAGGCATACAGGCACCATGCCAGACTAATATTTTTATGTTTTTGTAGAGCTGAGGTCTTGCTATGCTGCCTAAGCTAGTCTCGAACTCCTGGGCTCAAGCAGTCCTTCCACCTCGGCCTCCCAAAGTTCTGGGACATGAGCCACCATGCCCAGCCTCCTCTTTTCTTTTTAATTTTTTTCTCTGCTGCTTAAATCAGCATCTTTTTTTAAAACCGTATTGGCTCTTTCAGAACACTATCCTAACATAATGCTGTTTTATGAACATGTTTATATTTTTACTTATAAGTATGTTCTCTGTTGAAAGAAGAGTTGATTATTTAGTTATCAGATAGTTCATAGTTAAAATGTAGACAGTAATCATTTCAGATGCACAAAGAGCACCATTCTGAGGTTCTTAAACATGAAGAAATAGAGTACTCAGGGACACTTGGTGGAAGGGATTGGTTATCTTGGTTTCATTTTCTTTCTTTTAACTTCAAAATACTTAACCTGAATATATATCTGTTTTAGTAAAGGCATGGTTTATAGTCATAGCTATGCCAGCCTAGTAATGTCAAGAAAATTTTCTTTTTTAACCATCTAGGAACTTCTTTCCTTACTCTAGTTAGCTAGGAAAAATCCAGTTAATTCAGAATTCATTTTATTGCATGTTTGGTATTAGCTTATAGATTAATAAATCTATTTTACATCTAAATTGGTCTACTTAATGTATTAAATTTTATTTTATTTTAAATTCTACACTAAGCCTGTTTTTGTGACCATGTAGGTTGCTTACTAGCTTTTATTCACTTTTCCCTCAAAGAAAGAAGGTTGGACTGAATAATCTTACACCTAAGATTATTTTTTATCTAAAGCATACCAAAAATTAAAAGCTAAATATTGCTTCTTCTGTACACACTGTTATGTGTAGCTAATTTCACATTTGACTATAGAATTCTTAGGTGTTTTGCCTTTTTTTTTAAAGCCTCTTTCTTAATAAGTATACCGGGTTCTTATGTTAAAATGTTTTTTAAAAACCCTCAGATATACTACTGTTACATATCAGTAATTAGTATTTGTTGAGTTAATGAATTGTGCAGAGCGTTTTCTTTGTAAATAAGATGTTACGTTTAACCTAAGTGTTGTAGCTATGGCCCTCTTTTCTTTTTTTTCTTTTTTCTTTTTTGGAAGTTTATATATGAGGTAGAACCTCCCCCCAAAAAACTAGAATTATCTTTTAGAGAGTGGGCCCCATAGAGTACACTTGAAATTTATTCCTCTGGATCAAACAGTCAACCAAAGTTTTTATCTGGAAGTTTTGAGAAAGTTGCATCACGATTTGTGGGAGAAACATGCTGAGTTTCAGCAAACAAGTGACTGGTTCTTCCACCAGGACAACGTACCTGCCCACACCACGCTGAGTGTTCAGCAGTTTTTGACCCAAAATAGCATGATCTTTGTACCCCATCCTCCCTATTCACCTGATCTTGCCCCGAGCGACTTTTTTTTTGTTTTCTCGGATGAAAAAAATTCCTCAAAGGGAAACGTTTTGTCAGTGTGGAAGAAGTGAAACAAAAAACAGCAGAAGCCCTACAAGGCATCAAAACTGATGAGCCCAGAAGCTATTGTGAGCAGTGGAAAAAGTGTCTCGATAGGTGTATTGCATCAAACGGAGAGTACCATGAAGGTGACTGAAGTTTAAACATGTAAGAATAAATACACAATTAAAAAAAATTTTTTTTATTGTAGAGATATGAGGTACAATCCAGGGTTAGGTACACAAACATTGATCATGCAGGTACCCCTGTTAATGAAGTATGCCCCTCCCTCCCCTAGCAGTTTCCCTCAACTGCCAACCCCCCCAACGGTTTCCCATCACTGCCAATTGCTTTCCCATAGCATTGTAATACATAATTTTTTTAATAAATGAATTGTTTTTGGGGGGGCTTGTATTTTCTTTTTTTATTTTAAATTTCTTTATTTTATTTGTCTTTATTTCAGTAGCTTTAGGGGGTACAGATAGTTTTTGGTCTGAACTTTAAGTGTACCCATCACCCCTACCTGTGCACATTGTACTCGAGTTTTAGCTACTATTCTTAGCTGAGGATTCCCACCACACTCACTAGCTCTCGTTCTTTCTCTTTCATATGTGATAGACTACTATTATTTTACTTTTAAAGTGGATAGCAGTTAAGATTAATCATATGTATGATCTTCTTGAAAATGTTGACTAGAGTTGTAGACATGGAAAAGCGTTCGTTCAGCTTTTAGCATATGATAAGATTAAAATGAAATTGTTTTCGAAGTAGTGCAGTTGTATCTATTGTTGTGTTCATGATCTAAGCATTTCATAGTAACCTTACATAATAGAAACATTCTTTGTTTTTCCTTTTTATCAGAGCAAGTAACGAATATTCTTAAAAGTACAGCTCTTACCACTATCTTGTCTAGACATCAAGTCTACCCTACTGTATTTAACAATCCATTATTACCAACCACTTGTTCAGACTTTACATATATAGATTTAGTAAAATATATTCACATTTAATTTATCTTTGAAAAATTTATATTCCCAAAACAAACTGAAAATAATTTACTTTGGCCTAATTTCAAAGTTTTTGAATGTTCCAATTTACCAGATAGATTTCTGGTCATGCTGTTACTACATAAGCTTGTTCTTGAAGCACAAATATAAAGTTTTTATTTAGGAAAATTTCATCTAAAAGTTATAAGGTAATTTTTATTATACTTGAAATGTCAAAATCAAACATCTCAGCCCTTAGATTTATAGGTTAGTCAGTCATTTTATAACTACTATAAGTCCATAAATAGGAAGTTTGATAATTCTGTTAAGGGATTATTTTCATGTCAGTATAAAATGTAGGCAGTACAGGTACAAAGCCTTATAAGAACTTAAAATGGTATGCGTACAACATAGGATGGGGCCATCTTAGATCTTGTCCCTGGAGATGCTATCACTGAAACAAAAGTACCCAGTTATAAAGCACTCCCAGGAGAGGTGTTAGGCATAAGCCCAAGCATAAGCTTTATTTTCTCACTTATCCTCCTTATCCACTGTCTATCAGTGTTAAGTAAGGATTTTTTTTTACTGTCCCTTGGTGTTCAGTTTTACTTTGTAAGTTAACAATTGTATTTAGTCTCTGGATACTTCACACTAAGGACATTTATAAATAGCATGGGGGGGAACATTACTGGATGTTTCCACCAGTGTTTTTATTGTTTAACTTCTCAGAGCCCTCCCCCTTTTTTTTTCCTTCTGGAAATTAGGATCTTGTTGTGTTGCCCAGGCTGGACTTGAACTCCTAGTCTTAAGGGATTCTCCTGCCTCAGCCTTCTTAGTAGCTGGGACTACAGGCAAACACACTTGGCTCCTCATTGTCAAATGTAATTAAGTATAAGTTCTCTGACAGCATCAATAGCCTTTTGTTTGTGAAAGCCCTTTCTATATTGACAGTCACCCAGTGAGTGGTTATGACATGACAGTGATAAGTAATACTTTGCCTGTTTCTTTGCAGCTTTTTGGAATATTGACTATTTTCAAATGACTTCTTAGGAATGTTTTGTATTAAGTTTGCAATATAGGTTTATCTCTGAGAATTAGTTTTCTCATGAGTGTCAGGGCTTGGGCTGTTTGTCTCTTGCCCCTTTACTTCTCTTTTTTTGGGATTCTTCCCCTCATCTTTTCCTCCTCATTTCTGATTTGTTCAAAATGAAATGTAAAAATTCACTATGAAATATTTTGCTTATTTTGAGGGACTTTGTGATTTTGCTTTCACATTTTCCATTTGCCCTTACTCTTTTATCTCAATGCTTCCTTATCTGTTTCTCTAAATATAAGATGTAGCATAAAAAAATTGTTTTCTCCTCCTCCAAATTCCTTGATCTCCCTTCCCAGTCCTAAAACATAAGTTGTTCTCATGTTTTCCCCTTCATCTGTCATCCTGTAATTTTAAGATGTGTTCTCCAGTAACGTCTGCTGTTCTTTCATAATTATTGTTTAATTCAGGTATTGTGCCAGGAGAGAACAAACTTGACTGTCTTATATACACTCATGTGCTATCACCAGTTACAGTGTGAATAAATTGGTATTCTCAGTTCATTTATAGGAAACATTTAAAAAGTTGCACTAAAAAAAACTAACAGTTTTACTTAAAATAACTTGACGTTAAACATTAAAAGTGAGTTGATGATTGTCTAGTGTCTGGTTTGTTGGGAGCTAATTATATTGTCATCTTTTTGTGTTGTTGTTTTTCTCTCCTTACTCTTTCTTTCTCCTGTTTGTTTTAAATTTTTTCTGTTTTTGGAGTTTTTAAAAGAAATCCGTTATAGGAAATTGCACAATGCAATATACATCATTTCTGTTTAGTATACCTGTTTACTTGAATTAGCCAGGGGAGTACTTGTACAGCTTTTTCATCTTCCTTGAAACTGAATCCTAAGATTTCTAATTCCTCAGTTATCTGCACTTATGGGGGCAATAGGCAGTTAGTTCAGCATAATATAATTTTCTGGTTAGCTGAAGTTAACTGTGCTAAACTCTGCTGTGTTAATAAATTTTGCCTTACTTTTTTTTTAAAAAAATCACTTTTAATGATGTATAACACAGAAGAGAATTCAGAACATAGCTATTAACCTGAGTGCTTTCTTAAAAAGTAAACATTTTTGAAAACCCCCTTTCAAGACAAGAAATACAATTACCAGCACCCAGGAGTCCATTCATATTCCCTCCCAATCACTACCCCCTTTCCGTAATCAAAGGTAACTTCTAAATTGATTCCTAACATTGTAGTTTACTTTTGTCTGTTTTTTGAACTTCTTTCAAGTAGAATCATACGATATATTTTATTTTGTGCTTAGCTTTTTTTGTTCAACATTGTATTTATGAGAGTCATAGATATTGTTACCTGTAATATATCTCCTTATAGTTTTAATTTGTATTTCCATGATTACTAATGATGCTGAGAACTTTGTCCTGTAGTTATTGACACATGGATATCCTCTTTTATGAAATGCCCATTTTCCTAAGGAGTTACCGTTTTTTTTCAGTTGATTAGGAGTTCTTTATATTTTCTGAGCACAAGCTAGTTTTTTTGTGTGTGTGTGTGGCTTTTTCATTCTTTTGATATCTTTGGAGAAATAAAAATTCTTAATTTTAATGTAGTCTACATTTTTTAATCCTGTTATTACTGTTATTTGTCTTCTACTTAAAATATTTTCCTCTTTTACTATCTTCTAGAAACTCTTACATTGAGTAACAATAATCTGAAAAGGATTTTATGTATAATGTGTATTATATATTCTAAAAATCAAGTTCTGTTTTTTTCTACATGGTCATATACTTGACCCCAAACCATTTGTTGGAAAGCCTGTGTGTTTCCCTCTGCTCTGCATTGACACTAGGTTATAAATCAGGTATCTGTATATGTATGAATCTATTTCTGAACTCTATTCTGTTCCATTGGACTGTTGATCCTTGCAATAGTGCCATGCCATCTTCATTACTATAACCTTTATAATAAGTCTTGATATTTAGTAGAGCAAGGTACCCTACCTTGTTCTTTCTTTTTCAGAGGTGTTTGTACGTGGAGCTTTGAATTTTGTAAAAATTTTGAGTCAATTTTTTAATGGTCTCAGATACAGCAAAGAAACAAAGCCTATTGAGATCCTGGCATAGAATCTCTCGTAAAGTTGTGGTTAAGCTGACAGCCAGGGCTATAGGGCCACAGACTTGACTGGGGCTGTTGAATCTACTTCTAGACTCACTTATGTGGCTGTTGGCAGGAGATTTTGGTTCCTGCCATTTGGACCTCTGTACAGGGCCTGCCTATGACATGACCTCCCTCAGAGCAAGTGACCTAAGAGTGAGAGAAAAAGAGAGTACACCTTACTGTTTTTTTTTGGTCTAATCTCCAAGTGGCATGCCATCACTTTGGCATTAGAAGTGAATCACTAAGCCTAGCCCAAATTCACTAGGAAGGAATTACACAAGGAGGTAAATACAGCCATCCCTCAGTATCTGTAGGGGGCTTGATTCCAGGATGTCCACAGATACCAAAACCCACAGATGCTCAAGTTCCTTATATAAAATGATACAGTATTTGCATATAATATACACACATTCTTCTGTATACTTTAAACCATCTCTAGATTACTTATATAGCTAATACAACAAAGTGCTATGTAAATAGTTGTTATAGTATATTTTTTAGGGAACAATGACAAGAAAAAAGTCAGTGCATGCATAACCATCCATTTTTTCCCCTGAATATTTTCAATCCATGGTTGGTTGAATCCATGAATGTGGAGCCTATGGATGTGGAAGACTGATGGTACAAGGAGTTAGGGATCATTGGGGGGCTATTTTGAGTATTGGTTAGCTATCATATTTTATTTTTTTATTACCTGAGGTTACCATGTTTATTAGTCTTTACAAAGAACAAACTTTTGGTTTTACTTCACTCTTTCTTCTTTTGTATTTTATTTCTCATTAATTTTTTATTCTATTATTTTCTTTTCAATTTTTGGACAGTTTAGTTTGCTATTTAAGAACACATCTTGACTGGGTGTCAGTGGCTCACACCTGTAATCCCAGCACTGTGGGTGGCTAAAGCAGTAGAACTCTTTGAGCTCAAGAGTTTGAGGACTTTGGGCAATATAGCGAGACTTCGCCTTTACAAAAAATCAAAAACTGGAGCCAGATCTAGTACATCCACACTACAGGATTGGATATTGGCAACGAAAGCATTTACAGAGATTTGCCACAATACATACTGCTGCATTACTTTAGTAGTTAGATAAGTGGTTATGGAGTTATGGGTCTGGCTTGAATCTCAGTTCAGCTGCTTACTGTATGTTTTGGGGAAAGTAACTTAACTTTTCTAAGCCTTGCTTTGCTCACCATTTTGATAGAATTGGTGCTATTACACCCACTTCATAGTAATGTGAGGATAAAAATGGGAGTGTATATTTAAGTTGCCTGGAACATTGTCAGTAGCCAGAATGCCTGCTATTGTTTTGTGCTACTTTTTATGGTAGGTGAAAAGTATTTGTCTTCTAATGCTTATAAGGCTTTTGGGAATTAGTCTGGAATCCCAATGTAGAAAAGTAAGGTCCAAATTCTGATCAAGTCACTGATAAATCACACTGAAAACAATCTATTCCCTTAGAAATGCTTGTATTTTAAATTACAGTAGTCTGCCTTTTAACTGCAGGCAATACATTCCAAGATCCTCCAAGACCCTCCAATAGATGCCTGAAATTGCAGATACTACTGAACCTTGTAGATACTGGGTTCTCCCCCATATGCATACCTATGATAAAGTTTGATTTATAAATTTGGTATAATAAGGGATTAGCAACAACAATAATAAAGAGATTAATTATAAAAACATAATAAAAGTTATGTGAATGTGCGTGTGCTTTCTCTCTCTTTCTTGCCCTCTCTCTCTCTCGTTCTCTCCCTCTCTCCCTTTCTCGCTCTCGCTCTCACCTGTTTTCAAACCATGGGTTACTGAAACCATGGAAAGTGAAACTGCTAAGGAGGGAGACTACTGTACAATTCTTGTGAATGGATTAAAATTACAATTAACTTTATTAAAACCATGATGACTCCTGTCACTTTTGTCTAGTGATTCTCTCTTACTAGAAGTGAAAGATAAAGGAGGCGATGCAGATATTGGAAAACTGAAATGTGTGAGTTGGTGATAGTATGTCACTGTATTGTCATTTTCATTTACCTATGGTGATAGTGATTATACTGAGACTAGTTGAACTTAATGTTTATACAGATGTTATACAGATGTCTTTTAAAGATTAATTTGCTTGAAGCAGCTGGGTGTGGTGCCTCATACCTGTGATCACAGCACTTTGGAAGGCTGAGGCAGGAAGATTGCTTGAGTCCAGGAGTTCAAGACTAGCCTGGACAACGTGGTGAGACCCTATCTCTTAAAAAAAAAAGATTCATTTACTTAAGAAACAGCCTTTAAAATGTATTATAGCAATTTTATTTGGAAGAGTAGAGATTTTGTTTTTCATGATCTTATTCATACAATTCTCATGTTAGATCAATAGGATATATCTTATTGCATGGTATCTTGGAAATAATCATTTGTGGTATGTAAATTCCATGGCTGCAAATATAGTAGTATATGTTCCCTCCACTTTAAACTACTTCTTTGTGTCAGATATTTTTATGCACTTTTTCCTGATTATCTCTACTCCATTGTCTTTTGCTGTAGATAGAAATGTGGTACTTATTTCTATCTTTGGTATAACCAAAGATTATTTACCTATTATGTGTCTATTTTCATTAGTTTCATTGTCTTCTATTAGAGAATGTATGTTTATATAGATACAGATACACACATCTACATACTTCTTTTGAGGTATAATTATGGTTTGCATTATTCTGCCTTGAATTTTGGTCTATTATTAGCAAGCATCCTTCATTGGTACTGATTAAGGAGGATTAAGAAGAAAAATCTCTTGTCCTTATTTCAACAACTGTTATACTTACCATATGTTTTTCTATCCCTTATAATTATTGTCCAAAAGTTACAGAGCAGATAAGGTCCTTATAATAGTAAGGGTTTTTTGGTTTTTTTTTTTATTCTAGAGGATTTAAAAAATACTCAGTATTCTACTTAACTATCTAATCATCTATTTTAGTAATTCTTGGTACTTTGGGGACTAATCTTGAAGAAATTCATGTGATTTCTTCAAACTTTGTTATTACATAAAAATATTTTTTCATTTCATGTTTGCTTATGTATTGTACTCCTGATTATGATTGTTAAAGAGATAAGGGCCCCATATAAAGCAAAAGCGTAAGAAAACATTAACTTAATTGACTTTTTACTTGAGACTGGCATAAAGGGAAGATGATTTACAGCATGTTTAATTTTCTAAATTTTGTTTAATTTACACTTAAAATGAGTTTTTATTAACTGTTTATTAGTTGCATAGCTAATTATTGTTTGTCCAGGAAAGTTGCACAGCCAAAAGTTAACAATGTCTTTTCTTCCTGCTAGCATATGTTCAGCTACAACTCTGCTTACCTTTTTAGTAGACAGAAAGGAAAATTAATTAATCATGTTTGCGTCACCCAGAGTTTCTTGCCTATAGTAGGCTCACAGAAATGTTTGTTTAAAACTTGAATGAATGGACTGGAAGGGGCATACGAAGCATCCTTAGTCTTCTGTCATTCACTAACTCAAGATAATAAAGATAAATACTGTTGTCAGTCCTCAAAAAATCGTTCCCTTTAAGCAGTTAGGAAGTAAAGGAAGAAGCAAAGTCATCTTTATTCATTTGGTTGCAAAAACACAATCAGATTTTAATGGTGTTAAAAGCCCACAAGATTGAGAGGATGTCTCATAACTTTACTGTATATGGCTAAAATGTATATTGAGAAAGTTAATTTAAAAATTACTTATTCTCATTAGAGCTTTACAATTATAGACGGGGCAAGGAAGAGATTATTTTACTTTAAGATAATTACTTTGTGTATGCAATTTTGCTATAATGTGCCTAGATAAGGATTGTTTTTGAAATTCTGTTTAGATAATTTATGTTAAATTGTGCCTCCTGTATCTGAGAATGTATATTTTTATTTGCACTGGAATGTATTGCCTGCAGTTAAAAGGCAGGCTACTATAATTTAGAATACATTATCTTTGCAGGCAATACATTATCTTTGAATAATTAGCATCCTCTATTCTTTCCTATTTTTATGTCTACCAGTTAAACATAGGTAGGCTTTTTTCATTCCACTTTTCATTTCTCTTAAACTTTTTTCTTTCATATTTTTCATCTTTTTTTAAATCTTAAATTATGAGTATCTTGTTTAGGACTATCTCTGACTCTTTCTTCAGTTGTGTTTAATTTGCTGTTTAACCATATGTTAAGTTTTTAATTTTAGTTTTTAATTTTAGTTTTAATTTTTTTTATTTATTTATTTTTTTAATTTTTTTTTTGAGTTGGAGTCTCACTCTGTTGCCCAGACTGGAGTGCAATGGCCGCTCCCGGCCATTGTAGCCTCCACCTGCTGGACTCTGGTGATCTTTCCACCTCAGCCTTCTGAGTAACCGGAATTACAGGCATGTGCTACCACGCCCAGCTGATTTTTTATTTTATTTTATTGTAGAGATGAGGTCTCGCCAAGTTGCCCAGGCGGGTCTCGACCCCGCAGGCTCAGGCAATCTACTCACCTCAGCCTCCCAAAGCACGAGATTACAGGCTGAGCCACCGAGCCCAGCTTTATTTTTTTAAAATCTGCCTAGAATTAGATTGTTTATTGCTTATGTTATCATTCTCTCTTATTTCTTTAAACATTTTGAATCCTGTAACTGAAAATTTTAATATCTGAGTTCTCTGTTTAATTTTGCTGACTCTTATTCATGGTAGCAGGTTCCCTCCTTTGCTTTATATTTTGGAGTTGTGAGCTTATGTTCAGAATTTCAAATGCATGTGAAGGTAGATCTGTGTTTATGAATACTCAGTAGAAACGACAGCTCTTTACCTGGAGTGCAGGCTAATATCTGTCATTTTCTTTTACCAGCAGGCAGTTTTTGTTACTTTGTTTTCTAATTCATCTTTTCACAAAGATCCTAGCTTTATGCAAAGGCCTCAGATCCAGCTCCATCTTACATGGACCCAAGGTCATGTCTCTCATTCCCCACCAGACTCTGAGTTTCTGGCTCTTTGGGGGTAGTAGCTATACCTTTACTGCTGTATTTGCTTATTACTCTGATTTCTTGCTTTCTGTTCATCAGTGGCTACTGGCAGTTCCCCTTAGGGCTTAGCTATACTTTTAAAATATTGTGATTCTAAGTTTTTTGAGGCAAGAATATTTTTCAGGTAATATAGTGTGTTATTTTGTGCTGTCTTTATTTTACATGTTTAAAAAGCTCAAGTGACTTGTTCAGGTTTATACTAGAAATGGTAGAACTATGATTATTTTTTATTTATTGCTTTCTGATATGCTCATTTGCCTTAAAACTGAGATTAAAATTCAATTTCAGTTAGGAGAACCAAAATAGGCTTCACTGTGGAAGTAGCATTTGATCAGACCCTTAAAATTCAGATAGGATTCTCATGGGTGGAGAGGAGAAGTAAAAATTTTAGGTATGGATGAGTGACATATACATAAGTAGGAAAACAGAGAATTATAGGGAATAATCAACAATTGCAAATAGTTTAGTATAGATACACTGTACCTTGTATGAGTGTTTTAAAATCTCTCCCCCATATCCTTCATTTTCCTAGTCTACTCCCCAGCTACTGCATTATTGCTATGACTTCACAGAATACAAAATTTTATTTACTGCGGTAAATTAGAAAGAGCTTGAATAGTCTTGAATAGTGGTCCTAGAATTTTGTCTTGATTTGGTAGAAAGGCTTTGGAAGGAAGTATTTTGTTTCCACCCTAGCAGGTGTAGTGTACTTCAGTTCTGGCACTAATCACTTGCAGTTAATGCATACCCCACGATTAAAGGGAATAGTCCTCAACAAGACTGCTCTTACTTCAGATGCCAGCCTCTCTTTGAGGGCTCCCAGACCACCTGCACTTCTGCTGATTGGCTACAAATCCTGGAGTTTTCCAGGACTCCCTCAGATTCAAGAATACATTAGGAACGACTCAAAGAACTCAGGAAAGTGCTATACTTATCATTACAGTTATATTATAAAGGATGCAAATCAGGAAGGAAGTATTCTGACTCAACCTTAACGAGTATACTGCAATTCAAATCTGGCACTAACCACTCAGAGTTAGTACAAATCTAATAAGTCTTCAAGTAGTGGATGAGAAATTGAGGTAGTATGGAAAAGAATGTGATTATAGGCTGTACTGTATTGAAATTTGTTGGTAGAATAAAGATAGTGGATAACAGCCCATACTTGTTTTATGAGGGTAGGTGGGCTGGAACCAGATTATTGAGATAATTGAATGCCAGAAAAATAAGATTTCTACTGGTAGACATTATGGCTTGTGGATGAATTTCAGATATTTGAGTACTATGATCAGGATGTTTTTTGGAAGATTAGTTTGGTTATGTAAAAATGATTGACTACTTTTTAGGTGAGGGACAATGATAGCCTGAGTTAAATGCTGAGTTAAATTGGTAGAGTCAGAAATGCAGAAAAACAAGTTCATGAGAGTGTGTGCCAGGAGAGAAAGTAAAGTTTGGTGAGCAGTCTGTCTGCCTAACTATCATCTATCCATCCATTCATCTATCCATCCATCCATCCATCCATCCATCCATCCATCCATCCATCCATCCATCCTTCCACCTATCCACCTTTGAGCATTTGTGAAAGAGTGAGGGTAAAATGAGAGGGACTGAAGAGAAAAAAAAAAGCAGATGGAATAAATATTGAAGCTAGAGGAGCTGTCAGTAGCACAGGCAGAAGAACTAATCTTGAAAATTCAGAGAAACCCTTTTCTGAAATGGGGAAAGGAAAATAAAAGTGACGGCATTTTTGAAGTAGAGAGGAGATAAATTTTAGAGATAATTTTGCTAAGAATAAGGGGAAATGGGATAGGGAGGAGGGCGAGTCCTATCGGCAGGTGGAGTTCCTGAACTGGGTGCAAAAAGGGCATAGAATACCCCATATGTTACATGGTGATATGGAAGTCAACAAGAGAGATAAAGGCATTCATGGTGGATTAAATAATTGCAGTTTGGGGCTTTTTCCAACAATTCACAGTATTCTTTAAGAGTAGAAAGACAAACTGGATTTTTTATCCATTGTAGACTGAGTATTATTGACCAGGTAATAACACTTTGAATGTTATTAAATAAAAGATGCTAAGTGATAATGTGGTGAAGGTGATGATTTTATGGAAAAAAGTTTAATGACACAAACTTAGTCTCTTTAAACCTTTTAACTCACTCATTTATTTGCCAGGAAATTTGACCAGCTCTGTTGCCCAGATTCTTGAGCAACTAGATATTGCATAGTTCAAAATTTAGAGACAAGTGATAAAAATTACTTATAACCATAACTCAGCTTAGCTGTTGATCATAATGCATTCAAAAAAGGGAAATAATAACCTAGTTTTTAATTTTTTCGCTGTCTTTTATTTTTTTAATCAAGGCAGGAAATGGCTAGTGTGTTTTAGAATTTTCCACCTAAAAGGAATGAGCTATGGTATTTGAAAACAAAGGCAAGTGCTCCAGAATACTTTGAAACTCAATCTTCCTAGCTAAATGGAATGTTGCAGTGGATTTTTCCTGACTCATAAACTTGTTAAATATGATAGTGTCCCTCTTTGAAATTCTCTGGTGGCTTCCCATTATATTACCTAGAATCAAAATCCAAAGTCTGAACCATGGCTACGGAGACCTGCTGGCTCTGTATATCACCTCTCCCTCCAAATTTCATATTACTCCTGTGGCTCACTGTTCTGCAGTCATAGTGGCCTTCTCTCAACGGGATGTGCTTTTCCCCCCTTCTTGGGAACCTTTCCTTTTCTTTCTTTTTTTTTTTTTTTTTTTGTTATTTAGTTTTTATTTCTCTGCAAGGGAAGGAAATAAGGAAAATATGGAACCCAAAGAATTGTAGTGAGCGCACAAAGATTATAGGGATACTGCAAGCAAATGGGATGAAGGGGGTGCTCTCCTGAGCTACAGAAGGAATGATCTAGTAGTTTAAGATAAAACAAGTCAAATTTATTAGAGTTGTCCACAGTCAGCAATGGTGATCTTCTTGCTGGTCTTGCCATTCTTGGACCCAAAGCCCTCCATGGCTTGCACAACATTCATGCCCTCTTTCACCTTGCCAAAAACCACATGCTTGCCATCCAACCATTCAGTCTTAGTAGTGCAGATGAAAAACTGGGAATCATTTGTGTTGGGTCTAGCATTTGCCAAGGACAAGATGCCAGACCTGTATGTTTCAAGATGAAGTTCTCATCATCAAATTTCTCCCCAGAGATGGATGCCGCCAGTGCCATTATGGCATGTAAAGTCACCACACTGGCACATAAACCCTGGAATAATTCTGTGAAAGCAGGAACCCTTATAACTGAATCCTTTCTCTCCAGTGCTCAGAGCACGAAAGTTTTCTGCTGTCTTTGGAACTTTGTCTGCAAACAGCTCTAAGGGAGACGCGGCCCAAGGGCTCTCCATAGATGGTGATGTCGAAGAACACGGTGGGGTTGACCGTGGCTGATAGGAAAAGGCTCAAGGCGGCGGCGTCTACAAAGCAGGGAACCTTTCTTTCTTTTTTTTTTTGAGTTGGAGCCCGCGGGTTCGGGAACCTTTCTTAATGCTGACTTCTGCCTAGCATTCTCTCTCTGACTTCTCATTTTTAAGGCCTCCGCTTAAATGTCCCCCTTTTCCTAAAACTTTTTTTTATCCCCCGCCCACCAATTGAAATAGTTCCTCAGTCACTGAACCTATTTTATTTCCTTTATAATAAAACTTATCACAAGTATACATGCTTTGTAGACAGTGTCTCACTTTGCTACCCAGGCTGGAATGCAGTAACACAATCATGGCTCACTGCATCCTCAAACTCCTGAACTGAAGCCTCAGCCTCTTGAGTAGCTGGGGACATGCACCACCACACCCAGCTAATTTTTTTTATTTTTTATTTTTATCTTTTGTAGAGACAGGATCTTGCTATCTTGCCCAGAATGGTCTTGAACTCCTGTGCCCAAGCAATCCTCATGCCTCAGCCTCCCAAAGTGCTGGGATTACAGGCATGAACCACTATGATGGGCCTGTATTTATACATTTTATTCTATATCTTTCATACTAAAAAGACAATTTCCTGAGTGTGGGGACTGTTTTGTTCATCTTTTTACTGAACTTGCACATAGTAAGTCCTCAATTGTCTGTTGCATGAATGAATGGTTTAAGTATTAAATGCTTTATTTGCATTCTCTCACTTAATCCTCACAAAAGCCCTATAAGCTACAGTATGGTAAGAATCCCTACATTACAAATAAGGAAACTGTGCCCATAAATACATACAATTGTTAATTTGTCAGTTAAAAATAAAATTTAAAAGAAAGGAACAAATTAGGAAATTGAGGCTTAGTGTTGGGTCACCTAGCAGCTCAAACCTAGGACTCCATGACCATAATATCTTCATCTTCATCATTCTGCCATATTCCTCTCCCCCATTAATAACTTAAATTCTTTTGTACATATTTTTTAAAATAAAAGAAAATAAAACTGGACAATTTAAATGTTTATGAGCTTACTTTCCCTGTAGTAGTTACATCTATGGGAATTTTTAAAAGTATTGAAGAGTGTAGCAATTTTTTTTTTCAGTTTTGAAGATAGAATTGTATTTAATTACATTTATACTGTTTAGTATGAATGACAGATTATTTCTCTTGTGGCTCACTTTTGGCCTAAATAGAAAGAAAATGAGAAATTATACCTATGGTGATTGTTTACATTTTTTGCTTAACAAGTTGATTATACAAACTATTTGGATTTGCAGCTTTCACTTTCAATATTATATTTGTACATGATGATTTGACGACCAAGAAAACATTGTTTAACCTCATTTCATATTGATAGTTCAGAGTGTGTTCAGGATGTAAGGAGAAGGGTGGCTGCTGCTGCTAACAAATACAGGGCATTATAGTCAAAATGTGACTAAACTTTAAAGTTGTATTATGGTAGTTCCATTTTAACATGGCTTCTTTTGTCTGTAAAACTGAAATAACTTAAGTGTCATTAAAAATAAAAATAGAATACAGAATGCATCTGCTACACAGTTGAGCTGTATGGAGTAAATACTGGCTTGAATCATTGGAGATTCAGTGTTTGAGGAAAAATTTTAGAGGTTTCCTGTCACACCTACACAATGGAGAGAGAGGTAGAACTGGAAAATGTTTCTTTTGTTTTCCATAGAATATATTTACATTTTATTTATTTTTGAATTGGAGTCTTACTCTGTCGCCCAGGCTAGAGTAGAGTAGCACACTCAGAGTTACTGTAGTCTCACCTGCTGGGCTCAGGTAATCCTTCCACTTCAGCCTTCTAAGTAGCTAGAACTACAGGTGCATGCCACACCTGGCTAAATTTTTGATTTATCGTAGAGACAAGGTCTTTCTATGTTGCCCAGACTGGTCTCGAACCTTTGGGCTCAGGCAATCCTCTTGCTTCAGCATCCCAAAGTGCTGGGATTACAGGCATGAACCACTGCACCTGGCAGAATACATTTTAATTATTGCTCCATCTTAATAATATTCAATCCTGAATATTCTGAAATGGTGTCATCCTGAATGGTTCTATATCTAGAATAGGTTTGTTTTAGTTTGGGTGAGTGTGTGTTTTGTTTATTTGTATTGTTTGGAAAAGGCAATATAAATGTTTTTACACATTTTAAAACTTTTCTCTTTGTATAATAGACTTTTTTTTTTCAAACGTATTCTTTTGTGTCCAGTTTTTGTGGTGAAAACTATATGAATGTATAGTAGAGCAGCGTATTTCTAATTGAATTTTGTTATTTTCCATGATGTGATTCTCTTATAGGGGAAATAATTTTAGACCAAATCTTATTTTGCCTGTGGTCACAAGGTTTGATTCTTACAAAAAATAGAATGTTGTTAATCCAAGCAACAGAAATTGGGTATTTTAACTAGGCGTGGTCTGTGCATTGGATTAACAATCACCTTATACAATCTCCATAAAAAACGTTTTGCTAAGCAGACTATAAGCAAGATTCTGTATAAAATTTATGTATGAATACTTGATACTAAAGAAGTCTTATTTATCAAAAACAATTTTGAGCTGAGGCTCCTACATTTAAATACTTTAAAAGTTGAGTGACTGTATATTTGAAAGTGATAACATTATAATACCTTTCAAGACACTATGTTCTTGGTTTTTCACTATTTTTCAATGACTTTGTAATGTAAACTTTCTTTCCATGTTTGTTGTAATTCACCTTTCTTGTAAATCTAAGTCTATTGCAAGCTTAATTATATAATCTTAACTTGATCAAGGAGTCATCTTTATTGACAAGCATTTTTGGCCAGATTTATTCACTAATATCAAAAAATTTACATATGGGATCAGTTGGATAGGATGATCAAAATGTCTAATTAAAATTTCAACCAACCGGGCTTGGTGGCTCAGCCTGTAATCCTGCGCCTTTGGGAGACTGAGGTGAGTAGAATGCCTGAGCCCGCGGGTTTGAGACCCGCCTGGGCAGCGAGACCTCATCTCTACAATAAATCAAAAAAATCAGCCGGGCGTGGTAGCGCATGCCTGTAATTCTGGCTACTTGGAAGGCTGAGGTGGAAGGATCGCCGGAGCCCAGCAGGTCAAGACTGCAGTGGCCTGGAGCAGCCACTGCACTCCAGTCTGGGCGACAGAGTGAGACTCCACCTCAAAAAAACAAAAACAAAAACAAAAAAAATTTGAGCCAAGGCCAGAATATTTGATTTTAGAGTTTTAAATTAATCAGATGTAATTAAAAATCTGTTTTGTTCCCAGCCCTACATACAGAGGCGGTGAGGTAAGAAAATGAAAAAAGAAAAGAAAAAAAAAGAATAAAGGAAGCAAAAGAGATGATATTCGCCCTCAATATAATAGAGAAGGTAGTCAGGACAGAAAGAAACATAAATTTCTTACATATTTAAAATAACCTAGAAAAATTGATGTAGAAAAACTTGGTGAAAAATATGTTAAACAAAATTTTGAAGAAATTAAAGTAGAAAAACAACAAGGGAATGCAAATGGCATGTGAGTTCAGGTAAAATCCTTTAAAATGTACAGTAGATGATATTTTGATGGATGAAAATTTTAGTAGGTAAGATTTTGTTGAAGGATTTAAGTGGATCAAATCTTGGGAAGCCAGGGGAGCTGTGCACTGAGAACGTGGTGTTTTGGAAGTTTTTGTTTGTTTGTTTGTTTTGAGGAAGATGGCACCTGTGAGTAGAAAAGTTTAGAATAAAAAGAGTCTAGAAACAAAACAGCTAAAACGTAGGCTGCTGGACTGTAACAGTGCTGTATTGGTTAGGTCCATGCTGGTGTTACAATTGTATAAATAGCAAAGCTAAGAAATAATAATGTATAACAGAGTCAGATTTTGGCACTGTAGTACCTGTAAAAGCATGTATATAGTCTTTTAAAAAATAGTAGACTGATTTAGCAATTAATTTTTATAAATGATTTAGTGTTTGTTAAGGAAATAAGTAAAATTATAATTTATAGTTTCTAGGCTTAAATATTACCATGTGAATAACACCCGACTCTCAGAGGATAAATCCATATTTGATGTTTATGTTTTTTGTTGTCATAGGACACTAAAAATATGTATGAGGACAAGAATGGTTTAATGCATTTTTCCAGGATATGTTTATATGAAAAATTTCTGTCTATGTTGTATCCACATGGGCACGTGGTAATCTTGCAGGAAAGGTTAAAGGGGAAATGACAGTCTTCTGTTTCTTTTGGCTCTTACAGTAAGTTGGTCAGCCTTTTGACTCTTACCTGAACCAATCAAATGTTCAGCGCTGCTAATCCAAACAAAGATCTTATGTCTGGTTTTCCCTGTTATTGTTACTTAAAATTTACAGTCATTCCAGTCTTAGTGATTTTATTTACCAAACAGTTAGCAGTACTTTAAACTAATACCTCAAATTTTAAAAATCCCCTTTTATACTATATGAAAATATGTATGGCAAGGCTTACTAGAGCCTTAGAATTCCAGTGGGATTTCATTTTGCTCTCATCATTTCTAACAAATAGAAATATTGAGTTGTATTTACTAATACTGGCTTACTCAGAATTATCTGTAAATTTTATGTGTGTGTGTATGCATATGCATATATATATATATTTGGTTGTCACCTCATTCTGTTGCCCAGGCTGGAGTGCAGTGGCACGATTACAGCTCACTGCAGCGTCAACTCCTGGGCTCAGGCGAATCCTTCTGCCTCAGCCTCTCAGGTAGCTGAGGCTATAGGCATGCGCCACCATGCCCAGCTAATTTTTTGGGTTTTTTGTAGGGACAAAGTCTTGCTATTTTGCCTAGACTAATCTCCAACTCCTGGGCTCAAGTAATCCTCCCACCTCAGCCTCCCAAAATGCTGGAACTGTAAGCGTGAGCCACCACACCTGGCTAATTTTTTTGATTTTTTTTCTGTAGAGATGAGGTCTTGCTATGTTGCCTAAACTGATTGAACTCCTGGGCTCAAGTTATCTTCCCACCTCAGCCTCTCAAAGTGCTGGGATTACAGGTGTGAGCCACTGTGCCCAACCTAACAATACATAAATTTGATTGGATTCCTACCTGAAATCTTTGGCTGTAAAGTTCTGTCTTCAAAAAGCTTCTTGAGGACCAAATTGATATCTTCATTTTCTAAAATTTAATGGGACCATGCTTAGTGATTAACACCTGGTATTTACCCTTCTCATAAAATGGAAGTAGCAACTAGTTGATGTGGCGATGACAGCATGAGTCCAACATTCGACTGTTCACTTTTGTGTACAGTATTGTTATAAGTATGTCTCTGGTTTTTGGAAGGAACTTCATTATCATTTGAGAAGTTGTTATTAGTCTATATTTGTAATGCCGGGTGGGCAGAACAAGATTTACTTTAAATCATATGTCAATTATTTTATAAATTTTTTTCTATAAACGTATAGATCAGCAAATATCTACAGACATCTTGAAACTATGTACTTCCACTTATATATAATGGTATTTATGGATTTTTCCCAATGTACATAGTGCCTTCAGAGATAAAAGTAAAATAATGAATTATTTTGCATATTAATTAATACTAATTTTGATCTACCTGATACTGCAGTTACCATTTTTAAAATGAAACTGTACTATTTATGTTAGGAAGAATTCTTTCTGGAAAGAAGAAAAACACATCTTGAACATATTCAGAGTGATATTGTATGTTATCTAATTGAAAAGTCCCCTTCTGGTAGAAGTATGATTAAGCAGACTGATAATATTCTATTTCCTACATTTATATATAATGTCCTGAAAAAAGATACATTTTTTTTTCCAGAAGGAGTAACAATAGCTGTATTTTCAATGGAAACTCTAAGGATTGGTGATTGTTTAGCTCTCACCATGGAAAATTATAGTCTATCTTTAACTATGTTAGATAAAGGCTTGTCAAGCACCTTTGATGGGTTTGCAATTACACTGAAGGGAAAATAGATTTATCCCATCATGTTGGTGTTCCTGCCAGTGTTAAAGCACTACTGATAGGCAGATGGGTTGCAGTACAGGTGGAATTGCAGGTCTTTGCTGCTCTCAGATTGCTGTGTCATCTCAGAAGTCCCTGGTGACATCTATCCCTTGATGCAAGCTATCTTTCTACCTGTCTGGAGAAAGTTTTAAAACATTTTAAGACCCACTCAAACTATCTTTAACAAGTAAAGGGAAAGTATTGGAAGTTTACAGGGATTTCTCATGAAACACAGGGCAGAAACCAAGCTTAGAGCTTGAACCTGGAAGACCACCAGGTATTTCTCTTCCTCCTCAATTTCCCTCTTTCTTCTCATGCCTCCCTCTCCCACTTTCCTGCCATTCCTCTTTCCTGTATTCCTTGGCAATGTCAGCATCACAAGCCCAATTTCATAAGTGAATACATTCTTAAATTCTATCTTCTATAAATACATTTTTCAGTTGGTATATAACATAAATACGGCTTCAGGGTCCTGTCCCAGGAGCTGGGGAGGGAGCAACTAAGCATGAACTACCTATGTACTGGAGCTGTAGTTAATCCTGACCACCCTTCACTGGCGCTTTCTGCTTCTGTGACCTCTTAGCAACCCCCGCTCTCATCACCATTAAAAACAGATTATGGCATACATTTAAAGTCTCCCAGAACTATTGCATTAACAAGGACTTCTTTAACTTGAGCTGAAAATTCACCATACTGGATACTATAACAAAAGTGAAAGTTTTCCTAAACATACCTAAGCATTCCTAAATATTTAAACCATTTAATGTCACAGAAAAGAGAGAAAAAGAAAAGAGTAGCATAACTGCACATGTGTGCTGAAACCATAACATAGTTTTTCAGTGGGTGACATGGGAAAATTTTGTAGTAGGAAGTAACTTCCACTAAAATCAACTTTATGATACAGGACTCCCCCCCAAGTTTTAAACATAATCTTTATTTTTAAAAGTTAATGTGAGCATTATAGGTCACTGAAAAACACAAGAAGTAAACAGAAAAGTCATTCATAATCACAAACATTGACAGTTTGATGTGTTCTTCTAGATCCTGTGTGTATATATATGATAGAGAATTTTAATGATGAAAGGGAATAGTAGAGTGAATATATCTGGTTCATGGAATCACCTGGCAAAAGAGGCTGACGGAGGATTCGCCTTCCTTGCAGAATATGTTGAAAATGTCCCACTGCAACTATGCAATACTCTTTAAACAACCACAGCATGAGTAACTACCATAATGATAGTGCTTTTCCCAGCGTGGGGCAGATGACTGACCTGATCTACTTATTTCTCATAAATTTATCTTAGTGGCATCCCTGAAGCTGAATGGAAAAATAATCCAGGTTTCAATTTCACTAAGGGAATGATGTAAAGGACAATATTAGACATGAAACATGTATGTCATGCTTTGTCTCATGATAGTTAGGGAGTCATAATCAGATGACTTGCCTTCCAACCCTCCAAACCAGTTTCTTTACACCACTCTTCAAAACCATGCAGGCTATTTTATTTTTGCCAAGGATTTAGCCTCAGTCATGGCTTTGTTTCTATTTTGGATTTAGATAATTCCTTTGGGTTGTAACAGTGGTATGAAAAGACATGAATTAGAAACCTAAACTATGTTAATCGTATTTCTTACAATTAACTCCCTTTAATCTCTCTGCTTCAGTATTTTTATAAAATAAGGCCAGTAACTCCAGAGTGATTATGAGGATTCCTGGAACACAAAGTAATGTATAGGTCTATGTGAAAATGTTAAGTTATTGACTGGATGCTTCTAATTTGCCAATAATTGTAAAATACCATTGTATTTAAACAGACAAAAAGATATTTAGAATTGTAATTCACAACCACTTCTTAGTTATAGAGACATTTGGTAGGAGTCCTCCCCATTCTCCTTCAATTGTTCTTGTGTAGTGAGTGGATCTCCCTGAGGTGAGAATTTAACTGATTAGACTCAGTAACTATTGAAACTTCTAGGTTCTGAGACCTACTCCATATCTTGAGAAGATAAAGCAACCTTAATCTGAGTTGTCTCGAATCCCCTTTGTGGTAGGTGAACTGGGAAGAAAGAGGAGGGGCAGATCTTGAAGTAGCTAAATGGCTTCCTGCATAGTCACTCCTGCTGATACGTTTCTCCTGTTGGAGAATAACTGGGTGGAGGTTGCTCCTCTAAAATTCAAACCAATGTGCAATTTTTTTACTTGAAAGAATAGACGTTGCCAATTAATTATTTTAGCCTTAGATCTAAAATGTGGCCTTTTGTCAGAGGCATTGAGCTTTTCTGATTGATAATATTAAATCATTTTGAAGACTAGACCACTATGAGATTTTAAAAAGATTTATTTGGAATTATTTCTTTTCATCTATTTAGTGTGTTATGACTGAAAGAACTAATAAACTGACAAGAGTAAAAAGAATGTTCATTAAATATTAGTCTTTGGTTGAATCCTATACATTTATAAATTGGTCTCGATTTATATATAAGAATCCTACAAACATATATTGCTAAGGCTTTTTAGCATTTATCTGCTTCATCATTAATTTTGCAGATACTTTTTTATGTGGTTGTAATAATTTTACCTACATATTGAATGTGAGCATGGTAGATCTAATCCATGTGTTTATAATGCATCTCTTAGCAACCACCAGTGTTCTTTTTAGGAGCTGTATTTATAAGAGCCAGTGGGGCTGCAGCTTGTAGAGGAAGACTAAAATATATCTTTTTCTGTTAATAGTGCACAAGCAGCAACATAGATTACAATAGGTTTGACATCTTCTGCATTACTAGAGACCCAAATTAAAGGGTTTAAATTTGTCTCCAGTATTTTTTTTTTTTTGAGTTGGAGTCTCACTCTGTCACCCAGACTGGAGTGCAGTAGCTGTTCCCAGCCACCGCAGCCTCAACCTGCTGGGCTCCGGCGATCCTTCCGCCTCAGCCTTCCAAATAGCCGGAATTATAGGCATGCACTACCACGCCCGGCTGATTTTTTTGATTTATTGTAGAGATGAGGTCTCGCTGCCCAGGTGGGTCTCGAACCCGTAGGCTCAGGCAATCCACTCACCTCAGCCTCCCAAAGACGCGGGATTACAGGCTGAGCCACCAAGCCCGGCTTGTCTCCAGTATTTAACATCAGTGTGCTATCACTTTTTTCTCATCAACACTAATTAGACATTATTAATGTTTCCTTATGTATTAAACTCTAACCGGAGTTTCTTTTTTAAAAAATTTACATTTCTATATGCCTTTCATCAAAAGGTTGTAGAACATTTTGGGTACTATTATATTTTACATTACTCCTTTAAAAGTGGTAAACTAGCCGGGCTCAGTGGCTCAGCCTGTAATCCCGCACCTTTGGGAGGCTGAGGTGAGTGGATTGCCTGAGCCCGCGGGTTCGAGACCCGCCTGGGCAGTGAGACCTCATCTCTACAATAAATCAAAAAATCAGCCGGGCGTGGTAGTGCATGCCTGTAATTCCGGCTACTCAGAAGGCTGAGGCGGAAGGATCGCTGGAGAGTTCTATCTCCCCACATCCTCTCCAGAAATTGTTGTTGTAAGTGTAGTGGCATCTCATTGTTTGAATTTGCAATTTCCTAATGGCAAATGATGACCATGTTTTTCATGTTTATTTGCCATCTGAATGTCTGTTTTGGTGAGGTGTTCATTCAGATTTTTTTGCCCATTTTTAAAAATTGAGTTGTTTCTGATTGAATTTTAAGAGTTCTTTGTGTATTTTGGATACCAGTTTTTTTTTTTTAATTGCATGTGCATTTTGCAAAGATTTTCTCACAGTCTGTAGCTTGTATGTTCATTCATTTAACGATGCCTTTCACATAGCACAATTTTTTTTTTGGTTTTGTTTTTATAGTTTACTTTTCTTTGTTTAGCGTAAATTTTTAAAGGAAATCCAATATAGCAGGTTTTTTCTTGGATCATGTTTTTGATGTTGTATTTAAAAGTCATTACTAAACTCAAGGTTACCTGATGTTTATTTTCTCTGTTATCTTCTAGAAGTATTATAATTTTGCATTTACATTTAGATCTATGATCTATTTTGAGTCAGTCTTTTTGAAAGGTATAAGATCTGTGTCTAGAGTCTTTATTTTGCATGTGGATAGCCAGTTGTCCAAACACCGTCAAATGGTTGAAGTTCACTGAAAACTTGAACTTAATTGTCAAGTTGAAGACTGACTTTTCTCCATTGAATTGCCTTTGCTCTGTTATTAAAAGTCTATGGGTCTATTTTTGGCTCTATTTCTATGGGTCTATTTTTGCCTCTCCGTTCTGTCCTTGATCTCTTTGTTGGTTCCTGTGCCAATATCATACAGACTTAATTACTATAGTTTTACATTAAGTTTTAAAGTTGAATTGTGTCAGTCTTCTAACTTTGTTCTTTTTTCTTCAGTATTGTGTTCAGTTTGCTGGGTTTTTTGCCTTTCCATGTAAATTTTAGAATCAGTTTGTTAATAGCCACACAATTAATTACTGGAATTTTAATTGAGACTGTGTTGAATTTATACATCAAGTTGGGAAGAACTTATATCTTAACAATGTTGAGTCTTCCTGTCCATAAATATGGAATGTCTCACTTATACCTTCTTTTATTTCTTTCATCAGTATTTTACAGTTTTCTTCATACAGATCTTGGACATATTTTGTTCAATTTATACTTAAGTTACTTAAACTTTTTTGGTGCTAATGTAAAAGGTTTTGTGTTTTAATTTCAAATTTTAATTTTCGTTACTGGCATGTGGGAAAGCAGTTAACTTTGTATATTACCATTGTATCCTACAACCTTGCTGTAATCACTAATTAGTTCCAGTAGTGATAGGGTTTTTTTGCCAGTTCAGAATTTTTCTACACAAACAATCTTGTCATCTTCAAACAAAGACAGTGTTATCTCTTCCTTCCCAATTGGTACACCTTTTATTTCCTTATCTTCTTTGCTTATTTTTACATTAGCTAAGACTTCAGGACAACGTTGACTAGAAGTAGTAAGGGAGGCACTCTTGTTCCTGAAGTCAGGGGGGAAAGCATCTACTTTTTCACCATGATGGTAGCTGTTAAGAGGTTTTTTGGTAGATACTATTTGTCAAGTTGAGGAAGTTTTCCTCTATTCCTAGTTTTCAGAGTTTTTGTCATTAATGGGTGTTGGATTTTGTCAAATGCTTTTTCTTCATCTATTTATGTGATCCTGGGATTTTCTTTTTTAACCTGTTTATATGCTGGGTTATGTTACTTGATTTTCAAATGTTGAAACACCTTGCATACGTGGAATAAATTCTTCTTGGTCATGGTGTATAATTCTTTTATATATTGTTGGATTTGATATACTGATATTTTGTTGAAGATTTTTGCATCTATATCATGAGAGATAATGGTCTGTAATCTTTCCTTTCTTTTAATGTCTTTGTCTGGTTTTGATATTAGGGTAATGCTGGTGTCATTTGAGTTTGGAAGCCCCGCTGCTTCTATTTATCAGAAAAAATTATAGAGAATTGGGTCGGGAGTCTCACTTTGTGGCCCAGGCTGGAGTGCAGTGGCATAATCACTGGCTACTGCAGCCTTGACCTGCTAGGCTCAGGCGATCCTTCTGCCTCAGCCTTCCAAGTAGCTAGGGTTACAGGCATGCGCCACCATGGCTAGCTAATTTTTTGATTTATTGTAGACATGAGGGCTCACAATATTGGCCAGGCTGGTCTCGAACTCCTGGGCTTAGGCATTCCTCTTGCCTTGGCCTCCCAAAATGCTGGGATTATAGGCATGAGCCACCGTGCCTAGCCTTTTAAAAAAAAAATTATTTTTTATTGTTATTTTTTTTTTTTTTAATTTTTAGCGACAGAGTTTTACTTTGTCGCTCAGGCTTGAGTGTAGTGGCATGATCTTTGCTCACTGCACCCTGGAATTCATGGGCTCAAGCTATCCTCCTGCCTCAGCCTTCTGAGTAGTTGGGACTGCAAGCAAATACCACTACACTTGGCTAATTTTTTTTTTTTTTGAGGTAGGTTCTTGCCAGGTGCAGTGACTCAAGACTGTAATATCAGCACTTTGGGAGGCTGAGGTGAGAAGATTGCTTGAGTCCGTGGGTTGGAAACTAGCCTGAGCAACTTGGTGAGGCCTCGTCTCTATAATTTAAAAAAAAAAAAAAAAGCCGGGTGTGGTGGTACGCACTTGTGGTTCCAACTACTTGGAAGGCTGAGACAGAAGGATCACCTAAGCCCAGTAGGTCGAGGCTGTGGTGGTCATGAGCCACGGCACTCCAGCCTGGGCGACAGAGTGAGACTCCTACTCAAAAAAAAAAAAAAAAAAGATTTTTTTTCCCGACAGAGGCCTACCATCTACAAGGAACTCAAACACGCTGCAAGGAAAAAAACAAACAGCCCCATTAAAAAGTGGGTAAAAGATATGAATAGACACTTCTCAAAAGAAGATATATGGACAGCCAATAGACACATTAAAAAGTGTTCAGCCTCACTCATCATCAGAGAAATGCAAATCAAAACCACACTGAGATACCATCTAACCCCAGTAAGAATGACCGTTAATAAAATAACAACAGATGCTGGTGAGGACACAGAGAAAAAGGAACGCTTCTACACTGCTGGTGGGACTGCAAAGTAGTGCAATCTCTTTGGGAGTTTCTTTCTCTGAAAGAACTGGAAATTGACCTTCCATATGACCCAGCAATTCCCCTATTGGAAATATACCTGGAGGAACTCAGATCATTCTACAAAAAAGATATTTGCACATGCATGTTTGTTGCAACTCTATTCACAATAGCAAAAACATTGAACCAACCATGCTGCCCATTGAAACTGGACTGAATTTTTAAAAAGTGGTATATATACACAATGGAATATAATTCAACCTTAAAGAAGGACAAACATACGGACTTCACAGCAACTTAGATGGATTTAGAGTCGATCATATTCAGTGATCTATCACAGAAACAAAGAACAGAGTAGCCTGTATTCTCACTCCTAAGCAGACCTTGAACTATTACAATATTTTAAGAAAGGGATTGGCAATAGTAGGAAACTGTCAGGGGAAGGAGAATGGGATTGGCTGTTGAGGGAAACCCCAGGGTGGGGGGCACACCTCATCAACAAGGGTACCTGCATAATGAACATTTGTATACCTAATCCTGAATTGTACTCCACATCTTTAAAATAAAAATAAAAAAGAGAGAGAGAGATGGGTTCTTGCTGTGTTGTGCAAGCTGATTTTGAACTCCTGGCCTCAAGTGATCCTCCCACCTTTGCCTCCCAAAGTGCTGTGATTACAGATGTGAACCACTGAGCCCAGTCTTTTCTTTCTTCAATATTTGGTAGAATTCACCATTGAAACCGTCTGGGCCAGGTACTTTCTATTTTGTTATTAATTGTTGATTCAGTTTCTTTAATAGATATAGGCCTATTCGGGTTATCTGTTTCTCCTTTTATGTGTTTTGGCATAATCTCCTTTTATGAGATTGTATCTTTCAAGGAAATGGTTTATTTCATTTATCAAATTAGCAGACATAGAGTTGTGCAAAATATTCCTATATTATCCTTTTAATGTCCATGATTATGGACATTATAAGAGTAGTTATAATTTGTGTCTTCTTCCTTTATTGCTTGGTTAATCTGGGTAAAGGTTTACCAATTTTATTGATCTTTTCAAAGAGCCAGCTTTTGCTTATGCTCATTCTCTTGTATTAATTTCCTGTTTTCAATTTTATTTTTTTCTTTCTACTCTAATTTTTATTTTTCCTTCTGCTGCTTTGGATTTCATTTGTTCTTCTAGTTTCCTAACTTAGGTTATTAATTTTATATCTTTTCTAATACATGCATTTGATGCTGTACCATTTTCTCTAAGCACCGCTTTTGTTGCACTCCACAAGTTTTGATGAGTTTTGTTTTCATGTTCATTTAGTTCAAAATATTTTTAAATTTCTCTTGAGACTTCTTTGACCCATGTGTTAATTTGAAGTGTTGTCTAATCTCTACACATTCTAGGATTTTCTAGTTAGTTTTCTGTTGTTCTTTTCTTTTCTTTTTTTTTTTTTGTAGCTTGGAAAATATCATTTATTTAGAAAGTAAACTAAAGGCAGGGAGAGAAAGAGAGGGGGAAGGGAGGGAGGGAGGAGATTAACCACCCCAACCTAGGGGAGGGGTCTGTTGTTATTTTGTAATTTAATTCCATTGTGGTTTGAGAGCATATATTGTATGATATCTATCCTTTTAAATTCAAAGTGTGTTTTATGGCCAGGCTCTGTGGCTCAGCCTGTAATCCCAGCACTTTGGGAGGCCGAGGCGAATGGATTGCCAGAGCCTGTGGGTTCGAGACCAGCCCGGGAAACTTGGTGAGACCACGTCTCTACAATAAATAAAAAAATTAGCCGGGCGTGATAGCACACTCATATAGTTCCAGCTACTTGGAAGGCTGAGACGGAAGGATTGCCAGAGCCCAGCAGGCCAATGCTGGGGTGGCCATGAATATGCCACTGCACTCCAGCCTGGGTGACAGAGTGAGACTCTAACTCAAAAAAAAAAAGAGATGTGTTTTATGGCCCGGAATGTGGTCTAACTTGGTTAATACTATTCTTTGTGAGCTTGAGAATAATATATAAAGTTCAAAATAGATTTCACTGGACCCAAACCTAAGTGTCTTCTGGTGATACATGTCCCTGGAGGCTCTGGGAGAATCTGTTCCCTTGCATTTTAGTTTCTAGAGACTGCCTGCTTCTTTAAAGCTCCATCTTTAAAGCACTTAGCCTCTGTTTCTTTGGTAATATTGCCTCTCATTTTGACTCTCCTGCATTTATCTTTTAAGGACTCTTATGATTACATTGCACCCATGTAAATGATCGAGAATAAGCTCCCTGTGTCAAAATCCTTAACATAATTATATCTGCAAGGTCTCTTATATCATGTAAAGTAACTGACAAGTTACGGGGATTCAGAAGTGAACATCTTGAGGGCGGGGTGGTAGTGTTATTTTTTCCTTCCACAATAGTAGAGTCAGGATTCAAAACTCAGTAAGCCTGCTCTTAGAACCACCTTTCTCTTCTTTCTGTCTTCCCACCACTTTACACTTCTAAATGTCTCAGTTGTGCTGTGTGTTTTAATTGTCTGATTTACCTCTCCCACTAGGATGTGAACCTACTGAAAAAGGACAGATAGCATTTGAACTAAACGAGTTCAGATAAAGGAAATTACATGAAATGGTGAAGCATCAACCATAGAGGAAATAATGTTCTCATTTGTTTCCCCAACCTTCTATGTCTGTGTGTTAGACTTCTGCAGTTAACCAATTACCTCCTAATATGAAGATAAAGTATACTTTAAATGTTAAGGTAAATGTATGCATATATATTTATATTTAAGTAGCCCCTTGAGGCTAGTGGCTACTGTTTTAGACATCACAACTCTTACAGAATTATAATGCATACCATTAAAGATGGTTTGCCTAAAATGAAAATACTCCTAATAACTCATATTGCCTTAATTTTGGTTTCTTTTTCTATGGCAACAGATGTAGGAAGTAAAATGATATCTGTGAAAGGAGTTTTATGTCATTTTGAAACAATTTTTAGATAGAACAGGTTTGCTATTGAGTTTGTTCTATTACTCTTCTTCCAGTCATCTGAAGGCATAATAGTAAAAAGCCTTGATTGTTTATGTTTATCATATTCCTTTATTCCTAGAAGCACTTTGTGAGAATTTAACTATTAGCATAGGCAGCTATAATAAAGGAATTTATAAAACCACATTTGGATAGTGTTTTCATTGTGCTGGCAAATATAACTACATTTCTATGCAGATTATGTGAACCCCACCCATACTTGTTTCTCTTTTTGATGAAGTCCTAGCATGACAAAAACAACAACAACAAAATCTTCCTGTGTGGCCTGCAGATATCAAATCTGAAGATTATTAATGAATTTCCAGCTAGGGAACATAAGCAAACAAACTCTCCCACAGATAACTTCACCCTTCCTGTTTTGGGATTGAGTTTACTGTGGAATAGATTTCAGAAATAGGTTTCTGACAGTTGTGAATTGTATTTATAAAATGTTGGAGGGTGAGGTCTTCCTTTAACAAAAAACAAATTATTTCCTGTTTGATGCCCAACCGGTACATGTTAAGCAGTCTTTTTAGAAAATTTGTCCCCTAGTAGAGAACTATGTTGCTTTTTGTCCCCTAGTAGAGAACTATGTTGCTTTTAGCTGTTCTGGTTGTTCTTGTTAACTAATATCCAAAAATTTGTCTATTTCCAACAAGTAATTCAAAAGGGACTTAGAATTTAAAAATAAAACACAAACTTGAATGCTTGTAGTATCTTGTCTCCAGAATTACAGTAGTCTACAGTTTAAGTAAATGTGTGAACATTTTAATATGGTTTTATTTTTCATATGTAAATCTGTAGCATATTTATGTTCTATAAATATGCTAAGTGAAGAGTTACAGTTTAGGCAAAAAGCAGATTTTACATTAAGGAATTTGCAGGTTAATTCACAGTGTAACATTATCCTCATCTAGTGCATCTGTTGTAAAGAAGCCTGTAAAATGTAGGCCACCCAAAAAGTGGTCTGCTGAGGCCTGTGCTTGATGTTAGAATGCTGTTATTATGTGGGCTGACTGGTTTGGGAAGGAATTTACCTCCACTAGGACTGTGAAACATCACGGTTCTGACTTTCCCCGTGGGCACTGCATTGACTTGATTTAGGTACTGTGTGTTAAACCAGTCATAATGTGCTCCATTGCTTTGACATCATATGTAATATGTGAATAGTGTACTGTTTTCTAAGTTGGTTGTTCAGAATACTGTTATCACTTCTAGGTCATGTAAACCTCAGGATAAACTGGAAGAAATGGTTGGTTTAAATTACTGAATTAAACTTCATGGGTAGTATGAGTACGTTTCCTTACTATTTAGAAAACTGTGTGTGTGTTATTGCTGAGTTGGAGAAGGCAGTTGAGGATTTTATATATTTTAATTTGTGTGCCATTCAATAACTTATCCTTTACTTTTTCTTAGGACTTGGAATTGTTTTTGAGAGCAAGGAAATGAATTTAGTATAATTTAGCAACCTAAAACTGAGTCAGAATTAGATATTCTTCTTTAAATAGGCATTTTTAAGTGATCAAAACAAGTACTGCAGACATTTAAATATACAGACTAGGCGCAGTGGTAGCCTATATGTCTTACGTCTATAATCCCAGCACATTGAGAGGCTGAAGTAGGTGAATCACTTGAGGCCAGGAGTTTGAGATCGAGATCAGCCTAGGTGACATAGTGAGACCCCATATCTAAAAAAAAAAAAAATGTTTTAAATTAGCTGGGTGTATTAGCTTGTAGTTCCAGCTACTTGGGAGGGTGAGACAGGAAGATCGCTCGAGCCTAGGAGTTGCAGTGATCACACCAGCCTTAGTGATAGAGCCAGACCCTGTCTCTAAAATAAAAATTAAAAATACAGCAGCAGCCATTACAACTAACAGTGACCATTTGAGGAATAAAAACTACCATAAGCCAAGCAATGTTTCAAATAACTTATTTCTAAAGTTTTTCAAAATGAACGAAATTCTATTTTGGAGAATAAACAATGTTAATTCGATATATAAAAATTAGAAAAATAAAAATTAATTTAACAGTTTAAAAATATCAGATAATTTGTATTTCACTTAATTTTTATGGAGACTTACCTGCAATCTTTCTTTAAATACATAGATTACTGAGTATGAAAAATAATATAGAAATCTAAAATGCATTTTGTGACTGTACGTTAAATAAATTACATTTGTGTGAAAGAAACAACAGTTTATGGACAGGAAATATCTAATTGCCCCTGATAAAAATTACATATACTTATTGGTATAAAATAGTAAAATATACACATTGAACTGGAAAAATATGTACACATGCCTATATATGTGTGTGTATTTATCCGTATATGTGTATACACACACATTCATGCATGTGTGTATATATATATATATATATATATATATATAGCACGTTGTTTGAGCCTAACTCTACTTTTTTGACTTTAACTATGGTTAAACATTTATAACTTGAAAAGTTTCTTAAGTAGATACTTTCATCATTCTTATAATTGTGTACTAAACAATTTTGAATTTGTCATCTGGTTATGATTTAAGCAAAGAATCTAAAGTTAGGGGCTCAGGGATTTTTTTTTTAGCAAATAAATGAACAGAATCATTGATACACCTTACCTAAACTTGTTCTTATTCTCATCTCTAGTCTGATGTTCTTTGAGTAGACTTCCTTTTACTAACAAATGCCATGCCAAACTTTTGCACTCAGTAATGTGGTATGTGAGTGTTTTTCTGCTCATTCAAATGGTCAGGAAACTTCAAAGATAGAGGGTTGGATAGCCTTTGGCAAATGTGACAATGCAAGGACAAGAGAGGTTCACCGGTAATATTGTGTCTCCCTTTTAGATGTCAGCATCACAGTTTTGGCAACCCAATCAACTAGGTGCTAGGCTAATTATTTTCACTTTCAGCTAACCAGAATATGTTTCCTCTTTCTAGGTTTACAGACAAGACTGTGAAACTTTCGGGATGGTGGTGAAAATGCTGATTGAAAAAGATCCTTCATTAGAAAAGTCTATACAGTTTGCCTTGAGGCAGAATTTACATGAAATAGGTGAGCGGTGTGTTGAAGAACTCAAGCATTTCATTGCAGAGTATGATACTTCTACTCAAGATTTTGGAGAGCCTTTTTAGGTTACTTGCTCTGGCAAGAAAAAAAGAAAAACAGTTTCTAGATTTTTCCCCCTGGGATTGTGTAAATCCTTAATATATGGAATTTTTGTGATGAAGAGAAATACTTTATGATAGTTGACAATACTTTCAATATCAAATTAACATCCAAAATAGTCTGCTTAAAATATTTTAATTAGAATTGTTTTTCTACACGTAGAGTAATTCATACTCAACTTTTTGCTTTAATGATGGGTCAATTAATTTTTCAAACTTTGAGAAAAAGAGTCCTGGAGAACAGCTTTCTGTACTTATTCATGGTCTGTAGTCTTCCACAGTATGTTATCATTTGGTCACAGGAATGGGAAAGTAATTGACAAGTTAGAGATCATTCCACTTTTTTTTTTTTTTTTTTACATTAGTAGTCTCTTTGCATTTAATAGCAAATGATACCATGTGAAAATGTTAGAATTCTGAGTTGTGATATTATTGACTTGTTGCTTGCTTTTTCTTAGCCTTTGTAACTTTTAATATGTTAAAGTGTATTATCCTAAAAACTGAATACTTTGGCATCTTAGGGAATATTTGCTTTGAGAATAATTCTCATTCAGTGATAAAATAGAGCACTTAATTCTCTGAAAGTCACCTCAGAATAAAGTCCTTTTTCCAAGTAAATGAACTCAATGTTTTCTATTAAAATTATCCTGAAACTCCTAACTCTCTCATTATTGTGTAAGTCTTAAACAATATTTTATATAAGACTAATAAAAGGGCAATTTGAGATGATTGGTGAGGGATATCTTAAAGTTAAGATTTCTCAAAATAATTTGTGATCAAAAGAGAAAAATTTTGAATTTGTGGGAGTAGTGGGGTTTTATTTTTTCGTAGGCCCATACTCTCCAACTCAAGAAAGAAGGTGATTATCTGTTGTTAAACTATTTACAGATTATTCCTTTGTTAGTTTCTTTGTCTAATGAGCTTTTTGTTCTGCTACCTTTTTAAGGTTCTCAGCCTTTGAAAAGTATTCTTGAAAAAAGCAAAGTGAGTAGGCAAAGCATAGCTACCCCTTACCAAGCAGTCTATATAACAGTCCTTCATGAGTGAGCTGTCCAAACCATGGACTAATTAAAAATCTATCTGGGACGATTAGGATAGTCCACTTATTTCTGGTCACTTCCAACCGCCCAGTGGCATTGAGCCAAAATATACAATTTTGTGGCACTACTTAGTGAGAAAACCTTAAAAATCATGTTTGTTATTACTACCCAATTTCATTATCCTCCCATCCTCTTTCCATTTCTGCTCTCATTTGGATTCTGGCATTATTTTTAATGACCTCTACTGATAATATCTATACCGTAGTACATAAAAATAATAGTAAAAGTAGAAATAGCAGTATGTGTAATTTTAACAGATCCTTTAACGGTGCCTCAAAATATGTACTATACCATTCTACAAATTTAAAAACTAATTGAGGATAGCAATTATTTTTAAGAATTTCCTAAATGAAACCACCTTAAATTTTTATTTTTGCCATTTAGATGTTATACTTAGCTAAGTTTTATAAAATGTAAGCCAAACTAAATCACAGATACCAACTCTGGTGATATTCTTCCTTAATGTGAGCAGTGATTTTCTTACCCACTTTAGACAGGCTAAGAAGGTACTGATCTTGCTTTTCCTTTTTTCCACCGATGTTTTTCTTTATCTTAAATATTCTAGTCCCAGGATTCTATTCCTTTAGTCAAGATGTCACAAGTTTAAAAATAAAACTTGAGAAACTACCAAAGGCAAAGGAGTTGTTCACTTTGTTGAAATTCATTAAATTAGAGAAGTCTTACTGACAGATGCATTTAAATGTAGGTTCAACAGATAATTTCTTCTTCTCCTCTTACCCCAAACTACATTCAACATTTAGAGCTGTTTATAGCTTGCCAACAGCATTATTCTGGCAGGCTTGTCAGTGTTAAAATCTGTTTGGATTTTTTTTAAGCCTTTTAAAGTCTAATTTTAGGATAGATGAATTCAGATGTGAACCAGAGTGTGTATTTTACAAAATGTTCTTGATTAAAGAGATTTGTTTGTAAATTATTTGTTGTTTTTTGAGTATGCCCAGTGGATGTGATAAAATTTTCATTGTCTTACCATAAAGCCTTGATGATCAACAAGGGGAAACACAGATATTGTAAAGCTTTTTGTGAATTTTGAAAGTGCAAAATAAAGCAACCATGTTTAAATAATTAGATTGTCTTTTATTTTAACAGACTTAAAGCGTTTTGCTATAACATAGCCTTTATTATTCGGTACAGCAAGATTGCTTCTTAGTATTCAGTTCACCTACTCAGCAGCAAGACAGAGAAAATTTGAGAAACTGCAGCAGTTCCTTCTTATCTATGCTTTTGCTTTCCATGGTATCAGTTACCAGTGGTTAACTGTGGTTCAAAAATGTTAGATGGAAAATTTTAGAAATAACTTATATGTTTTAAGTTACCGCTGTTCTGACTAGTGTGATGAAATGTCATGTCATCTCACTTCGTCCCACCTGGCATGTGAATTATCCTTGTGTCCAGTGCATACACTGGAGTACCTGCCTGTTAGTCATCTACATTGCCTGCTCCTGACATCTACTTGGCTTGCTCAGTGATCTGGGATCCCCCAAAGCAGATGACCCTCCTTCTGGTGTACTGTCAGAAGGTCAACAGTAGCCTAATGCTGTGTCACTGTGCATCATTCATCTCACTTAATTTCATCACACAGACATTTTGTTACCTAATGTCATCACCAAAAAGTTGAGTACAGTCAGTATAACAAGAAATTTTGAGAGAGACTACATTCACATAACTTTTATTACAGCATATTGTAATTGCTATTTTTATTAGTTGTTAATCTCTCACTGTGTCTAATTTATAAGTTAAACTTTACCATAGGTATGTATGTATAGAAAAAATCATAGTATACATAGGGTTTGATACTATCTGTACCTTCAGGCATTTACTGGTGGTCTTGTAACATATCCTCTGCAGATAAGGGGGAAATACTGTGTTAACTTTGATGACTTAGGAAGTCTAGATGTCTAAGAAGCAGTTAAATAAGAAAAAGGTGGTGCCTGACAAAGTAGTACTCCATACTTGTGTAATTATGCATCTGAATTTCAAAGACTCGTAGGATTAAGATCCTATATCTTTATTGTAGCTCCTGGAGGGCAGGAACCTTGTTTTTGTGACCCCAGTTCTTAGCATCATTCGGAACATAGTGGGTACTCATGTTTGTCAATTTAAAGGTGGCCTCACAAAGAAAATTGCATTTGATTCCAGGTCTAAGAGAAATAGGGTTTATTCAGGTAGAGAAGGGGAAGTATTAAAAGTCCAAGAGGGCCAGGTGTGGTGACTCAAGCCTGTAATCCCAGCACTTTGGGAGGCCAAGGCAAGCACTTTGCCTGAGCCCAGGGGTTTGAGACCAGCCTGGACAACTTGGTGAGACTTTGTCTCTACAATATATATATTTTTTAAAAACCCAGGTGCGGTAGCACGCACCTGTAGTTTCAGCTAGTTGGAAGACTGAGGCAGAAGGATCGCCAGAGCCCAGCAGGTTGAGTCTGGGGATGGCCATGAGTGTGCCTCTGCACTCCAGCCTGGGCGACAAAGTGAGACTCTGACTCAAAAAAAAAAAAGGCCAAGAGAGGGGAATGTTTAGGGAAAGGTATAGTCCTGTGTATTGAGGCTAGCTGGAGAAGATGATAAGGAACGAATGTGGGAAAAGAGGTGGAGGGCAAAATGTGAAGGATGTTGAATGCTTACAGCTTTACCTTCTTTCCTACTTCAGAATGAAATTTGGAAACATTACCTATGTAGTATTCTTGCCAAAAATGTGGATTTCTCATAGTCCTCGGCCACTTTCCAGCCAGTTCACAGATCCAGAACCTCTTGAAGGAAAAGGAAGCCAGATCCCCTAAGGAAAAACTCCGCTACACTGCCAAAATATATACTGGCTTCAGTTTCAGTTCAGAGTTTCCTGTAATGGATCCCAAGCTCCAAGAAGGCTCTGACAGTTCTTTGGCGATAACTTTGGAGGTGGTGATCTGGTCATTGCCAAAGTATTCATTCTGCAAAGCATTCAGTGTTGCAGGCAGCCAGCAACCCAGATGGCTTTATAGCTGTAGCACTGCTCAGGCTGGCACCCAGAGCTCCTGAGAGTAGTCGTCACACTCTGCTTGCCAGGTCAATGCTTGTGGGTTATGGACAGTGCATTTATCATCTCCTGCCAGCATAAAACTCTGTTGGTACCCAATTCAGTAAAAAACAAGGATGGGAGATGACCAGTAACTAAGGTGGTCACCAGAATCCATTCTCCCATTTTACCATGGTGTTAGAGTTGTTATTGAATCACATGGTTGCCTAACTAGGACAGAATTTGCTATGTTTTCCTTTTAGTTTTAGGCGTGACCAAGTGACTAAGTTCTCTCCTACAGAATTAGAATGGAAATTCTGCTAACTGTAGTCTAGGACCTTGAGGACAGTGAATGTTCCTCCTTCATGCCCTTCCCAAAAGTAGTAGCAATAGCAATGCAGCCTTGATTTTTTGTAGAGCCAAAAGATAGAAGGAGACTGGATCCCTGCATGACCACATGGAATACTGAACTCTTATGGGAGAGCAAAATAAATGTCTTTGCTTTTTAAACCATATTACTGTTTAATTTCTTGTTATAGCAGCTTAGTTTTTGCTCAGACTCAGTGATATTTTGTCAAATGACATCCAAAAGTTGTCTTCACTGACATCGACCCTGAGGAGGCTGTCCCCTACTGTATTTCCGTCATAATGAAAGTATTGGAATAATGGGGTTGATTGTATAAAAGACTTTGCCAGTTCACTGAGTTAAGACTTTATTGAAAGTCTTAGTGACAAATATTGCTACAACCTTGTGTACATTTGTATGGTAGCAGACACAGTATGTTGTTTTTTGAACTCTGCTCTTATGGATTGTTGGTGTCCTAATGTAGACCATTATCACTAAAATTGTTTAAAGTTTTAAAGTTTATTCTTATTACTTTAAAAAAAAACCTTTCCATTCTACTTTTGTAGAGTAGAATCTAGTTTACTACATTGCATGTAGTTTGAAATGTTTATTTCAGGTTTAGTATACTATGTATTTTACAGAATTCTGAGGTGAACCATATTTTTCCATTATTTCGCTACCTGAACAAGGTTAGAACCACCATTCTGGTGGTTTGTGGTTCACAAGACACATAATATACATTACTGATGAGAATGGTATTCTCATTTTACTGTCAAAGACGAGAAGTTATGCTTTGCCTTGGCCATATAGCTAGTGACAAGTGACAGAGCTAGGGTTTTTCTCCAAATCTTTGGACTCTAAGCTCAGTGTTCTTGGAAGAAGAGGAAAAAGTTTGGCATTCAATACTGGTTAAAATCCTGACTCCAGTAAATACTAGCTTTGTTTTTGTTTTTGTTTTTTTTGAGTTGGAGTCTCACTCTGTCACCCAGACTGGAGTGCAGTGGCCGCTCCCGGCCACCGCAGCCTCGACCTGCTGGGTTCGGCGATCCTTCCGCCTCAGGCTGCCAAGTAGCTAGAACTACAGGCGCGCGCTACCACGCCCAGCTAATTTTTGATTTATTGTAGAGATGAGGTCTCACCAAGTTGCCCAGGCAGGTCTCGAACCTCCAGGCTCAGGCAATCCACTCGCCTCAGCCTCCCAATGCGCGGGATTACAGGCTTAGCTTCCGAGCCCGGCTGCTTTTTTTTTTTTTTTTTTTTTTTGAGCCAGAGTCTCACTCTGTTGCCTAGACTGGACAATGCAGTGGCACGCTCACAGCCACTGCAGCCTCAACCTCCTGGGCTCAGGCGATCCTTCTACCTCAGCCTTCCAAGTAGCTGGAACCACAGGCATGTGCTGCCATACTCAGCTAATTTTTTTTTTTTAATCATAAAGTTATGGTCTCGCCAAGTTACCCAGGCTGGTCTCCAACCCCTGGGCTCGGGCAATTTTCTTGCCTCCACCTTGCAAAGTGCTGGAATTATCGCTGTGAGCTACTGCACCCGGCCTAATACTAGCCTTTTGATGTATGTGCAGTCAATGTCTAATGTAAAATTAATAATTTAACAAAAAACTTTTGAAAAACTTAGTCCTAGTTTGGTAGATTTTTCTTGTTTTTCTCTTTATTCTCTCTTGTTTCTAATGTCCACACTGGTTCCTTTGACTTCTGCTTTGGAGCGACTTTAGGAAACATCATTGGAGTTCATAGGGAGCAATTGTTAGTAGCAAGCAGCACATAGCCTTACAGTTCCCTCAGCCACAGCACAGCTCAGGATTCAGAATCTTTGGCTGCTCATGGTGGAGTCTGAGAAGAGTTGTGTAAAGTGGAATGAGCCTGGTAACTCAACTCTCCCGTTCTCGGAACTGAGATTAATTAAACATAGCACTTTTTCAGTTTTGCTTACAGCATGTTCAGAGATTCAAGACTAAGATTGCTGCCAGTAGCAGTTTCCGAGATGTAGAGGGAAAGTCTTACTATTCCTTCTGGTAACTGGGGAGAAATAACATGAAAGGAGTAGAGTATCTTGCCCTCCACATGTTCTGTAGTCTCCCAACTGTCTACTTAAAGCCAACTTGAAGCATAGGCACTGACAGAGACATAACCATCCCCAAGGATTTAGTTGAACCTTGTGCTCAAGCAAAATCCCCAAAATTAATATTTTAAAAATCATCCCTCTCTAAAGTTCCCAACTGCCACAAGCCCTGGTCTTTGTTGGTGGGATGATTGGTAGGGGGATGTCATCCTTTCAGGAATCCTTGCCAGACAAGTATCTTGGTAAGGGAAAGTATACTTCATGCTGAGTGTGAGGACTCTTCTGCTGACTGACCTGATAAATTCAGTTCAGTCTCCACAGAATACTGAAGCTGGAAGGAAGCCTTTGAGCTGGTCTTGTGCTCTTCTTTTACGGCAGTGGAAACTGGGTCAGAGCACTTAACCAGCTTGAGCTAATGAGCGAGGTGGGTCTCCTAACCCAGATTTCCTGACTCCTAGAGTCTGGTGTGCTTTGTACCAGTCTGCAAGATCAACTTTGTGGTGGATTTATATCAGATTTGTAGCATCTTTTCCAGTGTTGCTTGGTTTAGTTATCTAAAAATGCTAAAATGATTATTAGTATTCAAGGTTCTTTGTTTTTTCTTTTTCTTTTTTTTTTTTTTTTTTTTTTTGAGTTGGGATGTCACGCTGTCACCCAGGCTGAAATGCAGTGATATGATTAGGCTCACTGCAGCCTCAACCTCCCGGGCTCAGGTAATCCTCCTGCCTTGTCTCCTGAGTAGCTGAGACTGAGGGCGTGCACCACAATGCCCAGCTAAAATTTTTTTTTTTTTGTAGAGATGAAGTCTTGCTATGTTGTCCAGGTTGGTCTTGAACACCTGAGCTCAAGCAGTCCTTTCACCTTGGCCTCCCAGAAGTGCTAGCATTATAGGCATGAGCTACCACACTCAGCCAAAATTCATCTTATTGGTACTGTTGACATTGTCTGGAATCAAATTATTTGAGAGTGGGTTGCAAGTTATTTTAAAAGTTGGTATAATAGCACTTTGTGCCCACAGAGATGTGAAAGAAAAGTTGAGGCTTAGAATTGATTTTAAAATCCTTAATATGGGAATGTTTGACCAAGCTAGGTCTGTTCAAACAGAAAAAATTGGCTAACTCTGTGACCAAGGCTATACGCCCAGTATCTTACTTCCCCCCACATTCTCTTCCCCCTATCTTTTTTTTTTTTTTTTTTTTGAGTTGGAGTCTCACTCCGTCGCCCATACTGGAGTGGGGCTCCGGCGATCCTTCCGCCTCAGCCTTCCGAGTAGCCGGAACTACAGGCGCGCACTACCACGCCCGGCTGATATTTTGATTTATTGTAGAGATGAGGTCTCGCCTGTCCAGGCGGGTCTCGAACCCGCGGGCTCAGGCAATCCACTCACCTCAGCCTCCCAAAGACGCGGGATTACAGGCTGAGCCACCGAGCCCGGCCCCCATATCTTTTTAAGCCTCAATTTTTCTTTCACAAAGTGCTATTACACCAACTTTTAAAATAACTTGCAACCCACTCTCAAATAATTTGATTCCAGACAATTAGTTGTGCCTTAGCTGAGGATTGTGTTTCATATCTGTAATGCCAGCTACTCAGGAGGCTGAAGCAGAACGGTTACTTGAAGTCAGGAATTCGAGACCAACCTGGGCAACATAGCAAGACCCCATTCTTAAAATGCTTTAAGAATTAGTCGAGCGTGGTGGCAGATGCCTGTTGTCCCAGCTTTACTCAGGAGGCTGAGGTGGGAGGATTGCTTGAGACCAGGAATTCAAGACTGCAGTGAGCTAGGATCACACCACTGCACTCCCACTTGGGCAGCAGAGCAAGACTTTGTCTCAAAAAAAAAAAAAAAAAAAAAGCAACCCTTAAACTTTATTCCCCTAGTAAAACTTGTGATTCTATAACGGTGGCAAAATGTGAGCTCAAAGGCTCAAAATTCAGTTATTTCTTGTACATTTTTCCTTGTCCCAGTCTACCTGGAAGGTTTTCTAATGTGTTTGAGAGTTTACAGAAAACCCATGAGATGATAAAGGAGCATTCCTTCTGTTTTTAAATGGTTTCAGTGAATGGCTAGAGAATCTAACCAGGCAATTAGCAATTTTCTCATTTGACTAATTAAAATGGCGTTTTATCACCATGTTACTAGCATTGAATTGATAATGATGCATTTAGTGGAAACCTTTTTAGAGCTCAATAATTTTTCTTATTTGTGCATCCAAAAGGGGTCACATGTATTTCTATAAACAGCAATTAGTTGTGCCTCCCCTAGCCAGCTCTAAGAGATAGAGGAATCAGCTTCAGACTCCTGAATTTATGACTCAGGAGTTGAAGACTGGCTGATAGAAGCCTCATTTTGGTCAACAATGTTTCAGAAACATTTGAATTAGTTGCTAGCATTTAAAAACTGGGAGATTTCAGCCAGGCTCGGTGGCTCAGCCTGTAATCTCGTGCTTTGGGAGGCTGAGGTGAGTGGATTACCTGAGCCCGCAGGTTCAAGACCTGCCTCAGCAACTTGGCGAGACCTCATCTCTACAACAAATCAAAAAATTAGCCGGATGTGGTAGTGCGCGCCTGTAGTTCCAGCTACTTGGAAGGCTGAGGTGGAAGGATCGCCGGAGCCCAGCAGGTCGAGGCTGTGGTGGCTGGAAGCGTGCCACTGCCCTCCAGTCTGGGCAACAGAGTGAGACTCCAACTCAAAAAAAATTTAAAAAATAAATAAAATAAAAGCTGGGAGATTTCAACAAAAGTTCAGCTTCCTGGTTTCCCTTGAAAAATTTGATGGCCGAGCAACACTGGTTCTTTCCATGGCAGTAGGCCAAGAGAAAATAGCAGCTCGAGAAACCGAAGTGTGACCACACGTTACAAATTGTTCCGACATCCTCCAGGCATTCCTGAAATATGTCCACCCAATACAATACTTTCAGCACAATCTAAAGCCCTGGGTCCCCCTGCCCAAACACCACAATGGGCAGGGACACATGCCATACATGCAGACCTAGCAGTCTTGGGTGCCCGTTCCAATTTTACCATCTGGTTCATAAGACCCATGACTAAAGCGTCTGTCATTAGACAGTAAGTACTGTCTCTGGTCTTCTGATACTTTGATTAAACTAGAAAGCAGAGTGCAGAAAGCAGCAAATGCACATGCAAAGTGAATCATTATCTTTTAATAGCTGAAAGGCGTTCGTGTTGACTCTCTGCCAGTGTTCTTCCACAGGCCTTGGGCAGAATGTTCCCTGTTGTGTCTTCTGAAGAAAATGCAACTATTAGGGTTCTCCTTCACCCAGTAGCACTCGCTCTGTTAGATGCAGTGTTTTAACATCTGATATTTATCTTGGGACCACATTTGGAAGTTTAAGTGATTGATCAGATACTTTTGACATCGGGGACCAGTTTCATGGATTCAATTTTTCCATGGACCTGGGTGTGGGGTGGGAATGTGCAGTCAGACCTCACTGCTAATGTTAATCTGTGTTTGCAGCCGCTCTCCAGAGCTAGCATCACCACCTCAGCTCCACCTCAGATGATCAGGCATCAGATTCTCATAAGGAGTACACAGCCTAAATACCTCGCCTGCGCAGTTCACAATAGAGTTCGCGCTCCTATGAGAATCTGACACCACAGCTGATCTGACAGGAGATGGGGCCCAGACAGTAATGCAAGTGATGGGGAACAGCTATAAATACAGATAAAACTTCACTCAATTGCCTGCCACTCACCTCCAGCTGTGCGGCCCGCTTCCTAACAGATCACAGACCAGTACTGGTCCATAGCCCTGGGGTTAGGAACTCCGGAATTAGACTATATCACCTTTTAGCAACTATAGACTTTATTTTCTTGCCTAACTGCAAGGCAGTTGCTCCCCTTTGCATATAATATTGTTTTTTTTTTTTTTTTTGAGTTGGAGTCTCACTCTGTCGCCCAGACTGAAGTGCAGTGGCCGCTCCCGGCCACCGCAGCCTCGACCTGCTGGGCTCCGGCGATCCTTCCGCCTCAGCCTTCCAAGTAGCCGGAACTACAGGCGTACACTACCACATCCAGCTAATTTTTGATTTATTGTAGAGATGAGGTCTCACCAAGTTGCCCAGGCAGGTCTCGAACCTGCGGACTCAGGCAGTCCACTCACCTCAGTCTCCCAAAGGCGCGGGATTACAGGCTGAGCCACCGAGCCCGGCTAGGATTTATCTATTTTAAATAGATACACTTTGTCCCAGTAATTATGTCCCAGTTTCTGTGCACATGTACCAGCGTAGGATAAAGTATGTATGAAGAAATTCAAGTTCATTGTTAAAGGGACTGGTTAAAGGTACATCCAATAGGCTAATCAGTATTCATTGAAAGAATTAGGTAGGCCTGTATGCAACTTACAGCATATGTTTACAACTTTTTTTGGGAGGGGTGATGGTAGGAGAGACAGGATTTTACTCTGTCACCAAGGCTGAAGTGCAGTGGCATGATCACAGCTTCCCACAGCCTTGAACTCTTGGACTCAAGTGATTCTCCTGCCTCAGCCACCTGAGTATCTGGGACTAAAGGCACGCACCACCGTGCCTGGCTAATTTTTTTTTGGTAGAGACGAGGTCTTGCTACGTTGTCCAGGCTGGTCTCAAACTCCTGGCCTCCAGTAATCCTCCCACCTCAGCATCCCAAAAGTGCTGGGATTATAGGTATGAGTCACTGTACCTGGCCATAGTTCACTACCGTGTTTTAAAAAGACACAATGTGGCCGGGCTTAGTGGCTCAGCCTGTAATCCTAGCACTTTGGGAGGTCGAGGTGAGTGGATTGCCTGAGCCCGCGGGTTCGAGACCCGCCTGGGCAAGCGAGACCTCATCTCTACAATAAATCAAAAAAAAAAAAAATTAGCCGGGCGTGGTAGCGCACGCCTGTAGTTCCAGCTACTTGGAAGGCTGAGGCGGAAGGATCGCTGGAGCCCAGCAGGTCGAGGCTGCGGTGGCCGGGAGCGGCCACTGCACTCCAGTCTGGGCAACAGAGTGAGACTCCAACTCAAAAAAATAATAATAATAAAAATAAAAAGACACAATGATATGATTTGAACATCTGAAGGATGCACTAGAACTGGGTAAGAGTGGTTATTTCTGTAGAGCGGAATGGGGGACTAGGATTGAAGCATGAAAAGGAGACACTTCATTCTCTTCATCCTGTTTGAATTTCTTTACCATGTGCATACACCTCCTTTCATTTTGATATGTTTTTAAAATGCACCAGACCAGGAAATGATGACACAGTGACTGAGTAAAGTGCGCTCTCACCACAGGTGATCTTCTGAAGGGCGTTTGTCTTGCCCAGATACTAACCTGTGCCCGATCCAGGGATGGGCATGGGGAGGCAGTGATCTACTGGTTTACCTAGAGTGGATTTTTCCCCAGGGCTTGACAGCTTTGCCCCACTCCAGTAAATACAGAGATATATGCCTCTGTGCCTGAAGTCCTATTTCCTACCTACTAGTGGGGGCATGTGGACAACAGGAGTCAAACGGAGGACTGTTAAAGATATAACGACTCCAAAATAAATCATGCCCGAACAGAGGCACAAAATGGAAGTTATCTGGATATGCTTGCAAAGATTTGTATTCAGATAGGTAGTTTGTTATTTATTAAGCATTTATTAAATATCTCGCTAAAGATCCTAGATGTCACTAAGATCTTTAGTTAGGATTGAAACATATATGGAAGAATGGCACATATCAAACTATCTGTTAATTAGTTCAAATCCAACATAATTTTCCTTTGAACTAGAACCTCATATTAACTTGAAGTATTCAGTGGCACAGCATCCTCTAAGATTTAAAAGAAAAACAAAACTAGAAGACCCAGTTTTCAAAACTATTTTAAGGGCCAACAAATTAACTAGAAGAGGAAGGATAAAAAGGAATAATCTCTCTTTAAATAATATATCTACAAAGTTCTCTGCCACAAAAGCAGATACTTGTAGTTTTGGTCTCTTCCCTTGAGATAAGCATCATCTTGCTGAGAGTAAGAAAGGCATTCCCCCTCCTCCTCCAGAGGGAAAAAATTCACTCAAACACCTTCTACTTGTTTTTACCATGTATTCCAGGGATTATGTGTGTTTTGTTTGTTTGTTTTTACATTTATACAGTTTACATTGCTTGACCCATAAATAACACTCGTAAGATTAATAGGGCCATAGTTTTAAAGAGTATTTACATAGCCCCACCATGCATACAGAGCTTTTTTTAATATTGAAAAATCAAAAATGTTGAACTTTCCATCACTAGGCAATATAAATTTGACCATCTAAACTTACAAACCCTGGCTAAAATACAAGCGATCATTTCATCCATAAATGCTGTTTCTGATTCCCTAGCAAATCTAGCACTGCAGCGTAACAAACGTTTTACAATTCAGGGGTATAAAAATATCAGCTTTAAAATCTGAACTGTACAGTATATACATTAATATTTGCACCGTTAAATTAGGAATACACTTACGTCTGTGAAATACTACATTATAAATAGCAATTTTTTTTCAATCTGTAGCTGGCGCTAATACAATACAATGTTTACCTGGCTAAAGAGGGCTGAAGGGGACAAGTTGGCCTTGCACACTAAGATGCACAGTGTCAGCTAGGTCATTGTGACGACGTGCATGCCTCATACCAAGACAGACTGATCAGGGCCTGAGCTGTCCTGACTTACATAAATGACAAACACTATTGCTTTACAAAGGCGGCTAGAGTTCTCCATTTTCTAAAATCAACACCCCCGTCCAATCACCTTAAGACAGTATCTTCGAGTATTCCCTTGAGGGTTGGAGACTGAAGCAGCAGTATAAAACTGTAATGCACCTGATAGGCACAAGATGTCCCATCAACCTGGCACCATCCAAGAGGGTAAACTGGAGAAATCACACCTTTCAAATGTTAATCTGACACTGTAAACAGCAGTTAGGTTCTCATTTACAAGGGCAAAGAAAGCACTTAACTATTCATAACCTTCCTATAGAAGAAAAAAGATAGGACTCATATGGTTAATGGCTAAGTTTTAAACAAATGATCTCCATCACTACTCAGTTAAGAAATAATACAATTTTTGCCCTTGTGTCCCTTTTTCTTCTTGGGTTTAGTTGTCCTCTGACCAAACTGAGGGGTGGGAAGTGCAGAAGTTGGACTAGAAAGGTCATCTGTATAGTAGGTGAATCTCTGTGGCCGGGGTTGAGGGATTGGTTGTCCCAGAAAATATCCTTCTTCTTCTGAGTCAGAAGAGGAGGAAGAGGAGGAACACCAGGAATCATCGTCCTCACCATACAGTCCCAGAAACCTATTCATTCCCGGGTTCTGCAGCGCATAATCAGAAGTGGCGTGGGCGTACTGTCCGTAGAGATCAGCATTCTGGATGTATGCTTGGATCTCCCGTGCACTTTTATTCTGTATAAATTTCTCATAGTTATCGGGGGTGTAGAGCCGCAGTCTGTCCTTGGGAGAGTATTTTCTTTCTGTAACAAGATTCAGGGCATTGTCAGAGCGGGACTTTCTACTTCTTCTGCGGCGATGATGATGAGGCCTGGATCCCCTCTCTTCAAAATTGTAGACCCGTCTCCGAGTCCTTTCGCTCATTGGAGGCTGCCGGATTTCAATGTCATAGTTCCCATTATCAATGACATCATCTGAAAACTTGACCTGCTGTGGTCTGGACTGAGACTTGGATCTTCTGAGCACTGGCAGATGTACTGGTTTCTCTTCAGGCATGATTTTTTCTGGACACAACTCTGAACTTAGACTCTTTAGGGACTCTGCACTCCTGTGCAGCATGGAAGAGTTTAAAGTTCCCATATTGCTCATTTTCTCACAATCTTCTGTCTCCATCTCCTCAAAATTTTGCAGGGAATATAAAGATGGCCTCGGCTTGCTTTCTCCATCCACTGAAGCCCCTAGAAGGGAAGCCAAAACAAGATGTGCTTCTCAAAAATCCTAGTATTCTTACAATTAGTACAGACAAGCTACTGAGAGAAAACATTTCAAAGAAAATTTCCAATTTCACTATTTGATTAAAACCCACTAGGGAAAGCCAACAAGTATATATACCAATTGAGAAAAGGCATATATTTTGTTTTTGATACAAGGAGCACAGTCTCTCTTATGAGCCCAGCTGTTCTGGAGGCAAAGATTAGTGACAGCACATGGCATGAACAGCAGAAATTTAACAGCTCTGCATAGAAGCTTCTTTATTCATTTTTAGACATAAGATGCGGCCATGTCTGCCTCTCAATCCATTAAAGTCACATTGCTTCATTTGAACATCTCCCAAATCAATCCCTTCCTTGGCATCCACATGGCCACCATCATAGGCTAGTCTTCCTCATCTTACACTGAGACTAGTGGTCAGTGAGTCACAGCCCAACAGCCTGTGTGTATTGGGACACAGATGGCCTTCCATTCTTCTCTGCCTACAACTTGTAAAACATGCCACTTCCAGACAAATCTTGTATTAAAACTTTTCTCAAAACATATTAACTTTCTTTGTTATAATAGGGCCTGGGACTGTTATGATAAATATACATAGTCCAACCAACAGTAAGTGACAATAGGGAGTGGTGTGGACCGTGGTCAACTGGAGACTACATAACTTCCCACTTTTTAAAGGGAGCTTGTCTTTCACCCTATTATTGTCAAGGAATGTCAGCTTCTACTACTGTATACCAGATTATGTTTATTTCTGATACTTCATTCTTAAATTTAAAAAACACCTAGCATAGCACCTGGCAGACAGGAAGTACTCACTAACTTGTCTCACCCATCATTCTTCCTTAATTCCCCTATATAGCAGGCCTTATCTTTGACAAGTCTGCAGAAGCCAGGAGGGTAGCTTCGTCTTATTCCTCCTTATCACTGCAGGGTTATGGCAGAGGTCATTCCTAGTGGTGGGCAGCTGCTAAAGCCTTTCCTATCTGTACTACAGAAACATAACCTTTGTGAAAGAAATGGACGCCATTAGTTTGACTATAAAACTAGCAATACAACAGCAACATTTCTATATCCAAAGACTTGTTGCAAACTTGCCATTATAGAACCTATGTAATGTTAGGCGTTTAGACTCTTGGTAATTCAAGCAATATCATCCACTCTATATGGCTCAGGGTCACTTTAAAGATAAAATGTGGATAATGATATGAATGTGTTTTGACAACATTAAAGTAATATTTTGTAATCTGAGTAAAAAATGTTCATCTATTTTTGAGCTATCTACCGCCACAGTGAAGTTCTGGAAAATGTAAAAAAAGGAGGCTTATAAAGCGTGCAGACCAATTTGAGTATCTGAAAATTCATATAGCACAATCCAAACAGCATGTCTCTCAATCCAGTTGCAGACTCCCTTATCCAAATAAATCAATCTCTCCCTCTTTAAAACAGGGATAATAATACCTATCCCAAAAGACTGCACTGAAAATATATTTTATACACATAGATCTGTGCACACGTGTTTGTTTTGCCAGTGTTTGGCATTTAAATGAAACGCCTTCCCTTGGTCCATGGTTTTAAATAACATAGCCTCTACTGTTGCTGAATCACAATTTTTTGAATAAGCTTTTTAGTGGTTCCTTTTTCAAATCTCCCATATCCCCTAGATTACATACCTGTGATATTAGACAAAGCCAAGGAATCCATCGAATCCCTAACACTTTGCTCTGCCTTCAAGTCTGACAAACACTCCAGGGAATCTTCATACCACTGTGTCTGATCGTGATTATATCCCGAAGCCCCGTGGTCCAGATCCAGTTCCTGGAGCCTTCTGCTGCTTGCAGGGCCTGGGTGGCTGCCATAAGCAGAATCGCCCAGTCCATCTTGTGACTGTGCCCAATACATATCAGACTGATATTTTTTACTTGCAAGGCTCTGGTTATTTTGCTTCAACTCAGTCTTATTTTTAATCATGTTATCGGATATCCAGTGCTCGTTGGCTCGAATATCCATCTCACTGGGCTGTTGCTGAAAGAGACTTTTATCACCAAACTTGAGGAGGAGCTGTGTCATGTAATCTTCATGCTCAGCCCATTCTTCAGGCTCTTCTGGGGCTTCATGCTCTACTCTGCCTTTCCAAAGTTCTTCATTGACAAAACTTGCTCCTTGCCTGGAGAGACTCAGATCATCCAATTTCCGAGAAAGGGTGTCATCTGCATTGCCTGAGAGGCCAGGAAACTTGTAGTTCAGAGCAGGGGACAAAAGGAGAGACTGTCTACACTGATCCGCTGACCGACTGCTTTCGCCCATTCGGACACTTCTTCTGGAGTCTCTCGACCGAGCTGACTGAAATGCAGAGTCAGAAGAATCAGAGGCATGGATGTCTTCACCTAGGCTGCATGTTTTTGAGCAATAAATTTGACCCTGTTTGGGAAGAAAGGGGCAGCCCAGCAAAGAGGCTTTACACTGGGCACAAGAAAAGCACGCTTCTGTGGCATGCCAGTGCTGCCCATCATAGGTCATCTGCGCATGGTCGACACCTGTTTTGAAAAATGACAGAACAGGTGACAGTTTAATGCTTGAAACAAGGGAAGAAGGAAGAAACGGAGAAAAGAAATAAAGAATTGGCTCGGGGGAACTCTCCTGGGTGATGGAAATATCTGTATCTTGATTGGGGTGTGGGCTACACAGTACAGTTAATCATCACTATTTGTGGCTTCTGTATTTGTGAATTTGTCTACTTGCTAAAATGCATTCATAACACCCAAACAGATATTCACAACATTTTCATGGTCATTTGCAGATGTGTAGTGTGGTGAAAATTTAAATTGACCAACATGCATGTTCCCTGCTGAGGTCAAAGCAATGCTCTGTCTTTTGTTGTTTCAGCTCTTACACTGTCAGCAAGGGTCCTATTCATGGTCTCTTTAGTGCTATGGTTTTTGCAACTTTTTATTGGTGATTTTGCTTTTTAAAATGACCCCCAAGCGTAATGCTGAAGTGCTGTCTAGTACTTGTAAATGCAAGAAGACTGTGATGTGCCTTATGGAGAAAATGTGTGTTAGATAAGCTCTTAATCTTGAGGAACAGTGCTGTTGGCCATGAGATCAACGGTAATGAATCAACAATATGTATTCAATAAAGTGGCTTTAAACCAAAACACATATGAAACAAGGTTTTATACTGATGGGCTGATGAAACTGTAGTGACCAGAGGCTCACAGGCACCTAACCCTGTATTTCCCCTAGGAGCTATGGTGGTAACTTTATAGAACACAACTTCTGTGAATAACCAGAATTGACTGTATATTCATTTGACAAAATTCATCGACTAACACATTTAAGATCTCTACATTTCACTATACCCCAAGTAAAAATTAAAAAAAAAAAAGAGAAACAGTAATACTAGACAGGCAAATGACTACAAGACAGGGCAGACCAGCTGGCTGTGAACTTACCAATGTGCTCTCCACAGGTTTCACAGTACTCCGCGTAGAGAGACTCAAAACAGCCACAGCAGAATGGACGGCCATCCTTCATGATATACCTCTGTCCTCCCAAAACCGTTTCACACTCAAGGCAGCAGAAGTGTTTCATGTGCCAATGGCGACCCTCAGCTTCTGTGCACTCATCCGCAAAAATTATCTTCAAAAAGAAACATGAAACCACAGAATGAAAGAAAACCATTGGGAACTACTTTAAAGGCCAAGCCACTGCATATTTTCTAGGCAACGAACAGACACTGGCTCTTTAAAAACTCAGACAGTAGCTGGGTTCAGTGGCTCAGCCTGTAATCCCGTGCCTTGGTAGACTGAGGTGAGCGGACTGCCTGAGCCTGAGGGTTCGAGACCCACCTGGGCAACTTGGCGAGACCTCATCTCCATCTCTACAATAAATCAAAAATAAGCCAGGCGTGATAGTGCGTGCCTGTAGTTCCAGCTACTTGGAAGGCTGAGGTGGAAGGATCGCCGGAGCCCAGCAGGTCGAGGCTGCGGTGGCCGGGAGCGGCCACTGCACTCCAGTCTGGGCAACAGAGTGAGACTCCAACTCAAAATAAAAATAAAAATAAAAAAAATAAAAAACTCAGACAGTGAACTTAGTCTCTTACCACCATAAGCTTAAATCTAACTTGATTTAGCTACAAAACAAGAACAGAAATGGACAATGTTGAAAACAATAAATAAATGTTTGTGTAAACTTTAAAAAACAAAATAGTTTTCTACATTGGAGATAATTCACTTGGTCACATTTTTGCTCCCCGTAACACTTTGTTGGCATAATCTGGCAAAGAACACAGTAACACTGAAATAATTTCATGAAGTAATTTAGTGTTTTAATAGATGGAAAACTCATAAAAAATGTGGAGTCAACACAGTTATAGCTTCACAGATGCTGGAATTGAATGAACAGCATTTGTGTGTATAATGCTTTGTTTGACCTGGTGGCTTCCTCCGGATTAAGGACTTTTAAATTTTGTATATTTTTGGTTTCCAAAAAATGTTCATATCATTTTATTTTTTCAATTTTTGTGATCGATTACTTGTTTTTCTCTCTCTATTTTAAAAGCTTTAAGGGGGGTACAAATCATTTTTGGCTACATGGATGTTTTATATAATGGCAAAGTCTGGGCTTTAAATGTACCCACCATTCCCATTTGTGCACACTGTACCTGATAGGGTTTTTTTTGTCTCTCCACCCCTTTCCACCTTCCCCCTTCTGAGCCTCCAGTGTCCATTATACCATTCCCTATGCTTTGACAGACTCTTAGTTTAATTACCACTTATAAGTGAAAACATGTGGTGCTTGGTTTTCTGTTCCTGCATTAGTTCACTTAGAATGCAAATCATCATTTTTAAAAACTTTCAGAATTCACAACAGCAAAAACATGGAACCAACCACGCTGCCAGTCGAAGTTGGACTGGATAAAAAATGTGGTACATATACACAATGGAATATCATTCAGCCATAAAGAAGGACAAACATATGAACTTCGCAGGAACTTGGTTGGATTCAGAGTCAGTCATACTCAGTGATCTATCACAGAAACAAAGGACAGAGTACCATATGTTCTCACTCATAAGCTGACCTTGAACAATTATTATAATACTATAATAAAGGGATTGGCAGTAGTGAGAAACTGTCAGGGGAGGGGTGGTGGGATTGGCAGTTGAAGGAAACTGCTAGGGGAGGGAGGAGCACACCTCATCAACAAAGATACCTGCATAATCAACGTTGTATACCTAACACTGAATTGTACCCCACATCTTCCAAAAAAAAAAAAAACAACTAAAAACTAATAGTTTCCTGTCGCAGCTTGAAGGAGACTAAGAAGATGTAACAGGTAAATGCAATGAGGTACTCTGCATTAGATTAAATAAGGGGACATTAGTAGAAGAAAGTCTACAATTTAGTTAGGGGTACACCGTTAATGTCTTAGTTATGATTCTTTTTTTTTTTAAGTTTTTTTTTTTATTTTTTAGAGACAAGTTCTCGCTATGTTGCCCAGGTGGTCTCAAACTCCTGAGCTCAAGCAATCCCTCCCACCTTGGCCTCCCAAAGTGCCAGTTTTACAGGCACCCAGCCCTTAGTGTCTTAGTTTTGAAACATATACCCTAGTTACGTAAGATGGTAACATCAGGGGAAGCTGGGAGAAGGGTATGCACGATGTCTCTGAGCCGGGCTCGGTGGCTCAGCCTGTAATCCCGCACCTTTGGGAGGCTGAGGTGAGTGGATTGCCTGAGCCCATGGGTTCGAGACCCACCTGGGCAGGCGAGACCTCACCTCTACAATAAATCAAAAAATCAGCCGGGCGTGCTAGCACATGCCTGTAATTCCGGCTACTCGGAAGGCTGAGGCAGAAGGATCGCTGGAGCCCAGCAGGCGAGGCTGTGGTGGCCGGGAGCGGCCAAAAACTCCAGTCTGGGCGACAGAGTGAGACTCCAACTCAAAAAAGAAAAAAAAAGATGTCTCTGTAATACCTTTGCAACTTTTCCATAAATCCAAAGTTATTTTCAAGTAAAAAGCTTAAGGAAAAAATTCCTTTCACACCACCATCCCTTCCTACATGCTCCAAGGTAACCACTATTAATGTAGTATTTGTCTTTCCACACCTTTTCTGAGTATAAACAAATATGTATATTACCTTGGGTTTTTTTCCCCTCTTTACTTAACAGAAATAAGATCATCCGCTACACACTCTTCTGGAACCTGTTTTTTTTTCTCACAATTCCATCACACTTATCAAAGCACAAAGATATCTGCTGACCTCTCTTTCTTAGCAACATATTATTCCATTGTAGGGAATGTATAGGGTTATCTTAAAAATATGCATACAGAAAAATTCCAGAAGATATTTCTATTTTGCTTAGATGTGAACAGTGGAATATTAGCTTACTATAAGCTTGTTTTTTCCAGAGTGAAGGGATGAACTTTTTTACCTCATCACATGCCGAGCACCGCGGTTTGAGCAGTTCCGCGTGGTGCCTGCCACAGTGAATTTTTCCATCCTGATAAAAATAGATGAGGTCAACCAGCAGCTCATTGCACGTGAAGCAGACAAAACAGGATGGGTGCCAGCACACGCCGGGGCCCGCTCGGGAGGCAAACACTGCAACTTCACCTCCATTGATCTTCAAGCCACACTACAAACAAACAGGTTTCAACGTCAGAGGATCCTGTTTCTGTGATGGGATTCTCAGCCTTTCCTACTGTAGGGTAAATCCCAAATTTGTCAGGAAAGCTTTTATTTTTGTCCCCCGTAGTGATTAAGCAGCTCTTTAATACTGGATTGCTGGTGAGTCCCCTCTGTGAAGCACATGCCTCAGACACACTACAACATGTCTAGGGACGGTGTGACCTGACTCCCGCACATGGTGGTTTTCCCGAGCCAGCCTTCTGCTGGATACGTTTCCTACTCTGAGGACTGCCAGGAAAGATCTGAATGTCTTCATTATGTTTCTGCATCTTTTGAGTACGAGGTATATCCTAGCACCTGCTTCTAGGCCAGTTCCTAGGAAAGGCAGGATTTCACCTGATGTTTGCAAAAAAGCGGATTGACTCCTGCTGTCACATACAGCAGTGCAGCCAGTTAGAAATATGAATTGCTGTTTAACAAAATGCTAGGCTGTCTTTCTTATGTTTTGAAGGCTTTCAGGGCCCACATCTGTGCAAGTCCTGTCACCTACCCTGTCTCCCCTCCCCCCAAATTCACAGCACCAGCACCAGCACCATCTACTCATCCTAGGAAGGGCTACCTGCTCACACACAGCATGCATGACTGCTCTGGACAGAAGTTTAATCGTTCCTCTTCCAAGTGCTTCTTTCTTCCGCTGAGCACTGAACACTTGCAATTCTTTTTTCTCCTCTTCACTCAAAGACTGGCAATACCTCACCTGCACAGAAAGCAAAACAAAAGCACCACGCTTGGAGTGCATTATCTTCCTCACCAATTCTCTATTTCCAGAGTTAGAGTTTCGGGAAATAAAACAGTCAGTTAGCTGGCCTGCCTAATGCATCCCCAATTTTAAAATGCCACCCTATCAAAATCTTTTAAAAAAAAGAGAGAGAGAAATGCCATTTGAAGGCACAGTCTTTTTAAAATATGAAATGTTTAATTTAAACCCTTATCAGCACATTTTTAAAAAGTAAGACATTAACCTTTCTACAAAAGGTTGCAACTAGTTAATTGCCGCTTTCACCCTCCTTTCTACAGGGACTCAATTTAAGACCTCAAGGGCCAGAAAGCATTCACCTTGATGCAGGGGCAGGGGAGTCTCAGGAATTTGCAGGCTCCTGATAATGGGTGGGTGGCTACAAACACCATAAAAGGCAACTTGTGTTAAGTTTATTGCACTGACACCCTTTTCTCTCTTCTCTTTGAGAATGGAAAGCTGTATTTTCTGGCCATATTTTAACTGAAGAAAGGCAAAAGAGAGACCCAGCCAGTGAGGAGTAGGGGGTTTATGAGAGGTATCTCAGGGTAATTGTGTATTTTTTTTTCTTCTAATTAGCCTTCTTCCTGTTATTTTACCTCATTATCATGCGGTGGCAACTGGTACAAAAGCTGTTTAATACGATGTTTCTCTCCAGGGCTGTTAACATAGGGAACTTTTTCCTCTGGTAAGCAAGCAAAATAGAGCTGGATCTGCAGAAGAGATGGAGAATACCATCAGTATACAAAACTGAGCATCTTGGCATACTCAATCTTTAAAAAGTTACCTTTCCCTAGGTACAGGGTTTGTTTGGCCTCTTGTGGATAATGAGAAGACCAGCTGAGCCAACTCAGCAGAACTGCAAACCTTCAGATAACTAGCATCCAGCTGCTAAATTGCTCTTCAGGAATGTAATTTGTAGTGACAATTAGGAGCATCATAAATTATGCACCATAAAATATGCACATTTAATGCTACCATTCCTCAGCCAGTCTTCCAAGGGTCAGTCAAGGGATCAGCCCAGAATCCTGGGTGAATCCTGCAAGTGACCACACAGGCCCTGTGACATTGTCCAAAATCCTGCTACTAACACACACACACACACACACACACACACACACACACACACACACACCTTTAATTTGCTCTCTTTTTTTTTCTCTTTGAGTTGGAGTCTCACTCTGTCGCCCACACACCACAAAGACAAGAGCTGTTTTGTTAAACTTTGTAAACTCTCTCGTATCAGGTACTCTTGAACATCAGCTTTCTTTGCTTCCCTGGGTGCTATTTTCTAAATACCTGAAGTCAGTTTCCCCCAGGAAACCGGAGAGGAGCCAGATTGAGCTGTACTCTGTCACTCGAAAAGAACTTAACTTTTGTTTGTTTGTCTACTGTATTTAAAGAAATTTCCCTTAATGAGTACTGCAAAAGATACCATAGTGCTGAAAAGGAATGAAAACGATTCAAGAAAAAAGATGATTAGGAATTTGGGGCCTGTCTACTTCAATATCTTGGCACCACAAAAAAACCCTACCCATCCCAAGAGGTTAAGAAGGGGTTCTCACTAATAAGTGTTTGTCAAAATACTGCTTTCCTAACTGCTGTACCAGGACTCCCCATTGTGTCAGCTCTAGAAGCTTTTCATGGTGACAGAGACTTATTGAATATCAGCTATATGCATGCCAGGTACTATGGCGAGCTGTGGATGAATAAGGATACCCTGTTCTCAAAGGAGATCCCACTGTACAGGAGACAGAACCACAACTCAGAAGCAACCATATACCCCATTGTCCTCTTTTATTTCAAATGATGTCTTTACCCTTATAATATCTATCACCAGTGATTTTCAACAAGTTCATCACTGCAAGGATATCAGGGAAATAAAAACAGATATATAGAATGTTCTCAGCTGGGCATGGTGGCTCATGGTGATAATCCCAGCACTTTGGAAGGATCACTTGAGGGCCAGGAGTTCGAGACCAGCCTGGGAATCATAGTGAGAACTCATCTCCAATAACAAAAAATACAAACAAAAAAAGAATGTTCTCATCTTCCTTAAAATAACAATATAAGACACAAAGTTAACTCTTTACTTTTCTTCCAGGCCCCACTGTGTGGTGAGAGGCTATTTTATATATAAAGTTATTAAAGGTTAAATATCTAAGCAATTCACTTCATATGGTTTCTGATAATTCTGTATCTCTCTTCCAGAGCGAAAGTATTGATGAGACCCAGCATGGGAACTTTTCTTCTTTCCTTTGATTACCTTTTTGTTGCTGCTAAAGTTTTAGAAAAGGTAAATTCCTCTCACTCTCTCAAGAGGGATACATCAGAAATCCATATAACCAATGCATATGTGTTACTCTGGGTTTCATTAATTAGGGAAAAATAGCATCCTCTTGGGGCTTCTGGATCTGTGAGTACAAAGAGTTTACAAACTTTCACCGAGAAAAGAAACGCCTTATAGAGCACAAGCTCAAAGTCACACAAAGAGGACTGAGGAGGGTGGTATCAAGCATTGCAGGGATGTTCTACATAGTTATGTTTTGTTTTGTTTTTAAGTTCTAAAGTCAAGTCACATTGTAAAACAAATAAAAAACAGGATGATGAGGGTCCTACCTGCTCTGGCCTCAGGCCCGGGGGGACCCAGGCGTACTCCTCCAGGGCACAGCCAGAGTCATCATCTGATGTGGAACTTCTCTGACACCCAAAGGCAAGTTTGCTCATTTTGGGTTCCATCTCCAAAGGCATAATAATAACGTTTTAAAACGTGGTTTCTTAGTCACAGGACATCAAACAATGGCTGCTGTGGACACTATAAGAAAAAAACAAAGTAATTAAAAAGGCTGAATGCATCTCTTTTACCCTTTAAGAGCTTTTATTGGATGCTGTTTACACACAGCTGAGCCCAGAGAAAGTAACCAAATTACTAGCACCACCCCCAGACCCACTAAAATGTAAAATATAGGGCTGTACAATTCACAAATAGTCCCCTACCAGTTCGGGATTTCAGAACACGCCACCAAGGCTAGTTTATTTCCAGTTGCCTTTAAAAGGTGCCTCTCTACACACGATTCACTTAAAAAGTTCTCAAGAAAGTTGCTTTGTTGACTTTCTAACTTGCCCACAAGTGAAATCCCCATGAAGTCCTGTGAGTTGTAGAAGGAGGTGTTAGGGACCGGGCCACCTGACTCGCCAACTGCTATGCGCCATGAAAAATGGCTCAAGACCCCACTCAGCTTCCCACATCACCAAGCCATTTTTCCAACTGAGGCAGTACTGCCTGCTGAGAGTGGGTCCACTGAGCCAAACTGCTTAGGTTTCAGATTTCTCATTATGTTTTGTAAGACACCAAACTTAGTTTATACACTGAATAGAAATAGCGCAGTTAAATCCTTATAAAGCACATTAAATCCTCAAGCCTTTACTAAGGGCTCTAGTCAGCCAGACATTCATCAACGAGTTCCTTCAACAAACAGTAATTGAATACAGCACTACATGAAAATAAAATCCAGCTTGGTGACTAGTAACATTTAAGGTATTCACTGAAAAGTTACCCAGTATCTAGTATGTGTGAAACGCCATCAGTCCCCTCTGGGCAAAGTAAGATGTAAATTCTTCTCTGAATGAGAAGCCTCCTCAGATGAAGGGCTATAAAGGTGTCAAGACAACACTCCCTGCCCTACCACCCAGGAATTATCACTATGGACTAGTGAGTGCCTTCTGAGTCTTAAAAACCATCCCTTGTCCCAATGAACTATGAAAAAGCAAAGATAACAGAACTTTCAGAATCAGATGAAGTTTTTATACCTGACCCTTTGTCCCCCAGAAAAATGTAAAGAAAGATAATTATAGATAATTATCCCAGCCCAGTCATTTTAGAGAAAACAAGGCTCAGGGAAGTTAAGTGACTTGCCCAAAGTCACACAGCTAAAGCCAGAGCAGAGTCACACACTGACATGTCAGACTTCCAAAAATTCTTCTACCTTAATAAATATTCTTCCATCTCAGGAAGAATAGGCCACACACACAAAAAAAGTAATTCCATTTGCTTAAACAAGTGGGGAAGGCAGTTAAAACCTACACACTGGCAACCTGAAACAAAGTCATTCTTCAGCAACCATCTCAGTGCAACCCTAAATACTTAATAGTATTAGAAAATATTACCTTTTAAAAGCTATAACTAAACCAGACTCGGTGGCTCAGCCTGTAATCCCACGTCTTGGGAGGCTGAGGTGAGTGAATTGCCTGAGCCCGTGGGTTCAAGACCCGCCTGGGCAACTTTGCGGGTCTACAATAAATCAAAAAATTAGTCGGGCGTGGTACTGCACGCCTGTAGTTCTAGCTACTTGGAAGGGTGAGGTGGAAGGATCACTGGAGCCCAGCAGGTCGAGGCTGCGGTGGCTGGGAGTGGCTACTGCACTCCAGTCTGGGCGACAGAGTGAGACTCCAACTCAAAAAAAAAAATAATTAAAAATAATTTTAAAAAGCTATAATTATTAAACTTATGGTTTTTCTTTTATAAATTATAGGGCATTAAAACAACCGAAAGCTGCAACAGTTCACAAATGAAGGCCAAGCACCCCATGGCTGCAATATTTACTAGCAGTAGGAGCAATGCCACACAGAAGATATTATTCTAACTAATAAATTTAGCGTTCATTCACCCTGAACAAAAAGTAAAGATGACCTCATTTCCTACACTACCATTGGGATGCTATGACCTTTTAAACAGGTCATCGTTTCACACAGGTGCGATTCATTCATGTCTTGATTTAGGAAAGGCTTTCTAAACACAGACACATTCCTCTTGCTTCTAAATAAAAAAGATGTGTTAATCAAAGTCAGAAAATTTCTTGGATCTACTCTTTCCCTTTTGTTTTGAAAAAACAACTCCCACATGTCAATGAAGAGAACTAGAGGTTGAGAATTTAATTAGTAACTCAAAAATCGCCCACCAGGAGAACGGGTGCCTTCAATGCAATTTAACCTGAATCATGAAGTGTGCACCTCTGTCCCTTGCCAAATCTGGTTAAGGAGAGAGACACTAAGGTATCTACTCTGCAGACTTACAAAGGACATAAATATGAAACAGAACCTGATGTGAAATGTCTTTGTATTATAAAACAAGAAAAAACATCACAAATTAGGACAAACCATGGATTTTCCAGGCTAGCATAAAGATACAGATTACTGAAAAGCTGAATGACTTCTACAGCTGTGCTCCTTGATGAGCCTTTTGTGGAAAATGTACAGTAAATCACGATCGTAATCAAGGTAAATCAACATCAGCACTGAATGCCACTATCCCCTCCTCCAATCACCTGGAAGTGCTGGCCACATCTCAAACTCACACATGTTCATTCCACCTTCCAACAAAGTACACTGAGGACTGTCATTCATGAACAACGTAGAGTCCAACTGAAGGAACAAAATCATTTTCAGCACAGGCACGGCTTTGCTAGCAGACCACTAACTTGTTCCCTTGTGTCTCACCTGGTACCATTAGTGCCATATCATTGAATCACTGTATCAAGCAACCCAACAAAAAACGGTATTTCACTCTACAGATAAGGAAACTGAGCTCAGAGCAACGTGCCTAAGGTCGACTGTCCAAGGTCAGTAAGTTTACAGCAGTGGCCTTAGGGTGGGGCCTATCTGTGATCATAAACCCCGACAATCCACACTGCCTCCTGGGGGGAGGCTGAGTGAGCCAGTTTCCTTTTCTTTGGTGAACTAGCTGTGCTACTACTGCACTACAGACACACAAGATGGCAGCTAGACAGCAGACAGGTCACTTTACCCATAGAAGGCCTTTTAAGGGGAATATACCATCAACACGAATTGTCAGCATTCAGTGGCCTCATGAACTGTTGGTTCAGACTTTACTCATGGGAGAAAGCCATTCTTCATATCAGAGAATAACTACTTAAAATGACAAGACATTACATCTATTGCCAAATTCTCAGAGCTGACCAAAAGACAAACATTAAAAAAATAAAGTTACATTGCGTGACCCCCAAGTGGACCAGGCTGTGGTAAGAGTCACTACACCAATGCCAGTTACTCTTTCTTTACATGAGCACTTGAGTTTTCCTGTTTTTTTTTTAAAGATGACTTATATTTGCAGACCCTGGGAGTCTATTCTTAAGTATATCAGTCAAGTAAAAGCAGTGGTCACTAAACATGGTTCTTGTGCTTGTAAAAAGTTATACAACAAAAATTATAAATAAAAATGTGATCTCACAAATATCAACAATACCTCTTCCTCGGGCATTTACACCATTCTATCGTATTTTCTTTGGCCGCACAAGGGAGAGGGGAGCCTGGCCACTCATTCTCTCCTGGGTCCTGGCTGAGGGTCTTCCTGATAATATCTAACCTATATGTGACTGTATTCGGTCTGAAAATATCATCTTTTAGGCCAAGCATATGAGACATGAGACCACAGGTGAATTAGATCTAATAGAAAAATTCTATTAACTTCATTTTCAGGTATTGTCTCTCAAGGTTGATCATGTGAAATGGGCGGACATCAGGTTTAAACTAGGCTGAATTGTAATGAGAATAGAACCACTCAAAGTTGGGGTTATGATATAGAGTCAAACTTTTTTAATGATGTCCTTTTTTTTTCTTTTGCTGAATCACCCTTAGGTGAACAACAGTGGCCCTGTCCTGTACCCCGCACCATGTTTTGGTAATTTTTTACTTTGATATAATATTAAACTTCAGAAAAGTTACAAGAATTGTAAAAGGAACTCATATTCTTTAACCACACTCATAAATGGTTTACATTTTGTTCCATTTGCTTTATCATCATTCTCTCTCTCCCTCCCTCTCATACACTCATTCACTCCCTCTCTCTCTCTCACACACACACACACCCACACACACCTCACACACTCTTTTGTGGGATCCATTTGAGAGTGTAAATTTTCTATATTCTTTTACCTAACCACAGTTAAACATAATATCTTTTAAAAAGGCATTTAAAAACAAACAAAAACTATGTACAAGGCATATTATGTTAAATGTAGGAGACAAATAGAATAAAAAGCCAAAATAGCTCAAGCCAGTATTCTGTGATTATTCTAAGGCAGGATTATTGTCTTTAAAATGCTATAATAAACTTAATTATAATGAATGACACCTGTGCGTTAACAAATCCTATGCTAGGTTTGGAAATAAGTCATTGCGAGTCCCACTTATCCAGTGGATCTTTATAATTCTAAATGTCAGTACATCTCATAATGTGGGAGAAACAAAAGCAAAACAGTTTTCAGGGATGGGTTTGTTCAGGTTCCAAATAGAGTGTGACCATTAAGAAAATGTGTAGAGGACCCAAAACCTTTTAACAGCTCATGCCACCATCAAAGATGGCATTGGGGTCAAGCACAGAGAACAGCTATCTGAACTTAATTCAAGCAGGTCATGAGTTCTTTGCAGACATCATTCTGAAGACTAAAAGCCAACTATCAGAGTCAAGTAGAAAAATAAATGACAAACAGAAAAAAGGGGGCACGGACACAGGGAAGTGAGAAAGACCCAAGGTTGAATTTAGAGAGCTGGGACACTTTTTTCTTAGAAAGACAGGGATTATCATGAGGGTTTTCCATGCAAGCCACGCAACAGAAAATGGAACAGTTCCCATCTCCCTCCTTTGTTCTTTCTCTCCCCTCTTCCTTCAACACAGTTAAAGAGCTACTTCTCACCACTTTAAAAGACCCCAAGACAAGCAGTTGGCAGCTGGATGACTTCTCAATCATCATATAATTATCAGGGGAACATCTGACCCCAGGGAGGAGAGGGATCCTTAGAGAATGGAATCTGGGGCTCTCGCATTCAGTCAACTCAGGCCTGAAGTCTTTATGCCTTTGACAAGTTACCAAACATCTTGGGAGCTAATTCTTTATTTATTTATTTATTTATTTTTTTTTTTGAGTTGGAGTCTCACTCTGTCACCCAGACTGGAGTGCAGTGGCTGCTCCCGGCCCCCGCAGCCTCGAACTGCTGGTCTCTGGCCATCCTTCCGCCTCAGCCTTCCAAGTAGCCGGAATTACAGGCATGCGCTACCACGCCCGGCTGATTTTTTAATTTATTGTAAGAGATGCGGTCTCGCTGCCCAGGCGGGTCTCGAACCCACGGGCACAGGCAATCCACTCACCTCAGCCTCCCAAAGGCGCAGGATTACATGCTGAGCCACCGAGCCTGGCTGGGAGCTAATTCTTTAAAAACAGCTATTTTCCTTCCAAGGATGCAACAGAGTTTTAAATCAAGAAAGAAGTCTATGAATACAAAGAATTAAAGTTACCACTGCAAGGTGCCAATTGGCATTGTTACTTCTACCGCGACTAGACAGATTTTCTTAAAGCTGACGGGTGACATATGGAATCAAAACAGCATGGTTATAACAAAACTTGTGTTTCCTCTTCTTTCTGAGTTTGTGAGGGCTTTACCCTCCTGAAGGGCAAACAAGTTTGCCCAATTACTGGTCACGACTTAGGGCTGCCTTGGAGACAGCTTCTAACCAGTCCTCACATAAACCCTCTGATACCATACACTGCATGTATGTATATACGTACACACACACACACACACACACACACAACACACACACACACACACACCCCCACACCATGTATAATGGTCTACAGAGCATGGCAGGATCTTTCCAGTTGTATTAGGGAGAGCAACAGTTGTGAGCAGCTGGTACATGCTTGGCTGTGAAGGGCACTTGTTCCCCAAATTAGAGCATGACCTCATTCATCCAACACAGCAATGGAATGAGGGATTCCTTGTGAAATGTATTTTCTAGATTCATTCACCCCACTCATTCATTCATCTTTACATTTAAAGGTCATATTGAAGATTCTGGGGAATAGCAAAAAGAAGGCAACTGACATTTATTCCATTAAAAGCCAGAACTTTTAAAAAGTGTAGCTACTATAACAAGAATGTTTCCAAATTCCACTACCTGCCTTCTTTAATGGTGGTATATGTGTAAATTCTATGTGATTTAGGCTTTGTTTGATCATTCATTTTCATGTTGAGCACAGCAAAAAGAAAGCTGGTTTCGGGACTCAAGAAACAAATCCAGCCGTCCAGCTGAGTGTGATCTGGGAACCTAGTTCCTCAACTGGAATATGAGGGTGGTTCCAGACTGTTGTCCAGAACCGGATGGCCCCTGAGCCATGGCTTTATGATGACTTACAAACTTTTTTGTAGTTTTTTTTCCCCTGCTCTCATAATGGTTTTGATTCCCGCTACTTCTGTCCCTTATTAAGTTGCTTTTCCCTTTTGCCCACAACCAACAACCTCAAAATCTTTTAAAAGGTGTTGCTTCCAATATTCTGTAAATTAGGCAACTACTCTGAAAAACTGTCTAAAAGCACACAGAAACTGGGCACATGCCTATAGTTCCATCAATTGGGAGGTTGAGGCAGGAGACTTGAGCCTAGGAGTTCAAGACTAGCCTTGGGCAACATAGTGAGACCCCCCCCCCCCCCCCGCCCCGTGGGTGTGTGTAAGCACAATAATCACTGGTGAGATAAGATAGCATACAATATGTGATGGTGTTATTCACATTGAAAAGCAGCCTTATTATTTTGTTTCACTATTTTGGTCATTTGGGAACAATTTTATTTTCTACTGGGCTGTATGCTGCATCCAGGATAGCTAAGGATAATTATTCTGATTGACCTTGACATACACATAAGTCAGTAATTACTATTTTCCTCTAAAAAACTTAGTAAGTGGATAGTTTGGCTAGAAGACAGATTCTTCCAAAGAAGCAACAAGAGATGGCAGTGGCATCTGAATCATATTTTAAAGAATTATACATGTCGGCCGGCCTCAGTGGCTCAGCCTGTAATCCCAGCACTTTGGGAGGCCGAGGCAAGTGGATTGCCTGAACCCACGGGTTCTAGACTAGCCTAGGCAACTTGGTGAGACCTCATCTCTACAATAAATCAAAGATTAACCAGGCGTGGTAGCACGTGCCTTTAGTTCTGGCTACTTGGAAGGCTGAAATGAAAGGATTGTTGGAGCCCAGCAGGTCGATGCTGGGGTGGCCGTGAGTGTGCCACTGCACTCCAGCCTGGGCAACGGAGTGAGACTCAACTAAAAAAAAAAGAAGAATTATATATGTCGGCTGGGCTCAGTGACTCAACCTAAAATCCCAGCACTTTAGGAGGCTGAGGTGAGTGGACTGCCTGAGCCCACAGGTTCAAGACCAGCCCAGGCAACTTGGCAAGACCTCGTCTCTACAATAAATAAAAAATTAGCTGGGTGTGGTAGCACGTGCCTGTAGTTCTGGTTACTTGGAAGGCTGAGGCAGAAAAATCACAGAAGCCCAGCATGTCGACGCCGGGGTGGCCGTGAGCATGCCACTGCACTTCAGCCTGGGTGACGGAGTGAGACTCCAACTTGGGGAAAAAAAAAATTATACATGTCAGGCAGAAGACTTCAGACTTAACACTATAGGCAATCAGAGACCACAAAAGGTCCATGAGTCAGGGATGCCATGAGACACTTCTGGTCTTAAAGATGAATATGGTAGCAATGATTAGAAAAGAGAAAAAGAGCCTGGGGGGACTAATTAGCCCAAGGTCCCTAAGAAAGTTCAAACATAGTGTCTTGGGGAGGGAAAGCAAAAGGAACTAATGCAAAAGAGAGAAACTGGATCAAAGATAAAGTTTTGAGTATTAGGTGACTGGAAGGTGATGTACCAGTACATAAATACCGTAAGACAACTCAGAAAGCCAGTGAGGATTTGGGGAAGTTCAGGAGAATGATTTTACAGTGGGTCAGTTCTGGTATGATTCCTATTATTCATAATTTTCTTGGACCAAGTCACCAAATCAAATCAAAATTATGCAAATAGAGAATAGAATAACTGTCAGTGCCTGCTGTTGAATATGAAGTCTAAGGTTATTTCCCTAATTACAAATAGTTTTTCCAGTGAAATTCCACCCTGGTTCCTATATGAAGACCCCCATGGCATTGTGGGATCCCTATGAAAACCTATTTCTTGTGTGAAAATGCCCAGGGAAGTTAGAAATCCTTTGATCACCAAGAACCAGAACAGATATTGACTTGTGAAGTCAGTCAGGCTAACATTTCCTAGGTGTCCCCTGCTGCTAAGTGCCATCCTGTGGGCCACAAACTGTTTAACAACTTCTTTGTTAAACTGCTTGTTAACAAGGCCTCAGTGCATCGAAGATGCAGACCACAGGTTCCTCATTCAAAAGCTACTCTAATTCTGCCAGGCAAAATATGCAGGTGAATTAAATTTAACTACAGGATAATTTGGCAGTACAGAAACATGTAACACACTTCCAGTCTTTTCGAGATACAAAATTGACAGCCCTTATGGATATACACATTTCCTTGTTTATGATGTCCTTAATTGAAAACAGAAATAAAACCAAAGATATCAAAACTATTATAATCAAGATCTGAATTTCACAGTAGAGAGACACTGAACTGTAACCTCTTTAAAGTTTTCATATACTCAGAGAGCATTCAGTATTTATTGTCTGCTAAAGACAAAAGTCACTGCCAGAGCACAATTCCATTTCACTTATTCGAAAAATAAAAACATAATGAAGTTCTCTGTCACAAGACAGTGCTTATGGAACATTCCCTTGCCAAAAGTACTTCAGACCAGCAATTAGCGGCATTAGGCCATACGCCCTTTGGTGATTTTCTGTATTTTCCAGGTAAACCTCCAACCAGCTTGTACATTTTCCGACAGCTGAGTGGGTTGTCATGCACCACCCAATGGCCAAGAAACGATCCCTTTTTCCAAGAGGAAACGTGGAACTCTTTCAAAGCATTCTAATTCCAAGCACAAATACATTCCACCACAGTAAGACAGACTGCTTAACAAAAGGAGGAAACATGATGACAAAGCACGGCCCTTTGCCAGAGCGACGCTTTTGAGGTCAGGTTATCTGGCTGTAAACCGGTACAGAAAGACAAAATCCCAACTGGGTGCTGCGGTACGAGGTGCCACCACGCAAGGCGCTGCTCTAACGAGCTCATTATTTTCCTTAACGGGGGGCGCAGATATTTTCTCCAAATCGGGTTCCCGTCAGTCTCCTATTGATTTTTCGGATTTCTATTTTCAACGGCGGCCCAAGGAAACGGCAGCCAGACTTGACTCCAATGTACACACAGACTCGGGTTTCACTCTGTCACCTGTTGGCTCCTGAACAACACTCCTCTTTGTGAAACTTACAGCACTCATTGGAAACAAGTTTCCAGAGAAAACACTTCAGGAAGTGTTTGAGAAGTCGCAAGACTCGAGTTGTAAAAACAAATTCCACACATAGCCTGGTTTATGCGGACACGGATTAAGGTGAAAATCCGAGCTTTTAAAAATGGGGCCGGAGGAGAGCCGGAGGGAGAGGACGTCGCCCCCCTTCGGGAGAGCTCGGCGGGCCACTCGGGGACAGGGCCGCGGGCGGCGGCTGTCGGGGCCCCACTGGCCCACCCACCCCCGCAGCAGGAGGACGGACGCCCCGTGGCCGGCGTCAGCGCCCCCCGCGCCCCGAACTCTGCGCTCGGCGCGGCGGCGGCAGCTGGGGCCGCGAGGGGGCGCCCCGGGCCGCAGGTTGGTCCGGCCCCGGGCCCGGCCCCCGTCTCCCTCCCCGGCCTCGCGGAGCCACAGCCCGAGCTCCGGACCCAGCGCAGGGAGCGACGCCGACCCCCGGAGAACAGCCCCCGCGTCCCCGAGGGCAGGCAGCCGCCCTCGAACACCCAGTACCCACCTCGGGAGAAAAGCCTCGCGCCGCCTCCGGGCGCGGCGTCACCCCACGGAGAGGCACCAGCTCCGCGGCCGGACGGCGCGACCGAGCGGCCGCGGGGCCCCACGTCTGCGCCCAGCTTCCGACGAGAAGCCCCCAGCCCGCGGGCGCGCGCGCCGCCGCCTCCCGCGCTCAGTCCCCGCCGGCGGCTCCCACCTGCGCCCGCGGAGCGGGGCCGGCGCGGCCTGCAGCCCCTCGCGGAGCCCTCGGCGCGCTCGCCGCCCGCTCGCTCGCTCTGCGCCTGGCCGAGGCTGGCGGCCCGGCGGGGCGCGCGGTGGCTCCCGGAGGCTAAGAGCGCGGGGCGCCCTCCAGGTCACCCTCGCCCACCCATTTCGGAGAAGACCCCAGCGGGGCGGGGACCGAGGGGCGGGGCGGCGAGCGCAGGGTCTCCACCGCATCGCGCGGGCCGCGCCCCCCGGGGGCGTCGCAGCGCTGGCCCCGCCCGGCGGGCTAGGGGTCGCCACGGGCCCCCTCCCCGCCGTGACGCACTTTGCCCCCTCGGCTAGTCCGCGCCGAGCGCCCTCTCGGGCGACGCGGCGACTCTCACCCGCGGCAGCTCCCTAACCCGCGGCGGGGGGCCCCCACTAGAGGTCCTCCAGCTCCGCAGAGCCCCCCGGCCCCTGGCGGCGTCGCGGGCTCTGCGCCCCCGGGGTTGGGGAGCCGCGTCAAGGCCCCCGCATCCCCCACACTCCGACTCTGCGGCTCTCCAGGATCCTCCTCCGCGGAGAGAAAAACCCGTCTCTGCTCCGCGCCGGGAGCCCGCCCGGGGCCGGCGATCTTCGAAAGTAATCAGAGCCCGCAGCAGAAAAAAGAAAAAGTAACCGTTTCGCTCCCTGCCGCTCTCACCCGCCGCGGGGCCGCCCGCCCGGCTCGCGATGCCGGCCGGCGCGGCTCCCCGTTCCCTCCGCTGGAGGCGCCTGCCCGGCCGGGCCTCGCCGCCGCCCGCTTTCCAGGAACTGTCACTGCCCGCCGTGCCCCTGGCGGGTCTCCACGAGGGCCCGCGCGCACCGTTCCTCGAAGGGGGAGCCACCCACTTGGCCCGCCTCGCGGCGCCAGCACCTACCTCGGTCCGCCTGCCCACGCCCGCAGCCCGGAGCCCGGAGCGCGAGGCCGCTGGGATGCGAATGCCCGAGGCCGCTTATGTAAACTTCCCCTCCCGCAGGTGCACGCGCGGGCCGCGAAACGCCGGGAGCCGAGGAAAGACCCCCCCACCTCAAAGAAATCATCTCCTCTCTGCCCATAACAATGATGTCAGCAAATGGCACATTTAACCAAGTTCTCACTTGGAAGAGCTCATTAACATATGAATTCTCCTCTTAGGGCTTTCCGTGCATCTCGGAGTGATTCCTAGGGCTTAGCGCATGAGATTTATTTTTATCGGTAAATAACAGCCAAAGAAAAGGAGCCAGGTCACCGGTGTCCTAACTCAAGTACACTAGGAAGAGTTGTTTTTTTTTTTTTACAAATAGGTTTCATTATTCAAACACTAGAAAGTGCCCCATGCTGAAGGCTAATCTTGTTTCTGAGCTATTTGTAGCTACACTGGGAGAAAGTGGAGCTTGGTTTCGGTTGTCTACAGACAGGGCCAGAGAAGCAAAAACAGGACCCCAAGGCCAGCCCACAAAGAAATGATCGATTAGTAATAATCAACAGAGGTCTGAATCTCTTCTGAATGACACATTTTAGTTTCTATAATAGGTTCCTTATCACAAAGCGATAGAATGCCAAGAGAACGGAGGGGGGAAACTATATAAGAGCTTCACCGGTTTATAAAATGTAAGTAAATAAAAGCAATTTAAAATGGTTACCAGCTCCTATTGTATCCTAACTTTTTTTAAAAGCTAAAAAATAATCCTGTACCATCAGGGCTCCTTGGGAGTGATTTGCAACCTGTGTTTCTACAGCATACAACTGAACAATAGCTCATTGTAACTGTGATTTAAAAATAAACAAGTTGCCATAAATACATCAGCCAAGTAAATATCTCTGCGGTCAAATTCTGTTATCTGGGCTGCAAAACAAGGGAACTGAGAAAAAGTTTATTATTATTATTATTGTTTACTTTTTTTAAGTGGCAGAAACAAATTGTGGCTCTGCTGGTAGACTAATTTGGAAACACTGATTCAGACAAGAAGATTTGTAATTCAAATAGACTCTCTATTGGGTAAATGGATTCCAGTTTTGAAGATGAGTCCCCAAGGGTTCTAATATAGACCTCTTCTGGCCTTAGGGTTTAGGGATTTGTGGGAAGACTTCAAAGGCTACCACTTTCCTCTGTGGATCTGTAAATTGAACTATGAGTACCCAGGTCAGATTTCCTTTTTCCTACTTCATTCTGTTTGGGCTTTCTCAGGGAAGACTTAACGACCTATATATAGGACAAATGTGGAGTCGATTAGTGATGTAAATCAACCCTCAACTATCGTATCATTATGATAAAGGAAGTATCAGTAGGTGAACGTATTAAGCCAGGCAGACCCTTTTGGGAACAGTTTTTAAAAGATAGCTACCCATTAGTCGAGGCCACGAAATTCTCCCAACTACAAACTGTAGCTACACTTATGGGTATTAAATGCCAGCCATTGTAAGTGTGCTTCCTCTAAGGTGGCTCCTTGTATATACGTTTTGTTCTATTTTCAGCTGGTTCTGTCAGCTTTATTGCCTATTGTGTTCTTAGTGATGAAGCAATTTGGAGACAGTTAAAAGCTTCCCATGAACGTTCAATCTGAATGAAACAGACTTTGGTCTGAAAGGTCTTGTTATTGTCAAGGGTGAACTTATGCAGAATGGGAGCAAGGCCCCCAACCAGTATCCTTTTGTTTCAACCAGGTGGAATATTCATGTTTGCAGATCACACTTGAGGGGCCGGTTGAGAAAAGAAGCCCAAAAATTCACAGGGTTTGGTTCTCTCACTCCTTCCTGGTCTCCATTCTGCTGTCACCTCCACAGAGAGGCCTTCAGGCCCCTAACTCAAAATATCACCCTCTCCCTTGTGACATTCTTCTCCACAGCACTTAGTACAGCCTAACATTTGTGTGTCTATTTGTTCTTCAGTTTGTTGTCTTTCTTTCCCCCCTAGAATTTGGGGGTCTTGGGGGTTGGCGCCTATATTCTCAACACCTAGAATGATGCCTGGCATGTAGCAGACAAGTTCAATAAATATGAGTTAGGTGAATGGATGATTCTCACGAGTATACCATTGCTGTACAAGTAACTCTGTTTATATTCAAAAGCCAGGCTGAACTACAAAGCCCCAATGGAGGAGACGATAATAGAAGTCAGAAATATACCAAGAGCAGAGAAATAAAGAGGTAGCATCTTGTTGCCAAATGTCAGCCGTATACTAGGTCTGGAAGAAAGAGATAAAGTACACAAAATAAAGCCAACCTTGGCATTTGTCCTTGGTTCTCCTGTATTATGTATGTAGCGACCTTGAGGTCTTTTCTGCTCCTTGCTTCTGTTTTTTTCACCTGTAAAACAGACCTCCTTTTTAGTGGTAAGGGTAAGACTTGCTCTTGGCTTCAGACATTTAGAAGGATTTGTTAACTACTGTAAATGCTAGCAATGTGAAAAGAGTATATTTAAGTGGTTAGGCATTTCTTTAATTTTCTCAGTAGATAAGCGAGATCAAGGGCTCTAATGTTCATCAAATGACATCTTACCTAAATTTGGGGGGCAGTTGGCAGAGCTGATAAGTAGGAAAACAGTTTTAGTCTTCTGTGAGTGCGTATTCCATAACAACAATCTGGCTGTTCTGACCATGGGTTGTTCTGACTATGTAAAGATAGGTAACTAAAAGAGTCACAAAATCATACAATGGTAGAGTTGATAAAAACTTCTGGGATCGTGTCCAGATGAAGAAACTGATATCCAGGCAAATAACTGTAGTAATTCTTCATGTTTGTTTCCAAGCTCATTACCGCTGTACATTTATGCAAAATCTTACTTTCTTGTCAATTTTAAACATTTCTGTTGTATCTCTGATTGGTCGGTATACCCTAGTGGGTTACTGAACATTTGCAGATTCTAGTTACCATTATATGGGCATGTAGCATCCCCAGGGAAGGGCCCCAAGGCAGATACCAAGCTCTTCCTAGGGTTAACAGGCATACAGAGTTTTATAATAGGTTGCAGTTTCCCAAGGTCTCCAATTACATTCCTTTGATTATATTTAAAGCAATGTGATTAGAGAGCACTGGTTCCTTCACAATTTCTATACCCAATCCCTCTTTAGATTTACTACTCCAGTCTTCCCAGTTCCCTCCCTCCACCTTCCCTCCTTGGTGAGTGAGGTAAATTCTTCCTTCAAAGTACCCTGTTGCACTGGGTTTGGAGTTAGGAGACTTAAGTGTCTATTATCTGTCAATTACTAGCTTTGTGACATTGAGATAAATCACCTCTCTATGGTGTTAATGTTTTGTTTTGTTTTGTTTCCCCCATCTCTAAAAATGTCATAGTCTAGGTTACGTCAGTGTTTAGAATTTTTGAGACGGGAACACAATCCATTCTTCTCCTAAAATAAAAATCTCAGTATAGAAACAGATGCAAGTGACACAGCTGTCAAAGCTCTGGATTGGCTTCTTCCCATCCCTTTGTCACAATTTCCCCCACTTCCATTCTTCCAAAGCAGATCCCAGGCTCTTCCATCTCTAACTAGATGCTCCCAGAAGCTCTGCCAGTTCTAATATTTTCTGAGTCTCTAAAAACCTGATAGCCTGTTTTTGACAATACCAGATAGGTGTTTGCAGTTGTACTGCCTTAAGTCTACAGCCTAGGATGGGTGGGAGGATATGGGACGTGTCCGTTTATCTGACCTTGTTCCGGGTTGTACACACAGCCATCTTTTGCCCACCCCATCCCTTATTCCCCACTATTCTGATATATCCCCTTCCCCCTCTTCAGGAAGTGTTTGTCACTTTCCATAAACAGATAATTAAACTAAGTGTTTAGCTTAACTGAACAAGTGACCTTTGGTTCTGCAGTCCACTCAACTCCAGTAGATCTATAATTTGATACAAACCTTCTTAAACTGCATTGCTAAAACACTGACAAAATGTTAGGAAACTAAGGCTAAATCTTCCAACAAATATTGAAAGAACTGTACCATGGAAAGATATCCAAGATCTATTAAGTTGCAAAACCCAACATACAGTTGTGATCACACTAACTAATAATTTATAAGCTAGTATACACATTGCAAAATTATTTAGATATTATAAATACCAAACCATTAGTATGAGTTCTAGGGGAGGGCAGATTATAGGAAAATATCATTTAAAAATCATATTTATAAAATAAGTGATTTTAATATTACTTATAACTTTTTCCTTTCATAACACATATACTTTTGTAAATTATTTAAGAAACAATAAAGAAAATATACAATATTAATAAAGGAAGAAAATTTGAAAGCAGAAATTAACATTCCAAATTTAAATATTAGTTGGTATGGGAAGATCCATGAATATATAATTCCCCTCTGCTTTCTTCCTCCCAGTCACAAACTTCAAGAGTGGAATTTCTCCTGCACTTATTTACAATACTTTGAGAAGAAGGGTGTCACCAGTTCCACATTTCCAAGGAGCCAGACATCATGGGGCAGAGGCTATCCAATTGATGCCTGACGTATCCATCCATGATTTCGCAGATAGATTCTTTGGTTGAGTTTCAGGGCATTACTTGTTGAAAGGCATCACTGTTAGACCCAGACCCTTTCCTTGACTTAAGGACTTCACATTCTAAACTGCATATTCTATTTATATCTGGATTTATTCCAAAAAGAAGGCAGAGAAAAATACACAAAATGAATAGAGAAAATAAATGATTGGTCCAATTTTCTGAACTACATACCAAACCTTCACACATGGTGATTACAGTATAGTTGAGGTGTGGCTAAATTCTAATATAGAAATAAGAAAAAATGTTGATAAATCAATTCTGGCTAGAAGGTGAGGATCCAGGAACTGTGAAGATGGGATAATATTTGAACAGGGGTTTTTTTTGTTTTTTTTTTTGTTGTTTTTTTGAGTTGGAGTCTCTCACTGTCGCCCAGACTGGAGTGCAGTGGCCGCTCCCGGCCACCGCAGCCTCGACCTGCTGGGCTCCGGTGATCCTTCCACCTCAGCCTTCCAAGTAGCTGGAACTACAGGCACACACTACCACGCCTGGCTATTTTTTTTTTTTTAATTGTAGAGATGAGGTCTCGCCAAGTTGCCCAGGCAGGTCTCGAACCCTCGGGCTCAGGCAATTCACTCACCTTAGCCTCCCAAAGGCACGAGATTACAGGCTGAGCCACCGAGCCTGGCTGAACAGGGTTTTTAAGGATTAAAAGTAATTGATCAGGGTAATTAATGGAGTGAGGTTGAGGTAGGCAACAGGACCTAGTCCAAGCTGAGTCAATTAAAGTTTAAAGGCCAAAAGAGCTGGAGCACAGGAGGAAGGGCCAGAAACTGTGCCCCAAGACAGACTGGCCCGGGCTGTGAATGGCAGCACAAGTCATCATAAGTATGCCAAGTTCCTCTAAGGGCTGTGGGGAGCCACGAAGCTTAAGCAGAGAAGAGTGACATGATCATATTTAGGCCCTAATTAGAGGGTCGATGGAGAGAACAGTGCAGGGGAACCAGGTGGGAAAAGCCTTGAAGCTGCCCTAGTGGTCAAGGACAGAGAAGACAAGACATTGTGTCTGAGGGTGTGATTTTTCTCAGGGCAGAAGAACCAGTTGTGGCTGCCCAGTGTGTATGGTGGGGTGGGGTATAGGGAGGTGACAATTGGGGCCCAGACATTCCTAAATGAGTCAGCATTCCCATGGTTTCATTGAAAGACACCCAACAGCTTAACCCTGATGTGAGCTCTAACTTGGAACTGCAAATTTTTTTCACTGTCCATGGGAGACAAACTCAAAAGGATTTACATTTCTAAGCTCAGACTTGATTTTCTGTCGACATTCACCTTTAAAATACAATGTTTACAAATATTATACTATTTATATATTGTGTTAAAGAACTCCAGGCCCATTATTATGAAAGATAAATAGGCACATGATTTTCAGGTTGGAATATAATCTATGCAGACCAACCACCCAAAATGGCACTGGGGAGTTAGCATGTCAAGTGAAGGTCTGCAATCTAGCAGTTTCTGTTTTGATTTTTGTTGTTGAGTTGGGGTCTCACTCTGTCACCCAGATACCATCACAGTTCACTGCAGCCTCAACCTCCTGAGCTCAGGCAATCATTTCTCTTCAGTCTGCTGTGAAGCTGGGACTACAGCACATGCCACCATGCCTGGCTAATTTTTTATTTTTATTTTTATTTTTGTAGAGATGGCATCTTGTTGTGTTGTTTAGGCTGGTCTTAAACTCGTGGACTCAAGCAATCCTCCCACTTTGACCTCCCAAAATGTTGGGATTATAGGAGTTAACTACTGTGCCCAGCCCTTAGTGTTTTATACAAAAAATTTAAAATAGTAGATATCGTTCTCTCCCACATTTTAAAATTATAGACTCTCTGATGCTTTATTTCATGAACTACATACTTAAAGCTATTGTGCCCACTATGTATTTTCTTTTGATATTTAAACTCTCTGCCAACTAAGCTGGTTGGTTCCCCACAAGGGAAAATCTAGGCATGCCGGCTTTTGACACCGTTACCATGTGCTATAACTAACCAAGGTGCTCTTAGAGAAGTGTCAGCAAAGAATTATTTCCAGCAGCCAGAAGCCTCTAGGAAAAAGAAAAAGGCCAGCAAAGCTTTCCATACAATTTGAAAAAATCTTTTCTGAGATCCCAAGGCCCTTTCTGCAACTGTGGGAACTTGAAAGAGTTGATTTTGTAGTGGATACTGGTTTACAAGCTTTAATTAGAGTGTACCAGGGCCAGGATTTGGAACTCAGGTTCTGTGGAATCATCTATGAAAGGGCCATATATACAAAATGACCCCAAATGCTGGTCCTGTATCACACATAGTTCTAGATAACTGTCTTTTGTTCCAAGTTAATTGTAATAGTTCCTTTCTCCTTTATGCTTGGAACTTTAAATTCATCAACACTGTGTTTGCATTGGATTACAGAGGAGTAAAGGGTAGGGATGTTGTCTGTTTTGTTTAATGATATAAACCAAGTGCTTAGATACCCTGGCCTATACACAGTGGGTTCTCAATAAATATTTGCTGAATGGTGAATTACTTTCTTGTTCATATTGATCTTCTTGTGGGGACAAGAGTGACTTTATTTAAATGCTAATACGCCATGTAAGTTCTGTCCAATCCTGAGTCCGGGAATGCCTCTAAAATTTCTAGTTGACATATTATTCTTTATGTAGAAACACCTGTTCATTGTAAGTTTCCACCAAAACAACACTTGATGCTGATGTGGAAATTGTAGGCTGTGATGCCTGGAGCCACCTGCACATTCCTTCCAGAGCATATATGCTTTCCCTGAGATGTAAACTCTGGGTCTTGGGGGTCGTAGTGCCGAGAGCTACCTGTCTTGCTGCTGCCCAAGATATGCTTCTGTTTGTAAGTCGCCCAATCAATCAACCAAAACCAACACACTGGATTCATCTGCCTCCTGCTTTGGCTTTTCAGCTCCTTCAGCATTTGGGGTCGTTTTGTACATATGGCCCTTTCATAGACGATTCCACAGAACCTGACTCAGAATTCTGCACATACTAAGTATTTATATTTATGTCTTCATTAACAATCCATTGATTCTGTTTTTCTTTAGATTTTAAGAAAAGCGAGTCAACTAATTTGAGGTCCAATGTTCCAGTTTTAATATTCAAAGGAATCTCATCACACTGATTACTTAGGTCATTTGCTCTTTTTGAATTATAAGATCTGTTATGACAATGGTTAACTAGGAAAAAAGAAGATCTGATATGAACTCAAACTAATTGACTAGTCTGAAATCTCTTCAGAAAACTTGAATTTCTAAATCACATACTCCACTTACCTCCAAATCAATACTCTACTTTCTCCTTTATTCCAAATCTGTTTATGGGGCCATTAATAATCTGAGTCAGCTAGAAACCTGGCCACCACAGTCTCCTTTCCTCTCCCTCCTTATCCTCATTCAGTTACTTATCAGATCTTTGTATCTTTGAAATCTTCTCTATTGACTCTGTAGAGGCAGACCTCAGAGATAGTGCAGGTTCTGTTCAGACCACTGCAGTAAGGCAAATAACACAATCGAGTACCATGAACTTTTTGGTTTCCCATTGGATATAAAAGTTATACTTACACTCCACTGTAATCTGTCAAGTATGCAATAGCATGATGTAAAAAAATGTGCATACTTTAAAAAATACTTTACTGCTAACAAATGCTAACGATCATCTGAGCCTTCAGTGAGTGGTCATCTTTTTGCTGATGGAGGTCTTGCCTTGATGTTGATGGCTGTTGACTGATTGGGGCAGTGGCTGCTGAAGGCTGAGGTGGCTATGATGATTTTTCTTCTCTTTCTCCTTCTCTTCCTTCTCCTCCTCCTCCTTGTTTTAAAACAAAGTTTATTAGAGAAGAAGAGGGGAAAGATAGAGAGACATGCCAGAGCTGGCATGGGTGAGAGAAACCACTGGCAGTTTCTTAAAATAAGACAATAGTGAAGTTTGCTACATCCATTGATTCTTTTCACGAAAGATTTCTCTTTAGCATGTGAAACTGGTTGGTAGCATTTTACTCTAGAAGAACTTCTCTAAAAATTGGAGTCAAGTGCAGAAATGGAAAACCAAATACCATATGTTCTCACTTATAAGTGGGAGCTAAACACTGGATACACACAGGCATAAAAATGGAAACAACAGACACTGGAGGCTCCTAAAGGGGGGAGGGCAAGAGTTGAAAAACTACCCATCGGGTACCATGCTTACTATTTGGGTGGGGAATTCAAGCGAAGCCCCAAACTCTCTATCATACAATATGCCCATGTAACTAAACTGTTCATGTACCCTTTGAATCTAAAATGAAAAAACAAAATCAAAACAAAATTGGAGCCAATCCTCTCAAACCCTGCCACTGTTTTATCAATAAAGTTCAATGACTTTAGGTTCCACCTCTACTTTTAGTTCTCCTGCTGCCACCACATCTGCAGTCTTAAAAGCTGTCTTAAAAGCTGTCAAAGTCATCCATGAGGGTTGAAAGCACCTTTTTCAAACTTGATATTTCGACCTCCTACCGTGAATCACAAATGTTCTTAATGGCATCTAGAATGTTCAATCTTGTCCAGAAGATTTCCAATTTACTGTGCTCACAGGCATCCATCAGAGGAACCATTATTAATGGCCTTAGAAAATGTTGTTCTTAAATAAGACTTGAAAGTCAAAATTACTCTTTGATCCATGGAGTGCACAATGGATACTGTATCAGCAGGCATAGAAACCACATTCATCTCCTTGTACATCTCCATCAGAGCTCTTGGGTGACCAGGTGCATTGTCAGTGAGTGGTGTTACTTTGAAAGAAATCATTTTTCCTGAGAAGTTGGTCTCAACAGTGAGCTTAACAAATTCAGCTTAAACTATTCTGGAAACAGATGTATAGTCATCCAGAAGCCATCTAGATGTTGTTCCATTTATAGTGTGCACAGGCAGAGTAGATTTAGCATAATTCTTAAGGTCCCTAGGATTTGGAGAATGGTAAATGAGCGTAGGCTTCAAGTTAAAGTCACCAGCTGCATTAGATCCTAACAAGAAAGCCAACCTGACCTTTGAAGTTTTGAAACCAGGCATTGACCTTTCCTGTCGAGCTATGAAATTCCTAGATGGCATCTTCTTCCAACAGAAGGCTGATTTATCTACATCAAAAATCTGTTGTTTAGTGTAGCCCCCTTTATCAATGACTTTAGCTAGATCTTTTGGATAACTTGCTGCAGTTTCTCCACCAGCACTTGCTGCTTCACCTTTGCACTTTCACATTATGGAGGTGGCGTCTTTCCTTAAACCTCATGAGCCGACCTCTGCTAGCTCCAAACTTCTTCTACAGCTTCCTCATCTCTCTCAGCCTTCATAAAATTAGAGAGAGTTAGGGCCTTGCTTTGCATTAGCCTTTGGCTCAAGGGAATGTTGTGGCTGGTGTGATCTTCTACCCAGACCATTCAAGCTTTCTCCATATCAGCAATAAGATTGTTTCTCTTCCTTATCATTTATGTGTTCCCTGGAGTAGCACTTTTAATTTCTTTTGAGAACTTTTCCTCTGCATTCACAACTTGGCTAACTTTAGTCCAAGAAGCAGCCTAGCTTTTGACCGGTCTCAGCTCTTGACATCCCTTTCTCACTAAACTTAATCATTTCTAGCTTTTGATTTAAAGTGAGAGACATGCAAGTTTTCCTTTCACTTGAACATTTTTTTTTTTTTTTTGAGTTGGAGTCTCACTGTTGCCCAGACTGGAGTGCAGTGGCCACTCCTGGCAGCCTCAACCTGCTGGGCTCTGGCGATCCTTCCGCCTCAGCCTTCCAAGTAGCTGGAACTACAGGTGCACGCTACCATGCCCGGCTAATGTTTTTGATTTATTGTAGAGATGAGGTCTTGCCTGCCCAGGCGGGTCTCGAACCCGCGGGCTCAGGCAATCCACTCACCTCAGCCTCCCAAAGGCACGGGATTACAGGATGAGTCACCGACCCAGCTACTTGGACACTTTGAGGCCATCACAGGGTTATTACTTGGCCTAATTGCAATGGATTGTGCTTCAGGGAATAGGGAAGCCCAAGGAGAGGGAGAGAGACAGGATGGGGGAACAGCCAGTCAGTGGAACAATCAGAATAAACACACACATTTACTGACTAAGCTCACCATCTTATATAAGACAATGTGTGGCACCCCAAAACAATTATAATAGTAACATCAAAAATTACTAATCACAGATCACCATAACAGATACTATAAGAAGAAGAGAGTTTGAAATATTGTGAGAATTACCAAAATGTGGCATAGAGGCAAAGTGAACATGTACTGATGGGAAAATGGCACCAGTAGACTTGCTCAACACAGAGTTGCCACACAACATTCAATTTGTAAAACATGCAGTATCTGTATGAAGTGCAATACATCGAATGTGACTGTATATTTCGCCCCTACCTCTTTGGCTGCTGCCTGCCCATCTTTCCTACTCTGGGATGTGATAGCAGCTGAACTCACTTCCTTAGTTCTTCCCAACCCTATATTCCCTCTCCTTTACTGGACAGTGCAAATCTGATGATGTCATTCTCTGTTAAATCCCTTCTTCAAAGTTTCCAAAATGCCCTTAAGGGATAAAATTAAGGTTCTTTGCTAACAGGTTCTCCTCCCCCATTTCCAGCCCCTGTTGATTTCTTCAGCTCTGTCTCCATCACTGGTCATACCTCACTTTGGGTTCTAGAACTGTCCATTACCAACCATATCATGCTGTTTCATTCTGCTGATTCTTCTAATTAGAGCCATCTAAACATTTACTTTTGTTAGGCTGGCTAACTTTTACTTCAAGACTTAGTTCAGGATGGGTCTAGGAAATACCGCCCGAGGCCCCATTAGACCAAGGGTTTCTAAACCAAGTTCCCACTGCTTCAGGACTCTCCACTAGTCCCAAGACGAACAGAAATAAGGAGTCAAATGTATATGAGAACTGTGAGTCATTTTTCACATATAGTGTGATGTCACTATCTTTGGTGCTATATTGAGTAAGGACACAAGAGTGCCAAATGAACCTCTCTTATTATTATAGCACGTATGACTTACAGAGTACTTGTATGCTAGTCATGGTGCTAAATTCTATACATTTTAAAAATACTTATAACAGCATGATAATGTATAAGTTATTTTCCCCATTCTGCAAGTGAGAAAAGTAAGGTAAATTGTTCAAAGTCATCAGCTAATTTGTGGAGGAGTCTGTATTCAACCCCCAAAGTCTATATTCTTAAACTACTATATTATTTGTTTTAAAAGGAGAACTTCTTAAAAACAGCAAAATAAAATGCTTTGCTTTCCCCAACATTTCCCTTAGCAGCATCGCCAGAATGTAGGAAGATAAATTTAGACAAATTTTAATACCATATTATTTCAGTCAGAAATGAAGCAATGTTTGTCAGTCTTGCTTAGGAGAGCTCAATGACAATATTTTTGCCTTGCTGGTCTTTTGTACCAAAGAGTTGAACAGTTCAAAGGTCCAAACTAAGGGATTTCCCATTCCCAACCCTGGATCCTCAGACAAATGAGAGCCTGAGTTTTTGAAGCAGTTCATTGTATCATTTTAATTTCTAGAGAGACAAAATCATTTTATTGTCCAAATGCAACAAAACTGGCCTGTATTTTAAGATCTTTATATAACAGTCATTCTGTTGCCCGTTAGTCATCACCAGTATCAGCATGCACTAAGCACTTTTTCAAATAAAGATACCACTCTCAGATGGGTTCAGCAGCCCAACCATCACTGCTGCAGACTATGCTGACTAAAGCGCAGACCATAAGAATGGTTCACTTTAGAGAGTGTGTATAACCCATTCTACTGAATGTATCTCACGTGACATCCTGAAGGCAAAAGGCACTGAAGTCATACAGCCATGAATACACTTGTTGGACAAAATTGACTATAGGTCAACTTGTAGGACCATAATACATTTTTTTATTAATTTTTTTGTGATTAAAGTCTTTCAGTTCAGTTGCAGCAAATGAAAAAAAAGGGGGGAAATAGAATTAATAGAATTAATAATCTATCTGGCAGTATTTCTGGGCAATTCTACAATATGTCCTCCAGCAAAAATGTATTTGAAGATAAGCTCAAATAATAGGAGACACAGGCTTGTAAAAACAATCAACGTCCTACTTAAGAACAGACATTTTTACTTAACACAAACTCTAGTTACAATTTAAGATTGCAGGCCGAGCTTGGTGGCTCAGCCTTGGTAATCTCAGCACTTTGGGAGGCTGAAGTGAGAGGATTGCCTGAGCCCACGGGTTCGAGACCAGTCCAGGCAACTTGGCGAGACCTCGTCTCTACAAGAAATAAAAAAAAATAGCTAGGCGTGGTAGTACACGTCTGTAGTTCCGGCTATGTGGAAGGCTGAGGCAGAAGGATCCCTGGAGCCCAGCAGGTTGATGCTGGGGTGGCCGTAAGTATGTCACTGCACCCCAGCCTGGGCGACAGAGTGAAACTCCAACTCAAAACAAAATCAAAAACAAAAACAAAACAATTTAAGATTGCAGACTATACTGTTGCTTTCCTAATAGACCAGACCATGTTTCCATTACCAGTGCCTTCTGGACTTACTCGCTTCTCTTTCAGTAGATTCTAGTGAGATTCCAGGAACCTCTGAAATGCTTCTTCTTTCTACCTATTGGAAAAATATGTTTGGCAGATGGGAGAAATTTAGTGAAGACTAAAAGTAAATCATTTTATGACATCATGTTTTTAGGGTCTGAAGAGTCAAAAGGTTTTTTGAAAGAGTCCAGTAGTATGGTTAGACAACCTCTTTAAATAGGGCCACCACTCAAAAGATAAAAGAGGATGGCAAATCCTGGCCCCAGCAACACTTAGGGTCATATTCTTGCCTTTCCAAGAACCTTTCAAATGACTTTGCCTAACAGGAACAGATTCCTAAGACTGTCCTTCATAAAGTTCAGCTTTGTTTTTGTTTTGTGTGTGTGTGTGCTTCTTTATAATACAGTCAGGCAAATTAAAATCTACCACAGAAAAATCCTTGTCATTCTGTTTCTCATGCCTAATTAAGAGAGTTCTTAGGGAGAATAAATATGATCTTACTTAAATATTTGGGATCCCTGAAAGCCTATAATAGAAACATCTAGGTATTCCAATGGTGATGCTATGAAATCACAGATTTTTTTTTTTTTTTTTTGAGTTGGAGTCTCACTCTGTCGCCCAGACTGGAGTGCAGTGGCCGCACCCGGCCACCGCAGCCTCGAACTGCTGGGCTCCGGCGATCCTTCTGCCTCAGCCTTCCAAGTAGCCGGAATTATAGGCATGCACTACCACTCCCGGCTGATTTTTTGATTTATTGTAGAGATGAGGTCTCGCTGCTCAGGTGAGTCTCGAAACCGTGGGCTCAGGCAATCCACTCACCTCAGCCTCCCAAAGGCGCGGGATTACAGGCTGAGCCACCGAGCCCAGCTGAAATCACAGATTTAATTTATACTGGAATTATCAAGAGAAAAGAGAATTCGAGATGATTACTAGAACATTATCCGGACAGCAGATTTTCTGTGCATGGTGTGTCTCCATCACCATTGCTAGGAGAGAGTGGGCTGGGGCCTTTGCCATGCTAGAAGCCTGCCAACAGGTGTGGCAGCGTGACCCTTGCTGTGTGGATTCCTGGTGGCAGTTTTTGTTTGGAGTAGGGGAGAAACCAAGAGTTAATTCACAGAATGGCCTGTCATGTACAGTTTTCGGTTACTGTTTTTGTCAGATGGTTTTATGTTTTAGAGTGTTCTTAAATATGAAATATAGGGACTACTGAGTTGGGGTACTTAACAGGTATGGTTTTTTTGAAAAAAAAATTGCTTCTCTTCTCTCCTGCTTTCTACTGCCAACTTCCAAGGATTCACATTTTACACTGGGATGTATTTTTAGGGCAGATGGGGGAGGGGGAGAGAAACAGCCGAGTCTCAGATGTCTCTTTTCTCTATTTCTTTCCTTCCCTGTAAGGTTTTTCTTTACAGAGCTCTCAGTTTTAGGTTTCCATAACTTCCTAATGCAAAACAGGCTACGAAAAGTAATGAATGTAACAAACCACATGTTGCTTTGCTTCTCTCTCTCTCTTTTTTTTTTTTGAGGGGGAAAAAATCCAGCTTACAAGAAGAGTATGCAAATTTAGTCGTTAAAGTGATATTAAAGATGTTTTAAAGGTTTCTTAACCCCAGTCTTGGCCATCTTGTAATATTCTAAAATATAAATGGAAACATATGATTATGATAAACTCTGATTCTACTCAAAAGCAAACAGAAGATGTTAAGTCCACGGATAATAATTTACTAAATTAATTTTGTCTGTGGGGCAATCTGAATATTTTCACTTAGGTCAAAGAGAAGAGACACAATGAAAAATTAACTTGAAGACTTTCATTGTGAAATCAACACTAGTGCATTCTGAGTCCCGGATTAACCATCTATATCTGGGCTCCCGCGGGCTTGCATAAATTATTCAAAAATTTTACGGCTCAATTCAGCTGTCAAAGTGAAGAGGCTTTTGACAACACTTCACACCTGTTACTTATCTAGTAAAGTCCTGGGCTTAGTTACTCCCACCTTGGATTGGCATGCCCAGACTCCCCCCACACTCATTTTACAGGAGAGAAGAGATTCTTTGGAGTGCTGGGTAGTAAAGAAATGAAGACACTGAAATCTCCGGAATTCTCCCAAAATAGCCTTTCACCGTACAGATGTTAACTAAAGTAACCATTGAGAAAAGCGCACAGGCCTCCCCAAGGGGAAGTCTACTTGAGCTCTTCACACAAAACAATTAAGAAAGAACCATTGACTTCAATACCTGTTTTAAGGAAACCACTATAGTCACAGGAATTATAAAAGCTGGTTTTCCCTCTAAGTCTTACAGTTGCAGAAATGTGAATGCACAAAATCAATTTGTACAAGAATATTCCCAGCCGCTGGGGTAATTATCAGCTGTGGGAATCCCTGGTTTACATCCTCACCTTCTTTATACCCTTTCAACTCACTTTAATAAAGGGATGAATGCTAGATCAAGCTTGAGGTTCCTACAATCTCCGGAATTCTTCCCAGTGGTCCTCGCATCATGAATCTGCCTATAATTCAAAAGGGGGTTCTGGTTATCTAATTACATAACAAAGGAAATTCTTGGGAAAAAGAAGTTTGAGACCAACGTCTAATTTAAATTCGAGGTCTGTGGAAAAAAACAAAATAGAATCAAAAACCAACTTCCTTGCAAAAATCATATGTGGATTTTAGAAGTTCTAAATAATGAATAATAATTCTGAATAAATATTCAGAATAAATATTCTGTGGATGGCTTTTAAAAAGGGGGAGAATGAGAAGTGAAGAAAAGCAGAGTTGGAGGAGAAGTCTGTATCATAAAATACAAGGACACATAAGCAGGGGATGTAAAAAGCGGAATGCTGATTTCTGAAAACAGAGCCGAGAAAGCTCAGAGGCGCCGCTCCTGGACATGAGGCCTAGGCGTGGTGCCAAGAAAGGAAGCTGCTTGTTCAGAAAAATGTAGTGGGCAGAGTACAGGGAAACTGCCTAGTTATAATTCAAGTGAATTTGAGGAGACTATTCCAAGTAGGAAGCAAAGGGTACCTGCCTCCAATAAAGGAAATGTAATGGCTAGAAAATCTGCATGGAACTGAGGTTGTTCTGAAATTGACTCTATAGACTACTGAGTCTACTGGCTACTTCTCTCTTTCTGTGGTGCCCAAGCATAGTAGGTGCATTAAAGAGCTACTGTGGATGTGAATTGAGCTTTGCTGAAAATGCTGAATGAGATTTGTATTAGTTAGGACTCTGTGGTTGTAAGTAACAGAAATCAAACTAATTTAAGAGGGGAAAAGGGTGAGAAGGAATAATGTTTTGCATGGTTACAGAGGTGTGTCTTGGGCTAACACAAGGGCAGGAATACAGCTGAGCTTCCGAAAATGACTGCAATTCAGAAATGGAAAACACTCAGACATTTAAGCAGCACTCTCTCTCCATTCCTGTTTCTTCTTATTTCTGGTTAACAGTTCATTTTTTTCTCCTTGCAGACAGGACATAGTGCCTCAGTCTATGAGGTTAAACAATGGTCACTTCGCATTTGGGGGTTAGAATCCAAAATGACTACAAAGGGCCAACCCTTGACCATATTTCTGTGTGGATAGATGGATTGGGATTTGGATGTGTGTGTTTTGTGGTCTGGAGGCCAGTAGCTCGGCAAAGGTAAAATTGTTTTGTCCCACACAGACATTCCAACAATGTCTACTGAATGGCTTAAAAAGTTCTTGTGGTAGAATGGGGCCAAAGGACTTTCTTTGATATTACGGATGGGAATAAGGTGGCCTTCGTTGGGCTCCAACAACAATGAATGCAGAGCTGGTGGGCAATGTAAGAATCATCTGGAAAGTCTCTTAAAATATGCAGAGGCCTCCCTATGAGTTTCTGATATTGTCACTCTGAGATAGGATCCAGAAATTTGTATTTCATGGAGTCTCTGCCGATGATTGAAATTTGTAGCTGGAGTTAGGAGCCACTGGTTTACAGACAACACTTGCTTTGGTTCCCAGCTCTTCCAAGAAAGTAGTAAATGTGTGAAATAAGAACAAGGAGTTACTTTAAGTTTCCATTCAGTAGTTGGTTAATGCAAAATTCTACCTGGACATCGCAAGGTCTTCAATATTGCTTATAAAACACACATATTGATGCATGTACAAGAGTTCTGAGAGGATAAAGTGTGATTTTAGGTATTTGCCCCACCTTAGTTAAGATTTCTTTCTCAATTGAAAGCTGACTTCTCTTGAATTATATGAGCCAAAACTGTTCTTTCAGCGTGGCTTGTGGTACTAGTTGTGATCCATAAAACCTTTGAAAACTTGGTTTCTTAAAAATGTTTGTAGGAGAGGTTTAAAAAACATGAGAAATTTAGAAATCAAAGTCATTTTATCATCTAATAGCCAGGTCCTTTAATTGGGGGACATGCAATGCTTAATTTTAATTATGCACAGTTTCTGCAATTTCACCACATTTCTTATGCAAAAGCTTTATTTTCATGAAGCTTCTGAGGTGAGTGCTGCTCCCAGGGATGTAAATTAGCTGTTGTCCTGCTGGGAAGGGCTGTTGAGACTTGAGGGCCGTTGGGCAGCTGCTGTCTCCCTGAGCTTTGAGCATTCATTAGTGTCCCAACACATGGACACATAGCACGCAGATCACATGTCATTAGGGTATAGGGAATATTAAGTGAAAATACTGAGCAGTCAAGTTGTGTAGACAAAGCAGAAAAACAATAAAATACATGATCCTTACAGACAAAAGCTGGAAAGGGGGTTTAACCCTTTTGAACTAAACATACTTGAATTCACTTGAATAGTCCTGACTGCCTGGGCAGAGGACAAAAAAGGTTCCCCTGTCCCACAACTTGCTATTTGCCCCAGAGTGACCACTGACCAAATGATTCAACCTGTTCACAATCGCATCTCTTACTCCTGTTATAATAGTTTTCCTCTCTTCTTGCACCATTTCAATAGCTTCTTACTTGTTCAGCCTTCTGATTTATTTTATTGCATGGAATAATTTTTTCTTGAGCTAGTATTATCACATTACTGGAAGGAAGATTTCTTCTGGAGGAACAAACTTCCAATCCCTGTCACACCATCAATGAGGGTTGTGTTGTGCTGAGCAGGCTGCAGAGGCTAAGTGATGTTGACTGACATTTACAAACTAACGCATCTGTGTTGATTTAATGCAGAGAAATAGAAGTTGACTATGGCCAGTCACATGACAGGCGAGACATAAACGTATCACTAGCTCCCATCGCAGCATTGACAGTATTAATATTTCCTCATTAGCCAAAGAACAAGGTAAATACATATCTGAGGATACACAGTGGGATACGATTACAACTTCTGTCCCTGTGTGATTTTTATCAGGATATAAGATGCAATGAGGTCAACTTCATTTGAATTAATGCATCAATTTGTCACTTTGGGGATTTAAAAAAGTTAACAGTACAAACAAGCGACAGAGTATATGTGTATGCATATATATGTGTGTGTGTGTGTGTGTGTGTGTGTATGTTTATACATATATAGATATATATAGATACACATATATCTATATATATATATACATCTGTTTTTGAAAGCAGAGAGGACAGAAAAGCTCCCACAGTGGGAGGGGACCTGAGGGAGATGCCCAGAAAGTATATTTTAAGGGTGATTGAGACATTACTTTTACAATTTTAAAAATTCATAAAAAAAGATAATCTTCTTTTCCAATGGTTATAGTGGAAAATGAAAAGTATGGAGAAACTCTGAGAAGGAGGAAGGACCAGGAAAAGGGGAAGGGGAATGTTGGCCTTAGACTTAGTTTTTTTTAATAAAGGATCCACACTGCTTAAGGACACTATGAACTTTATTATATGGCAATAATCTTAGCACAACATCCTTTCCTATTAGAATATCCTGTCCCATTACCTTGAACTTTTTTTTGGCTTAAAATTCAAGTATGCCTGAATATTATGTGTAATGTAATTCCCACAAATGAGCTACTGTTTAGAAAAAAAAAAAGAAGGCAAGTGGCAATAAATCTGTAAATCGCTCCTACAGTTCTCAGGATAACATTTATTGGTCTGGGCTCAACCGTTTTATACATCAGTGTATAGCACACACCAATTATAAATGTAAAATTCATCAATAGTACTCATTGATAAAGACTTGCTTCATAAATAGCTTTGGCTGGGTGTGATGGCTCATGCCTCTAATCCCAGCTCTTTGGGAGCCTGAGGTCAGAGGATCACTTGAGGCCAGGAGTTCGAGACCTGCCTTGGTAGCACAGTGAGACCCCTTCACTATTTCAAACAACAACAACAAATAAATAAGCAGCTTTATTTTTTTTTTTTTTTTTTTGAGTCGTGGTCTCACTCTGTCACTCAAGCAGGAGTGCAGTGGCATGAGTAGCTGGGACTACAAGCATGAGTCACCATGCTTGGCTAATTTTTTTATTTTTTGTAATGACAAGGTCTCGCTATGTTGCCCAGGCTAGTCTTGAATTCCTGGCCTCAAGCAATCCTCTTGCCTTGGCCTCCCAAAGTGCTGGGATTACCAGGTGTGAGCCACTAAGCCAAGCCAACAGACTTATTCTTTAGAGTTAAAAGAATATGGAGAGAAATTTGCTTTAGGTTGATATGTAGAAAATATCTCAAAATCATGTTTGAAACACAGATGGGCAGAGAGGTACCAGAAGCAGTGGAAAGGAAGAGGAAGGTGGATACAGTTGGGGAGGATGTACTTTCACGGTGCTCCGAGATCGATTCCGGGGTGTAGAGGGAGGGCAGGGTTTGTCATCGCAGTTCTGCTCTTATCAACAACTGGCTAGAAGGCTTTTACCCTAGAGACCTTGGTTTCCCAACCATTACGTGACAGATGATCTCTAAGGTCTTAGTTATGAAATCCCATAATTCTCTGATTTATTTAGTCTATAAACCTAGGAGTGAAGGTCAGTGGTATGCATAGGGGCCAGTTTAAACCAAAAGACTATTTTAGAACTTGTTGCTACACCCCAGAGTGGTGAAGTAGAAACACAGGCCTGTGTTGCCTTCGAGAACAGCAGCTGGCTGGTCTACTGGGCCCTGTGCTCACAGAGAAGTCCATAGACAATGATGGGCCTGAATGACCGAGCAGCCACACAAGAACTTTTGGTCTGGGGCTTAGGCAGTTATTAAACTTCAAACGAAAGTTCTAAGGCATTTACCCTAAATTCTCGATCTCATCTGCAGCTCCTTAGTCTGAAATGGAAAATTCTATTTCGGGAAACTGTCTAGAGACGCATTTAGGCTAACGTGAAGGAAAAGTTGGAAAGCAAACCCGAACATAAAATGTGGAAACTCTCAAAGAACAGTTGAAAAAGGAAGATAAAATTCTTCATTTAAGGATAGTCCAGAATTAAATTCCAAAGGACTTCCATATCAAAAAGGATGTTCTCAGAGCACCCATTCCTTCCCTGCCATATTCAGTTCACCCTTCATTTTAGTTGTCTACCTGATGTCATGGTCTCTGTTGGACTAGAAGTCTTGAGAGAGTAGAGAACAACAGCACCATGCTCAGTCTCATAGTAGGAAATGGACAAAGGTTTGTTGAGTGACTGAATGGCCGAATGATGAATGTACAGTTTTCTGAGAACATCCAAGATGTGGAACACTGAGGATTTTAAAATGTCAATTAAAAAAACTACCATTGTCAGGTGCAGTAGCATGTGTATGTGTCCCAGCTACTCAGGACGCTGAGGCAGGAGGATCCCTTGAGCCCAGGAGTTTTGAGAGCAGCTGGGTAACATAGTGAGATGCTGTCTCTTAAAAAATTAAAATAACAATCATAACAAGACTACCATTTATTCTGTTTTTCTACTTTCTGTGCTACTAATGGCCTTTACTAAGAAAATAGCTCATGCCATCTGGCCTGATTAGTCAAGATCATTTTTAAGGGAGAAAGCCACAACATTTCCTTTAAAAGGTCTTTAATAATTAATCTTTTAAAATGCGCAACTATAAATGAATCTCCCAAATTGATGCTATTTTCCCAAAGATCTTTACTGAGGTGGGCCATTAGAAGGTTTGCATCTCTGTAAACATAAAACTATGTCCTATGTCAGTGTCATTACAGAAGCATTTGAGAAACTTTTATTTACATGCTTAGCAAGGACACCAACCTGCTCTGTTAAGAGCTCTAATAAAAAGTTGTGTGATAAAAATGTCAAGGCTTGCTTCCTAGTTCAAAGAATCAGTTTCACACCAGCTGGCTCTTCTGAGACTTGCCATTGAAAAACAAAGGAGTCCTCCAATGGGCATGACAATGGTACAGTCACCAGACACTTCAAAAGAAGCAGGCCCAGCATGGAGGATGCCCAAGTGTGCCCTTCCCTGTGATGTTTACACACACGTTCCATCAGTTCATCCTTCAACCAAGGCCAAGCAGGAGAGTCAAGGGCATTGTGCCTGCACAACAGCCAAGGACTCTGTCTCTACCAGTAAACCCAGGGGGAAACTTCAGTTTAAACATCATTTACTCTAAACACCGTGTTCTCAACTGACAGGGTCTCATTATTCTACTAGAGTGAGGGGGTTGCTAGAGGAATTGAAGTGGAGCTTCGGGGGCCACATCCTTAGCACATAATTAGAGAGAGAGAGAGAAGGAAGTATGTCTGCAGATAACCCAGAATGATCTGCAGGTGTCCACATGAATTTTGCAGATGTAGGTAAGAATAAAAGACTCGGCTGGCTTGCAGGATGCAAAGAGAAAGCCTATAGGTGTGAGGTTAACAGAAAGCAGTATTTATTGAATTTCCTGTGAGGGGCTGGCCTTGTGGTGGGGAGCTCTGATCTGTTGGCCTTGTTTAACTTCCCTGAAAATAAAAAACAAAAGCCTACTTTCCCAAATCACGTTCTGCAGGAGAAGGGATAGCTCTTCTAGGAGATGTATATTAGAGACATGTATACATGGTGTCACTTCAAGAAAACCCAGGCACCTAGATGCTTGAAGCAGTGGGTGAATGGGGAACAGCTTGATCTCTTTCGGATCAAAAGTTTACTTAAAAGGTTTTCTTTCTTTTTCAAAGCTAGAGATTGTGCTTTGTATATTCTAGGATGCAAAGAATGTTTTAAAAACAAGCAAACCATCTCCCATTATTATAGGGAATCTTTGTATTTTGCAAAAGAGCATGGCTTTGAATAGATGGCGAGGTCTATGACGCTCAGATCTGCACCTGATTCTTCTTCCACCATCACTCTACCCTCTGGGCCTGCCCTATTCAATCGACATTGCCCTAGTTATTTCCAGGTTGCTGTCCTTGCTTTGCTCCAACGATGTGCCTGAATGCCAAAAGGATGGTTCTATTACTAAACCAAATAAAGGGTTCAAAGTTCCCAGCGATGGACCGATTTATTTTTGTCAGGAAATAATTTTAGCAGGCATGTTACTGTGCCATTATGAGTCTACCCTGTTTAAAATTGCAGCCCCTGCCCTCTTTCTACCCCATGCTCGTCATCTCTCTATCCTAAGTTATTTACCTTCATAGGGCCTATTCTTTTTTAAAGTCAGGGTCTCACTCTGTCACCCAGGCTGGAGTGCAGTGGCATGCTCACGGCTACCACAGCCTCCACCTGGTGGGCTCAGGTGATCCCTCCACCTCAGCCTTCCAAGTAACTGGAACTACAAGTGTGCACCACCACACCCAGCTAATTTTTTGATTTTTGACAAGGTTTCGCCAACTTGCCCAGGCTGGTCTTGAATCCTTGGACTCAAGCAATCCTCTCGCCTCCATCTTCCAAAGTGCTGGGATTATAGGCGTGAGCCACTGTGCCTGGCCCATAGCGCCTCTTCTTATCTGACATACTATGTGCTTTACGTAATCATTTTGCTTGGCCCCTTTCCTTCCTCCCACTCCCACTAGAATGTAAGCTCCATGAAGGCAAGGATTTCTATCCATTTTGTTCACTGATGTTGCTCCAGTGCCAGCTTAGTAGGTGCTCAATTAATATTTTAATATTAATAAGAATAAAGTGAGGGGTGCTTGTAGGCCCAGCTACTCAGGAGGCTGAGGCAGGAGAATCGCTTGAACCTGGATGTTCAAGGCTGCTGTGTGTGCTATGATCACACCTGTGAATAGCCACTGCACTCTAGCCTGGGCAAGAGACTCTGTCTCAAAGGGAAAAAAAAAAAGAATAAGAGCTACTCTTTGCTTTTAAGTAATTCACTATCTACTCTCTCTATGTATCTATCTTCAATGCTGTCTTCATTTTATATATCTCTCTATTTGTAAAGCTTTAGTGTTTCCTTTTAAAAATTACTATATAATAAAACATAGACACAATCTCATTGTGTATTAAGAAGTTATTCGGTTTAGTATACACTATAGCCCCAAGACTATAACAATTCCAAAATTCGTTTGTGCTTTCCAAAATCCTTTGAGGCATCATCATTGCAATAAAATAGTCCAACAGTAGGGTATACAAATATATTCCCAAATCATGAAACATTAATGTTCTAATAAAAACAATTAGTTTCAAGTTGCTGCAAATGGAACGATGTCTTCTATTCTGGGACTAACAAACCTTTTATTTTCTGCATTTCACATTTTCCTCTGTGTGGGCTTATGTGTCAGAAAACTATTAAATCCCCCCCACGTTTCTATTATCTCATGTTTCTTTGGTGGAAGAAGAAAGATCATCTTCTTGGTTTCTTTTTTTTTTTTTTTCTCCATGAATGTCTTGTCAGTGTTCCCACAAGAAATAGTTATCTAAATATAGCTTAATTATTGTTACAAAAAAATGACTTCACTAATGCATGCAGACCAACAGAAGCACCTTGGGAAACTTAGGTGCAGATGGGCTAAAATTAAATCTGAACAATGTATCTGTTACATGCTGCCAAAGGACTTGTCAAATTGGAAGATCCCGCAATACTAAACACAAATGAGAAGAAAGTTTGTTTGTCCATTGTGGTCTTCTATTTTCTATTCTATTTTTTATTCTATGTTTTTATTTATTTCTTTGTAAACTTAATTTTATTAAAATTATACAACCACATTGTTTAAAAACCAAATTGTTCTAAAAGACTTGCTTTGAAAAGCAGTAGTTTTCCATTTCTCCCCCTTTCTGCTTCCCAAATGCAGCCATGTTGATCACTTCTGGCTGATTCTTTTAGTGTTTTCCACCATGTCTCTAGATAATAGACTGAAGTTACTAATATTTCTTTATTTTTTTTTTAAAAGGCATTATCTGTTAACTTTTGCCCTTACTTCATTTTATGTACCTTTTCATAGATGGTAAAATTGCTGAAACCTTACATGTCTCAAAATACCTTTATCTATCCTTACCCTCAAATGATACTTGGTGGAGTACTAAGTCAAAACATTTTCTTCTTGGAAATTTAAGGGGTGCTGCTCTGTTGTCCTCTAGTTTCCAGTGACGCTATTGGGATGTTTCATCCTTCACATGAAACCTGTTTTTTATCCTCTCTGACAGGTTGTAGGACCTTTTGTTTCCAGTATTCTAAAATTACCTGAAGATGTATGTTAGTACTAGCATTCAGGGTAGTTGGTAAGCCTGTCAATCCAGAAATTCATCTCTTTCCTTTCAGGAAATTTTCTGGAATCATTTATTTGATGATATTCTTCTCTCCATTTTCTCCTACTGTTTAGATGTTGGACCCTTGAACTAGACTTCTAATTTTCTCATCTTTTCCTTCCTATTTTTCATTTCTTTGTGTTTTTACTTTACTTTCTAGGAGGTTTCCCATATTGTAGTTTATAGACTTCTAGCAAATGGTTTTTCTTTTTTTCTCATATTTTTAACTTCCAAGAGCTCCTTTGTTTGTCCATGAAGGCTCCTTTCTTGTAGTATCCTGTTTTTGTTTACTAGGTATATTTTCCTTCTCAGAAAAGATTAACGATAAATATTTTTTCAAGTGTTCTCCCTGGATAGTATCTGTTCTTACTGACTCTATTTCTCTCTCTCTGTTCATTTCATATTAGATATCTCTTCTAATCTCTGGTGATTCTTGGCTATCTGTTCATATTTAAAAGTGAGATACTAAAAAGTTGGAAAAAAGTGTTTAGGAGAATAGGGGCAGAAGGGAAGGGAGCTTTTTGACTCTGTCTTCACTCTAGACTAAGATGATCTAGGTTGAATTGTTTCCTTGGGAAAGTCCAAAAGTCAGTATCTTTAGTTTTGGTCCTGTTCCACACCTTTTCACACCTCTCCCCTGCTTCCTTTGGCAAACCAATTCTCCAGAGAATATTCTTCCCATCTCTTGCCTAGAGGGTGTTATGTTCTGAATGATATGGAAGACAAGTTGAGGTGTGCTACCTGATTCTTCTGGTGTTGGTCACATATACCTTCCTCAACTGTGCCGGTGTCTCATAGTCTAGAGAACCTCTGTCCCATCTTTGTCAAAGGATAAACCTTCTCAAGCCTTTTGGGAGTTCTATGGTATAACTCAAATTGCATCTCAACTTTCTTTACTTCCAGAGTAGGATCTGCCTTTTTGAGTTTTCTAAATCATCTATTAACTATTTTGTTTCCAGCCTCCTACATTTGTTATCTTCTTCTTTCCCATTGTCTTCACCTTTGTGGATTACCTCTTAAAAAAAAAATATTTTCTGTCATTTTAATGAAATTTCGAAAGGGGACAGAGCTAAATGCCACCTTGAACTGGAGATCTCTAGTTCATTTTTTTTTTCCCAAGCTGGGTTTCAAGGTCATTCCAACTAGTGTACCAGCCTAATTGCCTCACCCTGGCTCAGAGGCACCCTGCAGCCCTTGAGGTCTTAGTTTAAAGGGAGAGGAGAGGAATTCAGTTGATAAAAGGCAAATGGGATGTTAAATACTTAACTAGGTGCTTAACAAAAAGAGTGAGGTACTTTCTTTGGTAGTCTGAAAGATGTTTTTCTATATAACAGATGGGTTTCTTCCTAAACATCAGAAAGGCATGCATTTTTGGAGTTTGAAGGGGGAATTAAAGGGTCTCAGAATGTCTCTTCTAGGCTTTGATTTTAAAATAATAGAATTTAAGACCCAGTCTAATGCAATGCCTTCTTTCCATTAGCAAAAAGACTCGTTTTTCTGTAAAAGTTGGTTAAATTAAAAAGAAGTGTTTTGAGGACAGATACCTTGATAACACTACAACTGCCTGTCTGCTAACAAGAACAATTTCTTAAACCCTGGAGAATTTCTTATTTTCTCAACTGATGTGTCTTTCCCTAATAAGTACAAACAATAAATATATAACATACTGAAATACATATGTTGTGGATTTATTTTTTAACAAAGCAAAGTTATTTAAGTCCTCACAGTAACAACAGCTGCCAACTTAATTTAAAAGTGTTAAAAATAGCTCAGTGGTACTTAATTTTTCCATATTTGTGCCTTGCACCTGTTTTCTAATCTTAAAACTAAAACATTATTGAATTTGCCTATACAGAAGTTGTAAGATAAATTTTAATCCCACTTTTATTTAAAACTAAACCGTTTTCAATATTAATGTTCAGTTACATGACCTTAAAATTTATTTGATAGTATCCACTGATTGACAGAGGAGTAATACACCTTCATGTATTGAAACACTAGCAATAATATTCTTCTCACCTTCTGATAAATCACAAATCACACTTATTAACTAAATAATTTTAAAGGTATAAATGTTATAACATGGGTAGAGTGCCAATATCAGGTAGGGTTTCCAATTTATTTGAGGAAGTAAAATGAAATGCACCATGGCTTGAGAAATGATGATAATTCTCTGCTTTATTTAGAAAAGTCAGAGTTGAAATATTGCAAGGAAGGACTGTGTTACTTCTCTTTCGATGCATAACTCTCAAGTAGCAACCATTATATCTTCAATTTTGAAAAAATGTTTTCAACATGAAGAATTCTTAGAGAGCATTATTCTAGCAACTAACCTGTTGCCTCTACAGTGTTGCTAATAGGCATTTATTGAGTTTGCAGCACCAGCTTTACACTTCTACCAAAACAGGATATACTTCAGACCTTTGTGACTCAACATATTTGATCAACTCCAACACTTTCTCCGATCTTGGAGAGTGAATAGTAGTTCCTCTAACATTAATATGGTTAATAAAATAGCCTACTTTTTCGATTAAAGCACAACTAGATGAATATTTACACAAGATTGCTCTCCATAATTCTAAACTAGTGACAGAGTTGGTGAGGAAACACCTCTTAGGAGTGGCTAAAAATCATGAGGTGAGGTTGGGTAGCTTGAAAACTCAGCAGAACTCTAGAATTGAGTGTTTAAACAGTAGTCCAGGATAGCATATTTCCACCCACAACACCCCCTCCACCCTCATTCTGATACGGCATGCCTTCCTTGAGACCACTGCTTTATGGAGGCAACCATAGGTGCTGTTCTGCTGTGGAAAACCTTGGTTTATGCCTCTTCTCCAGGTAAAATCGACAACTTCCTCTTTCACCCCCTCAAATATTACGTGGAATCTCCACAGATGAGGACACACTGTGACTGAATTTCTCTCTGAATTTTCCTCAGTGTAACCTAAAACGTGGAAAAGAAAACTGTAGGGCCTTGGTGGACAACGTACAGGAGAAGATATTAGCATTTAATGGACTCTGAAGTCAGCTTAAGTCAGAATACAACTCTTCAATTTACTACCTTTGCGATTTGGAGCAAGTTGAGCCCTATACAGCCTTAACCTCAGCTTCCTCAATTAGGCGATGGAAATGTGAAATTTACTGCACTGAGTTGGATTAAATGAGACGCCACATGAAAAACGCTTTGAGCAGTTGGGCGGGACAACGGCGAACAAGTTCAACACCAAATCGTGTATTATATTGTTCTAATTTGACTAAGGCTTCACTTTAATTTATGTGTTATCTACTTTAACCTCAAAATACACTTACAATTCAGAAGACTTTTAACTTTTTAAAAGTTCTTTAATTTAGGCAGCATATCAAACTATTGACTTAATTTGGTTGGTTAATAATATTGTGAGGTGTTGCAAATGCTACAATTTGAATGCAAGTTTCAAAGAAATTTCAAGATGTGCACAATCTGAATCAGGTACAGTGTCTTGATGTGGTCGTGTGTGTTCACATCTATTGACAGAGGGATAAATGAGTTAAAGACATACCTTATTGCCTCTCTGGGAGACTTATATTGTATTAATATAAATATGTATTGTGTAACTGAAAGTCCAAAGAATGACAAAAACTTTAAAACATTATTATGAGGAATATTATATTTATTCAATAATATACTTAATAGATAAAGGAAAATACATTTAATATTAAAATTTAACTCAATTTCAAAATGGTTATGAAGAGAATACAGTTAAAAGTCATAACAGTAAAATTAATCGACCAGTTAAAACCCAGAACAAGCCATCTTCTTCTAACCTCTCAGTTCTCCCAACATTAAGAATGTCTCGTGAAGACCATGTCTATAGAAACCAACAATGAAGAGTGAGAGCATTACTCTCAGGACACCTTGATTTAGCATTAGTTATCTAAATATTTCAAGTGAAATCACGGTTGTTGTTGTTTTTTCCTAAGAAACAGGGTCTCAACATGTTGCCCAGGATGGCCTTGAACTCCTGGACTCAAGTGATCCTCCTCCCTCAGCCTCCCTAATACTTGGGACTAGAGGTGTATATCATGCCTGGCTGAAATCAGGGTTTAGGGGCTGCTATTTTCTACTTTGCTTATACAACTAGAATGATGAAGAAGTAAATGACTACCGTTTGCTTGCAACAGAACTACATCAAAGCAGAACAAGTCTTCCTGATTTTTTTCCTCAGATCATTCAGGCTACATCTTGAAATTTTCAAGTTGAGTACTATAAATCTGGCTTTTAAATTATATCAAAATGTATTTATGTGCAAATTTTATCTTGTTTCAATAACTTATAACATCTAGTCTACAAATACTCCGAACACTGCAAAATGGGGTCTGTGTATGTCGGCCACACGTGGCCATCAGTCTCACTCATACCCTTCCCTTAGCATATTCCATGTGGCTTTTTGTGATGGGAAATGCATCACTGCAGCAAGTAAGCTTTATTACTTCAGTAACTGGGTGAACTTTCGTTTTTTTCTATGAGTAAACAGAGCCTTTCTTTAAAGCAGAACATTGGCAGTTATTTTTAAAGTGGATTTGTTACATAAATTTGATCTGAAGTGCTCTAGGCATGTTTTGCGGACCCTCATGAAGAAAGCAAGCTTTGTGTTACTCCGTTTTATCCTTAGTCTCTTCAATTATAAAGACTGGTTGGGTGCAGTGGCTCACGCCTGTAATCACAGCACTTTGGGAGGCTGAGGCGAGAGGATTGCCTGAACTCGGGATTCGAGACCAGCTTGAGCAACATGGCAAGTCCTCAGCTCTACAATAAATCAAAAAATTAGCTGGGTGTGGTGCCGTATGCTTGTGGTTCCATCTACTTGGAAGGCTGAGGTGGAAGGATCGCCTGAACCCAGCAGGTCAAGGCTGTGGTGGCTGTGAGCGTTCTACCGCACTCCAGCCTGGGCAATAGAGTGAGACTCCTGCTAAATAAGTAAATAAATAAATAAATAAACGAACGAATGAAAATTATAGAGACTACCCACGAACCAAATGAGAGCTTGTGTGCACTGAAAGGTGCTTCTAAGAGTTTCTTTGTTTTTTAATCCTCTTTAAACTTGGAATCAACATTTAAAGATTAATCAAGATACTCATGTTCTAAGTTTCCCTGTCACCCCATTTACTCACAGGCAACTTGTGACCTTAGAACAAGACATAGAGAACAAGGTCTTTTCACAGTTACTTTAAAAAGAGGCCATCCTGTAAATATTTCAACAAACTATTTTCACACTAGCCCATTCGTTTCCCAGCCTTGTGGTTCGAAATAATAGGTTGATATTAACTACTTCTCTTGAGTCTTCATACAGTCAAGAAAGGAAAGAAGGTGGGAGACTGGTGGAGACAATGAATGTTCACATACATGCATACTCAGTGTTTCAGATGGCTTAGTAGATGCGCAATTACAAATAGGAGCCATATGGGTGTATTAAAGGGTAAAAATATGGGTCACGTTATATAGTACAGGTGGACACATCCCCATAAACACAGTCAGAACAGGTGATGTGGAGACCTGCAACTTTCATCTATGTGCAAACTTACCCAGTAAGACTCTCCTATCCCATACTTAAATGAAATTAAACCTTGTCAACCACAAAGTTTCAGCGTAAAGATCTTTGATGTCAAACACAGCATTCTGAAGCAAGTTTTTATGAACTTGGCATTTTGTAAATAACATTTATCTTCAAAGCATCAAACACAGTACACATTCCCAGGTAAATAGTAAGTGCTTAGGAACAACTGTGTTGAATTAATTTATGACTCTAAACATTCTTTCCTCTGAAATGTATTTTAACACTTTAATTGAATAGACCAATGCTTTATTGAGCTAATATCAAGGCACTTCCTATCCTTAAGTCAATTTTATATCAATTAAAATGACCTGTGTGACACAGGTAATTTGAGACAGTAAGTACATGTATAATACAGCAGCTCTATAAAGTGTGGTTTTGCATAGAATATTTGATTATAAAAATGAAGGCTACTTTGAAGCATTGCATATTACAGAAAAACATAGTATGTCCAAGCAGATGAATTTTAACTATGTAAACTTGACTTTTTTAAAAGAATTTTTTCCTACTACTAACCTAATAGTAAAGTTTATCCTCAAATAATAAAAAAATAACAAAATTAAACCATAGAGTAAAAATTGCTTCTAGTAATCATTGTTTAAACTTTTACATTTATTTTAAAATTATTCTATATCAGTTATGACCATTTTTAAAACAGATTTTTAAAATTTGAATTTGAATTTTAACAATAGTGAGGTATAGCAGTTAGGGACATAAGTTCTGGAGCATCCAAACTTGGTTCATATGCCAGCTTTGCTACTTACTAGTTGTGATATTGTGAAATATATATTTGGTCTTCTTCCAGTTTTCCTCTCAAACAGATCCTGAAATGGTGGGATGAAGCCAGAAGACCAGCCAAAGTCAGCCAAGACCAGAGAAGACCAAGATGGTGTTGAAAGCTACCTCCACTTGCCATTTTTGTTAATGCTAGAAGACACTCCCACCAGTGCTATGATAGTTTACAATTACCACAGCAACTCCTGGAAGTTACCATATATATAATATTATATATATATATATATATTTTTTTTTTTTTTTTTTCCAGTTGGAGTCTCGCTCTGTCACCCAGGCTGGAGTGCAGTGGCACACTCACGACCACCGCAGCCTCGACCTGCTGGACTCAGGTAATCCTTCCACTTCAACCTTCCAAGAAGTTGGAACTACAGGCATGCCTGGCTAATTTTTTTATTTATTGTAAAGAAGCGGTCTTACCAAGTTGCCCAGGCTGGTCTTGAACCCATGGGCTCAGGCAATACTCTAACTTGGGCCTCCCAAAGTGCTGGGATTACAGATTTGAGCCACCACACCAGGCTGATATTGAGAGGAATGAGTAGCTGAGATCTGTATCTATTCAACAGGAACTGCCAACTGGATTTTATATATACTTTTTATACTATTTAATGTTGATTAAAGTTTTATCTTCTACCTTTTTGTGCCATAAAGCATTTAAATAAATGAAATGCAAGCATTCTCAAATTTACATGGGAAAGCTAACTTTGTTTGGATATCTTACTGCAGCAAAATTTTGTTTGTTGTTTATGGAGGGTTCTTAGTTTTGAGAAAAAAAGAACACCTGCAAGAGGTCATTTTTTTTAAAAGGGCATAATAATTATAGCTTGGTTTTACATCTGTCTTTAAATGTCATTTCACAATAAAGTATTGCTTAAATGCCTTAAAAAATCTTAGCTTATTAAATAGCTAAGTTTAATAAGTTATAAAAAATTAAATGTTTATATTAAACATTTGAACCATCAGAAATTTTTATATTCTATAAATCAGGCAGAATTTGATGTAATTGAAAGGGTTTAGAACACACCAATGAACATCCTCATAGTCAATGCTCAAAAGATAGCCATTAGCCAGGCTCAGTGGCTCAAGCCTGTAATCCCAGCACTTTAGGAGGCTGAGATGAGGGGATTGTCTAAGCCCATGGGTTCAAGACCAGCCTGGGCAACTTGGTGAGACCTTGTTTCTACAATAAATCAAAAATTAGCTGGGCATGGTAGTATGTGCCTATAGTTCTGGCTACTTGGAAGACTGAGGTGGGAGGATCGCAGGAGCCCAGCAAGTTGATGTTGGGGTGGCCATGATCGTGCCACTGTACACCAGCCTGACCAACAGAGTGAGACTCCAACTCAAAAAAAAAAAAAAAAAAAAGTCATTGACTATGTGAATGAAATCAAGAAGAAAGTAATTATATACCCAACACATATGAGTGAGCTAGACAATAAATGTGTGAATAAGCCGGGCTCAGTGGCTCAGCCTGTAATCCCGCGCCTTTGGGAGGCTGAGGTGAGTGGATTGCCTGCGCCCGCAGGTTCGAGACCCACCTAGGCAGCGAGACCTCATCTCTACAATAAATCAAAAAATCAGCTGGGCGTGGCAGTGCATGCCTGTAATTCCAGCTACTTGGAAGGCTGAGGCAGAAGGATGGCCGGAGCCCAGCAGGTCGAGGCTGCGGTGGCCGGGAGCGGCCACTGCACTCCAGTCTGGGCGACAGAGTCAGACTCCAACTCCAAAAAAAAAAAAACCAAAAAAAAACACCATGTTCCTATGGGACTTTATGTCATCACTGTATGACAATCCTGCACATGGCAAAGGTTCAATATGGAATTAAACTAAGCTATTAATTATATAGACAAGGTAAAAAAAAGTCTAAATAAATAGTCTTTTTAAAAAGCAGCATTTTGTACTTCCAACTGGCAAAATAGTGGTTGCTCATCTACTTGGGAGATGGAAGAGTCAAGCTAGATCAAGAGGAAGGATGAAGTGCTTGTAGTTTGTTACTTGTTTATGTGAAATAAAATATTCATTCTCTTATTTAAAATGCCGCAAAGGATAGCTATGTGATTCTCACAGAAGTCAGGTCATTTCAGCTCTACCACTGCTATATCTGATTTATAGTTAAAAAATGGCTGGGTGTGGTGGCTCAGCCTGTAATCCCAGCACTTTGGGAGGCTTAGAAGAGAGGATTGCCTGAGGTTGGAGGTTTGAGACCAGCCTGGGCAACTTGGTGAGACCTCGTCTCTACAATAAATCACAAAAACTAGCCAGGCGAGGTGGTATACGTCTGTAGTTAAAGCTGCTTGGAAGGCTGAAGCGGAAGGATCGCCTGAGCCCAGCAGGTAGAGACTGTGGTGGCCATGAGCACACCACTGCACTCCAGCCTGGGTGACAAGAGTGAGACTCCAACTCAATAAATAAATAAATAAATAAATAAATAAATAAATAAATAAATAAATAAATAAATAAAGTTAAAAATATCTCATGCTAGTATGACATGTTGCACTTTCACATATATTATTTGAAAGGTAGCTATGGGCTGTGTATAAGACATGGTGCTCACTGAAGACACATTTTCAAAAGGTAATAAACGGGAAACTCTCTTTTACACTCAGATGGCAAAGATGGGGGAAGTTTATGGCAAACTAGAAATAAAAGAGGTGTGTAAATATCTTTCTTTTGGATTAATACCTATGCATGATGGAGGAAAGATAAAGCAAAGCAACTAAAACAAATCCAAAATGTACAGATGGTAGTCTTATGTAACATCATCTTCAGGATCATGCCAAGTAAAAATTCTTTTTTGTCATTCTGAATACTATTCTACTGAAAATTAGTCTGTCTCTTCTACCTTCACTCATAAGGAGAAAAATCCAGCTTGAAACTTCTGCTTAGTGGGAGCAAAGTTGATTCTTCAAATTCTTTAGATCGAAAGTTAGGAAAAAAGAAGAATTTGCCAAATTGTATTAAAGTATAGATTTTTATTTTTTTCTTCCACTAGTAGTCAATGTAACTCATTACTTCAAATGATATACTGATGAAGAACCAAAAACTCTTCATTTTATACTCCAGAAGTGCCATAAGTCATTCCCTTTTAATTATATTCACGTTACTGTTTAGTTCAATAAATCCTCAATAATACTATATTGCCTAGTCAAATATAAGCTCTATTTTTTGAAACAGCATTTTCTTTAACACTACCCAGGGGATATGAAAGAGAGTTCAGCATCTCCTAAAGGTTCCTGACATTTTCCCTAAGAGTCCCAGAGACATGAGAGAAAAGTACAAAAATTTCAAGCAAGCCAGGGAGGAGGGTTTTATAGAGGCTCTACTGGCCATCTGAGCAAAAATTCAGTGTACTCGCTCCAATTAATATTATAAGAAAAATATAACCATGTCCACCTACTACATGACTTCTTGATAAATATACTAGAACTTTTTTGTTTATAATCATAGCATTAAGATAGTGTTAGAGTATACTTTCACACAAACAGATAAAATATTCTGGCCTCTCATAAATGATCTTTTAGGCTCACAACTCCTCTGTCATTCTTCATCATCTAGCATTACAAAGATAAATCAGAAGTTTAAAAATGTATATAGTGTTCATCTTTTGCATTTCATAATTGTCTACAATCAACAACCTAAAGTGTATGTATATTGATTCAGAAGAAAAGATGATGTTGAGTTCCAATTTCTAATACTTTGCAATTCACATAAAACATGCAAACCCAGAGCTGACTTTTAAAAAACAACATAGTGGTAACCAATTTCAATCTGTTTATATATAGGTGACATGGAATTTTTATTCAATGTAAAATATGTAATTGGAATGACTGGAAGGCTATCTTTCTCTAGAAGAAGAAAGATAACTGAATAATGAAAATCAAAAGCATTTTAAAAATTTCTTCATTATTTATAACAGTATTGCTCATTTTAAAATTTCCATTGTCCCAATAATTCTATTTCTAGCAATAAATCCTAAGAAAACAATCATATATATGCAAAAAGACTTATGCATAGGCGCTCAGAGAGTAATTTCTAATGTTTACTGTGTTATTCTGGGTATAGTATTTTCTTCCTTTCTTTTTTCTTTTACATATTTTCTAAGTGTTTGACAATAAATCTGTATTACTGTGAAGTTAATGAATGGTTGTTATTTAATAATTTCCAGTCAGCTTTGATTAGATTTATGATGACTTAAATATTCAGTTCTTTCTCAGAAACTGATCCCTGAAAAATAACTGTACTTGTCTGTGTTCTGTATTTCATACTAGTGAATACTAATTTCATTGTCCATAGAAAATAATTCACTGCTGTGAACAAGACTTATATTTTGAGCATAAACTCAAACATTTGCCCCTTAAAAGTGGTAATTGTAATTATGGTATAAGAACTGTGGGTAAATTATTTCATTGCCTGTTAAATAGCCATTTGTTAAGTCTAGACAACAATCATAAATAGCCATTATTTATAAAGTTGCCATTCAAAGTACTTGGGGGAATTGTGCAATAGTCAGTGTGACTAACACCTCTTTGTACTCCCATACCGAGAGAGAGAGAGAGAGAACACACATGAAATTGGCAAAGATGCTAAATATAGACAAATCTGCTTTGAAAAAAACTAAGCCAAAATGAATGTCGTGTGCATGGCATCCATGTCACATGGCAGAGGCCTTATTCTGCTGACACTCTTTGTCTTGTGCCCACACAACCCCTCACACACACAAAAGGCCCCCAGGACAAAACTAGCCCACACTTCCTTCTCAACTTTCTCTCTCAATATTCCCCCATCACTAGCCCTGCACTGTCTAGCACTTCTGACATTCCTCTTTGAATCCTCAGCAAAGTTTTATCACCCTTAGGTAGGTCCAGGAAATATCTGACATTCATTTATTTTATTGAGGAATGTTTACTGAACTGTAACTTCTTGCATAAAGTGGGGCTAACAGTCAGCAAAAGAAACATACAAAAACATAGCTAATTGCAGATGTTGGTAAGGACAATGAAGGAAAAGATGAAAGTGCTAGGAAAGAAAATAACAGATCTGGGGTGAAGGCAGGGGTCCCAAACATCCTCTCTCCATTGGCGATGGACAAACTCCATTAATAATGAGACCCAGTGGATGAGAATAGCCACTCAGAATGGGAAGAAATGCCTTCCCTCAGAGGTGTGGGCACTGGCCCAGGGCAGATGGGGGTATGAGTCAATTCAGGAAGGGCAGGCCAGTGTTGGCTGGACCATGGTAAAGGGTAAAGGATGCCAGAGCCATATCAGTCTGTGGGCATCCAACAGAGGGACCAGCAACAGTGTGTGGGGCCCAGTTGTTATGATTATTAACAACAATAGCAATAGACAAAATCCATTAAGCACTTCTGATGGACCAGGCACATGCTAAGAACCTTACACACAATAATAGATTAATTCCTGACAATAGCCTTTTGAGGTAGGTATTATTAACTACCTGGGAAGTTAGCAACTTGTCTAAGGTAACACGACTTGTGAAAGACAGAGCTGGAAACCGGTGACTCTAGAGTCAGAACTCACTCTTTGGTGGACTGCCTCTCTTTCCAAGTTCATTACCACCAGAATTGTAGGGAAAGAAAAGGAGGCACTAGAAACACACACACACACACGAAACTGAGATTTATGTTCCTAGAAAGACAAATCTACCACATGACACTAAGCACCAAATCATTTGTGTCTAACACTCTAGAATAAGGACAAAGAAAATACACATAGCACGCTACAGTAGATATCCATGGTTTTTGTCTTCCTGATATTTCGTTTTCTTTTTTTCCCGATAAAAACAAGTTTTCCTTGGGATGCTACCCTCATTCACTCTCAGCCTTGGCAGTTTTGGGGGAGCAGACCCCACCCCTGGCTTCAGAGCCAGGCATAAATCCCTTTAAACCTAAGCTACTGGAACATCCCATACCCTTGGCCAGTACCTGGCTCAGGGTTGGTATATGATGGTGTACCAAGTTGATTCTAGAACTTTTCTGAATGACTGAGGAAGATGCAAACTTCCAGCTGCTGGTGTGTGCCCTTGCTCCATGTTGGATGACACTGCCTGAGAATAAAGGCAGTGCAAGACAAAAACATCTTCTCCTGAAGATGGAGAAATGGAATCCTTCTAAATCATTTAACACATGGGTTCAACCATGCTAGAAGCAAGATTTACTCCTGAGCTTTTCAGCTGAATGAACCAACAGATTTCCTTATTTCAGAGAAGTTATTTTGAGTTGAATTTTCCAACCAGAAGAGAATTGGTGTGAATCAGAGTCAGAGTAGACTGGATGGTTAGGAGGGTCAAAGTAAGGCCAGGACTAGCCAGAATGGCAGTAAGGTAGTCAGAAAAATCCTGGATTTTATGACCATTGAGAAAATCAAGAATTCAAGAGGTTAGAGAAAAACTGCTCTTCTTCCTTAGGGGCAGAAAGCCAACAAAGTGGACAGCAGAGCCTTGAAATGCAGATGCAAACAGCCAGCCATCAATACATTGTTACTGGCTGCACTAGGCACTTTGCTAGATGCAGGAATATGATAGTGAACAAGACATGGTCCCTTTCCCCCTTGAAGTTCAATGGCTACTCCAGAGGGCAAAGGAAGGAAGCACATGTAGGTTGTGGACCTACATCATAATTTACCTACACACACAACACAGTACATTAAAAGAAACACCTGATTAAAAAGCAGGGTCTTTGCTCTGTAGTTCGCACAGAAATATCTCCCACTGAACAGTGTAATGAATGGCTCAAATATACAGAGGTCAAAAGATAGAGAGAATGGAAAGATGAAAGATCAACAATAATAGTAGCAGAAAGACTTCGGAACTAGAACTGGCCAGGCATAATTCCAGCACTATGGGAGGCCAAGCCCAGGAATTACTGACCAGCCTGGGTAACATAGCAAGACCTTGTCTCTACAAAAAATAAAAATAAAAAAATTAGCCAGGTGTGGTGGTGCATACTTGTAGTAGTCCCAGCTACTCGGGAGGCTGAGGCAGAAGGATCACCTGAGTCCAGGAGGTCGAGGCTGAGGTGAGCTGTGATGTGCCACTGCAGTCCAGCCTAGACAGAGTGAGACTCCTACTCTAAAAAAAAAAAGGAACTAGAACTAAGGGAATCAATGTGGACTTTTGTCTATTTCCAGAAATGAAGATGCTCGAGAAAGAAATTGGTCCAGGAAACTGGGGACAGAATGTCAGCAGGAACACCACAGAGACAGCCAAATGAAAAATGCCTCCAGGTGCTACACAACAGCATGAGACTTGGGGACTTTTCCTAGTCTTTCCCACTTCCAGGTCCTCCAGCTGATCTCTCCTCCTGGTCAATTACTCTGTTGCCTTGGACCAAGTTTTTAATCCAGCTCCCTTTTCCATGGTGTTGGACATTAGTTGGTCTCCCAAACTCAGGAGCCAGGAGCCCAACCAAACCAAAAGCCCCTGGGCTGGGGTTTCCTACCTTCTTCTATGCCCCAGTCTTCAGGACTGGAACTTTTCTTCGGTTCCCGCTACTCTGCTTAGTTCTCACAGCTTCTCTCACCTCCATTCCTGAACACATGTGCAGAAGAGTCTTGTTTCTGAGCTCCTGAACTCTGCTCACCTGGCTGAGATGCTTCCTCTTTCTTTGGGTTGTCTGATGTGGAGGTTGCCTGAATTGCCCACGAGCTCATCAGTGCCTTCTCCCACCTCTTTACACCTCTCTTGTCTATCTTTTTAATCTTGAAGGACTGTTCTTTATTCGGTGTGTAGGCTTGTGGGATTTTTGCCCTACCTGCCATGAAGACTTATTTTCAGTCATATCATGGCAAATTTGATCCATTTTTGGCGAGGGGTGGATGACTGGAAGGTATGCATAGTATAATTAGCAATGCTCTTAAATTAACTGTTTAGTAAAACTGCATGTAATTCACCTACAGAGTTGTTTTGGTTCTTCTCAATTTTTACATCTACAAAAATCTCAACATAAAGACCCTATTTAGGTGTTGCTATTTTGAAACAACTTGCTCAACACAAATATGCCTATAAATTACTTCAGTTTTCCTTTACCTAGGGGCCTAAGCTGAGACTATTCTTAAACAAATTCACCAAGGAGCAAAAAACCAAAACCAAGTCAAACTCAATAATACCAGCTATACCAAATAGACTTGAGTACCAATTCTGCTTGATTGAGTATTCATTTAACCATCACTTTGATTCATTCATTCAACAATTATTTAATGAGTGTTTACTGTGTACCAGATAATGATTGAGGCCTTGGAGATACAGCACGAAACAAGAATTTTTCGGAACATTTCATATGTGTTGATTAGCAAACTACACTCTTCTTTGTAGAATCATCACTTGGTAAGTTTACCTTTTATCCTTTCCTGCTTTGATGACTTTGCCCAAGATACACTCTTAAAACGGCATGCTCACCTCAAGACTCATTTGTTCTTGAAGCACTCTTGCAACAGAAGCACTGAACAGTAATACTGAAATAAAACTATAAGCCAAACTAATTAAATCCATCAGTGATAAAGCAATGACAAAGAGAAGTTAAAAACACTTGCCCAAAGTTGCCCTAGTAATATCTGTGTTAGAACAAGTATTAAATATCTCGACTCTTAATCCAGTCTTCTTTCTTCTCTTGCACTGTCCAATATGGGAGCCACTAGCCCTGTGTGGTTACTTAAATTAGATTTAAAATTAAAAAATCCAGCCGGGCTCGGTGGCTCAGCCTGTAATCCCGTGCCTTTGGGAGGCTGAGGTGAGTGGATTGCCTGAGCCCGCGGGTTCGAGACCCGCCTGGGCAGTGAGACCTCATCTCTACAATAAATCAAAAAATCAGCCAGGGTGGTAGCACATGCCTGTAGTTCCAGCTACTCGGAAGGCTGAGGCAGAAGGATCGCCGGAGCCCAGGAGGTCGAGGCTGCGGTGGCTGGGAGCAGCCACTGCACTCCAGTCTGGGCGACAGAGTGAGACTCCAACTCAAAAAAAAAAAAATTAAATTAAATTAAATTAAAAAATCCAGTTCCTCCACTGCACTAGCTATATATCAAGTGCCTGGCAGCCACATAAAGTAATGGCTGTCATACTGGACAGCAAAGAAAATAGACTAACTCCAACATTGCAGAAAGTTCTCTTGGACAGTGATGTGGGGTCAAAACTCAGTGTTTGCATTGTTCTTAGTGTTTCTCAAACTTTAATATGCACAGTATTTACCTGGGGATGCTTTTAAAATGCTGATTCTGATCTAGCAGGTAGGGGGTGGGGGCCTGAGATTCTACAATCCTAATAAACCTCAAGCAAGCCGGGCTTGGTGGCTCAGCCTGTAATCCTGCGCCTTTGGGAGGCTGAGGTGAGTGGATTGCCTGAGCCCGCGGGTTCGAGACCCACCTGGCCAACTTGGCAAGACCTCATCTCTATAATAAATAAAAAAATTATTAGCCAGGCGTGGTAGCGCGCGCCTGTAGTTCCAGCTACTTGGAAGGCTGAGGCGGAAGGATCGCCGGAGCCCAGCAGGTCGAGGCTGCGGTGGCCAGGAGCGGCCATACACTCGTCTGGGCGACAGAGTGAGACTCCAACTCAAAAAAAAAAAAAAAGCAAAAAAACTCAAGCAGCACAGTGGCTACTGGTCTGAGAACCACACCTAGAGTGTGGAGTACCAAGACTCTAGCTCGTTCTTTTGCCCTTTTCTGAACTCTTACCAGAGTAACTACTTAAGATTTGATGCCCTCATAGTTCAGTATGTATTTTTTGTTTTTTACTGTCTTCCCAATTAGGTCTTAAGCTCCTTAAGATAGAACACCACGTCACATCTTATTGCTCTTCACATCCCTAATAATGAATAGCACCAGGTAGAGATCACCTTACCACCTGGGTGGTAAATTTTTCAGTCTTTTATTTTATTGTTTTTGAGTTGGAGTCTCACTCTTATTGTCCAGGTTGGAGTGCAGTGGCACACTCACAGTCACCACAGCCTTGACCTGCTGGGCTTAGGCGATTCTTCCCTCTCAGTCTTCCAAGTAGCTGGAACTACAGATGCATGCCACCGCACCAGGATAGTGTGTGTGTGTGTGTGTGTGTGTGTGTGTGTGTGTGTGTGTGTGTGTGTGTGATTTATTTTAGAAACAAGATCTCCCCAAGTTGCCCAGCTGGTCTCAAACCCTTTGGGCTCAAGCAGTCCTCTAACCTCAGCCTCAAAGTGCTGGGGTTACAGGCTAAGCCACCGCATCCAGCTATTTTCGTCTTTAAGTGCATTATATGTGGTGTACTTTGTTGCAACTGGCTGTGGTGTGATACATAAATACAATTTTTCTTCTTTTTCTCCTCCTCCTCCTCCTTTTTAAAAGCCATTAGGTCTTTAGTCTAACCATTTATTGCCTTAGATTTCCCAAATCTCATCACTGTACTATCTCAACTTCAAGGAAAAACACGGAAAGTAGTTCTATTTCATGGTTTGAAAATGAATTTATACACTTGACTATAGCATATATTTCAAATAATTTAAGAAATAGCTGAAACAATATATTTGATGGCTGAAGGAATGCTAATATTTTGAGAGTACAAAAAGTGAACAACAAAGTTCTGTCTTTAAGTTAGAAAATGACTAAAATATTAAAAAAAATAACACAACAAGAAACTTTAACTGTGTCCTTATATTAATGAGACTTTTTACATCCTACCCTGAAAGAGCAACAGCTCTTTTGGAATGGAACAGCTGACAGTCGTCTGGTGTGAGCAGCCCCCTTTATGATTCTTATGACATCTTTCCATCAGCAATTTCCTATTTTTCTAAAAATCTCAGTGATTACTGAGTTTTATACTCAGTTATTACAAACTTTGCAGTTTAAGAGATAAGTCATTCTTGTATTTTATTTTATTTTAGTTTTTTGAGTTGGAGTCTCACTCTGTTGCCCAGACTGGAGTGCAGTGGCCGCTCCTGGCCACCGCAGCCTCGACCTGCTGGGCTCCGGTGATCCTTCCACCTCAGCCTTCCAAGTAGCTGGAACTACAGGCGCACGCTACCACACCCGGCTGATTTTTTTTGATTTATTGTAGAGATGAGGTCTCGCCAAGTTGCCCAGGCAGGTCTCGAACCCGCGGGCTCGGGCAATCCACTCACCTCAGTCACCCAAAGTGCGGGATTACAGGCTGAACCACCGAGCCCGGCTTCATTTTTGTATTTTAAAAAGTCGTATATTTACGCATTAAGTTAAAAAAATAAGTCCTTTGTGCTTTCTTAAATGTAGTCCTTACAAAACAACAAGAAAAAAAAGTTTTATTAATGCACAAGACTGAAAGAAATGTCAAGCATGCTAGGTTCTGGTTTTCATCTTGAACTTCAGAGAAGGCTAAGGAAGCAATGGAACAGAGCCCTTTAATTACAATCCAATGTCCAAGAGAATACTTGATGTCTCTCCCAGCGGGCATTCTAGGCACTGTGAGAAGAAAATCAGCTGTGATTAGTACAACATAGAATCATTCCACCTTGTTGGGTTAATCAAGGATTATGCTCCGTGTACATTAGGAACCGCCCTGGTTTTGTTTAAGATGATGTTTGACACATTAAAAAAATGAAAGTGTTCTGAGAATTAAATCAATAGTGTTATTAATGCTACATAAACCAAGTTTGCACTAAGATTCCTCAAACTCCCATTTCCTTTTGGAAAGGATAACTAAATGACAGCATTCCCCCAGACCCCACCCTCCAGAGGAGAATAGGCGCTCTGGAAAGATGGTCGCAGTATAATGGTTCATAGCTTGGGTCTCGAGTGGCTAACTGAATACAAATTCTCCACTACTCATCATGTTGGCCTTAGGAAAATTAACTATCTCTTCAAGATTCAATTTCTTCATCTGTGAAATGGGAATGCAAGTAGAGTTGTTGGGAGCATTAAATGCAATACTGACCATATGGCCCTTAACACAGTAAAAAAGTATTTAGCACACAGTAAGCTTTAAGTGAAAGCTAATTTTTTTATTATATCTGAAAGAGTTTTATTATAGTGGCCATGAGATATTTTCTTCCATCAAGAGCTCTTAAGAGCCGGGCTCAGGGGCTCAGCCTGTAATCACGTGCCTTTGGGAGGCTGAGGTGAGTGGATTGCCTGAGCCCACGGGTTCAAGACCCGCCTGGGCAGGCGAGACCTCATCTCTACAATAAATCAAAAAATTAGCTGGGCGTGGTAGTATGCGCCTGTAATTCCGGTTACTTGGAAGGCTGAGGCGGAAGGATCGCTGGAGTCCAGCAGGTCGAGGCTGCAGTGGCCAGGAGCAGCCACTGCACTCCAGTCTGGGCGACAGAGTGAGACTCCAACTCAAAAAACAAAAAAAGCTCTTAAGATCCCCTACTTTATATTTCCATTTAGAAATATTTCCTTAATATAAACAAGAAATCTATTAATAAGAAGAGTAAATCAGGTATTTTTTAAAACAAGTATATTAGCTACCCACCTGGAATTGCTCTATAGCCCCAATTCAGAGATAAAATAATTGAAAGAATTGACATGCAATTTCAAGAAATATATTAATATACATGGTTGGGCGCAGTGACTCACACCTATATTCCCAGCACTTTGGAAAACTGAAGTGGGAGGAATGCTTGAGCCAGGTGATCAAGACCAGCCTGGGCAACACAGCAAGACTTTGTCTCTAAAAAAAAAAAAAAAAAAAAAAAAAAAAATTTAGCTGGGCATGGTGATGCATGCCTGTAGTCCCAGCTACTTGGAAGACTGAGGCAGAAGGGATGGGATCGCCTGAGCTCAGGAAGTCAAGTCAAGGCTATGTGGTAAGCCATGATCATGCCACTGTATTTCAGCCTGGGTGACAGAGAGAGATCCCAACTTGAAAGAGAGAGAGAGAGAGAGAGAGAGAGAGAGAGAAAGATTATGAATACAGTCAGTAATATAAGATATATTCTTCTAGAAGAAATCTTTAAGGCATCGGTTGCTGAAGTGAGGTCCAGATAGCTCAGAACAAAACAGAAGTTGGTGATGATATGTATACTTTATATTTAAGTATAAAGAAAACAATTATTCAAGTCACAAAAACTTGTTTTTGTCCTCAGTTATCCAGTTTGGTTGTTTTCTCTGCAAAATGTTCATGCCAACTCCACTCTCTTATTAAGCCCAGAACAGTTTCCTCATCAGAGTCAAGAGACAGTGTTCTCAATGACACCCCCAAAGGCCCACCAGGAGCCCGTCACCAGTCAAAGGGCTTGTGTATCAGCAGAGGAGGGTGAGAAAGGATCAGTTGTGCCCATTCTCCACATGAGTTGACCTTTCCCTCCAGGTGTGGCAGTGGGCGTGTTTACATTGAAGGTCATGTTTATGACAGAGCAAGCCAATAACGGGATCCACACTCCCCTCCAGGGTTTAGGGAACCTCCAGTCAGGAAGAGAAACAGGCTCAAAACTTCTCTTTTCTGCAGTTCTTTTATGTCTACAAAGTCACACTAGAACTCACTTGGACACCATCCTCAGGAGCCTAGCACAATTACTTTATCTTACCAAGAAAATGAGGCTCTGAGAGGAAGATAGTTTGCTCAGGAAATTTCAGTTGCCTAGTAAGTGCGGAGCTAGAAGCTACTCCCACATCCTTCCAAGGGCAAAGTGTGAAAATAGAGACAAGGGGATAGAAATGCCAAGAGCTTGGATGGGACAGTGCCAGATTTCACCAAGAGGGCCCTGGTTTGTTTTTTTTATGCTGTCAAAAAAGTAAGGTTATAAAATTAGAGCTTTTACACAATTTAAAAAATAATATCAAATATTTACTTTTAATTTAAACTTTTAAATTTGTTTGAAAAATGTTTTAATAGTGTTTTCTTCTTCCTAGCCAGGATCTAATCTAAACAAGGTTGTGCATATGAAGGCCAGGTGTGGTGGCCCACACCTTGTAATCCCAACACTTTTGGAGGCTGAAGTGGGAGGATTGCTTGAAGTCAGGAGTTTGAATCCAGTCTGGGCAACATAGCAAGGCCCCATCTCTATAAAAAGTAAAAATAAGTATTAGCCAGGAGTGGTGGCATATGTCTGTAGTCCCAGCTGCCCTCAGTGGAGGCTGAGATAGGAGGATCACTTGAGCCCAAGAGGTTGAGGCTGCAGTGAGCCATGATAGCGCCACTGTACTCCAGCCTGGGTGGCAGAGTGAGAACCTGTCTAAAAAAAGTTATATGTTGCATTTGGTTGCTAAGTCTCTTTAGTCTTTTTACTCTAGAGTTTTTCTTTTAATGACATTGACTTTTTTTTAAGAATCAGGACAGTTGTTTTGTAGAAGGACCCACATTCAGGATTTGGTTATTTCTTTGTGTTATCTTAATATATACTGCTAACTCCTTCCTATGGCCTAAATGGTTGTGTACCCCCAAAAGTCATATGTTGAAATCTAATCACCAGTATGATGGTATTAGGAGGCAAGGGCTTTGGAGGTGATTAGGCCATGAGGGCAGAGCCTTCATGAATGAGCTTAGTGCCCATTTAGGCCTCAGGGGACTGCATTGCCACTTCTACCATGTGAGGATACAGTGAGAATATGTGATCTATGAACCAGAAAGCAGGCCCTTACCAGACACTAAATCTGCCAATGACTTAATCTTGGATTTCCAGCTTTCAGAACAGTGAGAAATAAATTTCTGTTGTTTATAAGCCACCCAGTCTAAGGTACTTCATTATAACAGCCTGAATGAACTAAGACACCCCTCTATTTCCTGTAAACTGTATAAGTCTTGCTTAGATTCAGGTTGAGTTGTTCCTGGAAATAATATTTCACTGGTAACGCTGTGTATAGTTGACCCTTGAACAAAGCAGGAGTTAGAAACACTGACCCTCTGAGCAGTGGAAAATTCATTTGTAACTTTGTTTTTTGTTTTTTTTTTGAAATGAGATCTTGCTACATTGCCCAAACTGGACTTACATTTCTGGGTTCAAGCAATTCTCCTACCTGAATAGCAGGGACTACAGGTACTCACCACCATGTCTGGCTTCATTTATACCTTTTTTTTTTTTTGAGTTGGAGTCTCACTCTGTCACCCAGGCTGGAGTGCCATGGCATGCTCACAGCCACCCCAGCATCGATTTGCTGGGCTCAGGCGATCCTTCCGCTTTAGCCTTTCAAGTAGCCAGAACTACAGGCACACGCTATCACACCTAGCTAATTTTTTATTTATTGTAGAGACGAGGTCTTGCCAAGTTGCCCGAGCTGGTCTCGAAACTGCAGGCTCAGGCAATCCACTTGCCTTTGCCTCCCAAAGTGCTGGGATTACAGGCTAAGCCGCCGAGCCCAGCCCATAAATAACTTTTTTTTTTTTGAGTTGGAGTCTCACTCTGTTGCCCAGACTGGAGTGCAATGGCCACTCCCGGCCACCGCAGCCTTGACCTGCTGGGCTCCCGCGATCCTTCCACCTCAGCCTTCTGAGTAGCCGGAATTACAGGAACGCGCTACCACGCCCGGCTGATTTTTTGATTTATTGTAGAGATAAGGTCTTGCTGCCCAGGCGGGGGGGCTCAGGCAATCCACTCACCTCAGCCTCCCAAAGGCGCGGGATTACAGGCTGAGCCACCGAGCCCGGCTCATTAATAACTTTTAACTCCCCTCAAGCTTAACTGATAACCTATTGTTAACCAGAAGCCTTACTGATAACATAAATAGTTGACTAACACATATTGTGTGTGTTGTATGTATTATATCTTATATTCTTACAATAAAGGAAGTTAGAGAAAAGAAAATGTTATTAAGAAAGTAACAAGGAAAAGAAAATACATTTACCATTCGTTAAGTGGAAGTGGATCATCATAAAGGTCTTCATCCACATCATCTTCACATTGAGTAGGTTAAGGAAGAAGAGGAAAAGAAGGGACTAGCCTTGCTAACTCACTGGTAGCAGAGATGGAAGAAAATCCATGTGTAAGTGGACCTGCCCAGTTCAAATCCATGTTGGTCAAGGATCAATTGCACTTCACACTTGTGTCACATCAGTGAACATATCAGGTTGCTTCAGTATCACTGAATTTAAGAATAATAACTAGATTATGTCGGTGAGCAGCAGATTCTCCATTATAAAGGTATTTTTTAGGGTTTGGTACATGTAATTACATATTATATGCAGTTTTTTTGGTACTGTGTGAATATACTATTCCTCAACAACTTTTCCAATTTTTGCAGCTAATTTTTATGTTACTGTCTATCAGCAATACTATTTTTAAAAAATCCTCCTGCAACATTCAGAATTTGGTCTGGGACTCTGGTGAGACAAAATCCTCCCTACTCCCATCCCATGCCCGATGGGACATTTATGGACCTAACCTCAGACCTGTAAAGGTATGTCAAGGAAAAGATAGTGAGCTTTATCCTGCACAGGACAAGAGAGAGATCCATCAGGAAGAATAGGAACAGAATTTACTCTCTCCCCAAAACTCTAAGAATAAGGCTAGCCATCTGGTAAAGCTAGTTAGGATTTTTCAAATTTTTATTTTTTAGTTTATCAAAGTAATATAGATGCATATGTTTTTAAGGGCAAAACAGTGAGTGCCAAAAGGCTTGCAACAGAAATGGGAGGTCACCTGGCTGTCAAAGTTTCTTCCAATATGTGCCTCCATATTTCTAGATAATATGTGGAGACTGCTATGCTTGATTTTAAAATGTGCGTCATTCTGACTTCCTGTTCTCATGGATGAAGATTAGCTGTTTTTCCTTTTTCTTGCTTGGGAGAAGGAGTGGAAAGAGCTCTGAGGGCCTCCAAGCTGAATCTTAACAGCACCTAGCAAGCACATATTTAGCAGGCCCATAAAATAACTTGTTGAATGTGTTATCAGATGAAAGACACAGCCATCTGAGTGCACAAAGCTCCCTGCATTCTGCAGATTCTCACGGTAAGGTATCACTGAGCAGCATGGAAGACAAATATATCACTTCCCAAAGTCACATGCATTCAACTGGTGATTCATATCTTGTTTTAGTACATTTTTGGAAAACAATAAAACTCAACACATTAAAATTTTTAAAAGGAAGCCTGTTTTGAAACTTTGAATAACGAAGTAAAATAAATAAATAAATAAACTACAGCAAAAAGATCTTTTTCCCAAGTAACTTTTTAATCAGCAATAGAGAAAAGATGAATTTAAATGCAAGAAAGTAATCTTTTAGTAACACTGATGAGCAAACAAGTCTGAAAACATACAGAAGACCTTCCCTGGAGTCATATAGGCAGGACTCAGTCATTCGCCTTGTAGAATTTCAAAGGTTGATGCCAAGCCAAAAAAAAAAAAAAAGGATGTATAAATTATGAATATTCTGAAAAGACTCCCACCTCATTAATATGTCTCAAAACACATTGCTTAAGGGCAAAGTTAATTAAATCACAGTCCACATACATTTGAAATGGACTGGTAATCAATCACAGACAAAATTATGTTATATAGAGACAAAATGAGAATGGTGGATATAAATAAAGTTAAATGGAAACAGATTCATACAATGGAAGGAACTTTTCACCTGACTTGATGCTGACTCGATGCTGTCTGGCTTTTGGTGATATTTGAGGCAAAATGAGGAAAGAATTATATGTTCTTCTTCACTTGGAACCTTTTAAAAGTGAGTCTTCCATTGAGTACTCAAAAATTTCTTAAGCTGATTTCAGTGTCCATACAACTCTCAAATTTATTGACTGAATTATGTAGTTCTGTGGATTTTTCCAAGACCTTCATATTTGTTTTGTTGTCTTTGGGCCTTTCATTTTCATTGTATTTCAATGATTTTGCAAGAAAGAAATTTGAACCAGACTTTCTGATTACTTGTCAATCATTCTGACAAAACAATCCTAAGTTTTTGTTTGTTTTGAAGTAGCTGCAAATTCCAAGTATTTATGTATTCTTACTAACATAGGCACAATGTAGAGGAGATGTGAAGTTGCTTTCTGTAGCTGGAATAACCTCTGTTCTTGTAATGTTACTGCCCTGTTATATCTAGCTCCTATTACACAGAATATTAGAATGGGAAGGGTTGGAGATGAGCTACTCACACCTTCACCTGAGGTATTTTCCTAGCAATTACTCATAAGAGGAAGTGGTGTATGGTGCAATAAAGGTTTGGAAGTCAGACAGATCCAATAACCTTGGTATATGACCTAAAAATCTTGTTATTTTGTTGTTTTTAGCATCAGAGCCTCACTCTATTGCCAAGGTTAAAATACAGTGGTGCAATCATGGCTCACTGCAGCCTTGAATGTCTAGGCTCAAGTGATTCTCCTGCCTCAGCCTCCAGAGTAGCTAGGACTATAAGAGCATGCCACTATGCTCAGCTAATTTCTTTTTTAAATTTCTTCTGTAGATTTGGGGTCTCTCTATGTTGCCCAGGCTGGTCTCAAACTCCTGGTCTCAAGCAATCCTTCCACCTTCACCTCCCAAAGTGCTGGGATTACAGGCATGAGCCACTGCATTCAAGTACCTAAAATTTTTGAATTTCAGTTTATTCATCTGTAAACAAAGCTAACAACGGGTCCCCATAAGGTTCTTAGGCAAATTATGGTGATATAACAGATATACTAGAGCCAGCAGTGCAATGCCATGGATAAATCCCCAGGACTTGGAGTTGGAGCTGAAATCAGCTGGGCTTCTATCCCAGCTTTTTCTTCTCATGGCCGTATATCTCTGGTGGACAGCTTACTTATCTGTTCTAGGACCCAGTTTCCCTATCCATGAAATGGGAGAAAATAATAATACTTAATTCATGATGCAAACCTGATTTGCATCAGAAGATTCTATGATTTGGTTTAAGGAGAGTGAGCACTTGTGTGGCTTCCAGTTTTCTATATTAAAGTCACCAATCCCCATGGAAAGCTGGAATAAAAGCATTGGAGGCAACATTAATGAATATGCACCCCTTCCAGTGTTCCTCATTCCCAGGCATGTACGGTATCGAGTTGCTGATGCTTGACCAGGAGTAAGAATGTGCATCAGACAAGCTACAGCACAATCCACACCAAAGGGGTTTGTGTGAATACAAAATAAAAAGTAAAGGGAACATGAGGGGAAAACAAAGGTTAAAATACCCACTGTTAAGCTTGTCTTGACATAGTCTCCTGAGCCCTGTGCACAGCTCTTGGGTTAGGGCTTACAGCAACTCAAAGCCACATGTCCTTCAGCTCCAGGACCACGGAGCACCTGCCCCCAGCCCCACCGCCTATGGACAGCTCCACCTGGATGACTCAGAGGCACCACACACTCCCCACCTCTAGACCACACAAGGCTCCTCCCAATGTTGCCTAAACCTGAAACCTGCAAGTCTCCATGGACTCTTCCCTCTCTTCCCTCCTTTCTGTAATAAACCTTTCACTTATCTCCCCAGTCTGGTTCCACTTCCTCTAATCTATCCATTCTCCAGACTGCTGCCACAGAGTATCACCTACAGGATACAATCTGAACTCCTCCTTAGCAAAGCATCAAAGGGCATCATTATCTGGCCCCAGCCTACCAGTCTGACCTGAGCTTTCAACACTCTTCCCTTGAAATTTGCATTCCGGCAACATCTAATTACCTGCGAGGTCCTTGAACCTATCCTGCTTTAGGGGCCTCCCTGCCTTGCAGACACTCTTCCCTCTGCACCATGCTGACAACTTGGGAAACTTCTACTCATCCTTCTAGCCTAAGCTCAAGGAGTAGCTCTGCTCTGATTCTTTCTTCACACCTCTGCACATACTAAGTATGTGTCTGTCTACCTCATAGGATGGTGATTGTTCACAATTTCTGACTTTGCATCCACTTTTAACCACCTTGAAATCGGGGACAAAATACTTTCTCTTCCTGCCTTCCAGCCTGGCACATAGTAGCTCATCCATATAAAAATTTGTTGACTAAATGACTAAACTTTAAAAGGAGGAAAAGACCTGGTGAGGTGGTTCATGCCTCTAATCCCAGAACTTTGGGAGGCTAACGTGGGAGGATTGTTTGAGCCCAGGAGTTCCAGACCAGCCTGGGTAACATAGCGGGACCCTATCTCTATTAAAAAAGGAAAGAAAGAAAGAAAGAAAGAAAGAAAGAAAGAAGAAGGAAGAAGGAAGGAAGGAAGGAAGGAAGGAAGGAAGGAAGGAAGGAAGGAAGGAGAGAGAGAGAGAGAGAGAGAAAGAAAGAAAGAAAGAAAGAAAGATTAGCTGGGTGTGGTGGCATGCTTTGTAGTACACAGGCTGAGGTTGGAAGGATCACCTGAGATTAGGAGTTTGAGCCATGATTGCGCCACTGCACTATAGACTGGGCAACAGAGTGAGACCCTGACTCAAAAATTAAAAAAAATTTTTTTTAAATAAATAAACAAAATGAAGAAAAGAGGAAGCAATATCATTTGGTTAAAAGCAAGAAGGTTAAAGGAATTCACTGGAAACATTAGTTTATGTAATGGAGGAGAAGGGGTGACCTGCATGGCAGTATTCTGTATCAATTTATCCTTTCTTTGAAACTGCCAATGAAAAATTCAGTTTCACAAATGTACTATGGGGCAAAGAAGCACAGTGGTATTTTTTTTTAAACTCTATGATACTACCTGAATTTACAGAGTTTTTCAACTGATACTCAAATTTACCTAGAATATTTCCAACCCTCTTCTGACTAACAAAACAACAAATGAACAAAAACAACAACAAAAACAAAAAACACTACAAAAACATAGAACCAATAAGGCAACAGAGATTTGACTCTAACTTAGCTTTGAGAACATGCGGCATTACTCTCAAAGCCCGTCTGTAAAGTAGGAGACATTATGGAACTGTCAAGAGGGTTTCTGTTTTTTGGCATCCCTTGACGAAAGGGTACACACAGACCATGGCTCAAGTGCTAGGATTGAACTCTCAAATCCTCAAGTTTTTGAGTGTTTGGTTAATTGCAATCATTTACTTTCCTTGGGAATTAATAGAAACCATCTGCTTAATGATAAAGCTGAGCTCTGCAATTATTTGAGGAAAAATGTGCCACAGTCAGCATAAAAAAGCCTTATTGAGGAAGCCTGCTAGACATATGTATTTTTTATAATTAAAGCCAATTGCATTCATTAATTTAAAAATGCTGTTGTGATCAGCTGCCTCCCTTTTTTATTTATCAGCACCACCCTGGTTAATATGCACCTATGCAACCTTCAATTTTAAACTTACAGTGGGTTAAATAACTATAATTGTACAGATGGCTGTGATCACACATCAGAATGTTGAGGCGATCATGAGAAACAATAAAGATGGAGAAATACGTGTCTACTGTGGACCACATATCTGCTTTCTGGGTCTCATACCTATGTGTGGCAGAGCTATCTTCCTTACCCGGCAAACAGGAAAATGGTTATGAACACGCCAAATAAACAGCCTTTGAACTGGTCCTCTCTCAGAGCTCCTGGTGATCCTAACTGCAGCTCTGCCCACAAATGTGGGCAGAGAGAAAAACAGGCAGCTTTTGTTACACAGCAGCCTGCAGAATGAGACGAGCCAACAGTGTCCCCTCTGAATGGCTGTAAATATTGATCCACCTGTAAAGAATAAGAGTGCCATCCCTGAATGATGGCAAATAAATAAAGGAGGAGGAGAGCAGAGGAAAGAGAAACACACGCGTCAGGGACGACAGCTTGAAGCTAGCCGCTTCTGTGTGTGTGTGTGGCCCAAGGGAGGAGGAGCTGTTTATTTGGATATCCTCCCTTCTGAAAAGGTCAGCTGTTTGCTTCTGAATGGGTCCAATACTAGAGCCCAGTTAATTTCATAAGCAGACAGCATATGGTGATGAATCAACTTAATGAAGGATTTAAGTTTTTTTTTTTTAGGATTTAAAATTTTTAAAGTCACTTGCCAAGCTATTTCTATAATGTTTAAACTAATCACCATGACAGTCCTTAACAGCATGGCATGGAAGTTAAGAAGATGGATTTTGTAAAGTATGACAGATGTGGATAGAAAGTCTCCATTACCCCATTCACTACTTGTACACATTCGAGAAAGTTGTTTAATGCCACTCCACCTTAGTTTCTATTTCTGTAAAATGGAGGAATAATCATTTCTACCATAGAGAGTTGTGGGAACTAAATAAGATAATGTGCTTAATCCAGAGCCTGGAACAAAGCAAGTGCTCCACAAAGGTGTGTGTGGTATTTATTATTTTTATTCTTATTATCATTATGGCCAAAGTCATAGCTTGAACTACCGAGAAGTCTCAGGAGTCACCAACAGAGGTCCCACCGCCAGGAAGAAGGCACCTCCTCTCTATTTTCAAAAGGGACTTGCAGGAGGAAGGTAGGACTTGGGTATAGGTGGGTGTGAGTAGGATCCGCAAGCACCACTCGTATCAGGAATGCATAGAAGACTCTGTCTTAAATTTGAGTAAACACAGTAAGATTTCTGGCAAATATGGAAGCAGTCTCTCAGAATATGAATATTTGTATGTCATCTTCAGGTTCTTTAAAAAAAAATTTTTCCAAATAATAAGTCCATTGTATTGTGTTACTGAAAGGCAGATGGGCTCCAGAATAGGGGGGATCTGGGTGTCTCGCCAACTCCATCATTTACCAGCTATGCCCTCTTGGGCAACTTACTAAGTTTCAGTTTCTTCATCTGTAAATTACAGGTAATATCAGGCCATCTGAATGTGATACACTCAGTGGCACCATAGCATGGTGGTTAAGACAGTGTCATGTAGGGTTGGACCACCTGGGTTCAAGCCTGATTCTGCCACTCATTCTGGGTGATGTAGGGCAAATCACTGAATATCTGCCTCAATTTCCTCCTTCAAAAAATGGAGATGATAAAAACACCCATCAAGCTGTGGTGACATTAAGTAAGCTGATACCATAAAGAATTCATTTTCTTTATTGTGAAGATGAAAAAAGATTATGCACATAAGCCTTGCATATGTTAAATGTTCATTACATAGTACCCATTATTCTTATTGTAAAGAAATTAGAAAGTACAACTGAACAAAAAAGACAAAAAAATTTCAAAGTGAAAACTTTTAGAATTAAGTAAAGCCCTATAAAATTGACAAAAGTGGTAGTTGGAAAAAGACTATTTCTAAGAAAACTGGAAATTTATGTCTCTATCTTTTTAAAAGGAGGCTGGAATAGGACACAATATGTTCCAAAGGTTGGTGATGATTTATTTTTTGAGACAGGATCTCTCTCTGACATTTAGGATGGAGTGCAGTGATGCAATCATAGCACATGACAATCTTGAACTCCTGGGCTCAAGGAAGCCTCCTTCCTCAGCCTCTCAAATAGCTGACTATAGGTGTGTGCCATCGAACTTGGCTAATTTTTGTTGTGTTGTTGTTGTTGTTTTTGAAAAAACAGGGTCTTGCTATGTTGCCCAGGCTGGTCTCGAGCTCCTGGCCTCAAGCAGCCCTCCCACTTCAGTTTTCTAAGGTGTTGGGATTACAGGTGTGAGCCATGGTGCCTGGTCTAGATGACTTCTATGTTTTCCTTCTAGACTCATTCACAGTTCACAGGTTATTCGAATGAGGAACTAGAAACCCATGAGAAAGAAAAGCATCACACGAGGTGAGGCAAATTCCTATTAGGAAAAAGGAAGTTTCAAGTTTAAAAGAGACTTTCAGCCAAACCCAAGAGAATAAAGGGAGTGAATTTGCTAATGCCAACAAAGCCAAGCTCCATTCATGGTGGAGGTTGTAAAACACAGAACTTTTTCACTAAAACTTAGGCTCAAGTTCCCTTCACCAACTCTTTCCCTAAGGTACTAGGCAATAAGATGAAAATTCCTCTAGTTTAAATAAAACAAAATGAGCCGGCTCGGTGGCTCAGCCTGTAATCCCGCACTTTGGGAGGCTGAGGTGAGTGGATTGCCTGAGCCCGTGGGTTCGAGACCTACCTGGGCAACTTGGCAAGACCTCATCTCTACAATAAATAAAAAAATCAGCCGGGCATGGTAGTGTGTGCCTGTAATTCTGGCTACTCGGAAGGCTGAGGCGGAAGGATCGCCGGAGCCCAGTGGGTCGAGGCTGCAGTAGCCGGGAGCGGCCACTGCACTCCAGTCTGGTTGACAGAGTGAGACTCCAACTCAAAAAATAAAAAATAAACCAAAATGGACTCGGAATGGTTTTTTGTTATGCAAGTGCTTTACTAGGTAGTACAATATGGACACTTAGATAGGATAGCCTAGTTAAATGTGGCTTTGGGTAGTTAAAAAAAACAAAAACAAAAACAAATTTCACATTGCTTTAGAATACATAAATTCTGTTAGAATACAGAGGAAAATGAAATGAGTGTAGCCTAATTATTTTTTGGAATAAATCATATTATTGTATTTGTATATGTAGAAAACAATCAGCTTCATGTGGGAGTATAAAATCAGTTTAGCAATGTTTCTTCCCACTGCTTTTCTTAGTCCTATCTTTAATATTTAAAACCTTTTACAACATATATTTACTTGAATAATATATACATATAATTAGTTTTTTCTTGTACGGGAACACAAAGATCATCCAATGTTGTGTTGAGTTTTAAATGACACAAAAGCTCAGAGTCGAAAATGTTCACTCTATGGCTTTTTATGGCTTAACACAAACTTAGAAAATATAGCAAATGGATATTTGTAAGGCCTAACACTCTATATATTTTAACAAAAAGAAATAAAGGTAACACTAAAGAATCACTTTTAAAAAACCACCCCCCCAGAAACCTTTGAGAATGACCATTATTTCTGTACAGAAATTTTCTATGTTACTTGGTTGTTCAGTATTAGCAATAGCCTTACTTCTAACCCCAGTGCATATAAACCTTCTATTATTCCAGAGGTCCAGAGAGTAAAAAGAATTATACCTTTCACTATTTAATCACCAAATTTGATTTTCTTTACAAATAGCCTGAGGCTAGGTCGTACTATTATGTATCTCTTAATTCCACTTTGAAAGTAAGCAAACATTTACCACCTCACTTGGTTGCTGAACTCAATCCATGTTCTTTTCTGTAATTCAGGCATAAAGCCCTATTGATTATGTGCAAGTGGCCACTTACAAGGTTGCCTGAAGCAATTCCTAGTTGAATTCACTGAATAAAGTTTTCTGGTTTTCGTAGAGGCAATTTAGGCAAAAACAAACAAACAAAAAACCCCCCAAAAAACAAACAACAAAAAAACTGCAGATTTCCTTACAATACTCATGCTGCTTAAAGGGTTTCAATGTTTCTTAGGTCCCAGGATGAAGCCCCAAATGCTGGTGAGGTCAGCAACACCTGGGGAAATTTGGCTCCTCCATCCTTCCTGTTTCATCTCAAGGCATGTTCAGCTTTGCTCTTGGTAATCACCACCACCACCATAGCCACCACTGTAATAATCACTAATACATATGTAGGGCCTAAGCATTTCTATAAAGCAGTTCACTGAATCCTCTTAACCACCCTGTAAGGGAGCGACTATTATTATCCTCACTTTACAGAGGAGGTTCAATGGTCTACCAAAGGTCATCCAGCTAAGTGTCTAAGTGTCATGGCCAGAGTTCCAACACAGGCTGTCTGGTTCTGGGTCTGTCTCTTGGATCTTGATCCTTATTCAGAAATAGGGTCCCGTATGAAGTAGGGACTCACTAAGCTTTTATTAAGTGACTGAACAAATGAGTTCTATAATTACTCAAGAAGACTACATAGTCAATCCCTGACTATCTTAACTTTCAGATATATGTAACTGCACTAAGGACTGACTGCAAAGAATTAAAACAGATAATATAGAAGCTTGGGTTTTGCAGAGTTGAATGCCCTTCACAAATATATTTGTTCTTTGCTCAACAATTATTTCTAGCCAGGCTCGGTGGCTCAGCCTATACTCCTGCACCTTTGGGAGGCTGAGGTGAGTGGACTGCCTGAGCCCGTGGGTTCAAGACCCACCTGGGCAACTTGGCGAGACCTCATCTCTACAATAAATCAAAAATTAGCCGGGCATGGTAGCATGCACCTGTAGTTCCAGCTACTTGGAAGGCTGAGGCGGAAGGATCGCCAGAGCCCAGCAGGTCTAGGCTGCGGTGACCGGGAGCGGCCACTGCACTCCAGTCTGGGCAACAGAGTGAGACTCCAACTCAAAAAAACAAACAAAAATTATTTCTGAGCACCTACAATATGCCAGGTACCTAGGCTAGAATGAGACACTGTCCTTTCTACCTTTATAAAGTTTTTGGCTTAGGATAGGACACAGAACGAGGAATAGGCCTTTAACTTCTACCAGAGTGGTGGCCTGTGAGTGTGACTCAGTGATGCAAGATATGCATCAAGCTGAAACAATGGCTGAATGTTTTTAAAAGAAAGCTTATTTGACATGTATGCATTACACTTTGAGCTTTTGTGGACTGGCTTGGGGATAGGACCTGGACTGAGGAGCAACTCAGTAAGTGTCTATTAAATGAATGAAGGGAGGCCAAAGGAAGAAAGCAAGTGAACTATAATTGGTCACATCATCTAGGAAGACACATTTCAAATTTTATATAACTTGCTAGCTAAAGTAGTTAGAATCTCTCCGTATAGCCGGGTTCAGTGGCTCAGCCTGTAATCCCGTGCTTTGGGAGGCTAAGGTGAGTGGATTGCCTGAGCCCGCAGGTTCGAGACCCGCCTGGGCAACTTGGCGAGACCTCATCTCTACAATAAATCAAAAAATTAGCCGAGCGTGGTAGCGCGTGCCTGTAATTCTGGCTACTTGGAAGGCTGAGGTGGAAGGATCGCCGGAGCCCAGCAGGTCGAGGCTGCGGTGGCTAGGAGTGGCCACTGCACTCCAGTCTGGGCGACAGAGTGAGACTCCAACTCAAAACAAAACAAAAAAGAATCTCTCCGTATATTAAAACAGCAGATAACCCCTAGTTTTACCCCCTCCCCAATCTATGCTTTCATTAAAAATGGGGGAAAATTATTAATCAAAATAGCAAACAGGACTGGGCATGGTGGCTCATGCCTGTGATCCCAGTATTTTGGAGACCAAGGTGGGAGAATCACTTGAAGCCAGGAGTTTGAAACCAGCCTGGTAACATAGTGGGGCCTCGTGTCTCTCTCTCTAAAAAAAATAGCAGGCTGGTCTCAGTGGCTTAACCTGTAATCCCAGCACTTTGGGAGGCCAAGGCGAGTGGATTGCCTGAGCCTGTGGGTTTGAGACCAGCCGGGGCAAACTGGTGAGCCCTCATCTCTACAATAAATTAAAAATTAGCCAGGCATGGTAGCATATGCCTGTAGTTATGACTACTTGGAAGGCTGAGGTGGAAGGATCGCCGGAGCCCAGGAGATTGATGCTGGGGTGGCTGTGAGTGTGCCACTATACTCCAGCCTGGGTGACAGAGTGGGACTCCAACTCAAAAAAAAAAAAAATAGTATACAGAACTCCAGATTTTATATTACACATTTACACATCATCCTCTCTCTCTTCCTTTCTGAAAATGCTCTACTTTTTAAAAGATGTCTATGTTTGTCCACTTAAAAGTTGCCTGAGAAGTTAGATGGACTGGATCTATCCTTACATTATCTGCCACGCACAATTCATGGAACACTTGAGTTATTACAGTTCTAAGGTTTCTGTGGGAGTTATCTTGTTTTTATGAAACTGGCAAATCAAAATTTTAGGTTTCATGACTGTTTTATGTAACCATAAAGTTTTTCTATACAGATATAAAGGCTCCTCAAATACACGCTAAGCGATTTATTCCAAAATCATCACAATTTTTTCAATCAAAAATGAACAGCTTTGACATTTTAAAATATGAAACTGTCACTTTCAGAATTTGATTAGACTATTCTAATAGCAGGCTAGAGTCATTGAAATTGGCTTTTAGAGAGATACTTCACCTGCTAGTAATTGGAACATTGAAGTGATGACAGCCTCCAAATCAGGCTTCCACGTAAGACAGTCTTTATCCAGTTGTCTTTAAGACAGGATGAATGCATGTCACACACAAGCCACCTATCAGAGATGCGTTTCAATATTGCTTAACCACACAAACTATTTATCCTCATAACAAAATGGTGCTATTTTGCATCAGTAAAATGTAATTGTTACATCTTAGATCAATGCATACATATTCTGATGTAAGAGATGTAAAACATATTCTATGAAACATGCATGCAACCTTAATTCAAAAGTAGCATATACAAAAGCACTTCATAATCCTTCTCTTTGTCCATTATTACCATGAAGGGTGAAAAAGGGAGGGGACAGCCAATAATTTGTTAATGGCGTAGTAGAGAAATGCCAGGTTAATTAAAACAACAACAACAAAAAAGGTACAATGTTTCCTAAGATTTACTACCATTTTATTGAAGGGCAAAGTTTCTTTAAAATTCCAGATGTGAAATTGCCTTAGGAAAATTCCGATGCTATTGTGGAAAGTGCAGTGAAGGTCTCCAACAGGACGCTGCTTGCCTGGGTCCCCCAGATGCCAGCCAGGAGTGGGCGCTGGACCACCACTAGCCAGGACAGACTTGCTGTTGTTGCCTTTGGGTTACTAAACTACAAAGAAACATTCTCTTGTAAAAGTCTTCTTACAGAAAGCCATAAAGTGCTATTTCTTGGCTTTTATGACTTTTCTTGGCTTTTATGACCTTGCCGTCTTTAAAAGAACTTCATTTTCCTGTAGAGGGGCTAGAGTTGATAACTACGGTTGATAGGTATGAGCCTCAGTCAAGAGGTGGTATACTGTGAAAGCAAAAGATTCTGTTGAAAGAGCAAGTGTATTGAATTAGTTAATTTTCCTTAGTCAGTCAAATAGCTGGCAAACAGGCAGAAGATTTTCAAAACAACCAAACCTGATAATTACCCAGGTGTACCAAACAGCATGATTGAATGTATGAATTTTTCATTTGCAAGAAGTCCTAGCATTTAGGCTGCCATAGAGTATACATTTCTGAAGAAAATTTGGAAGTTGGGTCCACTAAGGAGTTTGGAAAAGGAGAACTTCTACTTCCAAAAAGAAAAGCAATGGACAGTGGGCTCAGACCTCTGTGAAGGGCTAGACATGCATCAAAATTCCTACAAAGAAATCACAGTTTCTTTATGTCATATCATCTCTTGTTTTAAACTGCTTCCTGGTGGCTTTTAGAAAATAATGTTAACTAAGCCATTTGAGCTGTCAGAGATCTTAACTTCAGAAAAGTTATTTTGCTTAAATGCACCTTACTAAAGAACGTGTACCAAGATAAAATCCACTCAAGGCTTTCTATGCCAAGGGAAATGTCCTGCTTGCTCTTTCCCTAAATGCAGGTAACTGATTTACTCCTTGGCTCTGGTATTGCTTCTACCTAATTTGATTGACTAAACATCTCTTCCCACAGCAGAGGAAGTGACATTCCAGATGTGAAGTTTGGAGCCTGTGCTGAAGAACTTCATACAAAACACAAATCAATGCCGGGCTCGGTGGCTCAGCCTGTAATCCCGTGCCTTTGGGAGGCTGAGGTGAGTGGATTGCCTGAGCCCGTGGGTTTGAGACCCGCCTGGGCAGTGAGACCTCATCTCTACAATAAATCAAAAAATCAGCCGGGCGTGGTAGCGCATGCCTGTAACTCCGGCTACTCGGAAGGCTGAGGCTGAAGGATTGCTGGAGCCCAGCAGGTAGAGGTTGTGGTGGCCGGGAGCAGCTACTGCACTCCAGTCTGGGCGACAGAGTGAGACTCCAACTCAAAAAAAACCAACAAAAACACACAAATCATAGATAAATAAAACAATCCTATCCATGTACTCTAAACATTATTTCTCAAAATTTGTGTACTAACAAATAGTTCTCTGTACAGTGGAAATGAAATGAACAGGAACCAACTCTTCAAACTTAAGGGGGAGTATTACATTTTTAGATACCACAGATAAGTGGAAAATCTCCTTTCAATATTTATGTATTTGTATTCTTTGGAGTCTGTATTCAGACTTAATTCATTTCTCTTTTTTGGGAGTACTTGTTGGATAGGGGAGACGGGGTGAGGGGAAGACATACACACACACACACACACACACACACACACAACACACACACAAGAGAGAGAGAGAGAGAGAGAGACAGAGAGAATATGTGACCCACTTTTTCATCAAAGGCTAGCATTTATTATTTCTGTATTTTACTGTGCTAGGCAGTTATTTAGTGACCTTTGTGCTTTGCCATGGCTGAAGCCAGTATCCCTAACTTGGATGATCATCTCACCTATGACTACCACTATTCATAAAGGAGGTTAGGCAAAAATGGATATATCTGATTCTGGAAAAAGTATCCCTTAAACTTAGCAGGTCAAAAGCCCCCTCTTCATGCAAAAAAATATATATGCACTATTGGGAGTTCTGATAACTAGTAATAATATTGCTAGCTTTGGTTAATAATTTAAAAATATTAATAGAGTCCTATCCTTCAAAAGAACAAAAATGTCTTACAGGATTGTGATGCCTGAAATGCTATAAATCTCTGAGGACAGGTTATATCCTTCCCAATTCCCTGAGGCATTTGTCATAATTCCAGACAAGATTAGAATGAGATAAGCCTCAAAACTTTTGAAGATGTTAGAAAAATCATGTTAGCAAAATGGCTTAGGGGTTAGACTTGATCATACCAAAATCCTTCAAATGCCTACCACTAATAATAAACTGCAATAGCAAGTTGGTGGTTACTATATATTTAGTAACAACCTTTATTCTCTTTTCCTTTTGTTGTGTAGGTTGCAAGGAAAAGATCTATTTTTAAAAATAACACAATAGAAAAGTAGCAAGTAGACAAAAGCATTTTTCATTAACAAAGGACCTTCCTAACCACTCCCAGCCACTTTTCTGGCCTTCTTTCTTCTGCCAAACTTTCCTATGACTCCACCCAAGTTTTTCTCCTGAATACAATTTTTTGTTTACTCCATTCAACTTACAAGTTATGTAATAGTCATAGAATAGCTTACTGATGGCATTTAATGACTATGAATATGTGTTTGCAAATGTGTTATTTACTGTAGAAGGTTAACTCTATTCTGTTCAGGAATTAATGAACTAGTTTGATTTAAATTTAAAGATGCTATTTTTTGAAGGTTCGAAACAATTTTTAATTTCAGACTAATATGCATGTTACAAATCCTTACAAGAGACTTTATCAGAGTGTACAATGAAGTCTATCTTATTTTCTATTTTAGATGTCCATTTTTAATGAGAATGATTCAATGCTTACGTACAGTGACTATGAAATGCTTATGTACAATGAATGTGAAAAGTCATGTCTAAGACTGACCAAGGTATATTCCTAATTAAAATCACACTGGGAACTTGTCATAGTCATTAAGTTACCATTTTATGGCTACTACAGGGAAAACAGGAAAATGTAATGTCCCACCAATTTTCAAATCAATCAAAAGGCAAATATATCTTACTTTTTATAGTAGAAAAATTATAAAGTATGTGTGCTATCATGGAAATATTACAAAGGGAAAGATTAGTACAGGGAGGAAAATCTCACTAGAGATTGTGTAAAAGACAATGGAATTGAATTGGAGGATGTAAGAAATTTTAACATTTTAAAAAGTCAGACTCAAAATATGTTATTTACATAGTAGAACTAAAAGAAGATAAGAAAAGTTGCAAATGTACTTGAAAAGTACTTGAAATAAGCCGATAAAACTGCAGTAAATTCTGAGATATAGTACCTCTTGAAAAATCTTAGAAATAAGGAAGAAAAAAATTACAACTAGCAATGGAAGAAATGAAATGAAATGAATGAATAACTGTAGGAAAAAAACTGATGATGTGGGGATTCAATAGCAGACAGGGAAGAACCAAAATCAGGCAAAAGACCTGCAGGCAAATACATGAAGGTAAAGTTTAAATGTCAGATTCATAATGTGGAGAAGAGATGTGAGCATTCTAATCTGAAGAGTGGCTTCATTACCTTAATTTCAGAAGGAAAATAGAAAAAAAAAAATAGAGTAAATAAGGGTGGAAGAAACTTCACTGCTAAGAGAGTTTGACGGAGATTATCACTTAGAAACACTGGATCCACAGCAAAGATGGCTTGCATTCAATTTCAGGAGATTTAATTTAAAACTTACATTGTGATCAGGGCAACTTAATGGTTCTGGAAAACAAAAAGCTAACTGATTGCCACAAATAAAAACCCTGTGGCAAGCAAAATTCGAGCTGGGTGACTAAGAAGAATATTCACTTATTTTTTTCTCAAACTTTATAAATATTGGAGTATTTTTAAATTTTTAAGTTATTATGGGTACATAACAGTTGCATAACACTGAAGTTGTTTTTCTTTCTGTCTCTTTTTTTTTTAGTTAGTTTTTTTTTTTTCATTTATCTCCAAGACAAAGAGAAATCCTGATCAATTGTTTGATATTTAAATAGAATACAGAAAGGGAAAATAGATAATTTATCACACAAACCAGGACACAGTTAAGAATTCTGTTGGGGCAACAGGCATAAACCAGGATGTATGACCATCCCAAGCATGGAGCAATTCCTAAAGTGAAATAACATCAAGACAACTGGACTCATCATGCCTTCCTTCTCCCACTATGAAAAATGGCTCTTTCCCAAACACTATTGGAATCTTTTTTTAAGGTCATTTATTAAACTCTAGGAATACCAATATTTCCCAAACTTCACTGAAGTATTCAAAGGAATATCTTGTGAGATTTTGTTCTAAAAGGATTTAGTTATTATTATTACTTTTGTCAATCTCAGAATTATTTGGATTCCAAAGTCCTAGTGGAATGTAAACAAAAGTAAAAGGATTCCTCTACTGTCATGTATCCGATGTAGAGCTCAACACCACTGGTAACAGAGAACAATAATTCAATTATTGCAAAAAGGATTGACTTGCATTTAATTTGCACTTACTTAAATACTTGGAGCAGGGACACTAGCTCTTAAAAAGAGTTAACATAGCTATCACATGTTTAGAAATACTGAGTCAAATGCAAATATGAATAGTTTAAAGAAGTTCCCAGATTCTCAGAAATCTAAGCTGCCTGTGGAAATCCCCAGAGTTCTGGGAGTAGCAGCTCTGCCAGTGCAGAGGGACACTGGCTAGCACATCAAGTGTCTGATGAGGCTTTGGAGACAGGAAAGGGACGGCTACCTGCTATGGAAGTTTTTTTTTTTTTTTTTAAGTTGGAGTCTCACTCTGTCGCCCAGGCTGGAGGGCAGTGGCACGCTCCCAGCCACCGCAGTCTCGCCCTGCTGGGCTCCGGCGATCCTTCCACCTCAGCCTTCCGAGTAGCTGGAACTACAGGCACGCGCTACCACGCCTGCCTAATTTTTTAAAAATTTATTGTAGAGATGAGCTCTTGCCAAGTTGCCCAGGCAGGTCTCGAACCCACAGGCTCAGGCAATCCACTCACCTCAGACTCCCAAAGGCACGGGATTACAGACTGAGCCATCGAGCCCGGCTTGGAAGTTTTAAAACAGGAGGTTCTTCAGATTCCAGTCAGCCCAGGCAAGCTGAAGAGATGGGGGAGAGAGGAGGCTGGAAGGAAGGAAAGGTCTGGGGTGACATTAAGAACCAAGGGACGGCCGGGCTTGTTGGCTCAGCCTGTAATCCCAGCACTTTGGGAGGCCGAGACAAGTGCATTGCCTGAGCCTGAGGGTTTGAGACCAGTCTGGGCAACTTGGCGAGATCTTATCCCAACAATTTAAAAAAAAAAAATTAGCTGGGCATGGTAGCGCACACCTGTAGTTCCAGCTACTTGGATGGCTGAGGTGGAAGGATCGCCGGAGCCCAGCAGGTCGATGCCACTGCACTCCAGCCTGGGCAATGGATTGAGACTCCAACTCAAAAAACAAAAACAAAAACAAAAACAAAAAACAAAGCAAAGCAAAAAACCCAAAGGACTTAAGGAAGTTAAAAAAACCCAAAGGACTTAAGGAAGTTTCTCTCTCATCCAGTTTCTCTCTCCAGGGAGGATGCATTTTTGGGAAAAGGGAATAGGGCAGGGACACGGGAAGCAACTGTTCTGCCCCGCCCCTCCACCCCTCATCCCAAATTGGTACTTTTTCTAAGATTGTAAAGACTGTGATGAACTGGCATTAAATAAAGCAGCATACTAGCCCGGGCAACACAGTGAGACCCTGTCTCTAAGAAAAATTTGTTAAAAATTAGCCAGGCACAGTGGTCTTCCTGTAGTCCTAGTTACTCTGGAGGCTGAGGTAGGAGGATCAGCCCAGGCTGCACTGAGGAGTGATGGGAACACTGCACTGTCTGAGCAATAGAGACCTTGTCAGAAAGAAAAGGTGGAGGGGAGGGGGAGGGGGAAGGGGAGGAGAAGGGGAGAGGGAGGGGGAGGGGGGAGGGAGAGGGGGGAGAGGGAGGGGAGGGGGAGTGGAGGGGGGAAAGAAGGGGGAGGGGGAGGGGGAGGGGGAGGGGAGAAGAGGAAAGGAAAGAAAGGAAGAAAAAAGAAAAAGAATTAACAATGAGATCCTTAGGGAATACAGGGACAGGGAAAAGGTAAATCAAAAGGGAGCCTTTTTCACAGGTTCACTCTCCCCAATAACCAAAGCAGCTCACGTTCCCCATGGTTCAGCTGGGCCAATCTTGCAGGTTTACCACTTTGTTAGATGTATTTGTTTACATGTGCTTTCTTCTTTTGCTAATTGCCTTTCACCCACACCCAGTTTCCCTACCTTTTTTCCCCCCTCTTTTTAAACCAGTGCTGACAGAGGAGGGTGCTGAGGATAGAAGGAGAAGCAGGGGAGCCGCAGTGGTTTGCCTCAAGTTTCTTGCTTTGAAGTCTGATTCGGTGACAACTGTATTCACCTAAATGAGCCAGAAAAACGGACTGGGGATCAGGGAAGGGGCAAGAAAAAGGTGGCCAAAACCTAAAGACCACGTGGGACAACTGCATCTAGCCTGCGTGGTGAGATGGTCCAAGGCAAAGGACAAGCGAGAGATTCTTGATGGGGGTGGGTGGGGCCAGGCTCTGGTGGGCTTATAAGGAAAGCACATTGGAACAGAGGTGTGGCATGGTGAGATCTTCATTTAAGATAGATCACTCTCTGTTGTGGAGGAGGCAAGACTGGGGGCCAGAAGCCTGGATTCAGGTGGATCCAGTGAATGCGAGAAAAGATAGAATAAAGAGAAGGGAGATGGCTGGTTCCAGAAATGTCCAGGAGGTAAGTTAGCTGGGACTTGTAGTTGAATGAATGTGAAAAAGAGAAGCGTTGAAGATAACATCCAGGCTTCTAGTTTGGATAACTAGTTGCTTTCTGAAGCTACTAACCTAGGAAGATATAAATGGCAAATAGCAGTCTGACTTATGTAAGGAGACCTGGACTCTGCTGATTTCAAGCAAACTGGCAAAGAGCAGACTGGACTTACGTAAGGAGACCTGGACTCTAGTGTGACTACTAATATTTAGTAACCATGTGCTTCTCTCATGGAACCTGCTTCTTCATTTATAAAGTGAGACAATTGGTTCACAGGTTTGTTATCAGGATTAAAGAAGAACGAATATGTGTAAAAGCATTCTTCAACTCTGAATCTTGAATTAAATGTAGATCTCTCTCTCTCTCTCTCTCTCTCTCTCTCTCTCTCTCTCTCTCCCTCTCTCTCTCTCTCTCTCCATTCATTAAGTGTTTTATGCTATTTTGAGCCAGGTATCAGAGATAAAGAAATGGACAGTGACTCTCACTGGGGTTGATACAGCCATTAGGGTCTGGTGTCTCTAACCTGGTTTTTTACTTAGAAACATTTATTTACTCATCAAGTAAAAAAATTGTTGAACCACTATTATATGCTTGATTCTAAAATAGAAACTCAAATAAGACAACTATTTTCCTCAAGGATCTCACAGGTTAGAGTACAGAAAGTAAAACACAGAAAGATGAATTATAATATAATATGTGTAAAACACAGAAAGATGAATTATAATATGTGTTGAACACTATAATGGAAATATGAGGCTGAATAAATCTGACAAATTTGCATGCTTCCTTGCCAAAGACTTAGCTAATCTCCTTACTATTCCAATTTCGTATATGAGGGGCAAAGAGATTATTGCTACTATTATAAATAATCATTCACAATGGAACTAAACTAGCCTCTTGGGGGAATCAACATAACTCAACAAAATGCCCAGCAGATTCAGTCCTTACAGCTTTCTTTTTTTTTTTTTGAGTCAGGGTCTCACCCTGTCGCTTAGGCTATAGTACAATGGCATCACTGCAACTTACTGTGGCCTCAGCCTCCTGAGCAGTTGGGACTACAGGTGTGTACCACCACACCCAGCTAAGTTTTTTTTTTTTTTTTTTTTAGAGATGAGGTCTCACTATGTTGCCCAGGCTGGTCTTGAACTCCTGGGCTGAAGCAATCCTCCCACCTTGGCCTCCCAAAGTGCTGTGATTGCAGGCATAAACCTCCACACCCATCCTCTCTAAAGCTTTTTATAACAAGTATACAGAGACTATCAATCCAAATGATCTGTTGTTGGACCAATGCTCCTTGATGGAGCAAGCAATTATTGAATAAATATTTATTGGATACACATTTTGTGCCAGGCATAAGAGCAGGATACACTCTTTAATAATCTCTAATATCCCCCCAAAATCTACATTGACTATTTCAGAATAGAACTGTTTCTTCATCAACTTTCTTTACGAAAGCTACTAGGGTATAGTCTCCCGCAGAAATGTTCAGTCTTGTCAGATTATTTCTGGATTAGTTCTCAAATAGCATTAAATTTTTGGTGTGTGTATGTGTTGTTTTTTTTTAATGCTTCAGATTTTTTTTTTCAAAATCATATTCTTCTCTACCTGTAGTACAGGAACACTAATTTCCAAATGACACCAATGTCTAAGACAGAACATAAGAAGTATAAGCGTTATCATCTTTAGGTGGGACATGCATTCCTCTCTAAACACATACACATACGAAGAATAGCTCATGGAGATGCACCATAACCCTTGCAAACCTTTATCCCCAACTTTATAATCCAATATTTATAATTTCTGATAATATGTGATATGCACATATTTAGTGTTTCATAAATGCTCATTGTGAATGGAATCTGGATCCATAAGCACCTACCTGAAGACGACACTAAAGAAAATGAACATATATATCATCCTTGAGATCTGTCAAGAATTTGCTAATATGTGTAGCATCATTTTCACTATGCTTTGAAAAGTGGGGAATACTTTTTGCATTATTTTAAATGACAAAAATCCCAGACTATACATACTAACCTTGCGACGTGAAAAAGCACATAAGGTAACATGGCAAATATATTTGGTGGGAAATGAAATGACAGTAGTATTTTCAAGAAGTTCATCTTAGATAGGGAAGACAATTTTACTCTATTGTGTACATTTAAAAAAGCTATTGTAATGCAGAAGAAATATACTTTGGGATAGAAAAACAACAAACAGAAAGAAAAATATCCATAATCAATAATCCTGTCTCTCAGAGACCAACATACAGACATGCAAACACAGTGAGTATATACTATTCTCTGTAAAAGAAAGATCACACCCTATGTACCATTCTATAATCTGCCTTTTCTACTTAAACATATCCTGAATATCTTTTCATACTACTTTACCTCTACATCTTCATTTATTTTTATTTTTATTTTTTTGAGTCAGAGTCTCACTCTGTCACCCAGGCTGGAGTGCAGTGGCATGATCATGACTACCACAACCTTGACCTGGGCTCAGGAGATCCTTCTGCCTCAGCCTTCCAAGTAGCTGGGACTATAGGTGCTCATCACCATGCCCAGCTAATGTTTTGATTTATTGTAGAGACAAGGTCTTGCCATATTGCCCAGGTTGGTGTCAGAACTCTTTGGCTCAGGCAATCCTTTTGCCTCAGCCTCCCTAAGTGCTGGGATTACAGATGTGAGCCACCGCACTCGGCCTATGTGTTTATTTTTAACAGCTGCACAATTTTCCACTTTATGGACCTGCCATCATTTGTCCCCCCTAGTTTTTAAAGTCTAAAAATAAAAACCTCTCTAACAGCATCTTAAACTGTAAAGTTAAAACAGGCATTCAAATAACTCAGTAATTAAAGCAGTTCTGTCATGGATCATTAAAGTGCATATGAAATCATTTTTAATTTCAAAACAAAATTCTACAATGTGACATTAAACTAGATAATGCCCTTAGATTTGCAATTTGTATGAAGCAGAGTTCAAGTCTAAGTTCATTTGGAACAGAAGTGATTGTTTTTACATACAGCATTTAAGAGAGGGGAGGTCATTTCAAGTTTGTTTAAGACTGCCATCTAGTGCTTCCTTGCTTCCTGTTGGATGTGGGAAGATTTCTGTAAGCAAGTCAGTTTAAGGTTATTCTATATTTAGCTATCTGGACTCATTAACTCAGGTTTTAGATACCAGTAACCTTTTTCTGCTTGTATGTCATTCTTATGGTACCAGCAGTGCCGCTTAAGGAAATCGATTGTATTGTTCAGCAGTCTTAGAGAAAAAGTGAAGCACAGACTTAAAGGAAGAAGCAGTCATTTATCATCTCTTGCTGACCCACGCAATTAAACATGACCCTCCAAACAAGACAAATTAACTCCTTTGTGGTGACATAATCTCTGGAACAGATGGATCAATAACAGGAACCTATCACCCCACCAAACTTCACGCTTAAGATGAGCAGTGTGGCATTTGGAAATTCTGCTTAGGGTGGTACAGCTGAAAGATTATGCCATCAGCCAAACAGCACACAGGCTCAGAAATCAGAGGTCTGCAGAGGACACCCGCTATTGACTAGAATACTCACTGAGTGACCCAAGGCATCCGTTTATGAATCAATGCAAAATCAATGTCCCAGCATGGTGTTAGGAGGAACCATGTTAAAGGACGAGTAAACTTGCAAGAGAGGTGAGGCAAAGCAAGCCTATCCTCTCATTAGCTAATCTGAATTGGAACAGTGCCAAGAAACCTAAGTGATTATGTCCACCCACCTGAATTACCCTGGATGTTTCAATTAGACACCAAGTTTCCTTCCTTGGGTCATACATCACTGAAGTTTTACTATGTATTGTTAAACAATTGTCATATTCTATGCTTAAGCAACTACCTTCCAAATGGGGTATGAGATGATTTTGGGATAAAATTTACAGGAGTAAATTTTAGTAGTGGTTCATTTCTTGGCTATTAGAAGCTGTACTGGTATCAGAAAAAATTCTACCTGGAAGCTCAACTGGTCAAGACATTTGTTTTATTCCAACAGCTCACAGAATTATGGTTAGGCAATTTCAAACAGCACCCATAATTCTCTTTCTAAAAAACATCTAGTTTATTCATAGGCAAAATAAATCCTTTAAGAAAGTTCTTTCATATTTATTTCTGTGGATTTCAAGATCCAAATGTGCATTTTAAGTAAAAAACATTCCACATTAAGTTCTTGAAAATTGTTATATAATCTTTAACATATCTAATCAAATCAAGAAGAAAATATTATAAAGCAACTGTTTTGTATATTTGGAAGATTATTTTCACAAGCATTTACATATTAATGTCAACAATAACTCAGTTAATTTTAACATGTGATAGTTTGTGTGAATTTAACTTTGACCTCAGAGGTTATCTTAGCAAATACAAAGTCTGTAATTTTCCAGGCTTTCTTACACAAATACCTTCAAATTGCCTGTCCGATTCTACCTTCATCTGTTCACTGAGAAAAATGTACCCTGTTTGAACTGTGAAAGGAGGTAAAATAATACAGAATTTTCCCCACATTTTAATATTATACAATAAAAATGCAAATATTTGAGGCTTCTCCATATTATAGATTGGTATGAATTTCAGAGTATAAAAAAAAAAGACCAGTAAAAGAGATTTTATGAAGAGGTATTAGAAAATAAAATTACAGGCTATTTCCTCCTCCAAGAGAATACAAATAATAGAGAACAGAAAATGTCCATGTAGCTTATACTGTATAGCCAATTAAAAACAAATCCTTGAAATCAGCCTACAGAAAGGTGATACCATTCAGCACACATCCAGGCTATATGTAAGGCTAGTGGGGATCCTGGCCCCAGCCTGCAGCCAGTCTTGGCACTGGTCTTGTCTGAAGACGCAGAGGAACTTCCTGGTCCCAGACCTTGGTCTTGAAAACAAGCAAGGGCCCTGATGACTTTTCAGATCCATCTCTGTACAGGAGCATGCACTTATTTTTGTGGCTTAAGAGAGGAACCCCTAAGATGAACTCAGGTGTCTGGGTGTCTCATGAAAGTCATTTACCATCACTGGGTATTAAAGGGCTCATTTGCAAATTGAGGTCAGTTATCTTTCCTCCTCATTTCAGGTATCCCTGGGTGAGTACATTTCCCAGCTCTGCCCCACCACAGAGTAACAACCCTAAGGATGGGCTGATTACAAATATTGGAGCAAAATGATAGGATCATAGGCTGTATCTTTTATTTCTCTTTTTTGTCCTTCTACCACACCATCGCCTTTGCTGTAAGATAAAGAACTATGTCCTTTTTATGTTTTTTCAATAAGCGTTTGTTGAATGAATAAATCAAGGATAGCATGAATGAATAAGAGATCATTTTTAAGTGTAGACAATTTGGCCAGATTTCACGATACCATTAACCTTGACTGATATATAAACATTTGCGAGTTTAAAAATTATTAATATGCCAGATGAATTTCATCTATACTTCAAAACGTTTAAACACAGAAAAGTTGCTCAAAATATGTCACTAAATATACTTTTTTTTTTTTTGAATTGGAGTCTCACTTAGTCACCCAGACTGGAGTGCAGGGGCTGCTCCTGGCCACCGCAGCCTCGACCTGCTGGGTTCCAGTGATCCTTCTGCCTCAGCCTTCCAAGTAGCTGAAACTACAGGCGCACTACCATGCCCAGCTAATTTTTTGATTTATTGTAGAGATGAGGTCTCACCAAGTTGCCCAGGCGGGTCTCGAATCCGCGGGCTCAGGCAATCCACTCACCTCAGTCTCCCAAGGTGTGGGATTACAGGCTGAGCCACCGAGCCCGGCCGATTTTTCTTATTTTAAAAGTAATGCACTTAAAATACAAACTTTGGGAGAATTGAGAAAGACACAACAAATAAAATCATACCCATTCTTATGCTAATCACCAAGAAGTAAACCATTACTAACATTTTGCAAATACAAAATCTTATGTAGAGTTAGTAGGCCACCCATGCAGAACATTAAATCCAAAGCTCCTAGGTTTCCTCAGATCCATGCTAGGGCCCTCATTTTCTTTGATGATTTGAAAAAACTTAGTGGCTTCTGATTCTAATCAAACTGTACTTTCTTTCACTGAGAAATTTAATGGCTGAATATATGAAAATACTCTGTGGAGTAGCTGACTTAAGACATGAGAGTAATATCTGAGGGCTGCTTACAAATATTGGAGCAAAACGACAGATTTACTCCAGTGGGCATTGTTTTCAAGCTAGGACCACTAAAAATTATGCTTGCCAACTAGACAAAAAGACAAGTGTAAGTGCATGTGAGACAGTCTACTTTGGGTTGCTGTGGAGTCACACTCACAAGCTTCTATTCATTTTCCTCTTTATTGACTCTGTTTGACCAGCTGCAATTCTGATTATACCATCAATTCTCCTGAACTCATAGGGGTTAGGTTGGTAACTTTTACAAACAGGCGACTTAAACTTTGTTTCCAAAGATTGGGAGACCAAAGTATTTTATCCTAAGATAAAAGAAAGGCAAAGTGAAGGCAATAATTCTTTACAATTATTATATATACATAAACCTGAAGAATCTCTAACATAGTCAAGGAAGTGATAATATTCTCTCAATTTATGACTGAGAAGAAAAATGTACTATTATTTCCTTCTCAGCATTTTTATATCTTTTGTGGTTTTCTAGCTGTGTTCAAGGAACCAGGAACCTAAACTGGATGGAGGGAGACAAGGGTGCTGAGGAGATGGGGCTATCAACACATGCTGAGGCTTACAGGTAATATACAGGATGCCCAGTTAACTTTAAATTTCAGGTAGACAACCAATAGTTTATTAGGGACATGCAATATTTGGAACACATTTATACTAAAAAATTATTCATTGTTTATCAGAAATTCACATTTAAATGAGTATCTTGTATTTTGTGTGTGTGTGCGCGTGCGCACTCATGTATGTGTGTTTATAAATATGGCAGTCCTGCAACAAACTCCTTCTCTCTCTTTTTAAAAAAAATTTTATTTTAAAGATGTGGGGTACAATTCAGGGTTAGGTATACAAAGGGTAATTGTATAGGTAAAGTTTGGGCCTCACTTTGGTCCCAAAGTTTGGGCCTCACTTTGGTCACCACTTCACCTGGTTTGAGATCAGGTAGCCTTATTGATAAAGTGTGCCCTCCCCCTGACAGTTTTCCACTACTGCTAATTCCTTTCTTATAGTATTATAATAATTGTTTGGGGTCTGCTTATGAGTGAGCACATGTGGTATTCAGTTATTTGTTTCTGTGATAGATTACTGAGTATCTAAATCCATCCAAGTTGCTGCAAAGTTCATAATTTTGTCCTATATGGCTGCATAATATTCCATCGTGTATATGTACCACATTTTTTTTTTAACCAATCCACTTTGAGTGGGCAGCATGGTTGGTTCCATCAACAAATTCCTTTTCCACTGCCCAGCAAAAGCAGCCCTACTTTACATGCTAGGGCTCCAGATAATCTTGGAGTTGAGAAAAGTATTCATCTAGCAAAAAAAGTTTTACTAAGCAAATTTGGGCAATACTCTGAACTCCACTGTCTGTGGACTTTCCATCAATAAAGCAAAGCGCATCTGGTTGTTGTGAAAATTAATTAAAGCTCGTAAAGCTCTTTGAAACTGGCATGTTCGGTCACATATGCTACAAAATATTTATCACATGCCAGACTGCCTGAAAACATACTGATTCCTCAGTGAACAATTAGATGGCAGAAATTCTAAAAGATTTGCTAAATCATAATTTTAATTTTATCACATTGAAGAACCACACATTAAAACACAGCAGAACCTTCCAACCTAAGAACTGAGTTTGTCTTTGAAAAACAAACAAATAAACATGATTTGCTTTTAAAAGTACAGTACTTCTCATTGTTAGGGGCTTTTTTCAGCTGAATCACAGGGCTTGAAAAAAAAAATTTAAAGCAGGAGTTCAAGAAATAACAATCAGGAAATAAAGAAAATAACTCATCTCCTATGAGTCTATTGTCTGCTATTTCTGCTTGGTAAGGTTTTCTAAGATTAAAAAACGGTTTTATGAAAACAAAACAGAGATACCAACAGAATAAAACACATCTGGAAGCCACTTGGTGACATTCAGGAGGTTTTTTTTTTTCAACCATTAACTTTCATGGAAAGCTCTTACAGTATTAAAGCAAATGCCATCAAAGTATAACACTCATCATATAATTCTGTCTAAACACTTGAGGCTGAAATCCAAGTCTGCCAGTGAAACGAAAGAGTCAATAAGTTTAGATTGTACCAACATAACAATGAAAATACAGAAGTGCACATGCCAGGTAGGTGCAACCTTTAAGGAGGAAAACAGAGAACTCCCACTCAGCAGCTTAATGCTAGCCACAGAGAAGACAGACAGGATCACAATGAAAGTTGTCAAAATTTGTATCTTATTTCTGATTTAAACTGAAGTCTCATAAAGGTGGCAAAAAGTTCCTCATTAAAAGCATAATTAATCTTAAATAGAAAGATTTACCATTCACTAAACATCATGCAGGTCTCATGTTTCCTGTCTCTTGTCTTCTGCCTAGAATGATTCATTCTGCAATTCTTATGGCTTGGCCAATTCCTATTTAGTAAGCAGGACTCAGTTCAACCATATCCTCCTCTCTGAAGACTTCCTTAATAATCCACACAGAACAAATGCCTTCTGCCTTTGCCTTTGTGCTAGTAATATGTCTAGTACACTTTGCTAGTCCTTCTTCACCACAATATATTGCCAGCAGGGGCTTAAATGCCTGCCTTCTTTACAAAATGCTGAGCTCTTGAGAGATTGGACTACTCGTGGTTTAATGTTTGTATTCCCATAGCCTACCACAATGCCTGGCAAGCCACAGGCACTCAAGAAAGGAGTGTTGAAAGGAAAATGATGCCCCAAACATCTGAAATAAAACTGGGAAAATTTAACATTAGTCTAGATGTGGTGGTTTATGCTTGTAATCCTAGTACTTTGGGAAGCCAGGACAGGTGAACTGTTTGAGCCCAGGAGTTCAAGACCAGCCAGGCAACACAGCAAAACCTTGTCTTTAAAAAAAAAAAAAAATCAAAAAATTAGCCAGGTGTGTGCCACCACACCTGTCATCCCAGCTACATAGGAGGTTGAGGCAGAAGGATGACCTGAGCTTAAGAGGTCGAGGTTGCACCATGATCCTGCCACTGCACTCCAGCCTGGGTGACACAGTGAGATCCCAGCTCAAACACACACACACACACACACACACACACACACACACACACACACACACACACACAATTTCTCCTTACTTTTCAGAAAAGAGAAAAGAAGGCAGAGAATATGCAAAACAGCTCCCATCACTTTGAAGTGAGTAAATAGTTAGGAAAAGAGGCAGAAGATGAAAGGGTCTGTATATCCATTTAAGGAACAAGAGAACACACTGAACCATTCTTAAAGCATCTCAGCAAAAGTGTGCCAATTGTACCCTGAAGGGCTAGCCTCCAGACCAAGGGGCACATGTGACTTGATTTCGATTCCACCCTCTAACAGTCTGCTGAGAAGGCCCGCAAAGGTATCATTAAGAAAAGGAATGCCTTCCTGCAGTACTTTCACACAGTCATTACCATCTGATAGCGTTTGATCTTTGAGTCATGGCTGAAGTGACCCAGATTCAAACTGGTGATTATTAATGTCACATTTATATAGTCCTTCCTATTGGTGCAGCACTTCACAGTCACTTATGAATCTGCTGGGAAACATGCCACGGCTCACTGCTGGGTTCATCTGAACAATTCACCAGCTCTATCTGAGATACAATACTGATGCTATAATACTTCCTGGTGGGCTACTTGTAACTTTGGGCACAGCCTAATTAGAATGTGAATGAGATCCGAGGTCTTGAGGATTTGCTGAAAAGTTAGTGATTTAATTAATCACAATGCTACTAAAAGGAACATCCAGGCCAGTAGGTCTGGTGACATATGCTAATGTGTAGTTTCACTACTTATTGCATATTTACACCAGTATTTATCTAGGTTGTGTGGGAGATAAAGTTATTAGGGTTTTGAAAATATTAAGAGTACAACCAAAATGAATGTTAGGTTCGTTGTATTTTCCAGCACACCCTCTCTAAACCTTCCAAGATTAATTTTGATTTGGTCAATGAACACACACACTGTAAACATAGCTCTAATCACTATGTGATTACACAAGTAAGTGAACCTACCTCTTTGAGTTCTGTAAAAATGTTCCACATTTCTCACACAGAAACACAGTACTCATATTGTAATTTTTAGTATGCCATTGTTGTAACTATATTAGATTAATAATTTGTTCTTTACTATCCCCGAATTTTTTTTAGTTGTCATATTGAACTGTGATGTAATCTATTGAACCAAACTTTTAGCCGGGGGAAGTATATATTCCCTCAGGTCCTTAAAACATAGCTATTATTTTATATATTATCAATAATTTTTGAGTTAGGGTCTCCCAGGCTGGAGGGCAGTGCCATGATCACGGCTCACTGCAGCCTCAACTTTCTGGGCTCAGGCGATCCTTCTACCTCAGCCTCCCCAGTAGCTGGGACAATAGGCACATGCCACCAACCCTGGCTAATGTTTTTCTTATTTTTTGTAGAGACGAGGACTCACTAGTTGACTAGGCTCATTTTGACCTCCGTGGTTCAAGCAATCCTCCTGTCTTGGCTTCCCAAAGTACTGGGATTACAAGTAAGTCACTGTGCCCGGCCTATTATTGAATTTTAAGCTGGCCACACTGGATAATAAATAAAGCTATAAGTTGCTCCTGGCTAATATGAATACTTTGGAATAGTCTGTTAAATAATTCTAGTTAGGGATTCAGGAGAGATGGTAATGAGACTAATAAAAATAATACTAGCTTACGTTTGAAGTTATGGCCTCCAAATCTTTAGAATCAACTAAATTAAAAAAATCAACTCCCTCATTTTACAACTGAGGAAACAGGCACAGAGTAGATAAGAAGTCTAGAAAATGATGGGACTCATCCAATATCATATGCACGTTAGTAGTTGGAGAGGAGGCAGTCATGATCTAAAAGTTTTCTTAATATTGAACAAATAGAAGCACAGCAGTATCTATGAAACAAAAAACATCATCCAACAATTTTGGGTAAGCTGCAAGTGCTTACTTACTTTCTCTTTCTTGTGTTCTTTCTCTCTTTCTAAAAATGTACCTGCAGACATCCATTTATTTGGGAACTGCCACACCAAGGCTCCTAGGAAGCTGCATCTTGAACCAACCAGCAGTTCCTCATCAGGAAATTGGGATAACCTCAGTTAGACCTGCACGCAAAGATGCAGTGAAGATAAATGAGATGAATCTGAAAGTGCTTTGTGTATTTCAGAGGAACTAGTCTCATTATAGTAAAGAACCCCCAAGTTAAAACATGATAATTTCTGGACAAATAAGTTGGCTCAGCATCTTAATAGGAAAGCTGATTTGCTGCCAATTTAGCCCTGGAATCTGAGACATTAAAATAATAATTTCAAGCAACTAGATTTCCTAGCAAACTGGTTGAAATCATTTAGAGGATTTATCTTTTCATCCCTGGAATTTAAATCAGGGGATTTCTTGAGTGAAAGACAGTCTGTCATCTTTGTTTTAATATACATGGCAATACCACAAGACTACCTATATATATTTTTTAAGGTCACAGAGTAGCACAGGCGCATTATGAAGAAGGAAGCCACATAGATTTCTTGTTGCAAACCTTCAGTCTTCTATTAATACAGCATCCCTTTGTTGATTACATTTCATTGATCACTTTGGGGTGGAGGAAAAGATGGAGGAATAGTTGATTAACTTCTTTCCTTATACAGTAAATGGCATTTCTCTGACTATATTCATATAAGGGGAGAAACAGCTCAGAAACTCCACTTTAGTTGCAAAAGAAACAAAAACCCTCAAACAAAATCGCTATCTCTTTTCTAAGAAATTTAAGCTTGGGCAATCCCTTCAGGTCCCCTCCCACTGTGGGAACTTTTCTGTCTTCTCAGTAAATACTGCTTCCTCATAAAACAAAACAAAACAAAAAGAAAGAAAAGAAAAAAGAAAAAAAGAAATTTAAGCTCAAATAAAAACAGAAAACTGGCTACTATTTGTCTTTTTTTTTTTTTTGAGTTGGAGTCTCACTCTGTCACCCAAACTGGAGTGCAGTGGCCGCTCCCGGCCACCGCAGCCTCGACCTGCTGGGCTCCGGCAATCCTTCCGCCTCAGCCTTCCCAGTAGCCGGAACTACAGGCGCGCGCTACCATGCCTGGCTCATTTTTTATTTATTGTAGAGATGAGGTCTCACCAAGTTGCCCAGGCAGGTCTCGAACCCGCGGGCTCAGGCAATCCACTCACCTCAGCCTCCCAAAGGCGTGGGATTACAGGCTGAGCCACCGAGCCCGGCTTTTGTCTTTATTTTATAAATTCCAATGGTCCACAAACACCTACCCTGTAAAATGAGGGTGGCCATTTGCTAACTTTATTGTCCTATTGTAAGAGTGACATTATAAGTTTAAAACTCTGTAACTTTCTCAGCACTACATATTATTAGATTGAGGATCAGTCATTCATTCTGCAGGTATTTATTAAAACACCTACTAAATACCAGGTGCTACCTACCCTAAGAGCTGAGGGTCAAGCAGTAGACAAAACAGCACAGAGGCATCTTTATGAAACAGGTAGCTATAATAATACATATCTGCTGGAGAGTGATCAGTGCTTTGGAGGAAGTAAAGCAGGTTCAGGGCCTGGGGATTGTAGGATGGTGGCTGTAGAAAGGCTGTTATTTATATAGTGTGGTCGGGGAAAGCCCTCTGGCATCAGATGACTTTTGAGTAGAGACCTGAAAGGATGTAGTGAACCGTGATCCCACGTGCCCCTTTATATTAACTTGAAATCTGGCATAAATGAGGAGATTAACAGTGAAACTTTAGGAAAGTCAAACCAAAAATAGTAAGGCTTTATACAATACTCTGAACCAGCTCTCTATTTCAAATCATCCTTAAGCTATTAAGCTACAGTTTAGTCTTTTTCCTGACTAAAATGCCTCATAGTAATAACTAAAAGAGAGAGTTTCATTGTTACATTGTGCAAACAACCCAAGTAGATAATTCAGGTAGAAATTTCCACCCTGAGGCTCTGATTATTTGATTTGGCAATGGGCATACAGTAGGAAAAAATGTGCTGAAGTGAGCTGATTTTGCTACTGACCATGGCTATACAGTGAGAAAGTTCAAAAGAAATTGGACAGTTATCCAGGTTTTAGAATGGCAAGTTTTAAAGTTCTTTTAATTAAAAACAAAGCAATGCCCCTCAAAAAAGTATGACAAAACACAACAATAAAACATCAAGTAAAATATGTAGTTAGTTGTCAAATGTCTCCTTTAATTGTGCTGTATAGACATGGCCACCAGTAATATTGATTAGTTTAAGTTCCTTTTATTTAGTCTGTGTATATTCTACATTAATGACAATAATAAATGATAAGAAATACTCAAATTTTCAAAGGAAAAAAAAGCAAATAAAATTGGCAACAAATTCTTTTAGTTAATTTCCACAAAACTATGTAACCATAAATTTTCCCGTTTGATAACAAAAGTTCCAGATACATTATAGTTATTATGAGGAAAATTGAGTGTTTATTATATTTTATTGATTTTCTCTGATTTATTTTGTATATATATATATATATACATATATATATACACACAGATGTGAACCTCTGTGTAGTATAGATATAGACAGTTTTAAAGAACTTCATATGTTATAAAAGACATGACATTGAATTATGTCTGTCAAAGGATCCAAATAATTTCTGCTTATAAAAAAATAACTACAATTAGCTACATTAAAGCTTACTTCACTAACTGCCAAGAAATGGGAATTGGCATTACCATTGTTTAAAGGACAACGAGTTTAATGGCATAAACAGATGGATGGATGAATGGATGGATAGATGGATAGATAAATATAGATAGATATAGATTTATCTGTCTACACAGGTAATTTAGCAAGAAACCTATGTTAATAAAGATCTATTTATAATTTTTTAACATTTGCAACTTAAAGATCTTTACAAATAGGACTTAAAATTGTAATAAAGTCATACATTTATCAGAAAAGTTTTGAAACCTTGATGGTGATACAGCTGGGTTACACTTCTTGAATCAATACATATTGCCTGCCACAGAAAATAAGATTATTCATTTAACAAATACAGGAGTTCAAAAAGTAATGAAACATAGGGTAAACTTATTTTTCCAACTGTATGTTGATTATACTTTTGAATAATATGTTCAACATCATTTTTTGTCAACCTCCAGATACTTTTTCAGGTGAAGTACCTCCAAATTTAAAGCAATGAGACCAATTGTTAACCTGGAAAAAAAACCCATAAATATATTATGGAGTATGCCCAAAGTGTGGAAACATAAGAAAAATAATGTATTTATTATGTTGTTTTTCAGATGAACAATTATACCCATTGTTTAAATTTGGAGGTACTTTACCTGAAAGGTGTCTGAAAATTGACTATATAGATATACAACATTATTTGAAAATGTAATTAAAATTATGTTTTCAAAAAATTTCTTGACTTTTAGGGCTCCCTCTATTTGTCGAGTGTCTACTGTGTGCCAGCCAGTGTGTTAGGCATTGGGTATGTTGTCATGGTGAACAAACATGGTTCCTTGTGATTATCATCACTCATGGGCACAGAACATAGATCATCCTGGAAGTGGGTTAAAATGACGTCTTTAATATTTTGACAGTAACATTAAGAATGACTAAGTCAATGAACAAAAAAAGAAGGAAGAAAGGAAGGAAAGAAGGGAAGATTGGAAAAAGAGAAAGAAGAGAGAAGGAGAATGAAGGAAAGGAAAGAAAAAAGAAAGGAAGGAAAAAAAGAAAATGAAAGAAAAAGCAAGCAGTTCAGCCTAGAAAAAACTTGTTTCTAGGATTAGAAACAAAACTGTTGAATGGGAAGGAAAGTTTAGACATCATCTAATCTAGTGGCTCCACAGCAGTTGTACATTGGAATCACCTGAGGGGCATGTTCAAGCTAAATCTAAACGTGCAAGACTGTATCCCAAGCTGCTCTTTAAAAGCTCTGTGCATTTGTATTTTTAAAATCTCTGTAGGTGCATATGGTTCTATCCCTTGATTACTATACACTGATCTAGCCTAATTCCCTCATTTTATGAAGAAATTGAGGCCTAGAGAAGCTGAGTGACTGTCCCAAAATTACACAACTATTGTACTATTGTCCAAGTTTTCTGATTTTAAGGAAAAAAAACTATACAAAAATTGACATTTTCTGTACTATGATAGTGCCTTACTCCACTATTCTCTATTCTGAGATTTCTGCTCAAGAACAAACAGGAAGCCGGGCTCGGTGGCTCAGCCTGTAATCTCGCACCTTTGGGAGGCTGAGGTGAGTGGATTGCCTGAGCCCGCGGGTTCGAGACCCGCCTGGGCAGCGAGACCTCATCTCTACAATAAATCAAAAAATCAGCCAGGCATGGTAGCGCATGCCTGTAATTCCGGCTACTTGGAAGGCTGAGGCGGAAGGATCGCCAGAGCCCAGCAGGTCGAGGCTGCGGTGGCCGGGAGCAGCCACTGCACTCCAGTCTGGGTGAGTCCAGTCCAGAGTGAGACTCCAACTCAAAAAAAATAAAAATAAAAATAAAAGAACAAACAGGATAAATGGACAAAGTACTCTGTCAAAAGTTACAGAATCACAGCAAAAAAGCCAGTGTCCACAGGCATCATGAACATACAAGTAACAAAAAAAGACCCGTCACACACTATAGTAACCTGGCTGCTTCCGGCCTAAACAGCCAAATCAAGCTAGTTTAAAACACTCCCACACACATATCATCATTCCTATCAGTTTCTCATTCAGCACTGCAATGAATAATAATTTTGGTTTCCGTGGGAAGGAGGGGGAGGAAAAAAGAGAGCAATTTTTCTGGTTTATTCCTCAAAATTCAGAAGGTTAAGGGGAAAAAAATGCACTTCCAGTACCTCAATATGGAGAAAGCCTGGTCTGCTTTTAACACTTTTGGCAGTACTTGAGGACACGTTTTTGGCTATTAGCCTGCCAAGCTGCTTAAGCTTATAGAAGGCCCACAGAGGGAACTTATATGATTAAGTTAGTTCAACACAAACATCTTCTCTGTATTTTTATTCCTTCCCTTCACATTCATGAAAACATAAAAAGCCGAAGCATTTCAGAACTAGGTGATGGGGGCAAGTTATTGATCATTTCAATTCCTTTCTTGAGGCTTGTGTAAGTAAGAACTGGGGCAACTCAGTGAAATTATTCATATGATCCTTGCAGGGAACAAAGCTTAGCATCAGAAAGCAGTTCAAAATTCCTATGAAGCATATGTATTTTCTTACAAGAAACATCTGTGATTCTCTAATGCACTTCAGACCTAACTCTATCTTTTTCTAAAAATTATGTAACATGCTTACACTTCAAGTACTAAGCATACTTATTAATTACATAGTCACAGAAGAATGTAAAATGTCATCTCTTTTTCACATATATTATAACAAGTATTTTGACATGAGAACACTAGGCAATCTTCTTGCATAAAATCTAACAGTTCTCTAAATAGTTTGGAAGAGATATTTTAAAGCAAAACAAAATATCACACTATCTAGTTCCTTTTCAGATCCTAAATTAGGGACTTAGATTATTCAAGCATGTAAATATAGCACAGTTGAAAATATAAATTATAGTTCACAAGTTATGAGGTTCTTCAGAAGATTACCATATTATTTGCTTATCAGTGAAATAAAGGAAACAAAAGATATATAAATGCCCTTGGTGAAACTGCAACATGGTTTAAATCGGTTGACTGTTATTAGACTGAAAGAGTGGTGTATATACACACACAGAAGGCAGCATTTTAACTAGGGCAGGAGAAGCTGGCCAATATAGAAAAAGGTTTTAATAGACTTTCTATTTCAACCATAGTTACTGTGGGTTTTGTCACTATAGCAATGGTCTTGGGTGGGGCATGCGAGCCTAGCAGGCAATGGTGCTTAGCCGCTAAAGTAACATCAACTTCATTCTGCCTCTGGTTGAGCAAATTTCCTTCAAGAAGGTTTGCCTAATTGAAAGACAGTTTCCAAGGACAAAGATTAAAAGGAAAACCCTAAGCATTGCTTGGTGGGCGATTCTTCACAGTACACTGCTCTACTAAGATTAACCTCACACTTTCTCCCGGTTTTGATCCAAGGCCTCCAATGGCTTTAGTTACTGGTAGTGCTTTGGATCTAGGCAGTAACCTAACCTCCAGGATCCCAGTGATCCCTAGCAGCCTGGGTTAATTTCAGCTGTCTCTACAGGGGCTACATGAAACATGGCATTTACAAATTTGGATTATACAGCACTATTTATTACATGATGGAAGGTTTCCAAAAGTGCCAGAAGAGATGTTGGCATTTATGCAAGTCAACTACTGTTCAACCCAAAGAAGCACTATATTCTATAGGATGTTTTTGCCAGGATTGAAAGAGCCTGTGTGAAAACACCTTAATTGGGACCATCTTAGCACCTCGCCTGTTGGATGCCCTCTAGCTCTAGGTGTTATGTTTCAGCTGGGCCAACAGACTGTCCTGGAAACAGAAATCTCCAGTCCTATTACCAATCCATTCACTCCCAGTCCTGAGAGTGTATATTTTCTTATTTTCAGATTTAATAAGTCAAATCTATTTGGTAGTTATTAAAAGATTTAAGCAACCACAGTTTTAAAAGGTTTCAGTGTTCAGAAATTTCAGGCCCACAGAGAAGGCAGATCTGGAGGGTTTGCTTCCTGCAAAATGGTGAAATTATTTGCCAGTCCCCAGACCCCACTCCCAGCCCACCCCACCCCCTGTTTAAAGAATATTCATGTTGATCTCTACCTTCTAACAATGTTTGTTAACTAAACACCTTTTCATGGACCCACAAAAAGAAAAATAGGGGGATCTGAAAAAAAGACAGTGTATGAGATGATCTCCAGTGACCTAAAAAGACAATTATAATGATAGGTCCCTAAAGAAGGAGAGGAGAAACCTGAAAACATTAGCTACTTACAATATGCTATCAGATAACCTTATCCCCTATTCTTCTTTGGGGAAATCCAAACTGCTGCACAATGTTCTTTAAAAATTCCTTTATTAAAAAGTTTGTGTGCTTGCTCAAAGCAAATGGCTAGCCTAGAAAACTAGGGCCAATATCATTTCACATTAAGTGGTGGCTACTTTATATTAGACCTTTTTTTAAAGGGCAACAAAAATGGTGTGTGGGGGGGTAGTTATAAAAAACATCACAGGAAACCAAATAGCCTTTATTTAAATTAAAAGCAATCACAGCCTGATTCTTGGAACACACTTCGAAATGCTTTTTGGCACACAGCTGCTACATGCCGCCAAATATTGTGTGTAATTGGAAACATTTCAAACAGAATTGTTACCAAAGTCAAAGACCATAATCACAAGCCGTCAGATCTGTGCCTCAGATAAAAGAAGGGCAGCTGAGCAAGAGCGCACAGCATGGAAGAGTCCACTTATGGGTCTGCATCTAACTGCAATGTTTTCACTGTGTTATTGACAGATCTTTCCTTCCGGAGACCTGATGAGAAAGGGAGGACCCAAAGAGGCATACGCGAAGCAAAAGCTGGTGGGCGCGATAAATCAGCAGCTGGGACAAAACTCTTAGAAAGGAGGAGTCCATGACTTCAGTACCAGAACAACTGAAATAACACAGTCCTCATCTTTTTTTCCTGAAGTGTAATCCACTAGAAATGAAAGGCATCTCTCCCAAGAGTTTACCCCAAATCTCCAGCAAGGAAAATGCATCTGCAGTTGAATTGGTCAGTTGATTCACTTAGGACCAAACTTAAGTGTGGAGGTTGGGGAAGAAAGTTAAGTAAAGGTAAATGACAGCTGCTTGCCAGTTTACAGCTCCAAGTTTTAAAATGTTTACATTGGCTTCTGCCTGGCTGGCATTTAAAATTTTATTTTAAATGTAAAAACCTCTTTTTATAGGAGAATGAAGCTGGAAAAGTCTAATCAATTCAGGCTGGGCCATCATTCTTGTTCCTGGAGAAGGCCCTTCAAAAGTGACCAAAATGCCTTTAGAGTTTAGTCTAAACAAGCGCACAAAGCAGAGACACAGGAAGAATTATTACCTTCTTTTTGAGAGTTTTGATGCCCTTACCCACTCACCCCTCCTCCCCTCCATAACTGAAAACAGTCAGTGCCAGTGGACCAGCAGCTTAGGAATAGTTCTTGGAAAAATCGTGTCATTCTGGCATACAGAAAAGTGATCCGATTATCCTATCATATCTTTGCGCCAGAAGTGTCATGACATCAGCATGCTCCACAACGTGTAAAGCATGTCTCTTCCCACCGTCCCTCCTTCGGGAAAGAGGAAAAGTGGGGGAAACAAAGGCTTACTTGGATTCTCCATGCAATTTCAGGCCAGGCTTTTTTTTTTACTGCTCCAAAGTGTTCATTTCCCATCACACTGTAGTTGCCCTCTGGACTTCAGCTCAGCATGGCCATAAACAAGGAGGTGTGGTTACTGGTTGGTGAGGAAGGCATTGAGGCGCTACTAAGACAGAAGCTGCTGCATTTCCTCGATACCGTCTTGGTCCTTGGCACTCCTTTCTGGAGTGCTGGCTCCACATGCTGCCCAAGGTTTCGAGGAACTGCAACAATGCAGGAGTTGGCATCCTGATTATTGTACTTCCCTCTCTCAACTCATGTGCTCACACCACCAGAAGAAAAAGAAGTAATGGTCTCTTAAAACACCAACCAATCAACCAACCAATCAAGAAACACAACTCACTCACTTTCCTATTTCCATCTTTTTATTGTGGAATAATTACACATGGAGTTGAGCAATGATAATATTCTCTCACTAATAAGAGTTAAGCAAATGATATTATTTTACCTGGACAAAAAAGAGCTATTTTTTCAAGAAAGAGGAGTCAATTCTAGTCAGGTGACATCTCCTATGGAGAATCACTTTGACTTTTTAACATTTCTATGCACACATGATAACCACTTAGGCTTTTAAAATTACTTTTGTCCCCCCTACAGAGATGGTCTTGCTATGTTGCCCATGCTGGACTAAAACCTCTGGGCTGAAGCAATTCATCTGCCTCAGTTTGCTGAGTAGCTGAGACTACAGGTTTGCACCACCACACTCAGAGTCCTTTCCTTTTTTAAAAGAAAAAAATGTATTCTTTACAAAGTAGTTTAAGAAGGAAATTAACTGTAGTAACTAGAAATAGAAGAATGATAATCTTTACTAAAAATTGTTTCCCATAATATTAGGTAACCCAAAATATAGGTATAGGCCATTAAAAGAATTTCTTAATTACTGGAAAATATATTTTAAAGTTACATTTCATGAGTACTATAAACAATCACTCATAATATTCAACCCCTTGTATTTTACCTTCAAGTATTTATAAGAGATTTTAGAGAAATTATTCTATGATACCACTTTTAAAATTTATATTTCAGTTGACTTTTAAAAATCTTTAATAAAAGAAACTACAAAATGTAACTGTTTTGATCTTTTCAGAGTTATCATAGAAGAGGATATTAGACCAACTAGACTTTTACCCACATCTGACTCTAAATTTAATAGTTCAGCTATTAACCATATGAGGGTTCTCTTTTCCTCCCCAGCTGATATTAGGTTTTATTTGGGTGAGCCAAGCTGACTCATTACCCCCCCGCCCCCCAACACCCTTGAACAAAAAGAGTAGCTCCATGGATTTTGATTATAAAAGCATAATCAGCTTTTTAAGCTTCATTGGCATTCCTGGCAGAACTGATTGAATCTGTCACTTTAGTAAAACATATCACCTTTCTTTTAAAAACTTATGAACCAACAGTCTCACTCAGTGATAAATCACCAATTAGTACCAAATTAAGGGTAGAAAAATTAATTTACTAAACCTATTCACTTGCATCACTATGTCTATCTCCATGAACCATCCAGTTTTTCCTTCCTTCTTGTCTTCCTCCCTTCCTTCCTCCCTTTTTTTTTAACCTTCTAAGGGTTATTCATAAGAATAAATCACTGTGTTAGCGATGACTTATTAAACTTAGAGACTTTCAAGTTCATCAGCAAGTGTGCAAACCCTTAGCTGTGGGCAACATCCATTTATTTCTAGCACCTCTCAGTTTTAACTTGTAGAGTACGTGCATTGTTTACCTTTAAATCCTTTGTATAAACATTTCTAGAAGAGCTTGTAAAATATCTCCTTCTATGTTTCCTAACTCGCCAGTTGATGGCATTTAGAAACCCTCTGGTACCAGCAGGTGCTGTATTTTGCTTTCCTCAGGCTCCAGCTGGGCTACAATGACAGATTCCTATCCCAGGCCAAGCCCAGCCACCAAGGCTACCATAGCACATTGGAGGCAAACTGAACCAGGCTCCACCAGACAGCAAGATAAATGGCTGCTGTTTAAGTTTAAAATTCCTTGGTGGGAGTAAATATTGTTCCAGAGAAAAGGCTTGTCAAATATTGCGTCATCCTTACAGAGCTGTCTTGATTAAAGTAGAATCTTTGGATTAAGTTGATGCTCAATTCAAAATGTATCTATCTTGCTGTCATGGGATTTTTTTTTTTTTTCTTTCCTAGAGTCTGAAAACAGACATATTGTTGGGGATGGTCAAACAAGGCTGCCGCCTCCCAAGGGGCTAGAGCCCACTCCTGATAATAGAAGGCGGTTGAACATTGACACTTCACTGAGGATAATGCAGACAGCAAAGGCTTAGTGGGAAAAGGCCAGTTGTCACCTAAGTGACAGGCAACAGCTGAGCTCACACATCTGGAGCAAGACTGGGGCAAACATTAGCAACCCTCACCCGTCTACACCTTGGGCTTGTCTGAAAAGACAGATGGAAGTTCCCTTTACCCCAAAAGTCATTTTAAAATAGCTGATGGTGAACCGTGCCACTTATATAACATCAGCGGCAGACACAGCCTTCTGAAGGACTGACAAAAATGAGGCATACAGACAAAACTGTATGCATAAACAGATACTGGCTACAATTTCATTAAGTATCATCTGTCCTTCATAAAATCTATCCTAAAAGACACACACACACACACACACACACACACACACACACACACACACACACACACACACGCATCCTTTTTATAGCACAAAATGCATCTGACCTCCGCAGGAGAGGCAAGATGTTTACGGTCCTTTTCCTTTAGGCCCGGTCCCATGGTATGCTCTTCATCTTGTTCGTGGCCGCAGTTCTGCCTCTGATCCCCTTCTTAAAATCAGCGACCAACGTGTTTGGCCTGTGATCCCGAATCCTTGGGCAAGCTGGAACTCAGCGTGATGCCAGCCCTCCCCCCTCACATCCTCCCCCCCCCCACCCGTTCTTCAGCCTCCCGAAGACAATCTGTGGACGATTTCCCCAAAGTCCCCAAAATAACACAGCACTGCCAATAGTCACTGGCGATGCCGTTTGTTTTTCTTAGAGGGCAATGAAAATTTAACAGCTTACTGCTGCAGCCTGAGTCCTGGTCCTGCTAATTATTAGCATGCCTAGTCTCTTCAACTTTTTCTGCCAAAAGAGAGGAAGACGCTCCCATTCCTTCCTATGTTCGTGCGACATTCAGAAAACACCATCGCGGGGCGGGGGGAGGGGTGGGGTGGCGGTGGGGAGAGAGGATGCACCCCTGCCAAAAAGCAACCGGCTCTATCCCCAGCGCGTCAGGACCGAGACCCTCCCTCCCGACGCCGGTAGGTGACAGACGATCCTAAGTGGCGGAGACACGCCAGCACACCCTCGCCTCCCCGCGCCCCGCATCGCCCAGACTCTCGGGCCGCGGAGCCGGCGTCCACGCAGGAGAGAATCAAGGGACGAGCTGGTTGCGATGCAGCCAACGGGAGCCATGGGGGGGCTGTCAGACCCTCTGGGAGCTGCAGTCCAGTATCTGCTGTCACTGTCTACCCAGCCCAAAGCACCGATCCTACCCTTCTCCGGTACCTTCTGCGGCACCGACCCAGTCTGGGTGTCACAGACCCCCACCCCGGCGGTGACAGCGAAGGGGTCCCGGCACCCCCTCCGCGGCGCCCCCCGCCCCATTCCGCGCCGCAGCCCCCTCTGCAGAGCCTGCCCGGGGCCGGGCTGCCACTCACCCCCGCAGGGACCGAGAACTCGGCGGGATGGTCCCCGGTGCGGCGCTGCGGCCCGCGGCGTCAGGGGCGGGCGAGGGCGGGCGGCGCGAGGACCATCGAGGGCGCAGGGCTCGCCGTCCGGCCGCGGCGCGTCTCGGGCGGTCAGCGCGGGCGGCGCGAGGCGGGCATGCTCGGGGCGGGCGGCCGCGGCGGGCGGCGCGGGCGGCGGGCGGCGGCGGAGTGCGCTCGGGCTCCCAGCCCCGCGCCGCGGCGCCGACGCGCACCCCGCCCCCGGCCGCCGGCGCGGCGCGAGAGAAAACGCGGAGTGCGGAGCGCCCGCGGGATCCTGGCGGCTCGGCCCCGAGAGGCGGGTGGGGGCCGGGATGCCGCCGGCGCCGGGCGCAGGGCGGCTGGAGGGCTGGGGCGGGCTCCGCGCGCAGCCGGCGGGGCTGAGCGGCAGGCGGGTTAGTGCTGGTGGAAGTTCACCCCGGCGCGGCCCAGGCTCTCAAGGGCAGCTCGGTCGGCTACTCTGCCCTGCCCTCGATTTTATGCCTTCTTTTTTTTTTTTTTTTAAACCAACAATCCTGATGGATTGAAATACAGGAAGGGTAAAAGGGGGAAAAGGACAAACCCAATTTCCTCTGATCAAACGATTTGGGGGTTGCTTGTGTGAGTGCCCTTTCCTTTGGTGTGTGTGCACGTGGAGGGGGTAGCTAATTGAATGCTTAGATTCCTTCTGGCGCGCCTCGCCTCGCTGGGGACTCACTTGGACTCGATCCTGTCTCTTAGGATCTCACAGACTGGTCTAAGTAAGTCTCTGCCTCGGAACCAGAGCAAGACTCCAAAGATTCAGCGTCTAGTCCATCCTGTTACCCTCCTCGGAGGCGCTGGTGGTCTCAATGACAACTCAGCGTGGGGGGGGGGGCGCGGCGGAAGCGGGCGGGGGACATGCACGCGAGAACCCCGGCCCACCTCAGTGTCCCGAGCCTGACCTACGTTAGCGTGGCGCACTTCATTAAAGCCGTGTTCAAAGCATTTATTTGATCATGATAATCATTTTCTATTGGCCAAGTTACTCTCCAGGTTTTCAGTCTGCCCGATTCCCAGAGCTGGGCTTTGGGCACCTTCACCCACTTTGAACCAGGACTCAGGCTGTCTGAAAGTTCTGCCCTCCCGCGCCCCCCGCCCCATTTCCAGATCAGTGGGGTCTCACGCTGTGAGTACTACTTCCCAGGGGCTGCAGAGGGCAGCTGGTACCTCCAACTTGACAGGTGTCTCTGCAAATCTGGATCTTCGTTGCCATCTCCACTCCTTACACAACCCTCTAGGAGACTCGATCAACTCCCAGGAAGATGAGGATGTGTGTGCTGGGAGGAGGGGCTCAGGGAGGGAGGTGTTGATTGATGCCATTTTTATCCTTTTAAGAAAAAGTAAAAGTGCCAGTTTTAGAATTTTTCAGAGCACCAGGTCTTCGATTTTCATCGGGAATAAAGCAAGAGAGTGCTCAGCAAAAATGGAGCCGAGGAAAAAGAGGATGCAAAGTAATAACTAAGGGCAGATGAAGGAGGAAATGGTCTGAGTTGCGGGAAATGTTTGGCCTCAGCCATGTGCTCTGTAATTCCAAGTCTGACCCAGATGCCCCACCGTAGAAACTCTGCTTTCTAGATATAAAGTTCCTGAGTGCATATCACTCAGGAAACAAGGCTGTTGCTTTTGAAATAACTCCACTTGCTAGTGGAGTTTGTAACTGATGAGAATCTGGGGGAGAACAAACCAGGCTGTCTTGCTCCTCAGCATTTGGTTGGAGTAGGCCTTTGAAGTTGTGTCTGTTTGTCTTGCTCGGGTTACAAACGTTTCTATTAAGTTATCAACTTTTAGCTTCTAACTTCCAGAACTCTCCAAGAAAATTGACAAAATGATTTATTTCATCTGTGGAGGTAGTGAAAATTACGTTTATGGGCAGAAAGTCCACTAGTTCATTCTTTTTTTACCCCATCTGTTGCTTCAATCTAAACCTTCAGATGAAAAGCAGTTTCCCAACAAACTGAATAATGTAATGGAACAGAATCAGCAGAGGATGAGATGGAAAATGGCATCATTTAACTCCGACAGTCACATCTTCATGAGAAAGTCCTCTCCAGTGGGCCAGTAGGCATTTGTAGCAGGCAGTTGGGTAGGAGAAGCTCATGGAAAGAATATTTCTAGAGCCTGTACTCAGACTTCCCTTTTGGGGAAAATGCTACCATATGAAAAGCAATTAGTCTGATATCAGAGAACTTACAGTTCCTTGGTGACGTCACTGAGATTTTATGTATTGAGCATCTATTATGTTGAGCAATCTTGTAGGCCAGGGCATTGTAGGTGATACAGTTGCTTCCTCCAGAGACTAACTGCCTCTTTGGACAGTGTGCTGAGCAGCATCTTTTGGATCTAATGTTAATGTGAGCACTTGGTCTTCAACTGGGACTCTCGTAAAATTACTTTGGGTAGACGTGTGATGGTATGTGGTCAGAGCAGTCTGATTGCAGACTTCAGCCCAGTAACTTACCAAATGTAGCCTAGAGTAATGTATTTCTCCTAGCTGAGGCTTAATTTCTCATTTGTAAATGAGGATAAAAATATTCAACTAAGAGAGTGGTGGGAAGATTGGGTGCTAGAGCTGCAGGGAAGACTCAATCTGTAAAAGTTTGTATAGTGCCATTTTATAAGGCATCTTCTTCTAACCAGTCTCCATGCAAAATCCCACAAGTTAGAAAATAGCCATTTTTTATTTAACCTAAAAAAGCATTCTTCATTGTGAGCTACTGGGTTACTTCTGAGTCTCTTTTATTTTTATTTTATTGTTTTTACAAACCAATATGGTACATACCTTTTATAAAGAAAGCAATTCAGTTAGGGGATGTCTATTTTTCTTTTAAAACCATGATACAAAGGTATATTCCTTTTAAAAAATGTCATCTTTGTGTGTTGAATCATGTTCTTCAAACATTCATATGTTGAAGTCTTTTTTTCTCCAGTACCTCAGATGTATCCTTATGTAGAGATATAGTCTTTACAGAGATACTCAAGTTAAAATGAGGTCACTAAGGTAAGTCCTAATACGATATTACTTTTGTCCTTATAAAAAGGAAAAATTTGGAGATGGACATACACACAGGAAGAACACCAGTTGGAGATGAAGGCAGAGGTTGGGCGAGGCTTCTATAAGCTAAGAAATGCCAAAGATTGCCAGCAAATTATTAGAAGCCAGGGGAGCAGATTCTTCCTCACAGCCGTAAGGAACAACCTTACCCACATCTTGATCTCAAACTTCTCACTTGCATAACTGTAAGACAATTCATTTATGTTGTTTAAGCCACCAAGTTTGTGATGTTTTTCCTTATGGCTGTCTTAACAAGTCAGTACAACACCCAACCGTGTCATGCTATGAATGTATCCTAGCTCACTGAAGAGTACTTTCATGTGTAGATGAAGAATTTACGACAATTGCAAAGATGTAGAATTAACCTAAGTTCCCATCAACCAGTGGATAAATAAAATGTCACACACACACACACACACACACACACACACACGAAATACTATTCAGCCATACAAAAAGAATGAAATAATGTCTTTGCAGTAACTTGATTGGAGTTGAAGACCATTATCCTAAGTGAAGCAAATACCACGTATTTTTACTTATAAGTGAGAGCTAAACTATGTGTCTGCAGACATATAGAATAGTACAATGGACATTAGAGACTCAGTGGGGGGAGAGGGAAGCAGGATAAGGGATGAAAAATTATCTAATGGGTACAATGTACACTAGTTGGGTGACAGGTGCACTTAAAACCCAGACAGCTTCACCACTATACAATTCATCCATGTAAACCAAACCCCTAAAGCTACTGAAAAAAATTAAAAAAAAAATCATAGTGATTTAGGCCACAAGCTTGAGCTTTAAATAAGCAACAACCGTATCAGCAGTCCTTGCTTAATTCCCTGGTCTGTTTGATGCGTAGGCTTTGCTTGACTTCTCCTGTCTCTAGTTCATCCATATTTGGGACTCTTTACTCTCTGGCCTGCAGACTCAGCCCCAGCCAGTGTTTGTAGGGCGCATCAGTCCTGACTCTGTAATGATCTGTAGGGGATTAGCTCTAAGACATGCTCCCGTGGAGAAAATCCTACCTAGGCTTCCCAGGGCTTTCGGGGTCGAGTGCACACTCCTTGGATTAGTTTAAAAGGTCCTTCATATTTGTACTCTGCCTATCTCTCTAGCTCGTGTTTTCACTGCTCTCCACCCTTGTTTGCTCTAACCATATTAAACTATTTACAGTTCTTCAAAAGCATCAAGCTATTTTATGCCTCTGTTCTTTGAAAGTATCTAGAATGTTACCTACTGATAACAGCCCTCTTTATTAGTTAACTCCTGGTTATCCTTTAAAACTCAACTCAAACATCATCTTTGTAGTAGTTCATTGATGTGCATATTTGCTGTTTGGTCTGCCCAGCATGTTTTTCCTTCTCTGTAATGCCTCAGATTTCCTTTGGGGAACCACCTCCCCCTACAGTCAATGCACAGGATTTAGTTGGAGACTCATTCCTGGTTTTGGTGTTAGGTTTAGGTGACCCAGACCTGGGAGAGTAGAGCTCTGCAATCTCCAAATGAAAGATTAGTTCGGGGGTGGCTTGTGGGCCAGGTCAGGTCCTGGGATCTGTGCAAGAGCTTTTAGGGATACCACAAAAACACATTCAACAAGTATTTATTGATGTTGTACCAGCCAACCCTTTGCTGTGAATTCAACAGAAAACTCAACAGGCAAAATCTCTACCCTGATGAATTTTATAGTCATGGAACATTCTGGAAATACAAAGGGCCAGCAGCCATTGTTTCACCACATGAGGCCTGAGACATGATGCCAACTTGAAGGAGGATGGAAGTGAGAGATGATGAGAGACCAGGACTTGGTGGCATGCTTTGAACCCTTGAATCAAACCCTATGTAAAAACAAACTACCACCAAACGATTCAGGTCAAATTTATATGTATATATTTTTTGCCTTTTAAGCCACTTTGGGTCTAAGTTCTAATAATTTACAAATTAAAGAGCACTAGTTGGTATACCCTTCCACCATTTGAATGTTGCTTTTCCCTGTTTCATTCCATTCCTCTATCACTTCATTTACTTGATTAGTTATAAAAAAATTTAAAAATTAGAAAATATTAAGCCCACTTACTGTTAAGCAACAATAACATGTAGCAAGTTAGCATAGTTTGAAAGTAAAAGTGAAAGATGAAAATCATAAATGAGACAGATTCATAAAATTCATCCCCTGAAAAGTGACACAATTCTGTTTTCAGGCTTTTAGAAACCAATGTGACAATGATTATAAAATTCTTACACAATTGAAAAGGTATCTAAGGTAAAACAATTCTATTCTTAGGAGAAGCATAACTATTGGTTAATTGTAAATTGAAGAGCAGAAGGAAGTGCTCCCCACCCCAATCTTCATGAAGAAGGATTGTTTGCTTTTGTTTGTTTGATTGATTTTATTTTATTCTATTTATTTATTTTTTATTTGAGTTGGAGTCTCAGTCTGTCACCCAGTCTGGAGTGCAGTGGCCGTTCCCGGCCACTGCAGCCTTGACCTGCTGTGCTCTGGCAATCCTTCTGCCTCAGCCTTCCAAGTAGCGAACTACAGGTGCGCGCTACCGCGCCCGGCTAATTTTTTGGTTTATTGTAGAGATGAGGTCTCGCCAAGTTGCCCAGGCAGGTCTCGAAACCGCGGGCTCAGGCAATCCACTCACCTCAGCCTCCCAAAGCGCGGGATTACAGGCTGAGCCACCGAGTCCGGTTGATTGATTGATTTTAGAGACAAAGTCTCCCCCTATTGCCCAGGATGAAATGTAGTGATGCCACATAGCTCACTGCAGCCTGAAACTTCTGGGCTCAAGTGATCCTGCCTAGGCCTCCCAAGTGGCTGGAACTACGGTTACATGATTCAATGCCAGAATACTTATTTTCCTTTGTGTAGAGAAGTGGGTCTCACTATGTTGCCCAAGCTGGTCTTGAACTCCCAGCCTCAAGTGATCTTCCTGCCTCAGTCTCCTGAATAGCTTGGATTACAGTGTGAGCCATCATGCCCAGCCAACAGGACTCTACAGTATTCTCAACAACATCCTCACAGAAGAACACTTACAATGGTTTCTTAGGGCTGTTTCTCAAAGTACCCATCAATTCAATGAAATTCACTTTTCAGAAGGAGCAATTTAATCACTTCACTTTGTAGCAAGCGCTCTATGGACCATATGACAATAATAAGGAAGCGAGTAGTCCAGAGTGCTCTGATATTGCATAGCAGGGGCAAGACACAGAGTTGGAGGGGATGGACGTAGGGTTAGGGAAGACTTCCTGGAAGAAAAGCCACCTAAAAGATGAGCTAACCAAGGAAAAGATATATATGCACGTATGTGTGTGTACATGTGTCCAATCATTTTCGGGCAGAGGGAACATCATGTGTAAAGGTGAGGAGGTAGATGCTGATATGACACCTCTAAGGAATTGCAATATGTCCAGTCTGGCTGCAGTAGGAGACACAAGGGGAGAATGGTGATGACTGAGGCTTGGATGAGCCTGGATAGAGGCTGGTGCATGAATGAACTTAAAAACAGGGTCGAGTTTGGTGAGGGAAGATGGGGAGTTCGGTTTTGGATGGTCAGAGAAAGTAATCTTCAAAATTGCCTAAAAGAAGAAGCCAAAGAGATAGGAAGAAGTTAGGGAGCGAGTGGTGTTGATGATTACCAAGGAAGAGGGTCTTTCAACAAGGGAGTAGGAACTACTCTCTTCTGCTAAGTTTCAGACTGCCCAGAGCAAACTGTGTTCCATGGAGCCCCAGAGTTCCATCAAACCTCTAAGGTTTGATAGAAGGCCTCAGGGAGTCCAATGGGGGAATCCTTGGGGAGCTCAGGAAGGTCCAGCAGTTTATAGTAATTCTGTAAAATGGCCCAAGCTAATCTACACATCCTTCAGACAATCCTCCAAAAATAAATTTTCTTTTTTTTTTTTGAGTTGGAGTCTCACTCTGTCGCCCAGACTGGAGTGCAGTGACCGCTCCCGGCCACTGCAGCCTCGACCTGCTGGGCTCCGGCGATCCTTCCGCCTCAGCCTTCTGAGTAGCCGGAATTACAGGCACGCGCTACCACGCCCGGCTAATTTTTTTGATTTATTGTAGAGATGAGGTCTCGCCTGCCCAGGCGGGTCTCGAGCCCATGGGCTCAGGTAATCCACTCACCTCAGCCTCCCAAAGGCATGGGATTACAGGCTGAGCCACCAAGCCCGGCTCCAAAAATAAATTTTCACCAGGCTTTTCAGAGTTTGACCAGCAGTAATCTTGAAATTATAATCCTTGGGCAATCCTCAACTATTCCACATTTATTAATTTTAGAAGGAGTTAGGTTGGGCGTGGTGGCCTAAGATCCCAGGAGTTCAAGATCAACCTGGGCAACATAGCGAGATCCCATCTCTTAAAAAAAAAAAATTAGCTGTATGTGGTGGCACACTCCTGTAGTTCCAGCTACTTGGGGGGCTGAAGCAGGATGGTAACTTGAATCCAGGATGTTGAGGTTGTAGTGAGCTATGATTGCACCACTGCACTCCAGCCTGGGTGACAGAGACACCCTGTTTAAAAACAAATAGATAAAAAAGTAATTCTATATTTTAGCAGTCAACTGAGCCAAATTGATAATCTCTTAGAAAATTGAGTTTTCCCAGAACATATGCAAGAATTGAAGGCCATTTCCCTTCTGCTCAAAGGTAAGGGGAGGTAGAACATTGGGTCAGGGTTCATTCTTCTTTCACAGCATTCTTTGTAATCTTTCATTTGCTGCCCTTTTCACTAGTATGCCCCATGAGGGCATAATGCTGCCTAATTCAATGTTGTGACTTCAGTGCCTGGCACAGTGACAGGAATAGAGTAGGTGCTCAATATCTATCGAATGATAACTGAATGCTGGAACCTTAATAGAGGGTTGGTGAGGAGAAGGGAGTGAGGCGGGGGCAGGTAGAACTGGCCAGCCCATGCTCTAAGGTGACCCAGCCAAGGCTAGTGTGGTCCGCATTGTGAAGGAGCTCAGGGTACTCATATATTTGGTCAGTAGGGTCAGCCTTAGATGGGAGGCAGTGGGCTAGGCAAAGCAGAAATTAGCATTTGGGGACAGAGTCTAATCTCTCAGGAAGAGGGAATGTAAGGTTGTTATCATTCAACCCAAAGAGCTAACATTTGAATGTGGATCGGGGATCTAGTGGTCAATCAGGAAGCAGGGTGAAATCCAATGGTGTGTATACATGATGGGGCAAAGTGGTAACTTGGAGTATCACTGTGACAGATACGCAACTTTGGGGAGGAAGATTAGTTCCAGACCTCTCTTGGCAAAATGGAAGGACTGAGACTGGAGAATAGATTGGTTTTAAAAAGGAACTGGGCAAGGCATGGTGCCTCATGCCTATAGTTCCAGTACTTTGGGAAGTCAGGAGCTTGAGACCAGTTTGAGCAATGTGTGAGATCCTGTCTCTAAAAAAAATAATAATAATAACTGGCATAGTGGTAGGAGCCTGTAGTCCTAGCTACTGGGAAGGCTGATGCGGGAAGATCACTTGAGCCCAGGAGGTCAAGGCTGCAGTGAGCTATGATCGAGCAGCCACTGTGCACTTCAGCCTGGGTGACAGAGCTTATTTTGGTTCTCTGACTCTGACTCCATTATTTGCACTTCAAACCCCACACTATTGATTTGGAGTCTTCACTCTGTCGCCCAGGATGGAGTGCAGTGGCACACTCACGGCCACCGCAGCCTTGACCTGCTGGGCTCAGGCAATCCTTCTCAGCCTTCCAAGTAACTGGAACCACAGGCATGCACCACCATGCCCGGCTAGTTTTTCGATTTATTGTAGAGATGAGGTCTCACCAAGTTGCCCAGACTGGCCTCAAACCCATGGACTGAGGCAATCCTCTTGGCTCAGCCTTCCAAAGTGCTGGGATTATAGACGTGAGTCACTGCTCCTGGCCCATGATGACTTCTAATGTCTTTTCTGGAAACATTGTAGGTTAAATGGTTTTTTCTTCTAAAAAGAAATCTGGAACTTGCAGTTGAGTCACTGAAGCAAGACTAAAATCAACCTTCTACCTCTGAAACTCTAGAGCTCAGATTTTACTACATTCTTTCTTTTCTATAAAAAGTGGCAATTCCTGCATCTGAATTTGAACCCAGGCTTGAAGCTGTCCTATAGATAGCACATGATGTTCCGGAAATATCTTCAAGTATGACCTGCAAAGTCTGTATTAACTTTCCCTCACTGGTGCTGTTGCTGGGTCAGAAGTTCCCAGATATCTGGGTTTAAGTAACTCTACCATTCCTAGTCACATACTCCCAACCCCCGCCCCAACTCCCACCCTGAGTCCAGGATTTGTGGGGCCTTATAATGAAACAAAGCTCAAACAAGTATAAGAAAAATATTACATGCTCAATAGCAACTTTTACATAGAGACTGCTAGATTGATACTCCATTTTCTTAGGGAGTTTAAGATGGGGAGGAGGAAACCGCATTGGTGGCCACTTACCATTACATGAGCAGAATAAAAAGGAAACTGTTGGCTTTGCTCATCAAGTTTGAAAATCCAGATATGGCAGGGAGCTGGTAGGAAGGGGTTGGGAGCAGCTTGAAGCAGCTTTGATTTCTGAGCTCCTGGAAACTGGCTCTCAGGCTAGCCCCCTCACCCCCCCCAGGATGTGGTTTTCTGGTGAGTGAGAGCCATTGATGGGCCAAGAAATTAGCCTTTCATGTTAGCATGCTAACCTTGTGACTAGAACACATTCTCCTCTACATTACTGTCCTAAAGCATTAGCAAAATAATATGTCACTCATGATGCGATTGAGCGAAATGTATAAAGGAAATTAGTTTACTAAAGCCATTAGGTTAAAAGGCAAATGAGAGACTAAAACAATAATCAAATGGTAATATTTTAATTTTCAGGATTAGTTATCTGACAGGGAATTTCTCTTTTAATTTACTTTCTACATTATAAAATAATGAAGTTTAAGGAGGCTTAGAAAGAAAGACACAAATCAACACACAATATTTTTTACAGCGTTTCAGAGTTCCAACCCACTCTTGCTAAAAAGTACTATTTCAGCCACCAAAGCAAAATAATTCAATATAAGAATGGGAGGGGAAAAGCCCACAGAGATAAGGAGCTAAAACAAAGTAAAAGAATCAGGACTACATTTTCCCCAAATGAATGACTTAAGATGTGAGGTCCTAGCCCATACTTCTGCCTGGCACTTGAACTTCTACATTTGCAAGTTGTATGAAATCTCACCTAATCTGAAATTGTAATTTGCCTGTAAGCAGCTATAGTTTTCTTATTTTTACTATCTGGTTAAATAGGTTAAAATAGGCAGGCAATCCTGTGAGCAGGGCCTGAGGGAAACATGAATCTCATAGGTGGTTTATATCTTTGCTCATTGATTCACTCTACAAAAATCAGAGAGGTATGTGGGTGACATGCATTGGGGGAAAAGGCAGAAAAAGGAGGGATGACTCTCAAAACACAGCCTAAGTAAATGAAGCTTTTGTCACAATCACAGCGGGAAGATCTTGATACTATTTCCCCCCCAGAATTGAGGTGAATTGGTTGTGTCAGGGAACATCGTCTATAGGAGTAAAGTTGTTGAAAACAGATCTAAGTCATACAGTTTGTTTTTTTTTTATAGTGCAACTGCCCATTGGGTTCAATGCCGGGCACTTGGTGAGTTTTTTGTTAACATTTTTTTTAGGGTCTTGAGGGCTAATAACAAAAGACTGCATTTTCTTTTCTTCTCATTTTAAAAATTAGAGGTCAAAATTGATTTGAAATGTGTAACATAAAACCATAGATTATTTTCTTCACTGACTTATGAGCATCAAAAGAATGGGGAAGCCAGTTGTATTCTTGTCATTTCAGTGGTTCATTGCCTCTTTATTCTAAGTGAGGTTTTCTAATCTATCAGCTGTATGGTGTCTATATTTTTATCATTTCCACCCCTCATCTGGCCCTTTGCTCATCTGCTCTTGATATTTGGCGTGTTTTCAGAGTGTTTTATTTATTCATTTTATTTTTTCTTTTTTCTTTCCCCCCACCTCCCCAGAATGTTTTAAAGTGTCAATTAGATTTTGGCCCTTTGAGGCCAGAGATCATTTCCTAGACTTTTGAATATCCCTCACATGCACCTATATTCTTGGTGCTGTGACTGTACATAAACTAAGGGTAATACACATTGGTTAATTACTGTTATATTTATTCAGCATGTAATTCCACATCCTCGATATCCTCTTACACAAAATCATAGCTTTTAGATCTAGAGGAGCTGTGGGAGACCATTAGTCCAAACATCTCATTTGATAGAAGTAGAAACTGAGAATTCTGAAAGCAATAAAATGTGTTCACAGTTACATGGCACAGTGGGGATTAGAACTCAGCCATCAGACTTCTGCTTTTTCCTTTTGTCACTTCTCAGTTGGAGAAACTGATGTCATTAAGTAAAGTTCAAGAGACTAGAGCCTGGGTGGTAAAATGAATTAGTGGCATATATTCTGAGCTGGTAGGTTGCCCTTCTCAGTTTTGTGTCTAACAACTATCATTTAAGTACAGCCCAAGTTGCTCTGCGTGTGATGCATTACTGAAGGCTAATAGTCAGGCATCTCTGCCTTTGTGCAGGGCAAAGAGAATGTTCTGCTAAGCCAGAGCTCCAAGGCATGTGCCTAAATGTGAAGAGGGCAAGGCAGCAAAGAGTGTGCCTACTCGATTTCTTACCCAGTGCCTGGGCTGCATGACTTTCTGTCAAGATTCTTTTTGCACAGCTATTTCTGGGCCACTAGTCATGGTGGAAGCATTCTTTTCTTTGACCACAATCCAAAAGGGAACATGCAAGAGAGCTTTTTTCTGTTAGCATCTCACACGATGGCCTTTCTTCCTCCCTCTCTCTTCCAAGAACATTTATTGATCACCTACTATATGCTGTGCACAATGCTACGTAGACAATGGGGAGACAATTGCAAGAAAGACAGCAGTCCTGTTCTTGAGTTCACAGTTTTATTAGGAAGACAAATGTCATAAACATTCCACAAATTGCTAAAAGAGGCATCTCTAAAGTGTTCATGGGAGCACAAAGGAAGGGGTAACTAATGACATCTGTGAGGCCAGGCGAGTTTTTTGGAGGAAGTGACTTTGAGTTCTTTATGGAGGAGTTGTTGGAAGTGGGGAGGTATTGATGGAAAATGATGGTTCTGTGGTGAGGGACACCAGGTGCCTGCTCATAACCACATAAGAGAAAATGGCAGGTTTAGAACCCAGAAATAGTTTGGTGTGGTAGAAGTAGTTTGGAGAGTAGGAGAAAGTAGCAATCTAACGAAAGCTAGGTGCTATGCTAAAAGAATTTGTATTTTAGCTTAGATGGGGAGAAAGGAATCAGCAGAGCAGAAAGTGACTATACTAATGTCCTTTTCCTCAAAGTAACATGAATTGCAGAATGTAAATAGTACTCCTAAAGAAAAAAATGCATCTGGGCTCATTTCATTTTTCTACAAGTATGAAAATTAGTTCTTGGAGATACCTTTTGCTTTTATAATTGTTAGGTTTTCTCAAGTGGTATGCAATAGTACTTTTATAAATCACAACATGTTTCTGATTGACTTAAATTGTACTTTCAATGCTAATGGAAAGAGCAGTGAAGTGGAAATCACAGAAACCTGGGTTTTAGGTATAGGGCCATGATGAACAGGGCATGGTACTTATTCTCTACAGAAACATATTCCTTATTCTTCACTTGGGGGCATGGGAACAGGAGTTTTCAGCACTAGTGTTAGGTGTGTGACCTTGTGTGTGAGCATAGTGTGTGTTCTTGTGTGCATGTATTTGCATACTAATAGCCAGCCTAATTCCAAAAAGAATATGAAGCAATTTCTAACAAAAGGCTCTGATACAATAAGAGTAGAAACTATGGCTGGGCTCGGTGGCTCAGCCTGTAATCCCAGCACTTTGAGATACCAAGGTGAGTGGATTGCCTGAACCCGTGGGTTTGAGACCAGCCCAGGAAACTTGGTGAGACCTTGTCTCTACAATAAATCAAAAAATTAGCCAGGCATGGTAACACGTGCCTGTAGTTCCGGCTACTTGGAAGGCAGAGGTGGAAGGATCGCCAGAGCCTAACAGGTTGATGCTAGGGTGGCCATGACTGTGCCACTCCAGCCCGGGCTACAGAGTGAGACTCAAACTAAAAAAAAAAAAAGTAGAAACTTTAAACCAAGATTTGAAGACAAAAGCCATGTAGCAAAGACTGGAGAAGGATAACATAGGGCTGCTAACTTTTCATTTTGCCAAATAAGGATATTAAAAAAATAGCAAAACAAAGCCAGACAACCTAGTGATTCTTACCCCCAAATGGGAAGGAAATAATGGCAGCATAAAGGACAGGACAGTCTTCTAAGCTGCCATCATGCCATAACAGTCTTACTCAAATTTTATTAATTTTCTAGATAAATAGGACATGCATAAGTTTTAAAATTCGAGAGGTAAAATGCAGATATGATGAAAAGTCGTGCTCTCACCCTTCTCCTAACCACCCAATCTTTCTCCCCAGACACTTCCTAGCTGCCAAGATAGGCTAGGAAATATGACAAGTTGTGGAACCCTCCAGGATCAATTTTCATCACAAAAGAAAGTCTTAACTTTAAAAAACTTTCTAGGGAGAAAAATCTTAAGCTCTTAAGAAATTTGTCCAAAGGATATCTAGACAGATGATCTTGAGTAAAATAATGAACAATAAATTCAATAGTATCTATGGACAATTCAGGAGATTTTCTTATTTTCTGAACTCTTCATTTCTTTAAGAATTTAAAGAAATACTTAGCTGAATTCCCCAAATTCTGCCTCATTAAAAAAGCAGAGAAGAAGAGACCTTGGCCTGGCATATTCTCAGAAAAGAGATTACCCAAATCCACATTTACTTCTGCTCTAGAAAAACTTTAACTCTTGAATCATGTTTGACTTTGAATAAGATTATAAACTGATTTGTGTTCGGAGATAATTCAGCCTAGAAATGAAGTCCTGTATAACTGAATGGGGAAAACTTTTGAATTAAATTGTTTAGTGTTACCCATTTATATCTGAGGGTGCATCTGACAAAGGAGTTTGGTTTGACATAATTACTATTTAGCTGTTCTTCTAGGCAGTAATTGGTCAACAGGTTCAACTGCTTTTTGGGGCCGCTCCTGGAATGTGAAAACGGTGCCATGTAATCAGCATAGAAAGGATTGTTATCTGTTGGCCAAAGTAGGTACCTTGAATTTGGAGCTTCTACCAAACAGTCCTGAGTACAAGTTAAAACCAGAAGGAAGTTATGGCCACTAAAAATGATGCTATGATTGGCCAGAAAGCACATCACATACTGGCTCTCACTCTCAGACTAGCAGAAAAATAAATGCCGTAAAGGTGCATTAGAAGCTTTGGATCAGCCAGGCACAATGGCTCATGCTTGTAATCCCAGCAGTTTGGGAGCCAGAGGCAAGAGGATTGCCTGAGCCCATGGGTTCAAGACCAGTTTGAGCAACTTGGCGAGAGCGCGTCTCCACAAAAATCAAAAAATTAGCTGGTGTGGTGGTGCTCACTTGTGGTTCCAGCTACTTGGAAGTCTGAGGCAGAAGGTTCATCTGAGCCCAGCAGATCAAAGCTGTGGTGGTCGTGAGTGTGCTACTGTACTCCAGCCTGGACAACAGAGTGAAACTCTGACTCCAAAAAAAAAAAAAAAAAGAAGAAAGGGGGTGGGGTCTCACTCTGTTGCCCAGGCTAGTCTCTAACTCCTGACCTCAAGCAGTCCTCCCATCTGAGTCTCCAAAAGTACTGTGATTGCTGTCTTCAGCCACTGCACTGGGCCAAAAAATGATTGACACTTAGAAAGCACTTAATCATGCCCTTTCCAGCTCCTCAGCAAGGATTTTTCCCAGTTTCTGAGTTTCTATAATATGGTGTGTACAGGGCCAGCACGGTGGCTGACACCTATAATCCTAGTACTTTGGGAGGCCTAGGTGAGAGGATTGTCTGAGCCCATGGGTTCAAGACCAGCCTGGGCAACTTGACAACACCTCATCTCTACAATAAATCAAAAAATTATCTGGACGTGGTGGCGCACACCTGTGGTTCCAGCTACTTGGAAGGCTGAGGTAGGAGCCTGAGCCCAGCAGGTTGAGGCTGTGGTGTTTGTGAGTGTGCCACTGCACTCCAGCCTGCACAACAGAGTGAGACTTCGGAAAAAAAAAAAAAAAGCCTTGAATCAATGTACATCAGGTAATCTGGCCATAAATCATGGCCTGTGAAATGAAGAACTGACACAAGATCAATAATTGCCAGAAAAATTAAATTTTTCATTAAGTGAAACAAAAGCAGTGGTTGAGCAGTTACAACTAAAACCTGTCCATTCTTCAGTGAGGATCACAGACTGAGAAAGAGACCCAGGCCTGTGATCTGTTGAAGAGAAAGATACTGGCATAGAATTTTGAGAGAATGAGAGAAGTTAAGCTGGGTATACCTTATGCCTTATTTTTATTTTTTAATAGTCTTTAGTTCCATTAGTTAATGGAGATAATGATTTCTTCGTGGCCTGTTAAGTACAGTTGAGGTTAAAGAGCCCCAGTGACAAGTCTTCCTTGGAGTCCTCTGGGTTAAAGGCATCTCTTAGGGAATATTCTGGAGTCTGCAAATCAAGAGCCCAAGTCCCAAAGCTGCCACCGCAGAGACAAACATTGACAGGGATCTTCGACTCCCTTTGCTGTCCTGCTGGGAGCAACAAAGTCCCAGCCCACACATACAACCTAGGGGACAGGCAACCCACTGACACCTGCGGATGCCCCCTCCCTCACCCTCCCTCCTTCTCTTCCTCCACACTCCCCCCCCACACCATGTGTGCATGCATTGCAACTTTAAGTACATTAAAATCACTTTCTTACTAATGTGCCCATCTTTTCTTGGCTCCCTAGCATTTCCCTATTTCCTTTCCAGACTCAGGGCAGAAAAGAAGGATAGGATTCTCCATGGGAAAGCTCTTTCCAAGTTTAATTGATCTCTAGTTGACAGTGTCGCCCCCTTCCCCTCAGGAGCCCACCCTGGCCATCTTTCAGCCCAGTAGTTAATGACCTGTAAACAAATCAACAGCTGTTCACAGGGGTCCTTATATTCAAAAAACCCTGAGGTGAATCTTCTGTAAAGCAAAGCTTTGTGTGTGTGTGTGTGTTTGTGTGTGTGCGTGTGTGTGATGTAGAAATATTTCCTCTCATTTATCTGTTTTATAGGTTAGTGTGCAATAAGGCTCTCTAACTATCAAGGTAACATTTGTAGTTATAGTCACCGAAGAATGCTGATGAGATTTCCAGTGACATTCAGACAAAATGGGGTCTGATTTCCTTACCTTGGTAGGAAGGCCATTAAACGAACATGTCTCATTCTAATAACCCTTTCTTTACCTCTGTTCCATGTTAAAGAGGAGCGTTTTAACAGTTTTACGTAGCAAGGAACCAGATGCCCCTCCGCTCCAATAGAGAAATGCACATTCCACTTGCCTCCTGTTGCCCTTGGGAGAGGTGTAAGACGCTTCGTAGGGAATACATTGAACTTGGAGTGAGGCGTTTGGGAAGCAGGAGCCCTATTGTGGGGAGAGGCTGCATTTGTTCACCCCAGTCATGACACTTAGGAGAATGCTGTATATGGTAGGAATGCTCTGCCTGTGTTAATAGAAGTATTATTCCTCCAGGAAAAAATATCATATGAATAAACAAAGACAAGTAGGCTGTTCTAAAAGGAGTAGTGTTTTGATAACTTCCATTTATATTGTTTCTCTTGTATAGAAAGAACATATGTTCATTATGAAAATTTTGAGAAGTATAGAAAAGTACAAAGAAAGATTCATTTGGTGTTTTTTTCTGGGCACATAGACTTTGCAAAATATTGCAAAAATTATTCACACTGGACAAGTGAAGCTTGCTTTTCAGTTAATATATAATAAAAGTTTCTTATTTATATTATTTTGCAGCTACTATTTTATGGCTATGGGATACATTTGTGGGACACTAACATTAACACAGTTTTAAAATATTCTTTAGTAGTGATGAGCATTTTTTAGCTAACTCTGTGTTCATCCATTATTTTCCTAGGGTACATTTATAAAAGGATTTCTGTTTTCTGAAGTTGTTTTGGTCTCAAGTGAAGGAGAAGACTAACCAAGTCCCGACTGTTTGCTAGGTACTAACACAGAGTGGGGATGGGGAGAGCATAGTACAGTATTTAAAAAGCATGAAATCTGCAGTCAAACTGCCCTTATTCAAACTTCTCTTCTACCCACTGGATGTTCGGTTTCCTCATCTGCAAATGGGAATAAAGATGATACTTATATTCTAGGGTAGCTGGGTGATATAAGTTACTAAACAGAGAAACACATATCTGACCTATTATATTGCTTTCCTTTAATTCCATCAATTGCTCAGGTGGGCATTACTGTGACCAAATCTGGAAGGACATGCTCACAAATGAGAAATAACTTATACAAGGTGGCCAAACCAAAATGCATTTTTTTCCCATTATACTTTAATTATTCATTTCATGTATGTGGAAAGTCAAATGAAATATTTAGCTCTGGAAGTAAAGATTTTCAACCTCAGTTGCATTCTCTGCCTGAGTATCACCATCCCAGAGGGAAGTGACTGACTACCATATTGCTATAAGCATTTCCCTCCTGACTCTTGTCACAACTTTAATTGTTTTTTAAGCTTACATTTGTACCTATTGTCTGTCTTTCCCACTAGAATGTATGCTCTGTGCAGGAGGGTTGTGTCTTTTCAATGACTTATCACCAAGTCTGGCACTTCAAGACTTTTGTTGAATAAATAAATCTTATCATTCAGTTATGCTTATAGTCTAAGTTATCAGATCATTGTCAAATTATCTCTTTTTGTTTATGCCATTAAGATTATCTACATGTGCCAAATTACCTGGATAACTGACAATGTTTCCTTTCACTTTTTACTGAAAGCTCATTTGGTTTTCAGACTAAAAAAGAAATCAAACTATAAGTACATTGGTAAATTTATTGATAAAATCTTAAGCTGCATGGGGATATAAAACTTGTGATTCCTAGTGATGGATGCAGTCTTCTTATCAATTATCCAATTCTTTTGAGAAATCTTCTCTAAAAAAGAAACGAGTTTAAGTCTGAATACATTCCTAGAAAGCATCTCTTTTCTTGTCCGGAGTTGTATTTGTCTGGTACATACTTTGTATACAGGCGGGGTTGGCTGACTGATCCATCCAAGCAACTGAATTAATTCCATAGACAATAGTAAGTGAAGTCATACTTCGGTCCCTTTGTTTTGCCTAATTTGCTGTGTTGCCTTTTCCCCCTCTGTCTCTGTCAGAATCCCCACCTATCCTGCAAGTATCCATGTGAAAAATCTACTCTCTATAAAGTCCTCCTTACTTCCTTTCTCCCCTGGGAGGGAGTTCAGTTCTATTTATTTTACTTCCATGGTATTATGTAGGTAATATGATTATGGCGCTGAGGACATCACATTATAGTTATTTGTTAAGGTGATAGTTTATCTTGATATTTGGTACTTCTGTTTGCAGGAAAAGCAATCTTTTTCTACCCTGCAACCATTTGACTATTGAGAGTAGGTGGAAAACTCATGCCACACATTGACCACAGGATTAAGATCTATCAGGCAGGATTTCAAGTTCAAGGGGACACCAAGCAGTCAGTGCATGTTGTTTCTGTGATTGTCTTTCTTTCCCTCACTGAAAGTCCCTCAAGAGCAAGGTCTGTCTCATTCATTGTTGTATCTCTAGCATCTAGTACAGCACCTGGGACCTAGAAGATACTGAAAAAAAAGTAGTTGATAAATTAATTGAATTAATAAATGACTAACTGATCAACAGAAGGAATGAAGTTTCTCAGCTAGAGAGCATATTTGGATGTTAGTAACACTGATACCCTCTAGAAGTGTGAGGGTGGCAGAAGCTCAAATCTCATAGGTATTTAACAAGACTCTGCAGCTGGTATCCCCTCTGGAGAAAATGGTTCTAGGGTCTTTGGAAATTATTTGGCAAGAAGTCCAGTAACTCTATGAAACTCATCATCCTTCACAGGGAGTTTATAAACTCTAAAGCATGTTTTTCATTACTGAGTTGACTAGCGATGTCATTTGTAGACTTTTGCTTTGGAGTTAAAGTCAACAACATCATTCTTTTAGTTTAAATGAACTCATGTTTGCCCTGTTCTCATTAATTCCTCTTTCTTCCTCTCCTGTTCTCTTGTATAATTTAAAGCTCAAAGCAGGGGAGAAGAGAGGCGAGAGGGAGGGACTCTGTTGCTACTGCCATGCTTTCATGGAGGATGAGTGTTCCCTGGGACAGATGGCAGAGAAGGTGACACATCAGCGTTCCTGCATCCTGGGAGTGGGCTGTAGTTTATGTGGGAGATCTGGCAAACTCGCCCCAAGCTAAGCTCTTAATGCTGTACGCTAATTTCTGACTTCTTGTTCAACTGCTCTAACTTTAGGACATTCTAGGATGGAATTACACTTAATAGTTATTAAATATACATTATTAAATTTCATGTTGGTCCCAGAGACAATCTACCATTCATGTCTTTAAAAACTCCTACCGATAAGGCCCTGCCCTGTTTCACAACTGAGTTCTGGCCTTTGGGTTAAGCCTGTGATGGTCTCTTGGGCAACATCAGTCTGAGCTTCCAGCTTTGTGTTACACATCGTGTGTCCTTCATTTTTGCAAAGACACTTCATTTTTCAATGTCCGGTTTATATTTAGGAGACACTGTAGCTGCAGTGATATATGACAGGCACGCAGGAACTTTACAACACTCGGGGAGCTGGATTATGGGTCTGGGAGATATTGAGTAGTAGTAACTGTCTTTACTGAGAAGCTGGCTTTAAACTGTTCTTTGCTTTAGGGTGAAGGGTTCACAGCCAAATAAATAGATTATGGTGGCAATGATTCTGCTTATGACACAGGCTTTCTGATGGCCTGAAAAAGTTCCCTTTCCTGGATTTCCAGAGCAACACTGAATGAGGCCACTTGGTCACATCTCACTCAAATCTTTTCTTCTCACTCCTCCTCACAAACTCTCACAGAATGTTTACAAACATGATCAGAATGCTTAAGAAATCTCACTCCATGTAAATTATAATTTAGTGGACTCATTTTCCTGGGGATTTCTGAGGAGAGAAAAGGAGTTCTTCAGAGGTCACCAGAGTTACACATTTAATCTGTCTTTTATATTGGGATCCTATGTGGTTTACACTTATTTAAGCCTTGACTATCACACATATAAATTTTTATGGCTAAGATAATGTTGGTTTTTCATTTCCTGTCGCCCTTATTTCATGTCCTAGTTAATGTTCCCTGTTCAGTCACTGACTAGTCATTATGACCCTGTGTCTTCCCACTTACCTCTTCTTAAGGATGGGCTCTCAGCAGCAATATGGGACTAGGGCTATACCTCCCTGACCACTGCTGATGAGGTAAGTGTGGATAGGACCAGCTAGAACCTTTTCCCTGGGATTCTTGGGAAGCTTCTGTCTCTCCATGAGACTGGAACTTTAATATTTGAATTTGGGAATGATGGACACCTAGTTCATATTCACTGGCCAGATAAAGTAGCACCCTGTTAAGAAGGATGAGGCAGAAGAATTGTGAAGAGAGACAGAGAAATCTTCTGCCCCTCTTCCATTCCTGTTCTAGTCTTCACGAGGCCTCACCACATTCCTGTCCTTGGGTTGTATGATCTACCTCTGTAACTTTATGATAAGTCTTCCCACTTTTCGGCCTGAGCAAGGGTGAGGTTTTCTTCTATTGCTTTGAATCAAAAGAATCTTCACTAGCCTGCCTTTGTTGAGTCAGTATTTCAGTTGGCACAGTCATCACTCCAAGAAGCAGGTAAAGATATACAGAGGGCGGGAGAAAAGAGTAGATACACAGTTCATCATCAAGCTGGGAAATGGGAAGATTTATTTTTCTTTTTCCATTCAAAGTCACAGACTCACTCCTTGAGGGGAAATTTGTGGTGTGTGCAAAAGATGAGAGACCAGAGTCAGGGACAACAAATAGCAAAGGGCAGGATGTAGCTACAATCAGGAAATACATAAAGCTTTTAAAAAAAAAACTTTCAATTTTTTTATTTTAATGATGTGGGGTACAATTCAGGGTTAGGTATACAAATGTTCATTATGCAGATACCCTTGTTGTTGCAGTGCACCCCCTCCTTCCCCAGGCAGATTCCTACTACTTTTTTGCTAATTCTACTTCCCTGCCCACCTCCTGGCCGTTTCCCACTATTGCCAAACCTTTTCTTATAGTATTACGATAATTGTTCAAGGTCCACTTATGAGTGAGAACATGTGATACTCAGTTCTTTGTTTCTGTGAAAGATCACTCCGTATGATAGAGTCCAGTCCAGTCTAAGTCCGTCCAGGTTGCTGTGAAGTTCATGATTTTGTTTTCTTTATGGCTGCATAATATTCCATAGTGTATATGCACCACATTTTAAAAATCCAGTCCTCTTTTGATGGGCAGCATGATTGGTTCCCTGTTCTTGCTATTATGAACAATACTGTGATAAACATACATAGACACAAAGTTTTAAGACAGAGCAAAAGTTGGAAGTTTCATTTCTAGAGAATGCACACCCAACAGAAAGATCCTGGTCCTTTGGGGCAGTTAAAATGTTGAATCTTGGATTCCTCCATAGCATACCTACTGTTGGTAGAAACCAGGAATTATTTACACTTGAAAGGCTGATGAAGATGTTTTGGAATGTGCATATTGTCATCTTTTTGCATACCAAGGAACTAAGAGGACTTTGAAAGTTGTTTTGATAATCACCTCTCCCTTTCCCCCTTTTGACATGGATAATTCATATCCCAATTATGATGTGACTAATTCAAAAATGATTATCCAAACAGAAATATTCTTGTATTTTCATTACTAAAAAATAACTTTCTGCTTGTCAGAGACAAGTTAGAGGAAAGTCAGCATTGTCTGTTTCTCATAAAGCACATTCTTTCTCTGCTTCATGCCAAACTTCTGTCTCAGTTAAAAATAAAGTGGAAAAATCTTCATTGTGGTTGATCTATAGCTTTATATGAGAAGGAATATATTATAAATTCTAGCTCTATCCTTTGGATTTCTGTTCTTATTTCAGGTTACATGAGTAGAATATTTAAAGATCAAGGAGAGTACATATTCAAACTATGGACCTAAAAGTGGAATGTTAGATAGTTTTTTTATTTTTGACATAAAATTTTTAAATAAATCAATAAGAAACTCAAGGAAAGTACTTTCATAGAATAGTTTTTACTTTTATTTAGGAAGAACAAGACCAGGAATGGTTATTCATACATTATATCAGGAAGAAGTGCAAATTTTCTCCTCAACTAATGCCATTAAAAATATTGCCTCCCACAAGTTTCTGCTGGCAAAACTTAATTTCAAATCTAGAACTTAGATATTATGAGCAAGTTGGGGTGTTTCATACCTGTAATCCCAGCTACTTGGGAGGCTAAGGTGAGAGGATCACATATGCCTATTACTTCAAGTCCATCCTGGGCAACATAAATTAAATAAATAAATAAATATTACGGACACAGGACTGGAATACAGGCATTTCTATCACTAATATAGGCTGCTCTATTTTATGCTCTGTGTTAACTAGATGGATTTGAGTAGACCATCTTGTGTTTTTATCCTCCTTCTCAGCCTGAAATGAGCAAATGTTTCATGGATTTTTCCTTTTTCCTTTGGTTTCCCCTTGTTACACATTTTGCCAGATGGTTGAGTTTCATTTAGAGAAGAATTTTCCATAATAACATATCTCTTGGTACTCATGGCCAATGATCCCACTCCCCCCTCTGCCATCTGCAGGAACCATGGAATGGAGTAAAGTGGCAAATGAGTCAGGACTGGCAGAGCCTAGAAGAGGAGGAGGAAAGACTCACCAAGTGAGGGGAGGCTTGGATTGCCAAAGACTTGATGGAAAATCCTACTGTAGCAAGAGATGAGTAGTGTATCTCTCTCTCTCTCTCTCTCTCTCTCTCTCTCTCTCTCTCTCTGTGTGTGTGTGTGTGTGTGTGTGTGTGTGTAATAGAGCTAGAGCTAGAGCTAGAGAGAGAGAGAGAGAGAGAGACAACCACACACATATACTCAGGAGAAACTGTGTAAGTATTTTGGAGTGTGTAGCTGCAGGGCATTTTGACTGATGTGGAACATGTGTGGCACCACTTTGTATGGAGAAAGAGAGGAACATTGCTGAACTGCACAAAGAGATGAGGCTGAGATCGGGGTGTGCAAGCAAGGGCTTGGTGAAGATAATGGTGTAAACAAGTATAGAGGCAAAGAAAAAACTTCCTCTTTGTCTTCAGAAGGTTTGCTGAAAAATCAACTCACCAAAGGCAGACTAATTGGAACAAAGGCATGCAACTTTATTATTAATGTGTATTCTGTATGCAGGGAGCCTTCAAAATGAAGATCCCACCCTCCAACATGGTGCAGAAGATTCTACATCTCTTGAAGTTACAGAATGAATGAGGGTTTGGTGCATGGCCCAAAACAGGTTATGGTGGTCAATCAGGTTTTAGAGCAAGATGGGTTATGGGAAGGAGAGAAAAGGAGGCTTGGCTAGCAAAGGTGGTCTTGTGATGTAGTGGGAACCTCACAGGTAGTGGCCCTAAGAAAGAATAGACAGCAAATGTTTCTTTGGGATCTTTAAAGATGTTAAGCACTCAGTTCATCTTTCCTAGATCCAGACAAGGAAAGTTCTAGTTGCATCATGCAGATTGCCTACAGATGCAAACATTCCTCACAAAGGAGAGTCCTGTTTGCAGAGTGACTGGTTCTTTTTGGTGACTCTGATAGCCAACTGAAAATATGCCAAAGAAATATATTTTGGAGTAAAATATTTTTATTTCCTTCAGTCCCTACTTTGAAACTTAAAAAAAAATTTCATATACTAAAGACCAAGCTGAATTCATAGTTTTGGAGAGATTTGGGTTAGCAGTTGTTGGATAGAGATAGACTAAGGAATAGCAAAACGAGTTGGGATAAGCACAAAAGAGCAGATTTAAATGTATTATCCCATTTTTGTCTTGAATAAGTCTCTTAGCCCTGAGAATAGATTAGTTCAGTTAAACAGCTGTGTCCCATTTCAGAAGGCAGCACTGCAGATGGGCTAGGCCTCTATATGTGATGTAGGCAAATAGATCTTTAAGTAGAAAAATGTATATGGAAACAGAAGAAACACAAAGTTAATTTCTGGAGTAGTCTGTGGAATCGTTTTTCTAGAGTCTCTGAAGCATCTTCAAATTGCAGTGGCAATCGGACAGATTTTTCTGGATTGAAAATAATAATAACCCAAAACAATGGCGAAGACTAGAATCTAATAGCAGGTGTACTATACTTTTTTTTCTTTTTGAGTTGGAGTCTCATTCTGTTGCCCAGACTAGAGTGCAGTGGCACATTTCTGACTACCACAGCCTCAACCTGCTGGGCTCCAATGATCCTTCTACCTCAGCCCTCCAAGTAGCCGGAACTACAGGCATGTACTACCACACCTGGCTAATTTTTTATTTATTGTAGAGACAAGGTCTCACCAAGTTGGCCAGGCGGGTCTTGAACCTGCAGGCTCAGGCAATCCACTTGCCTCGGCCTCCCAAAGCGCTGATATTACAGGCTGAGCCACCGAGCCTGGCTCCAAGGGGCTTTTAAAAAAACAATTCTGTAGAGTTAAGCTTAATTCCTGAAAGCAGTCTGGTCATGTTTGAAAATATGCCATTCCAGTCAAAGATTTGGTAAAAGAACGAGTATCTCCAATTGTGTCCTGTTACAAAAGAAAACAGATACTTATTGAACTTATGCAAATAATTATATTTCAATAAATTAAAAATAATCACAAATAGATTCCAAATTCTGGAGATATTAGGTAGAGAGTAAGATAAATGTTTCAGATTTTGTTCACAAGAACATATTTACTCAATTTGTTATGATCTATAATGGCTCAAAACCAGTTTTTCTTGATTCTGTAAAACAAAACGTTTACAAAATCAGCAATGTTTTAAACAAAAAGTTGTAAAAATTATTTAGGTTCTTTATTAGTTTAGTCTCATGCAATTCTCGTTCCACTTAGTGTTGGTTTAGCAATTCATACAAATGCTGAAAGCTTCTACCTAGTCAGATGGTATGGTTTTCAAAGTTATTAGAAACCTGTATTCAAAAGTACTTGTCAGAGTGTTTTCCATGGATTTCCTTGAAGAAGCAAGTTTTTTAATGTAGTTGATTATGAATTATTTTTTTGAGAAGACCCACAGTAAATTAATAATTTTCTGTGGATGAAAAAAGTTTTAGAATAGCCATGGTTAAAGACACAACTAACAAGAAAATGTATTTCTGTAACATACAATAAATTAACATAATAATTACAATTATTATTTTTAACACATATTACATATCAAAATGTTAAAAATCTCATACAGTTTTGGAACTTATATTAATAACATATTTATGCAAATACTACCCAAAGAAAGTTAAACACCATTTCACACTTGACAAGACTTCTTGTGTGACAATATACCAAATAAACCTACTATGTCTCTCTTGGACTTCTAGGGGCCTTAATATCCAAAACATAAGTTTGACATAAAGCAAAAAGTTCAATTTAGAATTTAAAATTTTTATTTTGGAAAGTTTGTCAAATACCAAAGGTTTAAAACACTTGCTCAAAAAAGGATCAAAAGTCACTGTAAAACAATAGTTATTCATTTAGCCAAAATGATATTCCAAAGATTTTTACAAAGCAAAACATTTTATTCTTCGATAAACAGGAAACTAAGCCCCTCAACAATCATAAGACCTAATGAAGGCACCATAGACTAACAAAATATGTCTCTTTCTTTCCTCTCTTTTTATTTTGCAGTTTACATAAAGAGGAATAAAAATCTTTTTCTACCTCTTATTAATACTACATGAAAATATTGTTCAAAGAGAAAATCAAGTTCTACTTTTGCATTAGTGTATTATTAATGTCAAAGCTAATTTTTTTTTTTTTTTGAGTTGGAGTCTCACTCTGTCGCCCAATCTCACTCTGTCGCCCAGTTGGAGTCTCACTCTGTTGCCCAGACTGTCGACCTGCTGGGCTCTGGCGATCCTTCCACCTCAGCCTTCCGAGTAGCCGGAATTACAGGCATGGGCTACCACGCCTGGCTGACTTTTTGATTTATTGTAGAGATGAGATCTTGCTGCCCAGGCGGTTCTCGAACCCGCGGGCTCAGGCAATCCACTCACCTCAGCCTCCCAAAGGCGTGGGACTACAGGCTGAGCCACCAAGCCTGGCTGTCAAAGCTAATTTTAATAAAACCTTATAAATAAATCTATTCAATCTCAATCTCAGTTTTGACCACATGGGAATATTTTTTATACACCTTTATAATCTCTTACAAAATCCCCCAACTTTTGGTATCCATTTAGTTGTATCTATTCTTTTATTTCTTTAATTTAAAACAACTTTTAAAAACTTCTACTAGGCAAAAATTACTTTCCCTTTAACAAATACCACATTCTATGCCTTTTTATAATATTTTTAACCAAAACACATTCTACTATTAAAAATACACTTTGCATAAATAATTCTTTCTCTTTTATCTAGTAGTTTTAATTACACATATTAGTTATAATGTTGACTCTTAGTAACCTTTACTTTTAGTGAAAAAACTTGGGAGTAAGCAATTTTACTTATGCAAAAGATAAGCCACCCAAGATAAAGAACAGAGCTTGAAGACAATACTTGAAGAATGTAATTCTTCCCCTTGGCCAAGAGGCATAGTTGGGCCAGAGAGGAAAAGACCTGAGTGCTGTTTCCAGGCCTTACCATGGTCATTTCTCTAGACCTCAGAATTGAAAGACCCAATCCAGAGACATAAGCGCACAGACAAATTAAGCAAGTATCAAAAATATCATAGAAGCAACAGTTTAAGGACTTTAAAACATTTATCACAGACAGTGTAAACCTGTTTGAATAATAGATCCAGGCAAAAATGTCTAAATTAAATTCTGAAGATATTTCTGTTTCATCTTATCAACAGTTTAACAGCTATATTTACCAAAGATTGCTAAAATCATGTGAACTTGAAAAGCATTTTGGCTTATTTACCTAACCTATGAGTACTTATTTATAAATCAATGTGATACCATATAGACAGCATACAAACAAATACATGTGTACACATAAAGCTATAGACACGAGTAAAGATTTAATAGTTTTGATTTAGAGTTTTAGTCATAATACTGGTAATACTCATTCCTTTAAAGGGACAATTGGATATAACTATGCCTTTGTAAATGGAAAAAGTTAAAGTTTATCTGGAGAATCATTTATCATTTTTTAGAGAAAATGGGGTGGTAAATTTACATCTCAAAGCACAGAAATAGAGAAAATTTAAGTTTTTTTTTCAAGAAGGAGTTTGTGTTAGAGGAAGATTCGAAACGGATGCCAAAGTAACACAAAATCATAGGAATTTACTATAAAATTTTATGAGATCAATTTTATTTTGATAGGTGATTCTTAATCTGTTTTCAAACTGGATCATTGAACTCAGAGCAGAGCTCATTAAGGAACAGGGCAAACAGAGCATTTGTAGTTTTTAGGGGCTACTAACTTAAATATGTGAAAAGCAGGCTCAGTTGGGAGGCAGATCATTTAGATCTTTAAAAATAAAGGATTTCACCCTTACCCTGACTCCCAAAGAGAAGAACGTACTATGGGATGGGGCCATTAATACTTCCACAATGTACATTGTTATAAAGACATTTCTCTAAGTGCTTAAACTGTGCCTTTCTTATTTAAACACACAAAGAAATGGGTAGCTCCCTGTAGCAATAACCATTTACTGTAAACAACTGATGTCAGCCACCTCTAAAACTATAGCTTTTGCTAGTGATTTGGGAGCCATGATAGAGATTACTAAGTACAAAGTAATTATCACTATCATACAAAGTAGAGTATAATACATGGTATATAGATTATAGAAAGGTAATTTCAAGCCGGGCTCGGTGGCTCAGCCTGTAATCCCGCGCCTTTGGGAGGCTGAGGTGAGTGGATTGCCTGAGCCTGTGGGTTCAAGACCCGCCTGGGCAGCGAGACCTCATCTCTACAATAAATCAAAAAATCAGCCGGGCATGGTAGCGCATGCCTGTAATTCGGCTACTTGGAAGGCTGAGGTGGAAGGATCGCCGGAGCCCAGCAGGTCGAGGCTGCAGTGGCCGGGAGCGGCCACTGCACTCCAGTCTGGGCGACAGAGTGAGACTCCAACTCAAAAAAAAACAAAACAAAACAAAGAGAAAGGTAATTTCTGGTACCCCCCAAAGCCAAACAGATCAGAAAACACAATACAAAAGAGAGCAGAGTGTTACCTGAATGGTATCTGTCCATGATGTTTTAGACACCACAGAAGGAGAGAAGACCCTGGAAAGGAATGAGTGCCAACTTTTTCTGTGTTCCCTAACGGGTCTGACTCATTAGATTACCCTAGATCTTTTTAAGATGGCAAAGAGGAAGAAAATGTGGGGAGGAGTAGAAACAAATGAGAGAATAGTAATTATAAAAGGAAGTGAAAAGAGAGACCAAGAACATAACTTAAAAAGTATTTCAGTTAAAGAAAAAAAATTTTTTATAAGAGGATACAAAAGAAAGAAAGCAGAAAGGTCTTGAAAAATATATATTATATTAATATTATATTATATTCATAATATTTATGGCTTGAATATTAGTTTTTAATTAAGCAGGTTTTTTTTTTTTTTTTTTAGTTGGAGTCTCACTGTATCGCCCAGGCTAGAGTGCCCTGGCATACTCATGGCCACCCCAGTGTCGACCTGCTGGGCTCTAGCAATACTTCCACCTCAGCCATCCAAGTAGCTGGGACTATAGGCATGCGCTACGATGCCCAGCTAATTTATTTATTTATTTATTGTGGAGATGAGGTCTCGCCAAGTTGCCTGTGCTGGTCTTGAACCCATGGGCTCAGAGAATCCACTTGTCTCAGTCTCCAAAGTGCTGGAATTACAGGCTGAGCCACCAAGCCCGGCATAATTAAGCAGATTTTTAGCCATATGGCTCTTTTGAAAAAGTTAATATTCCTGGCTTTTAATTTTTTTTTTTTAATTTTTAACCAAGGGCATCCTCCTGGATAAACCAAGGACATATGAAGCACCTTTTTTTTTTTTTTTTGAGTTGGAGTCTCACTCTGTCACCCAGACTTGAGTGCAGTGGCCACTCCCGGCCACCGCAGCCTCGACCTGCTGGGCTCTGGCGATCCTTCCACCTCAACCTTCCAAGTAGCTGGAACTACAGGCGCCTGCTACCATGCCCGGCTAATTTTTTTTATTTATTGTAGAGATGAGGTCTCGTCAAGTTGCCCAGGCGGGTCTCGAACCCACGGGCTCAGGCAATCCACTCACCTCGGCCTCCCAAAGCGCTGGGATTACAAGCTGAGCCACCGAGCCCGGCCATGAAGCATCTTAAAAGAGGTGAATGAGTATCCCCCAAAAGTGCAAAGTTACACAAATGTCAAGTCAAAAGGGACAGGTTCTCTGACCAGGAATTGAACCCAAGTTGCAACAGTGAAAGCTTGAAACTTTATTAGACTGCAAGGTGAAGCAGCCTTCATTATTAATCCTGTAGGGGGTCCAAAAAAAGGCAGTTTAAGCATACAAAGTACTTTAACTTTATGTCAGATTTTTGCTCTTTAATTTTGTTGAGAATTAAGACCAGCTGTGATGCTATTACATGTCTTTCTTTTAATTTGATTTTTCTCTCAATTGTTTAGAATTAGATAGAAAGTTTAATTTAAAGGATTCATCTTCAGGCTATTGACAATCAGAATTTTCAATGGTGTCTTTATTCCAATAGCAACTTAATCTTCTATCCTCATCATGGAAAGTCCAGGAGGTAATTTTCCAGGTTTAGAAAAAGAGATGTTTCTTGGGGGAAGATATAGAGAAGCAGTCCCAAAGACCCTCTCCCAAAAACATATTCACTCCCAGGAATAGGCTAAGATAACAAGAGACTCTTGTTGCTTGCTTCCAATAAACCACAAATGTTGTGGGGGTAGGCGGGGAGACACCAGTCACAGACCCACTCATCTATGACACCAGGAAAGTCCTCCTGGGATTGGACTTTCCCAGCACTAACCAGGCAACAAGGATTGAGATGACAAAAGCCCCATAGGGGTGGAACTTCTTAAGATAAACTCTTCCAAGAGCATAACATCTTAGGAACACAGGTCACGAGCTTCCAATATTTTCAGACTGGCCACCTGACATGATCTGAAAATCAGGCCCTTTGGATGGTGAAGACCAAGAGAGAGTGTTGCCACTTGGTCACAAGTCAAGCTCTCAAGGACATAAAACAAGATGGACAGGAACCTCAAGTGGCACCCCTCTTTATGACCAACAAGAACAAAGAACAAGACTATTTCTGGGAGGAAAGAGATCAAACAGTATGAATATTTATACCACAAAGTACCAAAACGTACACCAGATTTGCTCCACCAAGAATAGTCACACAAATCCTTTTTTCTCATTAATCAAAAGTTGGCAAAGGAAACTGATTTTTACCATCTGCTTGACCAGACTGTACAGAGAGAGAGAGAGAGAGAGAGACTGAGAACCTGTCTGGTAAGAAGTTCTTACCAGAATTTACCTTTTGCTAGTCAATCAGGTCCTGAATTTCCTTACTTGTGGCTTCCGGAAGAGTAGATCTTTGATACTTGTGACTATGTCAAACTGTAGGGCTGAATGGAAGGCTTGCCCTTTGCCCATGGAAGGTACTCTGAAAAATCAACTCACAAAAGACAAACTAATTGGAAAAAAGGCATACAACTTTACTATTAATGTGTACACTATGCATGCGAAGCCTTCAGAATGAACACCCAACATCCCAGTGGGGTTCAGAAGCTTATATAACATCTTGAAGTTACAAAAGAATGGGGGCTTAGCTCATGGCCAAAAAAAGTTGTGGTGATAAATCAGGTTTTAGTGGCAAAATGGGTTATGGGAGGGACAGAAAAGGTGGTCTTGTTATGCAACGATGTAGAGGGAACCTCACAGTGGCAGCCCTAAGAGAGAATAGATAGTAAATGTTTCTCCCTTCCTTCCTTCCTTCCTTCCTTCCTTCCTTCCTTCCTTCCTTCCTTCCTTCCTTCCTTCCTTCCTCCCTCCCTCCCTTCCTTCCTTCCTTCCTCCCTCCCTCCCTCCCTCCTCTCTTTTTGTCAGAGTCTCTGTTGCCCAGGCTGGAATACAGTGACATGATCACAGCTCACTGCACCTTGACTCTTGGGCTCAGGCACTCCTTCTGCCTCGGTCTTCCAAGTATTTGGGACGCCTCGTACATGCCATCATGCTCAGCTAATTTTTTTCAATTTTTTTTTTGTAGAGACGAGATCTTGGTATATTACCAAGGCTGGTCTCGAACTCCTGGGCTCAAGCAATTTTCTCACCTTGGCCTCCCAAAATTCTGGGATTACAAGTGTGAGTCACCAGGCCTGCCTCTTTCTGGTCTTTAAAGGTGTCAGACTCTCAGATAGTCTTTCCTAGATCCAGTCAAGGGAAGTCCTGATTGCATCATGCAGATTTTCTACAGATGCAAATTTCCTCCCAAAAGATAGCTTTGCAGGGCAGTTTCTTTTTACTGGCTCTCTGATAGCCAACTTGAAATATGCCAGAGACATACATTTAAGGGTAGAATATTTTGAGTTCCTTAAGAAGGTAGGAAAAATTCACATTGTACCATTAGCTGTTTTTGCCAAATTTTAGTTATTAGAGCAGAAAAGTAGAAAATGAAACTTTCGACCCAGAGCCTGGATTTGTTATAGTCAAGAAATTCCATGACCCTTGGAGTCTGTAGGCAAAATCCAATCAAGGGTCTTCTGGAACCAGAACCTTCACTCTGCCTAGAACAAAACAGGTAAGTATGGTATTCATTTAGACTGGAGTTTATGAAAACTAACTTTTAGACTTAGTGATTTCCAGCGAATTATATAACCTCTCTGGGCTTCAATATTCTCAACTAAAAAAAACAAAGTGGTTAGTTTGAATAAATGGTCCCCAAAGAGTTCTCTAATATTTTTCTTCGAAAGTGCTTCCCCCTCACTTCCAGGGTACAAGCTGTTAGGACATTTTCTGCTTGTATCACAAGCTTTAAAGAATGTATACTGCTGATTAAAAGGAAAAAAAAAATTGGATTGAACTCTAAGTTGCCTTGTAACTCTATTATCCTAAATGTGAATGCGTTGTGGTTGTCATGGACACATTATTCAGTCAGTGAGATATTTACTGAGCATCTCCAGTTTAAGGCATTGAGAGTAAAACTGTAAAGGAGACAATTCTTTATCCTTGCAGGCATATGTTCTAGTTGAGGGATAGATCATGAACAATTTGATTACAGCTAGGGATTGGAATATTGTAGAAGGGAAAGGACTTAGAAGCAGTGGAGGTCTCTCTTAGGAGTGACATTTGAACAGACATCTGAATGAAACCAGGGAAATGCTATAAAGATCTGGGAAGAACATTCCAGAAACAGTAAATAGCAAGTGGAAAATCTTGGGCAGACATGAGCCTGCAAATTTAATTTCCATACATGCATTGAACTTAGTCTGCAGTCTCTATTGCTTCCTTAAGGAAGAAAACACGTGATTGTGCCAATTAAGGGTACAGGAGTCTCTTCTGTGAGCAGTAAGGTTTTGTCTTAGTGGTACCCCCTGCCCTTCTCACGGGCCTTTCCCCACCTCACCTTTACAGCATGGTACTCAGTTGCAGCAGAGTAAGCAGCTGGTCCTGGTGAAACATCTTGCCCTGTCCTGTGTATCACTCTGTGTCCTTGTTGCATTGACTGAGGTTAATGCAATGTGCCTTGACACTCACTGGCTTTTCTTCTGCACTTGAATCTGCCTCATCTATTGGTCACCCTGCTGTTAGCCACCTCCCTCACCACTGCCTCAAGTCCCCAGGACTCTTCACCCGGCATCCAGGCCCCATCGTTTCAGACCTCAGGACTCTAGGGTCCTCTTATCACTTCTTGGGCATGAAACCCTTAAGGGCTTTTCTTATTCCATGCTGGAGTGAGACATTGAGTCTCAGTAATTGAGTGTGATTTCTGGATCTGGTAAGTTGAGTAACCTTAAATCTCTTTGATTTTCCTCCCTCTCTTCTTTGCCTCAATTATTCAGCCTGTAAGATAGGCATAATCTTGATTGTACCTATAAAACCTTAAAGTACCGTAAAGAATTAAACCGATGACTAAAATAAATTTGTGAGCTTGCGGAATGGCAGATTAAAAATAGGAACACCTTTTTGAAATGCTGAAACTCCTTCCAATTACGAGATAACAAAACTGGCTGAAATTGGGTGGAAACAATATGGCCAAATGAAATTTATACAGAATGAGCTTGCTGACTTCGCACCCTGAGTTTCCAACACATGTTTCATACCTACTCTCCAAATTGGCACATGTAATCCATGAGGGAGCATGAAGAGATAACGATACAAACCTGAGGGCTCTCCAGATCTCCTTTTTCCTTCCATCAATTACCTGCTAATCCCAGAATCCTCCCTAAACCTTTTCTAATAAAAGTACTGTCTTATAGCCAGCACAGGGAAACAAATTTGAGCTGGACTCCTGTTTCCTTATTAGTTGACCTACAATAAAAGGCTTTTCTTTTCTCAAAAACTCAGTGTCATAGTCTTCACTGCTAGAGTCCTTTGGCTCAGTGACACCTACTGTGAACAAAAGTTCTCTGAAAAGGAATTCTGAAGAAAGAGGCTTTATTCCGGTGAATAGTTTGTAAACCGGGGAGATGTAGCTTTTGGTGTAAAATGAAGGTCCATTTCAGAGAACAAAGGAAAGGCTAGGATTTTATAGCAAAGTTTCCTGCTGTGATTGCTCGCACCTACAATCCCTGCTACTCGGGAGGCTGAAGTGGGAGGGCAGCTTGAGGACAGGAGTTCAAGACCAGTCTGGGCAACATAGCAAGACCACATCTCTAGAAAAAATAAAATAAAATTAGCCTGGCATGGTGGCACATGTCTGTAGTCCCAGATGCTCAGCGGGCTAAGGCAGGAAGATTGCTTGAGGCCAGGAGTTCGAGGCTGCACTGGGCTCTGATTATGCCACTGCATTACAGGCTCGGTGACAGAGACCCTGTCCCTTCACATGCACACAAAATTTTCTGCCCTGGCTGTCAATAAAGCCTATTCATGCAAATGAAGGAGTAAAACTAGCTTATTGGTCAGTGCAGCTGAGTTTTGATTGTTCAATACAACTAAACCCTGGTTGGTTGATATGGCTGAGCCCTGGTTGACTGGGGCAGGTCAGCTCTGATTGGCTGGTTTCCAAGCTCAAATCCAGAAGTCTCTGTCAGATGTTTTTTTTCAAATGGCTGGTGTGGAGAGAGGCAGCTTTTTCTGGCTGCAGTTTAACTTGGTAGTGATAACTGGAACTGGTTTGACTAGGTTGTAGAAAGAGGGATCCTGTGATGCTTTTATAACATATTTCTGAGAATACAGAGTATATGGCAACTCCCTCACCCAGCTATGGCTGCCTGGTTCTGTTTTAACTTTGAGTATTTCAAAGGAGGTCATTTTATTTGTCAGCCAGGGGCATACTTTAACAATAGTTATATGATTATTTTTAGGTACAAATAAGTTAATATATGTGAAATGCTTTTTTTCCCCTTTGAAGGGTTAATATTTTACTTTTGAGAAACTTCTTACTGCACATTTTCAAAGAGCCACATAAGAAAGCAAAAATGTTATCCTTCTCTCATGCTAGAAATAAGAGCATAAAATTTCGTTTAAAATCACAATACTTAGAAGTTTAGCATCAGCATTCAAAATGAACAGAAAAAGCATTTACTATATATTTCAGATTTCTTTGGTTGAAATTCTTTCCATTTGATATTAATATTTCTTCTTTCAATTTATATTACTAAAACAATAAAAACCAGGAAAAAATTATAAATCTAGTGTTTGCTGAAACTGGAGAGGTTGCTCTCTTGTATTTTGTGCAGGTTCTCATTCTTGCCTGGGTTCTTAGCTAGCTGGAAAAAATTACTGACATTTTCCTTTTTCAGTTTTTTTCTTTCTATTTGTATTTTTTTGAGAGGACCTTATTTTGTCACCCAGGCTGGAGTGCAGTAGTGCGATTTTAGCTAACCATGACCTTGAATTTCTGGGCTTAAGTAACCCTCCCATCTCAGCCTCCCAAAGTGCTAGGTTGACAGATGTGATTCAGTTCGCCTGGTCTGTTACCTTCTTAAAGAATAATAGTGAGCCTTCTGATGTCCAAATCCTGGTTAGTCTTCTGTTTTATTGCTTAGATGTGTCTTTGGTGTTGGCAGGGTTGCCCTGTGCTTGTTGCTTTATTTTATTTTTGAATGGTCATTAGTTCTTTGGGTCACCCAGCTGGTGGTAAAGGTGTCTGGTATCACCCAGCACTGATCTGCTGGTGCAGGGTTCTCTGCAGGTGCTTTACCTATCTTGGTCACTCTGCCATGTTGTGAAGGAGCATCAGGAGGGGACAGTTGTAGAAATGCTGGTATTCAGGGTGAGCAGAAGGCTGGTTTGGACCATAGGCCACTTGTTGATTCTTTATATCTCGTCTTTCAAACAGATAGGGCAGGTCTTGGGCACAGAGTTGCACTGTGTACCTTGGGCAGTTAGTTGGATTTTGATAATCTGGTCCCTGAAGTTGTGTTCTCTCTGGGACTCCATCCTTCTCTCCAATCTCACCAGCCTGCATTCTGTTGGGATGGGGAAAGACCCTGTAGTGATGGTCAAAGTCTGACCCACATGAAAAGGTGAGAACCCCTGCTTGGGTTACTGAGAGCGGTATGGGGTGAGAGGAGCAGCTGATTCTGGGCCCCAGAGAATCCTCTGTCTGTAGCGGGGAGCGGGGGGCAGGGAGTGGGAGAGATGTAGGGGTGGTCACATCTTTCACTCTGCCATGGCCTTCTTCCTCCCAAACGTAATTCTGGGGAGGTCCACAGCATCCACCATGGTAGCTACCTCTGGAAGGGCTCTGATCAGTAACATGACGACCCCCTTCTGCAGACCCCCTTCTGATCCACCTGCCTGCTTTACAGCTCTCCATGGTAGCTGATGGACAAATGCATCTTCTTTGGTGCTATTTTGATTTATAAATCCATATTGATTTCTGATGTCCAACTGTTTGGCACTGCCAAAGACTTGGATGACAAGACTTTTTTTCTCCATGTCTTTCTTGCTGGCACTGGCTGAAGAGTTGAAGGGTTGCAGTGACCGTGGTTGCAGGGGTGGTGAAGTGGGGATGGGATCCCCCATCCGGGTTTCCTGTGGTGAGCAGGGGAGACCTTAGAGCTGCGTCTGGGGGTGCTGGGGCTTCCCACCTGGGGGCTGCGCAGGCTGGAGCCTGTGGGGTGGTGGTGGTGGTGTTGGCCTCCCCAGCATGGCTCCTGGTGCCTTCTTTGTTTTCACTCAGTCACTTTGGTGGTGGTAGGTCCATGGTAAAAATGGTTGGTGGCTGCTACAGCCACCCCTTGTTCTTGGGTAGTCCAATGTGGTCTTGGGGCACAGGCAGCCAAGGTGGGGTTGAGGCAACTGTAGCTATTGGGCTGTGCCCTCACTCTTGGGCTCCTTATTGGACCTTACTGGCACAATGCTTCCAAAAGTTCATGCTACTGACCCAATGTGTTGGTTCATATTTGTTATCCCAAATCTTTGGGAGGTCAAATTGGGAGGATATCTTGAGGCCAGGCATTGGAGACCATCCCGGGCAACATGGTGAGATACAGTCTCTATTTATTAAATAAAAAGTCCATGACACATTGGACGTGGTGGGGCACAACTGTAGTCCTAGTTACTCAGGAGGCTGAGGCTGGAGGATCACCTGAGCCCAGTAGTTCCAGGCTGCCCTGGGCTATGATTGGGCCACTGCATTTCAGCAGTGTAATGCAGGGGGCCAAATTGAGATCCGGTCTATTTTTAAAAAGTGCATGAAACATAGTAAATACCAGATACACTTTTGTTTTTATTTTTCATTTGTCATGCTCTGTTCCTCATGCTGGAGTACAGTGGTATGATCTTTGCTCACTACAGCCCTGATCTAATTTTTAAAAATTTTATGGCTAATTTTTTAGAGTTTTATAGAGATAGGGTCTTGATGTATTGCCTAGGTTGATCTTGAACATCTAGCATCAAGAGATCCGCCTACCTTGGCCTCCCAAAATACTGGGACTCCATGTATGAGCCACCGTGCCTGGCCCTTTTCTATTTTATAATACATCCTCAGAACACTGCCCTTGGCCCCTTGCTCAGCATTGCTGCTCACCTGTTTTGCAGCTGACAGAGCTCCCATCCCCACTTTTCTCAGAGGCTCAGAGTCTACCCAGATGGGCTGCAGGATGTGAGGTATTAGTTGTTATGATCTAGATCTCCTCCAGCTGAATGGGACCCTTATTTGAAATTAAACATCCTCCCACACACAGTTTGCTCTTTCCATAGCATTTTCATGTGCATTTTATTTTTATTTTTTTATTTTAAAGATGTGGGGTACAATTCAGAGTTAGGTATACAAATGTTCATTATGCAGGTACCCTTGTTGATGTAGTGTGGTCCCCTTCCCCTGGCAGATTCCCATTACTGCCAATCCCACCCCCCTCCCTGGCAGTTTCCCACTACTGCCAATCCTTTTCTTGTTCTACTTATGAGTGAGAACATGTGATACTCATTCTTTGTTTCTGTGATGCTTCTCATGTGCATTATTTTATTGACTCCTCACCATGGTGTTGTGAAGTTTGAATTGTTAACCCCATATTTCGCATGAGAAACAGGCATAGAAAGGTTGTGACTTGATCACATAGATAACCAATGGCCAAATTTAGACACTTTTTGAGGAAAAGATTCCTGTTTACAGTGTGAGAGCTCCTTTCACTATACCTCAGTTGCTTCTAAGAAAATCTTTGTATAAACCCACAGGTCAGAATACAGGGCAGATGAACTGACTAGATCCAAATATAGAAAGAACCAGTTTTATTGAATTCTTGCTTCTTTGTTTTTCTATATAATTTTCATGTCATTATTTACCCTTGTCCTCAGTCATTGCCATGTCGTGAGTGAAAGTGGAGAAAATGAAACTTTGAATTGCTCTAGTGCTTTTGTATTTTATTTCAAACATCATTGAAGGAAGGCACATTTTTCCAACTACTTGAAATAATTCCACCCCGCCCCTTTTTATTTTAGTGTAAATTGCAAAATAAAGTGATTAACTTGATTACTCATCAGATGTTTGTGGCGGGTCTTGAAATCAATTATGCATCATTCTAATTGTGAGAGAATGATCTTCAGAAAGACTAAAGGAAAACACAATTAAGATAAATACTGCTGGGTTTCATACCAATTGTTCTCTTTCAAAGTACCGTTCTTGGAATTAAATCACACCAAGACAAAAATGTGAATGTACTGATTGCAGCTCTAAGTTATCATTGCACAAAGTTTGTAACCTACAGAGTCCTGGTCACAGGCAATGAGGTACCACTGTCATGATTGTTTCTGTAGCCATGACTCTCATCAAAACACAAGGATGTTTCAGTAATTACTTCCCCACTCTCACCACAGAGATTATGTACAGTTAGCATAAATTGAATAGTTAACTTTTTTATTTGTTTGTTTGTTTTTTGAGTTGGAGTCTCACTCCATCGCTCAGGCTGGAGTGCAGTGGCATGTTCATGGCCAGCCCAGGGTAGACCTGCTGGACTCTGGGGATCCTTGCACCTCAGTCTTCCAAGTAGCTGGAACTACAGGCACTTGCTGCTATACCCAGCTAATTTTTTAATTTTGTTGTAGAGATGAGATCTCGGCAGATTGCCCAGGCTGTTCTCGAACCCCTGGGCTCAGACAATCCTCTCACCTCGGTCTCCCAAAGTGCTGGGATTACAGGCTTGAGCCACCATGCCCAGCCTTTAACTTTGGATAGAGTATTTAATTGTTAAAAATTTTTAGATGAACACTTTAAATTTATAACGCAATTTTGGAGGTAAAGTTCTGTGCTTTATGGTGTGAGAATTTTTTGGCTCTGTTTTTCAAGACCCGTGTCTGAGTTTTGATGAATGTTGGAAAACTTCTTGTCCCTTGGAGAGTAGGACTTTGACTTGGAATGTGTAGTTGGCTTCAAGGAGCCTCAGTGGAGATGGTGGTTGGGTGAGATCCTGGCTTATCTCCCTGGCTATGTTCTTGTGGCCATCACCATATGTACTTGTTATTGACATGCTTCACTAACTTGTTTGTGTCTACCAGTGAAGGTTAGAATGAGGATCCCTGCGATCTCCAGTTCTACATTGCAATAATGCAACCCAAGGTTTGGCCAGTGGGCTTCTGTTTTTCCATCTAAAGCTCTCATTAAATCATATTCAATCATTTCAAAGCTGAAATCCTTTTTTTCTCTCTAGAAATCTTGCCAAGTGCATTCCTGTCTATGTGTTAAGGGAATTTGTGTAGTCATTTCAAGAAAGTTTAGAAGAATAAAAGAAACATTTCAATTTTCATAGTGTTGATAAAGAATTGCTATGTGTTAACAAGGTATAGCGTTTAGTACTTCATTTTAATTTGCACCACTGTCACAAGACAGTAAACCCCAGGCTTTACCACAGCTCCTAGCTTTACAGAAACTCTCTATGCATTCTTTATTAGGAGCCTGTTGCACTGTGTTTAAAAGGAAATGAAACTTTATGTTCTTTTTATACTCGGAAGTCTGAAAGGAACATTGTTTTTCAAGAATGCTGCACAGAGCAGAACTAACTTTAATGACTACCTTGAGGTGTCAACAATTAGGGAAACTGAGGAAGTCACAACTTCTGAGATGAGAGAGCTTTTCAGGTAACTGTAAGGTATTTCAAAAGTTGCCTTGTCTCTTTGGTAAGGACAATTTTCTAACTACTGTTTAATTACCTGTCATAGAATGCACATGAAAAATGCATTAAGACAACTGTATTTGTCTTGAGAGGAAAAAAATTTTTTTGGTAAATGCTTTCAAATAGGCAAAATTGAAACTGCTTTAAGGCACAAAGTGAGGAAATTCGATTTTAGCCTTTTGTCCCCCCTCTCCGTTATAGTTATTTTAGGTGGCAAAGAACAAGTCATGTTAAGAGGTTGACACTTAACATGACTTGTAGCTGCCCTTGAAAACATAGAAACAAATGTTCTTCTTACTGACTGACTTTTTCTAAATATGTGTTTGCCTTGGGTTAGGAGTTTAAGCCTTCCTAAAAAGATGTGACTCCACCATCATGAGACTTTTCTATCTCGAGGAATCATCAACCTATCAAACATAGTTTCTACTCTTTGGTAACAAACCAACATTCCCGTTTCCTTCCATTCTCTTGCCTAGTCTCAACTCTATTAAGATTCTGAAGAGTGTCTCTTGGGCTCCAGACTTTTCCATAGACTTGTCTTTCCGCCGTCTGGGAGTAGCTTTATGTTCTGAAATTGAATCAGTGAGAAAGTTTATTCCCTGCATCTTTCTTTCTTTCTTTCTTTCTTTCTTTCTTTCTTTCTTTCTTTCTTTCTTTCTTTCTTTCTTTCTTTCTTTCTTTCTTTCTTCTCTTTCTCTCTCTCTCTCTCTTTCTTTCTCCTTCCTTCCTTCCTTCCTTCCTTCCTTCCTTCCTTCCTTCCTTTCCTTTCTTTCTTTTGAGTTGGAGTCTCACTCCGTTGCCCAGACTGGAGTGCAGTGGCATGCTCACGGCCACCCGAGTGTCGACCTGCTGGGCTCCAGCGATCCTTTCACCTCAGCCTTCCAAGTAGCCGGAACTACAGGTGCACTCTACGGTGCCTGGCTAATTTTTAAAAAAATCTATTATAGAGACGAGGTCTCACCAAGTTGCCCGGGCTGGTCTTGAACCTGCAGACTCAGGCAATCCACTCGCCTCGGCCTCCCAAAGTGCTGGAATTGCAGGCTGAGCCATTGAGCTCTGTCTCTGCGTGTTTCTTTTCACAACAGTTTACTGAAGGGGAGTATGTTACAGGCTCTGTGCTGGGTGCTGGCTGCTGGACCACAGCCATGAACTCAATGGAGAAAAATCCTGCCCTCTTGGATGGAATTTATGCCCAAGGGGAAGGGGAATCAGCTTCTTTGGTGAAATAGAAATTGGCCTACCTTAAGTCTTCCCCAGTTCTCTCATCCCAGCATGCGTCCCTTGCAGTTCCTATGGAACTTGGGACAGAATTCTCATTAAGAGAAGACTGCATTCATCGAGCTAAGGCATTTGTACTTCAGAGCCAAGAGCTCTTTCTGCTGTAGATATCTTATTCTGGTTATCAAGATTATATGAGAAGAGAGAGCCTGAAACACAAACCTTCCCACGGCCATTTCCATTTCTCTGCCCTGAGGCCCTTGTTTTAATTCCAGAAGGTGAAAACAATTCAGAAACAAAAATGTTTAATGGAATGCAGGACTGATTTATGGGAAAGGGTCTTGGGAGATAAATATGTATGAGTTGACTTCCAGAGGCTCCCAGAAACTGCTCCTGGTGATATAATTAGTGAGGAAGAGTTAGCATGATATTAAAGCTAAAGCAAAGTAGGATAGAAGAGGACAATCAGGACTTCTGGGAATACATAATTCTTACACACACACACACACACACACACACACACACACACACACACGCACACACATACATATTTGAGTCAGAGTCTCACTCTGTCACCCAGGCTAGAGTGCAGTGTCACAATCATGGCTTCCTACAGCCTTCATCTCCTGGGCTCAGGCTATCCTTCCACCTCAGCCTCCTGAGTAGCTGGGACTACAGGTGTGTACCATCACATCCGGATAATTTTATTTTATTTTTTTTAGAGAAAAGGTCACACTATGTTACCGAGGCTGGTCTTGAAGTCCTGGCCTCAAGCGATCCTCCCACCTCACCCCAAAGTGCTGGGATTATAGGCATGAGCCATCATGCCTGTCCTCCTAATTCTTGACAGTACAATGCTTTGCATGTGAATAACAATATGAGCTGTCATTGTTTAAGGACTTACCTTGTGATGAGCACTTACACAAAGATCTATTTAACAAATATTTATTAAGTGCCTAGTATATGGCTTCTGTAGATACAGCAGTAAACAGACAAGACAAAAATTCCTGCTCTCATGGAGCTTCCAGGGAGTTGGGGAAGGTAAAAAATAAATAAGTCATATGTGTTATTGTGTCAGATGGTGTTCAGTGCTATGGGGGTGCTATTATCTACACAGTTTGCAAAATAATTTCACAAACACCATTAACTTGTTCAACAGATATTTACTGTGCACATAGTACATATCAGTCATGTGCTCACAACTACAGTTGTTAGCATTTCTTCTGTATTTTAAGACCCAAATATTGAGATTTAGAATGGTGAGGTGATTTTTCCCAGGTAACAGAGTTAAAACATTGTGGAGCCAGGACCTAAACCCATATTTTCAGTGTCTAAGTAGAGTCCTTTTTCTGATGCAATAGCTGTCACTTTAAAACCTGGACCAAGATTTATGTAGAAGCATCTTCATTTCTTCTTTTGTTCCTTCTCTTACTATCACCATTGCTTACTCCTCTTTCTATGACTATTACTTCTGCAAAATAAATACATTTCTAGGGAAATGGACTTCTACCTGCAGGGACTCCGTGATATGTGTATCATTTGGGCAACATTTTGTCTTCATTTAGATAAATTTAGATAGCCTAAAAATTTATCATGATTTGCAAATAAAATGTTTTTTTTAAAAATTACATTCATAAACTTTTCTTTAAGTGACTTTAAAGAAAGATATTTACTGTAATGTTACTTTCCCTCTTCCATATATTTAATTTTATTTTATTTCTTCAATTTCTTCTGGCCATATGAATTTCAAAATTAGGTCCTTTGACTTTTTAATAAACTTTATAAACTTTTTTGGAGGGTCTCTCAAACCTCAGTGAGACTTTGCTGAATTCTCAAAAGCCCATGGCTCTCTGAATACATCTTTTACGTGGGAAAGCAGGAGAGGTTTTTGGAAATAATCTGAGTTGACATCTATTTCTGCTGTTTTAACCACAGTTTCCCAAAGTATGCAATTTTAGGTAAATTTAGAACAATTGTAAAAAATATCAGCACATACAGAATTGGAAATGGTAGAGTTGTAGGGCAGGAAATTCAGACTTCTTGTCCTGAATGTTTACATATGGATTTTTATTTAGATGTATTTTTAACACTCTTTCCTCCTCTTTTATTTTTGCCACAAGGTAGAATCACCTTCAGCAAAAAGTTTTAAACTGATTTCAAACCAAGATGAACATAGTAAGAAAATGAACTTATTACACTGAACAGAGCACAATTATTAAAAAACAAAATAGTTAGATGGCTTGTACAGTTAATAGTACTTAAAGATAAAAAAATCTTTAAAAATACAAAAGCAGCTTTTGATCAATGTACACATTATCAATGTAAATACTTTGGTATGGTCTGTCTTCTCAGACACATTTTTCCCTTACAAAAATGGGATTATATATTGTGGATTTCATTTCTTTTCTTTCTCTCTTTCTTTCTTTTTTTCTGGTGTCTGTATCATTTTTATGGCTCTTTATAGAATGACTTGTTATGATTTATCTGTTTGCTATTGGTCATTTACATTATTTCCATTTTTTCACTCATTAATGATCTTACAGTGAACATCCTTAACACAAAATGTTTAAACACATATGTGATATTTTCTTAAACTAGTTCACAGAAACTAAGTTTTTGGGTCAAAGTGCATATAGGATTCTATGGCTTTTGTTGGTTTTGTCAAAATTCTGTACTCCAACCAGTAATATATGGTGAGTGAAAACATTGGATAAGTAACAATTAAATGCAAAAAAGGTTCAGAGGCATGGTGCCTACAGTTTCAGCTACTTGGGATGCTGAAGCTGGACGTTCACTTGAGCCCAGGAGTTGGAGACTGTATTGTGGTATGATTGCACCTGTGAATAGACGTGATACTCCAGTCTGGACAACATAGCAATACCTCGTCTCTAAAAAAATAAACTAATAACAAAACCAAAAAATTTATTAAATGCAGAAAACACAATACATACTTTAAAAAAGTAAAGAAATAAAGAAAAATGGAACACCATTATAATTGAGGTCTGTGGGGCCTACTGAACTGGGAATCTGAAAATCTGGTCTTCTGGTCTTGATTCCAATGCTCATTTGATGTGTGACTTTGAGCCGGACAGTTAGTTTACCTGAACTTTAGATACTTCCTTTGTAAGGTGACCATACATATTGGCGTATGCCTGCAGTCCTAGCATAATAATTAATAGCATCTTCTTTTACTCTCAAAGTGGGCAGTGCATTCTATGCTTGTCCTACTTAATGCTCTATGAAGTGTTTCTGCTATTAAAATAGATACACGTTGCTCTGTCTGCCCAGATGCTTTCTCCTGTCATTTCCTGTGATTTTGCCCATCACCATTCTATATGCCAGCAGCCTAAGGCCACCCCCAGGCACACGGCCAGAATGAGTCAGTCAGACCACCATATCCCCTTGGACTCAGAGGTCCCCTTGGATTAAAAGATGGCAATGTGACCCAAACCAGGCTCCTATGAGCTGTCCTCCTAGGTTTCTGCAGGGACCTGTGGTATGCTGGCTCTATTAGTTTCTGAGAGCCAATTGTTCAACTTCTAGAATTTTGCATATTAGTTGCTAAACACAGTCACTATTAGCAATGAAATTGTACAAATTTACAATTAAATTGTTCCAGTCTCCTTTGGGAAGCCGAGGAGGGAGAATTGATTGAGCCCAGGAGTTCGGGGACCAGCCTGGCCAAACTGCCAAGACCTCATTTCTGCAAGAAATAAAATAAAATAAAATAAAAATAAAAAAATCAGCTGCAACTACAGATGCACTCATGGTGATGTGTGTCTGTAGCTGCAACTATTCGAGAGGCTGAGGTGGAAGGATAGCTTGAGCCCAAGGCGTAGAGGTTGGAGTGACCTATGATTGTACCACTGCACTCCAGCCTGGGCAACAGAATTAAACCTTGTCTCAAAAATGAGTAAATAAATAAATAGATAGATAAACAAGACAAATAAGACAAAATGCTTCAAACTTATAGCTTCCTATTTATTTTACAATATTTTATTATCACCTATGCTTTTGAGGCTATTTATTTGTGTTGTAGCTATCTGGTGGAAATACTACAGAATGAACTACTGCACATCTCTTCCTAATTCCTTATTTAATAATGTCAAACTGGGAGGCTAAAATTGGCCATGGTGGGAGTATTTACATCAAGGAAATCGCCAACTGTTACAAACCGGATTTTCTTTTTTTCCTGGAAAGCTAGTTGCTAAACACTTGCCATCATGCCACTGGCAGAAAGGATTAGGAACCGGGACTTTTACTTTGTTGCTATGTTAGTATAATAGAATCCTAGAGTAGCTAAAGGGCCATTCTGATTATCTGTAGAGCGCTTGCCCAAGAATGGTGCCAGTGTAAAGGAAAGCAGAGCTGAGGGATGCAGAGAAAGATTCTTGCCACCCTTTTCAGGCTTTCCTGAGGTATAACTGACAAATGAGAATAGAGACAAGATTCTGAATGTCAGGCGAGTATTTGATATTTTGGCTGGATGGAAAACTGGCTTAAACCACATTAGTTTGCTTTAATTTATAAATGAAGGTCTTTTGGCAATATGGATTTCGTGATCTCTAAGACTCCCTTATAAATTTAATAATATATGATGATTATTATATAATATATAATTATTATATAAAAGGAAAACACCTTAGATAATATTCAGTGCCCATAGTTACTGTCCTTGACAAGGAGTCAAATAAAAATTATTCTGTCATTTTTATTGATACCGTGTAATGTTAGCATCAAATGTCTTATAATAAAAATTTAAGCCATAAGATAGAGTTCCTCCTTTTTTAAAAAATGAAATTTTGTGACCGGGTGTGGTGGTTCAAGCCTATAATCCTCACATCTTGGGTGGCCAAGGTAGGAAGATTGAGCCCAGGAGTTCAACACCAGCCTGGGTAATAGAGTGAGACCTCATCTCTACAAAAAAATTTTAAAGTTTAGTTGGGTGTGGTGGCTCATGCCTGTAATCTCAGCTACCAGGGAGGCTGAGGAAGGAGGATTGCTTGAACCCAGGGAGTCAAGACTGCAGTGAGCTATGAGTGTGCCACTGCACTCCAGCCTGGGTGACAAAGAGAGATCTTATCTAAAAAAAAAAAAAAAGGAAAAGAAAATTGAAATATTTTGTGTACAGAAACAAAGAACTGAGTACCACATGTTCTCATTCATAAGTGGACCTTGAACAATTATCACAATACTATAAGAAAGGAATTGGCAGTAGTGGGAAACTGCTAAGGGAAGGGGAGACACACCTCATTAACAAGAGTACCTGCATAATGAACATTTGTATACCTAACCCAGAATTGTACCCCGCATCTTTAAAATTAAAAAAAAAAAGAAAGAAATCGCCACAGTTTTCCACGGAGGTTGTACTAGTTTACACCCCCACCAACAGCATAAAAGTGTTCCCTTTTCCTTGCATCCTCTCCAGCATCTGTTGTTTTCTGAGTTGATGGTGGCCATCCTGACTCAGTGTGGTTCTAATTTGCATTTCTTTGATGATTAGTGAGGCTGGATATTTTTTCATGTACCTGTTGGCTGCTTGTATGTCTTCTTTTGAGAAGTGTCTATTCATACATTTTGCTCGCTTTTTAATAGGGCTGTTTGTTTTTTTCATTTTGACACTTTTGAGTTCTTTGTAGATCCTGGATATTAGGTCCTTGTCAGATATACAGTTGGCAAATATTTTTTCCTATTCTGTGAGCTGTCTCTTCACACTCTTGATGTTTTCTTTTGCTTTGCAGAAGCTTTTCATTTTGATGAGGTCCTGCTTGTCTAGCTTATCTTTTATGGCATTTGCTTTTGGATAAAATAAAATTTTAAAAATTGAGTTTGTTTTAAGTAGATTCACTTTGAAGGAATTTTCTAAAACCTGTTTTTAATTATCCTCAGCTAATGAGTAACATCTATATTCAACCACAGCACTGTGTCCAGAAAGCCCTATTAGAATATAATTATTCTGACCCAGGCATGGTGAGTCATGCCACTAATCCTAGCACTTTGGGAGGCTGAGGTGAGAGAATTGCTTGAGGCCAGAAATTTGAGACCAGCCTGGACAATATAACATGACCTCATCTCTACAAAGGATTAAAATATTAGCTGGGTGTGGTGGCATGTGCCTGTAGTCCTAGCTACTTGGGAGGCTGAGGAAGAAGGATTGACTGCACCCAGGAGGCTGTGGTGAGCTGTGATGGCATCATTGCACTCCAATCTGGGCAAAAGAGTGAGACTTTGACGCAAAAAAAAAAAAAAAAAAGAATAGTTATTTTGCCTTTTGAGAACACTGTACTTTTGGAATATCATTTCATTTTACCAGAGTGCAGCCCTCATGTGCACCCTTTAGTGTTTCTTAATTAGCAAGTGAGTCTGGAGTGGGTCTTACTGAGATATTATGAGTACCTTCAATTTGACATGGCTCAAGTGTGTATTTAACACTCGCTGCGGCTATGACCCATTTCACATATTGTTGATTCAAAAGGATCAAAATCCCATTGGTGTGTTTGCTTTCTGGTACTTGGCTATTGATAACTCAGAAGTGTTAGTGGTTAATAGTCAACATCAAAAAAATTCTGAGACCAAATCTGGTCATTTGCCAAGTGCTAAGATGGTTTAAATCCACCACTCCTGAATATGATGTTCTTTTCTTTCTCTAGTAAAAAGATGTTGAATAAAGTCTGTTTTGATTTGATCACATTTTAAAATAAGCTAAACAACAAAACCTTGACACTGGCAGTATTAGCTCTACCAAAATTATCTTTTTGTGCCAGAACTTTGGGGTCTCCTTGTCAATAGCTGGGAGCAGATTTTCTTCCTCTTCCTCCTCTTCTTCTTTTTTAGAGATAGGGTCTTGATTTATTGCTCAGGCTGGAGTGCAGTGGTGCAATCATGACTCACTGCCACCTCAGCCCAAGGGCTCAAACACCCTTCTGTCTTAGTTTCCTGAGTAGCTGGGAGTACCATGCCTGGCTAATTTTTTATTTATTTTTTGTAGAGATGGAGTCTTGCTATGTTGCCCAGGCTGGTCATGAGCCCCTGGCCTCAAGCAATCCTCCCAACTCAGCATCCCAGAGTGCTAGGATTATAGGCATGAGACACCATGTCTGGTCTTCCTAATTCTATTGCTAGTTTGCCCCCCTTTTCATTAATGAGGAATCATCTTGCAACTACTGTATAACAAAAAGTTATTTAAATTAAGGTGAATAAGAACTACAGTATAGGAACAAAACAAATCAGCCTTTTTTTTTTTTAACTGACCTTGGGTTAATTCCCTACACCAGTGTTTGCATTTCCCAGAGTGTGTTCTGAGGAGGCTAGGGAAACATTCCAGGTCAGTATTTCTCAATGTGCAGTTCATCTGCATCTAAACTACCAGGGATTTCTGTTAAAACATAGGCTCCAGGGCTGTTTTTGTTGGGCTTGGCAACATGAATTTTTAATAGTTTCTCAGAGTGATTCATACATCTTTTTGGGATAAAAAGGGTTTAATAAAGTTTGTGAATTACTTTCTTGAATATTTACAGACCAAATGAGCAAATTAAAGTTTCTGACAAGTCCTGTGGTAGAAAGACCTATTTAACTTTTTACACCCAGAGTTTTCTTAAATTGTTTGATTACAGAACTCTTTTTTTGGAAGAAATATCTGTTATTTGAACAAATACTATGAGAAAGGTCACTCTATCTAATAGCATAACGGTTGTTGCAATTGATTACTAATGAGTTAATGTAGTGTCTGAGTTTGAGCATTAGACAGAGATCTGAGTATGAATCCTGGATTTTGTACCATTGGCTCAGTGGCCTAACAGTCATGTTACCTTAATCCTAAGGGAGATGGGACAAAAGAGTGAGTTAATACCCAGAACCATTGCTAGAAAAATAAACAAAAAGCATTCCTGATACAGACATCTTTTATAAAGAGCAGCATGTTGATACAATGTATTTTCCCCAGACATTTTACCTTTTCACGGACATCCTCAGAGAAGAGATCGGATCGCCACCATCTTACAATGGAATATAGGGAGAGAGGAACAAGGAGCTCCTCCAGAAATGCCAATCAAATTGAACAAAAGGAAAGAAGTAAATACTTTTGAACAGGAAATCCAGTGGAAGTGAAAATTTCCTCACTCTGTAGCAGAAGGGGTGAAAGGTAACCCGTTTTTCTACCCACCCTTCCTCTTATTAAATACAAACAACGCAGAGCAGAGGAAGGTGGGGAAGCAAATAAATGATAAGTATGGACTTTGAACTTTGGGGCCTTAAGTAGGTCCTTCTCCCTGGGGGTTGGGACTGCCTTTTGTTGGGCTCTAGAACTAGAGGCAGCAGAGATGAGTCTAGACTAAAGGAAGTACGGCAGAGATTAGCTAGAGGGGGAGAGATAAGGAGACCTTCAGGCTTCCTTCCAGACTGCCTGGGCTGAGTCACCAGGATGGGGAAGGAATGAGGTCTTGGGTTCCTGAGTTCCCTGACACACCTGATAATTTGCGTCCCTTGCCTCTGCATGAACCGTTGCCTTGGTTTCAAGTACCCTGCCTTGTTCTCCCCCACTGTGTGCCCATGGAACTTTGCTGATTCTGCTGATTTAATCCCATAATATTATATTAATAGTATGCAGGCTGATTGAGAGCTCTTTGAGGACAGAGATAGTCATATTTGTCTTGATTATCTTGTGCTAGGCTCAACTCCTAGCATAAAAGCTTTTTCTCCTTCCTTCCTTCCTTCCTTCCTTCCTTCCTTCCTTCCTTCCTTCCTCCTTCCTTCCTTCCTCCTTCCTTAGTTAGAGTCTTACTCTGTTGCGCAGGCTAGAGTGCAATGGCATGCTCATGGCCACCACAGCCTCTACCTGCTGGGCTCAGATGATCCTTCTGCTCCAGTCTTCCAAGTAGCTGGAACCACAGGCATGTGCCACCACACCTGGCTAATTTTTTTGATTTATTTTGGAGACGAGATCTCACCATGTTGCCCAGGCTGGTCTCGCCTCCACCACCCGAAATGCTGGGATAACAGGCGCGAGCCACCGTGCTTGGCCAAATAGCTTTTAGCCATGAAAGTCAGTAATCCCAGCTGAATGTCCCTGAAAAATCTCCAGTACTCATCTAGAGTTCCATGGGTATAGAAATGGAACTGCAGGTTCTCTTGCAGATCTTCCTTATTTGACAAACATGAAAGTGATACTTCACACAAGAAGCAAACGATGTCCTGGGACTCGAGCATCCTAGCTCTCAGTCCTGTTTTTTGACTACCTCAAGGTGGTTTGTGTAATTAAAAAAAAAGTTTCCACACTATTCAATGCTGCCATGGTCTTTTATGAATTCTAGTATAAAGCAGTATTTGATTTACTATCTGCATCAGTGAAAAATGCAGAGTCATTGAGGTAGAAAGTGATTTAAGGAGAATGCTCTGCCTCCAATAGAATTTGTTTTATGTCTCCTGGAATTTTTGCATCTCAATGTGTGGCTTCCTAATTCTTGTCTTAGCTAGGAAGCTCTGGTAAAAAGAATGCTGGGTGCCAGTCAAGTTGGCTCATGCCTGTAAGCCCAGCACTTTGGGAGACTGAGGAGAGAGGATTGTCTCAGTCCAGGGGTTTGAGAGTAGCCTGGGCAACTTGGCGAGACCTTGTCTCCACAAAAAAATCAAAAAATTAGTCAGATGTGGTGGTGCATGCCTCTGGTTTCAGCTTCTTGGAAGGCTGAGGGGGAAGGATCGCCTGAGCCCAGGAGGTGGACAATGCAATGGCCATGAGTGTGCCACTGCACTCTAGCCTTGGCAACGGAGTGAGACACTAACACACACACACACACACACACACACACACAGGAAAAAGAAAAAGAAAAAGAAAAAACATCACAAAAACAAACAAAAGAGAATGCTGGTTGAGAAACTGTTCTCCAGGTTTATTCCAACTTTATTGGAAAGAGAAGTTCTCATAAATCACATCAGGGAACCAGGACCTGTGGGACTGCTTAGCTGCCAAGTAAATTCTGATTGATTGCATTGGAAAATATGTACATTTTCCAGGAGCTTATCTGAAATAAAATAAAGATTCATACTTTCTCAGACTGAGCTCTCTCTCTACCCAACTTCTATCAGAGTCTGGTCATTTTAACACAGCAAAAGAGCAGTTAAGTGAACAGTATGAAAATATGAAGCTTAGTCAAAAACTTGGATAGCAAAGCACAAATCATTTTTTGTGTGTGTGTGTTAGAGTCTCACTCTGTCACCCAGGCTGGAGTGCAGTGGCAAATTCACAGCCACTCCAACTTTAACCTGCTGGGCTCCAGTGAAGTAGCTGGAAATACAGGCATGCACTACCATGTCCAGCTAATTTTATTTATTTATTTATTGTAGAGATGAGGTCTCACCAAGTTGCCCGGGCTGATCTCGAACCTGCAGACTCAGGCAATCCACTTGGCTCAGCCTCCCAAAGTGCTGCGATTACAGGCTGAACCACCGATCCCGGCCAGAGCACAAATCTTATTCTAAATGGAGAAAGGGTTGGAACAACGAGATGTCCCTAACTAAACATAAAATCAGGTTTTATGGCTCCTGTTGACTTAAATATCCTAGTAATTAACAGACTATCAGAGAGGAGAAATTGTTGGGAAAACCATGATATCAGATGCAGTTATCACTTCTGTATAAGAAAGTGGTATGAATTAGGGCTTCAGGAGAACTGATGTCCACAAACAGTGAAATTCAGTGGGAGACAAACAGTTGGATCTTCATCCTTTTGGGTCTCAGAATCTGTTGAAAGTCTCTGAGTGCTATGAATCTTCTCCCCATAAAAATTTGCATACGCATGCAAACTTTCAGGCTGTTTCAGAGAGTTCACAGACTTGTCATGCCCATAGGAGAAGGGAACCCCACATAAAGTAGCTTCTACTTAGCTACTGTCCTCCAAATTTCTGGTTTCACTATGTGGCAGCTCTGCCTGACTGGCACCTGGACCTCCCAACCCCCTTACACACATACACTATAGCATCAGGTCATAGGAAAAAACCAAAGACCGAACAACTGCTGTGAGACTGATTTAGTTTGAACAGAAGTGGCCTTAATCCCCCACAGATTTCCTTTACTTTGTTGTGTGGTGGGATTATCTGGGGGAGATTTTAAGTTTTCTCAGCATTTATTTATACTTTCATTTATAGTGTGTCTGAAAGGAAAATGCAAACTTTTAGTTGGACTGACTTGGTCATTAGGCTCAGTGTTAGGCTAGGTTCAAAATGGTCTCTATGCCTGTTTACCAGATAATCACAGTTGGCATGGATAGCAGGATCTGCTTGATCTTGGAGATATACAGGTCAAGAGATTTCCAGTCTTCAGTCATTACCTTCATCTGAATCCATCTCTAGTGGACTAAGGAAGACTTCTTTTTGCATTATTCACCTAGCAAACATGATGATGCATTCCTGAACAGACATGGGAAAGGCAGGTGGATAATAACAGTCCACAGCATTTTTTGTTTATCCAGAAATCTATCATCCCCAGAAGGCTGACATATAATCCCATACTTAATCTGTCGTCCATACTTTATGTGGCAATAATAATAATAATAATGATAATGATAATCATTTACACTTATATAGCCACTTTCATCTAGGGTATCTCAGAGCTTTACAAACACTAATTAATTCTCCAGGTCTCTCTGTGAACCAGGTAAGACCCATTTTACAGGTGAGGCAATTGAGGCACAGAAAGGACAAATGGTTTTCTCAAGGCCATTGGGTTACTGGATGACAGAGAGCACTGTACTTCCAGGTGTCTAGAGCCAGCTGCATCTTGTGGGGTGAGTGGGAGAGACCACACCAGAATTGGTCTTCTGGGACTTAGTTACCTAAACCCTAGTAGTGTGTAGAAACTCAGGGAGAGTTTCCAAAGTAAACACTTTTTCATCCCCACCACACAACACGCACAGCTTGTGAGGGGTTGTTTTTGAGGTCTAAGCAGTAGAGGCGGAGCTACACTTGGCTGATACACATCTTTGGATAGAAAAGAGAGGAAATAACTTGGGCAGAGAGTTGCCTTTTCAGCAGTGGCTGCTGAGAAGCATCGGTCTACTTGACGCCGAATCTGAGTAATCCTGACTTTTGACTTGTTTTATTCCGTTTCACCATATGAACTATTTGATGTGTACATAACAAGGAAGAAATGATTAAAGAGGGGCCAGTGCAATTGGCAAGGGACCTAATGGAAATTAGCTCCTGACTATTTCCAGGCTTTTCAAGTTTAAGGAATTCTTGAAATTGACCCAAATGGGGTGGTGCTGAATTCCAGGGAAAATGATGTTCGCTGAGTCTCTCTCTCTCTCTCTCTCTTTTTTTTCTCTCTCTCTGTTCCTCTCTGTCATTATTGCAAGAAGAAATAGACAAATGAGTGCTTCTCAAATGTTAATCTGCATACCAGTCACTAGGGGTCTGTTAAAATGCAAACTGTGCCTCAGGAATTCTGGGGCCCAAGATCATGCTTCCAGATGATGTCCATGCTGATGGTCCCTGTAACATGTTCTAAATAGCAAGACTCTGTGCTGCTGTCTATCATTCTGATGAGCCCATTCCCACAATATACTGCTCTGGAGGAAGCTTTGGTCAGTTGGAGTGAGGGTTGAGCTTGGAAGACAAAGGCCTAGGTTTCAGAAGTGCTTCTGCTACTTATTAGCTAAGAGGTTTGGGACACAAACCTTAGTGAGCCTCAGCTTTCATATCTTTAAATGGTCATAAATTCCTTCCTTGCAGGTTTGTTGTGTAGATGAATAAAATAACCCAGTTGAAAAAGTCTGGCACATGCTAGAAATCCACAAATGTTTGCTCATTCCCCTGGGGTCCCCAATTTATCCTCCCTCGCTGTCTTCCCTAACAAATCCATTATAGTTTTCCCTCCGTAATCACCAACTATATTTTATCTAACTTGACTTTTTATATTATTTTGCCTCCATATTCTTTCTCTTCCACATGTAAAGCTGATATCAAATGTCAATGTTTTTCTCAATATCAAAATGCTCTTCTTGAGTAAACTTTTTTTTTTTTTTTGAGTTGGAGTCTCACTCTATTGCCAAGGCTGGAGTGCAGTGGCATGCTCCTGGCCACCACAGCCTCGACTTGCTGGGCTCCAGCGATCCTTCCGCCTCAGCCTTCCAAGTAGCAGGAACTACAGGCGTGCGCTACCACACAGGCAAATTTTTGATTTATTATAGAGACAAGGTCTCACCAAGTTGCCCGGGTGGGTCTCGAACCTGTGGGCTCAGGCAATCCACTTGCCTCGGCCTCCCAAAGTGCTGGGATTACAGGCTGAGCACCGAGCCTGGCCTGGGTTAACTTCTTATCTCATTATTATAAACTCTGCCTTCCTGGCTTCTAATTTGATCTGTGCCATGCAATGGAAGTGAGGTGATATGGTATTCATTTAGTAAACAAATACTATTTATTAAACACCTACCATGCTATGTCCTGGGTATACCATTGGGAATAAAACAGACATTTTAACTTTTTCTCTGTTGCTTTTGCTGTTTCTGTTTAACTCTTTGAGCCAGGGTGAAGTCTTCCTTAAGTCTCCATTCATTGATCTCTCTCATCTCCTTCTAGTTTTTTTTTTTCTTCTCTTCCTTCTGATTGCTTTCCTTGGAGTCTACCAGACTGACTTGAAACTTCTTTCCTAAAAAATCTTTACAAAACTCGTTTTGTGTGAATGTCTTTGTGTGAACTGTTTGGTTTTTTACTAAAAAGCAACATTGAAAGTTATATGTAGTATATACATAGAAAAAGTCTGAACTAACACACACCTCATTGTCTACACTGGAACTGGTAAGAGGAAACTCACTTTTTTCCTTAATGTGCTCTGGCATGTTTGGAAAAAAAAGTCTCCCCCTTAAAATTAGTAAGTTCTATTCAGTAACACAGGAAAAAGATAAGGAGAAAAAAATATGGAATAATGGACAACAAAAAGAAAGATGAAGAACAATGAAAATGAAACTACAGTCTTCAGATTTGCACACCTTTTCACCTGTAGTTTTATGTCCCAGTTCTGGGTCTCTTATTTAGGTTTCAAATCACTGTGTGGAACTCCGTATTCCTGGGACTACATGGTGTCAAGAACACTGTTGGCATGAAAGCAATACTAGTAGGAAAGCAGCAGGAGGCATTTTAACAAGAGTGATCACTACCCAGATGGATTTTGATAAGGTTGGTATGTTCCCCAAGAGGTCATAATTAACCACATCAAAGAAGGAGTGACCTCTTAAGCAAATGGACTTTATCTTGCCATCTGCCAAAAAATGCACCAAGTGCTCTAACTTGGTGAAAAACATCTGCACTTTTGGAACCAAGTCTTCATAGCTTTGGACTGATGTACATGATTGAAGAAATACTTTTATTACTTATACATTTGACCTCTCAGTCTTTAATTGGCACTTTGCTTCTCTTATGTCCTCCTAGCTTGGACACATCATTTACAATTTGCATAAATGAGAACGTATTGGGCCATGGCTTAATTGGGAACAGAGATGAGTTACCTGATAAAAGCAGAGCAGGAAGCATTTAATTTTCCTAGTTTCATCCTACCAGCTGGTATTCTCGGTTGAGTCGTTGTTAGAGAATTGAAGGTGGTCGGCAAAGCTGAATTAGAATGTAGCTAGGACTCAATCTGGCTTCTGATTAGAATCCACTGGAGAGGTTTTTGTTGAAAGCTTGATTCAATTGGCCAACTTTGGAATTAATGAAACAACAACAAAACAAAGCAACAAGAACAAAACCCTACAGTTCCCCAGGTATCTCTAATGTGCATCCAGGAGAACTACTTCTGGGATCAAGCCAGCCTTGTAAGAGGTCTTTGGACTAGACAGCTTTTAATTAGAGATCATGTGATTTTCTAAAGGAAGTATGGACACTATTCAACTCTATTCTGTCCTGTGATTTTTGATTTCAAGTACATTTGAAAAATAATCATAAGCGTAAACAAATAAACTAGAGCAACTCAAGAATATATTGAACATTTATAATTGTGTTTCAGGCCTGGTATTTTTTATTTTATTTGTATAAATATTTATTTTTATTTTTTAGATTAGAAAATATATTTTATTTAGAAAGTAAATGAGAGAGAGAGAGAGAGAAAGAGGAGGTTCACCTCTTCAAGGTAGGGGAGGAGGCCAAAGCCAGGAAACAAGGCAGCAGCCATAACTCCAAGAGCACATGACCATACCAGAGTCTAGTAAGGCAATGGCCTATATGTATTCATCTTTAATATTCTATGCAATTAGGCTTTATTTCTTAGATGTTATTTAATGAAATATTTTATCTTTTACTTCTGCAATAATTATTAAAGTATTAATACTTTTTTTTCTTTTTGAATTGTAGTCTTGTTCTGTGGTCCAGGCTGGAACGCAGTGGCACAATCACAGCTCGCTCCAGCCTTGACCTTCTGGGCTTAAGGGAGCCTCCTGCCTCAGCCTCCTGAGTAGTTGGGACTATTGGCACACACCACCATGACAGGCTAATTTTTAGATATTTTTTGTAGAGACAAAGTCTTACTATGCTGCCTAGGCTGGTGTCAAATGTCAGGGCTCACGCAATCCCACCTTGGCCTCCCAAAGTGCTAGGCCTACAAGCCTGAGTCACTGAGCTTAACCTCAATCTTTTTCAAATGCAAAAAAACCTAACAACAGCAACAACAAAAAACAAAAACCAACTTGCTTGTCCTTGCCTATAAGTTTTTAGCTGCCACTGGGGGCATTTTCCTTAAGTTCTTTGCCTAGCTCCTTTTTTGGTGGTCCCATACTCGTCTGATGCACGTCCATTGCTTTCTTAGGTCTAATAAAAGCATTTGAGTTATTCTTGTTGTTTTGTAGTTTTTAATCCTATTTCTTTGTTTCCAATGTTATGTGGGGATATATTGAACTGTACTGTTTCCTACTTCCTTATTTGCAGGGAGCTCTGGGCACAGCATTTTAGAATGTACAGAGATAAGCCAGAATGTGACTTGTAGAGCATAGTCTGCTGGTCAAAAGACCTGAAAATCATGCTGAGTGATGAACACTAGAAGAAAATGGGTAATTGTCCTAAGAAATTATGACATAAAATTATAATGTCAATGATAACTTCCTTAATACATTTTCTTCCTTAATAAAAGGAATTTTCCTTCTTAATTAAAGAAAACTCAGATCTTCTAAGGCCCTAACCCTGCCCCTGGATATATTATCTCCTGTAGGGCAGGGACAATACCCGGTATTCACCCTTGTTGCCACTGTCTGTGTCATATTCAATCGATATGATAGTAATTGATCAAAGTGTTCTTTCCTGCTGGGTCTGGATGGGGCCTCAGAATTTTTCCTGACAGCATTTCAGGCAGCCATTACTAATTGATTGGTATCGGTGTTAAGAGGACACTATTTGTAATCCTTACCTTAATAGTCTTTTGCTAATTACTGCTATCAGAGAGAAATTCTGCCCTTTAGCACCAAAGGGACGTCATGATTTATATTTGAATAACTCCCCTATAATACCCAGATAACAGTTGAGACAAGATTAGAAGATTTTATTAAGACTGTAATAAAGGCTAAGTGACTGATGAGGTGGAAATAGAGTCACGTAAAACTAGACAATCGTGTTCATTCTTCATGAACTCATTAGCCTTGGATCCTCTAGCAGGACACTCCTTTGTGTGTCTCCTGGTTTTCCTCCATGAGAAAGAAATCGCTTTTAATTCTTAATCCTTTGTAATATTTCAGAATCTTCAGCATTTTGAAATTTAGATCCAAGACAATGAAGCCCAAGAGAAAAGTTATTCCATTTATTGCCTTCTGAATTACAAATAAATTGACTGAGGTACCTCTGAGATTGGCAACAGAATATCCATATGACATGTCTTTAAGAGAGATCACAGTTAACTATGATTCCATCATGACCTCAAAATCCCACATTTCAAGGCTGTAAATCTTCAGATATTTGGATAGTTACCATGGTGAAGAAGTTGTAGGATTATTGAGGTCAGCTAGACCAGTGGGTAGAAATTAGATGGGAGCCAGACTTGGGTTTAATAGGTTATGTTTTTTACTAAGAGTTGCCCTGACAGAGTAGGGTGGCCCATGCCTGTAATCCCAGCACTTTGGGAGGCCAAGGTGAGAGGATTGCTTGAGTTTGAGACCAGCTTAGGCAATATAGCAAGACCTGATTTCTACAAAAAAAAAAAAAAAAAATTAGCCAGGCGTGGTGACATGCACCCATAATACCAGTTCCTTGGGAGGCTGAGGTGAAAAGATAGCCTGGTACCAGGAGGCTGAGGCTGCAGTGAGTCACGATTGTGCCACTGCACTCCAACCTGGGCGACACAATGAGACCATGAAGAAAAGCAAAAAGCAGTCGCCCAAGCATGATTAAGCTGTCTTATGTTACAGAGTGATTCCAGTCACTGGGACTATTTAGATAAAGGATGGATTGCCTTCTGCCAGAGAAGGAATTGAATGGACTCCTATCTTATATGGAAAATTGAACTAAGTCTACCTTCCAGAGCGAGACCAGCGAGAAACTCTGTACTGTATAGCTAACCTACACAGTACAATATGTGCATTTGTAATAAGGTAATCTATAAGCCATGTGAAATCTTCTATTTTAACACTTGTTGACCAATGCATGACCGATCATAGATGATGATGATGCATTTGCAACTTCTAAGTGGAAAGGTCTTTGAGTGGGAATTGAAAAGACAAGGTGATGAAAAAATAATAGTGTGATAATGTATATTGTTAAGGGCTTATAAGGGAAATACAACTGTATTAGTTTGTTTTGCTTTGTCATAAAGAAATACCTGAAACTGAGTAATTTATAAAGATAAGAGTTTTATTTGGCTCACAGTTATGCATGGCAGCATCATATGTTGGGCTTCTGGTGAGTCTTCAGGAAGCTTTCAAACATGGCAACAGGTGGAAAGGGAGCAAGTATGTCACATGGTGAAAGTGGAAGTGAGAGAGAGAGAAAGGGATGCCAGCCTTTTTAAAACAATCAGCTATTGTGTGAACTATAGAGTAAGAACTCACTCGTTACCACAGGAATGGCGCCAAGCCATGCATGAAGGATCTGCCCCCATAACTCAAACACTACCCACTAGGCCCCACCAACACTGGGGATCACATTTCAACATGAAATTTGGAAGGGACAAACATTCAAACTGTATCAACAGTATAATTGCATTGTAATATATAATTGTACAACTTAAAAATATATATACACACAATCTATAATTACATGTTTGAGTGCAACATAGTAGATTAAAAAATATATATATATATATTTTTTGAGTTGGAGTCTCACTCTGTCACCCAGACGGAAGTGCAGTGGCTGCTCCCAGCCGCTGCAGCCTGGACCTGCTGGGCTCCGGCGATCCTTCTGCCTCAGCCTTCCAAGTAACTGGAACTACAGGCACGTGCTACCACGCCCAGCTAATTTTTGATTTACTGTAGAGATGAGGTCTTGCCAAGTTGCCCAGGCAGGTCTCGAACCCGTGGGCTCAGGCAATCCACTCACCTCAGCCTCCCAAGCGCGGGATTACAGGCTGAGCCACCGAGCACGGCTTAAAATATTTTTTAAAACGATTTTGATCTTACAATTGTAAGATGGAATATTATGTAACTAAAATAACACTGCTGTAGAAAATATATGATGGTATAGGGAAATATTCACACAATACAAAATAAAAGCAGATCATAAAAATAACACACAAAGTGTGATTCTACTTTTGAAAAGTAGAGAGTATATATTTATGTTTTTAAAGATAAACAAGTTAAAGGTGCTCTTTAATTTTGCAAGAAAAAATATTGGAAGGATGTACCTCAAAAGTTAATAATGGATATTTTAAGAGAGTAGAATTATGGGTAACTTTGTTTCCATTTAAAATGTTTTCTCATATTTCTGAAGTTTCTAAAATAAGCACACATTACTTTAGTGGAGTATTAGTGTTATATTGCCACCATAACAAATCATGACAAACTTAATGGCTTGATGACACAAATTTATTATCTTTGGCTTTGTAAGTTAGAAGTTCAATGTGAATTCCATTGGGTTAATGTCCAGTTGTTCAATGGGTTAAAATCTGGGGCTACATTCTTTTCTGGAGGCACCAGGGGAAATTTATTTCCTCACCCTTTTCAGCCTCTGGAGGCTGCCTGCATGTCTTGACTCATGGTCCTTTTCCTTCATCTTCAAAGACTGCAGGGCTGTATCTCGATGACCATTCTTTCGTAGACATATCTCCCTCTGACTGGCTTCAACTGGAAAGAGTTCTCTGATTTTTGGAATCTCGTGATTAGGTTGGGTTTACCTAAATAATCCAAAATAATCTCCCCATCCCAAAGCCACTGTTCTTAACCACATTTGCAAGGTCCTTTTTTCCAAGCGTGGTAACATCATCACAGGATCCAGGGATCGGGACGTAAATATATATTTGGGGGAATGCATTATTCTGCCTACCACATGTGGTTAGGAAAAGAAAACATTTTGTAAAAATGTATTGAGTCCCTACTGAACTCATAATGTATTTTCCAATAGAAGCAGTCATAGATGAGGCCGTGCTTCCAGGCTAGCCATTGGAACCCATGTGAATTAGAGGGGGGTTTGGGCTTTCAAGTACTGTTGTGTAAGGGTACTAAAGGGACAATTTGACACAAACATCATGAAAAACAGTGTGTTCCGAGTTCCCAAGTGGCTGCCTAGAACATATCCCTTTCTCTGTCTTCTCAGCCTCTGTTTTCATTTTCTTCTGCTTCTCCTTATTCCTGCCTCTCCCTTCTCCTCATATGTTTGGGGACAGTGAGTGGAGACTTGGTTTCCAATCTGTAAGTGGTGACCTCGTGGCCTGTGGCATGAGCTCAATCTGGGTAGGGGTAGAGGATGAGCAATAGCTGAGGAACTAGGTAAGTTTGAGAGAAAGTAGCTATGGGACCTCCTTGTCGGTATAAATCTCTGGCAGAGGTATGGGGGAGGGTGCTGAGAGGCCCCTGACTCCTTTAGTTTTCCCAGGGGCTCAAATGATTGACTGATTCACTTTTTAGTTGTCTCCACTAGTGTCATCAAAGTCTTCTGCTCTTACTTGCTCACTGCAGAACAAAACAATTGTTCACAGAAGTCAAGGTCCTTTCGGAGTTTTCTGAGGGCTATTGTCTCTAGCAATTGGGTGCAAAAAGCTCTCTCACTGCTCCCTTCTTTTTATATTTACTCATGTTATGTAGGGACTATACCCAGGTGCTAGTGAAGGTTGTACAGAGAAGACTAACTCAAGAGGTGAGGCTTGGAGAAAGGTTTGGAAAAGCCTGTGCTAGTGTGAGGTAGCAGTAGGTGTGAGGGAGGATAAGGCCTGCTTTCCCTCTAGGAGTGAACTTTCCTCCAGCCCAGACCTGCACAGGCCCACATGGGTGAATCCCAATCAACGGAGCAAGTTTGCCTCCTCACAATGCTCACTCGGTGGTGAGCAGATTGTTTTCTTATGTTCTGAGCTTGCTCTGCGGTTAGCTAAGGGTCAGGCCTCAAGTTGTCCTCCTTTTGGGTGAAAAAGGGGAATGAACATTGTTCCTTACTATGCCTTAGGGCTTGCCTTCTGATGATGATGACAAGGGTAAAAAGTAGCTTGTGGCTGGACTCGGTGGCTCAGCGTGTGATCCCAGCACTTTGGGAGGCCAAGGCGAGTGCATTGCCTGAACCTGCGGGTTTGAGACCAGCCTGGGCAATTTGGAAAGATCTCGTCTCTACAATAAATAAAACATTAGCCAGGTGTGGTAGTGTGCTCCTGTAGTTCCGGCTACTTGGAAGGCTGAGGTGGAAGGATCACCAGAGCCCAGCAGGTTGACACTGGGGTGGCCATAAGTGTGCCACTGTACTTCAGCCTGGGCGACAAGAGTGAGACTCCTATTCAAAAAAAGAAAAAAAAAGTAGCTTGTGAGTGCTTATCGTGTAGTAGACACTATACTAAGTACCTACCTGCATCTAGTTAAATCTTCATGATAATACTATGATATAAGAACTATTTTATTATTATGTGCCAAAATGATACAGAAAATATATAAAACTATGCACTAATTTGGTGCCATATAGATACACTGATGTCATAGAAAGGGTGTGGCTCATGGCTGTGCTAAGCCCTTGGAGTAACACACGTGGAATAACAATGGGATTCCTTCCTGCTCCCTCTGCTCCTTCTCCTTCACTTTCTCTAGCTCCCCACACTGCAGTCACTCTGGTGCTCTTTCTACCTAGCCCTGAAAAACACCCAGCCTGCTAAGGGCTGAATTGTGTCTTCTCCCAAATCATCTGTCAAGGTCCTAACCCTCAATACCTCAGAATGTGACTGGGTTTGGAGATAGGGCCACTAAAGAGACAGTTAAGGCAACGTGAAGTAGTTGGGGTGGGCTCTAATCCAATACAACTCGAGTCCTCATGAGAAGAGGGAATTTGAATACAGATTGTGCTGTTATAATGTGTGCATTTTGGTTTCGTCCATGGTTCCAGGCTCTCAGCCCCTGTAAGCCTGTTATTTCCTAAGTGACTAGAACAATAAGGATATGTTTTGTGAAAGTGTTTGGCTTTTTTTCCTAGGCTGCCTCAACAAGAGTTTCTCAACAGGGTAGATGAAAGACAGTCTTTTGTTGTATGTAACAAAATGTTTCAACCACACCTGAGCTTACATTAATGAGGCGATATTTGGAAAGTCAAGATCGCTGAATTATGGGTGTTTGTTACCAGGAGAACTAGCCACCTACTCAGAGGGCTGGAACTTTCAGTCCCATCCCCATCTACCAGGGAGGAGAAAGGAGCTGAAGGCTTAAGTTGATCCTCAATGACCAATGAGTTAATCACTCCTGTGTCATGAAGGTTCCATAAAAGTCAAAAAGGACTGGGTTCAGGGAGCTTCTAGACAGCCAAACACACGGTGGTTTCCAGGAGGTGAAGAAAAACTTATCCATGTGCCAAAAGGGTGGTGCCCCCCAACTCCACAGGAACAGAAGCTCCTGGTCCTATGTCTTCCTTCATCTGGTTGTTATCTGTATCTTTTAAAATATCCTTTGAAATAAACTGTTAAACATAAACGTTTCCCTGAGTTCGGCGAACTTTGTTATTGACTTAATCAAACCCAAGGAGGGGATTGTGGGAACCCCGATTTATACTCGGTCAGAAGCATAGGCAAAATAATCTGGAGCTTGTGATTGGCATTAGAAGTAAGGGACAGTCTTGTGGGACTGAGTGCTCAATCTGTGTGATCTGATGCTATCTACAGGTAGACAGTGTCAGAATTGAGCTGAATTACAGGGCACCCAGCTGGTCTCCCCATAGCATCTCTTGCTTGCCGGCTGGCAGGGAGAAACCCCCACAGATCTGGTGTTAGAAGCCTGTTGTGAGAGTACAAAGGAAAATGCTTTGCTTTTTTCCACTCACAGATACACACAGAAGGAAAATGATGTGAAGGCACAGGGAGAAGACAGTCATCTGCAAGCCAAGGAGAGCAGCCTCAAAAGAAGTCAACCCTGCCACCTTGAACTTGGACTTCTGGCTTCTAGAACTGTGAGAAAATACATTTCTGTGGTTTAAGCTACCCATTGTGTGATGGTTGTTAAGGTAGCCTTAGCAAACGAATACTAAGCCTTTTCTGTACCAGGAGCTTTGTGCCTTATGTTTTCTGGTTGGAATTCTCGGCTCCCAGGTTCAATCCCTTCCTCATAGAAGCTGTCCCCACCTGACTTAACAAAAATCAGTGCTCCTACCCACACAGTCAATCCCTATCACAGGGTCTGTTCTGTGTTTTTCATACCTCACCTAGCACCTGATATTGTTTACTTGAGCAAGTGTTTATTTTATTCTTTCTTCTGATCCCTTCTAGAATGTAGAAGGTGGTCTCTAGTTAGTTTCTACTAAATTACCTTTGATAAAAGGAATAGTGTCACTGTGCAGGATCTGTACAGTTTTGGTATCTGCTGTAGGCAATCACAGATTGTTCCCTGCCTTTCCTTATTCTCTCTCAAAGTTCGGGTTTTTAGAAATTATATTCATTAAATAATTTGATTTCTATAGGAAGTTTGGTTTCTCTCCAATATGCCCTGCAAATGCTGGCTGTCTGCTTTGCTTATGCTAAATTAAGTTTGTCCCAAGGCTGCCACCTGATGTATTTTAAGTGGGTCTAAATGTTTCTGGGTACGTAGTGAACTGTGACCTAACTGGAGGTATAAACAGACTATAACCTGCTCTTGTAACAATCACTGTGTTTCTGCCAATCAAAGGTGGCCAATTGTTCAAACCACATTCAAATAAGGCAAATGCTAAGCTGTGACCAATCCAGCTGTTTCTGTTCCTCACTTTCCTTTTTCTGTTCTTAAATCCTCTCCAACCACATGACAGCTCCAAAGTTGCCCTGAACCTATTGTGGTTCAGAGGTCTGCCCGACTGACAAATTTAATCTGTCTAAAATTTTTCTTTTAATGCTTATTGACAACAATGGCTCATGTTAACGGAGGCACCCTCACTCTCTCAAACTTTAGTGTGTTTTCCTGCATTTGTGCACCCTTTGTGTGTGTGTGTGTTGCAATTACAGTGCTTTATTCACTCAGAAAATTCATGCCCACAAGTAATATTTCTAGCATAATCTCAAGAATTCTAAAACATCCTGGATTAATATTAGCTGGGCCTTTCCTGGAGAAATTGACACACAGGCAGTGAAGCAGCCAGGAGCCAGGAGCCCAAGTCAGGCCTGGGCTAACTTGACGGAGAAGGAGATTTTCCTTCATTCAGCAAGTGTTTATTGAATGTCTACTGCATGCCAGGCAGTGGACAGGATGCATGGGAAGCAAGGATGAATGACACATCACTTAAACCTTGAGGTGCTCACAGACTAGGTGGGAGACAGACGTGTTTATAACTAATGCTGAGAATATGTGACAAATCCTGCAATAGTGGTAGGAACAAAGTGCTGTGAGCACAAGGCAGAGAGAGTTATGTGCTAGTTAGCAACGATGAAGGATGTTAGAGTTGAGAAGGTCCTTACAGGTTACAGGTTACCCAGTGCAGGGATACTCATTACATCATCCCTGACAGCTGGTCTTTAGCCTGTGCTCAAACCTCCCTCTAGAATCAGCTCATCACATTTTTAGACATCTGTATTAAGTTAATTGATTCAAACTAATATTATCTGAACACTTGTCAGGTATTGTTCTGAATCTATAGTATCTGCCATCTCATTTAATCCTTACCAAAGAGTAGGTACTTTGAATATTCATCTTTTTGGATGAACAACTGGCTCATAAAGGTTAAATAGTTCACTCAAGTTTGCACATCCAACAATAGCAGATTGAAATCCACAGTCTGACTTCAAAGCTGTGTTCTTTATCTCCCTGATACTCCTATATGTTTCTATTCTTCCATTTGCAGATAGAAAGAGGAGGTTTAATTTCTCCCTCTTATGACCCCTTTTAACATATTTCAAGAGAACATCCCTGTGTCTATGTGGCCCTCACCTGCTACATCCAATTATTCTCTAGTCCTTCACTCTGAGTTTTTTTACATGTTCCCCAAAAGACCTGTTTTTCAGACCCTTCGTCATCTTAGCAATCTCAAGGCCTCTCCTGTTTGTTGATGTCTCTGCTAAGATGTTGTCTGCAGAATCAATGTGTATTGTTCTTATAGTGTTAGCATTCTGTATATCATAGTATGGGAGGGGAGTATTAAAACATCTCTGGCAGAAAATCAACTCTCTGCTTGGAGTCAGAACTGAACATAGATTTTCCCACTGAAGAAAAATATAGATGCATGAAATCTCTTGCACACCCCATTTGGAACCCCCTGGCAGTAGTAATTCTAGGATATTATACATGAACTCTTTCTGACCGTTATGATGAGAACTGCACGTTCACACATGAACATACCTATGATAGAATCTAGAAATGGGAGTAATTCCATTTATTGTGTAATGAAACCCAGTCTTGCCAGTTACTTACCAGTCAGGATAGCTGGCCTCACAATTTCATATGGAAATATTGTATTTGAAAATATATGATCTTTCCTAATTTTGTTTCTGATGTAGGTGAATAGCAGTCTGAGGGCTACCAGATTAAATAAAGAACCGTGAAAATCTATTTTATTCCCGGGAAGAGAAATGAAGCTGACTGAAAAAGGACAGATCAACTTGTTAATGTTTCAAAGAAGATCTTACTAGAAATGAATGCAATTTTATGAAAATTCCTGTGTAATGTTATTTAGGTAATGCTATTGGTACCTCACAGAAACTGTAGCACTCAATTATGTGACAGGTCACTTTTCACAATTATTTGGGTCATAGGATTTTTTAACTCCTGAAACAAGGTAGAAAAATAAAAATTTACATTTTTTTTGTAGTTAAAAGGAAGTTGAAGGAAGAACAAGGTACAAAAAATTGACTTACCAAAGAAAGTTCAAAAGGACAACAACACAAACCAAACTCAAAACACACAGAGGGTACGAATTTGCCAGTTAGAATTTTTCTGGGATTATTGTTGCTTTAAAATTGTAGACTGAACCACGAACTGTTCTCCATGACTCATAGTTCTGGATTGACAACTGTCATTTTTCCTTTCATTTTCTGTCATTTTTCAGGAGACTCTTCCTTTTTTTAGTTGTCAGTCGCTAAGGCTGCCTAGTGAGCTCCAGAGATCCAGGGTAATGTGTACGCACAGCCTGACGGACAATTTACACCGTAATGGCACAAAATCAGACTCCAGTTTTGGACTTTGGTCTAACGGCCAAGGCAAAATTTAACATCGAGGTACTGATTAAAGTAAAATGTCCCTGTTTCAAGAGGTTTATTCATTTTTTAAAAAAAGGCTTATTAGTAACTGAATGAGTTTACAGTTCTGAATAACCGTATGTATGGTCTATAGTAAACAACCTGAACAGCCGTTCTAAATGAGTTCTTTATATTCAGTCTCCAGCAACTTGTAATTACATTTGAGGCAGGACATGTGATACCAGAAGATATAAAGCTATTTAGCCCCAACTGCCACTTGAATTTAGTGAAGGCAGTTCAGCAAGCTCAGCGGAACACATGAGAAAATCACTGCTATTAATCATCTCTTAAAGTGGAACTGAAGAAAGCTTTTCCTTAAAAACAAATAGATTTACTCTTTTTTCATTAGTCCTGGGCTTTAAAAATAAATTGTGATGAGGTTGCATTTTCAGCAGCAATTGATCTTTTCTGTCTTACATTTTCTATCTTGCTAGGTCATGTTAGGGAATTATAGGCGAAAATACTATCATAGCGTTTCAGTTTGGAAAGTGGAAGCCTGAGAAGAAAGTTCAAAAAGAAATACTCTGATTTTTAACAACCCTGAAATCAAATGTGGATTGAACACTGGTCATGCTAGCACAAGGATGGAATTGGCAGATGCCGGACACTGCTAGCAGAGGGAAGGAATGGAGCAAGTGGCAACACACAGGGTGCCTGGTCCACTATCAGGGGGAGAGAGGGTCAGCAAGAAGCCCAAACTTCACCTGCATGCAAGCTACTTATGTAGTCAGTCCCCACTTGTACCCCACAACTCTAAAATAAATGTAAAAAAACCAAAAACAAATGTGAGATTGGATGGAGTTGGAGACAATCATACTTAGTGATCTATCACAGAAACAAAGAACCAAATGCCACACGTTCTCACTCGTAGTGGGAACTGAACATTAATCACAATACCAGAAGGGAGGAATCAGTAGTCGGGGGACACTGCTAGGGGTGGAGAGGATGGGGAGCATGTAGCACCACAAAGTGTACCTGGTTCTAAACCAGGGGGAAGTGAGGACAAGTTGGAGGCCCAAACTTCACCTGCACATAGATTACTTGTGTATCTACTCCTGATTTATATCCCATATCTTTATAATAAAATAAAGCTATAAAAACAAATGTGGGTTTCCTCATCTCTGGCTGTGAAAGCATACTCTAGGAAATGACATGCATGCCCAGGGAAATGGTTACATATTTGGATACGAGCAATTTTTGAATAAACCGGCCATGTTTTAAATGTATTCATGTTAGTAAAAAATGACAAATTTGAAACAGTAGTATTTGCAAATAGAGTGATCAAAATCTGATAGTTTACTGATAGTTTTACCAACTTACAAAAATTGTATTAATTTTCTTATTCCTTCCATCATGGATTCATTATTTAAAATACACTTATTATTTATTGGGCCTTACTTGGTTCTACAACTAATGGCAATGAGCATCAGGAATCTAACATTTTTTATTTATATTTGGCAATACGTATTCAATTTATCTTAACATTCTTGTGGTCTTCAAATCCTTTAGATTAGAATGAGCTTCAACCCAATTTTTTTCTGGTTTTGGCTCTCTTGGGCCATGTCATTGATAGGTGAGGCCAGCTCTCTTCTTCTTTTTTTTTTGAGTTGGAGTCTTACTCTGTTACCCAGGCTGGAGTGCAGTGGCATGCTCACAGCCACCCCAGCGTCGACCTGCTGGGTTCCTGCAAACCTTCCGCTTCAGCCTGCCAAGTAGCTAGAACTACAGATGGGTGCTACCACGCCCGGCTAACCAACTCTTCTCTTAGGAGCCTGGGACACTGATTGGCATGAGCTGGAGCTGGAGAGTCACACAAAGGCAGCACATGCTGCTCAAAGGGGACATGGCCACACATGATTCTCTAAGCATGCACCTCACTTGATTGTTTTTGATGTGGCACCTGACTTTTCCTCTATTTTCTCCAGCTTTAGCTCAAATAATTTTTCTTCATGAAAACTTCCTTAACCTAATGTCTTCATTCTTCTCTGAAATTTCCCTTTATTTGTATTCTCCTTTTGGCACACATCTAGAAGTATGTATGTCATTTTTTTCCCCTGGTATTCCTACTAGATTGAAAGTTCTTTGACAGTAATGCTGTTTCTCACTTATCTTGGTAGTCCCTGCTGTCTTCCAAACAGTAAGTACTTGATAAACATGTGTTGACAAAGTTGAGGGGAATCGGCTGCAACATTGTTGACATCCATTTGGCATCTGGATCTTACTTTTTAATCCATTCTCATAAGTGGTATCAAAAAAAAGAATGTCCATATCAAGACTACATTTGTAGTCAAAGCGTCCTTGAACTAGAAACAACTGAGGCTAGGATTTAGTTTTTTATGTTAAATTTGTGGCACTAATTTTCCCAGTGGCAGTTTGGGAAGTCACCAACACAGACATAACGTCATTGCAAACTAGGAGGCCAAGCATAGCTGTGGGAAAGAAAGCCATGTTCAAAAGGAAATATCCAAAATAATAGAATGGAGGGTCTAGAAAATCACCACCATGAATGCCTTTTTTGTGGTCTCATTTTCCCCAAGGTTGCTCTGGTATGAAAGTCCTTCTTTAAGCAGATAACATAAAAAGAAATAAGTGGTGGCCAAAAAAAAGTTCATGCTGGTAATGGCCTTGTATGTTCTTTGGGTATTTCAATGTAATGTTTATCTAATAAATAGCATTTCAGTGTTAAACAGTAGAGCTGTGTCTCTGCTTCTGTGCCGGAAGGCTGGACCTCCTTCAGGCCTGGCCATGCTCTTACTGCTGAAAAAAAGTTCTGTTTTAATGAAAAGAGATACTATGTGACTGGAGTCAGTACCAGGGATGCCTAGTTAACATTTTCATGCTTCTGGATAGTATGTAAGTCTCCAAACAGAATCACAAGTTCTTCTGTGTGTGTGTATGTGCATGCATATATGAAAAAATGCGATCTCAGTAAAAACTGACAATGCACCTGGATAACGCTTTGAGATAATATTCTGTCTGTGTAACTGCTTCCTGTACTGAACTGTTTATGAGAGAGAAGTGCCAGTGATGTGTATTGGTGTATTTGTATAATAACTGAGTAAATATTTTGATGTTAAAAAAAAGTAAGGAAAAAAGAAGGCTAATGTGTGTGGTTGTGAAATTTAAGAAAAGATTGTAATTCCAGAGCAGAAATCTATATCCAATTGCCTACCTCCAGTCTTAAAATGTGTTAAACAGTCAACACAATTTAGGTAGTCTCTGAGTCATTTTTGAGACAGAACTTCAGAAATTTGGTCATTTCTGAACTTTGCTATCATCTAGAGCAGGGAAATGTTTCTTGAGAATAGTAAGATGGATTTTCAACATGGTGGAGTAAAGACTTGACTGTGAGAAGGTGGGTCAAGGGGAGACAGGCCAAAGAGGCAAAAAAGTGTAGTCCAGGAAAAATGGCCTAAACTATTGAGAAAAATATATGATATTGCCCTTTTCATTTAATCCAATGCTGTAAACACAGGAGGTAATGTTTATGTGGTTCTAAGGCAGTACTTCTACTTTGACAAGATATGTGGCTTTGGTTTAGGGATCAAGGAGTTTCAGGCAGGAAAATGGGAAAGAGAAACTTGAAAAGGAATTTGGTTGAGATGTCATCATCAGTCTGAACTTCTTTTTTTTTTTTTTGAGTTGGAGTCTCACTCTGTCACCCAGACTGGAGTGCAGTGGCCGCTCCCGGCCACCACAGCCTCGACCTGCTGGGCTCCGGTGATCCTTCCGCCTCTGCCTTCCGGGTAGCGGGAACTACAGGCCCGCGCTACCATGGCCGGCTGATTTTTTGATTTATTGTAGAGATGAGGTCTCGCCAAGTTGCCCAGGTGGGTCTCGAACCCTCAGGCTCTGACAATTCACTCACCTCAGCCTCCCAAAGGCACGGGATTAAAGGCTGAGTCAACCGAGCCCGGCTTGTCTGAACTTCTTAATAAACTTTTAATGTTTATTCATCTATTCCATTCATTTGAAACACTACTAAGCACCTTCTGGGAGCATGGGGCAGATAGTTATGCTGAAATAAATAGATCCTGTCCCTGAGGAACTTAAAAATCAGTCAGATTTAAATTATGGGACTGGGCTAGGTATGGTGAATCACACCTATAACACCAGAGCTTTGGAGGCTGAGGTGGGAGGAACCCTTGAGGCCAGGAGTTCAAGACCAGACTGGGCAATATAGTGAGACCATGTCTCTACCAAAAAAAATTTTTTTTAAATTAGCCGGACGTGGTAGCTAAGTCCCTGCTACTCAGGAGGCTGAGGTGGGAGGATTCCTTGAACCCAGAAATTCGAGGCTGCAGTAAGCCATAATCATGCCACTGCACTCCAGTCTGAATGACAGAGCGAGACTAAAAATAAAATAAATAAATTCTAGGAACCATTATGTATAGTCCATACATCCTGCAGCTTGGGTTTATTTTAATATTTATGGACACAAACATGTATTTATGTGTTTACGAGCAATGAATTGTGTTGACATGGCTGCCTTGTTCCTTTTTTGAGAACTGTCCTCACTGGTGGTAGTAGCCTTTGTGACTTCCACTGATTTCCCTAGGGCTTCCTTGCTTGGGTCCTCCCCTTGTTCTATCCTTCTCTGTCCTTCTAGAAAATACAGCTATCTGTTCTTCAAGAATTCTGAGTCTACTTTATCTGGAAAACCTCTTGGTAAAGTGTTAACGGATTCTTTTTCCTATATAACTTATTTATATTGGAACAGCACAGTGAGCAAACCTGCTTTAAGCCTGGGAAATGCTCTAATACTAACAATTTCAGGTCAAGTCAGGTTAATGGGGGCCGGAGGGGCAGGTGGTAAGGAGTTGTTGAAGCCTTCTCAAATATCGAATATTCTGTGTATATCCAGAAGCAATGTGGCTGGTTTCAGAAGTAGCTAGAGAGTTTGTGGGTGATGCTGGGATACATTGACTCCTGTAGTTCAAATTTTCCCTTCGGGCTATCACTCCTCAGAAATGGGGGAAGAATCTCAGAACATTTTTTACCTATTATCTCCTCAAATATTACTTTTTTAGAACTATTCCTACCATTCTGTGTGTGTTTCTTTTTTTATTATTTAAATTTACAAGTAGTAAAATTGAGTTTTATTGGAGTATCATCCTGTGAGTTTTGACCCTTGCATAGATTGTTTAACCATCATCATCACAGTCAGAATGCAGCACAGTTCCTTCGTGCTTTTGGTCAATCCTCTCCCCTCACACCTAAGCCTTGGTAAGGAATGATCTGTTCTCCGTTGCTATAGTTGTATGTACTTTTGAAAGTGTCATTTAAATGGAATCATACGGTATGTAACATTTTGAGACTGGCTTCTTTCTACATAATGCCTTTGAGATTTATCCAAGTTGTTGTGTGTATCAATGGTTCCTTTTTATTGCTGAGTAGTATTCTGTCAAATGGATTTTTACATATCCATTCATTCATTGAAGAACATTTGAATTGTCTCCCGTTTTTGGTGATTGTGAATAGTGGTGTACACATTTTTGTATGAGCCTAAGTTTTTATTTATCTTGGGTAAATAACTAGAAGTAGGATGACTGGGTTATACAACAAATATATCAAATAATAGAAAGTAAAATAAAAACAATTTTAAGAGACTGCCAAACCATTTCCCATTGCTCCAGGATAAGTGATACTACAGAAACGGATCTTCTAGTATCTCTGAACTCACTCATCTAAAAGCAAAGCAAAGAGTACTCTTTCTTCTAGGAATCAGCTATTGATAATTTATCTCACTCAATGTTCATTCTTACACACTGCTGTGAGAACTTTCCCCTGGGAAGACAAGCACTTTGTACCTTTGCATAGAAAAGTGGACTGGCTTAGTGTAGAGCCAAGAGTGTTTGTTGTTTATGTGTAGCTAGGATTGGGGCCCTATTGGCTTCCACAAAATCAAGCAAAGCCTGGTGTGAACTATACAAAAACAATGGGAGGCAGTCGTGCTTTCTGCCTAAGCCCAAAGGAAGAACACACCTGGGGTTCTGAAGAATAACACTTGGCTTGAGACTTGGGTCTATTAAGTATTCAGCAGGAACAATGCCTGAATCATTTTCTCCTAAACAGCATCATCAAAATGTAAACAGATAGTGTGACAATCCTGTAGCACTTCTGTCACTGATTGTCTTTTCTTCTGATTGGTCTGAGTGCCTAAAACATTTCCTTCAACCTGAACTGCTGGGAATTCAGATTAGCTAGCATCCAACCAACCCTTTAATGACGTCCATTAGCAATTGCACACAGCAAGAGGTTAAGCAAATCTTAGGAAAAGCTTTTTACTAATCACAGCAAAAGCTGCCCTTTATTTATATTTTAACACATCCTACTGTGTTAAACCCAATGAAATGAATCACAGATAGTTGTATAAGGAATATAGTATATACACATTTCAGGTAATTTTGGTAACATTTATAAAAAGTTTAAAACAACTTTAAATCACTCCTAGCACAACTATAAGATAGAAAAATTGATATGTGTAAAAACATAATGGATCAGGGATTATATCAGACAAACCTATAATTATAAGAAGGATTATGGTAAAAGATAAGTAGCAGTTGGGGAACCTCAAAAGGCTTTTTGGCTTGTGTGGGATGACCACCCCCAACTTTCATTTGTCAGGCAAGCATTCTGTTCCTAGAGTTGGAAAAACTGGACTAGAACTCTTATGAGAGTAGATATCTTCTCTAGCATTGGTTTGATGAACAATGTCACCAGAACAGCTTCTTTCTGGGGATTTAGCACTTCTGCTATAGTCCTCTCAGAAATCAGGAGTTTAGAGATGCTACAATTAAAAACAAATGAACAATACAATGGCCACTCATATGTTTGTGCGAAAACTTGCTGGTCCCTTTTTCTTCTCTTAAAATGTCTAGACTGAGCTGCAGCTGAAAGTTCACAACCTCAGACTAATTTTCCTGAAGTTTCTTTCTACTCTTTTCCTAGGCTGTTTCATGGAAGGAACCAGGGCTAAGTTCTCTATTTTGTTTTAATTACCAAGAATGCAAACAGGAGACAGTGTTTGTGGTCACCTAGTTTGAAATGCCCTTTCACTCCTCGGAAGGTCAAGTATCCTTGTATCCTATGCTTGAGTTTCACTCCTGTGATATTGAGCCATCATTAACTTGTATTTTAATTAGATTTGTTCATATCTTTTCCCTTTAATGGACCAAGGTCATCATCAACCTGGTCATATTCATCTAGTTTCTGCAACTCCTTTGCTATCTAGCCATGTCTTATAAGGCGTAGACTCTCAAGAAGTGTTTGTTGAAAGATGAAATTTATTCATACATCGAACAAGTATTTAGAGAGCACCTGCTCTATGCCAGGTACTATTCTAGGCACAGAGGTGATCGGCAGTGAGGCTTACAGATGAGATCTCTGCTCTCAAAGAGTTTACATTCTAATAAAGGAAAGTATCCAAGCTGTCTGGATTGGCACATATTTCACGTTAAAATCATTATTTTGTTCTAACACAGAATATTCTGCCTCAGGTGCTATTTTGGTCACATAGATATAATTAAGGAGTGATAAGAATGTACATTTTTTTCTATTTACCATGCATGTATCATTCTAAATAAACAGTGCTAACATTGCAGTTTCCAGATACCAACACCTGAATACTTCTGTAAATTTTATACTATCTTCAGGTCTATGTGACTTTCTAAATATCTCAAATTCATATGGATTACTCATTGAAATTTGAAATGGTAATTTTAGTCACCAAGTAAGAATGAAAAATAAAAATGATTGCTTCAAGATTCTGCAAGATGTTTTGCTAAAATTATATACGAGGTTTAATAATGGTTGCATCTGACACATACATTCCAACATTCTGTTGGAATTAATTGAGGTAAAATATTTGTAGCTCTTTCCCCTCTTTTCTTCTCTCTATGTTTATAATTCAAATGAATGAAAGAAGCCTGATTGCTAACTGGGAAAAGTTCACCAGGTTAGTTTTCTTTCTTTCTTTTTGTTAAAGCTGTATAACCTCAATGTATTGTTACTTTTTACCTGTCTCCATCCTCAGCAACATTACCGGATGATCAAGTTGCACCAAGAGATGCTATTTTTATATAATGCCATGGGGGATATGCATAGTTTTTCACATCTGACATTATGTAACAGAAAGGCATTAGAACTAGTTCCAAATGAATCTTTTTGTTTAACCAGCTTCTAAAGAACTCATCTGTTAAATATGCCAGCTGTTTTGTAGAGTTGAACAATTACAATTCTTAGAGGTCACTGCGTGCTCCATTTACCACATAAATAAGCAGTGTGATCGTCCAGAACATTCGATTTCTTATTTTCCTTATATGCCTTCTTTCTGGTGTAAAAGCATTAAGGAATTTTGACATAATGATAAGCTGCTATTTAAAGTCCTCACTTGTGAAGATTGGAATGCGGTGCATACAGAAGAAATTTACAAGCTATGCATTCATGCTAGCTTAGAGCCAACAAAACTGAACATTGTGTAAAGGTAGAAAACAATTCACATTTCAAATTTCTATATCCTTGATAACATTGACTGTGGAGGTGATTATCAGAAAAATTTGATTCTCTCTTTAAGATTCTTATATAGTTTTATAAAAGGCAAAATATTTTGGTGATAAGTAAACATTTAATTGCTACCCAGATGTTTTGTTTTTGTAATGCCAAACATCTGGATGTTAAGAAACATTTGGATAATTGAGTATGTGTTTAAAGTTGTTGTTTTTGTGATCAGTGATTTAAATTTTTTTTTTTATTTTAAAGATGTGGAGTGCAATTCGGTATACAAATGTTCATTATGCAAGTACCCTTGTTGACGAGGTATGTTCCCTGCCCCCCCCCCGCAGTTTCCCACTATTGCCAATTCCACCCCCGACCTCGGCAGTTTCCCACTACTGCCAATCCCTTTCTTATAGTATTACGATAATTGTTCAAAGTCCACATATGAGTGAGAACATGTGATACTCAGTTCTTTGTTTCTGTGATGGATCACTCAGTATTATAGACTCTTAAGTCCATCCAAGTTCATAATTTTATCCTTCTTTATGACTGTGTAATATTCCATCATGTATATGTACAGCATTTAAAAAAATCCAGCCCTCTTTTGATGCACAACACGGTTGGTTCCATGTTTTTGCTATTGTGACTAATGCTGCAATAAACTTGTGTGTGCAGATATCTTTTTCATAGAGTGTGTTGTTTTAATACAAATTTTTGCTTGCCATAATGTTGTCATAGCTGCATAGTCAACATCAAAACATGGCTATTTTGTAGCATTATATCATAATACTAAGACACAATCCCCAAAATATATTTAGAAAAGATTTCTTTGGCATATAAAATTCTCCTTGATTTCTGAAGAAATCACATCCAATAGTATAGGGATACTTATAAGAATAATACATGGACAAGTGATCATTATTCAGTTAAGCTGATATTTTATAGAAGGGGAACTTGCAAAGCCAGGGTCACACATCAAGATGGAATCAAAGGACATGTTCAGCTCAAGAAACTGAAGAATGATCTGGAGAGTTATAAAGATTCATAGGATAACTCTGTCACCTAAAGTAAGCAAAACAATCTCTCAGTCAGCTGGGATATTTGATGATAATTAGACATAGACTAAAATTTCCACAAAGTGAAATTGCTGCAGAAAATAACATTCTAATAATAATTTTCCAATAATATAATTATTGGGTTATATTAATAATCATATAAATAATAATTATATTCAATGTAAATTAAAATTTTATATTTCTATCACATTATATAAAATAAAAATAATAAATATTAATCTCCTTATAATAATTGCAAAGAAAGTAAAAAAGTATTTGATCTAAACAAATCTGAAGCAATTAGGAGAAGATACAAGAATTATATCAAAAGATATTTGGCATTATATTTATTTATATTTAAACAAAACTGTGCTGATAAGACTAGTAGAACCCTTTCCCCATTTATTTTATATCCTTCTTTAGTTCTCTGAAGAGTTTTGTATACATCTTGGATACTCAGTTAAAAGCTTGTTGGCTGGGCGTGGTAGCTCAAGCCTGTAATCCCAGCACTTTGGGAGGCCAAGGTGAGTGGATTGCCTAAGTCCATGGGTTCAAGACCAGTCTGGGCAACTTGGTGAGATCTCATCTCTATGATAAATCAAAAAATTAGCTGGGCGCAGTAGCCTGCGCCTGTAGTTCTAGCTACTTGGAAGGCTGAGGTGGAAGGATTGGCTAAACTCAGCAGGTCGATGCTGGGGTGGCTGTGAGCATGCCACTGCATTCTAGCCTGGGCAACAGAGTGAGACTCCAACTCAAAAATAAATAAAATGAACATTTGTTTATTCTAAAAATGTTCTAAAATTCAACAGCCAAGATTTTGGCATTATAATTTATGGGCTGCCTATAGAGAAAAATAAAACATCTCTCTTCCATATGCTAAATGCCTCCAGGTACTTTCTTCTAAACTTGTTTTATTGAAGTAAAAAAGTAAAGCAAGTGAACAAAAAGCCTTCAAAAGTTCTTATATCAGGCTGTCTACTTATTCATATGTTTAGTAAATACACATTACCTGCAAAGCATGCTGCTATGCACATAAGGGATATGACAAGGAAAAGGGAAAAAGAAGGGGGTGATGTTACTTCTGGAAGAGACACAATGGCCCAAGCTCAGTGCTAAACATGCGAGGCTATTTGAAGATGTGGTTACTGCCTTAAGCAAGCTTGCAGTCTAGAAAAGAGGCTATGACGGATCCTATACCTGTAATCCAAGGTAGAATGCGAGCAGTGCCACAAGACAAGCACAAACTATACTGCTTATGAGAGTGGAGAGGAAAGACCACTTTCAACTAGGAAAGTCAAGAAATCCCACTCTTTGAAAAATGACTAGAATTTCAACAGGAGAACATAGTATGTGGCAGAAGTTGGGAGTCTAGAAGTCAGCACAAGGTAGACATGCAATAACAAGTGCATGGGCTAGAACGAAGTGGGAACTATTTGAGCAAAAAGAAAAGCAGTTTGTCTGGTGTATAGGGCACATCAGAGCTTTCCAAATGTAGTTGGCCAAAAAGAATGACTTGTGTATGTGTGTGTGTCTGTGGGGAAAAAAAATTCCTTGACCCCACCTAGTCTATTGATTCAGAATTTCCAGGGCACATTTTTTGGCAAAAAAAAATATTTTTTTTAAGTAAGCACTCAAAGTGATTGCTAACATCAGGTAAGTTTGGAAGGCTCTGGAATGCGAAGGGTGAAATTATAAGGAAAGGCCTTCCATTTGGATTTTATTAAAAAGGCAATCGTTTGCAAGTATGAATTCCCGCCTCTCTGGTCAATGAGCAAAATATTTCTAAATTGTCTTTGGCTGAATGCCTTTGACATTTCAATCCTATTCTTTTAGATATTTGGGAACCCAGGCTGCTCAGGTACATGTGACACCAAGGCCCAGCCCTCCCTGTTCTGAACAGCTGCAGCACGGGAAAGTCTTGATCCAAATCCAGATGGTCCAGGCCTAGCAGGCAGCTGCCGAGTCAGTGCTTCTATTTCACTGAATTGGGCTATGTTCTCCGTGGCATGTTTAAATAGTTCTCTAAAGGCAATGAAGAACAGTTTTACATTGTTCATTCCTTCCTCAGTGGTAGTCCCACTGACAGGACTGGCACCTGTATTGAGTAGACAGAGAATGTCAATTTGGCTTGGTCTCTTCTGTGTCTGTTATTAAGATGAGGAAGTTCATAAGCTGTTGGGCAAAGGGGTGGGCAAAATGAAAAGGCACTGGTGCTGGGCCCAAATCTCTTAATTTTTAATAATGAATGCTGCCTTGTCTGTGTCATGAAGTTGATATCATGTTTTTTATTTAAAGGATGTGATTATTTCACACTAGCAGAGGACTTAGGGCACAATGGCCTTTGGAATGCCCAAGGAGAGGATCTTCTGTCTTCTTCTTGTTCCTCTCTTTATTTTCATGCCCTTTCTGTTACAGCTTTCTGAACCCAGACCCTCTTTTCTTTTGAGTCAAGTTCCCACTCTGTCACCTAGACTGGAAGGCAGTGGCACAATCACAGCTCAGCTTTGAACTCCTGGGCTCAAGCAATCCTCCCTCCCCAGCCTTCTGAGTAGCGGGGACTACAGGCATATACCACCACACCCAGCTAATTTAAAAAAAAAATTTTTTTGGACTGACGGTGTCACTATGTTGCCCAGGTTGGTCTTGAACTCTTGGGCTTAAGAAATCACCCTGCCTTGGCCTCCAAAAGTGCTGGAATTACTGGCATGAGTCTCCATGCCCGGTCAAGGTCCTTTTTTCTATTTTCTATTTTTTTTTTTTTGAGTCAAAGTCTCACTTTGTCACCCAGGCTGGAGTGCAGTGGCATGCTCATGGCCACTGCAGTCTCGACCTGCTGGTCTCAGGCGATCCTTCCACCTCAGTCTTCCAATTACCTGGATATAAAGGCACAAGCCACCATGCCCAGCTATTTTTTTGATTTATTGTAGAGATGAGGTCTTGCCATGTTGCTCAGGCTGATCTCAAATCCATGGGCTCAGGCAATCCTCTTACCTCAGCCTCTCAAAGTGCTGGGATTACAGACGTAAACTACCATACCCGGCTAGGTCCTCTTTTCTAAGTGCATATCTTCTTGCTTTTACCTCCCAGAACTGGCTCCTTCCTGCCTTCCCTTTGCTCACTGCTCTCTTGAGCTGTCCACTCCCCTCGTCCTGCTGCCTTTCAACAATTTTTTTTTTTTTTTGAGTTGGTGTCTCACTCTGTCGCCCAGACTGGAGTGCAGTGGCTGCTCCCAGCCACCGCAGCCTCGACCTGCTGGGCTCCGGCGATCCTGCCACCTCAGCCTTCCAAGTAGCTGAAACTACAGACGCACGCTACCACATTCAGCTAATTTTTTGATTTATTATAGAGATGAGGTCTCGCCAAGTTGCCCAGGTGGGTCTCGAACCTGCGGGCTCAGGCAATCAACTCACCTCAGCCTCCCAAAGCGCGGGATTACAGGCTGAGCCACCGAGCCCGGCTGCCTTCCAGCCTTTTACCATTTGAACTCAGACTCCCCAGAGTAGGGTCATGACCCTTTCACTCTTTCTCAACCTCCTTGGTTTTCATCCTTGCCCGTGAACTCCATCCGTTCATTTCTAGCTTCTCCCTCCTTGGATCCTTGTCCCTCCCGCCATTTTTTTTTTTTTTAATTCTGCTACTTTGTGCCCTGTTGTCCAGCCCCATTATTCCATCTTCAAGTTTCCTCCAATATCTCTGCTATTTATCTTCCCACATGGCTCCTCAGCTGCCCTTGATCTGCTTCAATCTATTATAATATCACTGAAATCTGCATAGAGGCAGAATTCAAAAATAGGGTCAGAAGTTAAGACAAAAGGTGATTAAGAATACAGGTTCTTGGACCCCATTGCCTGCCTTTAAATCCAGACTGCGTGATCTTTGGCAAGTTAGTGCCTCTCTGTGCTTCATCATTAAAACGGGCCTTCTCATTGTTCACAGTAGCAAAAACATGGAACCAACCGTGATGCCCATCAAAAGAAGACTGGATTAAAAAAATGTGGTACATATGCACGATGGAATATTGCACAGCCATAAAGAAGAACAAAATCATGGACTTCACAGCAACCCGAAAACAAAGATCTTTCACAGAAACAAAGAACTGGGTATCACATGTTCTCACTTATAAGTGAACCTTGAACAATGATCATAATACTATTAAGAAAAGGATTGGCAATAGTGGGAAACTGCCGGGGTGGGAGTTAGGGGGTTAGGGAGTGAGATTGACAGTAGTGGGAGTCTGCCTGGGGAAGGGGGAGCACATCTCGTCAACAAGGGTACTTGCATAATGAACATTTGTATACCTAACCGTGAATTGCACCCCACATCTTAAAAAAAATAAATAAATAAAAAATAAACACGACGGGCCTGCTAGTAGTATACAAATCATAGGGCTAGTCTGAGGATTCAGTGAGCTCATATATGTCAAGCACTCAGAACGGGGCTGGCATGTAAATATCATGAAAGTGCTCATTGTCATTTCTCTGTTTCTTTGCCCTGATCTGTGACTGCTGCCTTTTTTTGTTCACACTGAATATGTCTCTTAGCATTTGCCAGGTTAAGACATTAGTATGCAAAATATTTTTAAAATATTATTTTAAAATTTAAGATGAGAAACTCTAATGTTTGATTTCTATAATATTTGTGTGTCTGTGTGAGCATGTTAGGGTACAGCAAGGAATGTGCAAGCCTTGTGTCCTCTATTTCATTTTTGTGAGCAGCAATTCAAAGCCAAAGTTTGGTTTCAAGTGATGCCTCCTTGGTAATATCCACTGAGCAATGGTGAGCTGTTCTTTATCTTTGTCTAATTTGTCTCTAGCTACATTCATTGATCTAAACATGACTGTTTGAGTAATCTCATGGGCTAGAGGTCAACACTGCAGAAAAAAAGAAGGAAAAGAAAGAAGAGACTAGACAGGAATCATTTTACAAATGGCTAAAAAATGAGTACTAGCGCCTTGTGTTAAAGAAGAAATGGATCACCAGATAGAAAAGATATATCATCTTCTAGAACAATAGGTCTAACACATTTTGTGCATCAGAGTCACCTGGAGAGTTCCATCTTCAGGGTTTCTGAAAGTTCAGAGTCTCAGGTGATGCTGACGCTGCGGTATAGGGACAATACATTGAGAAACACTGCCGTAGACTTTTCTTCCAGTTCATAATACTTTCTTTTTTGTTTTTTGTTCCTTAAAAAAAAATGGCATCTCCCTTCATAATCGTGTTTGTTTCTTCCTGCTCTAAAATAATATAGTTCTTGATTGGAGTTAATGCCATATATTGTATTTCTTTCCTGTTATCTTTATTTGTAAAGGTGTCTTCATTAATGCACAGTGAATTCCTCTTTTTCCCCCAAGCCCTCATTCTACCTCCTCCTCTCTTTTCTAGCACACCTGAATCCTTGCTTCTCACTTGCACATCCTGCTCGAATGACCAATACATACTGAAAAGGGGACTGTCTGCTAGGTTGGAGTATGGAAACGAGGGTTGAGCTAAAGCAAGAGAGTTACCATGAGCACTTCCCAGGAGTGTCCCCAGCCAGGATGAAAAGAGGAAAACGACAGAGCCAGGAGTTCAAGTGCTGGGTGACAGACATGGCCACATATTGAGGTGAGTGTTAGAGGGAGGACCATAAAAGACTTCTACTGTTTTTGCCTTTCTAGCACCCTTCCCTCTTTTTCTGATGCAGTATCTGAATTTTTCTTTAAGGAACTGTTTCTTTAATACTTTGTGGGATTGATAAATTGAGGCCCCACTTTCCCCAGTCTCAGGTGTGGGCTCTGGGCTTTTTGATGAGGGCAGCTCATCCTCTGTCCAGGGTTACTTGTTACTGGGATGACATGTGACCCCAACTGGGCTCTTCTGAGACCTTCTGTAAAGCCTGATATGGAAGGAAGGAGAACACCTTTAAATTCTCCTTTGGGAAGTTCAGGAGCTAAAGTCCTGGATATCAGTGTTGCTGGGGACGGTATGGGCTTCTGATGGGAGAAGGCTTGATTGAAAATGAAGTTGAGCTGGGCACGGTGGCTCAGCCTGTAATCCCGCGCCTTTGGGAGGCTGAGGTGCGTGGATTGCCTGAGCCTGCGGGTTCGAGACCCGCCTGGGCAACTTGAGAGACCTCATCTCTACAATAAATCAAAAAAATCAGCCAGGCGTGGTAGCGCATGCCTGTAATTCCGGCTACTTGGAAGGCTGAGACAGAAGGATCGCCGGAGCCCAGCAGGTCGAGGCTGCGGTGACTGGGAGCGGCCACTGCACGCCAGTCTTGGCGACAGAGTGAGACTCCAACTCAAAAAAAAAAAAAAAGTAAAAGAAAAAGAAAATGAAGTTGAGATTAAAGAAAGCAGAAGAGGGAGGGAGATGGAGAGAGAAGAGAGAATTCAGTTATTATTTGAATCCCTGATTCTAGCTGTGCCAGAAGCCAAACTACTGTTGGAGATTTCAGTTGTAGGAGCAAATTGAGACCTCTTTTTGATGAAATGACATACATTGGGTTTCTGTCTTCTGCAATAGGAAAAAAAAATCCAGAAGGACATTAAAGGTGTTGCCTTGATCTATGGAACATCCACATCACACCTCTTGGTTTTTCTTTTGAAATCTCCCTCGCCTCTGCTCTCAAATGCAAGACTGACTTGGTCAGTCTGTGAGTTGTATCTTCTTGGCTATAGCAACGGGTTCAGAGATGGCACAAGGTATGATTCAGGTCTAGCAGCACCATTTCTGGGATTCTTGTTGTAAGTGTTGGCAATACAATGCTAGTTTTTCTCTGAAATTGCAATGCTGGGAGACACCAGCCTGGAGCTGTTGGGGTGATTACATAGGAAGGGCCTGACGTCTGAAGGCAAAGCCCACAGAGAACATATGAACATAGAGACATCAAGGCTGATGACATCAAGATTCAGAACAGCTGAGGTTAAGAGGTTCAGGAAGCTTAAAAAAACACATTAAAGAGAATTGTTAATCAACTGCAGAACCCACATGTTTAGAATCTTACTAAATCATGGTCAACTTAAGCAGATTTTCCCAATTGGCTTTGTGTTCCAAGGAAATATTTTAGTTGCAGTGTTAGTCAAAGGAGGATTTTTTTTCTGTCATTTGTTCTATTAAACAGAAGGATTAAAACCATTCTTACTGAAAGTTTTGACAGAATCAACTTTCATCACTGAAAGGCACCTTAGAGTTTACCTAGACTGGTGATTTCCAAACTTTGAGCCATATCATTTTTACAGATGGTGCTTAAATTCATATATCTTACAAATATTGCTCTGTAGATGAAAAAAATTGATATATCTGGCACACATACGTGAATTATTATTTTCCAAATGTACACAGATGTTGCTATGATGATCTATGTTAGAATTGATTAACATTTGGACTAGAAGAATAGTAGCTGTTTATCAATCAGTAAAGCCATTTTCTCAATCATTTTACATATGTACTACCCACCTTTTAGTAGGGGGAAGTGAGTGAAAAATTTGTTGATGGTAACATATTTCACATAATTGAAAAGATTTTAAACACTTACCTGGGCCAGGTGTGGTGGTTCATACTTGCAATTCCAGCATTTTGGGAGGCCGAGGTGAGTGGGTTGATTGAGCCCACGAGTTTGAGACCAGGCTGGGCAGCATAGCAAAACCTCCTCCTCTACAAAAAAAAAAAAAAAAAAATTTGCTCGGCATGGTGGTGCATGCCTGTAGTCCCAGCTACTTGGGATGCTAAGGCAGAAGGATTGCCTGAGCCTGGGTGATGGAGTGAGAACCTGACAAAAAACAAGCAAACAAACAAATAAACAAACAAACACTTACCTGGACCAAAATGTTGACTTGTAATAAGCAAAAAACTAGGAGGTTACATGACTTGTCTGAACATTTGTGGTGATTGTGTGCTACTTCTGTCACCATTCATGGCTACTGAAAGGTGGCTGCTTAGGGGGCATGGTACTCATGCGGTAAATGGAGAAAGGGTGAAGAGACTTGTTGACCCATATCTCTGCCATCGGTAATCTTTACCATTGTCATCAGCTCCTGGTTCCAGTGTATCCTCCCCTCACCCTTTTGCACCCCTTCCTCCTTGCTGGCTGCACTCTTGTCACATGACTTCTAATGTTTTGGACAGGCTCTGCTTTTCTCATTTTTGGGTCATGGTACACGAGATTGCCTGTCTAGAATGTTCTCTACACCCTTCCTTTGCTTAAGTTAATACCTCCTCTGTCCTCACCTTTTAGCTCAAGAGTCACTTCATCAGAGGAGGCCTACCCTGATGACACTTGTCCCAGTCCCTGTCTAAGTCAAGTCATTTTCATCTTATCTTAGCATCTCATATGTCTTCCATGAACAGCCTTGCTTTTCCTCTGAGCACTTCCCTCAGTGGGGATCTCTGTTGTTTTGTGCTGGCATTTGACCAGATCTGACTTCCCCACCAGGATAGAAGTGTCCTGAGAGCTGGGATTGTGTCTGTTTTTATGCATTATTGTATTTCCAGTGCCTGGCACTTAATGAAATGTGTTGCCCAAATGAACCAGGCTTCTAAGGTGTCTTAAATTCCTATTTTCTGTGCTCCTCTCCCCCTGCTCTGCCAGTTTTTGCATTCTTGTACTTGATTTCTATTTTTTCTGTCCCTGTAACTAGGCTTGAAACTCTTCAAGGGCAGAAAGTGTATTGCATTTATCTTTATATCACCAATGTATGTATCTATTTTTATCCAAAATGTGAAGAGAAGGCCCACCTGCAAGTCTGTGACACAACCAGAAAACTATGTCCTATATACAGCCCTCTTCTAAAAATATCCCAGCACGTGCTCTGGTATAATCTGACTCAGATGCTTCATACAGTAGAATTTCAGGACTATGCCTGTCTTCATACACTAGTTAAAACCTCTGAGTGGAGTAAGTCTTTAAAATACACATTTAAGCAACTGCTAAGATAAGATGAACACATGCCCCCCAAGCTTAACAAGAAGTCAGGGATTCTTGAGCTGTGTGCATTCCACTGCTTTACAAACACCCCTTCCCTACCTAACCTGAAGTAAAAGCTTATGCTTGAAGGATGTGTGGCTTGTGAAGACCACCCAAGAATAATGCTGCATTCACCATAATGTGTAAGCATAAACTTTTGGGGTTACACACCCTGGGTTTGAAACTTAGCTTTGCTACCAACTAGCTGTGTGGCCCTGGTGAATTACTATATCTCTCTGAGTTTTATTTTCTTTATAGCTGATTTGAGAGAACAAAGTACCTACCCCACAGGGCTGTTGGATACATAGTTGAAACTATGCAGGCCAGCCATGGTGGATTGCTTGAGCCCAGGAGTTTCAGACCAGCCTAGGCAACATAGGGAGATGCTGTCTCTATACAGAACTTAAAAATAAGAAATAAAAAAATTAGCCAGGCATGGTACATGTAGTCCCAGCTACTGGGGAGGCTGAGGTGGAAGGATGGCCTGAGCCCAGGAGTTTAAGGTTGTGGTGAGCCATGATTGTGCCAATGCACTCCAGCCTGGGCCACACAGTAAGACCCTGACTGAAAAAAAAAAAAAAAAAAAAAAAAAAAAAAAAATATATATATATATATATATATATAGAGAGAGAGAGAGAGAGAGAGAGAAAAGAAACGATGTAAGTGAAGTGCTCTGCACCTGGCAGATGAAGAGTTCATGGTCATAATCACTGCTCTCCCTTCCTCAGTGAGAGGTGGGTGGGCAGGTGGGGCTGGTGCAGCCCTAGTGGGAGGAACATCCTGGTTGGGAGTAATGCTGTCTCTTCCTTCTCTGCAGGCAGAGTGGGAAGTGGGAGAGGATTAAAAAAGATCTCAGGAATAGAGAACAACCCTATCCAAACCATCATCCACCATTTGTTCTCTGATTGGGTCAAGGGGTGAGGGTATGAGTGACTTGTAGATAAAGATGGGACAACTGACTGACATTGGGTGTGACAGTACATTTGTTCCAGTAATAAGAAAATATCAAAGGACCTTGAGGTAGGGAGATAGAACAGATACACTCAAAATATAGCTCAGTGCAGATCCTAGGATGAAACATTAAGTGCTTCAGAGCTTCTGGGCAGCTGCAGATTCTGACAGTATTTTTGTTGTAGATTTCAAGTGTGATTTTTTTTTTCTTTGCATTGTGCCTCACTTACATGCTGATTTCCTCTGAAGCCTGATGTTTAATTATTGCTTTTTTAAATGGTGGGGATTCAGATTAGATAATGGAGTGAAAGAAAACAGCAGGTTATAAAGTGCAACACAAATGTAAAGACTCATCATTAAAGCATTCTAACTCCAATGAACTGTTTGCTCCCAATTCCTTCTAATCCATTCTCCAGACTTGACCAGGGGGTTATTCCTAAAACACAATCAGGTCAAATCCTTCCCTGGCTGATAGTTTCTCCCTCTGGCCTCAATACTTAATGCAGTCATTGTCATTTTCTTTAAATCCTTAAGATTTTTGTTAAATGGTCTAACAAAAACCACACAGTATGGAAAAGCGGTGTGTATTTTCCTTATCTTTCCTTTTCTAGGTCTGCTTGGAGCAGAGTTCGTAAAACCATCTCAGTGTTAAAGCTCTCCTGACATTCAAGTGCATCGGTAGGCTTTCTAACTGTCTCATAACCATTTACAGCAACTTTGGAAAATACAAAAAAAAATGTGCTGTTGCTTATATTGCTCTAATAGTACCACAGTTTATTTAAGCATTACCATATTGTTGGCTGGACTCTAAATTATATAATTATTCTGAAATTATTTCCAAATCTTGTTACTATAAATAATATTACAGAAAACAACTTTTCTCATATATTTCAAGAGTTTCCTTTGGTTTGATTATCCAGATTGCAAAATCTGAGCCAAATAGTACTTTTGATCCACTCTAGTGGATCATGATACTTAGTTCCAAACTCTCTTCAAAAATGATTTTGCCAATATCTGATGCTGCCAGAAAAATATGAGAGTATCCTTTTCACCTCATCCTTGTTATTCCTCTTTTGATTCTAACAAAATGATATCTCCTTGTTTTGAAATCTAGGCTTTTTAATTTTAATTATACAGAAAGTGATTGTCTAAGTGTTATTCTTGGAAGGAAACATTGAGACATTAAATTTAAAATTCTACTTTTAAACTTAGATTTCTTTTACACATCAAAATACTGAAACCTTATTGTTTTCAAACCCCCAATTATCAAATTACCAGCTATAATGACTTCTAGCATCAGTTTCACGTACACTTTTACACTTTTATTTCTACCTTGTTTCCATTTCCGCAGCTTGTTACTGTCAGAAAAGGTACAGCGAGTCACATGCTATCCTGTGTTGGCCAAGAAAATAACTCCGTCTCTGCAGTTGTCTGGCACATCTTGACTAAATATATGGTGAGGCTTAGAAGTGTTTCAAAGGCTTCTTGTTCCAAAATTTGGGGGAAAAAACTGTAAGTTGCTTACATATGTAAGCATAAAATGATTCACTTGTTATTAATGCCTTTGGGTTCTTTGATTGAAGATCACATGTGAAGGAACAAAAAGGAAAGGGCCCTCATTTAAATGCAAATGAGGACTTGATACTTTTTCCTCTTTGTTCCCTAGGAAAGATTTATGGTCTGGTAAACAATAATTCCAAACTGCCTTTCAGGCACTATATCTACATGATGCTAACTTTCATTAAGTGAGCTGTAAATTTTGTTCTCAGACCACTGTTTCGTGCTATTTTTCACCAGGGCAAATAAGTGGATTGATCTCAGGAACCAGAGGTTGCATGGATGGCTGATCCAACGGCTTCACCTGCCTTCATGGAACATTGTGTGACAGGGTGGAAAAACAGGAAACTTGACATAGGCACCATTTTAATCAGAGGCTGAAGTCAAGTGATGTGATTGCTCCCGTCACGACGATGTCCTCTGAAAACACCAACCCAATCTCCTCACTGAGTAGAGTGGGGAGGTCTCTCAGACATGACAAACAGGACAGTTTCCAGGGGGTCAACATTTGATATGATTTGAGAGGAGGTTCAGTTTTCCCAGAGGAATGTTATAAAGGCAATAGTTTGGATAATTTTCCATATAATTTTGAATAGGGAGAAGGTACATGGTTTTCTCAAGGGTGAGAAACAAACAATTCTTAACAAATAATAATGTGCTGTGAAAAAATGCACTTTAATTTGATAGCTTCTTGTTCCTGTAAATCCTAGCTTCTTCTCAGCATCTCAAAACCCTCATCAATCACTTGCAGCCAGCCTACCCCAACCCAGAACTTGCATGACCCCTGGCAAAGCACAGAAGTCCTCTTTTTTCTTGTGAAAGGGGTTTGGGAAACATCTTCTGCTCTAAGTGTTGTTCCCCAAACATATGTTTTATGGTAGTCTTCAGAGGCAAATAAATGAACTCTGCTGAGAAAACAAACTGTTTCATGGTGACCAGAAGAAATTGATCCATGTGCCTTAATGGGTCATTGTATAACAGAATTAAACAACAACAATAGCAAAACCATTTTGCCTTCAATTTCTGGACTGAAGTGTATGGAAGTCAGTTAATTGTTCTTCCTGTTTGGTGACAATGATCATGTGACAGCATCCTGAACCTACTTTAATCTTGGGAGGAACTCAGAGTGGGTGGCAAGGTGTGGAGGTGCAGTGGGGAATTTGCCTATTTGGTATTTTTCTGCTGAAGTCGTTGTCTTAGTCCTTTAGTTATGTTGTTTTTTGACTTTTGTCCCTCCCTAGCATGCCTTCAATTCCCCACCCCCTGCACATGCAGAATGAGTGTGCTTTCTCCACCCACCAGTCTCCCTATCCCCTAAATCTCATGCAGAGAGTGAGCCCAACCTTACACCCTGCCATATTGCCTTAATCATGATAGTTAAGTCTGTTGGGGCAGGACATCTTATCCCATCACCTCAGCTTTATAGTCATCTGACTGTGCTACTTAAGGATGTATTATGCCCTGAGTCTTTCTTAGCTTAACCTCTTTGAGATGGATCTGTACCCAGAAGTATCAGAGCTTTGTTACTTGTCCTCATGAGAGCCATACTTCTGCCATGATAGTTTCTCCTGCTGCTGCTTCTTCACTGGTTTGTTCTCTAGTCCCCTTTCCCATGCTGGGCAATCAGTGCTGTGCTGTGGTTAGGTTAACCTCCTTCTGGAAGTTTTTTTTTTTTTTTTTTTTTTTTTAAGCCTTTGGTTCAGTTGTTGGGATTTCAGGTCAGGGTGTACTCATCCTGTGGTCTAAGTGTGGGTAAGTGGCTACATCAATGAGTGAAACAATAAATAATATGAAAATTTACATTTGCAAGACAAAGCCAATGTAAACATGGATTATACTATTGACTTTTCTCAATAAGAACTAAATTTTGGCTAGGTTCGGTGGCTCAGCCTGTAATCCCAGTGCTTTGGGAGGCTGAGGTGAGTGGATTGCCTGAGACTGCGGGTTTGAGACCCGCCCTGGCAACTTGGCGAGACCTCATCTCTACAATAAACCAAAAATTAGCTGGACATGGTAGCGTGCATCTGTAGTTCCAGCTACTTGGAAGGCTGAGGTGGAGGGATCGCTGGAGCCCAGCAGGTTGAGGCTGTGGTGGCCAGGAGTGTGCACTGCACTCCAGTCGGGGTGACGGAGTGAGACTCCAACTCAAAACAAACAAACAAACAAAAAAACTAAATTTTTCTAGCAACAGGGAATACAAATGTAAATTTAGTTTTTGGTGATTCAGTACTTAATAAGAGATATTCCATTTCAACATTTATAAGTAAGGTAAAAGTGCAATTTATTCATCCATTTAGGTAGCATATATTATTTGAGCATCATTTATAAGTCAGATTTTGTACTAAATAATGGAGATACAAAGATGAATAAACAGTTCCCAACCACAGAAATCTAACAGTGTAAGGGGAAAGACACATACAAAAACAAACCATTTGAAAACAATGTGATATGTCTATTAACAGGATGTACACAGAAGATGGCGTATGAATAAATGAATAAGTGAATGAGTGAATGAATTTATTTCCTTTAATGTGATGGAAAGCAAGTAGTTCAATTGCTACTTACTGGATATGAAAATTTGAAAATAAGCCGGGCTCGGTGGCTCAGCCTGAAATCCTGTGCCTTTGGGAGGCTGAGGTGAGTGGATTGCCTGAGCCCATGGGTTCGAGATCTGCCTGGGTAGTGAGACCTCATCTCTACAATTAAAAAAAAAAAAAAAAAAAAAAAGAATCAGCCGGGCATGGAAGCGCATGCCTGTAATTCTGGCTACTTGGAAGGCTGAGGCAGAAGGATCGCCGGAGCCCAGCAGGTCGAGGCTGCGGGGGCCAGGAGCGGCCACTGCACTCCAGTCTTGGCGACAGAGTGAGACTCCAACTCAAAAAAAAAAAAAAATTGAAAATAAGTCGTACTTTAAAAACAAAACAACAACAACAACAAAACACCTCCTATCAAGATGTGGGGTTTGTGTTCTTCCTCTTGAAACTGGGAAGGAATTTTGACTATTTTTCCCAATAGGCATGATAGAGTTCCAAAGCTAATACGTTGATGCTGACCTCATCTTACTTCATGCAACACTTATACTGGAGCTCCAAGCACCATGCTGTGAGGAAACCCAAGATAGCCTGTGTGGAAAGACCACATGGAGAAGTTCCGAGAACACACGAGGAGAGAGATGCCTGGCCGCCCCCATCTGCTCCGACCCATCTACTATTCCAGCTCCAGTCACTATTTGTTGGCAACCATGTGAGATACTCTAAGCCAGAGTTACCTGGTAGAGATTTTTCCAGATTTCTGATCCACAGAGAAGTAGAGAATACAATGTTTGTTATTGTTTTAAGACACTAAGTATTAAGGTGATTTGTTACATATCAGTAGAAAAATGGAACAGATTTTGTTAGTTTGTAGTGGGGTGTTCCTATAACAAAAACTGAAAACATGTAGCATCAACAGCCTCTGGGCAGCAGGCAGGTGAACGAAGGGTCTTTAATAGATTTTTAGTAGAAGCCTGGTGGGTCTTGAGGAATTTGTTGTAAAGGTTTAAAGGAATGAGGGGAAAACTTTATCAAAATTGGAGGAAAGGAGGCCTTTGCAAAGTGGTGGTGGAAAGTTTAGCCAAATTGTCACCTACAATAGTGTGGACAAGAGAAAATGTACAAAATGAATTGATGGGTCTTTCTGACAAATTTTGTAGGCAGAATGTTGAAAAGGCAAACTGGTTTCTTTTAGATATGTATGTGAAGATACAGAGAGATAAGTCAAAAATGGAACTGTCCAGTTTTCAATAAAATTCTAAAGGAAATAGTAAGATACCAAGACTGTTTGAAAACGAAGCTGTTTCTTATTCCTAGTTTCACTGAATAGCAGAAACTCTCAGATTAAGTAATAGTTTCAGAATGAAGATAAAATTCAGGGTGTTCTTGTAAGACTCTTTGTTAAGACCACAGAAATTTGCTAGGATGCCTCATAGATCCTTTCCAATTGACAAAAACTTCCTAAGACTCTTAGGAGCATGCATCACAAACCCTCTGTGTTAAACAATAGGACCTGCAAGATTCTTAAGGGAATTTTCTACCAGAATCCTCACAGGGAACTCAAGGTAGAGAAGGCTTATTTTAAAGAGTTTTGTGTAACTTTTGCTTAATGGAGTCAATTACACATTAATATACAAGTATCATAAAAAAAGTTAAAGGTATTGCATCAGCTTGAATTGAAAAGGACAGAGACAGAGTAAAATAAAAAGAGACTTTTGTTTCCTTGAACTAATGTGGGCAGAAAGGACTTAAACTGCAAACAGGTTAGTTTTTACAGAAGAGTTTTTTTTTTTTTTTTTGATTAAAGTCTCACTCAGTCATCCAGGCTAGAGTGCAGTAGCACACTCACAGCCACCTCAGCATTGACCTGCTGGGCTCAGGCGGTCCTTCCGCCTCAGTCTTCCAAGTAACTGGAAGTAGAGGTACGTGCTACCATGCCTGGCTAATTTTTTTGATATATTGTAGAGACGAAGTCTCACCAAGTTGCCCAGGCTGGTCTCAAACCCTTGGGCTCAGGCAATCCGCAAGCCTTGGCCTCTCAAAGTGCTGGGATTATAGGCTTGAGTTCTGTGCCCGGCCTACAGAAAAGTTTTTATTTTTTTGTTTTTTAAAAATATGTCTTAAAGGGTAAAACCAAAAGCATGGAAGCCAAGAACCACAAAGAATCATTCCTTGAAAGTCAGACTAGGCCAATTCTTTGTTGCAAAGAAGTGGCAATAAGTGCACACCTGGATTTCAGAGCTGCTGCGGACCAGTGGCTGCTATGTTCTTCTTGTTTTCCCCCTTCATGAAAGAGAGTGTCTTTAATGGTAATCCCTTGCCTGTCCCACCATTGTATACTAGTTGTATGGGACAGATGACTTGTCATTCTATTTTATACGTCTTCAGATTGAATGGAAATGTACCCTAGCAATTTCTAAGCAACTGCACCCAAGGAATGCCATCCACTGTTGGGTTAGGTGATAAGATCCTAAACCTCAAGCCTGATACCACCATGGAATAAGACTACAGGGTTTGTGGGAAGGGAGTGAATAAGATGCAGTGAATTTTAAACTTCACTTTATCTGCAAATAAAGACTGAGTATCTGTTTTCCTGAACTCCCGGCCTTAAACAATCCTCCTGTCCTGGCGCACCAAAGTGCTGGGATTATAGGCAAGAACCATAGCACCTAGCTGAGTAACCCTTTTCTGAAATGCTTGGGACCAGAAGCATTTTGGATTTCAGATTTTTGCAGACTTTGAAATATTTGCATTGTATACATAATGGTTCAGCATCCTTAATTAAAAAATCTGAAATCCCAAATGCGCTAATGAACATTTCCTTTGAGTATCATGTTGATGCTCAAAACATTTCAAGTTTTGGAGCATTTTGGGTTTTGGATTTTTGAATTAGGGATATTCAGCCTGTATTTCGACAAGCTTCCTGTCAAGATGTTGAGTCTTTGCTTCTTCTTGAAACTGGGTAGGCTTTGGATCCTGTTTTGATCAAAAGAGTAGGGCAGAGGGATGCTATGTGATTTCCAGTGCTAGATCATACCTGGCAAAACAACTCCTGCCTTGTTTGCTGGAGCAGTTGCAATGGAATCCTGTGCTGGCAGGTTAAGCAGTCTGACTGCCCTGAGGCCACCATGCGTGAGGAAGCCCAGCTGGTCCCCTAGAGAGATCATGTAAAGAAGCACAGCAATATCATAGAGGAGAGAGAGAGGAAAGAGACACCGGGCCAACCCCTAGCTGCTCCGGACCTTCTCTCTTCCTGCTTCAGCCACCATCTGACTGATAAGTCCCAAGTCAGATCTACCCAACAGAACTCTTCTCAAATTCCTGACATACAGAAATTGTGAATCCTAGTGAAGCCATAATTATTTTAAGCCATTAACTTTTGGGGTGATTTGTTATACAGTAATAGAAAACTAGAACATTAGCCATGTGAATTTGAACAGCATATAACATTTTGTGCTTCCAAAGTGAAAAAAATTAATTTATTCATTTATTTACTCTGATTTATGTCAGATAACTTGCAAGCAACTGTTGAAAGATTGAATGAATGAACATCTCCATTTTGAGGTGAGAAAGCTCAAGGGTGAGCCACAGAGAGTTTAAGTAACTTATTAGAGGATGCAAGGAGAGCAGATGTCAAATATGGATTTGAATAATCCTAAAGCCATTTACTAAAGTTCCATTCATTCAACACGTATATTATTTTGTGTGTTAGCTACATGCCAGGCACTGTGCTAGACTGTGGGGCTATGATGGCAAACAAGACATGGTTCCTGCCCTAACTGAGCTAACATTCTAGTAGAGAATTGACAGTAAATAAGAAGTGATTATACACTTTGACAAATGTAGGGAAGAAATATGAGTGCCCCGATGAATTACAGGAGGAGATACTTACTTTAGAGAAGGTGTTTAGGAATATTCTCTCCAAGTAGAAGATATCGGAGGTAAAACCTGAAGGTTTGAAGAGGAGTTGGCTATGTGAGGAGGACATGCAGCATTTTTTGGAAAAGATTAGATGACATAATGTGTGTACGCTTTTCACCCAGTGCTGCGGCATGTCGCTCCACTTTACAGAGCCTCAGATTAGTAGGACTGGCAGTGAAAAAGCTTTGTGTGGGCACCCTGAGAGTGAGTGCCTCCTTGAATTTTGCACCTGCAGCCCCTCTCTTGCCTCACCCTGGTCCTGGCCCTGCATGTGACCTACAAATTTTAAGTCTGTGTTGCATTATTGCTTGTCAAGTTCAAGACCCATCTACTGAAAGAAAGATCAACATAGTCACAGACACACATACATAAGAAAAAGCCAAGAGACTGATCAGAATTATGGTGTTTTGAAATATTCACACAACTAATAGGAATTTTATGATAAGTAGCAAGGGAACTGGCTCTTTTTTTTTTTTTGAGTTGGAGGCTTACTCTGTCACCCAGACTGGAGTGCAGTGGCCACTCCCAGCCACTGTAGCCTCGACCTGCTGGGCTCCAGTGATCATTCCACCTCAACCTTCCAAGTAGCTGGAACTATAGGCGCATGCTACCATACCTGGCTAGGGAACTGGCTCTTATATATAGGCACAGGACTTGCTGAAATACAAATCTGGGGTTACACTGTGGGGTGAGCAGGTTCACTGAGCCTATGATATTTTAGAACCTGTTGAGGAATGAACTATTCAGCTCCAAATGGGCAAAAGGCAGTGATATCTTCTAAGAGGTGGAGAAGAGAGGGGGAGAGAGAGAGAGAGAGAGAGAGAGAGAGAGAGAGAGAGAGAGAGAGAGAGAGAAGCAATGATCTTGGAGAGAAGAATTGTGTGTACTTTTCCAGTTGGAGATGTTTGGGAAAATTTAATATTCACAAAGTTCTCTTCTGTAACATAAATATCTGTTTTGCTCAAATTCTTGGAAACTCTCTCTTGCAGAGATTCAAAGAGCATGTATTACTGCCCTTGTATTCTAAATGTATCCTGTCAAGCTGAATGAGAATTCCCCTTCATTAGTGGAGTTATGTTGCCCTTGCAGGCTCTAAATCATTCCTGGGACAATGCAGACACTAGCTGAGGTGAAACTATGTGACTTGCAGACATGCCTGGGGAGATGGTGCCACAGGCAGACCTGAGACACATTCCGCACTTTGAAAGAGATACTGTGTGATTGCTCACTTCATGTTTTATCTTCCAGAGATTCTTTTGGTATAAGCAGATTTAATTATCCTACCATTGTTCATTTCTCTTTCCCTATCTTTGAAGGAGTTTTTTTCCCCAGGAGATTTTTTTTCCCAGTGGTTCAAGGTCATTTCTAATTGCCCACATTTATTACTACTAAATTATAGATGTCTTTTTACTCTGATTATGCATGTTGTTTTTTTTTCTCTCTTTAAGAACTTTGCATGTGTAACTTTTCTTCTTTTCATGCACTTCCTGTTATGGGCATCACTGAAGCCTAGTCAGGCCCTGGACTTGGAAGAGATGAGGACAGCATGGATTCTAGTCATCTGAGAAGCTCAGGCCAACACAAAGGCATTGAGTGACTACTTGAGTTGGACATTGTTTCTTGAGTGCCAGGAATCTAGAGTTTGGTGTTTCCCTGGAGTACTTACAATCTAGTGTAATTACCTATTTACATAATTGTATACAGTAAGTAGGTAATAATTACACTAGTTTACAAACATCAGAAAAAGTATAGAGCATGTGCTTGAGGTGGGCTGCTCATAACTGGGATGATATTGAGCTTCCTTTTTGTGGGACACTCAGGAGTTTTACTCCAGACAAGGAGATTTATTAGATCATTAGTTTGCTAAGCTGTTTTTCACTCATTCATTTATTCATTCGTTCATCCATCAAACATTTATCAAGCACTATTATGTGCCAGAAATATGCTAAGTAATGGCAATACAAAGTGAATAGGAAAGATTCCTGCCCTTAAAGAGTTCCCAATTGTTATGAAAACAGGTGATTGGAATGTTTTCAAGTGCTGTGACATAAGTCTAGGCATGGGAGAGCTACAAGGGGAGAGCTAATTTATCCAGAAGAAAGTTTCCAGAAAAAATTCAGGTAATATTAGAAAAGAATTTTAAAAGACAAGAGACTGTTTACTAAGCTTTCATATATTAAAAGAAAAAGATAAAGAAGAGAAAGAATATTCCAGTCTGAGTATGCACAGAGGCAAGGAAGTCTGAAACACATTTTGAGAGAACTACATCACCTGTTTGGAGCTTCAGATGCCTATGGTGGGGCCTGGGGAAAGAAAGTCTGAGGAATCTGTAGGCAGAACATTTCTGAAGGACCACACACTGGCAGAAAGTTGAGACATAGTAATATGTATTTAGCAAACCACAAGCGACTGGGTCTGTGTGGCAAGGAGAAGAAACTAGAGAGGCAGGGAAGGACCAGAACAGGAAAGGCCTTGAATGCTATTTTAAGGGAAATGAAATTTTTTCTTGTTAGTGATGGGGGACTATGGATGGATATTTAAAAAAAAATTATTTAAAATCTTTTATTCATAAAAAATTAATACACAGTAAAATTTGCTTTTACTGTGCACAGTTCCAGTTTTGACAAATGCATGCAGTCTTATAACAACCCCTACAGACACATGTAGAATAGTCCCATCACCCCCAAAGAATTCCCCAGGCTTTCTCTTTGGAGTAACTCTCCCCCATGCCAAGCAACCACTGATCTGTTTTCTGTTCCTATAAGTTTGGCTTTTCCAGAATGTCATACAAATGGAATCATATTTGAATCTGGCTTCTTTCATTTAGCATAAATGTGTTTAAGGTTCATCTGTTTAGTGCATGTACCAGCAATCTGTTTCCTTTTATTAACTGAGTATAATTCCATGGCATGTTCATATACAGATTTTTAATTCATTCAGCATTTAGAGGACATTTGGATTACTTTTGCTTGTTGGTGATTATGAATAAAGCTGCTATGAACATTCAGGCTTTTGTATGAACACAGGTTTTCATTCCTTTTGGGTAAATACCTAGGAATTACTAGGTCACTGGAGAGTGTATGCTTAACTTTATGAGAACTGCCAAACTTGTTTTCCAAAGCACTTGTACCCTTTTCCAGTGCAGTGTGTGAGAGTTCCAGTTACTCTATATCTTCATCAGCACTTAGTACTGTCAGTTAAATTTTTTTAGCCATTTTTGTAGACATATAATGATATCTCATTATGATTTTGTTTTGCATTTGCCAAATGACTGATGATATTGAACTCTTTCCATGGGTTTTTTGGCCATCTTTGTATCTTTGGTGAAGTGTGTGCTCAAATCTTTTTGTTGTTGTTGTTGCCCAATTTTCTTTTTTTGTTGTTGTTGAGTTTTGAGAATTTTTTTAATGTATTCTGGATACACATCCCTTATCCAATATTGATCTCACAAATATTTTCTTCTAGTCTGTGGTTTGTCTTTTTATTCTCTTGATAGTGATTTTTGCAGAAACTTTTCATTTTGATGAGTCCAGTTTATAATTTTTAAAAAATGGGTCTAGCTTTTGATGTATTTTCAAATATATTTTTGCCTAAGCAAGGCTACAAAGATTCTGTCCAATTTTTTAAAAGAAATTTTCGTATAGTTTAGGTCTGTGACCCAATTTTGGGCTAATTTTTGGATAAGGTTTCTCTTATGCATCAAGTTTCTTTTTTTTGTTTTTTTCATTTTAGGTTGTATTTTAGAAAGGTTGTACCAGCACAATGTAAATAATGGGTTGGAGAGACAAGACAAAGACTAGGCTGAATGTCTCTCAATGAATAACCTCTTACTGTTTTAGGATGTCATGTATCAGTAGATACATGGGAAAAGCATTTCCAACACAGCAATTGCTGACATTTGTGCATCAGTGACATTGATTTGGCCAATCTGAATGGCAAAGTATTGAAAAACATCACCAATTAGCCTCCTGTATATTTGACTCAGTGATTTAGCCATCTAGGCATAGCTGGAGCCCTTGTTTTGACCTGACATTTTCCCCCTCCTTTATCGCTTAGGAATTTATATGGAATTTAAGAGGAAGAATGTTTTTCTTTTATGTTCTATGATTATTCACCTCTGTAAAATGATTAGGATCATGCTTCGCTAATACTCCTGGTGGTATCATGACATTAAGGGAAAGATGGATTTACTTTGATTAATGGATAAGAAAAAAAATCTGTTTTAAGAAAATTCAGATGTTGGTTTATAAAGATCAAATCCCAGTGGCTAGTTGTAGTTTATTCTGTAGACAGCAAAAATAATACATTAGAAAATGAAGCTACTTCTGCCCATTCTAAAGTTTCATTTTCAGTGAATATATAAAGTCCATGTTTTATTGGATTTCATTTAAATTAATTTAGGAATGATCAAGTGGAAGGTAAAGTTAGAGGATAAGTAGTTTAGGCTGTGGAATTTAATCACCTAGGTTCAAATGCTAGTTTCACTAACTGTGTGACACTGGGAAATGTTGATCAAATACTGCTTATCAATGTTGGTTAAGCATCTTAAGGCATTATTTCATTTTCTCAAGAACCATAACAAAACAATGGAATTTATTTATAAAAACTTGTGTATTTATTCTTACGTATTTATTTCCTTCTCTGTCAAGTGCAAATGATAATGATAGTACATAAACAAGGGGGGACTAAAACAACAACAACAAGAACAACAACAAAACAGGAATTATCTTTTGGAGGGTGGGCCCCTTGTAGCACAAGTCTCCCTGCTAGGTGGGTGTTTTAGGAGCCCTATATCAGCGTACCAGCTAGTGTTGTTGTGAGAGGTTGCACTGTGGAAGAAACATCCCAAGTTGTGGAGAACAGGTTACTGTTTCTTCCACCATGTCAATGCACCTGTCTGTATCATGCTGAGGTTCAGCAGTTTTTGACAGAGAACAGTATGATCCCGGTGCTCCACCCTCCCTATTCACCTGATTTCTTCCCAAGCAACTCTTTCCCCCCAGATGAAAAAAGTCCTCTAAGGGAAATGTTTTGCTGATGTGGAAGAGGTGAAACAAAAAATGGCAGAAGCACTAAAAGGTATCAAAATTGGCAGGTTCAAAAACAGACTTGATCTGTGAAAAAAGTATCTGGATAGGTATACTACATCAGACAGAGAGTACTTTGAAGGTTACTAAAGTTTAAATACATAAGAATAAATACACAAGTTTTTATAAATAAATTCCATTGTTTCGCTCCCCTGCATATATATGGTTCTTGAGAAAATGAAATAATGCCTTAAGATGCTCAACCAACATTGATAAGTAGTATTTGATCAATAAATAGCAGCTATTACAAACATTAATGAAATCAAGAGCTTACTTTAAAGTATTGTACTATGCATTGTGCAAAGATATAATAAGGGAATAGTACATGTCTTCCTTCCTCAGGAAGCTTGCAATTTGGAGTCCATTTGGGGACACAAATATGTAAAGTATTAACACTTAAAATTCAACCAGAATGAAATAAGCGTTGTACTATATTTACAAGATGAGATGAAATTAGAGTGAGTACCAACCCCCGGGTGGGTTAGAGGCTGTTTCAGTCAAGGATGGCATTTGATTTGGACCTTGGGGGAAGAAGTAGAGATAAGTGGAGAAAGAGAAGAGAATGAACAAGACATAGATCCAGAGGGAGTTTGGAGGAGGATTCTCTTGAGTGTAGGAAAGGCAGAAAGTGGTGGGTAAAGAAGTGATGGAAAAAGCAAGTAAGGAACAAATTATAAAGGGATCAGAATGCCAAGATGTTAGGTTGGACCTGGTTCTGCTTATTCACAATATTTTATCACTTTTTCATATCAGTGTTCTGAAAAAACCAGCCTGTAAGAGAACTCATGCAATGTTTTATTTCCCTTCCTTTGGACACACACATACACACACACACACACACACACACACACACACACACACACCACACAAAAGACAAACCACTCTTGTAAATCATTAATGGCCCATTTAAAAAAGGAGATTACAGTCCTGGGAGTTACTATTTTTCTATTCGGTGGAGAAATAAAAAAGCATATTGAATTATGTGAAATATGAATTGGCCTCTGTGCTCCAGTACCTTTCTGGGACAGATTTATAAATACTGACATAATATATAAATGACTGTTGTTCAGCCCTTTTAACATTAAAAAACCTTTAATGGCAAAGCAAGGATACTGAAATAAAAAGTTTTAGGGAAAAATAGCTGTAGTCTAGAAAACTAAAAGTTGTCCTTCTACTCTTCCATGTTGATTTATGTCTAGCTAGAACTGGAAGATTTTATTTTTTCTGCTTACTCTGCCAATTCTTAGAACCTTGGATGAACTGAGAATTTACTTCCTCAATTATTAGTCCCTAACTATATTTTAAAGGTAAGAGTGAAATCTTAAATTATTGTTCACTTTTCATTGTGCAGTATCATTGGAGTAGAACTAACATTCAGATAATTAATTTTCAAGAGAGGTTTAATTAGTTTTAAAAGTGATACAGACTATTTTCTTCAAAAGTTTAATCTGATGTCTCCTAGAATAATACTTGGGAATAGTGCTGGGAAGAAAAGATAAGAAGTTGTCCATATTCTAGATTAAAAAAGCACACTTTAATTAACAGAAAAAAAATTCCCCTAAGAATTAAACTTGAAAACCAACTCTTTCCTTTTATGTTTTAAGAATTTTTAATTGTCTTAGATAAGTTTATTTATACCATAGCTAGACATTATTTAAATTGTCTATGGCACTTTTAAATTATTATTGAAAATAAAAATAGAACGACTCTCATCCTCACAAGTTTTTTGGGCAAGGTCTAGGACCACCCACAATTTTATCTTCAGCATTGACTGAGTCCCTCCCCCGTGTAAGTCAGCAATGGCTTCCAGGGTTTTCTTTTTTTTTTTCACATTAGAAAATATAGTTTATTTAGAGAGTAAATTAGAGAAGGAGAGAGAAAAAGGAAGGGAGGGGAGGGGACCCAAATCAGGAAACATGGTGATAGCCATAGCTCCAAGAGCACATGGGCACACTAGTCTAATAAGGCAATGGTCCTCCAGGGTTTTCTACTGGGGCATTTCTCCAGGTTTACTCTCTAAAAAGATTTTCTTGTTTCATTAAAACTAACCTTAGTGTCCCATTTCCTCAGGGCTCTGATAAATGACTGGAATTTCTGTAAGAATAATTTTAAGATCCAGCACTTACTCATTTGGTATTTATTGGTTACTATTGGATAAACCCATTTTCATGTACTTAAAAAGAAGTGTAAAAATAAGATAGGCTTTAGAGTCCAAAGTTCTGAATTCAATTATTGAGCCTACCCTTAACTTCCCAAATATCTCTGCTAAATTCATATAACTTCTGTGAATTTCAAGTCTTTCATCTGTTAAATGGTGTGAGAATAACAACCATACAGGGTTATTGTGAATACCAGGAAAGGGTTTTGCAAAGTGTAAAATGCTATTTGAATATGTTGTGTGTTTGTTTTTAAACTCTAATAAGGCCAGCTGAGGAGACAGTTTCTCACCACAGAATACTCCTTTTATGGTGAAAGTTCCTGGCATAGGCAGGTGGATATAGGATATCCTTTGGGATGTGTGACAGACTGTACCTTCTGAAGATAGCTCTCGTCTCACATGCTCTTCTTGCAATATCATCTTGACTCCTCACATTGGGAGGTCTATGTTTCTCCCCCTTGGACCTGGATGACGTTTCTCCTGTCTTGCTTTCTTGGGACACTCACATTTGGACCCGTCTCAGTGCTTTGAGAAAGCCTGTTCCACTCAAGTAGAGAAGAGTCCATGTGGAGGGGTACTGAATGACAGCCTAGCTGAGTTTCTAGCTGACAGCCAGTGTCAGCCAGCAATAGGTGAAAATGCCTCCAGACTTTGAATGTCCCCAGCTCAGGCCTCAGATGACCTGGAACAGAGGCATGTCATACCGGAATCCTTGAGACTAGCAAGATAACCGTCTTATGCCATCAACTTTGGGTGTGAGGCCGGGTATGGCGTCTCACACCTGTAGCCCTAGCACTTTGAGAGGCCAAGGAAAGAGGTTTGCCTGAGTCCAGAAGTTTGAGACTAGCCTAAGCAGCATAGCGAGACCTCATCTCTTTTTTTTCTTTGAGTTGGAGTCTCACTCCGTCGCCCAGGCTGGAGTGCAGTGGCTTGCTCACGGCCACGCCAGCGTTGACCTGCTGGGCTCTGGCAATCCTTCCACCTCAGCCTTTCAAGTAGCAGGAACTATAGGTGCGTGCTACCATGTCCAGCTAATTTTTAAAATTTTATTTATTGTAGAACCAAGGTTTTGCCAAGTTGCCTGGGCTGGCCTCGAACCCGCGGGCTCAGGCAATCTACACACCTCAGCCTCCCAAAGTGCTGGGATTACTGGCTGAGCCACTGAGCCGGCCACCTCATATCAAAAAAAAAAAAAAAAAAAAAATTAGGCAGGCGTGATGGCATGTACCTTAGTCCCAGTCCCATGCACCTTACTTGGGAGTCTGAGGCCGAAAGATCGTCTGAACCCAGGAGGTCAAGACCTCAGTGAGCCATGATTGTGCTGCTGCACTCCAGTCTGGGCTACAGAGTGAGACTCTGTCTCAAAAAACAAAACAAAACAAAACAAAACAACCCCAAAAGCTTGAGGGTGGTTTGTTTTACAGGAATAGCTAACCAGAGCAAGGTGGGAGGATTAATCTAATCAAAACCTATCCTTTTCATTTCACTAAAGTTGTGAAGTTATTTTTGTTGTTTCAATAGCTTTACATTGTGATGATGAACTGTGCTTATTTCTTACTGAAACTCCAGAGCAGAGCAGAGATTTACAAATATTGGAAGTTTATATTGTTTTTCAAGTAGGGTCAACTATAATGAGGCTAATTGTCAGTCTCACTCCCCCATCATCTCCTCAGCTTTTGAGTAGAGAGACTGACTGACTGTCTTCCTGGTGGTTTCTACTTTTCCAAGGAACAAGAAGTGGCCCACTTCATTCCCCTGAATGCCTTCAGAGTGGAATCCCCATGTAAACTGCTATTGCGACTCTTCTCTTTGGCATTCAGTCTTTCAGAACCAGTGGCAGGCAGACGGCAGATGCTCTGTGGATCATTCGGGAAGAGACAGGGTGTGTTTTCTCTGCTTCGCAGCTCTGTAAGATACTTTGAACCATTGGCTTTTCCTGAACGCAGATGTTTCAGTTCTATAGTCCGTCTCCTCATCTGTTCAAGAAGATTGTATGCTCTCTAGTGTTCTCTCTCTCTTTAAACCTCTGGGCCTTTGTGTGAATGATTTATTCCACCCAGAATGGCTCTTTTCACTCCCAAGCCTTCCAAGTTCGGTAGAAATTACACCTTCTTCATGAAAGTTTTGTGAGTTAGAAGCTGCACTTACAACTTCTTAGCACTTTGTTGGCACTTCCTTTAGATTCTTAGCACCGCCAGTTCCTGTTTCCCTGATTAGATTGCAATGCCATTCCTGGCAGGGTCTCCATCATGTTCACCTTCATGACCCTTACTGTGGTTTCTCAGGAAATGCTTGTTGAATTCCATAAGGCAGCCTGAGGTAGTGCCAAATTGTGTAATTAGAGTTAAGACACTTGGCTCCCAGTCTCAGGTCTCAGCCAGGTATGTCAAGAGCAAATTCTGGAAATGGTTTTGTGGCCCTTGAAGGTTCTTCACATTTCTGGGCCTTAGTTTGCTCCTCTGTAAAATGAGAGGCTTAGAGCAGGGCAGTGGTTCTCACCTAGGTCTGCATCTTCAACAACACTGGTGTCAGAGGGTCTGATGCATTCTTGGTTGTGCATCCTTGGCTGGATACACAATTTGTAAGATGCCTTCTGGTTCCAGAAATATATGTGGGCTGTTGGATATTGCTGTGGCCTGTGGAGTTAGATGGAAGGAAGTGAACAGATTGAAATGATAGGTTAGCACTCAGAGACAGAAAAAAAACATTGAGGAAATTCTCTGAATAGTAGTTAACATTTATTAAGCCAGGCACTATGCTGAGGGCTTGGAATGCATTATTTCATTTACTCCTCATAATGCCCTTATGGGGAAGGTACTATTATTACCCCCATTTTATGGATAAACTGAGGTTTAGAGAGGTTAACTGATGAGCTAAGTTGTTGAACTAGGTTACTAAGCATCGGGACTGAGATTAACCTCAGGCTTTGACTCCAGAACCTGTGTTCCTAACACTCCCTGGTACCTTTCTCTTCATTTTTGTCTTTGTTGTGGGAAAATGGTCATATGGGTATTAAAAAGTATTGCCTTTATCAGTCTTTGTGATTCTTCCCCATGTTCTATATAATATCTGGTTACTGGACCTAGTAAATAATGAGTGCACTCATAAGTATAATACTTTTTCATGGAGACAGGGCATGGAGGCATGGTTTGGCCATGTAATTTTTGAAAGTTACAGCATGCCACACCAGATACATACAAAGGTGTCATCGTTTTATTCTTTCATTTATACAGTCATGGGGATACATTCTGAGAAATGAGTCATTAGGCGATTTCATAATGGTGCAGACATCACAGAGTGTCCTTACACAAACCTAGATGGTACAGCCTATCTCAGTCCTAGGTCTATGGTATGACCTATTGCTCCTAGGTTACAAACCTTCACAGCATGTTCCTGTACTGTAAACATTTGCAACTATGCAACAGTGGTAAGTACTTGTGTAACTAAACATAGAGAAGTATAGTAAAAATATGGTATTATAATTTTGTGGGACAACTGTCATCATAAATGCTGTTGGTCATTGACCAAAATGTCATTATGCAGTGTCTGACTGCACCAGGGCAGCTTTTGTCATATGAAAGGAATTGACTTTCTGAAGGAAATACCTGAGATTAAAGGAAGATCTGGTGGTACACAGTCATCAAAGATGAGGAAATGTAGCAAATCTTCTAGAAATGCACCCGGAATCCCCATTAGCGGTGAGGGAAATGCTGTTCTGTAATTGTGTAGATGGAATCATGATAACCCATTGCCATTTGCACAGTTTCACTCCACAGAGTGACTTAGCAATTAGTACTCATTACTCCCCAGATATTGTTCACGTTTCTTATGTGTAAACAACTCCCAGATCTACCCTTTTATCCTGATTTCCCTATCATTGGGTAATTTCTAGCTGCATCTGTAATGCGTCTGCCTGGTTAGTGGCTTTTGTCTCCTGCTGTGCATGACCGATGGACCGAGTTTCTCCTCAGGCTCTTCTAGGGCCCAATTTCCTAGTCGTGGTTAGCTGAACTCCCTTGTCCTATACATACTTTGTCTTAAAGTCAGTTCTGCTCTTATCCACTTGTGCTTTATCTTCCAGTTGCTGCTCAATCTGGTTACTTTTACCTCTATGACATTTTATTAACATCTTTTCCCATGCTTTCCTTTTCCTCAGCCCTAAAGGTTCAACAGCTCTAAATCACATCCTTTTTCATCGAATCATGACTTCCTTTTCCCCACCCCTTTTCTCTTAGCCTTTCTTTTTTTTTTTTTTATTGTTGCTGCTTTTCAGCTCTGATTAGTTAAGTGATGCTCTTCCTTCCCAGGAGGGTGTGAACAGTGTAAATGGGTATGGTGTGACCAGCATTTGTGCTTGGGGTCACAGGAGATGAAGGGCGGAAAAGACAATTGGAAAGGATTCCAGTAGAGCAGGTGGAAGAAGGGACACCAGGCTCTTGGTCAACATGTCTGACCTCCCACAAGTCTACTAGCTACAGAGATCACACGATGTAGGGGTCAGGACATTCCAGACCTGGAAGTCACTAACATCTTAGGGCTTCTGTCTCTCCATGAGAGTGGGCCCACCTCATGGTCAATCTCCCTTCCTTATGTTAATGGGAGTGACAAAGTGCCTCACTAAAAAAGTTTATCGCCCAGCTTCCTGGACAGGTAGGCTTAGCCACATATGTCTGACTTAGGACATCGAAGTGAAGTTCTGTCTGGAACTTAAGGGATGGCTGCTTTATTTATTTTATTTTATTATTTTTTTGAGTTGGAGTCTCACTCTATCGCCCAGGCTGGAGTGCAGGGGCACACTCACGGCCACCCCAGTGTCGACCTCCTGGGCTCTGGTGATACTTCTGCCTCAGCCTTCTAAGTAGCTGGAACTACAGGCACGTGCTACCATGCCTGGCTAATTTTTTATTTATTGTAGAGACGAGGTCTTGCCAAGTTGCCTGGGCTGGCCTCGAACTGATGGACTCAGGCAATCCCCTTGCCTCAGTCTCCCAAAGCGCTGGGATTACAGGCTGAACCTCTGAGACTGGTCAGGACAGCTGATTTAAAGTAAGAACTTTCTTTCTGCCTTTTCTTCTTCTTTCTTGCAGTCTGTCATATGGATGTCAGAATTTCCACAGCCAACTTGCACTGTGAGGAGTCTGGGAATAGAAGCATAGTGTATTAATGTATAGTCCCTACAGTGTGTCAGTGTGTGGTGCATAATAATATTGCTGTGTAATGGATTATTACAATTTTAATGATTTAAAACAGCATCAATTCATTATTTCACAGCTTCTGTAGACCTGGGATCTGAGTATGGGTTAGCTGGACACTCTACTCAAGGTCTTGCAAGTTTAAAGTCAAGATGCTAGCTGGACTTAATTTTCACCTGGAGCATGGGTTCTTCTTCCAAGCTCACCCAGATTTGGGCAGAACTTGGTTCCTGGCAGTTGTGTAACTGAGGTCCTGTTTTCTTGCTGACTTTTGGTGGGGGGGGGGGTCCACACGGCTCCTCAGGGCCACCCTTATGTCATGTCCTAGCCACATGGCCCCTCAAACATGGCTGCTTTCTTTTTAAAGGCCAGCTGGAGACTGCAGTCTCCAGAAAGGCTTAAAAGCCACTTTGGAATCTGTTCTTTAGGATGAACCCAATCCCTCTTCCTTTCTTCTTTTTTTTCATAGTCTTGCTCTGTTGCCCAGGCTGGAGTACAGTGGCATGATTATGACTCACCACAGTCTCATACTCCTGGGCTCAAGCAATCCTCCTGCCTCAGCCTCTCCAGTAGCTGGGACTGCAGGCACATGCCACCATGCCCAGCAAATTTTTTTAATTTTTTGTAGAAACAGGCCTTGGTAAGTTGCTCAGGGTAAGTCTTGAACTCCTGGGCTTAAGTGATCCTCCAGCATCGACCTCAGCCTCCCAAAGTGCTGGGATTACAGGCGTGAGCCTCTGTGCCCAAATCCCTTCTTAAGGGCTCATCTGATTATCAGGTTCACCTGGGATATTATTTTTAATTAAGTTAAAGTCAACTAATTTGGGACAGATTTTATCTGTAAAACCTCTTCACCTTTGTCTTGTAATGTAACCCATAGTAGTGAAATCCATTGTATATGGATAGTAGTGAAACCTCTTCACCTTTGTCTTATAATGTAACCAAATCATAGTAGTGAAATCCATTGTATATGGATTTCCATTGTATATGAAATCCATAGTAGTGAAGTCCTGGTCATGCTTGAGGGGAGGGGATTATTCTAGTTGTTTACACCAGGGGCAGGAATCTTGAGGCTATCTCAGAGTTCTGCCTGTCACACATAAGATGTTACAGCAGAAAGAGAGAGGCAGGTTCTCAGTGACCATGGAGTCTCCCCATCATCCGTAGGCTCCAAACTTCTTTTGGATGAGAGATATATTTTTGTTTTATTGAAGCCACTGTATTCAACCCCTTTTATTAGCAGCTGAAAACAATTTCTAATTGAGTCAACGTAGAAGCTGGATAAGCAGTTTCTGAGATTTAGTCTTTTCCTTTCTCTGGGGACGTTCTTTATGCTATGTGTACACTGGCTGATGCCATGTTTGGAAATCAAACCTCTGACTGGATATGGTGGTTCGGGTGTGTAATCCCAGCACTTTGGGAGGCTGAGGCAGTAGAGTCATTTGAGGCCAGGAGTTCGAGACCAGCATGGGCAACATAGCAAGAACCCATCTCTACAAAAATCATTAAAAAAAAAAAATAGCCAGGTGTAGTGACACATGCCTGTAGTTCCACCTGCTTGGGAGGCTGAAACAGGAGGATGGCTTGAGCTCAGCAGTTTGAGGCTGTAGTGAACTATGATCATGCCACTGTACCCTTGCCTGGGTAACAGAGTGAGACCATGTCTAAAAAAAAAAAAATTCTCCAGCAGCTATTTTCTGTTTGTTGTAGAGAAGAAGGCATGGAATATGAAGTCAGGGGACCTAGTTCTCAGGGCTGACTTCTTCATTTATCAGCTTTGTAACCTTGAGAAAGTTATTTCATGTAGTTAGACTCAAATGCCTTTTTTTTTTAAATGGAGGTAATAATCATACCTGTCTTGCTTACAGTATAGGGCTGATGTGAGGACAATGAGAGAAATATATTAAGGTGTTCTGAGCACTGTAAATGCTTGTGAAAAAATTTTTCCTGTTTATTTTTAAAATGTGGGGTACAAGTCAGGATTAGGCACATAAGTGGTCTAGGTACAGGTGAAGTTTGGGCCGCCCACCGGTCTTCCCTTCCCCTGGTTAAGGATCAGGTACCCTTAGTGATGCTATGTGCCTTCCCTGCCCCCGCCCCGATCCCTCCTCTGGCAGTGTCCCGCTACTGCCAATCCCTTTCTTATAGAATTATGATAGATGTTCAGGATCCACTTATGAGTGAGAACATGTGGTATTCAGTTCTTTGTTTCAGTGATAAATCACTGAGTATGGTAGACTCTAAATCCACACAAGCTGTATGAAGCCTATAATCTTGTCCTTCTTTATGGCTGCATAATATTCCATTGTGTATATGTACTACATTTTTTTTATCCAGTCCACTTTCAATGGGCATCACGGTTGGTTCTGAGTTTTTGCTATTTTGAGTAGTACTACAATAAATATGTGTGCACAGCTATCATTTGTGTAGAGTGATTTGACTTCACATATTCCCTGAAGGAAGATGTAAAAATGTTAATGACATGCCATGACCATTACATCCATTCATCCATCCATCCATCCATCCATCCATTCATCCATTCATTCATTCATCTGTTCATTCTACACCAACCATTTGTTGAGTGTTGAACTGGTGCTGGGGACACTAAGACTAGTAAGAGAGAGTTCCTATCCTCATGGGCACACAGATTTGTATGTATGTGTGTTGGGGGATAGACAGAGAGTATAAGATGTGCTGGGATAGAGGAAGATATGGATTGGTTTAAAACTTCTAAGCTAGACCTAATGGGTCAGGAAAATCTTTCTATGGGCTAGGCCAAATAATAGATAATCTGGCAGATAGTTATGGGTAACAATTACCACCATGTATAGAGTATTTGTGATGTGTCAGGAACTGTTCTAAGTATGTGATACATAACCTTATGATGTAGTTACCCTTATTCTGGATTCCATTTGCAGGTAAGGAAGTCGAGGCACAGGTTAATGGAATAATTTGCCCAAAGTAACACAGCTAATGAGCTGGTGGGGTGAATCTAAGTGGTCTCATTCCGGAGCCTGATCCCATCACTGTTCTGTGCTGGACAAAGGGGGGTGGGCAGTCCAGGAAGATGTGACAGAAAGCTGGCTCCGTTGGTCAGCTACAAATAGTTCACCAGGGCCTGAACAAAGCACCAAAGAGTGAAACTGGGGGAGAGAGGGAGGTGAGAGGGAGGTGCACAGAGGGGCAGAATAAGACTTGGACAGCTTTGATGTTCTTTCTACCAACAAGCTTGCTCTTTTTTTTTTTTTTTTGAGTTGGAGTCTCATTCTGTTGCCCAGGCTGGAGTGCAGTAGCATGCTCACAGCCACTGCAGCTTGGACCAGCTCAGGTGATCCTTCCGCCTTAGCCTTCCAAGTAGCTGGAATTATAGGCACTTACTACCACACCCAGCTAATTTTTTGTTTTATTGTAGAGAATAGGTCTCTCCAAGTTGTGCAGGCTGGTCTTGAACCCATGGGCTTAGGCAACCCTCTCACCTCGGCCTCCCAAAGTGCTGGGATTATAGGCATGAACCTGCTCGCCCAGCCCAGGCTTGCTCTTTATAAAGATCATCATGGCACAGACGCATAATGGGTTGGAGAGGGCAATACTGAGCACAGGGAGACTAGAAAGGAAATGCTCGCAGCTGGGTCTAGGAGACTAGTTGTGGGTCTGGAGACAAAGGTGTGGATATGTGACACATGAAAAAAATTAGGATAAATTGGGTGGTGGTTGGTAGACAAGGAAGAATTAAGAACGAGTTGTAGTATCTGGTTTTACTTCATGGAGGGGCCCTTTGAAGAGATGAATGACACAGAAATAAGTTTGGAGAAAAGGTGAAGATATGTTTTTTTTGAGGCAGGGTCTCACTTTGTTGTCCAGGCTAGAGTACAGTGGCATGATCACAACTTACCACAGTCTTGACCTCCAAGGTTCAGGTGATCCTTCCTCCTCAGCCTCGCAAGTATCTGGGACTACAGGCATGTACCACAAAGCCTAGATAGTTTTTAAAATTTTTATTTTTTGTAGAGATGAAGTCTTGCTATGTTGCCAGGGCTGGTCTCAAATTCTTGGGCTCAAGCAATCCTCTCACCTCAGCCTCCCAAAGTGCTGGGATTACGGGACTGAGCTACTGCACCCAGTCAAGATTTTTAATATATGGAGCACAAGGTGCTTTTCATGCAAATCAGTAGTGAATATGATTGTGAATCTCTGATGAGAGATCTGGAATGGGGAGGTAGGCTTGGAATTGTTAGTATGTGGATTATAGCAGAGGTCATGGGGATGGACGAAATTGGCAAGGAAGAGTATGTGAAGTGGGAAGACATGAAAACTGAGGGCAGAGGCGTGGGGAGCCTCCTCCTTGGAGTGGGAGCTGGAGGACATGAGGTGTGTGGAGAGACAGGAGGAAATCAGAGGGGAGCAGAGGCGGAAATGCAAAAGCAATAAGTGGTTGGGTCCATGAAGAAAGGACAGTCTACATATGCTAAGTGGATAGGAAAGGACAAGGAAGTGAAGGGCTGAAAAATTTGGCTGGATTTAGCCACAAAAAGATGAGAGCAAGTTCATTGGTTGTTTCAGTTAGAAGTCAGGTGGCAGAGGGTTGAGAAACAAATGGGAGGTGCCCACGTAGCGGCAGTAAGTAAACTAATACACAAACAAAAACAAAAAAATATGATTTTCTAGAGCTTTGGTTGTGACAGAAGGAAAAAAGGTGGAGAGGGTGTGGTGTGGAACCAAGGAGCTTTTTTTCTTGCTTTTTCCCTGTAAGATAGGGACGTTTGAGCAAGTTTTTAGTGTTAGGGAAAAAGTCACTAGACAGGGAGAGTCTACAATCAAGAAGAAGGAGTGAGGGTTCCTAGTTGTTCAGACGCTGCATGAGAGGAATAGTCTCAAGAAGGACATTTTCTTTCTCTAGATGGGAAAAGAGGAAACTCCTTCAAGGCTCCTGCCACCTGACCCTGCCAGGCCCAGGACATTGACCGTCCTTACCAATTAAGGACCTATCTTGTTGGTCATTTTAAGGATGTTGGCTTTCATTCTGAGTGAGACAGGAGATTGCTGGAAGGGTCTGAGTAGAGAAGTGATGTAGTTTTTTTTATGTTTTATAAAGATCATTCAGGCTGCTCTCTTGAGGATAGATAGTGGGATACAGGGGTTGGGAACAAGTGTGTGGAAGCTGGGAGCCCTGTTGGGGGGCTGTGGCAATAATCTAGGTGATGGGTAATTCCGATCGGGAGAGTTGCTTTAGGGACAATCATGAGCAGTGGCTAGACTCTGAAATATCTTGAAGGGTGAGCTGGGAGTTTTTACTAACAGATTATAGGGAACATTCCAGAATTTTTGTTTTGAATATATTCATAAAATCTCTTATCTATTCCCTGTGGAAAAGAACCTGGTTTTAGTTTTCTTCGCATGTTTCATAATTCCAAATACAATTTTGGGAGAGTTTCAAGCTTTTGGGAAAATCTGTTTAAATTTAATTGAAAGGTTTGCAGCCCTCTAAACATATGCCCCGTGGATGATTAAAGTAGCAAATTTTTAAAGTACATCTTCTCCCTAAACCTCAACACTAAATCTCCCAAAGTAGCATCTACTTTCTGGCAGCAAATGGGATCCATGGTGTGGCTCACAGAATAGGTAAGGCTTGCTTGGGAGTCCGGGTGGAGGAGAGAGAGGAGTGGAGTTTGCTCAAGGGGGCACCCTATCGGAAACCATATTGGGGTAGTTGAGAGGTGTCTGGCAAGGTAGGGATGAGAACCTGAAAAGCAAGAAGGGAAACTTGCGTTGCAATTTTTTCCCTAACAACTTCAGTGTTCTGATAATGTGTATTCTGACAATGTACATGCCTCCTCTGGATATGTGCAGACAACAGGGACTTCATTGGATCTTTTTTTTTTCTTCTTTGTTTGATTTGAGGTCTCACCCTGTTGCCCAAACTGGAACAGAGTAACATGATCATGGTTCACTGTAGTCTTGACCTCCTGGGCTCAGGTGATCCTTCTACCTCAGCCTCCAGAGTAGCTGGGACAACAGGTTCATGCCACCAAACCTGGCTAGTTCTTTTATTTTTTTGTAGAGATGAGGTTTTCCTATGTTGCTTAGGCTGGTCTCAAACTCCTGAGCTCAAGCAATCCTCTTACCTCAGCGTCCCAAAATGCTGGGATTATAGGCGTGAGCCACCATGCCTGGCCACTGGATCTGAAGTTCTTGAATTACAAGTCAAAGGAAGAAGACATTTGGAAATGTGCTCTAGTTTTTTCTTCTCTTAAACAAAATGTAACATCTATTTTTTCCCCCATGATTATAGAACTAATGTGCTAGTCCCCTGTGTGTTTGCTCTCAGCCCCATGCCCACCCTTCCCTTAGACTGTTCTATGTTATAGGTGGCTTCCTCTGCATACTGCATTTCCCAGCTCTCTTGCCAACTGGTTCAGGCTCAGTCCGTGTGAAGCACTGAAGGGGGTTGATTGGAGGGTGTGAAGTACAGTACTGAAAAACCAGGACACTTCCTCCCCTCTCTCTTTGCTTTAAGTGATGTTCCAGAAGTAGCCATATCTACTCTGCTAGGAGCCACAGAGTCCGGTGAGTGGCTCTGGCTACTGGCTCTGTGAATATCACCTCTTCTCATCTTTCCCACAGTTTCTGGTACTAACTTCTTGAAGCTACTGATTGCTGGACTGCCTCACTGTTCTCTGATACCTCCTAACGGCTTTGTGGCTTGTTTCCCATACTTAATTTCTAATACTGAACTATGTCCTATTTTCTTAGTTGGAGCTTGACTAAGACATGTAATTTAGTGTTGCAATCTGGTAGAAGGAGAATTTTGTAGAACATTCAGAGAAGAATATAAAGTCACCACTAATCCCACCATCCAAAGGTAACTGTGGCTCATGTTTTCATCTATATCGTGCCAATTTATTTTTGTATGCATAGATACATTTTTTTCTTTCACAACTTTGGAGACATACGATACTCTTTGCTTTGTAATATTTTCTTTTTTCCAATCTGATGTAGTGAAAATATTTTCTAAATCATTCCGTATTCTTGTATAACATAATTTTTTAAAAAATGGCTGTTTGTGTGATTTCAAATGGATGCACTAGAATTTACTTAACCAGTCTACCACTGTTGGTTGTTTAGATTATTTCCAATATCTTGCTATTATAAAAATATTATATGCAATTTTGAGGAGTATATCTCTGATTATTTCCTTAGAATAGATTCAAAATGTAGTTTCTACAAGAGGAGGGGTATTGTTTGGTCTGTTCATGGATGGATTCTCAGTGCCTACACCAGTACCTTCTGGTTAGCGTGCGTTCTTGTTGAAAGTGGAAAGGATATGGCTGTAGTAAGAGATATGTACGATCTAGAGCCCTCATACATGTTGACCTGCCTCCCTGTTGAGGCCCAGGGCCGATTCATCACATAGAAAGCAGTCGGCTCAGAACTGGCTGGCTGCCTGATGAATTGTACAGAATGGAGCCTCCAGGCTACCACAGCTGCTGGGATTCATTCAGCTGGTGGAATTTGCCTTGTTGCAACTGAGAGCTAGCTGGAATGAGAGTGAAGGTCGGGGCTGTGTGGATTCCTATGAAGTCCACTCCTGCTTCCCCAGGATATCTGCTGGCTGCTTTCCTGAGCCTGTTGTGGTTACTGTGCCAAGTTCAGGCCCTAGTCCAGCTCTAGGGGGGGAGGGGTTCTTCTGGTTCCAGATCTTCCTGATGGGCTTTTCAACTCTGAACCCTTGAAATGTGAGATTTTCCTAATTTGGACTTTTAACTAAACTCCCTTAAATATACTATTTTGAGAGTTAAACTGGGTCTCAAAGAAAGACTTGACCACCAAGTAGATAGTAAGAAAATTCTGTCCTTTATGGTAAAGAAAGTTAATTTTTACTAAGTTACCAACTCATGAGTTTTTTTTTATTTTTTATTTTGATGAGATATCTACAGGGCCAAGAACCTTAGATCTCAGCACTTACCTTTGATTTGCCTAAGACCAAATAAATGACCCTGTGTTCCAAGTTAAATGACAACAACATGCCAATAAAATAGAAAGCATGAAGACATAGTGGAATGTGGATGACAAGTAGATTTTATGCTGGAAATTAACCTAGAGCATGAAGATATATCTGTACATCTTCTGTCCTGAATCCCTGGGTCACTGTCAACGAGTTCTAAACGATTTAAAGTATTAATTAAATTCAATATTTATTTATTTATTTATTTATTTTGAGTTGGAGTCTCACTCTGTCGCCCAGACTGGAGTGCAGTGGCCGCTCCTGGCCACTGCAGCCTCGACCTGCTGTGCTCCGGCGATCCTTCCACCTCAGCCTTCCAAGTAGCTGGAACTACAGGCGCGCGCTACCACCGGCTAAGTTTTTGATTTATTGTAGAGATGAGGTCTCGCCAAGTTGCCCAGGCGGGTCTCGAACCCGTGGGCTCAGGCAATCCACTCACCTCAGCCTCCCAAAGGCGAGGGATTACAGGCTGAGCCACCGAGCCCGGCAACATTTATTTATTGATCACATATTATGTGCTCCATTTCATAAGCTGCTTCTAGGTTTCACCTTAGGAAGAGGGGATAGGCCAGCCTCTGACTCAGCCTGTAATCTCAGCACTTTGGGAGGCCGAGGCGAGCGGATTGACTGAGCCCGTGTGTTTGAGATCAGCCTGGGAAACTTGGTGAGACCTCATCTCTACAATTAATAAAAACTAGTTGGGCATGGTAGCGTGTGCCTGTAGTTCCGGCCACTTGGAAGGCTGAGGTGGAAAGATTGTGGGAGCCCAGTAGGTCGATGCTGGGGTGGCCATGAATGTGCCATTGCACTCCAGCCTGGTCGTCGAAGTGAGACTCCAACTCAAAAAAAATAAAATAAAATAAAAGAAGAGGGGATAGAGGTACAAATTCACATCTCAGTAAACGCTAAAGAGCTTGGTTAGGAACCCAGGGTTGGGTTGCCTGGGTTCTAATCCTGGCTTCACCATTATGCACTCTGCCATCTTGGGGAAGTTGTCAGTTTTCCCTTGGCCTTAATTTCCTATAAAAAGATGGAGTAGACCAGGCTGGGTAACTTGACCAGACCTCAATTCTACAATAAATCAAAAAATTAGCTGGGTATGGTAGCGTGCACTTGTAGTTCCGGCTACTTGAAAGGCTGAGGCAGGAGGATCGCCTGAGCCCAGCAGGTCTATGCTGGGGTGGCCGGGAGCGTGTCACTGTGCCCAGCCTGGGCAACAGAGTGAGACTCCAACTCAAAAAAAAAGATGGATTATTCACAGTAATGGAAGGATTAAATGAGTTAATATACATAATGTATCTGGAACACTGTCTGGGACATGGGACATTCACTTTGTTGCTCCATAGCTACTCTTTGATGCCAAGTCCTCCTCTCAAGTGGGAGGGAGAGTGACTGGGGCATTGTGACCCAGCCTGTTTCTGGAGTGTGTCCCCAGGATCTGGTAGGCACTTTCTTTATAGCTTCCAGCTCTTTGTGGCTTTCTAACCTTGCATTTGGAATACATGACCTTTGGTCAATCCCCAGTCTGTCCCTCAGCTAGGGGTTAATGCAGCACTAGGCTGTTGCTGTTAGAGACAGAGAATTGTAAGAAATGCTCTTCTCCTGACATGTGCAGCTGTGAGCATCTAACATGCCTGATCCAGGAAGAGATGCCTTAGTGAAGGACGCTGGCATGAGTATGGGGTTCTTTAAAGTCAGTGAAAAGGGGTCTAGACCCTGAGAATGACCCTTAGCAGCTAGGCAGCCTGCCAGAATGAGGACTATGTATTCTAGAAAACCCAGTCTTTCGCTCACATTCAGGAATCTTTGGACATCACACCTTGAGAGATGGGCATTTAGCCTCTGCTCTAACATTTAACCCATTTGTTCACTCAGTCCCTCACTGGTCTATGCCAGTCACGGGGACTTCTCTAGTTTGTCTTATCAGACAGCACAGTAAATGCATCCAAACAACTTCCAGAAAGTAGTTCTTATTCTGGTCTTGCAAAAAAAAAAAAGAAAAAGGAGTCAAATCTCAGTTTTGCATATTGCATAGCTTGTATATCTTCCAGAATATTTTCCATTCTCATTTGTTCCCAGTTCCATCCAACCTATATGGTATGATTTCCACACTCTCTGACACACTGATTGCTTTGCTTGGGAAGAATCCAGTCTGGAAATCTTAAAATGCAGTACAAAGATTTAAAATATGAATTGTACTCAATATTCCACATGTAGAGTAAGAGTCTCCTTGATGTTTACAATGGTTTTAGCTATTTTTTTTAATTAAAAAAATTTTTTTTGAGTTGGAGTCTCACTCTGTCGCTCGGGCTGGAGTGTCATGGCACACTCACGGCCATCCCAGCATTGACCTGCTGGGCTCCAGCAATCCTTCCTCCTCAGCCTTCCAAATAGCCAGAACTACAGGTGCGCGCTACCACGCCCGGCTAATTTTTGATTTATTGTAGAGACGAAGTTTCGCCAAGTTGCCCGAGCTGGTCTTGAACCCACAGGGCAATCCACTCGCCTTTGCCTCCCAAAGTGCTGGGATTATAGACTGAGCCAACGAACCCAGACATTTAAAAAATTTTTAATTTTAAAGATGTGGGGTACAATTCAGGGTTAAGTATACAAATGTTTATTTTGCAGGTACTCTTGCTGATGAGGTGTGCACCCTCGTTCCCCAGCAGATTCTTACTGTGCTAATCCTGCTCCCCCTCACACACCCCCACTGGCAGTTTCCCCCTACTGCCAAACCTTTTCTTTTAGTATTACTATAATTGATCAAGGCCTGCTTATGAGTGAGAACATGTGATACTCAGTTTTTTGTTTCTGTGACAGATCACTCAATATTATAGACTACTAAGTTCACCCAAGTTGCTGTGAAGTTCATAATTTTGTCCTTTTTTATGACTGTGTAATATTCCATCATGTAAATGTACCACGTATTTCTAAAATCTAGTCCTCTTTTGATGGGCAGCATGGTTGGTTCCATGTTTTTGCTATTGTGAACAGTGCTGCAATCAACATATGTGTGCAGGTATCTTTTTCATAGAGTGATTTGAATTCCTCCGGGTATATTCCCAGTAGGGGGATTGCAGGATCATATGAAAGGTCGATGTTTAGATCTTTTAGGAATCGCCAAACTGTTTTCCACAGAGGCTATATTAGTTTACATTCCCATCAACAGTGTAGAAGTGTTCCCTTTCCCTCACATCCTCTCTAGCATCTGAAACGCGCAATTATTCACCTGATTTTCCTCCTCATGAATGTTATGTAATTGGCTTTGTAAACCTGTATGCAACTATTTAGTTCACTTCAGCTCACCTATCCTCTGCTGTGATTTTGAATTTGCCAGTTGGAGGCATTTGTGGACATCTCTTATTTTGATAAGCATGAGACTGAATAAGAAAAGGCAAGGGCAACATACCCTAGCACCCTACTACAAATTGTACTAGTCAACACTCTTTGGCTTTGGATGCAACCAACTGATTCTTCCTATGAGTCAGAGTTCAGAGTTACTACTCAAATGTCTTAGTCAGTTTGGGTGCCATAACAGAATACCATGGGCGAATTGTGATTTAAACAACAGAAATTTATTTTTCACCATTCTTGAGGCTGGATGGTCTGAGATCCAGACATTGGCAGGTCTAATATCTGGGAAGGTCCTCTTTCTGACTTGTAGATGGCCATCTTCTTATTGTATTCTCACATGGGAAAGGGCAGAGAGAGGAGTTGCTCTGGTATCTCTTTGTATACGAGCACTGATCCCATCGCAAGGGCTCCACCCTCATGACCTACTTCCCATCTCCAAATGCCATCACATTGAGGATTTAGGCTTCAACAAGTGAATTTTTTGGGACATGAACATTCAGCCCATAGCATTAAGTTTGAAGCTGTTCACTTATTAGCAGGGTGACCTTGGGAAAGTTGTGTAATCTCTCTGAACCTCCCTATCATCATCTGTAAAGTGGAGAAATATCTACCTAAGAGAATTGAATTGAGGGCTAAGATAAATTATGTAAAAAGCTTATCGCAGTGGCAAACAGTAAGCATTTAATAAATGTCTGTTGTTTAATTTGTTATTTCATTTCTCCAACTTGTCCTCTTGATGTCACAAAGGTTGATCTGCAATTTCATTATCATAGTTTCAATATTTTCCTATCTTTGGTCTTTTAAAACTTTCCTTGTTTTTGAAGTCTTCTCAGGATTACTTGGCAATGATCTTGGAGGGAGCCTAGAGACTTGTTTAAAGTAGCAACTGAGAGCAATTATGACTTCCTGTAGAGCACCAGATTTGCCTAGTGACATATACAAATAATATCATTAAATTTGGTGCTGGGGAGAGGGATTCCACAGAGCTGAGAATCAAACCTGGAAGTCAGACAATAGTTTTTTCTTTTTAAATTAAGTATGTGGTATTCAGAAATGAGGATAATACAGGATATTTTTTCTTAGATTTGATTATAGAACATTCAGCATGGAACAGGTGTTGCTGAGGCGGCAGATGGTTTCCCTCACTTTGGACATGTTCATCCAATAGTATCATGATGATTAAAGTGGTTCTGGGGTCAGACCACCTTGGCTCTACCATTTACCAGCTTGGGTAAAGTCACAGCTGAAACCTTGGGCTTAGTCTCAGTTTTTGCTCATCGCTTAAATGGGTATCAAGATTTTAAGGCAGTTTGACGATTATGGGAGAAAGTGCTTCTGAGATGCTTATGATCATTCCTCATCCATAGTAAAAACTCAAAAATGGAGACCATGATTTCAATTATGCTATGAGAAAATTTCACAAAGGAACTTCCCACAAAACGCCACTGAAAATTATTAGAATTGCTGTCTTTTTCAGAGCAGGCAGAATATGTGAACACTTATTTTTTTCACTCAAGGATTTGACACTGTGACTGAGTGACAGAAAGCGAGTCATTCTTTTCAGAGAGAGTGCGTTCTATCGGGGATCGCAGACCTCCCTTGGACTGGGTGGTATTTGGCTTATTAGCTGCATGGCTAACTCTTGGAGCCAGGAAAACAGGTCCTGCATGTGACACCGCCATCAAGCAGAGCAGACAGATGTTTCTCAGCTTTCTCTCTCTGGGACTTAATCGCTCCTGAAGGTTAGCCCTTATTGATTCATTAAGCCATGTCTGTCTGGGGTCAGTGGTGGAGACGTTGTATTAACCCCAGCAAGTGAGCTGTCACCAGAGCTTTGCAAAGGGAGATACCACATTTGAGAGAAAGACAGGTGAAGTGACACATGCCATGCTCAGAAGGCCATGAGACTCCCTGGAGATGAGGAAACATACATGTTTTCTTAAAAGACTAGGGAAGAAAATCTGTTGCTTTTTTCTATGTGGCTTATTGATAAGAGATCTCAAAATTCTATCCCTTGTTCTGTCTCCTCTGCCTCTCTCTTTGCTACAGAGCAGTCCTTAAGTCCAGTATCTAGGATGGTGAGCATTCTGGATGTGACCATGGCTGGGACAGAAATAAACCCCCCTAGGGAAGGCGAAAAAAATGATGTTTTTGTCTCTTTCAATGAAGCATTTGAAATAACTAGCTTTATTTGCTCTTTTCTCTCTCTGGTGTCCCATGAATGCAGTGAGGGGAATAGAAGTTATTCCATCTGGTATTTGGGACTGAATTATTCTAATCTATTTCTATGTGCATCAGTTCTTGGCTTGCTGGGTCAGGGGGTCCCTAATGTCTATGTTGCTCTGGTGGTAGTTGTGCCCCAGGTGCAGGTCACCCTTCCTCTCTTGTGACTCCCTGGACTCTGGGTTATATCTGGGATAGGTTGGGGAGAAAGTGTACTCTCAACATTAGCAGAGGACATTTACTAAGTGATTGTAAAATGGTCCCTAGAGAGGACCATAACATTTTCCTAGTGAGCCAATGCTGGCTTCTGGAGAGCATTCTTTACTAGGTGTCAGAATCTGCTCTGTAATAATCTGTTCTAAAACTTTGTTAAGCTTTATGAGAATGTGTGCCCATTTGTAATGATCATCTCTAATAGTTTTCTGGAACTGTAAACTTTCAATTTATTCAAAAGGAATAGATTTTTGAAATCATATTTCACTGCAGCCTGGAAATCCTGGGTTCAGGGTGATCCTCCTGCCTCAGCCTCCCCAGTAGCTGGGACTACAGACATGGGCCACTGCACCTGGCTGATTTTTAAAAAATTTTTGGAGAGAATTAAAAAAGTTTTTGGGCTTGCTATGTTGCCTAGGTTTGTCTTGAACTCCTGGGCTCAACTGATCCTCCCACCTTGGCATCCCAAAATGCTGGGATCATAAGCATGAGCCACTACTCCCGGCTGTTAGTCTGTTTTATGGGATTCATTCTGTGCTTTCTAATTTGAAGAACATTCTTTTTGGTGGACAAATAAAGAGCAGGTCTTCTGTTAATAATGAAAAGAGTGATTAAAAAGACTGGGGATATGGCTGTGGTTAGGTTTGTCCTGTCCACAGATGGCTAATGACCACCATATTGGATAGTGTAGACATAGAACATTTCCATTTCCATCATGACAGAGAGCCCTATTGGACTTGTTAGATCCGTAATGGATGATTAAGAGAGTAGGACCATGGGTTCGAGACCCGCCTGGGCAACTTGGCGAGACCTCATCTCTACAATAAATCAAAAACTAGCCGGGCGTGGTAGTGCATGCCTGTAGTTCCAGCTACTTGGAAGGCTGAGGTGGAAGGATCACCAGAGCCCAGCAGGTCGAGGCTGTGGTGGCTGGGAGCGGCCACTGCACTCCGGCCTGGGTGACAGAGTGAGACTCCAACTCAAAAAAAAAAAAAAAGAGAGAAAGAGAGAGTAGTACCATCCTCTGCTGGTCTGGAGGTCTCCATCGGTAGAAGGCAAGAGGATGCTATAGAATTCTTCAAGCTTCTATAAAGACCACCCTCATCCTGATACTAGTGTCTCTTCTACCTCACTACTGCTTGGGGCCACAGGATGCTCTCATCATGTCATCACGTGAAGCCCAGCACTGCCTGGCCATCTTCATGCCCAGACTCTAATTCTGCCATGGCTCTGTTTTTCTATTTTCTTTCATAGGAAAACTTCTCCAGTGTGTTGTCTGTACTTACGGTCTCCATGACTGTGGTCAGTGTGTCATTTCTCAACTCCATTGCTCTTGCCAAGGTCACCAGTGATAACCACATTTTTAAATACAGTGATTGGATTACCAGTCTTCCTCTCCTAGGCCTATTAGTGGCATTTAACATAATAGGTTGGTCGTTCTTCCTTGAAACATTTATTCATCATACTCTTCTGGTTTCTAACCTTTTTGCACAGTGATTTCTCCTTTTCTTTTTATAATGGGGAGAAAAGTGAGTTTATTTCTGCAACCAGGTTACAAGGAAATGGGCAGCATTATTACCAAAATCCTGCTCCAATTTCTCCTCTACTGGTTCTTCCTCATCTCTAACTTCTAAATATTGGAATGTCCTGGCATCAGTCCTTAGTGCTCTTCTCTTTCTGTCTTTCCTTACATGATCTTATCCAGACTCCTGGCTTCAAGTAACATTTTCCTGTTGATGATTCCCAAATTCATATCTTTAGCCAAGGCACTCCCTAGACTTGTACTTTATACTTTCTTGGCCTCTTCAGCATCTATACTTGGGTATCAAATAGGCAGCACAAATTGAACAAGATCAAACTGAGCACCTGATACGTACTTCTCCCCACAAAACCCCTGGTACCCCCCATGACTCCCTATCTCTATAATGACAATTTTAATCTTTAAGTTGATTAGCTTCCAAACCTTGGAGTTACTGATTTACCTTTTATCTCCCACCGTCAATGAATTCTACTGACTGTGTCTTTAAATTATATCCAGCATCTGGTCACTCCTCACCTCCTCCATGTCTACAGCTGTAGATGAACCACCATCATCTCTCATTGGATATTTGCAATAGCTCCTTTTGGCCTGCCTGCTTTCATTCTTGCTCTGTTTTAGTCTGCTTTCCACCCAGCAGCCAGAGCAACCACCCTGAAACATAAATCTTATCATGTCACTCCCCGACTTATAACCCTGCCATGGTTTCCTACATCACTAAGATAAAAGCCATTGTCCTATCCATTACCTACAAAGCCTTGTGTGATCTGGCTCCTGGTTACTTCTAACCCAAGTTACTTTCTGGCTTCCTCTTCTACCACTTTTCCTCTTTACTCTGTTTCAGTCACATTGCTTTCTTGGATGCACCAAGCAGTCACACTGCTTTCTTGGATGCTACGGCATCAGGACTTTTGCACTTGCTGATCCCATGTCTGAAATGTTTGTTGTCCAGCTATCCACATGGCTCATGCCCTCACTCCCTTCAAGTCATCATTCTAAAGTCTTGGTGAAGACTTTTGTGCTCTGTCTAAAATTTCATTCTCCTAGACACACTGTTTCCTTTTCTACTTTATTTTTCTCCATAGTACTACTTATAACTATCCAACATACCATACATTTTATGCATAGCCTGGAAAACAGTGGCACGATTATGGCTTACTGTAATGTCAAACGCCTGGGCTTGAGTGATCCTCCCATCTCAGCCTCCTGATTATCTAGGACTACAAGCATGCATCACCATGCCTAGTTAATTTTAAAAATTTTGGTAGAGACAGGTTCTCCCTATGTTGACCAGCCTGGTCTCAAAACCCTGGTATCCAGTGATCCTCTTGCCTCAGTCTCATGAAGTGCTGAGATTACAAGCATGAGCCACCATGCCCAACCCTTATATTCTCTCTCTTTTTAAAAAAAATCTGACTTGAGAATTGAAGTTCCATTAGAGCAAGACTTTTTATTTGTCTGTGTTGTCTTGTTCACTGCTGTATCTGCTGTGCTTAGAAAAGTGCCAGATTCCCAGCAGATGGTTAGCAAATCTTTGTCAAATGACAAATTAAAGGTAAAGAGGAATTGTTCAGTACTGCCTCTTCCTACAAGGCATCATAACCTACTGCTTAAGAGCATGGGCTGGAAATCCTGCCTGTATAGCTTTAGTAGGTTACTGAATCTGTTTCCTCCTTTGTAAAATAGGGTAGTAAGAGTTCCTACTGCATGGGGTTGTTGGAAGGATTAGGCCAAGTGAGATAACATATATAGAGGAATATATTTAGACTAGATATGCAGAGATGAAATATGTAGACAAGTGCATGATGTGTCTTAATTCTCACCATTATTGCTGTTCTCTGCTAGCATGATGTCATCTTTCTATCTTTCATTATAGCTTCCCTACAGGTTGTTTAAAGTACAACATAGATCCATTTATGGGAATTCGAGCTCTGCTACTCATTAGCTATGTGATTTAAGCCAAGGCACTTCATCTTTCTGAACCTCAGTTGTCTTGCCTTTAGACTTGAGATTGTGATACTTTGCATAGTCATGGTAAGGATTAAATAATGTGTAAAAGTGGTTAGCATCTTTCTCTGACACGTAGTAAACACTAAGTAGAAGCTCTTAACTGCATGTGAGGGTGCAGGATATGGAGGAAGCATTCTGGTAGGGTGAGTGTGAGCCAGGCTGTGGAGTCAGCTGGACTGTTCACATCCAAGTTCTTCTAATATTGGAACTCAGCAGAAAGCATCCTGCACAATCACAGTCTTTAATTCAGTTCTTTCCTTCACAATCACTCAGTTGTTTTTTTTAAAGCAGAGACTGTAATTTTTAGAATTTCTTGAGATGTGTTTCTTTTTATGGTTTTGTCCTCCATAGGCTCTTCTTTCTGATTTTTAAACATTCTATCTAGAATCTAAGAAAACATTCATGTATATATTCTTCCTTTCTTTGTTTTTGTTCAGCTCAAAGATAACACTGTCTCTTCCAAGGTTTCAGTGACTTCAGTATCACTAAGCAGTTCTTCCTTGTTGATTGGAATCACATACAGAACAGCAAATCCATTTGTTTTTCCTTCTCTCCATTAAGCATCCAGCAGGGAGACTGACATTATTTTTAAATTACAGGGAAACTACGTGAAGTAGTCTAAACTGACCTGTTTTAACCTAATGTTCCCTCAAGCCAGACTTACCCAGCTTTCGTACACTCCTGAGAATACCTAACAAGCTGATTATTCAATACCACCCACTTTCACCCGCATACATTCTTAGGTATTGTTGCCCAAACTCATCTGCTGTCCTGATTTCAGAAGGAACTCCATGAATGGAAGAATCCCTTAGGGGACAGAAGTGAAGGTTAAATCCTACACTAAACACATGAGCTCATCTTTTTAGAATCCTGCAGAGCTGAGGGTGGAATTTTGCCAACATTTCACATTGACCAGGCAAACTTTCAACATTGTCTATTTCCTTTCTTTTACATGGATTAAATATCTTGAAAATAACCTACTGGAAAATTACAGATGAGAAAGACCACCCTCATCCTAATCATCGTTCAAATTTTAAGTTTGAGTACAAAATAAAGTAAAATGACTAGACACAGAAACATTTTTGAGTATGACTTTAAAATGGCTTTTTCTATAAGTAAACGTGTTGAGATTGGGTGGCAACATAATTCTTGGAACTAAGGGACTTTCCAGTTATGGAATATGACATATTTTGTTATATATTATGTGCTATAGTATGGTACAGTTTTGGAAGGAAGTGAACACGATGGCTAATTAGTTTGAATTTATTTAACATATGAAATAAAAACCTTTTTTTCAGTATTTTTATTGCATATAGCAATGTCCCACCTCCTGTGGAAATGAAATAAATACTAATTGAACTGACAGTTTTTCTTCTAATGAAGTAAGAACTTCTTAACTTCTCCCCCTCAAATCTGTCATCTTCTCTTTATGTAATTTTTAAGTATCCATCCTGATTCCTCGTCTCCCACATTTATCCAGCTCTTGAAAGCAAGCTTAAAAAAAAAGAAATGAGATTTTGAAGTTGTTTTGCATTATCACTTATGTTTTTAAATAATTCTGATTCTAAATTCTCTAGAAGCTGCTTTATTTGTGCCCCTGTTGGGTGGATCATGCCATGGGAAGAACTCAGACTTCTGAAATCAAGATACATTTTTTTCTTTTCCTTTTTCCTCAAGTGGCATTTCTCTTTTTATTGAACTTATTTCTTACATACAGAACATGCTTACCATAGTTGCACATTCAATGCATAATCATAAAAATCATGTACATTAGGGACTTGCCCAAGGTCACAAAACTTGCTGTGACAAACGAGGACTCCAATCTCCTTATTCTTCATCTAGTACTTTTTCATGCCCTATTCGCCTCCCAAATCCTCCAAACTCATCTATAATGTTAGACTTCAGAACTGAACACAATTGTCTAGCAAAGAAAATGGTACCGGGCAAAAGCTGGGCTCACCAGGACCTTAGTGGCACCTAATAAGCTTCGCCTCAACTCAAGATTTACAGAATACTTACCCTGTGCTGTCTTACAAAATTCACTTAAGGATGCATTTTTTTTTTTTTTGAGATGTGGGGGTACAATTCAGGGTTAGGTATACAAACGTTGATTTTGCAGGTACCCTTGTGGATGAGGTATGCCCCTCCCTCCCCTAGCAGTTTCCCTCAACTGCCAATCCCACCCCTCTTCCCCTGGCAGTTTCCCACTACTGCCAATCCCTTTCTTACAGTATTATAATAATTGTTCAAGGTCCACTTATGAGTGAGAACATATGGTATTCTGTTCTTTGTTTCTGTAATAGATCACTGAGTATGATTGACTCTAAATCCATCCAAGTTGCTGCAAAATCCATATGTTTATCCTTTATGACTGCTTAATATTCCATTGTGTATATGTACCACATTTTTGCTAATTCAGTCCAGCCTCAGTGGGCAGCATAGTTGGTTCCATGTTTTTGCTATTGTGAATAGAGCTGCAACAAACGTTTGTGTGCAGGTTTCTTTTTTGTAGAATGATTTGAGTTCTTCTGGGGTATATTCCCAATAGGGGAATTGCTGGGTCATATGGAAGGTCAATTTCTAGTTCTTTCAGAAATCATCACAGTCTTCCAAAGAGGTTGCACTAGTCTGCACTCCCACCAGCAATGTAGAAGCATTTCTTTTTCTCCACGTCCTAGCCAGCATCTGTTGTTGTTTGTTTTATTAAAGATGGTCATTCTTACTGGGGTTGAGGATATATCAACAGTACTGGTAACTCACTGCTGTCAAGTGGCTTGACATAGAGGGGAAATTTTTTAGTTCTAGTTTTGTGGCCCAATAGAAGAAAGATCTTTTCCTTTCTTCTCAAGTTCAAGAGTGAACAACTTCTCTGTTCTATATACTCCTAAAGCACTTACTTATTTCTGTGCTCATTTTAACCTTTAAATATACCTTGCATGGCTCTCTAAGGGTTTACTGTCTTATCTCTCCAACTAGATTTTCTCATCTCCCCTTGAGAGAAGAGACTGTCTAAAATGCCGTCTCTGGCGTTGGATACTTCAAAGAGGATTTCTCACAATCTGCTCTTCAACATCCTACACCAAAAACACCTGGACAGCTTGCTAGAAAAGCAGATTCTTATACCTCACCATTTTACTAATCCAAGATTGGCTGTGATGAGAACCAAGAATGCAGAGTTACTAGTTAATTCCTATCCACACTAAATTTCAACATCCACAGTCTTACAAGCATGAGGCAGATACTGACGACTGGCCTAGGTGACCTTCCTCTGGAACCCCAGATATACCTTTCTTGAGGGCCACAGGGGTCAGCAAGACTGAGTCTAAGAATCTAATTTGTAAATGCATTCACTCATATTTTAGTTATGAGTGTGCCCAGCTGGGTATAGGTGTATGACAGGGAGGTGGATAAACAGACACGATTCTTGCCCCTGTGGATCCTAGTCTCATATAATTTAAGGAACCTGGAAATAGTTTCTTCTTTGTTCAGCATCTTCCTTTATTTTTCCTTTTTGTTCCTCAGATATTTTATTCATGTCTTCTGTTATCCAGACTCTGTTCTATGATTAACAACAGAGAAGGATCCCTCTCCTCTCATAGAGTTTACATTTCAGCAAGGAGAAAAATAAGTAAACAAGAAAACCCAACACCCCAAGTTAATTACAGATTGTGACAATTGCATTGAAGTAAATAAACAAGGTAATGTGTGGAAAGACTGACTTCAAAGAGTGAGGGCTGGGCAAAGCCACTTCGTGAGGTGGCTATTGAGTTGAGGATTGATGGATGAAGGTCTTTGGGTCGTCATGACTGGAACTGGGGCAGATTAGTGAGTCATTTGTGCCACACATGCCTATAAGGAAATACTACTACTACTAGCTATTGTTTATTGAACATTTCCTGTGTATCATACTGTGCGTTAAACATTTTGTAAGCTCTATTGTAACCAGTCTTTGCAAGAAACCTAGGTGGTAGATGTTATTACTTCTACTTTCAGATGAGGAAATCGTGGAAGCTCAGAGAGGTTAAGTGACTTACTCAGGGACACATAGTCAGTAAATGGCAGAGTGGACAATTATACTCAGTTCTGTGTGATGGCAAAGCCCTGTACTTTTTGGCACAAAAAGGATTTCTGTCTGTGTTGGTACACGGCTGCTGCTGTTTGCAGGAGAAGCATGACAAAATAGAAAGTACCCAGTCTTGTTATGATAATGAGGATGGTTAATATTAAAAAAGTATGATAACTATTGAGCACCTAGTGTTTGTAAGGCACTGTGCAGAGCATCCTATATGCATTAGCTCATATGATCCTTAAAATAATTCAAAGAAATACAGATGAGGAAATTGGGGTTTAGAGAAGTTAAGCAGCTTGGCCAAAGTCACTCAATAGGTAAATGGTAGAACCAGATTCACACACTTCTGAAGCCTGATGGGGGATCTTTGACTCCTTGTCCTTCTGCTTAATGGCCTTAAACACAATTAGATACAGGAAAACTCAAAATAATCCACCTCCCCCATATCCCTGCCATAGCTCCCTTTTTTTTTTTCTTTCTTTCTTTTCCCGGCTTTGTTCCTGATTTGCATGTCCTTCTTTTCTTGACTTTTGGGACACTTGCTACAGAATTGCGGTGCCTTTCCTCCCCCCTCCTGATTTATGAGAGTTGACAGTTATTGGCAAGTATCTGGGCATGTCATGGGAGAATTTGCCACTTTTTCTATCTTTAGACTACTGTCAACCCAGCATTAAATCACTTTCAATTATTAATAAGCTAGAGTGGGTTATCTGTCATCATCTTTTCATAGGTGAGGGATTGCAGCAAGCAGGACACAGAGAGCTAAGTTGTGACGCTGACGAGGCTGCCAGGCCTGGTTCAGGGACTGCCAGGTGTCAGAGCGAAACCTTCACAAGGACTCTGAAAATGAAGATGGACGCTCCCCGGGAAGGAGAGCGTCCTCTTGAAATGGAAGTTGGGTGGAGAACCAAAGCAAATGTCATAGCTTTGCCCAGTGCCACTTTCTCATGTTTATGTTCAATCTGAATACCATGATGGCATCATAGCAATTGCATCAACTTTTATTGTATTTCTCTGTGGCACAGCAATGATGGCATCAGATTGCAGTGAATACCAGCTTTATAACTCCATGTTGTGGATTTGCTTTTCAATTTTGGTTAAAATCTGAGCCTCGCCTCCATTTCGGGCAGATCTACCACTTTTAGAGTTTTTGACCTGTTCTGCTTGGGCTATTCTGTGGCTTGGATTGGGTTACTTGTGTTGGGGTGGGGAGCAGGGGGGCATGACCTGGCACCATTTCTTCCACCCTCTGGGTTAATTTGGGGTTGGGATTAGTGGGATTTGGCCTTGTTCCCTGTGATTTGGGGTTAAGCTGCATTGGATCTTGGAGAAAAACTAGGCCTCATCCCCTCTCCCTCAACCGTCAATTTCCAGGTCTTTACTAACTACCGTGATTTCAACACCTGCCACGTGGCCACACTTTACAAATTTCCTATTACCTTTACAAATTTAAATCTGGAAAAAACAGAGGGATCTTGTATATTCAAAGAACGAATCTTAGCTTCTCCTTCATCTTGAATGTTTGTGTGAAAATGTATTTTGGCATCAGTATTCCGTGTTCTTTTCTATTCAGACTAACTGGATAGACTAACTAGTTATCTATATTATCCACATTCAAACTGTTAATGGGTTCATTGTTGAGAAAGAATTTAAACTGGGTTTGTGTAATATTTTACAGAATAATTTTATTTGTCAGTAAAAGCTAGAACAATACTGGAACTATTTCTAATGTTTGGAGGTTGATCAGAGCAGCAAACCAGGAGTCAGCAGACATGGGTTCTGGTTCTTGCTTTGGCCCCAACTCGTTGTGTGACAGTGCTAAATTCCCTGGTTCTTCGTGCCTCAGTTTCCCCAAAGTATGGTTTGGGGTGATGGGTAAAAGACAGGAGGCTGCACTAGGTGACTCCTATGAACTTTTCTCATCATGATTATTTTTTCATAAATGTGAACCTTGACTTCCTCCCTTTGAGTCAGTGTCAGAGGCAGTGACTTGACTTTGAATCCCCTTATGTTTTCACATTCTAACATCTAGTTTATATCCTTATTTTAAGTCATAATGCCAATATTTGTGATGAATTCAGAATTCACCATTCTGCTTCCGGCTCTGATAGTTGCTGTATGATACTTTGGTCTAAAGGTGTACACTGAGTCCTTTCAACTCTAAGGCATTGTCTCCTCTTTGGGTTTTCAAACTGCGACTTTGGACATAATCTTTTCTTATTAGCAGAGGCTTTGTTGAAGCTTTAGACATAGATATGAAAAGCTGGTCAGGTTTATGCACTGACTTTTTTTCTTTAAAATCATTTCAATGTGCTTGTACAACCATGATACATAGGGGGACTAGTTTCCCTGTTCACTGGAGAGCTAAAGACTAGGCTAACAGGTTTGCTGCTGTGCTAATATAGCATAATCTCTGATAACTATAATTAACTTGTATGCTCCTGTCATAGGTTGATTCACCAGAATGCTCACATCCTTCAGGACTGATATTCATTCCTCTTTGAGATACAAGCAGATGCTTCCAACAACTGTCTAGAGCCCTGATGCTGCAGCCTTGGTATGTATGCATTTATCCTTGGCAGGAGCACCATCTATTTTAGGAAGGTATTTTGACGCTTTACCTCTTGGCTACAGTGGCTCCAAAAATGCATTCAATGAATGGAACAGTCTCCCCACTTGCAGTCGACAGTCAGCCCCAGCATGTTCTGTGACAGAGTCAGCTGGCCCTAGACCAAAGTAGCTAATCAGTATTTGGTTTATTCTGGGTTTCAAGGAAGATTCCTTGACATTCCCTGACAGCTTTTCACTGGGCTTCCTCTGCTTGCAGGCAGTCCTAGTATGCCAAAGGGCTAGACTACTTGGGCTTGGGATTCTCAACAAGGTACTTCATTTGTTGAAGATGAGCACATTCCTGGGCTCTATGTTTGAACTCTTCTGAGGACCTTTTTAAAGGAAAATCTTTTTTCCTGGTAATTCTGTAAACTGCCTGGCCCCTCAAAGAAAGCTGTTCTTCCTCTGCCTGGCTTTAAGAGAGTCAGTAAGACGATCTGCTGCTTCCCTTTGGGGTAAAGGTGGGAATCACAGTGATGAGGCATTTAGCATTTAGGCAAATAGCAGACGCCTATTTCATGTGCAAATAAATGTGCATAGAAATGGAAATTATGGGGTGTATATGAAGCAAGGCCACAGTTTACTTTCTAGATCTGGGCAAGATAGAATTAAGTCAGAAAAAACAAATCTAATCCAATGTGAATACATCAGTGAAGTTTGAATAGGAAGTAATCATGAGGAAGTAATTCAGTGAGGTTTCTTAATGCAGTGGGCTCCACGGACAGTGTGACGATCATATTTTCTAAACTATTTTTGGTTTCCTAGAAATCCATCTTCTTCATATTCTCAAACCTTAACCCCACAGCACCTCAACCACATTAGCAAGAGAACCTGCAGATCAGTGCTAATGACATTTACCAAAATCATAAAGTGGCTTGAGAGGAAAAAGAAAAGTCTATTCTTAATGTTGCTTATAGTAAATATTTTTAAAATATTACAGAGTAGCAGCTGTCAAGTGTTCTGATGTAAAACAAAGTTTGATTTGTTTTCGGGCAACTGGGGAAAGTCTTAACTTGTTCTTTATTAGATTTTTTCCTTAATCTTTTCTTAGGCTCATGAATCCCTCCAATTGGATTCTTGTAAGCCAGTCATGAGAAGTGGTAAGAATTCATAAATTTCTCTAACATTATCATGTGGAAGGAAAAAATCTCATTACAACATGCATATTAAATAAGGTAAGCCATACAAATTGTTGAGAACAACATCCATGTGATCAATCATCTTGGCAAAAAACAAACAAACAAAAAAACCAGGAACAAATAACGATTAAATTGGGCATGTAAACTGCTGGGAGGTGGGGGGCAAATAACATCCATAAGGGTACCTGATTTCAGACCAGGTGAAGTGGGGACCAAAGGAGACCCAAATTTTACCTATACAATGATCACTTATCTACCTAATCCTGAATTGTACCCCACATCTTTAAAATACATAAATTAATAATAATAATAAAAAAACTGGGCATGTATTCTTTTAGAGTTATTACATAGAATGGTTGAGATTTGCTGTGAATCTTGGTTGGTGCCAGCAAGCCTGGAGGAGAAAACAGAGATTTTTTTCCCCCCAGATCTGGAAAATTTTGGCTACGTCTCCCAAACAGTCACATAAAGACCTCCATGTATTGACAGCTCAAAGATTCTAAGAGAGATAATCCATTCCAAGATTTAGAAAATAGTGATTGAGAATCAGGACATTTCCTGAGGATAAATGACCAGCTGGAAGGAATTAATTCACGGCATTAAGTTCAACCAAGTGCCATTAACCCACCTGCTCCCTGGAACTGCTTTAGACTGACTGTCATTTAGGCAGGACACATGTGCTGCTTTCCATCCAGGTGAACTGGAAGGAGCAAACTATTGTTTCTGGATAATATGTTCTATCATATTATTTTTGTGAGTCTTTTTAAAAGTCTCCTTTAATAGCAAGTGCCATTAGCAGGGAAGTTTAATGCTGTTACTGGCAACTGAGGTTGGCAGGGCAGATCCAGCAGGCAGCAGGGTGGGGACCTGGCATGGGGCCTCCAATCTGTTGATTGTTACAACAGTCTCCAAACTCTATGCCATGTGCCTAGGGGTGTTCAACAAACCCATACTCTTAAAAAAAAATCACAGCACTGGAACCTATCTCAAGACAACTTTTTGAAAGTCATATCCAATAAACTAGAGAGGTGGTAAAAAGGAGTGACTGAATTAAATTAGGGGAAAAGAAGTGAGAAGTTACTGCCTGGAAGTCTTCATAACATAAATGTTATTACTTTTTAGGTCTTTGCAATTATACTTCAAAGCCAGGGAGTATCTTCAAAATTTCCCTGTTTTCTTTTAATCATTAATGATATCCTCTATTTGTTATTCTTTTAAAGCACAGAATTTTTCAAAGTGAATGAATTGGAATTCTTATTAAGCAGATAAGCAGAGCAGCAATGCGACAAAGATGGTGCGGTTTCTGGATGGGGAAAATCTGTTATTACTTTGATTACAATATTTGCAGTTAAATTGTTTTGATTATTAGACCACTGCAATACACAGTACAATTTACATTTTTTTTCATTTTTAGTGCTTAAACAAAGCATATTTTAAATGATAGTAAAAATTACACTCCAACATATTTACCTTTAGAAATTCACATTTTTGTTTTCTACTGATTAAATGGGATCTCAAAAAACAGTGTATCTGAGTATAAAAAGGAATATCTGGAATGCAATTACTTAAAAATATTCCACTTTGCATTTATAATGCATTTCAGAATGTGGAGTGAATATTTTATGCAAGATCCATTTTTGACTTGAAGATATTTTATATTTAAATGTCTCTACTCAAACATGTTCTCAAAAAGAATACATTCAGCTATCTCTTGTTTTCATGTAGAAGCTGTTGTCAGAAGGCAGTATTCAGTAATATTTTAAGAGTAATTTTTCCTTTTGTAGAAAAGAAATTATTGGATTCTTTATGTTAATGTGGTAGGCTCAGCTGACCTTTGGTTCTCCACATGGCTGAGTAAACAGATGGCATAATTTTTAGGTTTTCCTATGGAAATGAAAGCACGCCACTTCTATCCAGAATCCAAAGGTGAGAGATTCAGATTGAAATACTATTTATTGAATGCCAAGTTTGTACTGTGGACTCATCTTCCATGATCTTAATTTTCATGGAAAATAGGTGAATGTGTGAGGCACTGATAAGACAGAAATGTCCTGGTAAAGTAATATTTCATGTGACATCATGTCTCCTTATGTGCCTCCTCCTGGGCTCTGCTCTTTTATCCCATCTCCTTATACTCTGCCCTGCTGGGAATCCTGCTCTCTGAGTTCTCCCTTCTCCCTTGCTCTGGTGGTGGGAAGATTTGCTATCCTCTGCTTAGGGTCATTGAGTTGAAACATATCCTCTGTTGAGCAAAAGTCTGAAAGCTCTCAAACTTTCTATGAAAAGTCATAGGAAAGCTCCTGCCAGCATCTGACTGTAGCACCCAAAAGGTATTACTGTTTAGCCATATCAAATCCTAGATCACATGAGCTGCACGTATACACAAACATACTTAGCTTATTTTTTAAAAAATTGTAATTTTTGTAGCGATGTGGGTCTCACTATGTTGCCCAGGCTCTTGAACTCCTGGACTCAAGCTCTCCTGGTCTCCCAAGTAGCTGGGATTAGAGGCGTGAGCCACTGTACTTGGCCATGTTTAGCTTGTAGATTTATAGAAGGCTAGGGCCAAAAGGAGCCTCTGATGTCATTTGGTGCAGTGGGTTTTAGAGTTTTCCCATGACATGGTATTGGGGAATGAGAGAGAAAGGATGGTTAGCCCCTCTCCTCAAGAACAGTAAGGTTTTGTGTTGTATATTGTGTTCTGAGTATGAATTCTTTAGGGAAAAAGTATTCTACCATTTTTTCCACTAACATATTTGAGAACCCCTGGTCTTGTTGTTTTACAGATGTGATTGCAGATTTGCAGAGAAATGTTGTACCTTTATTCAATGTTGCCTGCGAATATGGAGATTTTTACCTAGACTTAAATTTCTGGTGCAGACAGCATGGAATACATATATGACCCCTTTCTCAAAGCTTCTTGGCTGGAAAGACATGAACAGAACATCTCTATGGCCTTTTTCTGTGCCATGGTTTCACTTGCAAAGTGCGTCATCTCTGTGCATGTGTGAGTACGATTGTGCATACACATTCATGCTTGCTTGCATTAGGCTGTGGGAACCCAGGGATGCAACAAATATGTAGAACCTGGGGATCAAATGGGTCATCTCAGTAGCTGTGGGGACAAGGCTTGGAACACCTCCCTTAGCTTTCTATGGTATGGCAGGTGCTGCTCGCTGTGGAGAGCAGATGACAAACACAATCCTAAACCTCTTGGTTCCTATTACCACCAACATGGTTCTGTAAGTGGTACTGACTGAAGAGCTCTGAAGGTCTGGGGAAAAGACATGAGTTTGGTGAGCGTATTCTGTCTTGAATGTTGTATATAGTCTCTTTAGTGCACAGTATGTCAGATAGGGGAGAAGAGCAACATGACACTGTCTTCCCACACCTGTGTGACCATGCAGCTTATACCCACAGTTGCCATCTAATCAGAAACTATTTATTTTCAACTTTGTTTTATAAAATATGAAATACGGGCATCTAATTTCCCCCTTGTGTACTATATTTAGTTCAGTTTGATCCAACAAACATTTCCACAAACCTACTTCATGCCAGGCACAGGCTATAGGCCACATGCAAAGGCAATGCTTCTTGGAATTAACTTAGGTCATGATGTATTTTCTTCCTAAAAGATTATTTAAACATAGTTTTATATTCTTGGTGGGAATGTAAAATGGTGCAGATGCTATGGAAGACAGTATGGCGGTTGCTTAAAACATTGAAAATAGAACTACCATGTGATCCAGCAATACCATTTCTTAATATTTATACAAGAGAATTGAAACCAGCACCTCAAAGATGTATTAGCACTCCCAGGTTTATTGCAGCATTATTCATAGTGGCTGTTGATGATCCATCAACAGATAAATGAGAAAAGAAAATTTGGTGTATACATACAGTGGACTACTGTTCAGTCTTACAAATGAAGAAAATTCTGCAATAGTGGGCAACATAGATGATCCTTGAGGACATTAAGTGAAAACTGAATGAAATAAGACAGTCACAGAAGGACAAATACTACACTTATATGACATATCTAAAGTAGTCAAATTTGACCAGGAGTGGTGGCTCATGCCTATAATTCCAGCACTTTGGGCGGATGAGGTGAGAGAATTGCTTGAACCCAAGAGTTTGAGACCAGCTTGGGAAACATAGTGAGACCTTGTTTCTACAAAAAATCAAATGGCGTGTAGTCCCAATTACTTGGGAGACTGAGGCAGAAGGGTTGAAGGAAGTTGAGGTCATGGTGAGCAGTTCTCGTACCACTGCACTCCAGCCTGAGCAACAGAGTGAGATCTCAACTCGAAAAAACAACAACAAAAAAAGTAGTCAAATTTGAAGTGAGGTGCTAGGGAAACCCATCTAAAGTGGCTAGCCAATTCTGGTCAATTGTTAGTATGTAGAAACATGGGTCTTATTGTTGCCAGATATCTTGATTCAAATAAAGCAAGAAATTCAGATTTAGAAAATGTTGGCAATATCCTAGTTTGTAGATGTTGGCAACTAAGAAAAATAACAAAAGAAAGAAAAAGAAAAAAGTAAACCCCATGTTTGAGACCTCCACCTAATTTGCAGAAAGCCCAGTTTGCCACTGACACTTTCAAGTAACCTTTGAATATGATTGCAGCATTTCTAGTAGAATGTCCCGCTATGTGAAACATATTGTCTCTGAGTCCATGATGCTGGAAGTCTTGAGCTGCACATATGGTTTTGTAGACATGTTGTGGGAGCCCATGAATATTAATCATTAGCAGCAGTTTTATCACCACCATTACACAAGCTTGGAAAGGCACCATAGAGCAGTTAGTAGCAAACCTGCAACAGTAATCATGGAACTACTTTGGAAAATGATGATCCAGAATTAGATTTCACTCACACACTTAAATGCAATTATAAGCAGTAAGAGAGAAACATGATTATGCCATGGACAAAAGGCCAGGATATTTTAAAAGCATTTTTGAGTTTCTATATATTGAAGAACTGAGTAAATTGCATTCCATGAAACCCTAGTACAGTTTGAGTATAAAAATATATATTTTGGCCACTCAGTTTCATAGAAACAGTGGCGTTTATTTGCTTGATTAGTAACGGCCGCTGCAGCTGTTGCTGCTGTATTATACATATTCATAAGTGCTTGCTTTCTAGATTTTATAATTGTATAATAGAGATAAAATTTAAGAGGTTATTTTCTGAAGAGAATAAAGCCATCCATTTTTTTTTGTGGAAATTAATTGTGGTGCTTATGTGTACATGACTTCTAACAAATAAATGCCCTTAAAATTAACATTCACAATTCGAAAGCTGCCCTTAACCATCATAGAATCAGTATTTAGAGCTGGGAAAAAATTTAGAGATCACCTGTCTCCACTCTAGTCTTTCAGATGGGTAAACTAAGGCTCAGGGAAGTCAAGTGATTGACCCAGTGCCACACAGACAAGCAGCATTAGGATCTGAGTCTCTAGCATCGAGGATAGGAACCCAAGGCATTTATAGACTGAACACTGTGGTTTCAATTACATGCCAATGACCTAAAACCCGTATCATGTAGTATTTATAATTTTGCTGAAGCAGGGATTGAATGCACGTGTAGGGACACTGATACACAGAGATGAGTTTGGTGAATGAGCCCAGCTGACCACTTGGTATATAATCTCAACCCAGCTGTCTTGTTTTCTGCTCCAACGGGTCACTTAAATTGTTTGGTTATATTTTAGTGCTCGGCTTATGTAGCAGGCTCTCAATGAAACATTTCTTAAATGAAGGCGTGAATAAAATACTAGGTTTTGCACAGAAAATTAATTGTTGCAGAAGAATCTGAAAATACGAGTATTTAAAATTTCTTATGATGTTAGTGCTTGTGAATGTCTCGAGTCAATTGCAGTTTATATTATTAATAGAAAAGATTCCCAGATAAGGAGGTAAAGTCTCCAGTGGTTTCTCCAAACAGAATTTGACCCAGGTGCATAATTTTGTGGGGGTTAAAGGGTAAGACTAAGATAGAGACCTAAATTATTGAATCAAATTCTTTCAGTCTAAAGATTAAGTTAGGGACTTTTGAAAATGGAATCTGCCCTTTCCAGTCTTGTGTGTCCTGTTCAATACATCATTGCTTTAGGAATAAATTTCATGCCTAGATGTAGTATTGTGTAATGTGATTGAGACACCCCTTCTCAATACATGTGCTTGACTCGGGCGAGGCACGTAGACTCTCTTAGTTCTTGGTTTCCTCATCTGTAAAATTGACAATGACACCTGCTGCTAGAAGGGCTTTTGGAATTTCACAGGGGACCCCTTGGGGAGTCTGGGTTGGGCACTGCCCTGTATTCTCTCCCACCAGCCTCTCCTTCCTCTATCCATAGAACTGTGATCCTCTGCTTGCTTGTGTGTGTGTGACATTTCAATCGAGCTGTTAGTTCTTGGAGGAGTGGGAGAAAGTCTTGCTCTCTTTTGTATCCCGCTCAATAAATATTTATTGAATGAATAAAAGTGCATAATGCAAATGTCAGGAATTATTACGATTTCATCTAGGAAATCTGGCTCTTTAATTCCAGGGGTCTAGAAATTCCTTGATTTGGAGTATGCTCTCATTTCCTATATTTGTTCTGACCCCGCAAAAAGGCAGATGGAATATATTTTTAATTCACGTATGGGGGATTTTTGGCACATGATTTGACTGTGCCAAAATTGTTATTGTGTTGACATTTCCTGAGCAGGTTTTGGGGCTAGCCTACTCTTGAGAAAATCTGTACTTTTCTAATGGAATACAGGAATCTGGTCCCTTCTTCAGAATTAGATAACCTATCTGTAGAATAACACAGCCATTAAATACTATTGTCATGTAAAGGGGAAACACAATCTATGGCTCATGGTGAATCTTACATATGCTGACTTCACTGCCCCCTTGAAAACCTCCCAAGTCTAGTTCAGTATTTCTGTTACTGTCAACTTTTCTGTTTGATTTCACCAAGAATATTAATGATTTGGAAGACTTATCTTCATGTGCGTCATAAGTGAATTCCCCCTTGGCCTCACCATTCTAAATTTTATGTTGGCCATAGTCCACCAAATGGCAGATTGAAAGCCAGTGGTGGCCGGGCTCGGTGGCTCAGCCTGTAATTCCAGCGCTTTGGGAGGCTGAGTGGATTGCCTGAGCTCGCATGTCCGAGACCTGCCTGGGCAACTTGGCAAGAACTCATCTCTACAATAAATAAATAAAAAAAATTGCCGGGAGTGGTAGCACACGCCTGTAGTTCCAGCTACTTGGAAGGCTGAGGCGGAAGGGTCGCCGGAGCCCAGCAGGTCGAGGCTGCAGTGGCCGCTCCCCGCATCCAGTCTAGGTGACAGAGTGAGACTCTTATTAAAAAAAAAAAAAAAAAAAAAAAAAAAGGAAGAAAGCCAGTGGTGTCTCCGGGCAATGTTGGAGCTAAAAGTAGATTTTTGCAAGGTTCATGGACTGTGAGGAACTTAGAAACCTGCATAGTGGGTGGGGATGATAGGCTTTTGCGTGTCTCTTCCTTTTCTGATAGAATAAGTGTATTCTGTAGGTGCTGGTGAAGCTCCCTTTCTGTTTTCTTTTCCATGTGATCGCTTCTGCCGCTGTTCCACAAAAACCACACACTTCCACTTCCTTCCTGGTCAAGAACTTGCCCCCCTTTGCCAAACCAATATGATCAGCTCAGTGAAGAAAGTAGGGGGGGTTGTGTGATTGTGTGTGTGTGTCTGTGTGTGTGTGTGCATGGTGTATATCAAAAAGAGGGCTCTTATTGGATTTTTGTATCAGGTCACATTTTAACTTGTTTTATTACATCACTGTCCCTATGTTATAACAAGGATCGTAATTTCAAAGACTGGCTTCTCAGGGCTTTTGTCAAGCTAAAAATAACAAAGATTATAAGAAATTATAGAAGTAGAATTGGGAAAGTCCAGGGCTCTGAGATTACTTTTAATGCAATAAAGCATTTACTTGCTATAACATTTTATTGTGTTGTTCTCCCCAAAGCACAATTTACAATGGTTTTGCTAAAGGGTTTCAAGTCATTTTGGTAAGTGATCTTTTATTTATGTGTCTTTTAATTACCCAGATCGGTTTTTCCTTGACTTCAGCTCATCTTAAAAATTTTCAGAGGCTGTGCCAGGATAGCTTAGGGGGCACCAAGTTTCTTGCTAAACAACCAGAAAACCACTATATATTTGTTCTGGGGAATTGTAAAAAATTAAAAGGTGTGAGGGAGTGGTTTTTGTAATCACAGGCTCCTGCATAGTGGGTGGGGATGATAGGCTTTCGTGGTCCCCAAACCAATTGTGTGCTGTCTTTTAAGCCTTAAGCCCAAAGCTGTGTATGGCACTGGGATGAAATAGCATCACGCCAGAGGTAATGATGCTGAGTGTCTTGAGGACTTGACAACAAGGCAGACACCTCCCGAGGAAGCAGCAGACATTTGGCTGGGGCTGTTTACAATCCCCCTGTTTTAAAGATGCAGGCCCTTTTAAGAGAACTGCTTATGTCCTTGAACTCCTCAAGACTTTTCACTTTAAGCAAGTTGCAGGCTTTCCTGTGGGCAGAGAACCGAGTAAATATGCACTTAAATTGAATTTCTGGTGTCCACTGATAAATGTTTCATGTCTGCAAGACATAATGTTTTTGGAGAGCAGAGGTCTGGTACAACCACATTTTCAAGGCCACTTCATTATTGTACTACTTGATCTGACATATGTCCTCAGAGGAAAAAGTAAAGAACACCCATTGTTCTGTTAATTTTGGATGATTGAGTCCAATTGCACAATGAGTGCATTGTACAGGAGGGGGAGGCAGCAACCTGGAGAGTGTGTGTGTCTCACTCAGAATCCCCCGAGGTTGATCTACCCACCATTGTCTTCTCTAGCTGTTTCCCGCCCCCTGCAAGCCCAGCCCTGTCCTGGTCCCTTGGACTAAGCCCAGCCTTCGACAGAGGCATTAAGGAGCTCCACCCAGGACTCAGGTTCAGAATCAAGTTGCTGTTTCTACTGGTCTGGCTTTGAGTCTAACTTAGACTTTGCACCTCAGCTCTGCAAACTGAGCTTCTGAGTCTCTGCCCTTGTTTCCTCATTCAGTTGTTGTGTTCCTGTTTCACGTTGTTCCTATATGCCTCATCAAGGTCTCCCAGAGCCCTACTTCCTCTACAATTCAGTTCTTTCCTGCTGGTTTCCTTTCCAGTGCCTGAAGCCTTTCACTAACCACAGACAGATGATAGAGTCCTGATTTATAATAATAACAACAACAACAATAATAATAATGATATAGTAGATAACATTTATTAAGTACTTCTTATGTGCCAGGCACTGTGCTTTACATATGTCCTCCTACTTAATCTTCACAAATATGCTATAAAGTAGACATTAGTGATACCCCCATTTGCCAGTGTATAAACTGAGGCTCAAAGAGGTTGCATAGCTCTCCTATGGTGACTATGCATTTCAGTGGTGAGACACTTGCTGAGAATTGAACATAGTCTTTGCTCTTAGACATGGCACTCTTTTGCTCTGCGAGAACAGACTTTTCTTATGCTCAATGCCTGTCTAGGTTGCCAAGTGCCATCTCCTCCTGAGTACCCTGTAGCTCAGCTGTGTCTCCTGTTGGGGCAACTAGACTCCATGTTGGGGCTCTCTGATGAGCCATCCTGATGAACATTCAGCTCTACTGGACCACACCTGTTGTCCATTTCCCAGTACATTGGATACCGTGTTCTGCTGCCTGGAATGGACATCTTCCCATCACATGCAGCAAAGTGACAGCTTACCCCCTGGAGTCCACCTCACTCTATGTTGTTAATTCAAGTGTGCTGTTGATACAATTATGCTCAGCTTATAAAGGACTGAACCAGGCAGTGGGAAAAGAGATGGAGATTTGGCCTGAAGTCAGCATTTGAACTGTACAGAGAAAAAAATCACAACATTTAATGATACCAGTGGCTTCTTTGCATTATAGGAATAAATGAAGACACAATGTAACTTTTAAAGTTTAACTTCTAGAGAGCCTTCATAAATAATCACAGGTAACCTCATAAGTTTTTCACAGTTGATTATAGAGTAAGCATTTTAGTTGGTCTGAAAAACTTAAATTTTGGGGGGGAGTCTAGATATAGTAAGGTTTATTTATTGTCTTTTATAGTTATAGTAAATTGCTGGGTGCAATGGCTAAAGCCTGCAATCCTAGCACTTTGGGAGGCTAAGGTGAGAGGATTGCCTGAGCTCAGGGATTTGAGACCAGCCTGAGCAACTTGGGGAAACTTCGTCTTTGTAATAAATCAAAAAATAATTTGGGTATGGTAGTGCATGCCTCTAGTTCCAGCTATTTGGAAGGCTAAGGCGGAAGGATTGCCTGAACCCAGCAGGTCGAGGCTGCGGTGGCTGTGAGCATGCCTCTGCACTCCTGTCTGGGTGACAGAGTGAGACTCTGACTCAAATTAAAATAAAAAACTAAAAAATATATAGTTATAGTAAATTTAACCAGAATTACTCAAAACTGAACTCTTAGGCCATCGTTTATGCTCTGATCAAATTGTACCTGTGTGTACTGCTGTTTTCACAACTTCCTTTTCACATCGACTTATATTCCTTCCTACAATGTTTGAGCTTTAACCCAAATGTCTAAATCTTTTTTTTTTTTTTTTTGAGTTGGAGTCTCACTCTGTCGCCCAGACTGGAGTGCAGTGGCCGCTCCTGGCCACCGCAGCCTCGCCCACTGGGCTCCGGCGATCCTTCCGCCTCAGCCTTCCAAGTAGCCAGAATTACAGGCATGCGCTACCGTGCCCGGCTGATTTTTTGATTTATTGTAGAGATGAGGTCTTGCTGCCCAGGTGGGTCTCGAACCCGCGGGCTCAGGCAATACACTCACCTCGGCCTCCCAAAGGCTTGGGATTACAGGCTGAGCCACCGAGCCCGGCTAAATGTCTAAATCTTATAGATCAGTCCCATACCATTTGGGTACTTCCCATACCTGATCCTTCTTTGTCCCCAAACATACTTCAGACCCTTATATGTTTGCACTTTTGTCAACCTTCTGCACATAGCTGCATTTACTCTGACATCTGTATCTCATCCTCTTAAACTTGACCTGTTTCTACAGTTTCTAGGTGGATGGTTTGAGTGACTGGATTAGCCACTCTATGCCTTTGTGACAGCATCTATAAGATGGGAAATAATAACCCCTTAAATAAAGTGCTTATGAGAGTGACTAGCATATAGGAAGTGCTCAGTACAATTGGCTAGATGTTCTCTCGACCGCAATCAGGAAACTCTGTTTTGAGGATTGTGCTGTCTCCCATTCTATGGGATGGGCAAAGGACCTCAAATTGTGGGTGGAGCGAGACGAAGACAATGTTCTGAGCACCTTCTCTGCTTTAGCCTCATTGCTGAGCATCTTATATCATTTCACTTAATCCTAACAGTGATCACAAAGAGGTAAATGTCATCACCCCTGCTTACACATGATGAGTTTGGAGCTCGAGGATGATAAATAATCGCTTCTCAGAGACCATGGCTCTGACTACTTTGTGAATCATCTTTTGTTTGCTAGAGGAGGCTGCTGTGGTTCTAGGTGGGTGTCGTGACTTTCCATGTGAGACAAAGTCAGTGGAGCAGGAGCAATCTTTGGGGATACTGTAGGAGGTGCCCCCCAAATGTTTAAAGTTTTGGAGAATGTAGGAAGTTCTTGACAGTGTGGTTACAGAAGTGTGTATGCCACCACGGATACTTTGGGAAAAAGGAGATTGTTGGAGTCCAGATAGAGACCAGGGAATGGTGACTATTATGGGATAATGTTAATGAAAAACAGGATCCTTTTGCAAAAATAACTTAATTTAGTTTCATTCATGGGCTGAATAATTGAGGACACTGAAAAAAGACTGGAGGTGCCTAGCAGCCCTGTGATCCGAGAGTGAGAAACTGAGTGGCAGCGCAGGGTACCCGGGACCTGCTCATGGTAATCTCACTATGGTGGCCCTGCTGGGACCCTGCAGCACAGGTTGGAGTGGGGAACTTCCAATTCTTTTCTTTAGGATTAGGGAAGGGTCTGGATCAAATATTTCTCAGGGATTTTGCTATGTCTTTGATGGTGAAGTGACAAGGCAGGGAAGTGGGATTCATTTTGATACTATTTCCCAGGTAAATATGTGTGATTTGTAATTAAGATTTCTGTTAGGTAGATGGAGAGAAAAAAAAAAGAACATTCTGTCTGAAACTCCTAATGTTCAACTATCTCTCAATGGCTACTATAGGTTCTAAAGAGAGGTGAGCAGAGGGAATAGTCGGAGCAAATGTATCCGCCCAGTTTTTTGATATGGGGCTTTGGTCTAGGATCCCAGTGTGTGGAATGAGCTGGGTTGGAGCATGTGTTAGCTGTGAGCATGGCTTTTGCCTGTCTGTGTTCAGGTGGAAGATTGAAAAGCTGAAAGACAGATTCTAGATAAAACAAGGATAAGTCTAAATTGGAGTAAGAGCCAAGAAAATGTCATCCTAAAGACAAACTTGAAAGAGAAAGAATGCTGTCCTCATGGAGGAGAAAGAGCATGAGATTGACCTCATAGGAATCTCGGGCTTCTGCTGCTTGGCCTTGTTTTGTGTAGAACCACATCAATATAATATTGACATGCCCTCACCCCAGGAGGTGGTGAGTCCACGTGGGAGGAATCTTCAGCTTCTCCTAGTAGCTGGAATGTGCCCTGAACACGAACTATAGCATTCTTAGAGGGAAGGTCTTCTTAGAGGGAGTTCTTGCAGCAAAGTTTGTTTTCCTGGAGCTGGAGAGTCTAGCGAAATACAGTGGTTTTTCACTTTTTTCTTTTGTCATAAAATACTTTTTTTTGGCATAAACATTTTTTTCAGAAATCTAATATATAACCTGTTAAAATATTTCTATTGGTATACATTTATTTTATAAATTCTAATGTAGGGAAGCTTTAATTTACACCCTTTTTACTGGGTATATAACAAGGAGGTAGGGAGGGAGAGGCGGGGTGGGGAGACATCTCCACTCACTCAAAGGGGGCCTGCAAAACAAATTTCCAAAAGAATAAAAGAAAGAAAATATTCAGTAACACAGCTACAAAAGCAACAGCTGAACATGAGTTTGTTCCATGGAGTAGTCTGAATAAGACCATAACATAAATATGTTTAGAATGCTCAAAGAAATAAATAAAATAATGGTCTAATTTGAAAAGGACAAAAACAAGGTCTGGTAAAATAAATATTGAGTAAAAAAAACCCCTAAAAGTTAAGAAAAATGGAGAATAGATTTTTGAGTCGGAGTCTCACTCTGTCGCCCAGACTGGAGTGCAGTGACCGCCCCTGGCCACTGCAGCCTCGACCTGCTGGGCTCCGGCGATCCTTCCGCCTCAGTCTTCCAAGTATCTGGAACTACAGGCGCGCGCTACCACGTCCCAGCTAATTTTTGATTTATTGTAGAGATGAGGTCTCGCCATGTTGCCCAGGTGGGTCTCGAGCCTTCGGGCTCAGGCAATCTACTCACCTCAAGAATTCCAGAAAAATAAAATAGAGGGAATGGTGAAGAATCAATATCTCAAAAGATGGTTTAAGAAATGTACTGGGGCCATGTGTGGTAGATCAAGCCTGTAATCCCAGCACTTTGGGAGGCTGAGGTAAGTGGGTTGCCTGAGTCTACAGGTTAGAGAACAGCATGAACAACTTGGCAAGATGTTATCTCTACACTAAATCAAAAAAATTAGCCGGGTGTGGTAGCATTAGCCTGTAGTTCCGGCTACTTGGAAGACTGAGGCAGAAGGATCTCCTGAGCCCAGCAGGTCGACACTGGTGGCCATGAACATGCCATTGCATTCCAGCCTGGGTGATGGAGTGAGACTCCAACTCAGAAAAAAAAAGTACTGGAATTGAAGAAAGACATGAGTCCTTGGATTGAAATATTGCTCTGAGTACTAATCAGAGTGAATAAAAATAAATTCATATATAGAGGGTGATAATGAAACTGCAGAATATCAAGGATACGGAATATCTTAGAAGCTACTGATGAGAGAAAGTTTTCACAAAGGAGTGGACATCAGATTAGCAGCAGACTTTACCTCAGCATCAATTAATGCCAGAAAACAAGGGAACAAGATCCTCCATTTACTGAGAAGGGACAGTAGCTGTCTATTTGTATTTAACACTAAGCTAGAATATCATTAAAAATGAAGCATAATTAAGTTTATCAAGACCACAAAATTACAAAATAGTAGGTTCAGTCTTTGATTTCAGGCAGTCTAACCTCAGAACCTGTACTCTTAGCTATTATGTTATTAGGAACAAAAAGGAATATAACCACAGTTGCAATATTGTTTTTTAAATAACAAGAAACTATTCATGAACAAGTTTGTGTCAATAGGTTTAAAAATTGGGGTGAAATTACTATTTTTCAGAAAAATATAAATTATTTATAGTGATATAAAAGCAAACAGAACTTTCAATTACTACATAGCAATGTTTAATGCAAAGTCAAAAGTTTTCTCTTTTCACAAGTGAACAGACCCAGATAATTTTACTGACATTTTAAACAAAATGTTCAAGAGCAGATTCTTTTTATGTTATACAAATAATTTCAGCAAAAAAGAAAACTTAGTTTGCTTATTTTCTGACACCAGTAGAATTTTGGCACTTTGGTCAAACAAGAGCAACATCAGAAAGAAAGTTTTAGATAACTTTTATTTAAGATCAAAAGTTCAAATTTTTAAAAAAGTGGATTCCAGCCAGGCTCGGTGGCTCAGCCTGTAATCCCGTGTCTTGGGAGGCTGAGGTGAGTGGATTGCCTGAGCCCGTGGGTTCGAGACCCACCTGGGCAACTTGGTGAGACCTCATCTCTACAATAAACAAAAAAATTAGCCGGGCGTGGTAGTGCACGCTTGTAGTTTCAGCTACTTGGAAGGCTGAGGCAGAAGGATCACCGGAGCCCAGCAGGTCGAGGCTGTGGTGGCCGGGAGTGGCCACTGCACTCCAGTCTGGGCGACAGAGTGAGACTCCAACTCAAAAAAAAAAAAAGTGGATTCCAGCAATAAAAATCAACCCAAGACCATGTCTAGGATAAGGATCATTTATTATTTAAAAAAATCTATTATAAAACACATAAATTAATAGATTCAATGAGAAAATAAAAATGATCATCAAAAGGTGAAGAAAGAGTCATGATGAAATTCAGTAATAGCTGGGCACAGCATCTTGTGCCTGTAATACCAGCAACCCTGAAGGTTGAAGAGGGAGGATCACTTCAGGCCAGGAGTTTGGTACTAGCCTGGGCAATATAGTGAGGTCTCATCTCTAAAAACAAAAAACAACAATTAACAGTACATGAACAAAAATTAGCAGGGCATGGTAGTGATGTGTGCTTATAGTCCCAGCTATTCAGGAGGCTGAGGTAGAAGGTTTGCCTGAACCCAGAAGGTAGAGGCTGTGGTGAGCTATGATAGCACCACTGCACTCCAACCTAAATGACAGAGTGAGACCTTGCCAATAAATAAATACTATATCAATTATTGTTTATAAATACTATACAATAGGTATAGAAGAATATTCCTTTCCCTAAAAAAAGTATTTAATCAGACATCTGCAGTAAATATCATACTTAATGTGAGACTTTAGAAACATGTCCATTAAAGTCAGGAAGAACCCAAGGGTGCCCTTTGTCAATATCTCTTTTCAAGTTGGTACTATTTGGTCTAATCAATAAAATAACTACGGTCATCGACTAGTAGCTCTAGTCAATGAAATAAAGCAAGCAAAAAAAAAAATGATTAGAAAGAGATTAAAACTATTCTTATTTGTGAATGATCAGATTGACTGTCTAGAAGAGTAAAGAGAATTTATAAGTAAATTCTTAGAAACAAGAGTTTAGGAAGTTTGTTGGCTATAAGACCAACATAAAAACTATCAATAGTATTTGCCTAACAAATAGAAAATTCAATACATTGAAAGATTCTTTTTACAATAAGAACCAAAAATAGAAGATAGTTAGAATAAATCTAATAAAGTATATATACAATCTTCAAGGAGATTGTAAAACACTGAAGGACACACAAAAACATTGAATAAATGGAAAGCTAGATCATGTACATGACTAAGATAATTCAGAACTGTAAAGATGGCAATTCTTCCCAAATTAATCCATATATTTGGTGTAATTTTAGCCAAATGTAAGATACTTTGTGTTTTCAATTCTAAAATTAATATTAAATGGCAAATGGTAAAGACTGAGAAAATTGTGAAAAATAACAATGTAGGGGACTCGACCTATTAGATCTCAAGTCCTGTTATATACCAAAACAATGAACAATTTGACCAATCAAAGATATAGGACAGAGTCAGCCCCATGAGTGTGTATGACAGAGATTACATTTCACATTAGTAGAAGGAAGGAGATGATATTCAATAAATTATGCTGGGACAATTGATTTGCCTCATGTAAAAAAGTAAATTCTTACCTCAAACTATACAGAAATCATTCCAGGCACACTAAATCTTTACTGTGGAATGAAAAAATGTAAAGTTTTATATGAAAAAGTAGAAAAAAATTTGTGTAACCTTAAAGTAGGTAAGAGCTTTCTTTAGAAATGCTACAAAAAAGACAAAGCATGAAAGAATAGATGGATATATTAAGGGATAGCAGAGAAAGAAGAGAAGCTGATTAATAAATACAAAAATATATTTAGATGGAAGAAATAAGTTCTGGTATTTGCTAGTACTGTAGGAAAATTATAGTTAACAATAATTTATTGTATATTTCAAAACAGCTAGAGCAGAAGAATTGTAATTTTTTGCAACACAAAGAGAAGATAAATGTTTGAAGTAATGGATATTAATTACCTGTGATGATCATTACACATTGTATACAGGTATCAAAATATCATACATGCCCCCAAAATATGCATAATTATTATATATCAATAAGAAGTCAAAAAAGAGAATAAATTGGTATCTTTGACTACATTAAAATGCAAATTAAGTGTTCAACAGAAGGTACATAAAGTTAAAAGACAAGTCACAGAATGGAAGAAGATAATTATCATGCATATAACTGACAAAAATTATTAAAGAGATTATATAAGACACAAATAAATGAGAAAAATGACAAACAGCTGAAAAGAAAATGGGTAAAGGAAACTCAAAAGTAATTTTAGGAAGGGGAAATTAAAATGGACAAGAAGCAAATGAAAAAAATGCTCAAACGAACTAGTAATTAGGGAAACAAAATAAAAGTGAAATGCAATTTCACTTCTATCAGATTGGTGAAAGTGAACATCAAGTGCTATTGAGAATGTAGCACTTGTAACTGATACAAAGTTGACAAAAATGTGAGGAAGAACTCTGATACAAGGAGGAGGACATTTTGAAGAGTATTTTCCACCATGTAATTTTGTATCTGAGTATACAACTTCTATGAAGCAGCTATTCCACTTGTAGATTATAGTCCTTAGAAAAACTTTATGCTTGTGAACAAGTAGACTCCTTTATTACTGTATTTTTTTTTTAAACAGAAGAGGTTAATTACCTCAATGTTTATCAACAGAAGAGTGAATAAATTGTGATATATTCATACAGTGGTGACTACTAACCCACCCGTTTAAAAGTAATTACAGCCACATGTATCAATATGGATAAATTTCAAAAAATAGTCTTTTGCAAAAATGGTACTATATATATATATTTTATCATATATAAAAAGCATATAAGATATATATTATATAAGACATAATATATAAAGCATGTGATATATGTTATATATTTATATGTTGTAAAATATTACTATATGTAACTATACATACATATATAAGATGTATTATCATGAAAACTGTATGAAAATATAAACATAGAATTCTTTATGGAGGCTTTCTCTAGAGGGGAAGGAATGGAATGGAATTGGGAAATGACATGCTGGAATTTTCAACTATATCTGTAATGTTTTAATTCCAAGCAGAGCAAAATATAACAAAATCCAGACAAATATTATTAGAAAGTCTTTCAATGAGAAAAATGGACTCTGAGTAAAAGTCATGGTATGTCATACTATGGGCATATTGAGACTCACCTTGCATTCAAGATGTAAAGCAGAGTGCATTTTAACTAACATTCTAGAGCACTGATTTTCAAGTATTTTTAGCAATATAATATATCAAATCCCAATATAAAAAACAGATTAGTGATATTTTATTTTTTTTTTCCTATTGGGATACCCCTGATTTTCTTCTCTTGCCTGATTGCTCTGGCTAGGACTTCTAACATGATATTGAACAGGAGGGGTAAGAGTGGGCATCCTTGGTGGTTCCCATTATCGGGGGAATGCTTCCTATTTTTGCCCATTGAGCAAAGTGTTGGGTGTGGGCTTATCATAAATGGTGCTTGATTAGTGATATTTTATTAATAGTAGTTTATTTCATAAGCATGCATATGAGTATGCATACTAGATATACATATATGTATATAGATCCGTTTTATGTGTATGTAGATGGAGAGTCTGCAAAGAACTCCTATTACCAATAAGAAAAAAGATAGACAACCCACTAGAGAATTTCTTAAAGAGGATAAATAGCCAATAAGTATATGATAAAGTACTTAGTCTCATTAGTCAATATTAGTGGGACCATATATCCCAGTTTGCCTCCAATAGCCCCAGGTTACTTTGCTTTAGTTGCTAAGTTACTAAAAGTGCACCTTTCATTTTTGGTTTAGATGATGCATTTATGGTTGCCCTAGTTATCAAGGAAATACACATTAAAATCTCAATGAGAAGCCCCTACCCATAAGAACTAAAAAGAATAGCAAAAGTGACAAAGGTTGGCAAGGATGTGAACCAATACTGTTAATAACTCTTACCCTCCCAACAGCAGGAGAAGGACTTGTGGTTAATTCACAACACTGGAGATTATTTAAGGAGGTAAGAAGAGGAGAACGTTCATGCCAAGCATGTGCTGTCCTTGTCGTAGGATGTGTAAAGCCCTTCTCTGTGAAGTGAGTCTGGGTCTATGCCCTAAGTGATGGAGCTTTGCCTGTGGAGTCTGTTCTAAGGCTCCTTTAGCTCAGTTTGCAGTTTAGGATACACACCAATGAACAATTTAGTTATGGTCAAGTGCTAATTCAGAACTGATTAAAACTTTGTCCAGGCATGATATCATGATATACCTCAATCCCATACTTAGAAATCAGCTAAGCTATGTACATATTCATGTATAGGAAGGGTGTCTCCAAAGCCTTCTGGAGCAATCTCTCTGTATTTCAACTGTTCTCTGTGAACTTTACTCCCTCAGATCAACAGAAAGGGAAGCATCAAGAGTGAGGTAAAGTTGTGAAATTTCTCTCTCTCTCTCTCTTTTTTGTAGAGATGAGGTCTCACTAGTTTCCCAGGCTGGTCTCAAACTCCTGACTTCAAACAATCCTCTCACCTCAATCTTCCAAAGTGCTGGGGTTATAGGTGTGAGAAAGAGTAGCAGTCTTGGTACCTTTCTGGTTCTTCATTCAAGAAGTATATATTTTAAAATAAAAAAGAAATATATATATATATACATATACATATAAAAGAGACTATATATATATTAAGTTGCAGGAATCAAGGTCAAGAAGTCACCTGGAATTCCCAACTGCATTATACTTTCTTCATTTTGTGGGTTCAACTCAGACAATTAATATGACTTCAATTTGTGTGTGTGGTGAAAATGGATTCTTGTCTGACTTCATCACACTTTCATCAGACATGAGCCGGGCCTCAGCGTCTTCTGACCTGTTCCATTTTTGCTTACCTTTGCTTTGATGCTTGTGGATTTATTAGCCAGCCAAGTGCTCACCAGGAACCTCAGTGCCGGAGCCCTGGGCCAAAATCACAAGGTGCTCTCTCCATCACACAAGGCTTTTGTTTAAACATTTCTCCAGTGAACCCGCCTGTCAGGTCTGATTCTGTGGGAGAACATATTTGTAAGACAAAGCAATGCTGTGGCCTACCAGGAGGCCTATGACTCGCACAGTGAATTATTCACTCCTCTGCCTTGCTGGACAAGCCAGGTCACTGGTGTTCACAGCAGGGAGCGAGACATTATTCATTACCAGGCAATGGTCTGCTGTCTTCAGAGACTCCCCTTCCCCCCATTGTCCTGTCAGGTTTTAACAAGCCATCACATTCTTTTCAATTTCCCCTGGGCAGCAGAGGTCTTCCCTACCCCCCTTTTTTTTCTTTTTCCACTTGCAGAGGATGCAATAATAGGCAGAATGCCGGAGCAGTTGTAAATTGCAGCAGTTAACAGCAGATTTGACGGAGCAGTGATCAAACCAAGTTCATAACTGCATGATGCAACCTAAGGGTGGAATGCCATTTCAAACGTTTCTAATGACTGGGTTATAAAATCATAAAAATGGAGACTTTTTTTGGAGGCGGCAATAAAAAACGTTCATGTGGGTGATCGAAACTATTAATGAGGCAGAGACTGGGCATAGGTTTTGGAGAGAGCTCTGATGACTTGGGACAGCGACACCTTAGTCAGAACTTCCACTCTGGGACATCTTTAAAGTTCAGATTTTTCCTAACTCTCTGCTCCCTGGTTTTCTAACTGCGACTGCCGGGATAATAGAAGAAAAGTTTGCTTGTCTCAAAAGGTGGCGGCGACAAATTGCTGAGTTGTCTGCTTGGCTCTAGTATCCAGATCAGTGCATTCACAAAATGGAATGAGGGACAATGTCACACAATTAACAGGCAGTGAAACATTTAAAAACCGATTACACTAGATGCTATGTAGCTGACTTCCAGCTGCCTGTTCAGCTGCAGGCAGCAGAAGGAAAAGTGATTAGATGCAGGAAAGTATTACAATAAAGAGAGTCAGAGAATACTACCTGACACATCCCATTGTTGCCGTTCCCATGGAAGGGAAGAGCAGACCCATTCACTTTTACCTTATTATATGCCTCTCCTCTGTTGGATGTAAAAAGTATTAGTGTCCTAGAGTTAACATATTCAGAATGATTTAGCTTCAGGGAAAGGAGGAAGTTGTTGGCAAGAGTAATGAAATGAATGACAAAAGCCCCTGAAATAACCATTAGGGTCTTCTCTTCATCCTTGGAGGAACTGCTCAGTCTTATCCTTGTCTGTCAGGGTCTGTGTATGCTGCTGGTTGGGTATGAAGTTAATATCCCAGGCAGAAGAGCAAATTGACAATTTTATTTGTTTTCAAGTTGTTTAAAGCATAAGATACTTTACGGATGTATCTTGTAATGGTTGAAATTGTGGTTTGTGAAATAACCATTTTATTCAAGACTGGAAGTACTCACAGGAATCACTGAGCTTGTAAAAAAAATATGAAAATTCACATAAAATTGTAATGGTAAACATGTATGAAAGTATATAAAGTACACCAAAGAATGCCTTAAGTTTATAGGGCTTGTCCACAGAGTAAAGAAAATCACATGCAAAAGGGTAATTCCAACAAATAGCTTTGGCTTGTCCTTAATTACCTAGACAATTCAGGACCAATCTGGGCCATTTTTGACTGAGCATAATTAGGGTGGTTCCCTCTGACTGTGTGGACCTGGGCATATAATACGTTATGTTTCAGTTCCTATAATTTACAGGCATATGTGCAGGCAAAATATTGTAAAGCAGGATATTGTCCCTGGAGGATGCCAGCATCCACCCACTAATTGACCTGCTAAGAACCAGCAGCAACTTGCTCTCTCGTTGTGGTCTGGAGGCTGAATTAAAATAAATACCCCCACCAGTGTCCCATTTAGATTTGTCCGATTAAAAAACTTGTATACAAAACTGATGAGATCCATATTAGTTGCGAGTTAATGCTTGTTGACTCCTCACAGTCAATTCACAAGCACCGCTCAGTAAACAGGAATGCAGTCGTGGCTGGGTGCTCTCTGCCTGAAAGGGAGGCTTTGAGAAGTCATCTGCAGGGTGGGGGCATGGCAGGAGCATTGGTCTTAGAGCCAGACAATTGGGATTGCATTCTGTTTTGCTACTCCTCCTTCCTTTCACTCATGGCCACTTTTGGAAGCTGGACCACAGTTTTCTTAGGTATAAAATGGAGGAAATAATGTAGATCTCATAGATGGTTGCGAGGTACAAGGCAGATAAAGTTTGAGACTGTCCCTCATGATTAAGTCATTGACATGGAGGAGAAGACTGGTGTTTGCCAGCCTTTATGGGGTTGCATCATGGTGGGAATTTGCACTGGGAAGGACCCAGTTGAGCCTATGACCAGAGATGGTGTCTAGACTCCAAAGAGAGGGTTCTGGAGAGCAGAAAAGCACTTGTTTTTGAGAGGGGCTGTTGGACCCTGCTGGGAGAGAGAAGATCTTTAATGATGTTTTTAAAGACAGTTCCCTTCTAATTTGGGGGAAGGAAGTCTGCACTGAGAGAAATTTGATGCCTCGGGCCTCAGGCAGCAGAATTACCATGCATGTTTTAATCTCAAGAAATAAGGAGCTTTAGTTCACAACCACCCCATGCATCTTGTCTAGGCCTCCTGCTACACTGTGTTTGGATAATCATATCAAATGGGGGAAGTCAGATCAGTTCTGACTGATTCAGAATGTCCTGGCCAAGAGGCAGAGGAGATGTTAACGGAGATTTCAGGCTCATGGAAAAGCGCTTAGGTCCAGCTTCACCTGCTTCTTCCATTCTAATCAGAGCGCTCCTCTGTGGGTCATAAGACAAGAAACTGGGAGTTTAAGAGCCCCTCAAGAACCAGGGGCCAAAAACTGAATCTGAAGAGCAAAATGCTTAAACAAGCTCTGTCTGAGGAGTGAAGGTTAAATGACCCCAGGGATAAACCAGCTCTTTCTTAAGCAATTTCCTTGGTTTGGGGCCAGAGGGCCTGGTGCCCAGTGCCTGTGAATACACAGGATTTAAGGCAGACTGCTGCACTTGGGAAACTTCTGTGCTTTTCGGCTCAGCCTTGGAGGAGTTTTGTTCCATAAAACATATATTACAGAAAGCAGTCCTGTGACCTGCTGGCTCCTGGACTCAGAACCCACACTATGGAGAAGGAGACTTGACCCAGTAATAAAAAACTTTGAGATCTTAAGTTGCAAGCATTATAGGAGTTCTAATTTTGTTTAATCATAGACACATTTCCTGCTCTAACTTTTTAAAGATAGTCTACACTTGAAAAGAATTAGGACAGTCCTATATCTTTGATCAACTTAAAAATCTCTTTAGGGGAAGAGATTTAACACTCTAGTTTTTAAAACAGAAATATAAATATGCATCAGCTAACATTTTCCAAATTAAGCAGTATAAACTTTGTAATTTCATGATGTCCAAATAAATAGGAAGCCTGCTTTATGCTTAAAAGTGACTGTCTTTGAACTAAACACACTTGAGTGAGGGGATTTTGTGTGTCATTATTTTTGACACAGCTTGTCATTAGTTTTAACTTTGACCTGATTGTAATGAGGAATTTGGTTGTGCAAACTTGCCTATTGTTTATCTATACTCATACTTAATTATTGCTTCCCAGGTCAATCATCACCACTTTAAGTGGAAAGAAATGACCTTAACCCATGAGATGATTCCCACAGAGTTTATTATATGTAGTTGGATCATGAGGTCAGATACATGAAAAAAGTGGTCGGAGTCCTCCTGGGATGGGGGTGGGGCAAAGCATAGTCCAGCTACTTGGGGGAAGAGAAAAGTACAAGACTTTCTCTCTTGTAGATACACTTCAGGGGAGATGGGTGAGTCAAAGATTACATAGGGGCAGAAGAGTGGCCATTGTATGGTATTACAGAGGAGTCCTTTCTGTTTCTCCTCCACTATTAGGCTTTCTGAAATTTCCACCATTAAATTCCTTACAATAGGAAGCACTATTGAAATGAGAGGCAGCATAATTTTTTTCTTGTAATTTCCTGGGCATTTCAGGATGTTTAGCATCTCTGATTCTCTCTTCCCTCAGTTATTTTGTCAACAACAGTGTCTCCAAAATGTTAAAAAATTACTAAACACATTAACCAGGTTAGTAGAGAGCCAGGTGTGACCCAGAAGGAAAGGCCACCAAAATTTTCTTGGAAAAGAGATGAGAGGGAGACTTCAGAGCATGTAGTAGGTAGAACATGTCAAGAAGTAGAGGTGCTAAAAATATCTGTGGAGGAGTGCCAGCAATTAACTTTGCCTATTAGAACCTGACTGAATGTGTCTCCTGTTAGGTATGAAGGGGAGAAGGAAATAACACTTATTAAGTGCCTATTGTATGCTGGCATTTTGTAATAATTATTTAACTTAGTCATTACTGCTTTGTGAATTAGATATAATTACACAATTTTCACACAAGACACTTAAATAAGAAAACACTGACAATGACAAAGCTGGGATAGTAATGAATCCCTGACCACTTGAACCCAAACTGTCTTTTTAAAAAGACTTGAACTCATTATGAAGCTTCCTCTGCATTCCAAGTTCAATATTTTTCTTTTCTTGTCATCCTGGGTGTCCAAGGTCACACAAGCAGATAAATTTTTTTTTTTGCTGTAACTTGAACAAGTCACCTCTACCATGAACCTGGTAGAACATGCCAATCAGAGCTGTATCTGCTTGGTGTTAACAGTAACAATTATTATATCATTTCTGACAACATGAAGCCATGCTTTATACCATGATGACCATAACTTCCTTCTCTGTGGCTGATGAATCTGAGTTGTACAGAGTAACTTGATAACCTGTTTATGATGCTATGATGGGCAGGAACTTGGGACTGTCTTAGGTGAATGGCAGAGACTGGCTAAATGATCGAAAATCCTGTCTCCCTTTCCACCAGGACAATGCAACTAGAATACATTTCCCAGTCTCCCTTGCAGTTAGGTGTAATCATAAACTGATTTTTGGCAAATGGAATGTGATAGAAAGTCATGCATATCACTTCTAGACCTGTCTTATACAATCTTCCCTTGGGATGCTCCATTCTTTTTCCTCCCTGTCTGCTGGTGGGATTTGGCATCAAAATGACCTTGGAAACCATGTGCTGAACATGGCAGAACCTTCATCACTCTGGATCCTTGTGAACGGAGCTCCTCTTCTCAGCCCTTTCCACTGCTGATTGGATTTTATACACTGGTTAAAACTATTGGTGTGCTGTATCTGGTGTGCGCTGTATCTGGCTTGTGCTGGCAGGCAAGAGCTTACTGCTAAATTTTTAAGAATTGTGTAAACCACTTGACATCAAGTTGATAGCTTGGAATCAGCATGATTACAGCACTTACAGTATAGAAATTGGCAAACGCTATAAACCAGGGTTTTTATTTCAGGGAGTCATTTACCAGTATACCACTGGTTAAGCCATAGAAATTTATTGGTGTCAGGTAGCATAATCATTATATGTGGTGACACAAAGTGATGCTCTGCCTTAATACGGCCTAAATTGACTTGTAAAATTGACTTGGTGGTTGGGTGGAAGATGGCAAGAGGTGGGCATCAAGGAAACAAATACCAGAGACTGGAAAAACAGAGTCTCATATTATACAAGAGCAAAACACTTGGCAAAATGTTGTTTGTGATAACTTGGAAGACAGATTAAGTACTCATGTAGCCTGCACCTCTTGGAGAAGTGGTTGAAAAACAGAATTGTGGTAGTGTGCATTGGCTATTGCTGTCTGAAATTTTAAAAGTATTAGCAAATAGTAGATAAAATCTGGGCAAACACTGACTTGTTTATAAACAGAAATTAAAAAGAATAGATTCCAGAAATACAGTGACTTGTAAAAGTGGAGAAGTTTACTATTGTAGGACTCCAAATAGTAGGAAATAAGACAGGAAACGCTTTGGCATAGCAAAGTCTCCATTAAAAAGTAAATCTATACTCAGGTTTTTTTTTTTAGTCATCACAAACAGTTTCAAGACTTGAAGTATTTGAATGCATGTAGATTTTGGGTTCCATTCTAAATTAATTGAAAAATAAAATTAGCTTTCTGTCACCCTTGCATTTATTGTTTCAGTTACCTTTTGCTGCATGACAGACCACTTCAAAATCTAGTGGCTTAAAACAACAATCATTTATTTTACTCATCAATTTGTAATGTGGGCAGAGCTCAGAAAAGGAAGGATTATGTCTGTTCCATGCAATGTCAGCTAGGGGAGCTTGGCCGAAGGCTGGGGGATCTCCTTCGAGGTGATCAATACATGCCTGGTAACAGGTACTGGAGGTTGGCTGGTAGCTTATGGAACTGAGGGCTGAGGGTTTGACTTCCTCTACACATGACCGTCTCCATGTGGCTCAGACCTCCTTAGGAAATGATGGCTGTGTTCTAACAAGTGTCCTGGGAGAGAGCCTGGTAAGAAACTGTATTGCCTTTTCTAAACTAGTTTGGAAGTCACATGGTATCACTTCCCCTATACTCTGTTATTCTAAGTAGTCACAAAGGTCCTCCCCAAGTTCAAGGGGGGAAGAATACAGAGTCTACTTTTTGATAGGGGGAGGCGAGGTTCTAGAAGTGCATCGGGATAAAAAAATATGGCGGTGACTGTTTACTACATTTGTTCTGTTGGAGAGTGAGAGAATCACAGCTCAGTTCATATAGGAACACATGTTTGTAAGATGAATTTGTTACATTAAAGAGATGCATTGAAGCTAGTGCTTATACTTCCTTCTAGTCTAAGAACTTGTTATTTAAGTAACAACTAGAATACAGTCTCTAGGGAAGGAAGTCCTGAAGGGTTGCCTGGAGAAATTTAGAGAGGAAAAAGGAGTTATTATTGGAAGAAACAGAGGCTACAACTCATGGTTATTCATTTACCCAATAAACTTTTGTTGAAGGTTTTGTATGTGCTAAGCATTGTTCAAGTCATTGAGGAGATAAAAATAAATGATTTACTTTTGCTCTCAAGGAGACTAAATGTGGTGGTGAGGCTTGGAGGTGAATTGAGAGGCATCTATATGTTTACACACCACTACTATAGACCAGTGATTGAGAAGGGGTACTTGTCGAGTACTGAAGATGGCAGAATGTCTCATTCTACTTGGAATAGCTGTGAAAGGTGGAGAAAACTTGACCAGAATCTTTTCTTAACAAGAGTCAAGTTACTGGAAAAGGCAGAGTTGCTGATCTAGCTTTCCTGACTCAGAATCTAGTGCTCTGACACTATGCACCTTTTTATATTGAATTGTGTTGTTTAGGTTATAAATGCATTGGGAGTTCAGCTGTTAAACTTTCTTGTAAAGTTTTGTTCTCTAAAACCCAAAGAGATATAGGTCAAGGTCTTGATTAGATACATTAATGAAGGACTGGGATAACCTGCAAACAGATCATCCTCAGATTATGCAGAAGTCCTATTAGATCTGAGAGTTTCAGTTTCCTGACTACATTTTTGTAACATTTGGAGATACCAAAAGAGGCACAGGACAAAGGGCTGGTATAAACCAAACGTTTATTGGGGGAGAAACTCCCAGGTGAGGTCCCATGGTCTGGAAAGATGGGCCAGGGGAGTCGTGCCCAAAGAGGGGCAGGCTTGGGTTTTTAAGGGTGCTGTATTCGGGGAGGGTGTTGGGGGTGGCAGTGAAGCGGGGAGACAAAGCATCGCATCTGGTGTGGGCTGGAAAGTTTCTGTCTGGCCCTTCTCAGCAGCTGCCGGCAGGTTCCAGGAAGCTGGTAGTGGTTGTGGATTTGGGGTAGAGGGGCACATAGGGGATAGGTGGGTGGAGGGGCAGATGGGGGAAGGTGAGTGCTGCTTCTCCCAGAGCCTAACAACTTTCACAAGAGCAGCTAACAAGATACTGTAGAGATTTGTTTCCATTTTGTTGCTTTCCTTTACCTTAGCAATATTTTGAGGGAAATAGTTATAATATACCAGCCAAAAGGTGAACAGAAAAAATAAAGAACATGAATTATCTGCTAGTTCAGAAATCAGGAATAAATTAAACAATGACATGGGCTGTTCATAGGAACTCATATATTCATGATCCTGAAAACAGTTGACCCTGAACATTTAACACAGAATTTGTTTCTCCTCTATCTCTTATAACTGTTGTATATTTGGTCCAGGGTCCCTGTAGTGTGACCTAGGTAAAGATCAGTGACTACTAAACTCTTCCTTGGCAAAAAATTTAGGATTTTTCTACAAATTTTAAGGGTGTCTAAAATTTCTTAAAAGAAGAAACTTTAAAATTATACTCACAGATGAATTTAAAAGAAAACGAGATATGCCATTAAATGTGACAAATGATTACTGGGTTTGTGTTTGCAATCCCTGGCATACGGGGTGGGATAATGAAAAGCTCTAAGGAATTATAGACTCATAGTGAAGTTTCTTGTGTCTGGGAACTTTACCCTTAAAGTCTGTTTTCCTAAACCTTGTCTTAAAGCAGTCTTCTAAGGAACTACACTCTGACCTTGTACCATCTCACCTGTTGCAGCGAGGGCCAAAGTGAACTTGTCCTCATTTTGTGTGCCTTCCTAAGCCTGTAACAGCTCATAGATGCCAGAGCATCCTTCCATCTCAATGATCCCAGTGCTAAGCATTGAACCAACAGTGCTACCCATCGAAAGTGGCCTGGATTAAAAAAAAGTGGTACATATACATGATGGAATATTACACAGTCATAAAGAACAAAATTATGAACTTTGCAGCAACTTGGGTGGATTCAGAGTCTATAATATTCAGTGATCTATCACAGAAACAAAGAACTGAGTACCACATGTTCACACTCATAAGCAGAACCTGAACAATTCTCACAATAGTACAAGAAAGGGATTGACAGTAGTGGGAAACTGCTGGTGGTGGGGGAAGGAGTGCACATGTCATCAATAAGGATACCTGATCTCAAACCAGATGAAGTGGGGACCAAAGGAGGCCTGTATAATTACCATTTATATACCTAACCCTGAATTGCACCCCACATCTTTAAAATAATAAAAAAAAAATAATACTCCCAGTGCTATAAATAATGTAACTTTGTAATAAGACATCTACTGCTGGCCAGGTATGACAAAATGATAATTTTAATTTTAAAGAACTCTATTTTCAAATGCATTTCACAGTTTATACTGAGTGGGAAATGCTGAATTCTCACCATGTAACTTCCAGATTGCTATGTTGAGTGGTGCAGATGTAGCTGTCTTAGAAACCTTTGAAGACAAAATTCAGCTTTTACCTCAAAACGTCTTACTCTTGTAATAACATATATGAGAAACAGTGATCTGTCTTAGCATCCTGAATAAATTCTGTCTCTACTGAACCCATATGCTGAGTGACATGGCATATGCAGCCTTATGTCTACATGGTTCTAAAAGTCTGCACAGGAATTTGCAGATAAGAAGGTTTAGCCTTATCTGGTAACTATTCATTCACAACAGCTATTAGATTCTGAATTAGATGCAGAAAAATGTAATTAGTGTTCTAGTGAATTTGAATTCTACATTAGGTATTGTGTAGATATTATTGGTAGGATGACAACCCTGAAAAATCCCTACACACTTAATAGATTGGTTAACTAAGTGGTTGATTCAATGACTTGTTGCTTTTTTGACATTTTAATCTAAAGTTTCCAACCAGAGTACTGGAGCCTTGAGGCTTCTCTAGACTCATCTGACTTCATTCTCCCCTCTCTTTCTATGAACTAGCCATGCTGAACCTAATTTCTTGAATGTTGCCTTCTCTGTCCTGGTCCAGAGTCTTCGCACTTGTTTCCCCTGCCTAGCAACTTTTTTCCCTCTTGGGGCCATAGTTCACTACTTTTCATCCTTTAGATTTTAGCTAAAATGGCACTTCTGCTAGGAAGTCGTCTCTTACAAACTGCTGTGCACTCTATTCACACGGTATAGCTTTCTTTCATTGTACTTATTACATTGCATAACTTTTCGCTTCCAGTGTGACTATTAGATCGGTGTGTGGTTCTTGCACAAGACTGTGAGATTAAATTATCAGTTTCTAGGATAGTGCCTGGCTTATAGAAGATGCTCCATAAATACTTGTTGAATAAAAATATTACATAAAGCACCTAGCAGAGTGTCTGATATGCAGTAGGCACTATGTAAAAAGTAGCTATTTGATTGGTCTTTTAAAATACTAAAAAAAAAAAAAAAATCCCCAAACATAAGTCTTTTATGTATTTTTCCCTTACTTTATGATTATTTTGATTTTACTTTGTATGTCTCTTGACTTTCTGGATGTACTTGGAAGGTCACCTCCTTGTCTTGATTTCCTCCAGAATGGGTCAATAAAATAGCAATAGCTGCATTAACCGATTCCTGGGGTTGGTATTTTGATTTTGACTTAATGAATAAGAAAATTGAGATCCAGGGAGGATAAGAAATTTGCCCAAAGGTAATCTAGATAGTAAATGAGGTCGTTAGAATTTAAGTAAAGTTCTCTTTTACTGATATCTTATGATGTTATCCACTATTCTAGATAGCTTTCTGAGTGTCTCCAATACACGGAAGACATAGTTGTCCATTCTAATCCCCAGAGGGTGTTTCAGCGGACTGGAAGCTGAGACTTAGATTCTTTTGGTGATTGGAGTTAGGAGGCAGCTCTCCTCTCAGACACGTTTGTCTGCCTTGATTTACTCAGGTTCTTTAGACCCATAGGGAAGAAGTGTTGATGCAGCCTGTCCAATAAAAATATGTCTGGTGAAAGAGTGTAACATAAATGGGGTTTGAGTCTGAGTCAGAGATTCCAGAGACCTCTAGAGAGGGCTCATGGTAGTAGAAGAGGGAGGCTGGTCAGAGGAGTTGGACCCAGCCTCTGCCCAGAGGTCAGAAAAGCACGACAGCTTTCTGTCATGGACTCATTCCAACCCAAGCACCCTGGGAAAAAGAACCACCTGTGGAGGAGAAGAATGTCAACAAGCCACATAGCCATGAACTCAAGTGAAGGTGATGCAGAGAGAATCTCTCCTCACTCAACTCTCATCTGGTATGCCAGTTTCATTGTCAGAGAAATTTGGGGGAACAGTGTCACAGAAGCAAAATTTCTGCTCCACAGTTGACTTCTATGAAATTTGAGGTGGGGGGAAGGGGGGGATGCTGGTGCTGCATGGTCCTTGGTCCCCTGAGAGTGGTGGGGACCAATGGCCAGGTGGGTTTGTCCTGAAGATTCCTTAACATAGTTGTGGCAGAAGGAGGACGTTCTCAACATTTACACAACTTCTGGAGTCAAAGACAATTAGCCATTAATGCTAGTAGGGATCTTTCTGTATTCATCATTTAACAAAGCCTCGGATGCTTGGGTTATATCTGGTTAACAAAATTAATGAGCCAGATTTTCTCCATGGGCAGGTTCTATTAGGACTGGGGCTGGGAGGGGGAATGCATTTCCTTCTAGCATTTATGAGGAATTTTCACATTCTCTTAATTAAGAAACTCCACACTGGGCAGCATCCTCCTTTTTCTGACCAATTTGTGAATATAAGTGGAGAAGGATTAATTCAGGTTTCCTTAGTGCAGTAAATAAAAATAATTAGACTAGAATCAGGAGACGAGTTCAAGATAAATGAATCTATTTGGTAAATATTTATTCAAATTTAGTATTCTGCTAGATGCTGGGGATACAGTCATGACTTCATGAAGCTTATGGACTAGTGAAGAAGAGAGGCATTAAAATTGATTATACCATTTCATGAAATTAAAGAATTACATAAAAAGTACAGAATTATCAGAGTGGTAAGTGCTATGAAGAAGTCAACAGTGCTGGGAGAGCATTGAATAGGGGAGTCTGGCTTAGTCAGGGAGGTCAGTCTAGGCTTCCTGGATAAGAACAAATGTCTATGTAAGGATTTGTGTTGGGGGTTGGTGACTGGCAAAGCATTTTTTAGAAAACGGGACCAATAAGGTCAAAATCTCAGTAATGAGAGGAAGTAAGCCCTTCCTAGTTTTGCCTCTGCCTAAAATCTAGGGTGTTGAACTAGTTGTTTCCTTCATTTACAAAAAGTCTAAATCCATGAGTTGTCAACATTTTAAAATAAGTCTTCTGATTACGTGTGAGAAAAAGAGTTTGAATTTTCCATCTACCATGTCCTAGTTTTAGGAACTTCCTTGTTTATAAAATAAGAATACGCATATCTGTTTCACCAATCCACCAAAGTTATTGTGTGGATTGGCCACAATAATAAGACCTGTATATTACTCTATGAATGTAAGACACTTTCTTGTTGTGACATAATAGGAAGTGTATATTTAAACTTTGTCTCCGGCTCCTGGCACAGAGGTCCTAAAACCCATGGAATTTCCTGAGTGATAAGCGTGATAGGAGCTTCTTTTGTTCTAGTGGGATGACTCTTGGCAGGCCTCTAGATAACCTCAGGATGGAGGCCAGTGATCAGAAAGACCAAGTCTTGATTAGAAGCTTGAAACTTTCAACCCCACCCCCTGACCTCCACAGAGGGCAGAGGTGATGAATATTTAGTTCAATCACCAAGGGCCAGTGATTTAATCAAACGTGCCTATGTCATGAAACTTCTACAAAAACCATAGTGTTTGGAGAGTTTCCAGGTTGATGAATATAGTACAGTGCTGGGAGGGTAGTGAACCCAGAGAGGGCATGGAAGCTCTGTGTCCCTCCCTCCATGCCTTGCCCTGTGCATCTCTTCCATGTGACTGGTCCTGAGTTTATTCTTTACAATAAACTGGTCAAAGTAAGGAAAGTGCTTTCTTAGTTCTATGAGCTGTTCTATCCAGTTACTGAATCTGAGGGAAGAGTCTCAGGAGTCCCTGAATTTGTAGTTGGCCAGGTAGATACGTGGGTAGCCTAGAAACCCCATTTTCAGCTGGTATCTGAAGTGGGAACATCTTGTGGGACTGAGTCCTTTACCTTTTGGCTAACTCCAAATAGTGTCTGCGCTAACTCCAAAGAGTAGGCTAACTCCAAATAGTGTCAGAACGGGACTGAATTATTGGACACTCAGTTGATGCTGGGGAATCAGATAATTGGTTGGTGTGGAAATAAATCTCTCACTTTTTAATGTCCAATTTGTACCTGATTCATCTGAAGGCAAAAATTTCAGGCCACGAGCATTGAGCTAATATGACTTTCTTATGAGGTGGTAACAATAGAATAATTTAACACATTGTTCTTTGGGGGAAATGTTCCAGAATTTTCATGGTGAACAGCTGGTGACACTCAGGGGACTAAGAATAGAGAACTGTCATCACCTATAAATGTAATCAAGTGACCTTTTATGTTGGGGTTGCATAAGTTTTCATCTGGACTTTCTTCCCAATTTATATCTTTAAGTGAATGATTTAAAGTTAATGTTTATTAAAATATATTTTTCATGGAAATATAAAAATCTCTTCAAAGACAGGAAAATGACTATGCAAGGTAGACTTCCTAGATAGATGCTGGATGAGGAGCTTTGAGACCTGCCCTCTGGTTGTAGTTCTGCTAAAAAGAGAGGTTGGCATAAATAATATTCAAGCCTTTTGAGAGGTACATCTTTTCCAATTAAAAATTTTTATTTGGTATCATAGATTCTCTTGCCTATCTCTCTGTCTCCATTACATTCCGGTTTTCAGCAACCTGCCAATACAACTAAGGTATTATCAATGAGCTTTTAATCACAAATCTCACTAGCTTTGAGTCCCCTCCAGCTCACAAAATGTCCAGTCTTTTCTTAGGAGTCATTTTATCAAATAGATCCACAGTGCCTGGCACTAATGAATCCTCATACAGATCCCTGAGATTACATTGAGCCCCCCAAGGTAATCTGGATTAAGCTCCCCATCCCTATATCCTTAGCTTAATCAATCACATATGTATGTTCTCTTTTGCTGTGTAAGGAATAAGGAAAATATATCCACAGGTTTCAGGGATTTGGATGTCAGTATCTTTGGGAGGTCATTATTCAGCCACACAAAAAATATATATAATGAAACTGATGAAATTGTTAACTATTTTAACCCAATATATAAAAAATTACAACATTAGCATGGAATCACTCACTATACAAGTTATCAATTACACATATATGCACAAACACATATATGTAAAATTTTCTACAAATTGTCTTTGAATGGAGTGTGCCTTATAGTGTATCTCACTTCAGGTTCTCAATACTGACTTGGAGTTAGCATTAGGTAAGTGATGGATTGTGGAAGGAAGTGCTGGGGAGAACTAGACGACAGACAATGGCCATTGGCTACAATCATCAACCTGGAAATCTGGATTTATTTCTTTTTTGAAGGGTGACATATGTGAGTCCTGTTTTGGATGAATAAGTAGGCTGTCCAGCAGAAAGTCAGGAAAGTGGGTCTGGAATTCAGGGAGGGGTCGGGCTGCAGGCCAAGATTTAGAATTGCTTTAGGAGGAGTTGTTGGACCCATGATTGTGGCTGAGGACAGGACCTTGGAAACGCCTACGATGAAAGGGCAGGTGGAGAAAGAGAAGACTGAAGAGGGGATAGAGAGTAAAGCAAAGACACTTCCAAGGCTAGAGGACAGAGAAATGGTAGTGGCAAGTGGGAGCAGAGCAAGCCCAACTGCAGCAGCATTTCCGAGATAACCACAAAGAGTCTCATTGTGGTTTGGAGTATCTCACGCCACATTTGAAGCCATTACTCAGCCTCCCACACAGGGGTGCTTTTTCATCCTCAGTGGGCGTAGGAGTGGGAGTGGGAAGATGCTTATTTACAAAACTGTTTATCCTTAAAGAATAACATTATGGCTGTATCTACCAAATGGGCTTGGCATTTGGCAATTATGTGGCTAATCTGATGAGTATAGAGAGCAGAAGGGAATGTTTCACTACCCTTTCTCCTCAACCCCTGAGGAATTTCTTTCTAGAGGGATCAAATCAACTGAATAACAGTTCCTTTAATGTGGCTGTTTGTTAAATGATATATGACTGTGTACTTCTTTGGAACAAATGATCCCATTTCCTTCCTTGACCCTTGCTTCTAATTTTTTAAAGAAACAGTTCTGTATAATAGTTGAGTGTGAGCTTGGGAGTCAGACTGCTAGGGTCCAAATCCCAGCTCTGAAAACTCCTACTAAATGTTTGGCTTTGAGCTACTTCACCTCTTTGTGCCTCAGTTTCTCATCATAAAAGTGAGGACAACTATGATATCTACCGCTTAGTGTTGTTATGAGGATTAAATCAATATCTACATACACTGCTTTCCTTTCAATCTTTTCCAAGTATTTGGAACATTCTGTCTAATGGTGGTAATAGTTCCCCTTCAGAACACTACAATTTAATATAAATAGGATCACAATATAAAAGTGACACCTTGAAATGACTCCTCTGGTGATTAATTTATTTCTTCTATTACGTGAGATTATTTCATGTCCACTCCTTCCAATCCAACCCCCCATTCCCCATTGCTGATCTTGCACTACTCTGGAGACATTTGCTTATATTTCACTTATAACACAGTGTTTAGTCACAGACAAATCTAACAGTCAAACAAAGACCTCATTGATTAATCTCTGGTGTAACTGACTGTAGCCAGATTAAAAAATATTTTTTTTAATTGGAAAAAGGTGAAAAAGAAGATCAAACATACCTAAACCAATGTTTATATCACTGTGTTGTGCAGCTACTTTCTTATTTTATAGCCTCATTGAGACCAAGGAATAAAGGCAAAACCTTTGCAGAATTAAAACAGTTTTGCAAGATTCAAGTAGCATATTACTAACATACATTTCCTTTCTACTTTTTCAGAAAACCTTTCTTGTTTGTTGGTACTAAATACAATAGTGAAGGAAAGTCATCTGAATATCTTCAAGTTTTATTCTCTGATTTTTTTGTACCAAAATTATAGCCCTATGAATAGAAATGGAAAATTGTTATTTTTCCTATTCTCATAATGTCTTCTGTGTTAAGATTAAGTTGAAAATGTGCACATGTGGCCAGGCTCAGTGTGGCTCAGCCTGCAATCCCAGCACTTTGGGAGGCTGAGGCAGGTGGATTGCCTGAGCCCATGGGTTCAAGACAAGCCTGGGCAATTTGGTGAGACTTCATCTCTACAATAAATCAAAAATTAGCTGGGCCTGGTAGCGCGCCTGTAGTTTTGGCCACTTGGAAGGCTGAGGCGGGGCCCAGCAGGTTGACGTGACTATGAGTATGCCACAGCACTCCAGCCTGGGTGACAGAGTGAGACTCCAACTCAAAGAAAAGAAAAGAAAAGAAAAGAAAAGAAAGAAAATGTGCATATGCAAGCAGATATTTTAAAGGCTGACCCTTTGCATTTTAGAAGTTTTGTTTTTGTTTGTTGATGGTACTTTTTTTTTCTTTTTGGTCCACCCACTACATAGGAAATAAGTGACCATTTCCTGCAAAATTCTGTAAGGCTGGAATTTCTTTATTCTCCTACTTCACAGATGACACCTAGAGAATACCATTTACTTTCTTTTGAGTCCAGATTATCAGGCTTTTAAAATGGGCAAACATTGTAGTTTCCTAAAAAAGATTTTGGGGCTGTACAACAACACTCTATTTACAACTTCTGGAACTTTTTGGTAACCAAGTGCATGCTTGAGACCAGTGATTCTCAACCAGGCGCAATTTTATCCTCCAGGGGACATTCAGTGACATCTGGAGACATTTTTGATTTTTATGACTAGGGAGGGGAATTGGTACTGGCGTCTAGTGAGTAGAAGCCAGGGTTGCTGCTAAACATTTTATAATGAGCAGGACAGACTGCCTGCCCCTCTGATCCCCTCATGTCAGTAGTGCCAATGTTGAGAAGCCCTTCAGATCCTCTACATTCTACAGTGCAGAGGCAAGTCACAAAGCAAGGGTATAGGGAAAACTAGCAACAAGAGAAGGATGTGACAGGAGCCCCTGTTTCTTTTAAACATGAGCATTCATGTTTTTGTTATTTTTCTAGCCAGTATAACATTAAATGATATTATCCTAGGGAGCACTGGAATATGACCACTCAAGGCAACCATATAACTTCCACTTTGTTTTTATGGATGTTTGAAATTTGAGTATCTCCTATGGAGCCTGTGGTCACCCAGGTATTGTGGTTAACATCTATATATGGTCTTTCCTTGGCATATATATGAGGCAAATTGTTTCCAAAGGTTAAACTGATTTCACTTCAAAGAAATCAAGCCTAGCTAAAGAAGGTTGTCAGAGGTTGGAAGTGAGTGGGGGTAGGGGAGAGAGAGAGAGACAGAGAGAGGTAAATTACATTTCTTTGCAGGTAAATTATTTTTCAGAGAGAGAGAGAGAGAGAGGAGAGAGAGAGAGAGAGAGACAGAGACAGAGACAGAGAGGGACAGAGAGAGAAAGGAATGTTGTGACCAGACCCTTACCTTACAGAGTTTCTTTGCAAAAAAAAATTAAAACAAAACACAAAGATCATAGACTTTGGAGTCTGCTAAACTTTGCTTAATAGGAGTATCAGCTCTTCTCTTGGGTTAATTACTTGATTTCTTGGAGCCTCACTGTTTTCATTGGGAAAATGGGAGAACAATATATAACTTGCAGGTTTTTATAAAAATTAGGTAAGAAAATATGTGTAAAATGCCCAGTGTAGTTTATAGCATTTAGTAAAATCTCAGTATATCTCACTTGTTTTAACTTTGTGAACTTAAGGTCTGAGCTGCAAACTGGACAATTCATGTAATAGGTGACGAATTTTCTGCTTGTTTCTTAGGTAGAGAGCAGGATAAATTTCCCTTGTAAGAATCCAGTTTTGTCTCTGTATTGGTTGTTGCTGCTCTCCTTCAAGTTGGTCAATCTTGCTGAATAAATCTGCTCATTCAGTCTTGATATTTCTCTCTAATCTCTAGCTGTGTAAGCCATATCTCTGATAAACAGGCCACAACCATGATGAAACAGGTTGAGTCTCTCCTGTCCTCAATTTCTTGATCATTTTTTCCCTCTCTTTTGAGCTTTTCTCATGACCTGTGAACATCAGGAACTCAAAGTCTCTGTAGGCATCAAAAGGCATACAAGCCTGGATGGTAGTGAGGTAATCAGCCAGAGGACCTAGATTCCGATCACCGTTTTTTTTACCTCTGAAGTTATATGACCCGACACTCTGTGATACTTAACCTTTTGTTTACCTCTGACCTCAGCTTGACCATAATGGTTATTAGGAAATTCACCACTGTCCAAAAGGAATGTTTGGAAGGTTAATGACATAATTGTGACTAATCCTGGTGATGAGGAGAGAGTAAATGTCTACCTTCTGGAAATGCATAATAAATCTTGCAGGTAAATTACATTTCCCCTATTGTACTAAACATATCCTAAAGGGAAACCACATGAAGATCTTTCCCTTTTAAGGTTTTTCTTCCCTTCAGGGGCCTGAGAAAGTTCCAGAACTTCTAAAGTAGGGCAAATCTATTCTCAGCACAAGTCAAACTTTTGATCTGAAAGAGCTCTGAGTTCCCTGCAAAGAGGACACCTTGTGCTATTATCTAGTTAGGTCAACATACAACGTTTTCTTTGCAGTCTCCACTGAACCAGTTTCCATGTCTGTCTCCAGAGTGGGGGAACTTAGATTTCTCAGCTTGTGTTTTGTTTTATTTTATTTTATTTTTCTGGATTAAAAATCTCATAGATGACATTCTCTACCTGATGCTGCTTTGGGATATCAAGTTGAAACAAAAATCTAGACTCTCCTGAAAAACTTCTCCTGTCTGTAAGAAGATGTCCTTTTAACTCTTGGATGCCCTAGTTACTAAAGATTACAGACTTTATACCTGAAAAATAAGGGAAGAATGGAGGGCAAAGATGAGAGGCTGGGCCTGACCACCTGAGAGAATGTGATTAAAACGGGGTGCGGGGAGGAGCAAAGCTGCTTATGCTTCCCAGAGTCAGCTGTGAATTTTAAGCAAAGAAATAATTCTATGTAAAGAAGAAAATTGGTATTTGTGAGCATGTACTGACTTACACACGTGATGCAAGGTATTTTCGCATGCATTATCTAACTTAGATCTTTGCATCAGTGTTATGAAAGGGTACTATTGTCTTCATTTTTACAGAGTAAGAAACAGTGATTAAGTTACTTGCTCAAAGTCGACTTATAAACAAGAACCAGGGATTCAAATCCAGAGTAGTCTTGACTCCTGTATTCATGCTCTTCCCCTCCCCCCCATAAACCAAGATTCTTTTGCAAATAGCAAGCACTTCCTTTACTTTTCTCTACTCCTAAATTACCTCACCCCTTTGTGACTTTTCTCCCCAAGGGTTTAAAAAAATTCAGTTGTCCTAAGGCATGTGAGCGTGAAAATGAAGGCAATAAACTTTTTGCAAACTTGATAACCATTACTGCAAATACCCTTATACTTGTAGTTGTAAAGTGCTTAGTATATGAATGCAACCTTATTATTACCTAGTAATAGTGTGATTATTATAATAACGTACAATTATTTGGCTTGGGTAAAATTAGAATGGTGTGTATTTAAGATGTCATTTAAGTTCTATTTTTCTAGTGTCACTGAAAAATATTGTTTATTTAATGAATTGCATCATAATCTGTATATCTTAGGAATTTGATTTACATCAAATTTTCACATAGAATTTTTACCTTTACTGAAGAGTTTCCTGTTTTCTAATAATAATCACCAATTTGAATTTACACTGAAAATGCATTAATCAAATAGCATATAGACTTCATACAATTATTGACATGAGAAGTATCCATGAAAACCATTTAGCCTAACTAGCTAAATGCCTAGTGTGTTTGAGAGAGGTAAAGTTTCTTTGACACGTGTCTGCCCCAGCTCCATACTGCTGTGTAACAAACCCCAGAGTTTGGATGCTGACAACCAGATGCTGCCAACACCACGAGATCCTTCCCCTTGCAGAGAGCTTGCTAAGTAGCCCTGCTACTACAAAAAATACTTAATTAGCAGGCAATAATTCTTCAGCTCTTTAATGTGAATTAAAGAGCTTTGACTTTTGAGTATATTTCTCCTTTCCCCTTTATGCCTATTAGAATTGATTAGAAGAGGTGGCTAGAGTCAACATATGTCATTCTGTAACTTCTTAGCAATGTGATTTTTTAAAATGGTGGCAGATAATTTTAAAATAATAAGCCTAAAGCCAGGCTCGGTGGCTCAGCCTGTAATCCCTCGCCTTGGGAGGCTGAGGTAAGTGAATTACCTGAGCCCGTGGGTTCGAGACCTGCCTTGGCAACTTGGCGAGACCTCATCTCTACAATAAATAAAAAAATTAGCCGGGTGTGGTAGTGCATGCCTGTAGTTACAGCTACTTGGAAGGCTGAGGCGGAAGGATCACCGGAGCCCAGCAGGTCGAGGCTGTGGTGGCCAGGAGTGGCTACTGTACTCCAGTCTGGGCAACAGAGTGAGACTCCAGCTCAAAAATAAAAATAAAAATAAGCCAAAATTAGTTTTTTTAAAAAAGAAGTCCTAGTTATGAAAAATTCATGGCTTCTCTGACTTCATATGTTTGATAAATACATATTTATTTATCAACTGTGATGACTCTACAAACTTATAATATCATATGTAAATAAACTAAATATAATGTGCAAGTAAGTTTAACACAAAGGAGTATGCGATCTGAGATATGTGCCTTATTACTAGCAAGGATAATTCAATTCAACAAAGTCCTGTTGCTTGTGTGGTGTATGCCCCACTCAGTGCTAGGTTATAGAATACCAAGATGAACCAAAAATGGATTCTAAGCTCCTGGTATTTATTAGATAGACAGAGTTAGGATATAGTCTTGTGATGGGTGATGTCTAAATAAATACATAATGTTTATTTACTCTGGACAAATTAAATCTTTAACACGACAGCTTACGGAAGATAGTATATGCAACTTTGACATTTTGGTCATCAGTCTAGGAGTTAGCATATTTAGGAACATGCTGGGGCTCCTTGCACCTAAAAAATCTTGGCTTGGTGCTAATGCCAGCTTCTGTTCAGATTTGCTCAAGAATATTCCTGTCTCATTCTCGTCAACTAGCAGTTTGGAAGTCTCCAGGTCCCACCCGGAAGCTGCTTGTTTGCTAGTGGAGGAGAGGGGTTGGGTATGTAGTCTGAGAATCGCCTCTGTGAAGGTGCTAAAACTAAACTAAGTTCCTGGGAACCTTTCAGGGCAAGGAGATTTACTAGGGCTTGGACCTCATCCACCATCTAGCCAGAGGCCTAGAATCATATTAGATAATGGAGACTGGATCCAGCTTGCCCAAGGGTTTGGCAGGAGCACAAGCGTTTGTGTGCCTGCTGGTGCGTCTTGTTGTTTCTGTGCCTACTGCAGGGAAACACTGAGACTGGTGTTGATTCACATGCATCCAAATATCGGACCTCCATCTAAGTGACCTGGTTCAGTGTCCTGAATGGTGCAAGTGGGACCCAGGACGCTTCTTCCCAGGCTTTCCCTCTTTAGGTCCCTTCTTGCTCTCAGTTGCTTGCCCCGTGGGGCAAGGTACAAACCCTTTTTGGTTACTGGTTCCTCAAGGGAGAGGATGAGTCTTGTTTAGCAAGGAAGAAGCCCAGTGAACCTGGCTTTTGTTTTGCCATCCATTGGGACATGCTTGCAACAGAGGATTTCATGATGAGTAAATTTTGGTAATTTTAAAATGGAAAATACATCCACTGATGTATTTGTCTCCTGGCTGTTGTTTCTGAAGTCATATCAAATTACATTAAAAGTGCTTCTCTCATTGCCACTGGTCTTTTACTATTCAGTTAGGCATTTTAAAAGATGATATGTGGGTGAAAGATAAAAAGCTGAATGACTGTCACTGCCTTGGGGGAGATGTTCTCATAGGGAGGAAGTGCACTGCTGGGCTAAGCAGGGAGGTCATTTATGGGCAACTGGATGGTTAGAATTCTCTCTTCTGCCACTCTGCTGTCTCTCTCAAAGTGCAGCCTGGTTGCCAGACTAGTTATTTTAAGTTCTTGCAAACCATTTTGTAGCTTTATCTCTGTCCTTGTCTAAGGCTGTAGCAAATTGGGACCCCCATGCGGTGCTCTCTTGGTATTAAAATGGATCTGAGCTGCTCAAGGGCTGGAATGAGGCAGGCTGATGCAGAGGGAGTAGGCAGACAACAGGGTGGGGGTGCCTTTAGGGATAGAACATTAGGGGTGCTTCTTTTTTAAGCTTGAAGGTTAGATGTACAGTTCTGTACAGAATGTAAGCTTAAGCATTGATCTGAACACCTTTATGGTATTAGTGAAGGAAGTCTTTTCAGGCTACTTCATATTTCATTTTATTTTGTTCTATGGTTTGAAAATTTGTATTTTTCACTTTATGGTAGGTATTTAAAAATCTGTCTGAGGCGGAAGGATCGCTGGAGCCCAACAAGTCGAGGCTGCGGTGGCCAGGAGCGTGCCACCACACTCCAGTCTGGGAGACAGAGTGAGACTTCAACTATAAAAAAAAAAAATTCTGTCTATCCTCTCTCTCTCTCTCTCACTCTCACTCTTCTATCACTTAGTGTTAGAGGGAAATTTCAGTAGTAAGAGAGATAAAAAGAGACATCGAGAAAGACGTATTAAAAAAAGAGAGAAAGATATACTGAGCATTCTTCTCAGGAGTTTCAGTCAGTAGAAAAAGCAGTGGTCAGGGGGAGATAGTACTGGCCTGTTATTAGTTAGAACACCTAAATCGTTCATAAGAAACAAGCATGAATTGTGGGCTGAAGTTTCCCCTGCACCTGGAATCTGTGGGGAAGCCCTGGCACCGAGAAGGAACAGTCATTCTTATTATCTGTGTGTGAGTCCTCTATGATAGACAGTGGATAAGACAAGCTCGTAGTGAGCAGATGGATTAATTTGAGGGAATCTGGACAAGGTTATTTCCTCCCTTATTGGCTCAAGATTCCCTCAAATCTTTTTACTAGGATGTTTTCCTTGGTTTATGGCCTTGTTAATATCCCAGAACTGTCTTATCAGGTTTTTACACCTTAGTGTGAATTAGTTTATTGGCTTCTTTCCCTAGAACCAAGAGAATCATGAGTAGATGATAAGGGAGAGGACAAAAGGGAAAAAGGTAAAGAAAGTGAATGTTTGAGTGTATTGCAGGTCAACTTCTGCTGTAAACCTTGCCCAGCAGGGGTTTTGCTTGTGAGCTTTCCCGTGGGGCCTGCCAGTCACAGCAATGCCTCTACCTTTCAGTTCTTCAACCAAACTTTCTTCCCATTATTGAGATGTGACATCTGTTTTAAATTATTTCATCTGTACTCAGATAGTCAAGTGATTGGCACCTTCTTCAGAAAAGATGTGAAAGAGATAAGCCAGATGCTTTCAGCAGAGTACATTATTGTATTACCTGCATGTAAGATAGTCATAGGGTTGATGCACTCATTCTTTTAGGCCACCAATAAGTTACTTCTGTAGAGTACATTTTAAACAGCCTGTGTGGCCTGAAGTTATAGTATGTGTAAAGAATGGATTTTCTTGCCTCTGTGTACTATCTTTCCTCCAAATAATAATTAAAAATACTTAACACTTAGGATTTGCATACTGATTTATTAGCATCTTTTAGTCAGGTTACATAAAACCTTTGTAAGGTCTTTAGCAGGCAAGTGTACCATCAATCCCATTTTCAAATCTCTGAAGCTAGGCCAAACTGTTTTCTGTGACAAATTGTCAATTGTTTTTGTCTGTTGGGGGAATTCTCTCAGCTGTAGGATTTTCTAAACTCTATACACCATTTAGGTCCCATTTAAGTCCGGGCTCATGTATATAAACATTTTTAATAAATTCTGATGGCTTTGTACTATGTCAACTTGGCTACTCTGTAACTATGTTTCCCAGAACTCTCTTCTCTGTTTGGTTTTAGGTTAGTGTTGGCTACAGCATTTTGTCCAAGATTTGGAAAGTCAAAGTGACATCACAGCCATATTACATTCTGAAGATCAGTGCTGGACCCCAGGTGTGGCATCAGCTTATACACATTGTGAAGTCTGCTGGCTCACCCAGGCATGTAGGACAGCTCCCACACCTTGGGCTCCTCCAGTTCTCACCAGGTTCCTCCATCAGCTTTCCTGAGCATGAAGGCAAGTGGGTTTGCAGCTCCATGGGGGAAGGGTACCCTCAGGCCACCTGGGGCATCAGTGCTGAAACAGTGAGAGATGGACAGAGGTCCTAGCTTATCTTCTTGATTTTTAGATTGTCCTTGTTCTCATCAACATTCAGCTTTCCCTCCCAGCTGTCAGTCTGGCTGAACTGTCTGGCTGAACTGTGAATTAACTACTCATAAAGTGAATCAACCTTAGTCACAGAGACCACAGCCTGCAGGGACTCCTCCATCAGCCTACAGATACTGTTCCTACAACTGCACACAGTCTATCCCTTATAATAAATCCATTTTCTCTGTTATTGGTAGCGATAGGGCAATGGCTATGTGATCCTAATTAGTACCTAGAAATTTAGATTTATTTAACAAGCATGTGAAATGTAAGCTACTTGCTCCCAATGAGGGTTTCCATGAAGAAGTTACAAAAACATTTCTGGAAAGAGATGATATCTACAGGATGCCAGAGAGACAGAGACAGAGAGAGAGAGAGAGAGAGAGAGAGAGAGAGAGAGAGAGAGACAGAGAGAGACAGAGAGAGACAGAGACAGACAGACACAGACAGACAGCGGCAGCAAGACAGAGACAGATGATAATAAATGGTACAATTTAAAAAGTAGTAGCGTAGAAATATATTAAGCTTTTTTCACCACTTTATTTCCTGTCCCTAGAATAGTGCTTGACACATAATAACTCCTCACTAAATATTAATTGAATGAGTGTCATAAGTTTGGGCACTTTATCTATGGAGAGATAAGACATGCAGTTCCTTATGTTTTGATTTTTATCTTGCATTTCAGATACCTATGCAACTTCCATCTCGGGATTTTTGGTTCTACAGGCCTAGAGGTCAGCAAAATAATCTGGATGAAAGCTATGTACATTTGGGGGTCAATCATGTATAATGGGTATGGATAAAAAATCAAGAAGAGATAAGAGGAAAAAAAGGCTGGGGAAAGAACCTTGGAAAACAAAATTGAATTATTATACCAACTTTTTAAATTTCTGGTAATCGAATGATGTATTCATACCTTTGTAGTGGTTGCATGATGGATGAGGGATATATCCCTACCTTGACATTAGACTGGGCTAAATGACTTACTTTGGCTAATGGAATGTTAGTGGACATGATGTGGGTAGAGGCTTAAGTGTACTTGAGAAGTTGGACTTCCACTCCAATGTTTTGGTGGTCTGTTGTGAGAAAAATTAGCTCCCAATGGCCACTGTTCTTCAGGCTGGAATCAGAGTCAAAACAGTAAAATCAAAACAGTCAGGTGGAGTAGTAGACTTGAGTCCAACTTGAAACCTATTGTCAAGCCCAGCTGATACACAGTCTGACTCTGAGCTCACCCTAGTTTGACTGAAAAATTTACCTGTTGACTTGAAAGTGTGAGAAAAAATGCTTGTTACTGTAAGCCCCTGAGTTTTGGGATCCTTTGTTAGGCAGCATTATTGTAGCAATTGCTGACTCACATAAACAACAAATATAAACTGACGAAAAAGAAGTATGAGAGGGTCTGAGAAGGAAGGGACAGACAAGCCAGGGAGAACTCAGCAGCAAGGAGCACTATGGATGCCAAGAAGAGTGTGTCTTGACAAGAAAGAAGTGGAGATCAGTGTCTGCTGACTCAGAGAGGCCAAGAAGGTCAAGGGCTACAACATATTTTTTGGGTTTAATAATAAAGAGGCTGTTGAAATTCATAACTGATTTCTACAAATTTCTCTGTGAAGTGGGAGATGCAATATTCTAAGAATGAGGGGAAAGAAGAACAGAGGGCTGGAAGAAAATGATAAAAGTTTAAAAATTAACTGAGGGGAAGAGGAGAGAGAGGTCATTTGATTTTTCTCTAGCACTGACCTTAACCTTGATATAGAGAAGAAAAATCTAGGTGATTGATGTTGTGTTAGAATTTTTTGGCATGTTTATGACTAAAAGACAAGCATTTTCTTGTTAATTCCATCTAATATTAACTCTAGTGAATTCCTGCCACAGTAGAATTTGTAACATACATTTTTGTACTTTTGAATATGTTGTCATATTCTTTACTGCTTTATGTCCTAACGGCATTCTCTCTCTGTCTTTCTCTCTGTATATCCATCTACCCATTCTTCTTGTCTTGTTTGTTCATCCGTTCATGAATCCCATTCTTGCATCTATTCATCCATCTATCCAGCTATCCATTCATCCATCCATCCATCCATCCATCCATCCAAACATCTAATCATCCATCCATCCATCCTCTATTTTATTCCTCCAAAAATTTAGGGAATTTACAGGTAATGTTATATTAAAATGTTAAATTGAAAGTAAAATTTCAGAATCAGGGAAAATATAGATAAGAACATGTTTAGCCACATAGTAAGTATCCAAACAATTTATAATTGACTCATCAAGTAGCATTACCAACAAGAAAATTATGGCTCATAGACTTCATACTAGATCTCTAAAGTTCCACTTCAGGCATCTACTAATGTGATTAGGTCATATTTTATTTAAAAAAGGAGGAATTTGAGAAAGCTAACATGAAATACAGTAGTGTTTAATCCATAAACTCTCAACACGAAAAGCTTTTAGTTAAAACAAATTCTCCTTTGTATCTTAAATTACATGAGAAGGGAAGTATTTTTATATAATTCCCTCCATTCTTACCGGACCATGTGATCAGACTCTCTTGTCACACCTGCCCCTTAGAACAGATGAAACAAATAGTGCTAACAGTTAGATTTTGCATGGAGAATATATTACTATTTATCTTTTGAGGAGGTGGGGAAAAATTGGGAAAATATATATTGAATTTTTTTTTTTGAGTTGGAGTCTCACTCTGTCGCCCAGGCTGGGGTGCCCTGGAACACTCACGGCCACCCCAGCGTCAACCTGCTGGGCTCCAGCGATTCTTCCGCCTAAGCCTTCCAAGTAGCTAGAACTACAGGTGTGCATTACCACGCCTGGTTAATTTTTTATTTATTGTAGAGAAGAGGTCTCACCAAGTTGCCCGGGCTGGTCTCAAATCTGCGGGCTCAGGCAATCCACTCTCCTCGGCCTCCCAAAGTGCTGGGACTACAGGCTGAGCCACTGAACCTGGCCTGATTATTTTTATGTTCAATAAATTTTGGCAAAAAAAGAGAGAAATGAGTTTGGCTATCATGGTTAAATAATGCCTTTCCCAGGCCCCCTTCAATTAGTAGGAGAATGAAGTTAGTATCATAAACCCTATGTGATCATATTTCATAATTATGGTCTCATTAATACCTTAGCAATGGATTTAAATAACTGGTTTATCTCCCTTTAATGTTTAATAATCACATACATTGCAAATTATTTAACAAACACCATATATCTCCTTGGGTTCAGGAAGAGCTTTTTTAGAAAACAAAGTATAAATCAATCCAAGTAACTGGTAACCTTTGGGACCATAATTTCCTCCAGTTCTTTAGGCAACACAATTAACTCCTGTCACTTCCCAACCTCTTCTACGTATCAATAGCTGCTGTGATCATTGAGCAATGGGTCGTCTTCCTGGACAAGTGAAAAGTCTCTATTGATAATGCCCAAAGATTTGATTATGGCACACCTTCCTTTGATTTTTAGGGTCACTTTTCTTTACTCTTTCAACCATCACCTAAATTGTAACCATTTCAGTTATTTGTGGAGATGGGCCAATAAACAGAATAACACAGCACAAAAACTCTCATCATATTTATATTTCTTTAATCCTCCCACTAAATCAATGCATCTAAAACTGGGACAGGGAAGTGGTAGTCTATAGATGTACTCTTTGAAGTCTGTATTTTCTATGGTAATTAAAACATTTTAAATTCACTTTGATGATAATTAAAACATCTACAAGTATCTTCTTGGTCATCTTGATAACTACTTTATAGCCGAGTAACATCCTACAATTTCTGTGCTCAAGTGTGCATTTATGTTTACTCAGAAAGTTGACTTTAATAAACAGAATTAAATCTTATTCACATGGAAAGATTTTTCTTCTGTGCAACATCATTGTTCACATTATTTTAAAGCTGTTAATTATAAGTTGTTGGTTTTGTTATCTAGTGAGTAAATTTTATTTAGTATGTAAATTTGTTTTGATTGTACAATTATATAAGAATATCAGCAGAAATAGTTGACTCCAAGTTTTATGTTTTTGTTATTTACGTTTAGTAGCATTATAATAAAAGCTACTTAAGTCAAAAGTGGGAGAGGTATGCACTTTTCCTTAAAATTATAGAGTAATTTTTCTTTGAAAGGAGTTTTTTCTTTAGTTGTGTTGGAGGGCAGTTCTGGTTCCACATGGGTAATGATAAGAATCCCTTTCCTCATTTCCTTTGCATTGGTGAAAACTGTCATCAGACTGGTTGCAATATTCTTTATTTTCACCGTCTGCTCCTGAAGTGAGAGGGCATCTAGATAAGTATACTGGCAGAATGTAATTTAGAAATACCCAAGGGCTGAGTGTTTTTGAACCCCATTAAAAATTATCTAAATATCACAAGAAAACACTTAAGCAAGGTTAAGCACAGTAACCCTGTGAATTATTTGTAAGGCAGATTTTCAGTTTTTAAATTGGGCTATGTGTACCCCCAGGATACTAGGAAACATGGGAGATATAAGAAGATGGAGGGTATGACCATCATGTTTTAATACTGGTGAAAATTAGAAAATGAAAGCAAGCGCTATCTATGGGGTAAAATAAAATTTGCATGCCTGTTTAGTGAAAACTTCAAAGAAATTCCAAGTTTGATGTCAGACACTGCTTTGGGAGATGCTAGCAAACATTCCAGGGTCTGGCCCTCTTCTCTGTCTTCAAGGTCAACTTTGGTAGAGACCTTTGGAATGCATTGTGTAGGGGAAATAATCCTCAGAGCAAAACACCTGAAGCTGTCCCATTTTTGCTGGATCTGGAGTGTTTGCCTGGAAGATTGGGAAGATTTTCTTTTGTGATATTTTTTGGTGGTAGCATTGTGGACTCCGGTATTTTCTGGCACCTCCACCACTGTCGAGATAGTGGTTGTACTTTATTCAATCTATAGCAGATTGAATAAAGTATAACCACTTATTGCGCATAAGAAGTTGAAGACATTTATCATGTTTCCTTCCGGCACCCTCCATCTACAGGTTGGAAACCATCTACAGATTGGAAACCATCTAAGTAGTTGATGTTCCCTGTTCATCATCTCCTGGTCTCTGCCCACCAGTGTATCAAGTCTACTCATTAATTCAACAAAGTTAAGAGGTCCCTGAAGTGCAAGGAGCTGTCTACCTGTGATCATATGTTCTAAATATGCATTCCCACGACTCTCTTCTCTATTAAATATGCTGTCCCCTTGCATTTGGTATAAATGTGTTATCTATTTAATGTTGGCTTATTAGCCTTAATGGCCCTGTTTTAGTCAGACTGAATCAAATAAAACAGTAGTTAATTTGGATCAGATTTCCAGATTACCCCTCCAATTTGGTGACCAAAGAATCAGTGGGCCAAACAACCAGATCTGGATCCAATCCATCCATCTTCTCAGTCTTCCCAAGTCTCTTGTGATACTACCTACCATGATTTTGTGTCTATCCCTCTGTTGGTTATACCCTCTGCCTTTGTTGTGTGTGTGTTTAAATTGGAGTCTCATTCTTATTGCCTAGGCTGGAATGCAGTGGCACATTCATGGCTGCCACAGCCTTGACCTGCTGGGCTGAGGAGATTCTTCTGCCTCAGCCTTCCAAGTAGCTGGAACTACAGACACATGCCACCAAGCCCAGCTAGTTTTTTGTTCTTTTGTTTTTTATTTTTGAATTGGAGTCTCACTCCGTCACACAGGCTGGAGGGCAGTGGCACACTCATGGCCAACCCAGCGTCGACCTGCTGGCCTGGGCGATCCTTCCCCTCAGTCTTCCAAGTAGCCAGAACTACAGGCGCGCGCTACCACACCCAGCTGATTTTTGATTTATTATAGAGATGAGGTCTTGCTGAATTACCGGGGCTGGTCTGGAACCCCTGAACTCAGGCAATGCACTCTACTCGGCCTTCCAAAGTGCTGGCATTACAGGCTGAACCACCAAACCTGGCTCCAGCTAGTTTTTTTTTTTGTGTGTGTGATTTACTGTAGAGACGAGATCTCACCAAGTTGCCCAGGCTGGTCTGGAACCCCTGGGCTCAGGCAATTCTCTCGCCTTGGCCTCCCAAAGTGCTGGGATTACAAACTGAGTCACCCGTCCAGACTACCCTCTGCTTCTGAATAATGATTCTCAAAGCAAGTGGAGGAGGTGTGGCACATGTGAGTGAATTTTGAAAAGTATATTCTAGCCGGGCTCGGTGGCTCAGCCTGTAATCCCGCGCCTTTGGAAGGCTGAGGTGAGTGGATTGCCTGAGTCCGCGGGTTCGAGACCCGCCTGGGCAGTGAGACCTCATTTCTACAATAAATAAAAAAATCAGCCGGGCATGGTAGTGCATGCCTGTAATTCCGGCTGTTTGGAAGACTGAGGCGGAAGGATCGCCGGAGCCCAGCAGGTCGAGGCTGCGGTGGCTGGAAGCGGCCACTGCACTCCAGTCTGGGCGATAGAGTGAGACTCCAACTCAAAAAAAAAAAAAAAAAAAAAAAAGAAAAGTATATTCTAAAATTATTGCATGACGTTTCTAATCTCAATATTTATTTTTTTCACATAATAGCAAAGGGAGGGATAGGACTACTTTTTTTTTTTTTAAAGAAGGCATGGGCTTTAAGAGATTGCAAAATACGACCTTAGAATTTACAGAGCGAGAAGGTGAGATCTGGCCAGCATTCCAGATGTTGCCTAGCACTGTTACTCAGTGAAAATACACTACTTTTAATGCTCCATTCCTGATAATTCAGTAATTTCTGCTTATCATTTCAGATTTCCAGCAATCTTTATATCTAGACAACAGAAAATAATAAAATGAAAAAAGCCCCCAGAAGACCAGAGTCTCTAAAATATATATGTACAAAATCTAGTAAACTAAAATTTTATACCATTCTCCGCATGTATTCATACATAGTCTATTAACCCTCATATTATACAAAATTCAAACAACCTGGTAGGGTTGAGTCTGCTATTGTCTATCCAATAATTCTCAAATTTTATATCTGGGGTGGAGCTTGGTAATTTGCATGCCTAACAAGCTCTCAGATGGTGCTGGTCTGGGGAATTATGGTTTAAGAACCACTGGCCTATCCCGATATCCATTTTCTCCTTCCTCTTAGATATAAAAGTCACATTTTATTTAGGGTGGCAAGGCATTCATTCACTACAGGGTGACATTATGTTTCTGTTTCCATTTTAGCAGTGAGGTTGAGTGGCTTGGTTTTGGCCCAGAAGATGTAATAGAAATGTTCACAGGACTTCCGGGACGGTGGTATAAAAAGAAGAGAGTATGCTTTTGCTATTCTTCCCTTCTTTGTTTCTACTGCATGGAACATGACTGTAATGGTGAGATCTCCAGCAACCTTCATAGACAACAAAAAACATATTCAAAGGCATACGGGCCCCTAGCAGCCTTGTGGAGTGCGCCCACCTGAATAGCTTACCTCTGCACCTCCTTCACACAAGCGAATTCACCTTTTGTGTTTAAGCTACTACAGCTGGACTTCTGTTACTCACAAGTGAACCTAACTCTCACTGATACACCTTGTTAATTTGACTTCTCAGGTGTTCAAGAACCAAATTAGAAGCAAGAGATTGCTTTCAGTTGCAAGTGAGGAAACAGAAAATTTATTATTGACCAGAAAATTCAATTAATGGTGATGTGGCTGACTTCAAGTCAGCAAGAAGACAGGAAGAAGTGTAACACATTTCATACGATCTTCTATTGAACATAGATGAGGTTTTGGAGTTATGACAAATAGGGCAGACTTCAGGTTCTTTTAGACTTGATGGTTTAGAGCCTTTATCCTCCTTATGAGCTCCTTTGTCATTTGCATTTATGGAGACAGGCATTACAAGGATGAGGACAAGCATGACATACCCTCAGGATTCACAATGGAGCCCAAGGCGGTGATAATTTGTGTGAGTACTGAGGGGTCTGTGTCTGAAGGGACTTTGTATTAATGGGTAGTTGGAATGGTTTATTAGAATACTGCTATGGCCTGGCTCGGTGGCTCAGCCTGTAATCCCGTGCCTTTGGGAGACTGAGGTGAGTGGATTGCCTGAGCCCGCGGGTTCGAGACCCGCCTGGGCAGCGAGACCTCATCTCTACATTAAATAAAAAAATCAGCCGGGCGTGGTAGTGCATGCCTGTAATTCCAGCTACTCGGAAGGCTGAGGCGGAAGGATCGCCGGAGCCCAGCAGGTCGAGGCTGCGGTGGCTGGAAGCGGCCACTGCACTCCAGTCTGGGCGACAGAGTGAGACTCCAACTAAAAAAAAAATAAATAAATAAAATAAAGAATACTGCTATGGCTGCCCACAGTTGTGAAACTTGTCCTAGGCCATGTAGAGAGACAGTGGGTGAGCGTAAAATCGAATTCTCTAAGCTCAGTGCTTAGTTCTCTAACAAATGCCTAGCTTGTCCTAAACTCTCTTTAAATAACTAAAATTCATTTCCCTCTTGAGTAACTTCTGACAAAGGGACTCCTGTTCTCTTCCATTCTGTCACTTCCAGAAGTACCAACATAAGAAAGCTTCATCAGGAACTAGGGTCACAGTGTCACACAAAGCATATTGGCTGGATTGGTGATTTTATTTCAGGAATACAGCTCTTAAAACAATACCAAAACACCAAAAAGCATAGCTGGATTTAATCATTCTCAAATCTTTTACAGTTTTATTTTGTAAACCTAACCCACTGAGTAATTTTCAAAATCTACAGGACACCTTACTTACTACCGATTTTTGTGGGGAGAGATAATGGCTTGAATGGAACATGAGCAGAAAGTTGATTTTAAGTCAGGAAATGGGGTCAGGGAGAGGTTAAGTGGCTGGCCTGGGGTCAGATAGCAAGCTGGTGACTCAACTTTGCAGCTTCTGGATCCGAGGCCTGCAAAAAAAACCAGAGCCCATTTCCTCTTGATAAGTTAACTCCCCCATATCTGTGGTCTGTCTTAGGCTTTTAAGAGCCACATTCTTTTTTTGTGACTGTAGACCTGAGTGCCTATGACTTTCACTGGAGTCTGGAAAACACTTTCAAGGTCAGACGGTGGCATATAGAAGGCTCTTTACCACCGAAAATGCTTATTCAATTCATGGGAATGGCCATCTTTTCCATGTCTTATGATATTCATCATAACTAGTCTGTACAACAAATGGTAATGTTTTGGAAATGATGATGACCTGCGATTGTGGAATGCTTACTGTGCGTTGGGCACTCTGCCAAGGGGGTTGCTTAGAGTATCTCATTTAATCCTCATGAAGACGTTGTGCGGTCCATTTATAGCCCTTTTAATGACTCAGATGCTGTAACTTTTCTGGGACTAAAGGTCTAGTCCAAGTTGACAATGCTAGAAAATGTTCAATTAAGGATGTGAATCCAGTTTTGTCTCGGTTCATAGTCAGCAATGTTGATTGTCTTACCTGTAAACAGATCCAAGATGCCTCTCTCACTGTGGTGTTGTTTTGGAGAGATCTTAGTTATGTATGAAAGGAAATAACACTTTCCAAACTAAAGGGTTGAAAATAGAATATGTTTGGAAGTGGAACTCTATTTGAAATTCTAGATATATGGCGACACTGTCCTGGTCTTTCTTGATCTTCTAATTTTTTTTATTTTCTGGAAAACACAAATCTCTAAACTAAAAAAGATGGTGGAATGGACATCTATGAAAGAAATTTTTGTTACTTGAAAAGTTTGCTCCTAAAAAGGATTCATATGTGGGTACATTCCAGCATCATTTGTTTCTTTTGAATGGGAGACAATAATTAGAGGTAGGTAAGAAAGTTACAACTTAAATATTAGGAAATATTGAATTTTTTTATGTGGCAAAATATCACCCTGGAAACTGATTGTTAGATATTGTAAATTGAATTAAAAAGTTAGATTAGAAATGATTTCATTAAATAATGTGCAGAAAAATCTCCATTATAAGCAGCACACACGTGTGTGTGTGTGTGTGTGTGTGTGTGTGTGTGTGTGTGTGTGTGTTGTATGTGTGTGTGTGTGTGAGACAGACTTTGGAGCATTGGCAAATTTCAGAGTTCAGCCAACCAAACTCTCATCAAATGATTACAAGTATAAGAGAAAGGAGACCAAGAAAAACAGAAAAGAAAAAGAAAAACATATTTTAATTTTTCAAGAGAGGAATATTGTGAATTCATTCTTTTTTTAAACACACATTATGAGTTTGTAGGAATATACATTGTCGAGGTGGGAAGGCCAGGGTCTCTTTATTCAGACAAGATGGGTTAAATATCCCACCACCTGATGGCAGCAGACATAAATTGTGGGCTACTTTTTTGAGGTATGAGTAAATCTCTTAAAAGCTAAACCTATAATTAAAAAAAATTAAAGCAACATTTTTAAAGTTGTAAAAGCAATGCTTATTGTGAAAAAATAAAATAGAAAATGCAAATAAGTGATAGGAGGAATTAAGAGTCATTTACAGTACTACCCCTAGTGATAGCCACTGTTAATTATCTGGGATATGTAATTCTAGGTCCTCTGGGTATGTGTGTATACACACAAAAAAACACACATTAAGACCATCCTACATGCTATTTTGTAACATGCTTTCCCATTTCATTGTATACTGTGATTGTGATATTAACATATAAATGTTTTTATAGGTCACAAATTCTATGACTGTAGTTGGACAGTTAAGATATTTTTCTCAATATTTTGCTATTATGAATCCCTTGCAATAATCTTCCTTTAAGAAAAACTTTGAATTTATCTTTAATTATTTTCTTAGATGAAGTTCATATTTTATAATTTCTGGATTAAAGGGAATGTGGGTTGGGTGACTTTTGAAACATAGTCTGTAGTGTCTGCCAAAGAGATTTACCAATTTATACTATGATTATTGGTATACAGGGCTGAGATTAGTTTGAAAGTTCTGAAAAGTATTTTTAGGTGGCAACTGTGACTGCATTTCAAGTTGTGAATACTAAAAGTAATGTTTGCTGTGTGGCTAGCCTAGAGTAAAACATATTAAATACATGTTATATATTATTATTAGTATAATTATTACTATTGAAATTCAAGATCTTTTAGAGATCTCATTAAATTCGTTGACCGCTGTCGTAAGTCTTAAATATGTGACAGCTTACATATCACTAAAATCTGATATTGAAAAACTTTTTAAAAATTGGCATGTGTTCAAAGCAGATGCCTTATATTGATAACATTTAAGTTTTGCATTTGGAATGTTGAACCATGTAGAGGAGACTCATATCTTTGAGAATATGTGGATGTTTTTAACAATAAAGCATATGTTTAAAAGAAAAAAATCCCTCACATGGTTTCAATAGTTAATTTTTAGTGGAGTGTTCTTTCCTAATGGGGCTTGAATTATTTAGCACTCTTTATTTATGATTCTGTTATGTGATATATTTGGTTGTATTTTAATTGTATAATCTGATTTTTACCCTTTTAATGAGAGCAGTAATTCTTGGATACGGGTTTACCTAATTAACATTAACATGTTAAAAATAGTGTTGAAATTTTGTGGACTACATTTTCCCAGTCGCTTCAATGGACCAGAAAAATAAATGTAGTGAGGTAATATTATGTAACGGTGCTTCAGTGTATCCAGACTTTTTGCAGATTATTGATTCATTTACTCATTCACTTACTCACTTCTTCATTCTTCCATCTATCCATCCATCCATTCATCCACCAACCCACCCACTCAACCATTTATCCAATACTTAAAAAAAAAATCCACTTTATATTAAGTCCAGTGCCAGTACGTGTGTCTTACAGAAGAAAAAGTACTGGATTAGCCTCAAAGTCAACAATGAAGGGTTAGCAAATTACTAGAGCAAATTTGTATAGACAAACAGAAATTTAAAGGCTTTGAGTGAAAAAGATCACTTTTGTCTGTAATTCTGAAAGTTTTAGATTGGCTACCTTCTTGTAATATCTGCCTATTTCTATTTATTCTTATGGTTTGAGGTTAGGTGAAACTTCACGTTATAGACATTCATTCATTACTTATTCAGTCAACATATTTATCTAGTATCTACTATGAAGCAGGTCCTTTCCTCTCACTAGGAATAGGGAGATGAACAAAACCCACTAGAGTATTTCTCATGGGGCATCATTTCTGGCTGCACCTCTCCCTTGCTGACTTCCCACTAGATTAGCACATGATTTTACCACTGCCACATTGTATTGGAATTACTTGTTCACCAGGCTGCTGTGCCCCTCAAGGGTAGAGCCTCTTCCATGACTCCTGCTCTGTTTCCAGCCTCTGACATAGTATCAATTAAGGTTGCTCCGTAAATATATACTGAATGAATGGATGTTCAGCAACATTTTGCTACACCTCCAGTTTACTTTAGGACAGTTTACATTGTCTGAGTAAAATAATTGTGTATATCTCATGGCCATAAGTAACTTCTGTTTGACTTCAATTTAACTTTGTCAGGTTGAAATCCTACTACATTCTTCCACATACTCTATGCTAAGCTACTTACAGTTTTCTAAAGGGGCTCTGTTCCTTTGCTTATATTTTTCCCCTGCAAAGAAGAATTTAGCAGGGTGTGGTGGCTCACACCTGTGTTCCCAGCACTTTGAGAGAAAGAGGTGAGAGGATTGCCTGAGATCAGGGATTAGAGACTAGCCAGGGCAACTTGGCAAGACCTCGTCTCTACAATAAATCAGAAAATTAACTGGGCATGGTGGCATGCACCTGTAGTTCCAGCTATTTGGAAGGCTGAAGCAGAAGAATCACCAGAGCCCAGCTGGTTGAAGCTGCATTGGCAGTGAGTGTGCCACTGCACTCCAGCCTGGGCAACAGAGTGAGACACCAATGTTAAAAAAAAAAAAAAAAAAGAAAGAAAGAAAGAAAGAAAAAAGGAAGAAAAGAATGTAATCTCTCTTTTCTCTTCTTCAAGGCCTAGCACAAATTAACCTGTTCTGTGAAGTCTTCCTTGATTGCCCTGAGTATAAACTATCACTCCTTTTCTCATGCTATGATAGTGCACTGACAGAAATTTTTAGATGTTGTTTTAAAAAAATACCTAATAATAGCAATTTGTTCAGTCTTTCTCTTCCTTCATTGAATGTAACTTACTCTGAGGGAGGAGCAGGTCTCATTTTGGTACTCCTCATAACATCCAGAGCAGTGCTTAACACATAGTAGGTGGCCAGTGAGTGCTTATGAGATGAATGAATGCATATATGAACACACTGTTCACAGTGAATGGGCTCTGTGTGTGGCTAAGTAGAAGCTTATAACAAAGGAAAATGTGTACTTGGGATTAATGATATTGAATGAGGGGATGAGCAGTCCCTGTGGCAGGACACAGGAGTAATATGTATGGGCCAGATAGCATGATGTATTTCTTTGGAGAGTGATAAAGGGATAAGGCTGACTAATAGGCAGGTTTAGAATCTAGAAAACTTTGTGTATGGAGCAGAGGAGCATAGTCTTGGGTTCAGTGAAAAGTTAACCATATTCTTCAATTTTTTTTTCTTTTTTTGAATCAAAATCTCTCTCTGTTGCCCAGGCTGGAGTGTAGTTGCAAGATTATGGATCACTGCAGCCTCAACCTCCTGGGATCAGGCAATCCTTTTCCTCAGCCTTCCAAGTAGCTGGGACTACAGGCATGTGCTACCATGCTAAGCTAAATTTTTTGATTTTTTTTTTTTTGTAGAGACAAGGTCTCACTATGGTTGCCCAGGCTGGTCTCAAACTACTATGCTCAAGCAGTCCTCTCATCTCAGCCTCCCAAAGTTCTGGGATTACAGGCATGAGCCACTGCACCTGGCTGATATTCTTGACTCTTGAATTGGATTTCAGATATTCAGATATTTGTGACACCAACTCATGTTATGTTCCATCCATTCCTACGTTTTTGACTAGTACACTTAATAAGATGAATGTCATAGCCACAAAATATTTTGGTGATAACTTTTATCCAACCATTGCGGGTGTTATATTCAACTAGTAGATATGGAAAAATAATACTGTAAACAGTACTTTACATTTGATGACACATTACAGCTTATAAGCTGTTTTCTAATATATTATATGTTTTTACCTTCACAAAAAATCTGAAAGATGTTGAAGGAGAAACTGAATCCAAGATATCACAAGTAGTATAATAATAGAGTTAGAACTTGTGGGGTTTCTGAAACCAAATTTAGTGTTTTTTTTTCTCTTTACAATGGTCTTATCTTTACAATCAGTAAGGTAGTTGGGGATGACAAAGAATGGGCGATAAAAGAAGGAAGAGGGAGAAAATCAGGAAGTAAAATTGTGATTTAGTCATTCACTCAGTGACTGTATATCAAGCACTCCTCCCCTGTTGCTGTCCTCATGCCAGCCAGTACCTCAGTTTCCAAGGATATCACAGGCAGGCACCTGAAAGACAGTGACATAAAGGCCTTTGGAGCACTGAATGGGGTACTTAGTCTAGTTTTGGAAAATCAGAAAATGACATCAAATTGAAACTTATGGAAGGTAAAAGTACATATGTTGTCTATAAGAGACTCATTTCAGTTTTAAGGACATATGTGGACTGAAAGTGAAGGGGTGAAAAAAGATATTTCACACACACGGAAAGCAAAAGAGAGTAGGGCTAGCTATACGTATGTCAGACAAAATAGACTTTAAGTAAAAAACTTAAAAGAGACAAAGAAGAACATGATGCAATGACAAAGGAGTAAATTCATCAAGAGAATAGAAAAATTTCAAATATATATATGCCCAAATAGAGCACCTAAATATACTAAGTAAACATTAAGGGATCTGAAGGAAAAGATAGATTGCAATACAATAATAGTAGAGAATTTTAATAATTCGCTTTCAACAACAAACAGATTACCCAGACAGAAAATTAGTAAGAAAACATTGGACTTGAACTACATTGTAGACCAAAGGACTAAACAGACATAAACTGATGTTCCATTCAACAGCAACAGAATGCACATTCTTCTCAAGTGCACATGAAACATTCTTCAGGGAGATGTTAGACAACAAAACAAGTCTTAACAAATTGAAGAGCATTGAAATCATACCAAGTATCCTTCTTTATCAAAATGGTATCAAACTTTAAATTCTTAACAGGAGAAACCTTGGAAATTTAACAAATATGTGGAAATTAAACAAAACGCTCCCGAACAACCAGTGGGTCAAAGAATAAATCAAAGGGGAAAGTAAAAAATGTCTTGAGACAAATGAATATTGAAACACAGTATACTAAAACTTATGGATGCAGCAAAATCAGGCCTGAGAGAGAAATTTATAGCAACATGTGTCTATATAAAAAAAGAAAAATATCAAATAAACAACCTAAAATTATACCTCCAGGAACTAGAAAAAGAACAGACTAACCTCAAAAAAAAAAAAAAAAAAGAAAATAACAAAGATCAGAGCAGAAATAAATGAGATAGACCCTAGAAAGACAATAGAAGAATAAACAAAACTATGAATTGGTTTTTAGAAATCAACAAAATTGACAAACCCTTAGCCTAAGAAAAAAACAGAGAGAATACTCAAATAATAAAATCAGAAGTGAAAGAGGAGGCATTACAGTTGATGCCACAGATATATAAAGGATGGTAAGAAGGTACTATGAATAATGACATATTAACAAATTGGATAGCCTAGAACAAACTAATGAAGCCTTAGACACATGCAATCTATCCCAACTGAATCATGAATAAATAGGAAATAGAAACAATCCAATAATGAGTAAGCAGATTGAATTAGTAATAAAAAGTGTCCAAAGAAAGCTGAGGATCTGATGGCTTCATGGATAAATTCTACCAAATATTTAAAAAAACTAATACCAATTCTTCTCAAACTTTTTCAAGAAATTGAAGAAGAGGGATACTTTCAAATTTATTTTACAAGACCAGAATCACCATAATACCAGAACCACATAAGGGTATTACAAGAAAAGAAAATTACTGGCAGATATCCCTAATGAACAGAGAGCAATCTGAATTCAACAGCACATTAAAAGAATTATTCACCATGATCAAGTGGGATTTATCACTGGGATCCAAGGATGGTTCAATAAATGCAAATCAATAAATGTGATACATCACATTTACAGAGTAAAGGACAAAAACCATATGATCATCTCATTAGATGCAGAAAAAGCATTAAACAAAAGTCAACATCCTTTCATGATAAAAACTCTCTACAAATTAGGTATAGAAGGGATGTTTTTCAATATGATAAAGGCCATATACAACAAACCTACAGCTAACATTATACTTAGTAAAAATTTAAAAGATTTTCTTCTAAGATTGGGAACAAGAATGACCATGTTTGCCACTTCTAGTCAACATAGTACTGAAAGTTATTGCCAGAGGAATTATGCAAGGAAAAGAAAGAAAGGCATCCAAATAGGAAAGGAAGAAGTGAAATTGTTGCTGTTTGGTGACAACATAATCTTATATATGAAAAACCCTGAAAATGCCACCAAAGACTGTCAGAACTAATAAACAAATATAGTAGAGTTGCAGGATACAAAGTCAACACAAAAAAATCAGTAGCATTTTTATACACTAGTAATATCTGAAAAAGAAATCAAGAAAACCATTCCACTTACAATAGCTTCAAAAATATATAATACTTAGGCACAAATTTAACCAAGGAGGTGAAAGACTTGTACACTGGAAATTATAAAATGCTGATGAAAAAAAATGGAGGAAGATGCAGATAAATGGAAAGTTAGTCCATGTTCACAGATTGGAAGAATTAATATTGTTAAAATGTTCATACTACCCAAAGTGATCTACAGATTCAATAAAATCTCTATCAAAGTTTCAATGTCATTTTTTGTGAAAATAGGAAAAACAATCCTAAAGTTCATATGGAACCACAAAAAAACGCTGAATAATTAAGGCAATCATTAATGAAAAAAATGAGTTAGAAGCATCCATTATCTGATTTTAAATTGTATTACAAAGCTAGAGAAATTAAAACAACATGGTACTGACAAAAAAAAAAGGGGGGAGGACATTGACCAGTGGAATAGAATAGAGGATCTCAAAAATGAACACATATGCATGTACAGTTAACTGATTTTTAACAATTGTGCCAAGAATACGCAATGGAAAAAAGAGTTTCCTTAATAAATAGTGTTGAAAAAAACTGACTATCCACACGTAGCATAATTAAGTTGGACCTTTATATCACACCATATAAAAAATTAACTTAAAATGAATTAAGGACTTAAAGGTAAGATCAAAACTGTAAAACGACTAGAAGAGAACATATGGGCAAACTATATGAAAGTGGTCTGGGCAATGATTTTTTGGATTTGACCCCAAGAACACAGGCAACAAAAGCAAAAGCAGACAAATAGGAATACATGAACGAAAACACTTCTGCATAGTAATGATAAACAATTAACAGAGTGCAGGGGCAACATACAGACTGGGAGAAAATATTTGCATTCCATATCCAATAAAGGTTAATATATAAAATACACAAAGGACTCACAACTTAATAGAAATAAAACAAATAACCCAATTAAAATATGGACCACATCACTAATCATTAGGGAAGTACAAATGAGATATCATCTTAGCCTTGTCAGAATGGCTATCATCAAAAAGATGAAAGATGACAAGTTTTGGTGAGGATATATGAAGAAAAATCACTCGTACACTGTTGATGGGAACATAAATTACTACAGCCATTATGGAAAACTGTACAGTAATTTCTCAAAAAACTAAAAATAGAACCATATGATCCAACAATCCAACGTCTATGTGTTTACCCAAAATATTAAAAATCACTTTGTTTGAAAGATGTCTACATGTCCATGCTATTCCCAATAATCATGTTGTGGAATCAACCTAAGTATCCACCAACAAATGAATGGAAAGAAAATATGTTGCATTCTGTCTACACCATGGAGTATTATTCAGCCTTAAAAAAGATGGAAATTCTGTCATTTACAACACATGGAGGGAATTAGAGAATATGATGCTCTGTGAAATAAGCAGGCTCAGAAAGACAAATGCCACATGCTTTCATATATATATGGAATGTAAAACAATCAAACTCATAGACACTGAGAATAGAATGGAGTTTGCCAGAGACTGGGGGTGGTGGTGGTGGGGAGTTGAGGGAATGGGGAGATGTTGGTCAAAGGGTGCAAAGTTTCAGTTAGACAGTAGGAATGCGTCTTTTTGAGATATGTTGCCAAGTATGGTGTAGTTTTTTTCTTTTCTTTTAATTTTTTTAAAGTAAGGGTAAGGAGAAAATAGTTGAAATGGGGCTGGGTGTTAGGATGGGAAAAAATTTCAACCCAATTCTTAAAATTGAGCAACTGATCTAGGGCAAGAAAATACCTCCTAGCATGGAAAGAAAGGATACTCCCAAGACCTTCTCAGAATGAGTGCAAGGCAGGCAAAGTGAGCATTGGATTTCTGTCTCCTTGGGCTGTTCTTTCTTCCTTCCATTTTTCTCCCAATGAGAATCTGGAATAAGCATCACCTCTGACCCCTTGGTTCATGGTTTACAGTGGTTTTAGATTATAAAGTCTATAAAAGGGTGGCTAATTGTGTGCCTAACCTTGTTTCATTTTCTGTTCCAGCTCTAGTAATCGCCTATAGCGATCTAACCTGAGCCACTGTTCACACTTCCTGCATTCTCTACACAGTTTAGAGGTATGACCCTATTCAAATTCTCCACCAGACTGAAAATGTACTTACTTCTGTTGAGGGGAGATTGACATCAATAATCAGAGAACAGATAGAAAATAGCTACCTGGGCAAAAGGAGTAGATGTGATGTTGGATTACAGATGGGAAGGGAAGGAGAAAACGTTGATAATTTTGAAGATATTGCACAAATGGTTATTTTCTAGTGATTAAAAGAACACATGTTTTTGTATTATTTGGAATTAATAATGTTTACAAAATTAGATGGATGTCTTGGCTCACTCCTGCAACCCCAGCACTTTGGGAGGCTGAGGTGGGAGGATTGCTTGAGTCTGGTAGCTCGAGACCAGTAAGCAACATAGCAAGACTTTGTTTCTACAAAAAATAAAAAAAATTAGCTGAATGTGGTGGCGTGTGCCTGTAGTCCTAGCTACTGAGGCAGAAGGATTGCCTGAGCAATCCTGGTAGGTCGAGGTTGTGGTGAGTTGTGAATATGCTACTACACTCTAACCTAGGTGACAGAGTGAGGCCCCTACTCAAAAAAAAAATATTAAATTTACAAAATGCATGTATATCTTCTGCTAGATTCTTATACTCTTCATTTCCACTAAAAAATTTTTTTCTACATTAGTGAGAGTCTTAAATTTTATTTCTTATTAAAGTAATATAGCTGAAAGCTCAAGTAGCATGGCTGAAATTATGCTTTTACTGTATTTTAAAATTATTCTCTTAACATGTAAAAAATTACCTTTTTTTTTGGCTGGGTGTAGTGTCTCAAGCCTGTAATCCCAGCGCTTTGGGAAGCTGAGGCGAGAGGATTGCCTGAGCCCAGGGATTTGAGACCAGCCTGGGCAACTTGGTGAGACCTCGTCTCTATAATATATCAAAAAATTAGCCTGGCATGGTAGCGAGTACCTGTAGTTCTGGCTACTTGGAAGGCTGAGGTGGAAGGATTGCCTGAGCCCAGCAGGTCGACGCTGGGGTGGCCGTGGGTGTTCCACTGCACTCCAGTCTGGGCGACAGAGTGAAACTCTGATGCAAAAAATAATTCCCCCCTGTTTTTTTGCACTAAGAATTCAATAGATGTTATACTGCAGCTCAGAAAATCAGAATCTCAGAATATCAGTTGAACATTGACTTTTTAAAGATGCATGAGTTGATTTAACCTATTTACAAACTATCAGAAGGCAAGAAAAAAAATTTCTTTTGGAATTGAGCTCAGACAGTCTACTGTGCCTGAAATATAGAGCCAAACGTATTAATATCCACTAACTTTTCAAAGTCCAGGCAACAGTAGGAGCATTCGAAGGAGAAGAATTCACTGGCTCAGTCAGGCTGGCAAGTAGGAATGGAACTGCCAGTAACCTCTCAACAAATCCGTTCCATATGCCCTGATAACCATATGAAAGGTTTGCAAAGTCTCCATTCCCTCTTCTGGGGATGTGGAGAAGTGGAACTCAGTGGTTGAGAAATGATCTTTTCTGTGAGGAAATGTAGATGTCCTCAGTATGAATATGGATTGGTATAAAGATATTCTATGAAGAATTACAAAGGTTATAATACAAGCTTGAAAGAGAACAATTCAACCTAACCACTTATATGATATTTATGTGTAATAGAATGACTAAGTTCCAAGATCCATTTTTCTTGCATGGTTTATGGAAATTGAGCTTATTACTGTATCATTGGAACACAAACAAATAAAGATTTTGCTTAACTAAATTCACTGTGAGGATATTTTAGAGCTAGATAGTGAATGTAGGCAAAGGTACACAAATGACAGAATATTGACTATCCAACTCTAAAGTATTATATGGCTAGTGCCTTGCGTTTTATATTGTTGAATCAGAACAGCTAAAATCTCCCATCGAGGCTAAAAAAATCATATTCCATGTATATGGAATGAAGAGTAGACTTGTGAACTCACTACACATGCACACACACACACACACACACACACACACACACACACACACACACAACACACACACACATATTTTCCCGTAGAACCAAATAATTTTAAACTTTTTTTCTTCAAAGTGTATAATCAGAAGCAACTGCCGTGCTGCTGGGAAATTGCCCTCTAGTAGTAATACCCCGTGAGCTCCAAGGCCCTGAGCAACCATGGGAGTGGCAATGAGCTTGCCTTCTCACTACTGAAAGGTGAAACAAGAAACTTTTCTGGCAAATTAGACAATAATTTCCATCTTCTTTTCTCTCTCCCTCCCTCTCATTCCTCCTATCCCTTCCATTTTTTTCTCTTCCCCTCTTCTCTCTGGCCTTCGCTGGCTCCCTCCTTTGTTCCCTTTCTGTTTCGCTCTCAGGCTCTCTCATGCTCCAACCACCCCCACCCCCGACTTGTTCCAGGCACCTCTCCACATACTATTGATAGAGACAAGACACAAATGGCCAGACCAAACAGGTACATATGTAGCTGCAGTCTTTCAATGTATTTTCCTTTCAAGGTTTGTAATTAAAAGTAAATTCTTGAAGTTTATACCTTGACCCCTTGAAGGTTAAGATTGCTCAGGTTGTTGATGATTTGTGTTAAAACATTATACTGTATAATATTAAACTTTATATAGAACTTTAACTTTGAAAAGTGAAGGAGAAATGTATAGGTGATTTTTAACCTTGTCACTACAAAGGAGATTTGTGTTAGAAAATAAAAAATGTATATGACATTGACCAATTAGGTGAACTGGGTTTTTGAGGTTTTAGGGAAAGAAAAGAACTCTTTATAAAAATTGAGAATAAGGATACTGGGTATTATCCAAGGAGCTTTCCTAATAGAAGTATGCTCTTCAAATGGTTATCTTGTTTTACTTTGATTTATGGTCTCTAGTGGGTAGAAAATCTCTAAGTAGGAAGAAAGAGTTATGAACATATTAAGAGGGTTATAAAAGGATCTTGACAAGGTGGCTTAAAAGGAGACATTATGGCATCCAGGGGATGGAATTTATCTTTTGTTCTTAGAATGGGTAATTTGCCTCAAAATCATCAAAGTTATCAGCAGCTAATATTTCTTAAGATTTCTTAAGAACCTGATAACTTAAGATCTATACAAAATCAAACCCATAATCGCATGTAGTTATGGTAAGTTGCAATATTTTGTACATTGTTAATAATCTTTTCTTAAACTGCTTAAATAACTCAAATACCAACCTCACAAGAAGAAATTTTTAAAATATAATTTTCCACATTGATAGAAATGAATCTACAAAATAAACAAATGCAGAAACTTATAAGTCCCTGATAACAGAATACAGAACTAAGTGTAAATAGTAGGTTCACATTATGGAAAGGCAGAAAAAAATCAGTGCAGGAATAAAAAAATCAGTGCAGGAATCAGTGCACCACAGATTACCATACTCTGAAGAGAAAGACATTTGTAGAAAACTTTGTAAAGGTAAACAACCCTTGAGGGAGAACAATTATGATTATGAAAGTGGTTATTCCAGAATCTAGTTTGGTTAACTTGGTCTTGCAAGAGCATACTTTCAGACCCTGAAGGGAGATAATGGGGCATGCTATAATTCCCTCACCTCAGTTCTAAAAGAACCCTACACAATCCTGAGGTAGTAGGGTTTCCAGATGAAATTTCCAGTGGAAATTCTTGTTGGAAATATGAACATCCTTTGCATTAAGACTTTGTGAAGATGCTGTTTGGCCTTAAGCTAAAGCATAATATGTGCAATTGTTCCAGAGGGTAACACACACACACACACACACACACACACACACACACACACACACACACACACACACACATCTCTCTGATGTCAAAGAAATCTGCTGGACTTTCAAAAACCTACAATTTTCAAGTATGTATCTATTATACTTGGTAAATGGTGCTCTTCTTGATGTGGAAATTGGCTTTATTTTTCTTTCTTACCTTACAATTAGCATCCATAGTGAAAGATGAGGAGTGGACATTTGTTGTTTGGCTGCCCCTTAAATTCATTTCATCTTCTCTAGTTACTGAATGCTATTTCCTTTGAGAAGTTACCTCTGAACACAGATGAGGAACAAGCAAATGACCCAAGCTAGACTTGTCAAATACTCCTCCTGAGGAATTTGAATATTGAAAGAGACACAAAAGAACTTCAATTACAAAAAAAGTTTTTTCATTTTGGCAGACTTGTTTTGACAAAATCTTCAGGTACTTTCTGCAAGTTTACCCCAGAAATGTTCCTATTGGTTCTTAGAGTCACCTAATATAATCTTAATATTTATTTTGCTATCAAAATTCATCAGAATTCATTATCCATTTCTATTGCATGTACTTAAGAATGTTGTAGCAGATTATATAGACACAGTATCTCTCTTTCTCTCTCTCTCTCTCTCTGTCACACACACACACGGCACTGTGCTAAGTACTGACTCAGTGAACACAACAATCCAGACAGGGGTTCAACAAACTAACCAGTCGGGGCATATTATTTTCCTTATTTTATAGTTGAGAAAACTTTGGAAGAGAAGTAGACTTACTGCCCAGCTACAAGTTGGTAAGAGTTTGTAAACTTCAGGGCCATGGTCACAGGACCACATAACACGAGGGGAACAGGAGAGCCCCAAATCTAAACCTTGCACACCTCTGCCATCCAGAGCAGTATGAGTTTTTACTTTTGGGCTTTAGTATATTCTTTCTTAATCTCCGTTAGGGGGACAGGGAAGTATTGCAGCACCATCTTCCAGCTAGGAAAGTGGTCACAGGGAGATTATATATGGTACATTGCAGAGTGGTTTAAATGAGATTGTTGTGTTCTTTCTACTGGAACTTGTTAACCTAGATCCCATACCCTTCTGTCAAACAGACATCCTCCAAAGAAGGCAAAAGTGAGGCCTGGGCCCAAGGATTGAGTTGAAGAAGGGTTACTGACAAGGTGCCCAGACAAGACTCAAAAGGTCTTTAGATGAGCGTTTCATACTCATTTTGATCCAGTATACATACAAGCACACCATTTTTGAGGCTACAAATTGCTATAGGGTAATTCATTATTATTGAAAGAACTACAGACCAAAAAAATGAGGGCAAAACATTTTACTTGCATTTAATATAGTTAATATAGTCAGCTGTGGAAAATTTAGAACTTTAGAAGAATATATATCAAAGTTCTTGGTTTAGTGAAAGCATGATTACACATGCTAATAAAAACCATAACTCTCCTGTTTCTTTCCAAGCTCTTTGTCTCAGAGGACATATTACTTGCTTCTCTGTTTAGGGCTGTCCAACCTGTATCTTTCTGGCTCAGAATCTCTTTGAAGGATCTGAAAGTAGTCAGAAGGCAGAAGTGTTAAGATTTCTCCATGATGTCATTAATAAAGTAACACTGATCTCAGAACCTAATTCATCTTGATCAGTGTACATACCAAGCAGCATTTTCTTTTCTTGCTGAGAAAAGGGAAAAATGTCATTTTCTGTTGGTAAGGAGAGAATGGAGTGGGGGATGGAGGGTGAGAGAGTCAGTGTCTGGCATCGGGACAGCCGGATCATTAGGAGACGTGTCGGATAACTCTTGCCTCTGCCAAATAGGCTTTCTCCAGTTGTTTCAGTCTTCAAAACGCTAATAAAATGCGTTTGCATTTTCATTTGTATTGGCTAGGGCTTGTATTAGTTAAAGTACTGCCAGCTGCTGTAATAGATAAAATTTGAAATTTCCTTGGCTTAATACAATGGAAGTTTCTTATAAAGTCCAAGAGGTGGTAGGGGTAGAGGTCATGGAGGGGAGGTGGTAAGGAGGTGGCATTCTGGTTCACACAGGTACTCAGAGACCCAAGCTGAAGAAGCATCTACCATTTTCAACATGTGACATCCAAGGTCACCCTGGGTGACAACATGTAATCTACCCATGCAGAAAGAACGAGAAAGTAGTGAAGGCACACCTCCTTCTTAACCACTCGGGTTTGAAAATGACATAAATGACTGCCATTTGTATTCTATAGATGAGATCTAAGGTGGCAGAGTACTTAGAAACAGAGTCCTGGCTGATGGTGCCTCCCAGAAACAGCTCTGTGCTCAGGAAGGGGAGCACAGATAACTGGTATAGAGTTATCTTGCCCTGATACAACTTTTTTTTTTTTTTTTTTTTTTTTTTGAGTTGGAGTCTCACTCCGTTGACCAGGTTGGAGTGCAGTGGCATGCTCACGGCCACTCCAGCATTGACCCTTTGGGCTCAGGTGATTCTTCCACCTCAGCCTTCCAAGTAGCCAGAACTATAGGCCCAGCTAATTTTTTTATTTATTGTAGAGATGAGGTCTTGCCAAGTTGCCCAGGCTGTTCTTGAACCCGTGGGCTTAGGCAATCCCCTTACCTTGGTCTCCCAAAGTGCTGGGATTACAGACTTGAGCCACTGGGCCTGGCCACAGCATTCTTTAGTGCAAGGAATAGAAACTGATTATGGCAAGTTTTGATAGTAAAATGAGTCTTTTAGGATGTATTAGGTGGTTCTATGAACCAATAGGAACATTTCTGGGGTGAAGTTGCAGAAACTACCTGAAAATTTTTGTCACGAAGAGGCTGCTGAAATGAAGAAGCAATTAAAAAAAATCTTTTTATGTCTCTATTCAATATTCAAATTCTTGGGAGGAATATTTGACTTGTTTAGCTTGGGTCATTTGCTTGTTTTTCAGACTGTGTTCATAACATTCAGTAACCAAAGAAAATGAAATGAATTTAAGTCAGCCAAAACATCAAATGTTCATTCCCTATCTTTCACAACAGATGCTAATTGCAAGGTAAGAAAGAAAAATAAAGCCAATTTTCACATCAAAAAGAACACCATTTACCAAGTATAATGAATGTCAGATTGGAAATTGTAGGTTTTTGAAAGTACGGCTTTTCTGAGGGTCAGAGATTTTAGTAACTGCTTTTTTTTTTTTAAATTGTATTTTATTTTAAAGAACTGCTTTTGTAATCATCATCATATATTCATTTTCTTTTACTTTTTCTATTTTTTTTTTTGAGTTGGAGTCTCATTCTGTCCCCTAGGTTGGAGTGTAGTAGCATGCTCATGGCCATAGAAGCATCGACCTGCTGGGCTCAGGTGATCCTTATGCCTCAGTCTTCCAAGTAGCTGGAACTATAGGTGCGAAGCACCACGCCCAACTAATTTTTTGATTTATTGTAGAGATAAGGCCTCACCAAGTTGCCCAGACTTGTCTCGAATCTCTGGACTCAGGCAGTCCTCTCACCTTGGCCTTCCAATATGCTGGGATTGCAGGCTTATGCACCCGGCCTATTCATTTTCTTATTGTTGTTCTTCACAGATAATATGGATTGTTACGATTTGTTAATGATGCCACTGCCTATGAAGCTTCTCTCTTTGTGGATATATAATATTCTCATGACATTGACTTGTCTTTTGAAGGACAAACACAAGAGACCACACCTTTCACTTTTGTGAAGTGCAGGGAGTAGGTATTATATTTTAAATAGATTGAGGAGGCAATACATTAGGGCACTTCAAACTGTGAACTTAAAAACTTAAAATAGTAACATGAAGTTTAGCAACTTCAGGTGTGACTGGATCCAGGAATTCACATATTGTTATAAAAAATTGATCTTTTTTTCTATCTCTTGGCTTTGCTTTTTCTCTCTCTCTTCCTTTCTTTCCTTCTGTCTTTTTCTTTCTCTCTTTGGTTTTATTCTTAGGTAGGCTCTTATTAGATGGTAACAAATATGGATTTGGGTGCTCTGAAGGAGAGAACTACAGGAGGGACAGCCTCTTTTTGCTAGTGCCTAGAGCAATTTCAGAGAAACAACGACGACAACAACAACAACAACAACAACAACAACAACAAAGCATCTCTCATTGTCTTTACTTGGCTCATAGGCCACTGCTGTTTTCAGGAGCATGGGGTGCTTTGTTAGGCTAGCCTGTCTCCTACATACACCTTTGTGACGGAAAAGTGGGAGTCCAGTCCAGCTTTTGACGGGCAACATTGTTGGTTCCATGTTTTTGCTATTGTGAATAGGGCTGCAACAAACATACGTGTGCAGGTATCTTTTTCGTAGAATAATTGGAGTTCCGTTCTCACTCATAAGGTGAACTTGAACAATTATATTGCTATAAGAAAGTGATTGGCAGTAGTGGAAAACTGTCAGGGGAAGGGAGGGTGGGACTGGCAGTTGAGGGGAACTTCTAGGGGAGGGAGGGGCATACCTCATCAACAAGGGTACCTGCATGATCAATGTTTGTATACCTAACCCTGAATTGTATCCCACATCTTTATAATAAATAAATTAAAAAAAAAAGTGGGAGTCATGTGATTGACCGGTCTACCAGATGGAAGTAGCACCGTTCCTGGGTGGAAAAAATACTGAGTGACAAATGTGTCTATCCCACAAAATCTTAACGAAATAAACAAAGAAAAGCTACCACCAAACTAAATGGTTTAAAACAACAAACTTCTATTATTTCTTCTAATTTTTTGGATCAACAGGAGGTTCTCTAGGTCTGGGCTGACTCTGCTGATCTCTGTGGCTATCTGGTGGCTCAGCTGGGCTCCATGACCTGGGATGGTCCCTTTCACATATCCGGCAGTTGGCTGACATGTTGGGGTAGGGGAGCCTCTCAGCTGGGTAGCACATCTTTGCTCTTCATGATTTCTCATACTCCAGTAGGCCAGCGTGGGCTTCCTTATATGGTAACCTCAAGGTGCCAAAGAACATTGGGGGGTGGGGTGGTAGGGGTGGGGGAGAGAGAGATAGAGAAAGCGAGCATGAGTAGACTACAATACACAAGCACTTTACAAACTTCTGCTTGTGTCACATGGCCAAACAAGTCACATGGCCAAGTCTAGATTCAACGAATACAGAAATAACTTTGATGTGAGGAGCTGCAAGGTCACATTGCGAAGGCACTTGTCTACAAGGATAGGAAGAATCTTAGTGATTTTTTCAACCTAAAGCAATGCTCATTCTCACATTTGACTTTGTTTTGATTATAAATGAACTCACAGTCCAGTGCTCACTACAACATGAGTCTCTTTATCTCTTAGTTTGAGAGAGAGAGAGAGAGAGAGAGAGAGAGAGAGAGAGAGAGAGAGAGAGAGAGACATGATGTGATTGATTGGCTCTCCCTAGTTTATGAATTGCTTCTATTGATCAAGAGTGCTCAACTGGCCCAAACAGGTCTTGTTGAGAGCAGGTAGAGTAACGTAAGGTAGGGCTATGACTTTCACGGGACATGGATGAAATTAGTTAAATTAGAAAACTGGAAGAGTATATTGGGTATGGCAGAGAAAGTAACTGATGACTGTCTTTGAAGATAAATGGGACTGCATCCTAAGTCATTTCTTTTCAACCCTAATATTCTGTTGTGTACTGTTATGTAACTGTTACCATAAGGTGAACACACCTTAATATAGTGCTTTGCACATGGAAGTATCAAATAAATCCCAGCTGGATGACTTGCTTCTGATGGTTAAGAATCATGTTTTCCCTTTCTTTTATATATGCTGAGGTATAGAGTAGGTACTCATCAAATTCTTGCTGAATGCACTTGAATGGTGGATGGGGCTAGAAAGAAATCATGAAGTAAGCATAAATTAAGTTTGGTAAATTCCAGGTTACCAATTGTACTTATTTGTTTCTCTGGAGAAGGCCAAATTTACTGTAACAACAAGACCAAAAATTATCAAGGAGATATCTTGTATTTAGTTGAAATTCAGAATATTAGATTCTTGGATTATTAGGTAAACGAAAAGAGTAAGGAGAGATAAAGTATGATAGTCTAGAAAGTCACAAGGGGACTACACAAATCTTAGAAAGTGGAACAACCCTGAGAATTGAAATTCAATTTGACTCAATTGTCAAGATAGAAGGTTTTCAGTGTTTTAGGGTGAAGTTCTGTTCTTTATTTGGCACCAGAAAAAGTTACTCATGCTATTGAAATTCAACATAAACTGAGCCTTGAGTAAATGTTCCTTCATTCTTAAGTGGCACATAGATTGAGGCAGAAGTTAGACACAAGGAAAAAAAAATCTCTTTCTTGACAGAGTATCTGGATAAGAAATGATGATATTCTAGAATGAGAAAATAATGCCTTCAGGACATTTTCCCTTCTTGTCATAATATAACTCCTTAGTACAACTCTTATTTTTTCCAAATTACATAACACAGAATTTGCATATTTTATTTCTCAATTACCCATGATAATAGTAAAACAAAAATGTGTAGAGAGGAGAGCATGAAAGAAAATAATTGGTATCAACAAGTAATTTCCAAGCATCATTACTTAATTTCATCTGTTAATTTTAATCTCCATCCTCTTCCTACCTGGTCTTTTATCAGAATGCAACGAACAGTCCATAACGTGGTTTTGATTTTAGTTCTTTGTTTCAAAGAGATGTGGGCTTTTTCTTTTTTTTAATTTTAAAGTTGTGGGGTATAATTGAGGGTTAGATATACTAATGTTCATTTTGCAGGTACCCTTCTTGATAAGGTATGACCCCCACCCACCGTCTGGCAGTTTCCCACAACTGCCAATCCTGTTTCCCACACTCCCCTGACAGTTTCCCACTACTGCCAATACCTTTCTTATTTATTTATTTATTTATCAGAGATGTGGGGTACAACTCAGGGTTAGGTATACAAATGTTCATTATGCAGATACCATTGTTGATGAGGAGTACCTCCCCTTCCTCTGGCAGTTTCTCACTACTGCCAATCCCTTTCTTATGGTATTGCGGTAATTGTTCAAGGTCCACTTATGAGTGAGAGCATGTGGTACCCAGTTCTTTGTTTCTCTGATAGATCACTCAGTATTATAACCTCTAAGTCCATCCAAGTTGCTGTGAAGTTCATAATTTTGTCCTTCTTAATGGCTGCATAATAGTCCACAATGCACATGTACCACATTTTAAAAATCTAAATGGCTTTTGATGGGTAGCATGGTTTATTCCTTTTTTTTTTGCTATTATGAATAATGCTGCAATAAACGTGTGTATAGCATCTTTTTCATAGAGTGATTTGAGTTCCTCCAGGTATATTCTTGGTAAGGGGATTGTGGGGTCATATGGGAGGTCGATTTTTAGATCTTTGAGGAATTGCCACACTGTTTTCTACAGACCTGTACTAGTTTACACTCCCACCAGCAGTGTAGGAGTGTTCCCTTTTCGCCACATCCTCTCCAGCATATGTTGCTTTTTGAGTTATTGATAATAACCATCCTGACTAGAGTTAGGTGGTATTTCAGTGTGGTTTTAATTTGCATTTCTTTGATGACTAGTGACACTGAACATTTTTTCATGTCTGTTGGCTACTCATATGTCTTTTTTGAGAAGTGTCTATTCATATCTTTTGCCCACTTTGTAATGACACTGTTTGATTTTTCTTTTTGGCACTTATGAGGTCCTTGTAGATCCTAGATGTTAAGTCTTTGTCAGATATACAGTTGACAAGTATTTTTTCCAAGTCTGTGGGCTGTCTCCCTGCTCTCTCAATGGTTTCTTTGGCTTTGCAGAAGCTTGTCAGTTTGATGAGGCCTCACTTGTCTATCTTTTCTTGTGGCATGGGCAGTTGGGGTTTTGATCAGGAATTGGTTGCCAGTTCCAATTTCCATAAGGGTGTCTCCTGTATTTTTAAAGGTTCTTTTATTTATTTGTTTATTTATTTAAAATATGTGGGGTACAATTCAGGGTTGGGTATACAAATGTTCATTATGCAGGTACCCTTGTTGATGTGGTGTGCTCCTCCCTCCCTTGGCAGTTTCCCATTACTGCCAGTCCCGCCCCTGACCTCTCCTGGCAGTTTCCAAGTGCTGCCAATTCCTTTCTTATAGTAGTATGATAGTTGTTCAAGGTCTGCTTATGAGTGAGAACGTGATACCCGGTTCTTTGTTTCTGTGATAGATCACTTAGTATTATAACCTCTAAGTCCATCCAAGTTGCTACAAAGTTCATAATTTGTCCTTCTTTATGACTGCATAATATTCCATCATGTATATGTACCACATTTAAAAAAATTCAGTTCTCTTTTGATGGTCAGCATGGTTGATTCCATGTTTTTGCTTTTGGGAATAATGCTGCAATAAACATGTGTGTACAGGTATCTTTTTCATAGAGTGATTTGAGTTCTTCTGGATATATTCCTAGTAAGGAGATTGTGTGGTTATATGGGAGGTTGATTTTTAGATCTTTTAGGAATCACCACACTGTTTTCCATAAAAGCTGTACTAGGTTACACTCCTACCAACAGTGTAGAAGCATTCCCTTTTTGCCACATCTTCTCCAGCATGTTATTTTTTTGTTATTGATGATGGCCATCCTGACTGGAGTTAGGTGGTATCTCAGTATGGTTTTAATTTCTTTGATTACTAGTGAGGCTGAACATTTTTTCATGTATCTGTTGGCTGCTTGTATGTCTTCTTTTGAGAACTGTCCATTCATATCTTTTGCCCACTTTGTAATGGGGCTGTTTGTTTTTTTCTTTTGGGCACATTTGAGTTCCTTGTAGATTCTAGATGTTAGGTCTTTGTCAGATATACAGTTGGCAAATATTTTTTTCCCAGTCTGTGGGCCATCTCCCCGCTCTCTCAATGGTTTCTTTGACTTTGCAGAAGCTTGTCAGTTTGATGAGGTCCCACTTGCCTAACTTTTCTCTTATGACCTGGGCATTTGGGGTTTTGATCAGGAATTGGCTGCCAGTTCCAATTTCCATAAGGGTGTCTCCTGCATTTTCTAAGGCTCTTCTAGTTTGAGGTTTTATGTTTTGGTTTTTGATTCATTTAGAGTTGATTTTTGTTTATGGTAATAGGTAGGGGTCTTGTTTTAATCTTCTGCATGTGGTCAGCCAGTTTTCCCAGCACTATTTACTGAATAGATTCTTCATTCCTCAGTGGTTGATAGTGGAGGCTTTATTGAAGATGAGTTGGTTGAGAAATTGAGGTTTTGCTTCTGGAATCTCTATCCTGTTCCCTTGGTCTATATGCCTGTTCTTGTACCAATACCAGGCTGTTTTGATTATTGTGGCCTTATAATAAAGTTTAAAGTCTGGGAGTGTGATACCTCCCCCCCCACCTTTTTTTGGCTGAGAATTTTTTGGCTATTTGTGGTCGTTTTTGCTTCCATCTGAATTCCTGTATTGCTGTTTCCAGGTCTGAGAAGAATGCTGCTGGTAATTTAATAGGTATTGTGTTAAATCTGTAGGTTGCCTTGGGTAGGATGGACATTTTAACAATGTTGATTATTCCAATCCATGAGCTTGGAATATTTTTCCATTTGTTTGTAACATCTTTGATTTTTTTGAGCATTGTTTTGTAGTTTTTGTTGTAAAGGTCTTTGACTTCTCTGGTTAGGAAGTTGCCAATATATTTCAATTTTTTCGTGTGGCTATTGTGAATGGGATTGTGCTTTTTATTGAGTTTCTGTTTGTTTATTGTTGGTGTATAGGTATGCGACTGTCTTTGCACATTTATTTTATACCCTGAGACTTTGCTAGAGTCTTTTATTGGTACAAGGAGGTTTCTGACAGATTATCTTGGGTTTTCGAGGTATAGAATCATGTCATCTGCAAAGAGGAGTAACTTACCTTCCTCTTTTCCTGTTTGGATACCCCTGATTTCCTTCTCTTGTCTGATTGCTCTAGCTAGGATTTCCAATACTAGATTGAACAGGAGGGGTGAGAAAGGGCATCCTTGTCTTGTTCCAGTTTTCAATTTCTGTCTGTTTGGCAATATGTTGGCTGTGGATTTTTAAAAGGTACAAAGAGACCCAAAAGCAACTCACTCAGAAGAAAGACAAATAAGGACATGAATATTTTCATGATCTGAGAGTTGCTTCTGTTAGGTGTGAACTAGCTTATCAGGAAAGGGTCAGTCATGGTAATTGTATTATCACCATCTCAGCATTGTACACGGATAAGATGGGCACCAAATCATCAGGAGAAGGATTTATAGGATGTAGAGAATAGCAGTAACGAAAAGATCCTGCATAAAAAATGATAAGCACTAGCAGAACAAATTGGATTTCTAAAACATCATGCTGAGGTTAAGAAAGGACAATTAAATTAAGACTATTACAATGGCAGCACAGTCCCCACTTACAGAGTGACTACCCAATGGTATAGGGACCCAACTAGGGGCCCATCACCACCCGTCACATGGGATTAAGCCTCCTAGCAGCCCTGTGGGATACATATTATTACCCACACTTTACGTTGAATTCTAGTTCTAAGAAAGACTTGCTTCCTCCCGGTAGGAGACAAACCTTAGTCCTAGTTTCTGGATTCTATGAGGGAGACAAATCTTGTTCACATCCATCAGTAACAGCAGGGGATAGTCTGGAGGGAACCATGTCTCAGGGAAAGTGATCAGAAGACTGTGGGGGTTTCTGTGAGACCAGAGTTTGCAGGAGAGAAAAAAAAGAAAAAGAAAAAGAAAAGGGGGAGAGAGAGAGAGAGAGAGAGAGAGAGAGAGAGAGAGAGGCCTGTAACCAAAGCCTCTGACGTCATTTGGAAAATGTGGCCTTAACTTAAAAGTGAGATTACTTTGCTTTATCATTACTTTGCAGAATCAACCCCTTTGAGAAGATAAGACATGTGATTCTTTTTATTTCAACTTGTCTTTAGGTTGTTCTGTGAATGACTGCATAAGATGTACTGAATTTTGGTAATTCTGAGAGCAGCTTGCCAACAGGCCAGCATTCAAGAGCTTCCTTTCAATAACAAGATCAAACATTTACAAAGCACATGTTGTGTGAATAACAACATATTGGACCCTGTGATATATAAAGAAATACATTTTTTTTTCCATTTTACTGGAGTTAGATTTTTGCTAGAAAAGAATGCAATATCTAATAAAACCCTAACTTATGTGACTTACACTAAATATAATTAAAGTTCTGAGGAGGGAATAACGTGTGAAGTCAGAGAGGCTTCTGAGGAAGTTGGAGTCCGGGTTGTGTCTTAAAAGATAAACAGAGAATATGCAGGCAGAAATGAGAGGAGGGGGTGCTAAAAGTGAGAGGTTCCCCTTGCCTGGTGGGACCAAGGTGCTTTCCTTTATTAAACGCTGTTTTGATTGAAGGATCGTATGGGTTAAAGAGAGCCCAATGCCCAGTTCTGTGATGGCAAATGTGTTTCTCAGCAAATTGTTTCAAGCAGCTGCTCTCTGACTTACCATCAGGATGGAAATCTATTGCCATTCTAATTATTGTCTCTCTTGGACATTTCCCCTTAGATATAGAGATTTGTAGATGGGAAATAGAAAAGTAAGAGAAGAAAGCTCCTCTTTTTCAAAAACATTTGCCTCACTGATCCTTAGATTCTTTGATCTCTCCATTCCCATTAAAGAAAAGCAATGAGAGATATACCCAGCTTTAAGTAAATGCCTGTGTTGTACAAAGCAACACATACCTTTTATGTCAATTTTTTTTTGAACAGGGTTTGCTCTATTGTTCAGACTGGAGTGCAGTGGGACAATCACAGCTCACTGAAGCCGCGAACTCCTGGCCTCAAGCAGTTCTCCTGACTTGGCCTCCCAAAGTGTTGGGATTGCTGGTGAGAGTCCCCTTTAATGCTAATTCATGAAAGCATCTTAGAATTAAAGTTCACATTGTTAGTGGGCCTATGGGCCCCCCATTTTCCTTACTTTTCACAAGCAAGACTATATGTCCAACATAAATTGGTTTGCAAAATCTATGGACCAAAGAGTTGGCTTAAGTTGATGTGTGGGATAAATCATTCCCAACACAATTAAGTAAATTCTTAGAGACTATTGCACCACAGAGTTGAAGCAAGGGATTTTCCTTTATTGTTGGTTCCCTCACCTTACTCTGTAAAAACTTTCCTCTCTTTGCCCATTGTCCCCAAACAATTTTTGACAAAAAATATTTAAAGAATGTTTACAAAATTCTTTTAGCTACTAATAGCTGCTGAGCTTGAGGAGGAATTTGATATGATCTGAGTCTGTTAGCTAGGCTCTGTTTGTTGCTGGCTTCCAGAGACAACTTGAATTATTGGACACATCCAACTAAGATTGGGCCAAAATCTCACTGAATAAACTGATTTTATTTGACTATATTTATATTATAACCAAGAAAGCATAAATATAGATTATTATAATACAAAAGGTTATGCTATGAATTATAATGTATATAATCATTATAATTACAGTTGGAGACCACAAGGTAGAAAAATAACATTAGAATAATTTATAGATACTGCAGAACAATTTTCAAAGTGAGCCAGGATCTAAACCCAAACCAAGTATTATTATTTGGGTTTATTATTCCCCTAAATTTCTTTGAAAGAAAATATAAAAAGACAAGATAATTTCAGTTGGTAAATTGTGGGTGTCAAGCTACACTTAACCTTTGGCTGTTATAAGTTTCTGTCAATAGATATGTAGCTTTTAAATAAACGGTTGGTGCATCGAGTCAGTCTGGTAACCCCAGCGAAAGGGTTTGTTCAATGATGTGCTAGATCTCTCAGACCTGTGCTTCTGAGGGTTGTGAGCGCCTTGAGAATAGGTGCTGCACACCCTCTTCTTTGAATCCCTGACACATGGCACAGTGCCTGGCACCATGAAATATTCATGGAATTAAATGGGTTTCAAATGCTGTTTCCTGCCATAAAGTCTCCCTTCCATTTAATCATATGTCATGAATTTGAATGGAATATAAGGGAATACAGTGGTATGGACATAGGCTTAACCAGTTCAAAGTAATAAAAGGAATCTAGGGAACTGAGAATATTGGTTCCAGTTAACATTTGAGACCAAGATTTGAAAAGAAACCTGATTTATTTTAGGAAACCTTAATTACTTCCCCTTATTGCAAATATGCCAATCAGCAGTAAGCCAAACCAGTATAACAAATGTGGTTGAAGGCGTATGATATACCTGCTTTCACTGATATTAAAGTCTGGATTCACATTCTTGATTACATTTTTGCCATCAATAATATATAGTAGTTTGGAAAGATTTGTGAATTTTAAGGAAAAAGAAATGATTAGTGGTTCAGGCTGACAGTTTGCTTAAATGAGGTTCTTTTAGTTTGTAAGTGGTTAAAAATTATGAGAGAAAGTCAATTTAAAAAAATAAAATAGGAGTGCTGGTAAACGAAAGTATTGCTATGATGTGATATGGAATACTTAGTATTTCTACTCTCTCTTTATTCTGTATATAAACTGACCCTAGTTATTAATTTAATACATATTTACTGAATAAAAAAATAAACAGATAATTTCAGATAGTGATCTGAAAACGATGAAATAGGAAGAAGTGGTAGAATGAACTGGTATGTAGGAGGCTCCCACAGCTGATGTGGTTAGGGTGTGTGGTTAGGGTAGGTCTTCCATCTGAGAAAGTAACATTTGAGACAAGCCATTATTGCCGATAGTCACGTAAATATTTTGAGGAAGAGCATTCTTGGTAGAGGGAACGCAGGTAGAAAGACTCAGGAATGGAAACACTTTTAATGAGTTCAATGTACAATGAGTGGGGGAAGGCTAGGAGCTGTAGGCTGTAGGTATGAAGCACTAATCTCAGTGAGTGGGAAATTACGAAAAGTGAATAACAGGACTCACTTAAAATTTGTGCTCATGATATTTAAAGTAAGATCAAGGACTATAGTGGTATCACTTTCTTTAGTAAAGTGTTCTTGCTGCAGATGTGAAGCAGATAGTTGAGTTTAACCTACTATATTTTCCACAAACATATAATGGTGGAAAAAAGAGGCAAGGGGGTTAAGAGTGTTTAAGTGATGACTGTAATATCTCATGGACTACAGCATGGATTATGAGGACTGATGCGTTGATGGTTTCCTCTTTAACTTGTTGGTGAGGAAAGGATTCCTGACCTAGGGTTACAGAAATAGCTGAACATGTGATACCCAAAACTGGACAGATTAGATTGATAATAGTTTATATACTTATAGCCTAAAGGAGGAGGATACTGGATGCCATGCTGGGATTATAGTAAGCAGATTTTGTCATTTCAAAAAGGGTGCTGGTATCCCTTGGATTCCACTGGAGCATTTGATTGGCTTATTTGGATAATTCTGTGGGCTCATAGGGGATTAAAACCTCTTACTCAGGAATAAACAGTAACTGTTCCTGGTCCCCATGATAAGGGAACTTTATCTATGAGAGTGAAGTGGGGAGGGGAGCTTTCAGTTAGGTCATTCAATACTCTCCAGATTGTTCCTAGATTTCAAGGCAACACATAATATTGAATCTAATTTTAGGAATTGCACTACAACTGGGAAGATGGGAAAAGGGGCAAGAGATGATAACAAAGTAGTAACGAATTGAAAATCTCTATATGTTTGAAGAATGACTGAGTTCGCAGGTTTGGAGATGGTTGTCAGAGTGGGATGCTTGAAACTGTGATCTCCAAGGGGCTGCAATTTTTTGTGGTGAAAATGAAGTCCATGACCTTGGTTTTGATGACTAAAGTGGAGTTGGTTGGTATAGTAGATGCTGATGAATGATCTTGGAGACTTGGAATTCTGGTGGGGTCAGAGCTTTGAGGCATGATGGGCTTAGTTTGAAAATTGTTTAGACATAAGTAAGCAATCAGGTATGATCCTGAGTGTTCATCAAGAAGGCGTGACGCCACTGGGTGACTGCTTTCTTTTGGGCAGATATGATCTCAAGGGAATGCAAGGGACTAACTATTGTTAGAGGTCTGATCTCATCGACAGCACTGTGGATCCCAGACCACTTCTGCTGAGCTCCAGTGCCTAACATAGTCCCTGCCATTAGGTAGTAGGTGATCAATGAATGCTTGTCAAGAATGACTTAAATTGAATGTGTTGATTAAGTAGAAGACTGCCAATGGCAATTTCTGGAACTTTATCTCTACCCATTTCTTTCCCGCTCTATCAGATCATAGGATTTTTTTCAGTACAAAGTTCAACTTAATTCAATCAATTTAATTTGTGTCTATCATAAGCCAGACATTATACTGGGTGCTGATGACATGAAGGAGAACACCCCTCCTGAAAGTCTTTTTGTAGTCGATATATCTGCAAATTTGGAAGATTATATCTTGAAATATACAGTTACAACACAGTGTGGTAAGTGGTATGATTGGACAATTATGGATACTTAGGAGGAACTTTTTTTTTTCTATTTTGATTCAAGGGGTACATGTGCAGATTTGTTACATAGGAATATTGTGTGATGGTGAGGCTTGGACTTTTATTGAGTTGGTCACCCAGGTGGTGGACATGGTACTCAGTGGATAGTTTTCAGCCCTTACCCCTCCTCCCTCCCCATTTAGGAGTGTCCCAGTGTCTGTTGTTCCCATTCTTGTGCCTGTGTGCATTCAGTGTTTAGCTCTCACTTACTAGGGAGAACATACGGTATTCAGTTTTCTGTTTCTGTGATAATTCACTCGAGATAATGCTCTCTAGCTGCATCCATGTTGCTGCAAAGGACATGATTTTGTTCTTTTTAAATGGCTGTTTAGTATTCCATGGTGTATATGTACTATATTTTCTTTATCCAGTCCACAACTGATGGGCACCTAGGTTGGCTCAATGTTTTTGCTATCATGGATAGTTCAATAAATGTGCACATGCAGGCGTCTTTTTGGTAGAGTGCTTTGTGTTCCTTTAGTTGCATAACTAGGAGCAGAATTGCTGGGTCAAATGGTAAGTCTATTTTTAGTTCATTGAGAAATCTCCAAATTGCTTTCCACCAGTGTTTAACTGGCTTGCATTCCCACCAACAGAGAGCGTTCCCTTTTCTGCATCCCTTAGGAGGATCTTTAACCTAGATTTAGGGTAAGAGAAGTCTTTGTGGAAGAGGATACCTAAACTGTGATCCGAGAGATGAACCTAGTTAGATTGCAGGAGTTGGGTGGGTGTGTAAGGAGTAGATAAACATGTTCCAGGATAAAGAGCTAGCACATATTCTAACACTCTTGTGCACTCTCTTTGCCTCTCATCCTTAAAATGCTCTTATCCTTTTAGAATTAAAAGCATGAATTGCATTATCTCACATAATAATTTTATAACTGCTGTTTGATGTACATCCTATATATCCATAAACAATTGTGGTCCAGCCTATGTAGTTATTCAGAGCAATGTGGAATTAGGTACTTAATAATGAGGCAAATAACTTCCTCTTAAATGGGAAATGAGCATATGCATCTAAATAATAGTAGCACTAACAGGACATAGAAGTATCTTACACATGAAATGTAGATGTTTAAATATAAAATAAACTCACACAAGCATTCATAGATGACACCCTAATTTAGAGTTTACAAGGGCTATAGCTCCTTGCATTAAAAATAAAAGGAAACAAAATTCAGTTCTTTAAAAATTCACAGTTTCTACTCAATGCAAAAACAACTAGCAAGAAAATGTGAACCTCTGTCACACAAGCATGAAAGCAGTTCTTTTCTTGGTCTAGATGAGTTGATACTTTGATTTCAGCCTTGAGCTGAGAATCCTCCTAAAACTGGATTCCTGACCCATGACAGCTGTGAGATGATACATTTGTGTAGTTTTTAGCTGCTAAGTTTGTGGTAATTTGTTATGTGGCAGTAGAAAACTAATACAGAATGATGATTACACTTTTCCCTAGGGTTGTTTTGAAGTACACATTAGACATTCATGTTAAGTGTTTAGCACAGTGCTGGGCACATAATAGACACACTTAAGCACTGGTTACTAAGTAGTATTCATTTGATTTTAGCAAGTCATTTAATCTAGCTAGACCTTGGTTTTTCTCATCCCCAATGAGAACATTAAACTATGGTTAAAATTGTATAGTTTCTGAAACTTGTTTTGAAGTGTCCAGGGATTTCTAAAAAGCCAAATCCCTTTTAGAATGGACATGGTCTTCCAAAAAGGAGCTTGTGTCATGCTTCAGAAGCAGGAACTGCTAATATCAACACCCCTGGTTTCACGGACCCTACAATATGCCTTACAACATTTGGAACTTTGATCACTTAGATGTACTTTGTAGGAAATTTAAGATTTTTTTTTTTTGTAGGCAATTTAAGGTTTTTTTTTTGGTGATTGTTTTTGGAGAGAACAAAGATCAGAATGTCTCAAGTCTACAGGACACTGTGCAGTAAGTATTTAATAGGGGCCCGTCATTTCTTCCAGAAATTAGGGCCATTTTTAAAAGGTGAACTGAAAAGATTGTGTTTTATTAGCCAATTAATGCTGAACAAAGAACATCCCAAATAAAACTAAAAAGGTTATGGTACATTTTAAAGTTCTTTAAAACTATCAGTTTGCCAAAATAAACCACCTGGTCTCTCAGGCTGAAACTAAGACAGGCAATTTCAACAGTTGAAAGTAAAATTTAGACAGTGTATCAAGTAGGTGCTAATATATCTTTATTAGGGACCATAACTTCAAAATTAGGTTTTCAGAAAGTGCTTAGATTGGATCTCATTAACCATTCTCCTCTTTTAAGATGAGATATTAGAAGTCAGTGAATTCTCACAGCTGTTTAAAAGCAGAGTTCCTAGATTTCACAGTATTTGTTAACAACGTGCAAAGATCAGCTATAAAACCTAGTGTTGGGCTGCTTTAGGTATGACATCCTGGCCACAATGAATTTTTTTTTTTTTTTTTTTTTACCATATGCTCATTACAGAGCCCACAGGCAGCAGGCAAGAAAGAGCAATGATAAACCTTCCAGCAACCTGTAGTGGATAATTCTGCTCCTTTTGTGCTGGCAGCCTGGATGGAATAGTTTCCTTTATTCTTTTGGTGGAAATTGTGTAGGCTTTAATAACTGGAGAAAGAAACTAGGAAAAGAAGCCTTGTTAAGAACACAGTGAGATTCTTAAATAAAAAAAGGTATTTTTATAGGTGTACACACTCTAGATTCAAGAGGACTGCCGTCAGACTCACCTTATCTATTTTCCTATTATTAATTTAATAATGTTCAATAATTTAATAATGCTAAAGTTAATAATGGCTTATTATTACATGTATATATCTATAATCATATATGTATTTTGCTTTAAATGTTACAGCCTGTGAAGCTTTTACGTGTGCATTTCTGAAGAATCCAGTGGTCAGAGGGAGAGAGAGAGAGTGATGCCCGAGAGAGTGTTGTCAAAAGAACTACTGGACAGAGATCCTTCTCACCTGGAGTTTGGCTCTTCAATAAGTAGCCCTTGAGTAGGAAAAGCCTGCCATGTTTCTTGCTCTCATACCTGCACTTTTCTTTTTCTAACTCACCTTCTCTATAGCAATATAGACATTTGATGGTAGACAGGCTTGTTTACAGTTCTTGTTTGCTTTTTGCTTGGAGTCTTTCTCTAAGTAATTAGGTGAAACTTTCTTCCTGATTCTACTTTTATTCGACATGTTCACTCCGAACTTACCACCCAGCACAATGTATTTAACTTTTTGTTGCTCGTAATGTAAAACTATGAAATCTGCATATGGAGACCACCCTGGATTCTAAAATTAAGTGGTCTTCATGGCAGGTGGTCTTCAGTTTAGCAGTGCTTTCTATAGTTTTGCTTCTAACACATAGAATGATTCTTTGGGGCCTCATAACCTATAATTATGCCAGAGTCAATGTAGTTGGCCCTGAACATCCCTCAAAATGATCCCAAGTATTTTCTGCAATGATCTTGTATGGAGTAGTGGCCCCACAGTTGACTCCAGGAAACCTGCAAGGTTAGTCATAGCTCTCTCCATGAACTATGAACTCTGAACCACTAATAGAACCATTGCTGGGCATCAATTTAGCTTGTGGAATAACTGGAAGCCTGTAGTCTTGGTACTCAGGGGTCTAAGAACTCTGTAGGGAGGCTTAAGCTCATGTGGAGTGGTTTTAAGAAAAGTATTGTTTATGAAGACAGGCATAAAGTAAAGCTGGAGCTAGCTAGGCTATATCTTTTTTTTCAATTTTTAAAAAATATAGCTTAATGCACTAGGTAAAGGGTCTGCATTCATGTTAGGCAGGTGGTCTCCTAAGAGAGATTCAAAACACATTCTCTGATGGGAAATAAATGACAAACTCAGAGCCCTTAGCTATTTCTGAAGGTGGTCTTTGGATATAGGTGGTCTCCTTAGAAATTTTTATTATACATATTTAATGTATATATTTAATTACTTCTGCTTTATATGTCTATGTGTGCTACATCTGTCTACAGACTTCTAATGAACAGTATCAGAATTAGCTTGCTTTTCTACAGATGAATCAAAACCATCTTTTGCTATGGCTATTTAATAGGTGTTTTTAATTCTAAAATATGCTGATTGTGTTAAGTTTGTGGGTGGTGTTGAAGGAAGGAGTTTACTTGGCACTTGACTGATTTGGGAAAATCAAGTTACACAACTAGAGCACAGATCTACAGAATTCAGATAGTCTATCCAGAGGATTAGGGACAATCTCATATGAGAAGATGGGTATAGTGTCTGAAGTTCTGGTAGATGAATAAGGTAAGTCAAGACTTTGTTGATCAAAGCCTCGTAGAGTCAACCAAATACAAGCAAATCTTTTTTAACCTTGGTCTTGGCAATGGTCTAGTACCATGGTATAAGATGACCTTGGCCTTCAAGGAACTAGTAAGTGGCTACATCAGGCAGGGGAAGAACATGAAATAAATTAATCTGTTCTTGGAATATTTCTACTATATTTTCAATTTTGTTTCACCTGCACTTGAGCGAGACCACCTTATTCCTCACCTTTAATGAATTGGGTTATCCATCTTCTTTAATATTAATATAGAAGAAACTTTGGTTTTAGTGGGGTTGAACTGACCAGCTGTGTCCTGGCATCTTAACTGTGAGTGATTAGGCCTGACATTTGATGTAGAGTACAGTTTAGAATGCTGATGTCCAGTCTTAGCACCCTAAAGTATTGGTCTTCACCCTAGGGAGAATTCCCTATCTTAGAAAACAGAATCACCATCCTCGCAGAAGTTATTTATGACCCTGCATTTCTTATCTCTCATTTCCTTCAGCCAATCAAATGCCAAATTTGAACATCTCTATCTTCCTTCAGTTCTTATTCTTAAGTGATTACCCTGGTTTAGCTCTTATTATCTCCAGCCTGGATTGCTTCACTATTCCCCTATCCAGCCTCTAGGTTTTATTTCTTTAATTCAATCTCAAAGAAATTTTAGAAGGGTCTTTATAAAACCTGGATCTAGTTGTGTCTCTTCCTTGCTTGAAACCTTTCAGTATCTACCCAACGTTCTTAAGATAATGACACAAATCCTTGTTATAGACTACTTTACAACCTGGCCCCAACTTACATCCCTTGTGTACTCTGGCCCCAACACAAGTATCATCCCTTGTGTACTCTGATGTAGTTGCACTGAACTATTGTAATTAATTGAATAAAGCATACTATTTCATGCTTCCTGACTGTTTATGCTCCTCATCAACCTTCCTTTCTTTTTCTTACTTGGAGAATACCTTGCTTCTCTGGTGAACACCTACATGTCTTTCCATACTTTGTTCAATGGTCCCCTTTTTTGTGAAGTTGAAAATTCCTGAAGCATTTCTTCGCCTTACTCATCCATTATCTAGAAGAATTAATGATTTCCTCCTTTGTATTTCACTGCATCAACCTCTATCACTGATGCTACATCACTTCATTGCTTCTATTGGTGTATATCACTCTATCCCTTTACTAGACATTACATTTCTTAAGGGCAGGGATTGTGTCTTATTCATCTTACACAGTGCCTGGTATGTAGTAGTGATCAAACATAACTGTTGAAATAAATGACTATATCTGTAGAACACATAATACTCTCAGGGAAAAGGTTGATTTAATGGCAGTTCTTTGGACTAAGATGCTTCCTGCATTTTAATAGTGTTTTTCTTTACATTACCACTATTTTTTATATAAAAATGACAAAAAAGGCCCCCAACCCCCAAAATTAAGTAGTTTGCATTTACAAAATCAATGGCATCAGAATTAATTTTTTTGAAGTTGAAATTTAGGGCTATGATCAAATACCAAATGTCTTACCACCTCCATTTTGGGTTGTTATTTAAAATTTGATTGTTTTGGTGCTAAATTGTGCTGTGTTTCTAGATGTGGTCTTCATCTTATATTAAGAGTATATGATTACATATTGAGGTCAAATGTTGTGATAACTTTAATTTCATCTTTTCCAAGTGCATATTAATTGTATTATTATTTTTAAAGTACGTATTCCTTTGCTATTAAGGCATGCAATGGAAAGATGAAGATTGTGGTCCCCACTAATTCCCTTTTTTAAAAAAATGGATACAGTAATAAAGTTGGTTAATATATGTCTGTTGAGTGAAATGACTTAAAGCTTTGCTTCTTCATGTAGTTTACCTTGAATATCAGGATTTTACTTTGGACCTTAAAGTACTTTTTAAACAAAACTCTCTTCCCTCATATCTGATGTAGCATTTTCATAATACCATGAAATTGAGAATATAGATCTATTTGTTATGAATACTGAATTATTCTACCTATACAATTTAAGCAAAGAAAAGAACATTTCAAATTTAGAACTAATTGCATCTCCAAGAATGTAATCAGTCATATTGGACTGTAGAATTTGTTTATGAAGCTATTATTTCCATTGAAATGAAGTTGAACAAAAATAATAGCCTATCATTGTAATTATATCAATTGTAGCCATTGCAGTAAACAGTTTTCATACATTTAATTTGTTTGCATCTTAGAAATTAAATCCTTTCAACTCTTGAATTCATAGCAAGTTTATTTTTGTTTAAAATGAGTTTGGAAAGATTTCCCTCAAGGCATCCTTTTTCCTGACTTAGGAGTTATTTCTTCTGTTTTTCCCTATTCTTCCCCTCAACCCACATGAAAGATCAGTATCCTTTGTCTACAGCTTGAGAAGGCTAACCACATGGTGTCTAATGAGGAAATTGCCACCAGGATGGTGGTGGCAGTCACACTCCCTTGTCACTGCAGGCTTCCTCCACTTACTGACCAAATATTTGGGTTGTGTCTGCAGCACATGTGTTCTTCTGATGGCCTCATTTGGGATAACATTTAAATAAAGTTTGCTATAGCAATACCCAACTGCACAACCCATAATTATTCTGAATAACATTTTCCATTTTAAACTCTGATTTTACGGGGTTTACTACTTGGCCCATAAAATCTCATTCCAAGTTTAGCCTTGGCATAGTTTTTAGCATAAGCAAATTTACCATAGCTATAAGTCACAAGCTCAATTCTTGCACCCACAGTATGAAGAGCAAACTCAGGTCTACCTGGCAGGGAAACACACCTGCAAGTCTTTGTGAGGGTGGCAGCATCTTTGCTGTGGCTGGTTTTGCACACATACTGCACAACATCACCAATGGACTTGGATTAGGGAAATTCAAAGATGGGATTTGGAAAATGGGCACTTAAGTGATATTTCCATCCTGGGTGGGAGAGGAGTGGGTAAGAAGTGGTGAAAGATTTCTCAGATAAATGATTAAGAATGACAGAAATTTGGGTGAGTGTCTCGCCTATGAACCTGGTAAGTAAGGACAGAAGACTCTCACAAAATAATTATTTTTTATAATTATGAATTCTTTTGGTGATAAAACCAGTCCTGTGTGATTATTTTGGTGATAAAGCATTTCTATTAGGAGTAGCAGCACCTATTCTTTGGCTACCCCCGTCTCGTGTTCCTGCAGAAGGACATTAGCCAACATCCACTGAAATAAACAAACATTTCCATTTTAAATTATTTATTGATCAGGACCACCAGTGGGAGTATAGTGTATGGTAGTAGTTCTCAAAGTGTTGTTTCTGAGCAGCATTCCTATTACCTGGGAACTCAATAGAAATGTGAATTCTTGGAATCCTCCCCAGACCTACTGAATCAGAAACTGGGGTAAGGCCCAGAAATCTGTGTCTTTATCAGTGATTCTGATGCCTGTCAAAGTTTACTGTGTTTTGTTTTTACACTTTTCATTTTTATATATTTATTTATTCTTATAGTACATAATAATTGTACATATTTATGGGGTGCAGTGGGGTATTATGATACATATCTACATTGTAAAATTATCAAAATATAGTATTTAGCATATCCATTGCCTCAAACATTTATGATTTCTTTGTGAGAAGAACATTCAGAATGTGCTCTTCTAGTTATTTTAAAATATATACTGCAGTGTTGTTCGCTATAGTCACCCTAGTGTGCTATAGAACACCAGAACTTATTTCTCCTATCCAACTGTGATTTTGTACTTGCTGATCAATCTCTCCTCATCATCTTCTCCACCCTTCCCCCCCCAGACTCTAGTAATCATTAGTTTATTCTGTATTTCTATGAGGTCAGATTTGTTAGATTCTACAAAGGTATGTGATTGTGGGATATTTGTCTTTTTGTGCCTGTCTTATTTCACTCAACATAATGCCCTCCAGGATTATCTGTGTTGCCATAAATGACAGATTTCATTCTTTTTTAATGGCTGAGTGTAGTAGTCCACTGTATGTATGTATGTATGTATGTATGTATGTATGTATGTATATATACATATCACATTTTATTTATCTATTTGTCTGTTGATAGACACTTAGCTGAACTTCATATCTTGGCTATTATTAATAGTGCTACATTAAACATAGGATTGCAGATATATTTTTTTATTTTTTTATTATGAAGTTGTGGGGTACAGTTAAGGGTTAGGTATGCAGATATCTTTTTACATACTGATTTCACTTTCTGTGTATGAATACCCAATAGTGGAATTGCTGGATCATATGATTATTCTATTTTAATTTTTTTTTTTTTGCTGATTGGTTACTTTTTTTATTTTTAATTTTAAAGATGTGGGGCACAATTCAGAATTAAGTATACAAGTGATCATTGTATTGGTAAAGGTTGGGCCTCCCTTTGGTCCCTACTTTGCCTGGTTTGAGATCAGGTACCCTTACTGATGTTGTGCCCCCCCCCACCGGCAGTATCCCATTACTGCCATCCCTTTCTTATAGTATTATGGCAAATGTTCAGGGTCTGCTTATGAATGAGTGCATGTGATGATAAAACGCTCAGCTTTTGTTGTCTGCAAAATACTTTCTATTTTGCTTCTGAAGTCTAGCTTTGCTGTGTACAGTATTCTTAGTTAGCAGTGTGTGTGTGTGTGTGTGTGTGTGTGTGTGTTTTGCACTTTGGAAATATCAGCCCAGTCTCTCCTGGCCTGCAAGGTTTTTGCAGATAAATCTGCTGATAGTCTAATCAGCATTCTACTATGTATGGCTTGACGTTTTTGTCTTTCTGTTTTAGAATTCTCTTTTTGTCCTTGACTTTTGACAGTTTCATGATAGTGTGCCTTTAACAGAACCTTTTTTTAATATTTCAAGTTTCTTGAATCTGTATTCTATACATATTCCAAAATTGAAAAGTTTTCAGCTATTATTTTGTTACATAGATTTTCTATGCCTTTTCCCATCTCTTCTCTTTCTGAAACTTTTATAATGAAAATATTTATTCAATTAATGGTGGCTCGTAAGTCCCATAGGCTTTTGCCATTCTTATTTATTTATTTACATTTTTTATATGCCTAAGCTATTTCAAAAGACCTCTCTTCAAGTTCAGAAATCATTTTTTCTGCTTTATCTAGTCTGTTGTTGAAACTTTTGGTTACTTTTTTTAATTCATTCAATGATTTCTTCAACTCCAAGATTTCTATTTGGTTGTTTATTATGGTATCTATCTCTTTGTTAAATTTCTCATTCAGATCACAAATTGTTTTTCTGATTTCATTAAATTGTCTACCTGTAGTCTCTTGTTTTATTTTACTGAGTTTTCTTAAGATCATTATTTTGAATTCCTTTTCTGGAATTTAAAAAATATCCTTTTCTTTGGTGTGTGTTGCTGAAGAATTATTATGTCCTTTTGAAGATGTCTTTGTTTTTCATGTTTCTTGTTTTTCTACATTGATATTTGCACATCTGGTGGAACAGTTGTCTTTTCCAAGCTAATGCCATAACTTTTGTAGGGAAAGACTTTTCTTTGTGTAGATGAGTCCTAGAGTGTTGCTTGGGTAAGGTGCTTTGGCTTTGGTTCCACATGGGCACAGTAGTATAGTCCTTGTGTAATTTCTTCAGTTGTAGTTAATGTCAGCAGTGTCTGCCAGTGTCTCAGTTTCCTAGGCTGCAGGTGTTTGTGGAGGCAGTAGCTTGACTTTGTTAAGGTTGATGCTGCTGGGTGGGCTGGCCCTGGGTGTGTGTGTGTGTGTATGTGAAAAGCACAGCAGTTCTGCCTGTCACAAGGGTGATGTTGCTGAGGGTGGATCTGTTGAGTGAAGTGGTCCCCAGGACACCTATCAATGTTTTAGAATCACTGGTGTAGTGGTCAGAATGGTGGGTTTTCTGATCAATTGAACCTGACTTTTTCCCTTGGCTGTGATTCATCTTTTGCAAATTATTTAACCTCTCTGAGGCTTAATTTCTTTATTTATAAAATGAACATATTAATAATAATGGTGCTGTTATGAAGATGATCAAGACAATTAAATATCTACTTTATAGCATTTTATATTTATTAAATGAGCTAATTTATATAGAACCCTTGGCGTATTATTTGGAAGATAACTGATTATCAAATTATTATTATGATATGAGAGGGGACCTCCCCAAAATACCAGAATTTATTTATAAAAAATTTTATACTTATTATTACATGTTTAAACTTCAGTCACCTTCAAAATACTCTCTGTCTGATGCAATACACTTATTGAGATGCTTTTTCCAATGCTCGAAATAGATTTTGAACTCTTCAATTTTGATGCCTTTTAGTATTTCCACCATTTTTTTGTTTTACCTCTTCCACATGGGCAAAAAATTTCCCTCTGAAGACTTTTTTCATCTTGGGAAACAAAAAAGTTGCTTAGGGTGAGATCAGGTGAATAGAGAGGTTGAGATATGGAGGTCATGTTGTTTTTGGTCAAACAGCTGAGCACGCAGTGTGGTTTGAGCAGGTGGGCTTTTAAATCATCCATCATGAAATGGAAAAACATGTTGAAACAATCTCCAAATAATTTTTTTGGGGAACACAGCTTCTCGCACCAATGGTAGCTAGTACACTGATGTCAATGAGTTCCTAGAACACTTACTTAGCTGGAGAAGCCTATACTACAAGGGATTCACACTCCAAAAAATAATCCTAGTTTTTTTGGATCCCCATCATATTCATACAAATAGAGAACAAAGAGAAAAGTAGGAGAAGCATTTCTAATTTATTCAGATGTGATACAAAGATCTCTTATTTCTCTTAACCCATATGACCATTTTATGGGGATGTGAGTTAGGGAGAATTGGATTGGTAACTTATATCCTATGTCACTATGGCAATTTACCTGTCACTTTAGGTGGTTGAAGGCTAATTACTCTCTCCATAAATAACATAAGCCCAAACAATGAAGAAAATTAAAGTTAAAATATAGATAGAACATTCCCAAATAATAGAGACTCTTTAAGCAAAACAAAACAAAAACAAAACAAAAGAAGTTGGCTTCCTAAAGCTAGAAAAAATAATCTTCAAATTTTATTTTCATGTTAGATAATTTTTCAGTTGTTTTTCAAGTTATGTAAATAGGAGTTAATCAGTTAGTAGAACACATATAAAGTGTCACTAGGGCTTAAGGAATTTAATTACTGATATGGTCTGTGAGGGATTTCTTTAATATCAAATGTCTATAAAATGTTTTGAAGATAAATGTTAGTATTGAAGTTACAAAAATTATTATGTCAAAGATAATGAATCTGTCATTACCCATAATAATAATTACAATATGCAACTCTGCTACTGCCTGTAATTGTACGTATTTAGTTCATGATTTACTACCAAAGGAAACTATAAATATACCTTAAAATTTAAATGTAACTTTAATAGAGAAATATTATTCTAAATAAATATACACTGTAATGGTAAATTCCTTAACAATTTTCCTGTGATATTTGGCATGTCAAAGATTTGTTGTTACTACTCTGATTAAAAACAAATGAGTTTTCGCCTTGAATTTTTAAACATATTTATATTCTGAAATCTTTTTGCATTTTAGAGTACCTTGGATTCGCTCTGTCTCTCTGTCTTTGTTGTGGGGGGCTGTTCTGTCACATATGCACACACGTGTGCAAACACACGTATTCCTCTTCAAAGTTGAATTTTATTCTGTCTGTCTGTCTAACCTGAATAATATTAAATAGTTATTTTCCAAATAGCTACATGGACACAATTCAAAATTTTATACCCCCAATTTGACCTAAGTGCAAATGAAGACTAATAGGGGAACTTAAGTTGTTTAATTTTGGAAGACAGCATAAGAACTACATAGGACATGGTGGTCGGAAATAATTTCCCAGATAGCTCTCAGAAAGCAGTATTCCCAGTGGAATGAGAATGGGGAGAATACTCAGGAATTCACTGTTAAGTCCTTTCAAGGTGATGGTGAAATGTGGGAATTAGAAAATTTTTCCTTTCTGAGTGTATGGTGGAAAGGATTGGAGGGTAGCCTTCTCTCTCTTTATTTCTTGATTGGAAGAGAAAATGCTTGGAAGTAATACTGATATATGGAATCACAAGAATGAGATGCGAAATTGTTGGATCTGGGTGTGAGTCCTTTCTTCATTACTTCCTAGCTGTGTGACCTTGGGTGAGTCTTTAAACTCTCTGAGCCACAGTTCTAATGAAAATCATAAAATAGGCTCATATCGAGTTCATATGAGCTCATATTAAGTTCAAATAGATAATATATGTGAAAATGTGGTAAAAATGTAAAACACGACATATATTAATTGTTATTATTCAAAGATTGAGACCTAACATCATGCCCATTTATTGGAAAATAATCAGTAAGCCAAGGATCTTTGTCTTTATCTTACTCTTTTTCTTTTTTGAGTTGGAGTCTCACTCTGTCACCTAGACTGGAGTGCAGTCGCCACTCCCGGCCCCTGCAGCCTTGACCTGCTGGGCTCCGGCGATCCTTCCACCTCAGCCTTCCAAGTAGCTGGAACTACAGGTGCGCACTACCAAGACTGGCTAATTTTTGACTTATTGTAGAGATGAGGTCTCGCCAAGTTGCCCAGGCAGGTCTCGAACCCGGGCTCAGGCAATCCACTCACCTCAGCCTCCCAAAGCGCTGGATTACAGGCTGAGCCAGTGAGCCCGGCTTTTTATCTTACTCTTAATACTGAAAGGAAGGCAGACTGGATGCCTGAACCAACTGAATTTGTAAAGTGACCATGCTTGTAAAGGTCAACAGATGTTGCCTTTGTTGCCCTGATCCTTAAATTGTCCTGTTTATGGATACACATGTATGCCTGTTGGGTACACCAGTACATATTTCCAAATGCACACATCTACTTACCTATAGAAAGACTTCCGTCTTAAGTGATTGGTAATATTCATTTTCTTTAACTTAGGAGACATCATTTGGGAACCTTCTAAATTCCATTTTTGGAATTCAAGTTGAAGGAGAGCTTCAGAGGCAAAACAACTTGGAGAAAGAGACTTTTGGAATTTTGTGTCTCCTTCCTCAGATGGGATCCAAGGTAACAGGATTTGATGTGACTTTTTCTCTATTGGCAGCATTTTATGACAATGAGGTTCCAGCATATGTTGGTGGTTTCCTTCCATCTGCCTGGGGATTCAGCAGGGGGTTTGAAACCCCAGCCAAGTTACTTTTAGGAACAAATATACAATATAATGATTTTCCATTTCCACTCATTTTGTTTTCTTTTTTGGTTCTCATTATGTAAATTCCAGAAAGCTAATCATGCAGTAGAACAAGACAAATAGGGCCTTTTTGGTCAGATTTCTTAATTCATTTGTGTTAGATGTCCAAGCACATGTCTGGCATTGTATTTTAATGCCTTGAGAAGAATGAGGATCAAATATATTCCAGAATATCTTTGATTTAGTAAGGGGAAAAATATCAAGCCCTGAATATTTCAGAGTACAGTGAAGAGAACAGATATTGCAATTAGCCACTCTAAGAAAAAAGGAGTTTAGCCTTCTAATAGGAGTTTAGAGATTGAAATATTTTAAACAATTGTATATCAGAGAACTTTCCATCTGGTGTTCTTGTTCTCTAGTTTTAACTATCCCATGATAAAATTTTGGCTTTAAATAAATCTAATCCCTGATTGAATTTTTTTTCCTGAAAACCCTCTGCCAGATAATTTTTGGGGACCTTGGACTCGTAATGCCCTGCTTTTTTCTCTCTTCCCATTTAAAAATACTTTTCCTGACCTGTGCTATTTGACTCCCATCTCCAACTATCAATTATTGACCATGACCATGTAATATGAGCCGAGTGTAACTAAGAAGCACTTATGCCTGATCATTTCTTAGTCTCATAGTCATTCTGGGTGCAGATGCTATTATTATTCCTATTTTATAGACAAGGAAATCGAGGTGAAGGGATTAAATAAATTGCCCAAGGCTCCTCAGCTAGTAAATGGTGAAGTAGGAATTAACCCGCTGGAATGTCTTTTGTTTGAGGTTCTAAGACCTACCCAGTCCCTAATCAGGAGGAAATGAAAAAGCCTATTTGGTAGCTAGGTGACTGAGTTCTAACTCAAGTTTGTTGTATTGGTCTTGCTTCCTTTTCACATTTCTGCCTTGTTCGTGGATTAACTCCTGTTTTGAGATTTTGTGTCATAGTTACTATAACTGTGTTTCTGTCTTATTCCTTGTACCTTAACAGTGGCGTTATTTTGAGCCTGGTAATTTTTTGTTGTAGGGAGCTGCTCTTTCTATTGCAGGATGTTCAGCAGCCTTCCTGGGTTCTACTCACTAGATGTCTATAGTATTCCCCAGATATAACAACCAAAGTGTCTCCAGACATCGTGAAGCATCCCTGGGGTAGGGGTGGGTATCTGCTCTTGGTTGGAAACCCATGTTTTATACCTAAATTCATGGTTACTTGTTACTTTGTTCTTCTAAATCTCGCTAGGTTAGTCTTTGCTAAATACTATCCCTGAATGTCAATCCTGTGCCCGGACCCTCTGAGCACCATGCCTCTGTGAGGTCATCTGCTTGCTGGAGTGGCTGTCTATTTTCTGGTTCTGGAGTCTTCATTTGCATGCATCTGTCCCTAAAATACCTACTAGCAGCTACTTAACTTGATGACAAATTCTCTAGATAGACACCATATTCTCTGATTCCATGCTCATCTCCCTGCATGGACTTCTCTGATTGCCTCCACCAGCCCCATTGTGTCTTGTCTGCATGACTATAGAGTCTCTCCCAGTTTGTTTGATTGTGTTGTTGACTGAGCCTTAAGTCTCTACTCTGATGTGGTCTTTGTCTGCCTAAAGACTGCTTCTTCACAGTTAGTTCAAATGAACTCTCTACTCTGGTCCTTGAATGTATTTAAACTTACTCCTATGATATAGTTAAGATTGTGCATTACATGGGAATCAGGTAGGTTCCCAAATCAGTAGGTAAAAATTTGTATAGTCAAATTTAAAAAATTTTTCTAGGACAAAGCTAGTAAAGACCAGCATTTTAATCTTTTGTTAAGTCTAAACCAGTCATAATTTTTCTTGCATTGGGACACATTCTTGTAATTTAATTAAAAAGAACAAGATTTTTTTTTCTTTTTGAGTCAGAGTCTCACTCTGATGTCCAGGCGGGAGTGCAGTGGCATGCTCATGGCCACCGCAGTCTTTATCTACTGGACTTAGGTGATCCTTCCACCTCAGACTTCCAAGAAGTTGGAACCACAGACATGTACCACCATGCCCTATTAATTTATGATTTATTGTAGAGTTGAGTTATTGGCAAGCTGCCCAGGCTGGTCTCAAAATGCTGGACTCAGGCTGTCCTCTAGCCTTTGCCTCCCAAAATGTTGAGATTACAAACGTGAGCCACTGTGCCCACCAAGAATGAGTTTTTAAGTACTTGAGTTATGTTCATTATGAAATGTATATCATGAGGGCACTTGGGAACCAGGACTGAATAGTCAACAGCATTTTCAACTTTCCTCCTTATTTACACTTTATTCTCACCCTGGCTCCTATGTGGAAGGGGAATAAAATCACATGGAATCCATGTGATTCCTGTGATTTTTCTCTCCTTTCTTTTGTATTTGCTGTTGTTGTTGAATATAAATATGTTGCGAATGCATAGGGTGCCACTGTATTGTAATTGAATATTTCCTGAGAGCAGTGGAAGAGAAAGAAGTAATAAGGGCTTTGTTATTACACACAAACATTAGTCAAACATACTGGTTTGCAAACCTTCTTCTAAGGGTTCCTAGGGCTTCTTCAGGGCTGTTGGGTTTTTTTTTTTCAAAAACAGTGCTTGAGTCAGTAATAGAAACAAGCTTGTTTCTTTTGCTTTTGGAAATTTTGAATAAGATTTACTTTGAAGGATAGGTTAAATGACTAAAAAAAAATTAAGTTTTGCAAAGCACTTGGATTCAGAGCCACATTATTGATATTTATTTTTCTAATTCATTATTTCTTTTCAAATTTATGCTTTGCTTCATGTGTGCAAGAGCACATACACTCAATAGGTTCTAAGTACTTTTAAAACAAAATGTAACCATACTTTATATCTTAAATTTATAGCATTTTTCATGTAACAATTTATTATGTTCACTTTTGCATGTCAGAACATATAAAAATTATTTGTGACATTCAGTAATATAAAGCAACCATAATAGACTTTGATGATTAAGTATTAAATAATACAGGCAAAGTTTTTTCTACAGATACTTAGTATTTTTTCAGAATAGATTCTAGAAGCAGAACTTAATGACCAAAGGCATATATATATTTATACTTTTGATGCAGGCTTTCAGGTTACTGCTAATAAAGAGGGATCCAGTTTAAAAGTCTACCAGTAGTGTGAATCTTTTTTTAATACCAATTCCCTAAGTAAAACTTGTCATTAACAATCAGTTTAACTTCTGCTAATCAAGTGGGTAACAAATAATATTTTGTTATTTACATTTAATTCCCCGATTCTGGATCATTAATAAAGTTTGTTATGTGTTCAATTATTGACTAGTCATTTGTATTTCTTCTGTGAATTACTTTTTCACGTACTTAACTACTAAATTTTCATGTTAATTTTTAGAAACTATTTTCTAAATACTTTCCCCCCAGTGTCCTGTATTGTATGTGTTGAATTATAGTCTGCTCATCTTCTAATTTTGCTGAAGTGTGTATGTATTCAAATCTCTCATTATTTGCTTATCTGATTTTAAGTAAATGCATTTTGCTTAGGAAAGTCTTTCTTGCTATAATATTTTGTAAGTATCCTTTAAAAATATTTATATTAAATTATTTGCTTACATGTTACTTTTGCATGTGGTACAAATCTGAGTATATTTTTTCCACATATATAATCTGCTTTTCAGATCACTTTTTGGACAATTTATAATTTCCCTATTGTCTTTGTCAGTTAGTGATGCTATAACAAAATACCTGAGATTTGATAATTTTTAAAAAATCATATTTGTTTTGTACAGTTCTGGAGTCTGAGAAGTTCAAGATCAAGGCACCAGCAGGTTTTGGGTCTTACTAGCCAGGGACCCAATCTTTGCTTTATCAAAAGGAACAGTGTACACATCATAGAAGTTACAGAAGTAGCAAAGAAATAAGTTAGATTAGAAAGCTTATTTAAAGAAATAATAAAGAAAAATTTCATAATCAGGTAAAGAAAATGAACATACAGATCCATGAGGCCCAAGGAACATCAAGAGATATTCACCAAGACACATTATAATTAAATTGTCAAAAGTTAAAGACAAAGAAGAAATTTTGAAAACAACAAGAGAAAAGTGACTAATCATATAAAAGGAATCCTTCATAAGACTATCAGCAGATTTCTCAGCACTTTGTAAGCCAGGGAGAATGGATGATATATTCAAAGTGCAGAAAGGAAAAACAAAAAACAAACAACCAAAGAAACAAACCCTACCAACCCAAAATACTTTACCCAGCAAAGATGTCCTTCAGAAATGAAGAAAAGACTGTAAGACAAACAAAGCTAAAGAACTTCATCACCATTAGAACTGCTCTACAAGAAATATTAAAGGAATTTCTTCAGTTGCAGTAAAAGGACATTAAGGAGCAACATGAAAATATATGAAGATATAAAACTTACTGATTCAGGTAAGTATATAGTCAAATTCAGAACATGCTAATAGAGTAATGGTTGTGTATAGATCACTTATAAAAGTAATACAAAGCTGGGCTTGGTAGCTCAGCCTGTAATCCTGTGCTTTGGGAGGCTGAGGTGAGTGGACTGCCTGAGCCCATGGGTTCGAGACCTGCCTGGGCAACTTGGCGAGACTTCAACTCTACAATAAATCAAAAATCAGCTGGACATGGTAGTGTGCGCCTGTAGTTCTGGCTACTTGGAAGGCTGAGGCGGAAGGATCGCCGGAGCCCGGTAGGTCGAGGCTGTGGTGGTCGGAGTGGCCACTGCACTCCAGTCTGAGCGACAGAGTGAGACTCCAACTCAAAAACAAAAACAAAACAAAACACATATAAAAGTTAGAAGAAAAAGCTATTTAAAAACTATAAATAGTGACTAATATAAATATCATAAAAGGTAGAGAGAGAAAAATGTAGAGTTTCATATGCAAATGAAGTTATCAGCTTAAAATAGATTGTCATAATTGTAAGATGACTTACGTTAGTCTCATGATAGTCACAAAGAAAAAACCTGTAACAGATACACAAAAGATGAAGAAAAATGAATTAAAATATCGAACTGCAAAAAAAAAATAAATAAATAAAAATATCATCAAATCACAAAGGAAGCCAGTAGGAGCAGGAGAATGAAACAAATAATCTACAAGTCAGTTGGAAAAACATTAAAAAATGGCAGTAGTAAGGTCTTACCTATCAATAATTACTTTAAATGTAAATAGATTATTCAACTCAATAGAAGCACATACAGTGGCTGAATAAATTTAAAAACAAGATTTAGCTATATGCTACCTATGTGAGACTTACTTTAGCTTTAAAGGCATAGGCCAAAAGTGAAAAGAAATAAAATGCAAGTGGAAGCCAAATAGAGTTGTTATACTTATGTCAGACAAAATAGTTTTAAAATATGGATTTTTTTTCTGATGCATGATATCATTACCTATTTTTTTAATCTTAGTAAAGTTTTCTTTCTGTTGGTATTGGTTTTTACATACTAATTTGTAATGAGTCACCTTACTGTACTTTCTAATTTCCCTTAACATTTTTCAGGTGATGCTTTTTAAGTCATTTGATTCTTATATCATATTTTTAGGTTTGATATGGGATGAGTTACAAAATACTTATCAATACCAAATTGGTGCTCAACTTTTTAACAAAAGACGATGCACACATATTACATGGAAAACAGCAGCTTTATCTCAGACGTTTCCCAAGTTTCTCTCCTGTTTACCTGTACTATTTTCTGCTCATGCTTTTTTTTTTTAAACCCTTCCATACCCTGGCTCCTACTTATATTTAGCTAACCCATTAGGGATCTATATTCCAATTGCACCTCTGTACACGTGGTTTCAGTGTATTTCCAGATCCAAGTATGAGATTTCTCTGTCAGCTTCAGCTCTTCCAAGCTCTGTCTCCCATCTGTTCTTTCTCCCATACTGGAATAGATCAGTAAAACTAAAAAGCTCCGTCTTATCCTATTTGGTCAAATGCCTTCACAGAATTGTTTAACAATAATAATAACTAAATTTTTCTTTGAGAATTTTCTAGGTTCTAGACATTTTGCTAAATTTCAGGGAAAGTTTTGTCAATATCACAGACATTCTAATCATCCTCATGGAATTTGTATTCTATGGAGAGTCTGATACTGCAAAGAAAGTCTTCTGTACTTATCCAGGTGTTTCCTTGTTAGTGCTGGGATTCTCTGGGCCTTCAGGTTTTTTTTTTTTTTTTTTTTATCATTCCCTCTGCAGGATTTGCCTTCACCTCCAATATCAGCGTTTGAGAGATTGAAGAGTTAAAACCAAATGCAAACAAAAACTATTTTTATTAAAAAGAAATGATAAATCCTACTGAAATTTTGTACTTCTTCACAACTTTCTTTTGTTATTTATCCACATGAATTATTTTTATGTATATTTACTATATCCTCTACTTGTTTGTAAATTCCTATCAGGGCAAGGGTTTAGCTCATACACTTCATTCGCCAGTGCATGCCTACCTAAGACTCTTGCACAGAGTTGATGCTCAGGAAGTGTTTATTGCCTCTCTGGATGGGGTAACTTGATGAAATCCCTCAAACTCTTTTAGTTGTTCTCATTTAGTTGGTTCCCCAAGGAACTTCAAGTGACAACTCACTGCACCTTCCTTGAGGTTTGGAGTTTTAAAAAAGCAAAGGAAAAAAGGGGCATGCAAAGTAGAGATGGTAGCAGTTGCGGTCTTGTGTGGCATTTTGGGTGTGTTGAATGAGAGAACTCACTCTCATCTGTGGTTTGTTAATTATTGTTTTTTTTCCTTGCAGAACAAAGAAGTAAGAAAAAATTTCTTTTAAGGAAAAGCCAAAGAATTATTATAGATCTTTTCTTTTGACATTCCTAAACAAGAACAGGCCTAGATGGTATCATTTTCAATTCCTGCCCTAACTGGTATTGTTTAATTTTTTGTTTTCAGATTGTTCTGAGTTTTTGCCCAATTTTATTTGTTTGTTGGGTGAGCACAACCTTTACATTAGAACAACTGAGACTTCTTAACTGACTACTTTATACGCAAAATGTCATTTTGTCTTCTTCTGAGTTTGATTAACAGCTAACTTTATGTATGATACTGGATAGTTTTGGAGTTTTTCTTTCTGTGGGGATGAACTAACATCTTAGGCCCCCAGAGACAAAGAATCCATGGAGATTGTATTTGGAATTTCCCCCTTATTATCCCCATATGGAATACTCACAACTGAATAGAAAACTGAATGTTGTATTATGTGATTCAGAGATTTGTACTTTTGTTTTATATTTTGTATGCTTTCTTTATAGATTTTCCTTCTATCCATCTGGCTTAAGAGCCCCCTTTGGTACTGAGGAAACTCATAGAATAAGTTTCATGAGGAGCTTATGAAAAACTCCAAAATCATTTTTTTTGAAGCTTCAAAAATTGCTTCAGGGATTTATAAAGATGTGAGAAGAGATTTGCTATTTCATTTGTTATATTCAAACCAGAAACATGCAAAAGTTCTAATAACCTAGCATTGGACTGAAATTTTCTCAGAAAAGATTTCAAATGGGGGTACAGATAAAATTTACAAATGTCATTTAAATTTCTAATTTAAAATTCTGATTGGTCATATATCAGAGAGGTGACAGTGCTGATAATAGAGCAACTTAGTAGTATCTATTCTTTTTTTTTTTTAACATGTACTGATCATTTTATCTGTCTTTTCTAGGATGCCGAATCCATTTAAAATTAAATAAAAACATGTAGTCAAGTAAATAAGACATTCTTTATAATGAATAATTATATCTAGTGTGTGTTAAAAATTGAGAAGGTGATGTCCTAAAGGGCACTTAAATGTATCTTAGGGAACATTTAGTTTTGAGAATTAACAAAGCTGGAATTTGAAAACAATGCCCAGTTGAGTATCCAGTGTCTGACTTAGGTGTAACTGATTTTAAAACTGGGTTTATAAATTTCTGCTCACTTGCTTAAATCCTTTGGCAAATGTGTTTGTGAGAAGAAAAGTGAGAGACATAAGGATTTTAATTTTACGCATTTTTATAGGGTGCAGTCACCAAAAGAATTAAGAGGAGGAATTACAGCCAGAGAAAGAGTACAATGAGAGAGATGGACTGTGAACCTAATGTAGTTGATTTTAAACATATGACATTGCCCTTCTATATTTTTTGAAAAGATAGCTAAGTTTTCTTGAATTCATGCATATTATATCATTGCCAAATATGCTTTCCTTTTTGTTTCCTGAAATAGATTAAATGGTTATGTGCCCAAGAGTCAAACATAAACTTAAATTCAAGTGGTTGCTTAGGCATTGGTGTGCTATTATGGATACAATTAAGCTATGTTATCCTCCCTTCCCACCTCCAGACTTTTACAGTGGCTCTACGTTTATGAAATTCATTGTGGTCATTTTGTTTAAAAAATGCTGTAGGAAAATTATTGTTATTTGTTTAAAGAGTCAGAGTCTCTCTCTGTTGCCCAGGCTGATGTGCAGTGACACATCTTAGCTTACTGTAACCTTGAACTCCTGGGTTCAAGTTATCTTCCCATCTCACGTGTAGCTGGGACTGCAGGCACATGACTTCATGCTGAAATAATTTTTGCATTTGTTGTAGAGATGAGGTCTTACTATGTTGCCCAGGCAGTCTCAACCTCCTGACCTCATGCAGTCCTCCCTCCTTGACCTCTCAAAATATTATGATTATAGGCGTGAACCACCGCACCTGGCTCAAAAGGGAACTCTTAGGCACTATTGATAGAAATGTAAATCGGTATATCCATTATGAAAAACAACATGAACGTTTCTCAAAAAACTGAAGGTAGAATTACCACATGATTCAGCAATTCCACTATTGGGTATTTATCCAAAGGAAGGGAAATCAGTTCATTGAAGCTATATCTGCACCCCCATGTTTATTGCATCCCTATTCACAATAGCCAAGATATAGAATCAACCTAAATGTCCATCAGCAGATGAAGGGGTAAAGAAAATATGGTATCTATACACAATGGAATACTATTCAGCCAGAAAAAGATTGAAATCCTGTCATTCATGGCGACACAGATGAGCCTGGAGAATATTATGTTAAGTGAAAAAAGGCAGGCACAGAGAGATAAATAGCACATGATCTCGTTCACATGTGAGAATATAAAGGAATTGAGCTTATAGAAGCAAAGAGTAGAATGATGGTTATTAGAGATTGAGAAGAGTGGGGGAGGGGAGAATAGAGAGATGTTAGTTAATAGATGCAAAACTACAGCTAGCTAGAAAGAATAAGTTTCAGTGCTCTATAGCACTTTAAGGTAAATACAGTTAGCAATAATTTACTGTATACTTTCTAGAAGCGAAACAGGATTTTGACGTTCCCATCACAATTAAATATGCACAAACCTATAGAGCTCAGTACAAAGTTAGTGATAAGAACTGGGTGTGAGATTGGGACCCTCTCTGAGACATGCTCCTTTCTCTTGGGAACATGTTTGAGGTGACGTATATGCTAATTGACCTGATTTGATCATTACATATTGTATACATTCATTAAAATATCACTCTGTATCTCATGTACAATTGTTATGTGTCAACTAAAAATAAAAGAAAAAGCAAATTTTAGGCAAATATAGAGTAACTGTGTTTTGGGTTAAAATATAATAACTATATAATAGAAAGTATTTCTATGTATGTTTGTATTATCATAATCATAGAAAGGTTGATTTGGTGGTGGTGATGACTGAAGGGGCAGCAAGAGTGGTTTATTTATTTGCTTTCTTCCAAAAAAGTGGTAAAGTTAAAAAAAAAACAAACTACCTGCTCAGTTAAAAAAAAAAAAAAAAGATGTAAAGATAATCCTACATAATGACTTCTGGAAAAGGTACTTTTTCTGAAAAAAAAAGGAATAAGAAAGAGATGCATTTTGACCTCCTTTTCTGAACACAGATGGGTGGAATATGAGATTTGGAGCAGCTGCAGCCTCCTTGCAACCAAGAGGACATAAAGGTGAGCAAAAGAGACAGCCCACTAAGGAGAGCAGGTCTAGGCAGAAAAACGGATGCTGTTAAACTGTTGTATTAATGCTGGAACCATCTTACCTCTAAACATCTTACTTTGGAGGAAATAAGTGTCCCAGATGATTAAACCATTTTGACTTTTTTTTTTTTTTTTGTAGCCCCAAACATTCTAATTGATACATCTGGGTTCCAGAACATATCTCCCTTCCATATCTTCCACACATCTTATTCCTTTACAGATGATATCACTCTGCGTGTGTATTTTATAGTTTGTGTTAGGCTAGAAACTAGCTATAAGATTTTCTAAACAGATGTTTGAGACTTTCTTAAAGAGAGGTATTTCGAACAAGAGTGGATAGTTTTGACTTTACAAACTAAATATTTACAGTCTCTCCAAACCTCTAAGGCTGTCCAGGAAGAAAATTGCGAGTGAAATGTTCTATTACATACAGAGTGGAATAAACAACACACACGAGAGCCCTCCGGGGACTGTCAAACTCCATGAAATTTTACACATCTTTAAGCAAGCCTACAGAGCTCCGTACAAAGTGAGTGATATGAATTGTGAGTGAGATTGGGACCCTTCCTGAGACATGCTCCATCAGTAACTGATGATGCTTATCATAGATATGCTATTATTATTATCATGAGGCATTTTACAGAATTCATATAGAGGAGATAGGTTTCTCGGTTGAAGTTTAAAGTAATTTTGACTTTATCTCTAGTCCCGTGTGTGAAAAGATCACAACTAAATGGAAACTGTTCCTGAGAGTGAAGGGCTGGCTTTTATTTATTTTGTATTTTTTGCATTTTTGCAGCATATGGGACGCTACAGGCATGTTGCAAGGTCACCTCAGCTGGGATCTCTTACCACCAGCTGTGACATGTCTTCCATGTTGGTAGCATGCGTGTTATATTTCAGAAGCTGAAACTGAGCATACTTTCTTTTAGAATATAACCTTTTGGTGACAAGGGGCCTGTCTTATCACTGGTTTGCTTGGTTTTGTGAAGGTGGGACATCTCACACTCTATACTCATAAATGACTTAGAGTTGTCTCTCAACTGTCTCAGATACTCTGGTAAATAATGAATGTAATTTTTTTTTTCTGGATCCATAGAACCAAATATAGTGTGTCTGGAGACTCTCCTCATGGGTTTTGAAGGTGCTCTAACTGCTTCATATAAGATATCTGACCATTTAGTAGATGTCTCTTCTAGTTTGTTTTGCCTCAGTTAGTAATTAAGCATGGTGAGTTTATCTGTTTGTTTATGAGTGCGTCTCTCTCAGGAGACAGTGAATTCCTGGAGAACAAAGCCTCTTATACTTTTGAATTTCCAGAATGTAGCACAATGCCTGGCACATAAGAGTAGCTGATCCATAAACTCAGTTTTTCCTCTTACAATTGCATGGCGTCACTAAGAAAGATCTAAAGACGAACATAGCACTATGTCCTACCTCGATCTTTCATCTGAGTATAGAATAGGTTAGGTAGCCTCCAACCCAGCTGGTGTTCTATAAGCAGCCAAAGATTTTAAGGCAGTGATTGTTCTCCTGGAGCTGTTTTGTTCTGGACAACAAAGGCAAGATGGTAGATGTGTATTTGTAGGAAATCCCTGGTGCTCTTGTTACAGCACTAGGTGCCAAAGCCAAAACAGACACATGATAGGGCATATCCTTAGTTACTAAAGAGTGGACAACTGGAAAAATATTAAATCTAATAAGGTTATAATTGTCTGACTAACCACAAATGATACAAAAATTGGAAATCTAGAGAAAGCTGGCATGGAAAGTAGGACAGACTTCGTTAAACTGGTCAACATACTGAAGAAGAAATACACTTATTAAGTGTGGTGCTTGTGACTTGACAAGATTAAAATTCTCCCACTCCCAAATGTACCTATGAAATCCCAGAGTGGAGGAAATTCCTGAGTGTGATATGGTTCATTATGCTTCTCTGCTTCTTCTTGTGATCAAAATTCAGGGTGCTGTGGCGTAGGGCAAGGAAAGCTATATAGGTAGTTATAAGCAGCATGTCTTTGTTGGACAATAATAATATATTATTTTATGCTCATAAGGTACCTTCCTACCCAAAGTGCTCTGGGAAGCACATAAAATAGTAAAACACATTAGCTCGTGCAGGAAACCAATACAGAATGGAATGAAACAAAGGGAAGAAAGTTGGCTCAGAAGGCAAAACCCAACTCCTGTTCTCTGAAAGGGGTAGTCTTTAGTGTTTAAACAGGTCAAAAATGAACATTCACTTAAAATCTAAATTGTTTTCCAGATCAGACTGACTATGCTTTGAAATGGTGTCTGTTGATGCATGCTTAGGGGTTTGTAAGCAACTGAGATTCTATAAGTAAAAATAAGAGTATCTTCTAGTTTCATTTGTTCTCCCCCCTACTCCACCATTTCAGCAAAACACTATTTTTCAATATTACGTTTGAGTGAACAGTGACTGGTGGAGGGCAGGAAATTCAAGGTTAAAACTCTGCTTATTTCATGAATATTTTCTCAATATCCTCTCCCTGTTCCTTTTCGCTCTTGCTTGTGAAGCAGCAGCTTCCAGAAATGGTGTCATTTCTAGTTTGAAGATATGTGCCCAGGAATAGGTTTTATTTTTATTTATTCATCTTAGTTTTCCCTTTAAACATTTTTTATATAAGTATAGAGGGTACAGGTGTAGTTTTGATACATAGATATATTGCATAGACGTGAAGTCTGGGTTTTTACTGTAACAATAGCCAAATAATGTGCATTGTACTCATTAGGTAATTTCTTATCCTTCACTTTTTTCTCACCCTCCCACCCTTCCCAGTCTCCAATATCTGTTATTACACACTTTGTGTTCATGTGTGCACATAATATTTAGCTCCAACTTAAATGTGAGACCATGAGGTATATGACTTTCTGCTTCTGAGCTGTTTTACTGGTAAGATACTTTATTTACACCCAAGTGGTATCTGAGAAATGGTGATAGGGCTGACTATTCATAACATGAGGTCACATGAGGGATTAGCAGGTTTGAAAGAAAATCATGATGGTCACTGTTGATTCTTTCTTATGTGTCCACTCTGTCCTAAGTGCTTTATTTATATAATTTTATTTAATCCTTACAGAAAGCTGGGTACCTATCAGTATCCTTGTTTTCCATATAAAATAGAGGCTCTGATATAGTAACAAGTTAAATGAAGTTGGCAGTGCAAGGATGGGCCTGGATCTGTGCACATGCAATCCGATCTGGAGCTGCACTCAACTTCCACAGAGGGGCTGCCTCTACTAAGAAGATAAGATCAGGCCATGGATTATTTATTTAGTCTTTACTCTGTATGTAGGTCACTGATGTTGAAACATTTTCAAGTTTGTGGAATGCTTTTTCAAATGATATTTTGTCAATATATTAAACAGATAAAAGTGAGTGCCAACATTCTAAACAGTGAGACAACTTATTAAACAGATCAACGAGAACACGTTGCTCTGGTTGAAGTGAGGAAGGTCATAGACTCCTCCTACTCAGTTGCCCTCTTTGCTTGAGGCCCAGTCTGGCAACAATGGTTTTGTGCAAGGGAATAGTGGAGTTATCTTGACTTGGGAAGTGTACTGCTGAATGGTTTCTCTATGCCTCATGTTTGGGCAAGTGAATGAGAGAGTAGGCATATGGGACCAGTTACAGGACCGCTGCGGAGCCCGAGCTTGATCTGATGAAGACCTGCATGAGGCATGAAACACAGAATAAGAGGTAGATATGAAGAAAGAATTAAGTAAAGAATAAACAGTTGAAAGTGAAGAGCTATGAAAGGAGAGAACTTGAATATTCCAGACAATAATATATTTCTCATTTAAAATTGTGTCAAAGGGCTGGTTTGCTGAATTCTTTTTAGTTTACTCATTCCTTTAGTTCTTTTTCTTTTAGAGAAAAATTTAGTTCAAAACCATTTTTAGTTAAAAAATTTATGTTTTCCTTCCATATTTCATTTTAAAGGGCAGATTTAAGACACAAGATATATAGAACATGTTGTAATCCATAAGCACTCAAGCATTAACTAAAAAGCACATGATTAATTTAAATTTCAGAATGGTCTATCACTACTCCCTGATATCAAACAAGCAAGAGATTGATGGGGTAGCCCTGGACCCACAGAGGGAAACCCAAATGTGCGGAGTGAGCAGCAGGGTTGTGGTTCCACAGACTTGATGGCAAGGAATGTACTCCTGGTTTTAAGAATCAATAGAACATTTATGTTGATTATATCAAGCTCTTAAATCTCTTTCAGCTCTCAATGTCAGCCAATCGGATTATGGAGTGTTTGAAAATTTTTCAGTTCAAAGTTAGATGGATATGTTGCTATATAGATGCATGAACTCTCCCCAAAATGACTACAAAATATACCCAGATTCATAAATCATTTTTAATTGACTAAAGCTGGTCCCTGAAGAAGAGTAATCAAGATAGAGTGCTGGCTAATGACTCCACCGTGAAAGACAATTGTAGCACTTCTGATGGGTGCCGTTGTTTTTAAACTGCCACTAAATTGTTTCAATTAATTCCATTTTGATTTATGAATAAACATTTCATTCTCCTTTGGGCTTTCTAACTTGTCTCTGCCTTAGAAAACCCACCTCAGCTCCATCAATCTACAGTATTTTTTCCAGTGATATGATTTATATGCTAATGATTTTCTAATTTTGATTTTTTAAAAAGTCTATCTCAGGGGACATCATCATGTTCTTGGGTGGTCAAAGCAATTTATTGGGTAAAATATAGGAGAATGACTAACAGTAGGCCACATTAATGCAAAGAGTAAGTGTGATTTAATGAGCTGCTTTTGAAACAAGTTAGAACATTGACATTGCTGGGGCTTCTCTCAATGCAGTCCTGACTTCAGGACTATTCTAGAAACTGTAGTGAAGTATTTCTTTAAGCCACAAGAGTGTGAAATCTTTCTAAAGCTTTTCAGAGAGCAAAAGCAGGCTACTAATGAACACAAAGTATAATACAATTCCAATTTTACAGCACACTTAATGTTGCCGATAGCATTTTAGAGCATAATTAAGTCAAAATTGGAAGGAGACTCTGGTAGGAAAATAGTCCTCCTGGCTGACAAAGTGGATATTCATTTAAGTATTATTTACCCTAGGCTGACAATGTGCAAGCAAGCACGATAGAATTTCTATAACGGATTACAAAAAAGATATTAAAACTGTTTTGAGTATTTTGTGATTTCCTGTCTCATGTGAAGAAACATCTACTTTGGGATGAGAGAAGAAAAGGGGGAAATATGTTTGCACACTTAAACTTCTCTCAATAGGGAACTAAAAAAAGGCAATACCACCCCTCCAAAAATATAACATAGTTTTCAAATAACAAGTTGCCTTTTAGTCGGGAGCATTCTTATAGAAAAAATAATTGACTTTTAAAAGCAGATTTCCCTTGAGTACTTTACAGTCTTTTCCTCTCCTCTTGGGCTTAATAAAATGGAAAAGCAGCACACACTTTTCTTCCAGTGGCTTCTATGATATAATTTTGAAATATTGGTTAAAGACTGAAGGGTAACAGCATTAAACTTTGTAAAGAAGAGTCAGGAATACCAAAACAAGTCACTTCAAATGAGCTGTTCATGAAGGTCCTTTTCAACTGCGATGATCCCCCTGGAAGATGGCAGGTTGGTCTTTATATGTTGCCACTGCCATGTCTTTCAGCTATCAGGAATCCTTTCTGCTGATTCCACAGGAACTCTACTTCCCTTCTGGCTTCTGGTTCCTCCAAGTCAGTCTGGCTAAACAGTAGTTGAATGAACCAAATCTAGCTGACACAAGGAATGTAAAACTGTCCAACACTTTGCTAACTTTCCTTTTCCTACTTCTTTAATTTTTAAAGACCTTGTTAGAATTAGGAAATTCACAGCAATTTGAATGGATTAGAGTCTGTAATACTCAGTGATCTACCACAGAAACAAAGAACTGAGTACCACATGCTCTCACTCATAAGCAAACCCTGAGCAATTATCATAACACTATAAGAAAGGATTGGCAGTAGTAGGAAACTGTCAAGGGAGGGAGTGAGGGGACACACTTCATCAGTAAGCATACCTGATCTCAAATCAGGTGACTTGGGGACCAAAATGAGGCCCAAACGTTACCTGTACAGTGATCATTTGTATAGCTAACCCTGAATTATACCCCACATCTTTAAAATAAAAAATGTTTTTAAAAAGCAATAAAAGGCCTTGTTTGGATCGTAGAGCTTCTGATGCACCCATCAAAACACTGCAGTTAAGAACAACAGAAATATCAAATGGGCTTATGTCAATGAAGGGGTTAAAAGAGCCATTTTTTTTCCAGGCACTTGGCCTCAAATTAGCACTCTGGAATGTGGGGAATGTTTTAAACATAAAAAAGCTGAGTTGTATACTATAATACATGGTAACTTTTTAAATGTTAGGGTTTCATGTCACAGAATACACACTGGAATTAAAAGACCCATTGTTTTGAAATTTCTGCTGTTCAGATACTTATCTAAGCACTAGTTAGAGCTGATTTAAAGACAGGGAAGGGGGCATTAACAGCCTTGTGTGTGATTTGAGGTCCTCCTTCATTCCTTTTCTAAAAGTTGGATAAGCAAAATTTCCTAATGTTGGTCTGAAAATTCACAACTCACTTTACCATTACCTTTGGACCGGGTGGGTGGTTAATTTCTTGGAAGGTAAACAAAAATGAAATCTTAGAGCAAATAGAGTTACAAATTGTTTTGCAATCTTTCCCTTATTGAAAAAATTTTTTGATAACTTGGGTAGGCTTCAAAGTGTAAGAGATTTGCACCATGGAAAATTAGACTCTGAGATTTTTGAGAGTATGAAATATATCTTATGTCTTTCTTATAAACCAGACATGATTGTTTGGTTTGGCTAAAGGAGGTAGATGGAGATCTTTGAAGGGAGGCAGAGTGAGACTTGCGATGGAGCAACTGTTTAGCGAGTGGGCAAGCTGGTAGTGCCCCAGTAGTTTGATAACTTAAGCACCACAAAGCCTGCCTTGTTACAAAATACCTCTCCAAACTTTGCCATTTCTCTCATCCAGCACCTTCCTCTTCTCCCCAACTCCAGCAATTGCTCTTTTATGAACTAGAAAGTTGCCCCTGCTAATTACTCCTTTAGTTACTTCCAGAAAGCCACATGGAGCTAAATCCTGGCAAAAGCGTGCAAGAGGGAATCAAACCCTTTCTTCCCCTCAGTTACTCTGTAATATTTCAGCAGATGAAAGGAAGATGATTTGGGTGAACAAAGAAGCCCACTGATGGAGCCTAAAAAATGTGGAATTAAGTGATGGCAAACTGAAAAGTGAGTTTTACAAGATATAAATGAGTATGTCTTAATGCAATGGAATCCTTTGGGTATTTGCCTATATCCTCAGGCAGAAAACCTATAAATAAATCTGAACACCTCTTATACAATTTTAAAAGCTCATCTAAAATTGTCATTTTTTAAAATCACACATTCACTTCAGGAAGATGACAGGACATTTCAGAAAGATAATAGAACATGCCAGAATGTTTGGAAAGAGAACATAGTGGGATCAAATTTGTTATTTTATAAAAAAACATATGTATGTATGCTATCTATGTATCTATCTGATATCTGTCCATCCATCTATTGATTCAATTTCCACTGTGAAGTTAGAATTTGAAGACTCCAGAGCTTTCCAGCAACTTCAAGTAACTGACATGATATTTCTCCAGATTAGATGGTATTAGGACATATTCTGTGTTTTGAGTTTTTAGCACCCCAGAAGATTTTCTCTTACAACCTCTAAGTGCCAATAGTCACTTTGGCCACTGTTCTAATAAAAACAGTTCCTGAGATAAACTTTATTATTGCTGTAGGTTGAATAAGCTTATCAAGGACCTTTCAGAGAGCAGGATTGAAAATGAAAAGGGTAGACAGTTGCTTGCAAGAGGTGCTAGCTTTCAAGGGGCAAAGGAAAAAGTAAAATGGAAGTTGGAGTCTTGTAACATGTCACTTTATAATCTTGTCAATGGCTAATACCATAGTTATCCTATATGAAGATAAAAAACGAAGCTAAGTGATAGAGTATGTCATGTGCTTCCTTGTGCCTACTGATGTGTGAAGAACCACTTTCAATGAAACATGAATAACCATTAATTGATGTGGTTTTAGAGACCTCTTTGCTAGGAGGGCCTTGGTTTTAAGATGGAAGTTGTTTGCATTAAGGAACAATGTCTTTTTTTTTGTTTCTGTCACCATTAGAGAGAATGATCATTTAACAGTATCACCTTATTCTTTTGTTCTTGATATTAGTCCTCTCCCCCATTAAATATTTAACTGTTCATAAGCATAGGTGCTATGATTTAAATGCCAAGCTATATCTTTGAACAAATCCATTGTTAGAATAAATTTGAAGAAATGTAATTGCTAGGATCTTGATGCTTATTGGCAAACTGAAATCCAGGAGTGCTGTACCGATTTGTAAGATCACCAATAGTGTTTTTTTCCTCAAATACTTATCAGTAATAAATATTTTAATTCTTTTCAATATCTTTTAGTGTGAGATGTGAAAAAGATTAGATGTGTAATTTAATTTTCTTAGCTTTTTGAATACATTATTTACATTTACTCATATTTATTAACAAGTACTTATGGGTACAGATTTCCCTTTAAGGGCTGCTTCTGCTATACTTTTTGATAGATAGTTCCCATTGTTATTCCCTAAATAACTAATACTTTTGATTTTTTAGCTGAAGTTACTTATATTTTAAAATTGCTAAATGGTTGTTAGTAATTTTTTTTTTTTTTGAGTTGGAGTCTCACTCTGTTGTCCAGGCTGGAGTGTAGGAGCACACTAACGGCCACCGTAGTCTCAACCTGCTGAGTTCAGGCAATCCTTCCACCTCAGCCTTCCGTGTAGCTGGAACTTCAGACACATGCTACCACGCCTGGCTAATTTTTTGATTTATTGTAGAGATGAGGTCTTGCCAAGTTGCCCAGGCTGTTCTCAAACCCGTGGACTCAGGCAATCTTCTCACCTCGGCCTCCCAAAGTGCTGGGATTATAGGCATGAGCTATTGTGCCTGGCCTGGTTGTTAGTAATTGTAATTTAAAAGCTTAAAACGTTTTGTTTTTTTTAAACAAAATGAGGTCCATATTATGTTACTTATTGGAAGTTTTCAAGTTTTCCTTAGAGCATTTTATTTTATAAGTTTGGTAAACATTCTAAGAATACTCAGAATGAAAGTGTATTCTCAGTATTCAGAGTTTAGCAGACATCTATTACTAAGACTTTGATGCAATCCAAAATTTTTATATTCTTATTTATTGTCTATTTAATCTGTTAAAGATAAATTCACTTACAACTGCATTCTCAAAATTTCTTTGGTGTGTTTTTAATAGCTTTTTCTTTATATATCTTGACATTTGGCATGCCAATATTTAGTTCTGCAACATCTTCAATATAGAGCATACTGATACTGTTTGGATGTTCCCTCCTAGTCTCACGTTGAAATGTCCCCAGTGTTGGAGATGGTGCCTGGTGGGAGATGTTTGGGTCAAGAGGGTGAATCTCTGGTGAATGGCTTGATGCTAGCCTCATGGTAATGAGTGGGTTTTATGCTGTTAGTTCACTTGAGAACTGGTTGTTTAAAAGAGTCTGGTACCATCCCTTTCTCTCTTCTGCTCTTGCCATGTGACATACTACCTTCTGCCATACATAGAAACTTCCAGAGAACTTACCAGAAGCCAAGCAGACACCAGTGTCTGCAGAAGTGTGAGCCAAATAAATCTCTTTGCTTTATAAATTACCTAGCCTCAGGTAACAATGCATAACAATGCATAATGGACAAATACATAACAATGCATAATGCATAATGGACAAATACATAAACCCTTTATGAATATAAAATAGCCTTTTCTTCATTTGATACTTTTGATTTGAATTCTACTCTGTCTGATACTGCTATGTACTTCTTTCTTTTATTTTCTTTGAATATTTTTATGCCATTTTTTTTTTGAGTTGGAGTTTTACTCCGTCGCCCAGACTGGAGTGCAGTGGCCGCTCCTGGCCACCACAGCCTCGGCATGCTGGGCTCCGGCGATCCTTCCACCTCAGCCTTCCGAGTAGCCGGAATTACAGGTGCGCGCTACCACGCCCAGCTAATTTTTTGATTTATTGTAGAGATGAGGTCTCGCCAAGTTGTCCAGGCAGGTCTGGAATCCGCGGGCTCAGGGAATCCATCCACCTCAGCCTCCCAAAGGCGCAGGATTACAGGCTGAGCCACCGAGCCCGGCTATTTTTATGCCATTTTAATTTAGGTGTGTCTTTTGTAAACAGCATAAAATTGTGATTTGTTATTGTTTTGGGCTTAATCAGGGAGAGAGTGTTTGGCTTTTATGGAGGAGTTTAACTTAGTTACTTTTCTTATGAAGACTGGTATGTGTGGTTTATACTTCTGCCATCTTATTTTATGTCTGTATGCTGCCCTTTCTTTTGTTTTCTTATTTTTGCTGGATTGATTATTAGTTCTTCAGAAGATTTTCTTATTGCTTTGGAAGTTACTAACTCCATGTTTATATAACTAATGGTTATCTTTAAAATTTTAAATAACACATCTCAACTTATATTTATCATCAACACTGAAGTGGAAAAAGCAGCTACTTATTATTTAATAGGAATGTGATCAAATTTTATGCTTTTTCCCCTAAACATTATGCCATCAGTTTTCCTTAACTTTTTGGAGGTTATTAGATCTTGAAATAATTCATATCAGGGGTATAATAAAGAAAAAGCATAAGAAAGTATAATGGGAAGATGAAGTTGTTTATTAACAATGGTACATGTAGGAGTAAAAAAATTATTAGGTAACTGGAACAGAGAGGCTACTTTGAGGAATAATCTATATGAATATAATGAACAACTTCTCTGTTGTTTCATATTGAAATTGTTGAACATGGTTTCATCAAATCTGGGTCTGTTTGGGATAGTCTGATTTAAAATAAAAATCATGTAGTGGTGGGAGGCATCTTAATATGCTTAGCTTCCAGAGTGGTGGACAGTGTTAGTCTGCAATTTACCTGCTTGTCACTGGCACATCTCAAGGAAGTTTGATCCAAGGTAAACAGAAACAGAGATTCATCATCCATTTTATGATACCAAATGGTGCCTACATGCAACTCAGAATAACCCACTAGATAGTGATAAAGTTGGATCTACTGTAAGTGCCAAGTGAATGGGCCCCACAAATACCAGGGTTAAGAGTCAGATTTAATCTCCTTGACTTAAAGTGTATTGCCAGTTCCTAAGAAAGAAGTGAACCCTGAACTGATTGACACCTGCCAGAGGTACTCTTCCTGCATGAGTTCCTTGAAAATTTCCAAGAGCAATCATACATTTCTCACCCTTGTGTTCACTTTAGAAAACATGCTAAAATATAGGACTTTTGGCTTGTTCAGACAATAGTACTTCCACAACCTCTTTGTTTAAGCTTTGCATACCGAGATTTTAATTCCACACAGATGTAGTTCTTATGAGGCATTCTACCTACTAATGAGAGAGTTATGGTTTGGAGCCATCTGTGGCATATTTAGGTGTGCCCTGCACAGCCTGTTCTCTGTAAAACTACAGAAAATTTCCACTCCAATTTTTCTGATTTTATAGGCATCTCTTTAATCAGCTAATGAGATCTATGGTGAAACTATGACTTGCCTTACCAGTCCTCTGTTTACTGAGAAAGTTAGAAAATGATCTAAGAACATTGCTTTGGAAATGAATCAACACTTGCCTCATCAGGAGTCAAAGCACAAAGAAGAATTTAGAAATAGTTAAATGCGGCTCGTGATTGTACGTGTGTGTATGAGGAAGTGCCAGGGGTGGGAGTATGTTTTAAATTGATCTTAAGGAAAGCAGGTGAGGAAAAGTATTAGTCCACTGTATTAGGTTTCTGAAAAACTTGTCATGTTTAGTATCTGTAACAATTAGTATAAGAGAGGCATTGATGATGAATGCAGAGTGTTTCTAAGTCACAGCTACTATCATATAATCCAACTGCTCCCCACCAAATGGTAATAGTATTTGACATAACAGCATGAGTGTCCTATCCCCCATTATCCAGCTGTCCAAGTGCTGTTCATTCTCCTTGGTGAAACCCTCCCTGGTTCCTTAAGCCAGAGCTTTTTGTCCTTTAACTTCCCATAATATGTTGCCTTTATTTCTATTATGTCATTTTATGAAGCATAACCTACGTACAATAAAATTCACTTCTTTAAAGTGTGTAGTAGCCAGGCTCGGTGGCTCAGCCTGTAATCCCGCACCTTTGGGAGGCTGAGATGAGTGGATTGCCTGAACCCGCGGGTTCGAGACCAGCCTGGGCAGCGAGACCTCATCTCTACAATAAATCAAAAAATCAGCCGGGCATGGTAGCGCGCGCCAGTAATTCCGGCTACTCGGAAGGCTGAGGCGGAAGGATTGCCAGAGCCCAGCAGGCGAGGCTGCGGTGGCCGGGAGCGGCCACTGCACTCCAGTCTGGGTGACTGAGTGAGACTCCAACTCAAAAAATAAATAAAAATAAATAAATAAATAAATAAATAAATAAAGTATGTAGTTTGATGCATTTTGATAGAATGAAAACATTCACATAACTATTACTACAATCAAGATATAGGACATTTCCATCACCCCCAAAAGTCTCCTCAAACTCCTTTGTGGACGATTGCTTCCAAATAACCCAAGACTCTGGCAACCAATGATGTTTTTCCTGTCTCCATAGTTTTGCCATTTTTATAATGTGTAATAAATGGAATTGTACAGTATGCAATGTTTTAGGTGTAATTTCTTTTCCTTAGTGTAGTACTGTAAAAACTCATCCATGTCATGGCATGTGTCCATAGTTCAATCTTTTTAATTGTTGTATAGTATTCCATTTTATTGATATACCACAATTTCTTTAGTATTTTTTTGTCTTCATTACAAATAACCACATTTCCTGTAAACATATGTTGAGCGCTTACTATATTCTAGGCAACTCATGAGTGCTGGGGATAAAAGGGTAAGTTAGAACACTGTTTGGATTCTCTAAATTGTACATAAACAGTTGATGTTACTGTAATATGGCTAGGTCAAGATGAAGTTATGTTCTAGAAGTTTGGAGAAAGGCTGCTTAGAATAAGTCCAACCTTTCAAGTGAAGAATTAGTACACAAAAGAAAGAAGAACAAGGAGAGGGAAGAGCATGAACAAAGGCATGAAGACAGCTAATAGTGTGGAAATTGATAGAAACTTTACTAGCGCTTTAAGTTCGAAGCCTGGAGTGGCAACAGAGGTTAAAGATAATGTAGTAGTTAGATTATGGAGGACTTAAAATATCAAGCAGAGAGCTTGTTCTTTATGTTCCATGTTAGGAAATTATTGATTCATTTTAAGATGGGAGAGACAGTCAGATTTATATTTTAAACTAGATTCTGTGTGACAGATGGAGTATGAGAGAATAGTTTGATGATCACTGCCCTTGTGCAGCCAGTGTAATGACTTGAATCAGTATAGCAATCTTGCCGGTAGACAAACAAGAGTCAAGTTGAGAAATATTTGGAAAGAAAAGGAAGAACTTGGTAATGGAGTGGTTGTAAATAGTAAAGAAACAGAGACACATAGATGAATCCCAAGTTTCCAGATAGGATGCTTGAGTGGATCTTTGTGTAGATTTGAGGAGGGGAGATAACTTTAGTTTTGGACACAGTGCATTTGAGATACCTATTGTGAATTAAAGAGGATTTTTTTTAGTGGGCATTTGGGTTTATGAATCTTGAGCTTGTATGAAGATTAGGCTTGGGTTTAGAAATAATTATCATATAAATTAAAAACATAGAAATGGAAGAGATTAAAAGTTTCTAAAGAGCAGGGTCAGAAGTCTTACTAATGTTTGTGTTCTTCACAGCTCACAATATAGATCCTGAAGTGTAGAAGATGTTCCGGAAATATTGCTAATAGATGATCATTTTCAGATTAAATGTTATCTATGCCTTGCACACTGGAATTCATGGGAGTTAGGCATGTAACACAGGAATGGAATTGCATGACCTACTTAAAGGCCAGCCAGATAATAATCTCATTTAAGGCAGACAGAACTTTGCACATTCACAAAACAATAACCTTTTAGTTCTCTCTCTCTTCTCTCCCCTACCCGGGTTTTGTGGGAGAGAGAAGGCCACCTGGAGCCTGGTTTGCACAAATTGCCAAACCACCATGATGTCTACCATTCAGTTTTACCCTGATTAAGCCAGAGCTGGGTAAATGAATGCTTCATCTTGCATCTTTCCACATAAACAGATGTCCTCACCCACAGACACATTTAGAAAACTGTGTGGTTTTAAAGAAAAGGAAGGCTGTTTTCCTAGCTAGGAAAAAGGCTGCTGCTTGTCATCATTCTTATAGACATATTTATTTTTCAAAACCCAGGTAACAAATCTCAGCTCCTTTAAGAAGCCATCCCAGATTTTGCCAGTGGGAATTAATATCTACTTACCACTTACTTTCATATTACTTGTTTTGGAAGCTGTGTGACACATTGGAAAAAACATGGATTTTGGAGTTGGGTAGTCATAAGTACTGCCATGGCATCGGTTGTCACTTATCTTCTTTGAATCTTAGTCCCCATATCTGTAAATTGCCTGTAATAATACATGTTGGGGTTGGGGGAGGGGTTAAATAACTGTGTTTCCCATTTCTAAGTTCTAAACCGATATAAGCTATAGACGAACACAAAACACTAGCTGTTCCTCTCTAATTCATTCACTGGTTAAGTCTCTCCTTTTCCTGCAGGGGTTTGGAGAGAAGTGTTAGTCATATACTTTTCTCTACTGTGGAGTAAGGTAGAAATGGGGAATACATATTTTCTCGTAAGAATATCTCCTTTTAAGCTTATTTATCCGAAGACCTAAAAATAACACAGGAGGGAGGTGGTAGCACAGGACAGGGGAGGACAGGACACAGCCTCTGCCTTTCTCTCTGTAGCACTCTCCATAGCACTGACTATGCTGCTTTAATGTAGTAGGTCAACATTTGATGTTTGTTCAACTGAGCTAGAAACACATGTCACATGTTTTATTAATATTAGATGTTGGGTTCAGCATCTTTCAATTTTTCTTCAGAATAATTGTACTTCCTTTCCATATGATCTGCAAGGTCCATACAATTCTTTTAATTTTTTTATTTGCATGACAACTTTTAATCTGAAATACAAAAACACTTACAGAAATGTACAGAAGTCATAAGTATACAGCATGGTGAATTATATCAAATTGAGCACACCCCACTCAGGTGAAGCAATGGATCATTAGTAGACTCCTATAATAATCTCTTGGGTCCCTTTCCAGGATATCCTTTAGCTTTATTGCTAATGCTTGTATTCATTTTGTTTATTTTTAAAATGTGTATGTATGTGTTTGTGGGGTGTGTGTATCTTATTCTTTTCATCATTATTTATATGTGGTGCATCTATGTTGTTTTGTAGAGAAATAATGTGTTCATTTTTATTTGCTGTATCATTCTCCATTGTTTGAGTCTATCACCATTTATTTATCCATTCTACTTTTGATGAACACTTGGAGTTTCCAGTATTTTGCTATTATAAACAAAACTGCTATGAAGATTCTTGTACTTTCTTTTGGTTTATTTCTCTTGGGTACATACCTAGGAGTAAGATTTCTGGGTCAAGGGTAAGCTGAATGTTTAACTTAGCAGATAATGCAAAACCACTTTTCCAAAGTAGTTGTACCAATTTACATTCCCACCAGCCTTGTAAGAGAATTTAATTGTGTCATGTCATCATCAACACTGGATGACGTCAGTCTTGTTAATATTAGCTACCCTGCTGAGTGGGTAGTGATATTTTATTAAGATTTACATTTATATTTACCTGATTATTAATTAATAAAGTTAAGCAAATATTCATCACAGGTTTATTGGCCTTTTGGCATTCTATCATGTGAAATTTGTGTTCATGTTTTTTAAAAAAGCTATCTGTATTTTTCTTACTGATTTGTAGTCTAATTTATAACTTATTTTTATTATGATTAATTCTTTTTTGTGTCTTAGTTTAGTAAATTGTTGTCTACCTCAGATCATTAAGATACACTCCTATATTACCTTCTGGAAGCTTCCCCTTCCCCTTTCATGTATATATGTATATTCCACCTAGAATTAATATTTTTGCATATTGTAAGAAATAGGACTCAGGTTCACTTCTTAAACATGACTATCCAATTTATCAGGACTCTTTATTAAGAAGAACATTGAAAAAAATTTTTCCCCATTGCTCATTGTCTCTCCTTTGTTATAGACCAAGGATCTATATATACAGTTTTGTTTCTGTATTTTATATGATATTCCATTGTTCTGTTATCCTGTTCTTGCAGTGTCTCAATAACTATAGATTTATGATGACATCTTGATATCTTATGGCATAGGTTTTTCAATTTTGTTTTTTTCAAGGTTGTTTTGACTATTCTTGGCCCACTGCATTTCCATGTAAATTTAGAATTATCCTGTAAATTTCTGAAAAGAGTTCTGTGGGAATATTTCTTTTCTTTTGTTGGGGGGGGCTGGAGTCTCACTCTGTCGCCCTGTCTGGAGTGCAGTGGCACACTCGTGGTCACCCCAGCGTCGACGTGCTGGGCTCTAGAGATCCTTCGGCCTCAGCTTTCCAAGTAACCGAAACTACAGGCACGTGCTACCATATCCAGCTAATTTTTTATTTATTATTGGGACGAAGTCTTGCCAAGTTGCCTGGGTTGGTCTCAGGCAATCCACTCACCAGGGACTTCTAAAATGCTGGGATTACAGGCCTAGCCACTGAGTCCCACCAGATATTTCTAATAAACTTTAAAAAAAGTTTTGGAATAATTTTATACTTATAGAAAAGTTGCAGAGAAAGTTCAGAGGGTTCTCATATACCCCTCATCCAATTTCTCTCATTATTACCATATTACTATGATACATTTATCAAGACTAAGAGACTGACATTGATGTATTACTATTAACTGAACTCCAGACTTTTATGGATTTCACCAGTTTTTCTATTAACATTCTCTTTCCAGAATTTAATCCGGCATACAACATTACGTTTGGTTGTCTTTCTCTGTAGTCGCCTCTGTTCTATAACAGTTTCTCAGTCTGTCTTTGTTTTTCATTATGACTTTGACAGTCTAAAGCAGTACTGGCTAGTTATCTTGGAGAATGACCCCAGTTTGGGGTTTTCCATTGTTTTTCTTGTGATTATAATGGAGTTATGGGCTTTTGGAAAGAACATAACAGAGTTGAAGTGTCCTTCTCATTACATAAAATGGGGTATAATACTCACATGATATTGCTGGCAACATTAACCTTCAGTACTTGACTAAAGTCATATTTGCCAGGTTTATCCATTTTAAATTTATTTTTTTCCATTTTCTTGATCTATTCTTTGGAAATGATTCATTAAGTCTGGTCCATCCTAGTGGAGGAGGGGCAGGTATTAAGCTCTACTTTCTGTAGGATGTACCATCTTCACATATTTGAAATTCTTCTTGAGAAAGATTTGTCTCTTCTATTCATTCACTCATTTATTTACATCAGTATGAACTCGTGTATCTTTACTTTACACTTGAAATTATAATTCAATACCATTTTACTTGTTGCACAGATTTTCAAATTGTCCCAGCTTGGTTATGGGGAAATTTTCACCTTACTTTCTGTGTGTCTTTGACATACACTCATGCTTTTGTTTCTGGAGGCTTCCTTACTTTTTGTACTACTAAGATACTCTAGACTCATCTTGTATATTCCCTGCCCCAGTCCTAGAATCAGTACTTTCTCTAATGAGTCCTTGTTCTTTTTATTAGAGAATGGTACTTGGAAACTAAGACCTAGGCACCGGGTCAGCTTGTTTTTACTGTGGTATCATTGTTTTTAAGCTTTCTCAATGGACAATGCTAGGGTGTGTGTGTATGAACACATATGTGTATATATATGATATACATATATGCATATATGGGATCTGACAATTAAGTTCTGAAACTCATCCTGGAAAAAGTGCTATATACCTCATCGCTGCATATCACTACAGACCTCATTGCTGAATATCACTGTGGTCACCTTCGAAGTACTCCCCTTGGGAATCTATGCACCAATGCCAGTGCCTAGTCCACCTATTAAAGCAATTTTGGAACTCTTTTTTGGAATGGCCATCAGAGCTGTCATCATGAGAATGTCAAAGTTTGAATTAGAGCAATGAACAAACATTAAATTTCTTGTTAAACTTGGCAAGAGAGGAAGTCAAATCAGGGATGTGTTAATCCAAGTTTATGGGGGTAATGCCATGAAGAAAATGACAGTGTACAAATGGATTAAACAGTCTTCTGAGGGGAGAGAGAGCATCACTGATGAAGAGAGGTTAGGGCTGACCACGAGCAGTTCATGAGCAGAACTGATGAAAACATTGCAAAAATTCACCGAATTGTGCATCAAAATTGTTGGCTAACTGTGAGAAGCATAGCAGGCCAAATAAACATCAGTAAAGAAACAGTTAGGAAAATCTTAACTGAAAATATTGGCATGAGAATGGTGTGTGCAAAAATGGTCCTGAAGGAGCTCTTGCATCACAACAATGCACCAACTCACACAGTGCTGTTTGTGAGGGTGTTTTTAGCCAGTAAACAAATAACTATATTGAAACTCCCTCACTACACACCTGATCTGGCCCCCAGTGACTTTTTTTTTTTTTGAGTTGGAGTCTCAATCGTCCAGACTGGAGTGCAGTGGCCGCTCCGACCTGCTGGGCTCCAGCGATCCTTCTGCCTCAGCCTTCCAAGTAGCTGGAACTACAGGCGCGCGCTACCACTCCCGGCTAATTTTTTGATTTATTGTGGAGATGAGGTCTCACCAAGTTGCCCAGGCAGGTCTCGAACCCGCGGGCTCAGGCAATCCACTCACCTCAGTCTCCCAAAGCACGGGATTACAGGCTGAGCCACTGAGCCCGGCTGACTTTTTTCTTTACCCAAAGATAAAGGAACTATTGAAAGGAAAGCATTGTGATGACATTCAGGACATCAAGGGTAATATGATAACAGTTCTGATGACCATTCCAGAAAAAAGGTTCCAAAATTCTTTTGACATGTGAACCAGACACTGGTGTCAGTGCATAGCTTTCCAAGGGGAGAACTTTGAAGGTGACCATGGTGATATTCAGCAATGAGATATGAAGCATTTTTTCTAGGTTGAATTTGCAAACTTAATTGTCAGACCTTGTATATGATGTGTGTATGTGTTTGTATGTCTATGAATACTAACACATAAATACACACACATATCTATAACTATTTCTGTATCTATCCACTTGTATACATATATGTATTATATAGTCATGTGCTACATAATGATGTCTTGATCAATGATGGACTGCATGTATGATGGCTATCCCATTATATATTACCATATTTTTGCTGTACCTTTTCTATATTTACATGTGCTTAGATACACAAACACCGTTATGTTATAATCGCTTATAGTATTTAGTAAAGTAACATATCATGCAGTTTGTAGCCTAGCAGCAATAGGCTATACCCAGGCATATAAAAGGTCATTCCATCTAGGTTTGTGTATGAAATCGCCTAACGACCTGTTTCTCAGAATGTATCCTTATTGTTAAGTGACATGTGACTGTATATTAAGCTACACATGAGTTTATACTAATATCTCTGACTCTGATCTAGTAGTAACAAGTTCACTCAAGCTTATCATTTTTACTATACCTCTTCTTTCCAGCAGTGAGAAGCTCACTATTCATTATTTATTTATTTATTTGTTCAACACTAGTATAGAAGTAAAGCAATTTCAGATTTGTTAACCTGTATTCATCTACTAGAGTACAATATTTATGTAGAGTTCCTTTTGTCTATAGCCTTATAATTTTTAGTCAAAACATTAGCTTTCAAAGTTAGATGGGTCAGTTCATTTTAAAATTTTAGTTGCACACTCTGTAGTGTACACTTGTATGACTTTTGACAAATGCATAGAGTCATGTGTTCATCACTCCTAGAACTGTCTCTTCACCCTAAAATTTGCTCTGTGAGTCCCTTTCATTGTATGTTTCATTTCAATGTAGTCAAACATCCTCCTACCTGCACCTGCTGGCAACCACTAATCTGTTTTAATTTTTAATGGTTTTTCCTTCCCCCTACAATGTCATATGAATAAAATCACATAATATGTAGTACTTTGGGTATGGCTTCTTTCACTTAGCACAATGTATTTAAGATTCATCCATATCATTGTGTGAATCAGTAGCTCATTCCTTTTCATAGCTGAATAGTTCATGGATAGATGTGCCACAATTTTTTATTTTTAATAAATCTTTTCCTTTCTTAAAGACATTCTTGTTTCCTTCCAGTTTTTATCAATTAGGAATTAAGCTGCTAAAAACATTCACATACAGGCTTTTGTGTGAACACAGACTTTCAAGTAACTTTGATAAATACCTAAGGCTGCAATAACTAAGTGGTATGGTAAATCTATGTCTAACTTGATAGGAATTGCGAAAATGTCTTCCAAAGTGGCTCTAAACATTTTGCATTCCACCAACATTGAATGAGAATCCCTGTAAGTCTGCATCCTTGTCAGCATTTGATATTTTCAGGGTTTTTGGGATTCAAATATGTTTAATAAGCATATAGTGATATCTAATTGTGGTCTTAATTTGCATTCCCTTAATTATATATAATTTCAGCATCTTTCATGTTTTTGTTTGGCAACTATATATCTTCGTTGGTGAAACTCCTGTTCAATTTTTTACCCATTTTAAATTTGGGTTCTTTCTTTCTTTTCTTTACATATCCTGGATACAAGTCCTTTGTCATATATGTGATTTAAATAAATTTTCTCCCAGTCTGTGTCTTGTCTTTTCATTTTTTAAACTGTGTGTGTGTGTGTGTGTGTGTTTTACAGAGCAGAGTTTTTAAAGTTACTAAACTATAATTTAGCTTTTTTTTCTTTTGTGGATTGTACTTTTGATATTTTATATAAACACCATAACCAAAACCAAAGTCACGCAACTTTTCTCTCCGATGTTATTCTAGCAGTTATAAACTTAATGTTTTACATTTAGCTCTATGATTTATTTTGAATTAATTTTTGTGTAGAATATAATTTATGTACCTGGCTTTCATTTTGTATATAGACATCCAAATGTTTGAGCACTATTTGTTGAAAAGACTTGTCATCTCAATTAAATTACATTGGTCCCTTATCAAATATCAGTTTATGTGGCTCTATATTTTATTCATTATAATTTTGATTGGGAGCACATGAAAGGTATAGTTTACATGCTGCCCATCAAAAGAGGACTGGATAAAAAATGTGGTTCATATACACATTGGAATATTACGCAGTTATTAAGAATAACGATATCATGAATTTCGCAGCAATCTGGATGGAATTACAGTTTATAATACTGAGTGATCTTTCACAGAAACAAAGATCTGAGGACCCAATTACAGTTTATAATACTGAGTGATCTTTCACAGAAACAAAGATCTGAGGACCATAAGTAGACCTTAAACAACTACCATAATACTATAAGGAAAGGATTGACAGTAGCGGGAAAATATGGAGGGGAAGGGGGACAGGGAGGTGGGATTAATGGTAGTCGCTATCTGCCTGGGGAAGGCGGGGGCACACCTCATCAACAAGGGTAACTGCACAATGAATATGTGTATACCTAACCCTTAATTGTACCCCACAATTTTATAATAAAATTAAAAAAAAAGAAAAGTATAGTTTACTTTTGGACAGAATAGTTTACTTTTGGACAGAATTGATATTATTATAATATTGATCCTTCCAATCTGTGAATATGGATTTTCTTTTTGTTTATGTAATCTTTAATTTATCTTCTCTAATTTAGCTCAGTAATTTTTTGTGTACTGGTCTTGACATCTTTTGTTAGATTTATTCTTGGACATTTGGAAGTTTTTGATGCTATACTAAATGGTATTCTGTCTTAACATTCATTATCTTGTTGCTTATATGTAAACATGTAATTGATTTTTTAAAATATTGATTTTTTTAATCCAGCAATTTGCTAAATTAATTTCTCATAGGTTATTTCTCATAGTTCATCTGCTGATTAAAAAAAATTCAACCTCATAATTATTTTGTCAATTGTAGTAGGCTAATTTCTTTTATTCCAATGTTTAGTCTTTTAATATTTTTGGTCTTATTTCTTTGACCAGAACTCCTGGTACAATTTGAATAGCAAGCATTATTGACTCAAGAGGAAATCTTTTTTTTTTTGAATTGGAGTCTCACTCTGTCACCCAGACTGGAGTGCAGTGGCTGCTCCTGGGCACCGCAGCCTCGACCTGCTGGGCTCCGGCTATCATTCCGCCTCAGCCTTCCAAGTAGCTGGAACTACAGGCGCACGCTACCATGCCCGGCTAATTTTTGATTTATTGTAGAGATGAGGTCTCGCCAAGTTCCCCATGCGGATCTCGAACCCTCGGGCTGGGAAATCTTTTAATATTGAAACATTTAGAATAATGTTTGCTCTTGATTTTTAAAAAAAGATAACTTTTATCAGACTATGTAAATTCTTATCTATTCTTTGTTTAAGAGTTTTTAATCAACATGCATGTTGATTTTCAACTACTTTTCCTGCATTTATTGAGGTAATGACATAATTTACATATTTTGTTTTATAAATGTGGCTAATTACATTGATTGGTTTTTAGTGTTAAGCCAACCTTGCATTCCTGGAATAAACTACTCTTTCGCACAGTGTAGTATCTTTTATGTTTATTCCTGGGTTGGGCATTTACTTAAGAATTTCTGTATATGCTTTCAGAAGAATATTGGTCTGTATTATTCTTTTCTTTAATATCTTTGTTTGATTTGGTATAAGGGCAGTGTTAGCTTCAGAAAATGAGCAGAAAAGCATTTCTTCCTTCTTCATTACATGAAAGATTTGAGTAAAATGGATACTACTGATTTTTAAATCTTCTAATATAATTTACTAGTTAAATAATCTGGACCTAAAAGTATTGTAGTATGTGTGTTTTGTGTGTGTGTGTGTGTGTGTGATTTTTCATCATGTACAGTCATCCTTCAGTTTCTGTGAAGAATTGTTCCCAGGACTCTCAGCATATAGTAAATCCACAGATGCTCAAGCCCCTTGAATAAAATGACATAGTATTTGCAGAAAACCTATGCACATCCTCCGATATAATTCAAGTCTTCTCCAGATTGCTTAGAATACTCACCACAATATAACTACTATGTAAATAGTTGTTATACTACATATTTTAGGGAATAGTGACAAGAAAAAATGTCTATACATTTTTTGTCTGTACATGTTCAGTACACATGCAACTATCTATTTAAAACAAATATTGTTGATTTGCATGAGGACCCATGGGTACAGAAGGCTGACTATATTTAATTAAAAGGCATTTTTCTATTTTTTAATAATTATCACTTTTATTGATACAAAGTTGTTTGTAATTGTTTTATTAATGTCTGTAGAATATATAGTAACAGCTATATTTTTATTTATTTATTTATTTATTCGAGTTGGTGTCTCACTCTCTTGCTTAGGCTGGAGTGCAGTGGCACAATCAGAGCTCACCACAGCCTCAACCTCCTGAGCTCAGGAGATGCTTTCACCTCAGTCTCCCGAGTAGCTAGGACTATAGGCACTCCATCACCATGCCCAGCTAATTAAAAAAATTTGTTTTTTACAGATGCAGTCTTTCCATGTTGCCGAGGCTGATTTCTAACTCCTGGGCTAAAGGAATCTTCCTGCTTTGGCCTCCCAAGGTGTTGAGATTACAGGCATGAGCCACCACACCTGACCTACATTTTTATTTTTATTTTTGTGTGTGTGAATAGGCTGTTATTTATTTATTTATTAAAAATTTTAATTATAAAGATGTGAGGTACAATTCATGGTTAGGTATATAAACATTGATCATGCAGGTATCCTTGGTAATGAGGTTTGCCCTTGCCTCCCCTAGCAGTTTCCCTCAACTGCCAATCCCAAACCCTCCCTCCCCTGACAGTTTCCCACTACTGCCAATCACTTTCTTGTAGCATTATAATTGTTCAATGACCTCTTATGAGTGAGAACATATGGAACTCCGTTCTTGTCTCTGTGATAAATCACTGAGTATGATTGACTCCAAATCCATCCAGGTTGCTGCAAAGTCCATATATTTGTCCTTCTTTACGGCTGCATAATATTCCATTATGTATATGTACCATATGTTTTTAAATCCAGTCCAGCTTTGATGGGCAACATGGTTGGTTCCATGTTTATGCTATTATGAATAGAGCTACAAAAAACATATCTGTGCAGGTATCTTTTTTGTAGAGTAATTTGAGTTCCTCTGGGTATATTCCCCATAGGTGAATTGTTGGGTCATATGGAAGATCAATTTCTAGTTCTTTCAGAAATTGTCACATTGTTTTCCAAAGAGGTTGTACAAGTTTGCATTCCCACCAGCAGTGTAGAAGCATTCCTTTTTCTCCACGTCCTCACCAGCATCTGTTGTTGTTTGTTTTATTAATGATAGCCATTCTTACAGGAGTTAGGTGGTATCTCAATGTGGTTTTGATTTGCATTTCTCTGATGATGAGTGAGACTGAGCACTTTTCTATGTGTCTGTTGGCTGCCTGTATATCTTCTTTTGAGAAGTGTCTATTCATGTCTTTTGCCCACTTTTTAAAGGGGTTGTTTGTTTTTTTCCCTTTGGTGTATTTGAGTTCCTTGTAGATCCTAGATGTCAGGCCTTTGTCAGATATACAGTTGGCAAATATTTTTTCCCATTCTGTGGACTGTCTCCCTGCTCTCTTGATGGTTTCTTTTGCTTTGGAGAAGTTCATTAATTTGATGAGGTCCCACTTGCCTATCTTATTTCTTAAGGTATTGGACTTTAGGGTTCTGAATAGGAATTGGTTCCCAGTTCCAATTTCCAAAAGAGTGTCTCCTGTGTTTTCTAAGATTCTTATAGTTAGAGGTTTTACGCTTAGGTCTTTGATCCATTTAGAGTTAATTTTTGTGTATGGTGATAGGTAGAGTTCCTGTTTCAACCTTCTGCATGTGGTCAGCCAGTTTTCCCAACACAATTTTCTGGATAGGTTCTCCTCTCCCCAGTGGTTGTTGTTGGAGGCTTTGTCAAAGATAAATTGGTTGAGGAATTGAGGCTTTGCCTCTGGAATGTCTATCCTGTTCCATTGGTCTATGTGCCTGTTTTTGTACCAATACCAGGTGTTTTGATTACTGTAGCCATATAGTAAAGTTTTAAGTCTGGAATTTTGATACCTCCTGCTTTGTTTCTTTTGCTAAGGATTATTTTGGTTATTCGTGATCGTTTATGTTTCCATATGAATTTCTGTATTGTCATTTCCAGGTCTGAGAATGATATTGGTAACTTAATGGGTATTGCATCGAATCTGTAGATTGCCTTTGGTAGGATGAACATCTTAACAATGTTGACTCTTCCTATCCATGAGCATGGAATATTTTTCCATTTGTTTGTGTCTTCTTGGATCTCTTTGAGGAGTGTTTTCTAATTCTCATTGTAAAGGTCTTTCACTTCTTTGGTTAGGAAGATGCAGAGATATTTCATTTTTTTGTGGATATTGTGAATGGGATTGTGCTTTTTATTTGGGTCTCTGTCTGCTTGTTGTTGGTGTATAGGAATGCAACTGTCTTTTTGCACATTTATTTTGTACCCCGAGACTTTCCCAAAGTCCTTTATCAATGCAAGCAGGTTTTTGACGGATTCTCTTGGATTTTCAAGGTATAGTATCATATCATCAGCCAAGAGGGATAACTTGACTTCCTCTTTTCCTATTTGGATACCCCTGATTTCCTTCTCTTGTCTGATTGCTCTAGCTAGGATTTCCAACACAATATTGAACAAGAGGGGTGAGAGTGGGCAGCCTTGTCTTGTTCCAGTTTTCAGGAGAAATGATTCTAGTTTCTGTTCATTTAGCAATATGTTAGCTGTGAGTTTTTTGTAATGGCACTTACTATTTTGAGGTATGCTCCCTCTATACCTAGGTGTTTGAGGGTTTTTATCAAGAAGGGATGCTGGATTTTATCAAAAGCTTTTTCTGCATCTAATGAGATAATCATGTGGCTCTTGTTTTTACATCTGTTGATGTATTTAATGACATTTATGGTCTTGTGAGTGTTGAACTAGACCTGCATCTTTGGGATGAAGCCTACTTGGTCTTGGTGGATGATTTTTGAGATGTCTTTTTGGATTCGATTTACCTGAATATTGCTAAGGATTTCCGCATCTATGTTCATAAGGGATCTTGGCCTGTAGTTTTCTTTCTTTGTTGAATCTTTACCCCGTTTGGGTATCAGTGTGATGTTGGCTTCATAAAATGATTTGGGGAGAATTCCATTTTTCTTAATTGCCTGGAATACTTTCAATAGGATTTGTATCAGCTTGTCCTTGTACGTTTTGTAGAATTCTGCAGTAAAGCCATCCGGTCCAGTGCTTTTTTTTGTAGGTAGTTTTTGTATGACAGAGTCAATTTCCTGTGTTGTTATTGGTCTATTTAGTGTCTCATTGTCTTCTTTTTTCAACTTGGTAGGTTGTGTGATGTCAGAAAGTCCCCCATTTCATCTAAGTTATCAAATTTGTTTCCATACAGGTGTACATAGTAATCTCTGATAATATTTGTATTTCTTCAGGGTCAGTTGTGATTTGATCTTTTGTATTTCTGATTGTGTTTATTTGGGCTTTTTCTCTCTTTTTCTCGGTCATTCTGGCTAGGGGCCCATCAATCTTGTTAATTCTTTCAAAGAACCAGCTTTTTGTTTGTTGATATATTCTATGATATTTTTGTCTTCTATGTCCTGTATTTGGGCTCTTATTTTTGTGATTTGGATTCTTCTGATAACGTTGGGGTCTTGGTGGTCTTCTCTTTCCAACTCCCTTAAGTGATTTGTTAGGCTCTCCAACTTGTGATCTTTCCATTTTCTTGATGTGTGCATGTAGAGATATAAATCCCCCTCTTAGAATTGATTTCATGGCATCCCAGAGGTTTTGGTAGGATGTTTCTTAATTTTCATTTGTTTCCAGGAATCTTTCAATTTCTTCTTTGATTTCAGTGTTGACCCAGTTGTTGTTCAGCATCATGCTGTTTAGTGTTCATGTCTTTGTGGGCTTTGGGGAAATGTTGTTGGTGTTGATATTTATTTTTATTCTACTGTGGTCTGAGAAGGTGCATGGCAAGATTTCAGTCTTATGGAATTTGCTTATGTTTGATTTATGTCCAATAATGTGGTCGATCTTGGAGTATGTTCCATGTGGTGATGAGTAGAATGTATATTGTTCATTGGGTGGAGTGTTCTGTAGGTATCAATTAAGTTCATTTGTTTAAAGAGTCTCATTGAGGTTCTGGGTCTCCTTGCTGATTTTTTGTTTTGATGATCTGTCCTGGGTTGTGAGTGGAGTATTAAAGTCCCCAGCTATGATAGTGTTAGAGTCAATCTCTTTTTTAAGTTTGCCTAGAAGCTGCTTTATGAACGTTGGTGGTCCTATGTTAGGTGCATATATGTTTAGGATGGATATTTCCTGTTGATGGATTGAAACTTTTATCATTATATAGTGACCTTCTTCATCTTTTTAAATTTTTGATAGCTTAAAGGGTATATTGTCTGAGATTACAATTGTAACTCCAGCTTTCTTTTGTGTTCCATTTGCCTGAAATTTTGTTTCCCATCCTCTTACTTTGAGTCTGTGTGTGTCCTTTCTGGTGAGAGGAGTCTCTTGGATACAATATATTGTTGCTTCATAGTTTATCCATTTTGCCATTCTATGTCTTTTCAGTGGTGCATTTAGTGCATTCACAGTCAGGCTAATTATTGAAATGTGAGGGTTTATCTTTGTCATGAGGTTCTTATAGAGTTATTGTTATACTTGTTTGTTTGTTGTCTTTCTTTTGTGTTTTTGGGGTTGGATCATGTGTGTTTTCAATCTTTTTTCTGTACTCTTGTGAAGGACATTGTTCTTTTCCCCTTTTCTTCTGTACTTAATACTTTCTTAAGAGTTTCTTGTAAGGGTAGTTTGGAGGTAGCGTAAGTTCTTAGGGATTGAATGTCTGGGAAAGATTTTAATTCTTCCTCACTGATGAAGCTTAGCTTGGCTGGGTAGGTTATTCTTGGTTGAGATTGTTTATCTTTGAGAACTTTGAATATTGGACTCCAAGCTCTCCTAGCCTGAAGTGTTTCTGTAGATAAATCTGCTGCTATTCTGACTGGTCTTCCTTGATAGGTAGTCTGACCTTTTTCTCTTGCTTTTTAAAGGATTTTTTCTTATATACCTACTTTGTTCAGGTGAATTATTGTGTGCCTAGGAGTTGGTCTTCTCATTTGTTGTCTTGCTGGGGTTCTGTGAATATCTTGTATTTGAATTTTTACATCACTGATGAGGTGAGGAGTATTAGTTTGCTCCCTGAAAGTAAAATGATGTAAGAAATGGGAAAGAAATGGAACAGGGAGGAGGGTAAAAGGAAGGTGGAGACAGAGAAGAGTATGAGGGAAAACAGACAAAGGTACTTGCTAATAAATGAAAATAGACCTGAAGACTGATAAGAGTAAGAGAAATCAAAAACAAACAATCAAACAAACAAACAAAAAAACAGCGACAACAGCAAACAAACTAGGACATGCAATTATACAGAGACACAAGCTGACCAACCTCCTTATGATGTACTACACCATTACACAAACATGAGGTCTTGGATCCCAAGTTGGAGGCTGGACAGAGCTGGGTGGGTGAGGCACTGCAGGTCTCTGCCTGGTCACAGGGCTCCAGATGATCTCTGGTTCTACTGCAGCCAGGTCCAGCTCGGAGAGGCAGAGTGGGAGACAACTGGGTACTGTAGGTCGATGTGTCACATGCAACTTGAACCTCTTTTTCTTTCTTTGTTCTTAGGTCACAAGCTGGAGGCTGTGCACAGCTGGGTGGAGGTCATGGGACAATGCAGGTCTCTGCTTGGTCTCGGAGCTCCAGCTGTTCTCTGGTCCTGCTGTGGCCAGGTGCAAGGTGGGGGAGGCAGAGTGTGAGACTGCAGGGTGTTGCTGGTCAGTGTATCACACAGGGTGGCTAGGGGTGGGGCAGTGCAGTCAACAAGGGAGCCTGGAGCTCCATGGGGAGGGAGCTCTCTCCATGTTGCCAAAGATGATTTCTAACTCCTGGGCTCAAGGAATCCTCCTGCTTTGGCCTCCCAAAGTGTTGCGATTATAGGCATGAGCCACCATGTCTGATCTACATTTTTATTCTTAACATATTAGTAAGGTATATCTTGTCTTTATTTTTTTCTTGAATAGTCTCACTAGACATTTATTAATTTTATTACTTTTTTGAATAAACCAGGTTTTGACTTTATTGATTCTTTCTATTGTATATTTTTTTATAGTTTATAGTTTTGCTTTTATAGGTATTATTTATTCCTCTATTTTAAATTCATTGTTATTTTTGATGAGTTCTTAAAATGGAGGCTTGAACAATTATTTTCAGCCTTTCTTTTTTTGCTAATAAATGCATTCCAGACTATTAGTTTCCCTCTAAGTACTGCATGCCACAAATTTTAAGACATTATAATTTTTGTTATTATTTAGTTAAAATACTTTCAAACTTCTATTATGATTTCTTGTTTGAGTCATAGGCTATTGGGAAATAAATTGCTAAATTTCCTATTATTTTGGTTTAAAAAATAACCTTTTGGTTGTTATTTCTAATTTCTTTTAATGCATTAGAGAATATTCTGCATAGTTTCAAACTTTTGAGATCTATTAAGCTTTTCTTTTTGTTTCAACCTATGCTTGATTTTGGTATATTGTTCTAGGGGTCCTTAAAAAGGAAATGAGGCCAGGCACGGTGGCTCAAACCTATAATCCCAGTACTTTGGGAGACTGAGGTGAGGATTTCCTGAGCCTGCAGGTTTGAGACCAGCCTGAGCAACTTAGTAAGACCTCAACTCTACAATAAATAAAAAAATTAGCTGGGCATGATGGCATGTACCTGTAGATCCAGCTACATGGAAGACTGAGGTGGAAGGATCCCCTGAGTCCAGCAGTTGAGACTGTGGTGGCTGGGAGCATGCCACTGCCCTCCAGCCTGGGTGATAGAGTGAGACTTGAACTTAAAAAAAAAAAGGAAATGAATTCTGTCACTGGTAGGTGCAGTGTTTTATATATATTAATTAGGGTAAGTTTGTTATTTGTATTACTCAAATCTATATTCTTAATAAGATTTGATTAGTGCATATCTCTTTTTAATTCTGTTAGTTGCTTTATGTATTTTAAAGTTATGTTATCAGGTACATACATATTAGAAAATGTTATATCTTCCTGATGCATTGAACTGTTTATATTATGATTTGTCCATTTAATCTTTTATAAAGTTTCCTGCTTCAAAATCTACTTTATTTGATATTTACATAGCTATACTAGCTTATTCATTAGTGTTTTGTGTATATATATATATATATATATATATATATCTACCTAGATAAATCTTTTAGTCTTTCTATAGCCTAATATTAAGGTCTGTCTCACAAAACAGCATAAAATTTAGTTTCTAAAATTCAGATATTTCACATTTTAACTTAATTGGAATATTTAGCTTATTTCAATACATAGTTGCAAATATATTTGTATTTAAATTCATGATTTGTTTTCTATTTATTCCAACTCTTCTGTATGTATCTTTGTTTTTAATCCTTTCTTACCTCCTTTTGTATTAATTAAATATTTTGTATTATTTTATTTCTCCTTTTTGTTGACTAGTTAGTTATATATAATTGTACTCTTAGAAGTTACTCTAGATATCATACTATACAGTCTTGATTTATTAATGTGTAATATAAATTAGTGTTTTTAGCATTTGTCAGTTAACAAGAGGATCTTAGAACACATTAACTCCATTTAATCCCTCCCATGTTGTGTTATTGCTGTCGTGTATTTTAAATCTACATATTTTAAAGTCTTACTAGACATTTTTATACTATCATTATTTTCCTTCTTTCTTAAGCACTTGCTTTATTTTAATATTTTCTTGGAGTTTGGATCTGTGTTATTAGCCTGGAAATGTATTTTTCATTTTTACTTCTGCTGACTATTTTTGATGGAAATAGCATTCTAGCCTGATATTTAGTAATTAGTTATTTTATTTCAAAACTTGAAGTTTTCAAGATTGTCATCTGAGTTTCATTAAAAACTGCTAAGCAGTCAACTCTTAATTTTTCTGCTTATCTTTAAAGAAAATGGCACCCTCCCACTCCCAGTTCCCAGTTGCTTCAAAATTCTCATTTTCTTTGGTTTTCAGGAGTTTTACTATAATTGTTTAGGTATAGTTTCTTTGAATGTATGCCCATTGGGATTGGTAGCACTTTTCAATTTGATGACTTGATGTCTTCTTTCAGTGTTGAAAATTTAAGGCCATTTTCTTTTCAGAGTTGCTTTTGAATTACTCCCTTTCTTCATCTTCTGGGACTTCAAAACTTATTTTGAATAAATCTTCTGGGACTTCAAAACTTATTTTGAATTTGGAATATCATATGTATTTTACATTCCCTGTCTTCAACCTCCTCCCCACATGCCACTCCCTGTATTTTCTATCTGTTTGTCTCCTGTGCTTTTCAGTCTGAATATTCTTTTTTGATCTTCCAGTTCACAGATCATTTCTTTGTCTGTGGCTATTTTTGCTGCCAACTCGTCTACTAGAGCTTTAATTTCAGTTAATATATTGGGGGAGCCAAAAATGTATACACATTTTAAGAGATGTTAAGAGATGTTTGCTGTAATTAGAAATGTCTGGACACTAATGGAACCACTTTGAATACCACTTGTAATTGCAGAAGTCAGATGTGACTTGTATTCATCTTTTGTTATCAATGTATATTGAGTATTACAATTTTAATAGTTTTCTCCTTTTTAAAAGTGTATATACTTTTTTGACACCTTCTGTATTTATAAGTTCTAGAATTTTCATTTGATTTTTTTAAAGATAAAATTCTCCATCTCCTCATCTATTTTCTTCAACATATTAGTGAGAGAAATTTTAAAGTACGTGTCTGGTAAAATATTTATCTTCTATGAGTTTGACATCTGCTGTATATATCTTGGGTTTTTGTTGCCACATGATCTTGTTTTTTGATGTGCCTAGAGTTTTTGATTGACTTTATAAGATATCAGTCATGAACAATTGTAGAGATGGATTGAAGTTCAGGGTGGATGCTTTCTGTATCCCTAGAGAATTTACTTTTGCATTTGTCAGGCAGTTAGGTTATGTGCCATTCACCTTAATCCACTTAAGGACTGAGCTAATTTAAATTTTTGATTCAGTCTTTTTGAAGTCTGATTTAATTTGGTTTTCTCTTTATTCCTAAGGTAGATAGATCCCTTTTGTGGTCTGAACTGCAGGCCTGGGTAGTTCAAAATGAACTTTTCTTATGAACATTAAATTTTGTCCCTCAGTCTTGTAAAACTATCAGAATGTTGCTTGACTTTTTTTTAGCCTCTTAGCTGTCACTTTTTTCTCAGCTTCCCAGCATCTTAGCAGCCACTTGGGAATCCACAAATGACTTAAGTAGAAAAGCAATACTCAATGTTGAAGTTACCCCTCTGAGTTTCCTTTCTCTTTGGAATCTTGGCTCCTTAGTTTTCACAGCTTTGGAAGTTTTGTGATGTCTCCAAAGAAATACTATATGTATACACACTTAGCGAAGCTTTTCTTTTCTTTGTGTATTTGTTTACTTGTTTATTTGTTTCTTTTTTTTTTTTTTACCATGGTAAGACTGGTCTGTAATACACTAGTCATCATTATGGAAAAAGTTATAAATCTATGTGATTATTAATGATGATTTTGTGCTATATATGTAAAATGGTTATAATAATTTCTAAGAATATTGTGAGAATCGAATTAGGTCATATATAGGAAAGCATTGAACAAACTGAAAAGCTCTATGAAAATACAAATGTTATTATCCTAAAATAGAGCACGATCTCTCTGAAACCTGCAGCAATATGGCTGAGAAGTATTTTCTAATTCATTTTTTAAAAATCTGAATCTTCCTGAAGAGCCTGAATTAGTCTAGTGAGTGTACTACTCAGCATATAAGTTAGAGTGGTATCAAAATAGAGAGTCCTATACATGGTAAAACTGAGAGGTGTGCTTCTTCAAGGAAACCCAAAGGTAGACATCATCACTCAAGAGGAACTAAGACAGTCCTGGCTGTCAAACCCCAGTATTAAGGAGAATGAACAATAGGTCATAGACGTGTGTAATAAGGTCAGAAACTCAGTGCATAAAGGACAGAAGAGAATGAAGTATAGAATGAGATGAGTTGCAGCAAGTGGATCATAGCATAGATAAAGAGCAGTGAGAGGATATATTTATTTGGTGCATTTCATGGGACTTGGCTGTGAGACTAAATGAAACTCTATGGGCTATAATTGATAATCTGATAATTTTCATGGGTTTTAAATTTTACAACTCTTGAAGGTATCTAATGGAATGACTTCTTTTCTACTATACCCAAGTTCGAGATTAGGATGTGTGCCAACAGTATTATGCTCTGTGTAAACACACTGAGTATATTCATGCATATGAACATATGTTGACTATTCTCTAGCTCTCTGGATGTGAGTGGTTGACCGTAGGAAAGATGTGAGTACACACAGGGGGATGTGCAAAGTAAACAGAAGGGCAATATTCCAGTGTTGAATTGGTCAATCAGTCATAATTTAATTTAAAAATATCAACACAATGTACTTTCTGCTTAACATTGAAAACATTGTTTTCGCCGGGCTCGGTGGCTCAGCCTGTAATCTTGCACCTTTGGGAGGCTGAGGTGAGTGGATTGCCTGAGCTCGCGGGTTCGAGACCCGCCTGGGCAGGCGAGACCTCATCTCTACAATAAATCAAAAAAAAAAAAAAAAATTAGCAGGGCGTGGTAGTGCACGCCTGTAGTTCTAGCTACTTGGAAGGCTGAGGCGGAAGGATTGCCAGAGACCAGCAGGTCGAGGCTGCGGTGGCCGGGAGTGGCCACTGCACTCCAGTCTGGGCGACAGAGTGAGACTCCAACTCAAAAAAAAAAAAAGAAAAGAGAAGAAAACATTGTTTTCATTATTGTAGTTACCATTCTTGTTTTTTTGAATCCATAGGACCCACTTATGGAGGTGGAATACTATTCTGATAGGTAAGATGAGTACCACCAACATTTCTTTCTCTTGTGTCTTCCTATTGTCATTCTCAGCAAGGAATGGTACAAGATTGTAACCCACTCACCCTGTCATCCTCTCCTCCAATCTTGCTCAGGGATTTCATTGTTAGCAACCCTTCACTTAGCCCTTTTTTCCTCACTCCCTACCAGCCCTAACTCCTCTGTGAGCACAGTAGTTTGGAAGTTCTCAAAGGGAGTTAGTAATTAGCTCTCATATCATGCAAAGGAAATTAGGAGTTAGCACTCATTTCATGCCAAGAAAATTAGGAAGTAACATTCATTTTATGCCAAGCACTGTATCTTAATGTATAGTATCTCATAAAGGAAGAAGATACAGATGTTCCAGAATTTATGATGGGGTTACATCCAAATAAAACCATCATGAAGTAGAAAAATCATATGTCAAGCCATCATAAATTGGGAGTGTCTTTATTTCCAAATAAATCTTATCTGTTTTAAAAGCAATTCTTATAAATAACTGTAATAAGCATTGAATATTTGCCTATATTGAGTTAATATATGTTCTTATATAAAGTGTCACAGGAAAACCTCAAATTTATTATTCAAAGATATAAAGACTACCTCCAATGATCAATAAAAAAGCTATAAATGGTAACATAAAAACCAGAAATAGTGTTTTCTTTTTAGAGTGAGTATGGGAGGTGTGTCCTAGTGCAAGTACATTATTTTTTATAAAAGGGAGAATATAGATGTAGTTGTGTAAATCAAAAATAAGGATAAGAGCATTTTATGTAAAGTAGTAATAGAACTTCCACAGAACTAAAAATAGAAAGCACTGAGTGGTTCTCTTAGGGTTGGGGATTGGGAATGCTAAGAGAAGGGAGATCTTTACTTTTAACTCGATGCCATTCTATACTCTGATTAAAAAAAAAAAACTATTGAACAGTTTCAGGGGCTACAAGTGTATGTTTGTTACATGGATGTATCGTGTAGTGGTGGGATTGGATCTCAGGTTACCCACTTCCCAGATAGTGAACACTGTACCCTATAGGCAATTCTGAACCTTAACCTCTCTTCTTACCTCCCCCATCACTGGTGTCTCCATGTCTATTATTTCCATCAATGTGACCATTTAGGCCCTACATATGAATGAGAACATGTGGTGCTCAGTTTTCCGTTTCGGATGATCTCTAGCTTCATCCATGTTGCTGCAAAGGACATGATTTCATTCTTTTTTTATGGCTGTGTAGTATTTCATGTAGTATATATACCACATTTTCTTTATCTAGTCAATTGCTGGTAGGCACTTAAGTTGTTCCATGATTTTGCTGTTGTAAATTGTGCTTCAATGAACATATGAGTACAGGTATCTTTTTTATGCATTGATTTCTTTTGCTTTGGGTAGATCCCTAGTAGTAGGATTGCTGGGTCAAATGGTAAATCGATTTTTAGTTCTTTGAGAAATCTCCATACTGTTTTCCACAGAAGTTGAACTAGTTTACAATCCCACCAACAGTAGATGAACATTCCCTTTTTCCCACAACTGCACCAACATCTGTTGTTCTTTGACTTTCTAATAGTTTCTATTCTGGCTGGTGTGAGGTGATCTCTCATTGTGGTTTTAATTTGCCTTCCTCTGATGGTTAGTTATGTTGAACATTTTTTGTATGTTTGCTGACCGCTTGTGTGTTTTCTTTTGAAAAGTGTCTACTTATATCCTTTGCCCACTTTTTAATGGGGTTATTTGTTTTTTTCATGTTGTCTTGAGTTCCTTGTAGATTCTGGATACTATCCCTTTGTCTGAGACATAATTTGCAAATGTTTTCTCCCATTCAGTATGCTTTTATGTTGATTATTTCTTTTGCTGTACAGAAGCTGTTTAGTTTAATTAAGTCCCATTTGTCTATTTTAGCTATTGCTGCAATTGCTTTTGGGGCCTTCGTCATAAATATTTTCCCAGGCAATGTCTAAAAGAGTGTTTCCTGGATTTTCTTCTAGGATTTTTATAGTTTTGGGTCTTACATTTAAGTCTTTGATCCATCTTGAGTTAGTTTTTGTATATGCGGAGACATAGGGGGCCAGGTTCTTTCTTCTGCATATGGATAGTCAATTTTCCCAGCACCATTTATTACATAGGGTATCCTTTCCTCATTGTTTATTTTTGCCAGCTTTGTCAAAGATCAGTTGGTTGTATAAATGTGGTTTTATTTTGGGGTTCTCTATCCTGTTCCAATGGTCAGTCTGCTATTCTTGTACCAGTATTATGCTGCCTTAGTTATTATAGCCTTGTAGTATAATTTGAAGTCAGGCAGTGTGATGCATCTGTGATTGTTATTTTTGCTTAGAATTACTTTGACTATTCAGATTCTTTTTTGGTTCCATATAAACTTTAATCTTTTTTTTTCTAGTTCTGTGAAGAATGAAGTTGGCATTTTGATGAGGATTGCATTGAATCTGTAGTTTGCTTTGGACAGCATGATCCTTTTAACTTGTACTCTGACTTTTAATTTATTAAATTGTATTTTTTAATTTTAAAGACATGGGGTACAATTCAGGATTATGTAGATAAGTGATTATCACACAGGTAAAGTTTGGGCCTCCCTCTAGTCCCCACTTCCCCTGGTATGAGATCTGGTACCCTTATTGGTGTTTTGTGCCCCCTTTCCCCTGGCAGTGTCCCGCTACTGCCAATCCTTTTCTTATGGTATTATGATTAATGTTCGGGGTCTGCTATGGATGAGAACATGTACTCAGTGTCTTGTTTCTGTGATAGGTCACTGAGTATTATAGACTCTAAATCCATCCAAGTTGCTGTGAAGTCCATAATTTTGTCCTTCTTTATGGCTGAATAATAATCCATCATGTATATTGGTCACATTTTTTTTTTTATCCAGTGTACTTTCGATGGGCAGCACGGTTGGTTCCATGTTTTTGCTATTGTGAATAATGCTGTGATAAATATATGTGCACAGGCATCTTTTTCATATAATGATTTGAGATCCCATGCCATAAGGGATAAGATAGACAAGTGAAAAGCTTCTGCAAAGCAAAAGAAACCATCAAACTGAAAAGCTTCTGCAAAGCAAAAGAAACCATTAAGCGAGTAGGGAGACAGCCCACAGAATGGGAAAAAATATTTGCCAACTGTATATCTGACAAAGGCCTAACATCCAGGATCTACAAGGAACTCAAACATACCAAAAGAAAAAAAACAAGCAGCCTCATTAAAAAGTGGGCAAAAGATATGAACAGACACATCTCAAAAGAAATACAAGCAGCCAACAGATACATGAAAAAACGCAGCCTCATTGATCATCAAAGAAATGCAAATCAAACCCACACTGAGATACCACCAAACTCCAGTCAGGATGGCCATGACTAATAACTCAAAAAACAACAGATGCTGGCAAGTATGCAGAGAAAAGGGAACACTTATACATTGTTGGTGGGAGTGTAAACTAGCACATGCTCTGTGGAAAACAGTGTGGTGATTCCTAAAAGGTCTAAAATTTGACCTTCCATATGACCCAGCAAATTTTATTTCTTTTATAATAAATATTTCTTTTATAATAAAGTAGCTTATAAAAATAAGTGGGTATATTAGACACATGCACATAAGACAAAAACATTAAAAAACAATATTAATAACAAAAATTAAATATTAAAAACATCAAAAACCAAACACTTGAAAATGAATACATTTATATTTTCTTAGGTTAAGAGGAAATCTGCACCAAATTTATAGTACTCTTTAGAAATGACATCTATATGACTGCATAGAAAAGCAATATTGCAGTTGTTAGTTATACTATAGTATAACTATCTATTCATTTATTAGTGGGCAATTGGGTATTTTCAATTTTTGGCTACTACAATTATTTATTCATCCATTTGATATTACTTACAGTACTCTCTGTTTCTTTTCTTAAGATCCATATTTCTGTCTGGTATGATTTCTATTCTGTCTGAAGGACTTTTTTTAACATTTCTTGTGGTAGGGGTCTGCAGTTAGCAGGTTCATTCTTTCAGATTTTGTATCTCTGAAAAAATCTGATTAAACTTTGTTTTTGAAAGTTTATTTTCATAAAGTATTCAATGCTAGATTGACAGTTATTTGCTTTCAGTATTTTAAAGATTTTTTTTTCATTTCATTTTTTTTTTTGAGTCAAGATTTCACTCTGTCATTTAGGCTAGAATGCAGTGGTTCATAGCTCACTGCAGCCTCGATCTGCTAAGCTCAGGCAATCCCTTCCATCTCAGCTTCCCAAGTAGCTGGGACTACAGGTGTGTACAACTATGCCTGGCTAATTTTTCTTTCTTTCTTTTTTTTTTTTTTTTGGTAGAGACGAGGCTTCCCTGTGTTGCCCAAGTTGGTCTTGAACTCCTGGGCTCCCTCCTTGTCCTCTCAAAGTGCTGGGATTATAGGCAGGAGCCATCATGCCCAGCCAAAGATGTTTCTTGATTGTCTTCTCACATTGTTTTCAATAATCCATCCTCTGGATTCCTTATCTGTTTTCCTCTGTACATAATGTGTCTTTTTTTTCTTTGACCATCTTTAAGGTATCTTTTAATCATAGGTTTTGAGCAATTTGGTTATGATGTACTTTGGTGCAGTTTTCTTTGTGGGTACATTCATATACCTATAAATATTCTTGAACTTTGTTCAAGAAATTGAGATTAGGTTTCATTGCATTACAATTTTCATCAAATTGGGAAATTCTGTAATTATTTTTAAAAATACTTTTTCTGTGTCCTTCATATCCCTATTTTTTGGAGAAATCTCATTTCATGTATGTGTGAGTACTTTAAAATTTCCCAAGATTCTTGATACTCTGTTCTTTTTTGAAAATTATCTTTTCTCTTTGTTTCATTTTGGATAGTTTTTTTTACTACATGTTTGCATTCACTAATCTTTTTTTTGCAATGTCTGGCCTCCTAGTCATCCCATCCAGTGTATTACTCATCTCAGACATAGTAGTTTTCATCTTTAGAAGTTTGGTTTGGTACCTCCCACTTTGTTGCTTTTGCTTAGGATGGTTTTGCCTATTTGTGATTGTTTATGTTTCTATATGAATTTCTGTACTGTTTCCAAGTCTGGGAAGAATGATGTTGGTAATTCAGTGAGCATTGCATTGAATCTGTAGGTTGCCTTGGGTGGGATGGACATCTTGACAATGTTGATTCTTCCAACATTTTTCCAATATTTTTCCATTTCTTTGTGTTTTCTTTGATTTTGCTGAGCAGTGTTTTGTAGTTTTCATTGTCTTTCACTTTTCTGGTTAGGAAGATGACAAGGTATTTCATTTTGTGTGTGTGTGTGTGTGTGTGTGTGTGTGTGTGTGTGTGTGTGGCTATCATGAATGGAACTGTGCCTTTTATTTAGTTCTCTGTCTGTTGTTGATATATAAGAATACGACTGTGTTTTGCACAATGATTGTGTACCCTGAGACTTTGCCAAAGTCCTTTATCAGTACAAGGAGATTTTTGACAGATTCTTTTGGGTTTTCAAGGTATAGGATCATATCATCAACAAAGAGGGATAACTTAACTTCCTGTATTATGACCACTTATGTACCCAACCCTGAATTGTACAATGCATCCTTAAAACTAAAAAAAAAAAGAAGTTTGGCTTGTGCCCTTTTTTTTTTTTTTTTTTTGAGTTGGAGTCTCACTCAGTCGCCCACACTGGAGTGCAGTGGCCGCTCCCGGCCACTGCAGCCTCGACCTGCTGGGCTCCGGCGATCCTTCTGCCTCAGCCTTCCAAGTAGCTGGAACTACAGGTGCGCGCTACCACGCCTGTCTAATTTTTTTGATTTATTGTAGGGATGAGGGCTCGCCAAGTTGCCCAGGCGGGTCTCGAACCCACGGGCTCAGGCAATTCACTCACCTCGGCCTCCCAAAGCACGAGATTACAGGCTGAGCCTCCGAGTCCGGCGGTTTGTGCCTTTTTTATATCTTCTATATTTCAAATTAACTTTTGAACATATGGAGAGTTGTAATAGGTGGTATTTCCATTGTGTGTTAACTCTACATCTCTGTCAGTTTCTGATTGATATAAATTAGTTGATATGCATCTTTATTTTGAATCATATTTTCCTGCTTCTTTAAATGGCTAGTAATTTTTGGTTGATGCCAGGCATTATAAAGTTTACATTGTTGGATGCTGGATATTTTTATATTCCTATTTGAGTCTTTAAAACATATCATCTGTATCTCTATTTAACTTTTTAAACACAATAATGTTTTACTATTTTTATGTACTAATTATAACATTTGCATCATTTCTCATTTTTTATTAATTTTTTTCTCATTATGGGTCACATTTTTCTTCTTCATTGTGGCCTAGTAATCTTTGATTGGATACGAAACAGTGTACATTTTACTTTTTGGATGCTATATATTTTTGTATTCCTATAAATATTCTTAAGCTTTGCTCTGGAATTCAATTAAGTTACTTGGAATCAGTTTATCCTTTGGTTTCTGTCTTTAATAAGATTTATTAGGTGGGACTATAACAGTGTTTAATCTAGAGCTAACTTTTCTCCACTAGTGATGCAAATCCCTTCTGAATACTCAATGCTCTGTGAAAAATGAGGGTTTTTTTTTTAGTTTGATTAGTGGAAGCAAATATTATTTCTTGCCTGTGCATACCAGATAATGTTTCTTCTAATCATTTGGGTAGTTCTATCCCTGGTTCCAGGTAATTTTGTATACACAGGCTCTGATTAGGTTCTGACTCAAAGCAACTTCTGAATATCTCTGGAGTTCCTTCTTGTGCAACTCACTCCTCTCCCAAAATCTATCCACCTTGGTCTCTAAGGATTATCAACTCTGTCTCCTCAACTCAACTATTCTGTCAGGCTTTGCTTAGGCCTCCCCATTTTCTCTACGACTACTTGGAAACTTCTTTAAGGTCATAAGTTGGGAGATTCATAGTGTTCACTTCCTTTCTTTTTCATCTTTTCATTTTGGTTGTTTTAGGTAAGAAAGTAAGTCCAGTTTTTTTTTCTTTTCTTTATCTTGGTCAAAAGTAAAGGTAATAAGTCTATTTTAAAGTGGTGATTTTAGAAAGTATGTTAAGAAAGATATCCCTAAGTGATGAAATAGCAAAAGAGATATACAAACTTATTACCAGATAAAAAATCATTCTAAAGTGGGTAGTTTGCTGCTGAACATTTACTTTTGTGAAGACATAGTTTTTGTAAATGTTATCTGTGATTATTACAGTGCCAACAGTAGACATCTGAGCATTATTTGAACTTATCATTATTTGAGTATATTCTCTTATACTTTTGTCACAGCTTACTTAAGAGTCAAATATTAGAGCTGAAAAAAGAAGCTTGACTATGCTCCAGGCATCTAATTTTAGAGCATCAAGATCTTTTAGAAATATCTCTTTTATCATTCCCTTTAATGCATTGCTTTTGGTCTGTAATATCTGCTGATAACACTAGAAATTCAACATATTTATTAATTTGACACTGGTCAAATTAGGATATTCCAGTCAATTTTTAATATATGTAAAATAAAAAATAGGTATACCGATTGCCTGTTATATGTATATACAAAGTACCCAGTTTTGATTTTTTAAATAATGGACTATTTTAATTTGGTTGCAAAATTTGTACACTGTTTTTCAATGTTTTACACAAAATATATAAATAAGTTTGTGAGAAATAAGACATCAATTAGAGTGATAATTATGCATCAATAATTATAGAGAAGTTTTAGTTTGAAAACACCTTGATTTTGAGTACTTCTGTGTTAATACATGTAAAGTGTTTATAACAAGGTCTAGAATGTAATGAGTCAATGTTAATGTTAAAACATTAAGTGGTTTCTTCCTATTTGAATTATTTTTTGAGATGTTTGTGATTGAGGAGTAGCTAAAGTAATGATACTGATTCTGTAAGCAACTGGATCCTTGCGTTGATGACAGAGTACATTCTTTTACCATCATATTTGACTTATGACGAGATAAAAGTGAGCCATGTGGCAATGCAAAGGCTTTAATCTCTCTTGCTCTTCTTTGGTAGTTTTCATTCTAATTTCTGATTCTGTGGTAGAACTGTCACTCAAAACTGACACTGGGTGAGGGAGAATGAAGAGACAAAGAGCTGTGAACCAACAAGAGGATATAAACTGGCCTGGAGGGTGGAGCCAGACTAGAGCACAGACATATAAAGCAGGAGGAACGTATGTATGGAGGAGGCAAGGAAGCAGAACAAAACTGGATTCATTTTTTTACATATCAGTTTTGCCCAAGACTTCTCAGGGGCAATGCTTTCCCTGGAAATGGATTTACGAGAGAAGGAACCAATAGAATCTTAAAGCTGAAAAGAACTTTGAAGTCTGTCAGAGGAAAGCAATTTATTAATAAACAGGTGTTTACTTTGCCAAAGAATGTAGTTGGAAAATTAGTACCCCAGCACTAGCAATTTAATAACAGTCCTATTGGTTGAGCTCATTCTGTGTAAAAGTCACTCTGTTAAATTTATAAATTAACTACAATGTAGTATTTCTTTTTTTTTTTGAGTTGGAGTCTCACTCTGTCACCCAGACTGGAGTACAGTGGCCGCTTCCTGCCACTGCAGCCTCGACCCGCTGGGCTCCGGCGATCCTTCCACCTCAGCCTTCCAAGCAGCTGGAACTACAGGCGCGTGCTACCACACCCGGCTAATTTCTTGATTTATTGTAGAGATGAGGTCTCACCAAGTTGCTCAGGTGGGTCTTGAACCCACGGGCTCAGGCAATTCACTCACCTCGGCCTCCCAAGGTGCGGGATTACAGGCTGAGCCACCGAGCCCGGCAATGTAGTATTTCTTTAAGCAAATCTGCTTGTCTTTTATTGGTGAAGCAGATAATGTATGGTTGGTAATTATTCAATATTGACAATAAAAATTTTTTCTTTCTTTCTAGATGCAGAATATCAGTATAATTCCAAAAATTAAGAATTTACTCAAATCATTGTTATAAGCACTGAAATCTTACAGCTTGTATTCCATTTTTGGACACTTGTAGGTCTACAAATTCTTTTTTATGCTGAACCTAATTATGTCTTTGTTATATTCATCTATTGAATGTATGATGAAACAGAATAAGTCTTATCCTCTTTACTTCTTTGAAGATGGCTGTGCATCCTGGATCTCCCTTAAATCTACATCATGTGACCTGGCTCCTTTCTCCTCAAATCTGTGACTCTCTCTCTAGCTACAGAATTGAATGTCAAGGTCTATCTTGAGAATAAAGCTAAACAGAAATATAAAATGTTCTTGCTATCATTAAAGCACCTATGCTATATTGATTTTTTAACACCTGTCATGTACCTTTATGGCCAACAGAAATAATAGGTTAACAACTGTGAAAGAGAAATTCTAACAGGTAAAACCAATGTAAGTGGCCTGGAGAGGTCCAAGTGTCAGGGGTAGTTTGGTTGCCAGATGTGTTGTCCAGGCATATAGATACCATTAGGAAAAGACAGATGCAATTAACTAATTCATTCAAAGCCTCTGTTTTTCATCCATTCATTCTTTTAACATTTCTCAAAATGTGGTTTGAGAATCACTACACTGAAAAAAAAACAAACAACTTTCTATAGATAAATAAACTCTGCAGACTCTATCACCCTTTTAAGATTTATTGCAATAATTTTCCCATAAAGGATTCTTATCAGTCTTCTAGTAAAGAAACTTCTTTAACGTTGTTCAGTCAGCTTTTTCTAGTCTTTTCTTTGTTATGAGAAATTTTGTGTGTAATATTCATTAATTTCTTATGAAGCATATTTTGGAAAACAACTTAAATTACTGAACCTTGGGATCGACTGGATTTTTTATTCTAAACATTTCATTTTTCTTTTTTTTTTTGAGTTGAAGTCTCACTCCATCGCCCAGAATGGAGTGCAGTGGCATGCTCCCGGCCACCACAGCTTCGACCTACTGGGCTCCGGCGATTCTTCTGTCTCAGCCTTCCAAGTAGCTGGAACTACAGGTGCACACTACCACGCCCAGCTAATTTTTGGTTTATTGTAGATATGAGATCTCGCCAAGTTGCCCAGGTGGGTCTCGAACCCGTGGGCTCAGGCAATCCACTCACCTCGGCCTCCCAAAGTGCTGGGATTACAGGCTGAGCCACCGAGCCCGGCCTATTCCACACATTTCAATGTGAGCATAATCATTTCATGAAAAATGTTTCTCATAGAAAGACTGAGTAACATCTGAACTTGACTCCAGTTTCTACTAAAGATTTATCACAAAATCCTATGAGCAGGGATCTAAGTGAGACCTTAGGAAAAGAGGAAACCAGCAAAGTGTAATGGCATTTGATTTTGAGGGAAATTCATTAAGAAGTTAGGGAATATCATAAAACTGAAAGAAATCTTGAGAAATTTTTATCTCTGTCCTGTATCTTTTTTTTCTTAAATAGGACAGGATTTATTAAACAATCATTCATCATGAACATGTTCTGATTAAGTCAGAATATTTACAGATCACTAACTAGAAGGTCATATAAATGGAGACAAGTTTGTGGTGCCAGAGAGCTTATAATTTAACCACAAAGGCAAGTTACATATCCACAAAATAATCAGATAATAGTATAAGGTAGGATGTAATTAGTTGTTGAGTGGTTCAGGTTATAAATATTCTGGAGTGGAGAGAAGAAAGTTATTCCTGTGAATGGAGTTAGAGAAAATTTTCTAAATTTTCTAATTTTAAGGACTTCTAAAAAAGAAGAGTTTTAATTTATCTTAGTAACCACTCTTACAGGAGAATAACTGTCTCAATGTCCTATATGTTTAACAAAATTATTTATTGCTATAGCTCATACAAACTTCTCTTGATTTGTTTTCGGTGGAAATGGAAAAAGGACATCTTCCAATACATTAATAACACTGCTGCTAGAAGAATATCTTCATGAAGACATCATTAAAATTCTTTTCTGTTACCAGAGGGTTTTATGTAACATTTAGGTAAAAAACATATAGGTCTGCAATTCAGTGATAGCGTTTGAAATGTAAGATGACTTCAAGAGACTAGAAAACTAGAAGAGTTATGATAAAAAATAAATAAAGGATAGGATAAAATCTCACAAAAGCAATTTATTGCAAACATCAGAAGGAAAAGAATGATTAGGTAATGTGCATTTGAGCAATAGAAGACAGAAAAAAAAGAAGGAAAAAAAAAAAAAAAGACACAGGAAGCAACTCCATAGGTTAGAGAATGACTGAGATTATCCGATGAAAACCAGACAGCAAGATGGGTCAGAAAAGAGAAATAGTCACATGGGGATAAACATAGAGCAGATAAGAAGGAATGAAAATATTGGATAGTGGATTTAGTTCCTATCTTAGAAACAGAGGGGGAAACAACTAGTTACTTTAAACAGTTTAAAAATGGTATTCTTCTCCTCTTCTAAAAAGGGTTATGTAATTTGTAAATATTAAAATAGACCTTAAAAAAACACTAGCATCACTTTCCATGTTATTTTTAAGCACTTTTTCATTCATTAAGCACAATTAAGCTATCAAGCCCTCTGTTTTAACTCTGCAGAACACAATCCCCCCCGGCTAGAAGCGCAATGTATTCGAAACATCATGAACAATTCTGAACTTGCACAAAATATAATTGGCCAATTTGGAGACATTGTTTTACCCAGGATGGTGTGTCTCATACATTTTTCATACAGAGGCAATGTGTTTTATGAGGCACACAATAAGCATATGGAAATACATGCATTCTCGGGAGGCTGAGAAGAGCAGTTAGGGGGAAGGGAGACCAAGAACTGAGCAGAGCTGCATGAGATTTGTGAGCTCTGAAACTTGACAAGCTCAGAAAAAAACTATTCTAGGCAGGCTTTCCAAGGCTTGTGATTCTAATTATATCTGGTGCACTCCATTTTTTCCTTGCTATAATTTCTCTACAGGTTTTAATTAAATGCTTTTAATGTCTAATAGGAAGGTGGAGGAACAAGGGGTGTGGGAATTTGCTTACCAGACAAGTTATGCCTTGTCCTCACCAATTGTGTGCCCTACCGAACCTGTGCCTTTGCTAATCTTTTATATAATGGCTTACATTTCTGCTAATTGATGCCTTTTCATTCTCTTCTTTTGCTAATTCTACAAATTAAGGCTCTACTTAACTGTTGTCAAGTTCAATCAATATCCTCTTTGGAGTAGTATTAGGATAAATGGATAATAATCTTTTGTTGATTGCCACGCAGTAGTATTCAAAATTACTGATGCAGCTTGAAAGTATCATTGCAGAGAATCTTGAGCCACCACCAAAATGTGGGGGGCGGAAGCTTCCAGTGGAGGGTGAGCTCATATTTGTGCAGACAGACTTGGGTCTGGGATGTAGAAAGAGCACACTGCTCTATTCACTTGGGCAGAAGCTGAGTCAGCACTTGCTGACCACAGTGTTTGGTACAAAGCACATTTGTAATAACTTCAGAATAACATCTGAAAATTTAAAGCTGAACAGACAGAAATGATAGCGTTTAATTTGTACAATTCAGTTCATTGAAAAAGAAGCAAATTCTTTTTAGTCATTATATATTTTTTATTTACTATATATTATTCCAAATGTATTGAGTATCGGAAGCAAAAGAATTGATCATAGAAATGGGTGGAATGAAACCACCTCAAAAAGCTGACTTTCTAGTAGGAGAGAGAGAATATGAATAGAAATAAGAACTATCCAAGGCATTCACTCTTTTTTTTTCATTAAACATTTATAAACTGACTACTGTGTGTCAGGAACTATGCCAGGGGATGAGGCTACAATGATGAAGAACACACAATATTTGTTTCAAAGGATTTGGTAACTAGGACAGGGACGCCAACATGTAAACAATCTATGGTAGCAGCAATGAAGTGACTGCTAGTGTATAGTTATGTGCCAGAAGTTCTCAGAACCCTGAGAAAGAAGCAGGGAACTCTACAAGGAGGAGTCAAGCCTGGCTTCCTGAAGGAGGACAGATCACCCTGGTGTAGTCTGAGTCTCTAGTGCCAGTTATTTCTCACTCTCATGTGTTAGATTATGTGAGCAAATAAGTAATTCCTCTTCCTTTTTTGCCTAAGCAATTTTAAGTTGGATTTCTGTCACTTATAAACAAAAGGATCTTGTAAAATTCAGAGCCAGACAGAGCCGTGGATATGTTGTAGCAAAAGTGTTTGGAGAGATAATAAGGAGCCTTAGGAGGATACTTGTTTTGTTCCTTTTTAACCAGAAAGATTACTTCATTTACATTTAAATTATCTTCTTGCACACATTTTCAGTTAGCTCCCTTATTTACATATTTGAATTTACTTCTGCCATCTCATTTTGTGTTTTCTATTGACTATACTTTTTTTCATTCTTCTGTTTTTTATTAGATTGATTATATTTTCACCATTCCCTGTATTCCTTTTACTTTTGGGGAAGCTAGACATTCTATTTCTACTATTTTTGTGATTATCATTATATTTTTAACAAGAGTGAAGTAAAAAAATTAACCAATATTCCTTCTTCTGACCAATACAGATATTTTAATGCTGTAATTTCAGTTACCAGTCTCTTCCATGTCTAAGATTATTGTTTGGCATTGATTTTTTGTTTTGATTCCTCTCTTTCATTAGTTATTATGACTACTATTGTATTTATACAATATAATTATGTAGACTTACTACATGTTTTTAAATTTTATTGCTTGAGAACTTGTCTTTGACCTGTTATTTTCTTTTGACCTTATATTCTTCATTGTGATCATTCTTTAGAGATCATTTTAGTTATCTGGTATAGTAAAATCAGTCTCTGTCTGGAAAAGTCTATTTACTTTGATATCAAATTTGAATGACAGTTTGCTTTGTGGAGGACTTTGGGATAGCTGGATATCATTCTTTTGCCCCGTCTAGATTCATATTTCCATCCTCTACATCCTGTTCACTGCCCAAGAAACTGATTTTGTAGACTCTTTGACTTCTAGTTGGGTAAAACAACAGGAGACCCTGGCAGGAATAGATTGGGGACAGGAGAATGACCATGGGGTATCTATTTCCTCCACTCTTCCTGAGGGTTTACTTTAGGTTGCCTTTTTCTTTACACTAAGGGTTAAAGCTACCATTAGGTGGCCTTCCCGTCAACTTCCTATAGGTACCAGTAATTGCTCCCCCTTTTGTTTCTTTAGATTTGGGAGTTGTACCATTTCCAGCTGTTACTAACTCCAGGGCACCATATCCTCTCTTGTTGCTTTTTTTAAATCCTGCAAACCTTTGTAGCTAGTCCCTTTATTGGACTTGCCTCGATTTTTGTTCTTGAGTGTGCCAACTTTTTCATGCCGTTATTATCATTATTTTTCCTTTAGTTTTATAAACCTTTGTTTATTATTTCTGGCTTCTATTATTATTGGTGAGAAGCATGCTGGCATGCTGGCAGTCTAGCTATAGTTTCTTTTTAAGGTTATCTGTCTTTTTTCTCTGGTGGCTATGAAGTTGTGTTTTATTTTTAATTGTGTCATTTGTGTTTTGGAATTTTGCCATCATGTATGTAGATGGAAGACTGGTTTTCATTATGCCACTAGATGTGCTTCTTAAATTTGAGAGTTCATATCTTTTGTCTGGTGATTGTCTCTTCTAAATCTGTCTTAAATTTGAGAATTCATATCTTTTGTCAGTCCTAAAAGTTTCTTAATTATTATCTCATCAAAGATAACCACTTTTTTATTCAGCTTATTCTCTCCTCTTGATTCCTATTAAATACATGCTGGACATTTTCATTCTATTCTCCACACAGATCTTACTTTAACTTTCCTATTTTTGGTCTCTTTATGTCCCTGTACCTCTGTGCTTTGTTATGCATAATTTTCTCAGGGCCATTTTCTGATTCACTAATTATTTCTTCAGCTAACTTTAACAAGCTGTCTCCCTGGTTCATTGAGTTTTTAACTTCAATAACTAAATCTTTCATTTTGATATTATAGTTGCTGTTTTTCAAATTGTCTATTATTTACTATTTCCTTTTTCTTTATATTTTTTCTTCTTTTATCTCCTTAATAGTTTTAAAGAGGTGGTTTTATTTTATAGTTACTCCCAGATTATTGTTTTATGCCATATTCTTGGCAGTGATAATCTCTCTATTATGGGCAGTCTTTTCACCTATGCCAGCTCTGGCATGTTACCCTCTCTTGTCTCCCTTCTTTTTCTAATAAACTTTGTTTGAAAACTTTAAGGAAAAAATTTCTCTATTTTGTCTGCTAATTCTTTCAGCAAATCATCTCCGTTTATGCTGTGAGCTCATCTTCATCACCGAGTATTTATTTTTGAGGGTGTTCGCATGCATGCTAAGTGGTGGAGTGGTTACTATGGAGTAGTTTTGCTTTTGTTAGCTATTCTAAGGTTTCATTGATATAGAAGTTACCTTTATATTAAACTACTATCAACCTGCAGACTCCCTCAGGCTTCAGGTACTATATGAAAGGCCTGAGACTTGAATTTCTCATGGGAGACTCATGTCTCCATACAGAACCTTGAACAGAATTAATCTTTCTTGACAATGCCCACAGCAGGTAACAGTCTCTTGTGAAGCCCAGTTAAGATTCTCAGTTCCAGATTCTCACCTTGCATGGCCTCAAGGCTATATTTTCTGTCACTATTTGGGTATTTTTCCTATGCCCCATAAGATCTAATATGCCACCAGGCTGTACTATTGTCTTAGCTCATGGGCTTTATGTTCTGGTTTTGGATCCTGTTTTGCTTCTGGTAGATTTTCTTTTTTTGCCTTTTGAGCTCAGCTATGTATCAAAATATTTTGTTGCATTTGATTTATTATTTCTATATACTTGTAAAGAGGAGGATGTTCTCTCCTCTGTCCTCTATGCTGCTTAATCATGACATCTTTTTAAAAGAAGAAAGCTTTTTAAACAAGGGCTTAAAATGTCCTATTTTGCATTCCAAAGGAATCTATGTTTAAAAGGATACATGAAAGCCTGAACAAAGATAGGGCTGTGGATACAGATTTGAGTAATATTTAAGAGGCATAAAGCAGGTGTCTTCAAGAGGCTTTAGCTTAAGCACTTGGTAAGGATTTGTGGTGGTGATGGCAGTTTGGGTTTGAGTCTCTTGGTGGATCATGGTGCTGATATTTGGAACCAGCAACAGGGAAAACTCACAGATTCTAATACTCTCATGGGATATACATGTAGAAAAGTCCAGAAGGCAGTTGGAAATATGGGTCAAGAGTTATGCAGCTCTAGAGACAAATGGGAGACTTACTCTTAAAGCTGGAAGTTGGAAACATAGCAGTAGATTAAATTGTACAGGAAGGGTATGTACAATGAGTACCATTAAAATAATGATCAAAGAGTAGTACAGTGAGCACTATTAATGTAATGAGGACAGAATAGAATGCTGTTTATGAGACAAATCAGGAAAGATACTCTCAGAGAACACTGATAGTCCTCCCAAGCGAAAGGACAGTCAGGGACTCAAGAGAGAATTATGGACAATAAAGACCAAATAAGTTAAGATTTTTAAATGGAGGATAATCATTATTGCTGATATGTCAATAAGAAAAGAAAGTCAGAACATGATAACTATCACAAGAGGAGGTGAGTTTCTTATATTCATATGATTAAGAGTAGGCAGCCTGGATGAGATAGGAACTGAAGGTGACCTTTAAAGATACATCCCTGCCCACCAAAGCCTACAGAAGGCAGAGTTTAGATCTTATCTCAGATAGCATATGCCATTGTTCCTATTCATCTGACACTATGTGATTGAAAATGGTTCTCGATAATAGTATGTGTTCTTCATTTCACAATCTATATCATTTAGCTGACCAGACCAAAGTAGAAATTATTATAAGTTGGTAGCCAACCCAGGAAGTAGTGTGCCTCCAAATACAATCAATTTGCGAGTCTAAGCCTTATGGTTGCTCTGAAACTATCAAGTAGCAAAACCATGGTTTTCAGCCAGAGGAATGGTAGAGGTATTTCACAACAAATGTCCTGGAGTCCATTGCCTCTCAACAGTCAGGGAAGTATTTTCAGGTCTTATTAGTATTGCAAAATAGTGTAGCTTTTATGCAAACTAAAAGTTGCTTTTTTTCTCTGTCTAAATCAGATTTCTGTCTTCTACCACCCATCACCCTGTGAACTCTAGCTGCCTGGGAACTTCTGCAGGCATTAAGCAATGTTTCCTCAACTCAGTGGGACTCTTGGACTCAGCCTGTTCCTTCTCGTCCCTGCACTGCGGCCTGGAAATGCTCTCAAGGCAGTAAGCTGGGGTGATCATCTGTCATCCGGGGTGACCACTGTCATTTGTGCCTAAAGTCCTGTGTTTTAAGAACCTACTTTCCCACATATTTGGTCTGTCATTTTAGATGTTTCAGATGGGAGAGTTTATCAGACCTCTGTTAATTTTTCTTGGATAGAATGAGTTGATTTTATTCATTTTTCAACTAATTCTTTTTATTGTCATAATAAAAATTTAATTTAAGAAACCCATTAGGATGGATATAAAAATGTATGTATTTATAGCTGTGGTTCTAAGACTAGAAAGAGCAGAGCACATAAGCAGAACCTCCTGGAAAATGGAATTGCTGCAATGCTTAGTCCTTCTGAGTATGCTTTATTATAATAAAACAGCATTCAAACAGCAAAATTTTTAGATTAATGAACTGTCTTAAACAGGACAAACATGATTTTTATTTAATTGGTTGAAAGAATTGCTGAAAATTAACTAAAAAGTTTGGAACTTTTGGAAAGATATTGTCTTGGGCCACTGGTAATTTTAATCATGGCTATTTTTCAATTTAGAACCCAAAAGTTTGTGTAAAATAGTCCATTAGAACTGAGGAAAAATTAGGAAAACAGAAATACTATGAGGACTGTGTCATTATTTTGTTCTTCACTATATCCTCAGGTCTGACAATACTGTCTAATACATTGGATGCTCAATAAATATGTCTAAAATAAAGAATGAGTACAAGAACAAATGCTGTCTCCTTGAAGCCAGGGTCTGTGCTTATCTTGCTAAGTGTACAATACCAAGTTTTGGGTTTGGCAGATTTTAGTAAAAAAAAAAAAAAAACAAACCTCTATCAACTGAATCGATGAAAGAATAAAACTGCATGGGCTTAGATAATATCTTTGTAACTTTGAAAATGTATTTTCAGTTCTGGAAATTTTTGGTCACTGTGCCACTAAGAAGTTATTCTTAAAAACGGGTGGCGATTCAAGTAAATGATGACATGGCCATTGTAGAGTTTAAACTCAATCTTTTCCAATCTGGGGATGAAGAAATTTAAGTTGAAAATATAAATTGTGCTGCAAAAGCTAGACACATGAAAGAGTTTATCTGCAGGAGATCCTTTTTTCCCTTTCTATTTGAAGTTCATTCCATGGAGAAGGAATGGAAAGTTTAAAATGCCAAAAAGCAGACACAGGAATTTAAAGAGAAAGGAAAATTAGTCAGCAACCATGTACCACAAATCACCACTGGAACAATGAAGACTCATGAAATTAGAAGGATGTTCCAGACACAAGATGCTGTGGGGCCAAGAGTAGACCTTAGGGGAACAAAAGGGAAGCAGCTCCTGGGCCTTCCTCCTCCCTGTTCACAAGGCTGTTTCATCGGAAACCCCTTGCTCATCACAAGTAGGATTGCTTGGTTTCCTTCAAGTATCTCAAGGCCAGTTGCGGCATAAGTGAGGTGCTCTAAATGCTATGAGGCCACTATGGAGGAGGACGAACCCAGATCAGCAGGTGGGATGCCAGGAGGGAACAGGCTAAGCCAACAGTATCCTACACAACAGCCTCTCCACCAGTTTTGTTCCTGTCAAGGGCATGTGAAAGGCTACCTGACTACCCTGTCAGGCAGGATGAAGAGCTCAATCTGCCACAAAACAAGACTGCCTTACATTAGAAATACTAACTTTGTCATTGGGCTGTTTAAATCTTATTCACTGATGTTAGACCCCTGCTATTGGTGGAGATACTTCTGGGCAGTTAAGCTAAAAAGCAACTGTCCCCAAGCCTCCCTCCCTCTGTCCGGGTATGTTTGGGGGCCTTGTGTGGTCCTGTAATGCAACAACAGTTTCCCTTCCTCTTTCTTTTTGGACTCCTAACCACACAGTAAGACCTAGTTCATCAACGACCCGTTTGCGGAGTGTGGGGGGTGTGGGGGAGACTTGGCCATTCCTCTACTCAGCAAAAGACAATTTCCTCTGTGTTGCAACTCTATATTTGGCAAGAGGATAGGAGGGTTGGCGCTACCAGAGCTGGCTACTAAAAGCAGGCACAGTCAAACCCCACAACGGTTTGCCTCTTTTTCAGCTTGGCACAAAGTGTTAGAAGCTGGAATAGAGAAGCATTTGTAATAAACTGAAGTTGAGAGGAGGCTCCTGGTGCTTCTGTAGAAGTCCTGTGTTTCTGCACTCCCAACCCCTTCCGTGGCACAGTCATGAGTCTCACTTTTGTTTTTCATATTTTAAATTCAGCCTGTACTGAATTTGCCGCAGAAATAGATCTTCACCGACACTCCCACTCTCAAGCTGCTGGTGCTGCAGTCACAGGTTTTGACATTGCTTGAGCCAACCCAGAAACTAGAAAGTTGAAGCAGAATTAAAGAGGTAGCTACATGAATAAGCCCACTTCCTGGTAGGAAAACCTGGATCGTATGCTATTTCCATCTCCGACAGTCTTGTAAATCAACATGAACACCATGCTCGTCACACAGAGATTGCCTGCATGCTTAAGGTCTTGCTAAAAATGGGAACTGCTATATGACACAGGCATATTTTTTGTCGAAGTGAAAGGGCACAGTAGGGATTGTCCTCACTTGGCCCATCTCTGCTGTGGATGTCTGGGCGCTGAAAGTCAGAATGATGGAAGCAGTGGGTCAGGGCCAGCCATCCGGGTAGGAGGTCGGTGTCTGGGTGGCCTAGTGGGAGGACACAGGAGGTGCTGGCAGGTGAGTGTGGCACAGCAGCCAAGGTGGAGGTCTGGAAGGGCAACCCAAGGTAGCAGGGAGACCTGGCACTGGGGGCCTCACTCTTGGCTCAAAAACCAGAGCAACCATTAAGCACTTGGAAGACTGCTAGTTTGAGGTAGACAGAAGGAGAGACCCAGATATCTGTCCTGAGAGACTAATAATATTAGGTAGCGTTTCTTGTGCAACTGTCAGAAGCCAGTCACTAGGCTAGTTATTTTCTACACCAGGCACAGCTTTTATCACAATGCATTTTGCATTCACAATGCACAATGCTAATTTGCTCTTTTATATCTCTCACTGGATTGTGAGTTTCTTGAGGAGAGGGTTCATGTCTTGATCATCACTGACAGGAGACTTACAGGGAACTTGGCTCGTTGTTGGAGTGAGTGAATGACCTTACGTCTTTCGACAATTATGTATTCTAACTTTCATGTTCTTGTTGACGAAACCAAGTCTCTGAGAGATTGAGAGACTTGCCCAAGGTCACACACATGTTCGTAATGGCAATGTTAAGTTTTGAACACTCTTTTCATGAAGCCGTGTTGCTCAGGGAGCCAAATCAGAACTTAGGAATGATGGGACAGGAGAGGTGCCAGATTCTAGAAATGGAGCTCAATGTGGGGAATTTTTCAAGAAGGAATATATACTGAAGTTCAGTGGATGGTGAAAAGGGAACCAGCACCATGACTGACAATGGCTCCCTCTGCTACTGATATTACTCAAACCACACTCTCGGTACCCCACGTTCCTGTTTCACCTATTCCTGCTTAGGCAGTAAGAGTAATGGTGCCAGGTAAACTCTAGGAGACCCAGATAAATTTGAGTTTCAGATAAAAAAATGAATGCTTATTTTTTGGTATAAGTAGGTCCCATGCAACATCTGGGACATATTTATATTAAAAACTTATTTGTTGTTTATCTGAAATTCAAATGTAACTGGCGTGCTATATTTTTATTGACTAAATTTGGCAACTCTAAGCAGAGTTGGTTTTAAGGATGCATGTGGATGGGAATCAGCAGGTGGGTTAGACCGGCTGCCACAAAGCTGGTTACGCAAGGTCCCAGCATTTCCATGATGGGCTGTTAGGTGGGGAGTCAGGAGTTTCAGAACAACAGCCCTCTGGGTTCTGGGTAAAACAGCAACTCTAGTGACCCCATGTTGTCTTCTCAGAAGTGAAGTTCATTGCTCCTGGGCTGCTGCTTCCCCCATGCATCACATTTCATCCTTCCCAAGAGTGGGCTTATGGATGGGCTAGTTTGTCACTGTTCCACATGGAGGGCCTGGCACAGAATAGGTGCTTAGTAAATATGTCTTGAATGAATGAGCAGATCAGTTTCAAATATGTTGATCTCTCTTACCTCCAAGCCATCTATGGTCAACGTTGACTGCTTATTCTCAGGTATAATCAATTATGGCCAGGGTATCAGGGTCGTGATGCAAAAGCATGGTAGTTTTTGTTTTTGAAAGAGGCCTGTGGACTGGTTTCTTAGTAGGAGGCTAGATGTGGCGGGTCATCTATAACATTTGCTTATCTGAACCACATGATCTGATCAGTACACATAGCCATCTGATAAACACGGCTGGTGCAGTAGACCATTCTTAGACTCCTATCAGCCAATAAGCTCTGGACACATTTCTGTCAGAATGATTGTATAATTTATGATCTAAACTAGCATGCTTCAATGCCTAAAAGGAGATGCTATTTGGTAATGCTGCTAGAACAACTGATATAAACCTGAACTATTCTGGACAAATTGGAATATAGAAACATTTATTTATTTATTTATTTATTTAAAGAGACAGGGTCTTTCTCTATTGTCCAGGCTGGAGTGCAGTGGTATAATCATATCTCACTGTAGCCTTGATCTCCTGGGCTCAAGGGATCTTCCTGCCTCAATCTTCTGAGTAGCTAGGATTTCAGGTATGCACCACCATGCCTGGCTAATTTCTAAAATGTTTTTAGAGACAGGATATTGCTGTGTTGCCCAGGCTGATCTCAAACTTCTAGGCTCAAGTGATCCTCCTGCCTCAGCCTCTTGAGTAGCTGGGATTATTGGTAGGAGCCACCATGCACAGTCATACATATTAGTTTTTGTGAATAATAAATACCTCCCAGGATCCTCTGGATACTATACTCTCCAAATGCCACTCTTTGGACCCAGGACCACGTTGCCCAATCAGCTGCAGTGTGTTTCTGTATTGCTTTTCCTCAAGGTAAGTTTGAGGAAGAGATTCTATGAGACTTTCCTCACAAATCTGATTTATATAATGTGCTGCTGAGTATGTTTCTATCTCCACCACTCAATTGGAATCTCTTAAAGTAAGAGTCCATGCTATTTGCCTTTGTATTCCTAGCACCTAGCATAATTCCTTGCTCTGAGAAAGTATGCTTGTATCAATCCAATAGGCTATATTATGCTGCAGTAACAAACTGTCCTCAAATGTTGGTGGTTTATGTGAATAAAGAGCTTTCTTGCCCAACCATATGTCTGCTGTTGGCCAGCTTGGCCTCTGCTCCACATCTTATTTATTCTGAGACCCAGACTGAGGGAAGAGTTTTTATGTAGAATGTTGCAGATCTCCTGGCAGAGTTTGGAAAAGGGACAATCCTGAGCATGGACTAGCCCCTAAAGCTCCTTTCAAAAGAGGGAGTTACTTCCACTTGCATTCCATTTTTCAAGAAAATTACATGGCGAAGTCTGTGTCCTGTGAGGGAAGGAAATATGATTCTCTCATAGGGAAGAAGAGGAAATATTTTTGAATAAGAGAACAAAATCTACCACAGAACCTGGTAAATGTGAGTAGAATTGAACGTAACATCATTATATTATTATTATTTAACTCTACATCCCAGACTTTTCTGCCACAAAAGTGGAGGTGGGATAAGACAAGGTGACTGTGGCTGGTGGGAAGAACAGTCTTTTGTATTAATATTTGTAAAGCCTAGTGTGAATGCTTGTCTTTTGTTTTCTTTTCAGGCACACTTACACCTGGAAGAGAGGAGAAAAGTCTCTGTGCTGGTGTTTCTTTCCTCATCTCCAAAGATTATTCTCTTCCTTTCCCAGGGTGATGGTTGGGAAGAGAGGCTAGCTATCCCTGCTCTTGGGTTGTGTGATATGAACTCATGCAACACCTACACTTATTAAGCTGTTAGGCACTATATTGGAGGCCATGAAGGATGAAAAAACGTCAAGGTTCTTGCCTTCATGGAGCTTTCACTTTAGTAGAAGAGAAAGACATGTGCGTCTAATTTTAATGAGATAGAAAGTATCAAGTATTCGCTGCTTGGAATTCCTGTATAACACCCTATTTGGGTCTCTCTGATTTCAAGTTCTGACCAGACACACCAGTAGAAGATGGAGCTCTGTGGTTATTAAAATGATTCCTGCCTTCTCCAGGTAGCCATTCCCAAGTCAACAGAGGAAGTTCAAATTCATACCAGACTTGACTAACTCCACATTTCCCCTCCTATATTGTATACTTTAAATGTAATTGTGAAGCTATTGATTAAATCATCTAGCTAATATTTGGGTGTATCATGGCGCTTGTGATCCAATTCCCTGGAATACAAGTATATAAATACAATTGGATTTGTTCTTAGTGATCCTATATTAGAATGGAGAAATTGGATTTGTTCTTAGTGATCCTATATTAGAATGGTCATAGTTTACGAAAAACCATTTTTATCTAGAAGAGCTTATTAGACAAGACAATCATGAACAGGGAGTCCTTAGGATCCATCTCAAGTAGACCACAAGCATTCTTAGCTGTATCAATTTCCTATCACAGGGTATCTTATAGACCATGGAACTCCCTAACAGAGTGTCACTTAGTTTGTAGGTGAGGGAGTTTAACCACCAATACCTCACTTCATGGATTTGGAAATTTTGAGAATTTTCTAAGGTCTTCAGACACATCATTTAAAATTACCAGGCTTCCACAATACTTCCAAGCATACTTCTCAGCAAATTCTGGAGCTCTGAACCTTTAATTTTCTGATTCCATGTTGATGTTTAATTTTCTGATTCCATGTTGATTCCTTCTCTAGCTGCCAAAATACTAATTTTGGTCAGGTGCGGTGGCTCATGCCTGTAATCTCAGCACTTTGGGAGGCTGAGACAGGAGAATTGCTTGAGTCCAGGAGTTTGAGACCAGTCTAGGGAACATAGCAAAACCCTGTCTCTACAAACAATTTCTATAAATTAGCCATATGTGGTGGCACATGCCTATAGTTCCAGCTACTCGGGAGGCTGAGGCAGGATGACTGCCAGAATCCAGGAAGTTGAGGCTATGGTGAGCTGCGATAATGCTACTGCACTCCAGCTTGGGCAACAGAGTGAGACCCTGATTCGAAATAAATAAAATAAAATAAAATATTAACTTAGCCAAATGAAGTGTTCCAGGACCAACTCTTATTCATGAATTTTGAGATCCTCTGGTTAGAATTAACTTCTCTTTCTCTGGCAATCTCGTGGCACTTTGATTAAGCATCTTTTTATCATACTAAGTGCCTTTATCATATTCTAGTCAAGCACATATAATAATTATCTTCATGTGTCATTTCCTCTGCTGTAGGGCAAACCACCCAAAGACAGAAGTTGTGTCTTTCTTCCCTGTGTCAAGGCCTAGTACTGTTCCAAGTATATATTCTACATTCTCCAAATGTTGGTGCATTTGGAGCACCAATTAAATGAAATAGAATTACATTTGAATTGATAGGGCCAGATCTGGGACAAAGCCTGAAAAACATTGTCTATTGACATAAAAAAATAAACCAAAGAAATGTAGAGAACTGTAAACATTGCAATTAAGATAGGAAAACATGTACTTTCCAAAGTTGGAAATATTTTTCTTTATTGTATTTTGTATGATATGATTAATATACATTATTAAGAATGAGTTAACTATGATATGTTTTATAAGAAAATATTTTTCCTTATGAAAACAGTAAAACAGTGACTATGAAATATCACTTTCCATCTTTTCTATGCTTATATCATCCTGAATAATACAGAGGTCACATTCATAATCTGTGTTAAAAAGTTGGCTTAAAAAAAACATCATAAGATGTTACATTTTTATTCAAATTTTAGATACAGGCTTAATAGTACATATGCTGCTTCTCCAACCCCCAATTATTTTTTATTTTTAATTTAATTTACTTTTATTTTATTTTAAAGATGTAGGGTACAATTCAGGATTGGGTATAGAAGTAGACATCATACCCAATCCCAATTTTTAACCATCCTTATTTCATGGGAGAATAGAGGTACCAACCATGTAAAAATTCTGGCAGATGTTATAAGTGGACAAGGCTGAGGCCAACTCAACCTAGGGTGAGAAGAAGATTAAAGGGATCAATGCCAGCCCATAATACACTGTTGGCCTATGGGCCCTGGATAAATGTCTAAGAAAATGCAGTGCATCCTCTCCATGGTAGTTTCCTTGAGTAGATGCATGACTTGAGTCCAGGATTATACTGTGTAGTCAAGTGCATAGTGTACTTTTCTTCATAAAGAATTTGTACAGACATTTGAAATCTATTGTGTTCTTTGCAGTGTCATAAAGAACCATTATACAGTAGAAATGGATAAAGAAAATACTATTTGTTGACTACTGCCATGTACTAGGTAACGAGTTTTTAAATAATAATAATAACGATAGTAAAATAACAAATTATTATTTTAACAAATGCTTATTCTGTCTACACATTGAGTCATTTAATCCTTTCAGCAAACCTCACAATGTATTCTTTCCATTTTACAGATTTGAATAAAGAAGCTTGGAAATTATAAGTTACCTGCTTAAAGTCATACAGCCAGTTAATGCCAGACCAAGGATTGTTTGGTTGCATGGTCATATCTTAGTCTAAGTTTAGCTCAAGGAAAAAAAAATTTTTAAATAAGATGTTTAGTTTGGAATGTTTTTAGTTTTACAAAAAAATTGTGAAGATAGTACAGAATTTCCATATACCCATCATTCAGTTCCCTATTGTTAACATATTAAATTAGTATAGCTCATTGCTACAATTAATAAATTAATATTGAAACATTATTAACTAAAGTCCATAGTTTGTTCATATTTCCTTAGTTTTTACTTAACGTCCTTTTCCTTTGTTCTTGAGTCCTATCCAGGATACCACATTACATTTATTCATCATGTCTCTTTGGTTCTTCTTGCTTGTGATAGTTTCTCAGATTTGCCTTGTTTTTGATTACCTTGACAGTTGTAAGGAGCACTGGTTAAATGTTTTGTAGAAGGTCCCTCCATTGAGGTTTGTCTGATGCTGTTCTCATAATTAGACTGGGGTTATATGTTTTGGGGAGGAGTATCACAGAGGCAAATTACTATTGTCATCACATCATATCAAAGTTACATAACATAAACATGACTTATCACTGTTGATGTTGACCTTGATCACTTGGCTGAGTTAGTATTTGTCAGGTTTCTCCACTATAAACTTATTAGAAAAAAGTTTTTGTTGTAAAAATGCAGAAAAATCACACACTAATGAATTATAGATGATTCCATAGGAATTGAAAATCATCAGGATGTCCTTGTCTCCAATAGTCTCTCCTTGGGACTATATGGTGTCTCATTTCCTTTACTTTGGGTGTTTTCTTCATTATCTTTTCTTATTTTTTACTAATTGGTGAGAGATTCCTGGCTCTAGCTTCACTCTATTTCTTGATCTCCTCATTCTCTCTGCTTTTGGATTTGACTGCCAACATCCCGCTTGACATTCCTCTCACCTTTTCCTGACCAAGGCCCTGAGTGCATGTGTCTCACTCTCTCCTAATTTCTTTTCTCCATCACTAGCATCACTTTATCTCACCTACTGCTAGTCACTGTACCAATCACTTGTCCCTGAACTAATTTGATTCTTAAAACAACCCTGTGAGGAGACAGAATTATCTTCATTTTATATATGATGAAATTGGGATTCAGAGAAGGTTAAGAAATTTTTCTAAGATTTTATATGACAGACTTAACCTTAGAAGCCAGGTTTTCCAGACTCCAAAACTAATGCCATAAAGTTTAAGATCATGGCACCATTCTTGTTAACATTCTATATGGTTTCATCCAAAATACCCACTAGTCCTCAGAGATTAAGTAGTTTGCCTGTGGTTACTCAGCTACTAGGTGGAGCTGGGCCTGGACACTGGATTTTCATGCTCATAAGTCTGCCACACCAACTTGCCTTCCAAAATACTACAACTTATAAATTAACCTGATGGATGCCATTGTTTTAGGCCTGTTTTGAAGAGGTGAAAAGAAAGACATAAAATCTATAATATGTTACTATTCTGACTAAATCTGTTCAGATCCTGACTTTGGCACTCATTGGCATTCACCTTGAGCAAGTACTCTGTAAATATCATCCCATACAGATGAGAGCTGTAGATCTTGGCCTTTGATTAAACTTTGTACTGAGAAGTTTGCAAGGCTAGGTGGATGAAAAGAACAGAGAGATAAAGAAACAGTTAAGAATACTGGACCTGCCACAGGTGGTGAATGTGCTGTTGTGTGAATCTCATGTGTATGTGTATTTTGGTCTAAGATATAGGTGTAAATGGTTGGGAGGCATACAAATTTTGGGTGTTTCCTGATGCCTTGATGTCCTGGAATATTGGGGGATAGCAAAGGCCTTGAAGTTGTAGAGAATAGCCCCATTTTATCTTGACTTTTCTTGGTATGACAGTGGATATAGTAAAAACAAAGCAATAGTAGGGGGTGAAAAATGTTGGCATTTTGAACCAGGTGATACCAGGGAAGATAGAGACAGCAATGAGTGGTTTCAAGATATTGAATGGGAAAGTGAAGGTGTGGAAGTTGCCAAAAATGATGAATGGTTATTAATGTCATTTGCTGAGACAGGAAACACAAGAAGAAGACCATATTTGTTTTTTGGTTTTTGTTTTGAGTTGGAGTCTCACTCTGTCACCCAGACTGGAGTGCAGTGGCACACTCCTGGCCACCGCAGCCTCGACCTGCTGGGCTCCAGCGATCCTTCTGCCTCAGCCTTCCAAGTAGCTGGAACTACAGGAGCTCACTACCACACCCGGCTGATTTTTGATTTATTGTGGAGATGAGGTCTCGCCAAGTTGCCCAGGTGGGCCTCGAACCTGCGGGCTCAGGCAATTCACTCACCTCAGCCTCCCAAAGCATGGGATTACAGGCTGAGTCACTGAGCCTGCTAGAAGACCATATTTGATTAGGGTTGGGGGAGCATCATGACTACGGATTCTTTAGACACTCAACCGAAGATTTCAAGTGTAAGCTATTGGATATATGGATGGAACTCAGGGAGAAATCTGGACTAGAGACTTGCATTTGTGAGTCATTTGTATGCAGGTATACAGTATGGGTGTTGTCCACAGTTCCTAGGGAGATCATCGAGTGTAAAGACAAGGGGGCCTAATGGCTAGATAATGATTGATCTGCAAAGGAGAAAAAAAGGAATAAACTAATAAATAGGAGACAAGCTGAAAAAATCTAGTGATTAAAGAAATAAATTATAGACAAACATCATGGAGTTATTAATTAATTGAAAAATTAGTAAAAGTTTTTTTCTTTTGTGTACCAAATGACATCTAAAAACTGTCACTATAAAGACTATTAAATCCTCTCTCTCTCTGTGGCTTTTCTGAGTTGAGTCAGGACCTGGTTGTATTGTCCATGTTAGCTGTTTTCATCCTGATTTCTTCTACTCTTTTATTTTGATCATTTCTTTGCTTCTTCACACTAGTTGGAGACTAGGCAGGAATAAGGAAAGCAAGTTATAGCAGAAGCACTGGTTTTCTGGTTGCTCCTTAGTGCTGATAAATACTTAAAGGTATACAAATAAATTTCTAGGGAACTTCAGTGATGTTCAAAAGTCTCTATTTTTAATTTTTGTCACTGAATATCAGAAGTTGATATTATTTAAACTTGACTACAAAGGATCCAGCTTTGTAGCCTAGATACAAAACGTGTAGATATTTACAATATCTAGTGAATATCTGATGGCTATTTACTATATTCACTAAACACAGATATATATTTCCTATATATAGGGAGATACATTAGTCTTTACTTCAGGAAGACATCATGATCAATCATGTAGTATTTCCAAGTCATTCAGGCAAATAAAATGCATCAAAAAGCGGTAAGAAGCTGATATTATGGGAGAGGCAATATGCAGTTGCCAATTATTTAAAATTTCAATGTCTTTTTATGTTCAAAATCACCTAAATATTTAGAATGAAATAAAAATGTGAAATTAACAATAGTATAGTGTAAAACCATTTCTTATTAACAAAAGTAGTTATTTTGCCTCTTCAAATGATTATTACCCTTCAAGAAGAAGAGTCTTGATATATTATAAATCCAATGTAGTTTCACTGGGATGAGATAATGTGCCCACTTAGATGAACTTAAAAAATGCTTTTATTTAGAGAGAAAGCAGGGTTCGATTTGTGAGCATTTCCTTTTATTATTGATAAACTACTTATATTTTAACCTACCCTGAAGAATCTTGATTAAACCTTGTCTAGAATTATGGCTTTCAGACTTTCTATGGATATCTTTTGGTATGAAATGACATTATATAATAGAAAAGCTGGCAAGCATATGAGTTAAATAAAATATTCTGTCTTGCCATCCCGCACCAGAAACAGAGCCAGATCTGGCATTAGCTGCCACGAAGATGGTAAAAACCTCTTTTGGGACTGATGGTCTACCAAACATTCTGTGTTCCAAAATATCTCCATACTCAATTCTCACCTTCAACTAGCTGTAGCATTTCACATTTTCCATTACTCACTCTGAATAAAAGCAGGAATGTAAAAATATTATCTTGGAGTGATAACATATAAAGCAATTTTTAAAAGATAAGGTATTTCATTACTTCTTGGGAATGAGACATTTGGACATGGGAAATTGCCAATTAAACACTCAGCACCATGTGAGCCATTCTGGATGACACAAAAATAGTATATTTGTTCCATATCCTCAGGCAACTTACCTTCTTATTATGAACTATATAAAACAGATAAAGGCCTAAGCATTCATCTTAACATTGTGAATATATAGGAGAAAATTAAACTCGGTACAATAATGTGTTCTAAACAAAGGGAAAAATAGTCAAAAGATATATTAGGTTTGAACCATGTATTTTAGTGACTTCTTGAAAAAAAAGAAAGGAAACCATGTACTCTATGCAGGTACTTCAAATTTTCAACCAAAGGACCCATGGATTTACCTTTACTTGTACTTAGCAACATTATTGTATATATATATATTTCTTATACATTACTCACCTATTTCTCACATTTTACTTATTTATATCCATAATTTATTTCCCTAAAAAGTCTACTGCTGGGTAGAATAAATTGTGGAACTTTGCTCAACTCAATGCTTGCCACATCTCAGAAAATTGTCCAACCAAGAATCTCGGTCAGTCTTGACCCCAACTGAAGTGTTAGGACTCTATGTGAGAGTTACTCTAATGTGAGGGCTTGCTTGTGCATGAAATAATACTTTTTCCTGTGCTCTCAGAGACTGGGAATTTGCTTCAGTCAGCCCAGTCCAGTTAGAGACTCTGAGAAATAAGGAATTTCTTTTTTCACTTTCCACCCTCCTCGCCCCAACCCCAAGCTCTGTCATCCGGTACTGCTAACCAGCAGTGCTTTGACTCATTATGCTGGTCCCACTTCCCCCTTGTGGGTCTTTCTCTTATCTGCAAGACTGACTCCTAAGTGTTCTGAATAGTGTCATTCTGGATAACTGTGGTGACTAACCGAAAGTCAGACAACCAGCCAGTCAGAACATATCAAGAACGCTTGGAGAATAACAGTTAAAGAAAAATTACTTGGATGGACGATAGAAGTTCAATGTTTTGATTTGATTTGGCAAAGACAGTATGGTATTAAATTATCCCATCATCCATATTTATAGCCAAAAAGTTATTTTTTGTGGTAGCTAAATCTAAAATAAATCTGTAATATATAGACATCTTTAAGTAAAATCAGTTGCCTCATAATTTTTATTGGCTTCAATGAGAGGATAACATAAATAGTATTTTGTTTCTATCATAGCACGGTTATTAAGGCAAAATAGTCAAACATTATATTAGTACCTCCTAATTCATATAATTGCTATTATATGAACCAGTTTCCTTTTTATAGCCATTCAGGATGTCATTTGTGTGTTCATAAATCACTATATGTATCATTCAGGATTTAGCCATCATTTTATACTCACAAAATTTTAAGCAGCATCATTATTACCTCTCAAAGGAAGGCAAGAATTTGACTCCTGAGGAAAAACTCACACATTTGCCTTAATTTTAGAGTGAAATTTTATTGAGAACTTATTTTCATATTCAAAATAATTGATGAATATTCTTTTTAGTTAGAAGAGACACATAAAAATAAAAATTAAAAAAAAGAAAAGACACTGAACTGTATGTGTTCTTTCTTTAGGGATTAGGCATGTCTAGCTTTATTCCTTGAATTAATTTAGAAGTGTCTGCCTGTTTTGGAAGGTCTATTGCCTTGAATTTGGGTAAACTGGTGATGTTCTCAGGCCATCTGTAATCAAATAGGTGGAGCAGATCATGTTGTTTGAAAAGTAACAGTCCTGTCATTCTTGCTCACAGTGCTTCACAGCTAAGACTGCTGATTCTTTTCTCTTTATTTCCTGGACATCACTAGGAAAGGCAACTCATTTTAATGGAGTCAGGAACTCTGATTCTGTGACTTGGGAAAACCATTTAACATATCTGGGGCTTAGTTCTCCCTCTGCAAAGTGAAAAGTAGAATATGTTCTTTGAGTTTCCTTTAAATTTTATAAAAATTGTAAAAAGCTGGTTAAGCTGACTTCTAATGCTTATTTATGAGGGTTATTTGAAACAGATGATAGGGGAAAAAGCAGCAAAACAGTGGAGGAAGAAAACCCCAAAAGTGGAGAATGTGTGGGCAGACCTGAGGGGTGGCTCAGCATGGCTAGCAGCCTGGCTCCTATTCCTCCCTCTGCTTCCGATAACTTTCCCCATGATACACTCAATGATCTCACACCGAGAGAAAATCTGGGTGTGGGTTGAAAAGGAAGGGGGTGAAGTTTACTGGTTGAGAATGCCAAGCCTAGTCTGAAATTCATTAGTTCCTTGAGTGATAGTTAAAAAGATGGAACATTAGGTCAGAAGGGCAGTAGTTATGACAGGCAAAAATGCTTGCTAATCCAGGGTTCTCCAGTAAGGTCATTTGAGCATAAAATATACCAGACTAAAAAGAAAACCAAACAAACAAGTTTTAGCTAGATCATTTATATGGTCAGCATATATCACACCCCTAAAACATATGCCTCTCCCTGAAAAGATGTTCAGATAATTTTTTTCTTCTCTTTTAAATTCATATCCTAACTACGTTTTCACTGTGTATGTGCTTATTTATTTATTTATTAATAAAATCACCAGGGACCTATGATAGTCCCAAATAAGTCCACCTGCTGGTTTAGACACATTTTCTTCATGACCCTAAGTCTCCTTTAGCTCTGTATTTGCTGCAGTTATGTCATGGTGGTTCATCTTCATTTCAATGCCCCTCAACAAGAGAAGTCCCTCTAGAACATAAATTACAGCTTGTTTATTATGTTTTACCAACACTAAAACTGTTTCTGGCTCAGCATAGGCCAGATGTGGTTCTAGGGGAGATGAAAATGCAGATCCAAACTTGGATACTTATAGTCTGAAGGCAGAATTAGGAAGAAAAATGTATATATGTCAACATACTGCAATACATACTGTAGTTGATATGTGACCCAGGGAGTAATAAGGAGTCCAAATATTTCATTGTAAGGATAGGAAAATGAATGAGAGTGGTTGTAGAGTAGCTTGCTTTATAATCACTGAAATTAGACTTTTTTCATCATCAGAAGGTATGACATCACCAGAATGAGAAATATCAAGTTAGAGGGTCAATTTTCTTACCTCCGAGGTGATGATGAGGTCCCATAGTTCTATGCATGCACAACACGAGGTAAGTATTTAAAAAGTTGAACAACAGGCAATAGCCTACTTCTCTGCCACCCACTACATGTCTTATACCAGGGGTGCCAAAAAAATGAACACATATTTTAAGAGATGCTATCTATTCATTACTCTTAGTTTGCCATAAGCAGAAGTCTCTGGATGCTGATGGTATCCACCTCTTGTAACTGCAGGAGTCAAATGTAACTTGTATTCATCTTTTGTTATTGGTATATATTGAGTATTGCAATTTTAATATTTTTTTTCCTCTCTTAAAGTGCAAATATATATTCTTGGCACCCTCTGTACTTCAACTGGGAGAAGAGAAATGCTGGGTCCACCTCCAGCCTCTGTTCACACAGTCTGTTCTCTAAGTCTAGAATGCTTCCCTCCAGTTTTCTGTCTAATGATTTCCTACACATCTGTGATAGATTAAAGATGGCTGCAAATCATTGCTACTCCTTTCATTGAGAGATGGGGTCTATATTCCTTCACTTTGAATCTGGCTAGGCTCTGTGACTGCTTAACCAATAGAAAATGACAAGCCCAGGTCTCAGAGACTTGTAGCTTCTACTTCCTATCACTTGGAAAGCTCACTCTGGAGGAAGTCAGCTGCCACCGAATAGATTTGGCTACCCAGAGACTGCCATGCTGGTGAGAAGGCCAAGGCATGTGGAGAAGCCCTGGAGAATGAGATACTATGTGAAGAGAAAGAGCCTGAGGATGGCTGAGGTACTAGACAGACAAGTAAAGGATCATTTTGGAAGTGGATCCTTCAGCTCTAGCTGCCTCAATAGACACCACACGGATCAGAGATGAACCATCCGACTGAGCCCTTACTGAATTTTTGACTAACATAATCAATAGCAAGATGAGATGAGTTGTTTTATGATAGTAAGTTTTGGTTTGTTACACAGAAATAAAACCCTGAAGCAATATCCTTCAAGATTTGACTTACTTGTTATTTCCCCCAGACTGTAATTGTCCTGTTTTGAGGGCAGAGTTAATCTTTGCCTAATCTTCTTCAAAGTCCCTCTGTCCAAAGCAATAACAGTAGCAGCCACCTTTTGTTAAATATCTCCTATGTGTCAGGCATAGCACTTGGTGTTTTACATACATTTTCTCACTATCTCAAAACATATCTGTAAAGCTGTTCTTGTTATACTGGTCAGGAAGTCGGGACTGACAATTGCCCAAGGTTACCTAAGTGGTGAGTTGTGGAGCTGGGAGTTGAATCCAGTTCTGCCTGTCTCTTTCTACAGTAGTGCACTGTGTTCATTCCAGTCACTGTCTCTGCTTGTGGATCTTTCTCCCTCACCACACTGTTCAAGGAGAGTTTGTGTTCACTGCAAAGCTTCCCAGCATTTTGCACAGTGTCTTGTGCTCAATAGATGTTCACTGAATGAGTAAGTATCCTGCAGAACAATTTCTAGAAAATCAAATACAAGGCCGTATTCATGTAGAAATAAAGCAGAGAATTGCTTTTCAATGAAAAAGGAATAAGTCTTAGGAGTCCTTTGAAGTCCAACTTTTGTAATCTCTACTTACTCTGTCCTGAGAATGTTAGCAATGGTAGCAATTGGGTGTTTGGCCAATGGCCTGGCCTATCTTTACCTGAATCTTGAACAGACAATACCTCAGCAGGTTGGCAGGGAACTAATATTGTTGTCTGCAGTTACTGTGAGACAACATCTCTTTAATAAATGAACTAATTCTTAAACAACAGTAAACTCAGTCACCTCTGTGGTGAGTGTATTCTTTTGCTGCGAAAACTACAGGCATCAAGAATGCAGGGCAGATCCTCACTTCAAAGGAGACAGACAGATAAGCAGCATTAGATAATGCAGCACAAGCTAGATGGAGATAAGATGTCTCAGAGGCCGGACTTTCCAATTCGCTGGTGTTCTCATCTTTATTTATTATGGATAAGGATTTTCCCTGGATCCTCTCAATCTTGCTATTGTTGACATTGTACTCGGACACTTTATTGGGTGAACTCCATAAGCATTTGTCTACCAGGATTCAGTAAAGAACATTTAAGAGAAAACAGCACAGCCTGAATCCTTTTGTGAAAGCAGAGCTGATGTAAGGAATTTCCAAGTACAGCAAGTAAAATAAAATGCCAGTTTATAGCTTCTCAGATGATCTGAGATAACTTACAAAATGTCCTTTCCTCAAGAATGTTTATGTGGAGGAATAGCTGCAATAAGGAAGGAGAAACTGTCTAAAAGAGAGGTTAGGTTTTGGGCTGTTACTTGGTATATTGTATGGGTACCCCTCAGTGTACAAGTAGAGACATGTGAATCATTTGGGGAAGGGCAGAGATTTCATTAATTTTATCCTATATTGAAAGAAAGAAATGAATTTCCATTATAGGCCATTACATTTATTCGTGTATTTGATATGTAATTCCAGAACTTTGGGAGGCCAAGGCAGGAGGATTGCTTGAGCCCAGGAGCTTGAGACCAACTTGGGCAACATAGTGAGACTCATCTCTATTAAAAAAAAAATAGCCAGGCATGGTGGCATGTGCTTTGTAGTCTCAGTTACTCCCAGGTACTCAGGAGGCTGAGCTGAGGCAGAAGGATCGCCTGAGCCTAGGAGGTTGAGGCTGCAGTGAGCCGTGATCATGCCACTAAACTCCAGCCTGGGCAACAGAGTGAGATCCCAACTTGGGGGTCGAGCGGCTATTATCTTTTGGGTTTTCTGATGTGCACTCTTTTGCTAGCCGTCTGAGGGCTTGTCTTCATGTCTGTAACATGTCAGTATTGTCTGCTGTCTGAGGAATGTGTTTGAAACTCAAGGGGAAAATATGGATCATCCACTGCTTGTATTATATTTCTTTCTTTGCATGTCTGTCATTTTCGTTGGAACAGTCAGTGAAATTAGGTCAGTTATGGTTTTAGTTAGCAATGCAGCTCTTGTGTTGTACACAAATCATATGATGTTTCTAATTATCTCTGCTTTTTAACATTGATCTGAAACCAAATCCTTAACTATGCATGGCTTAGAGGTGTTTCCCTCTCCCCCTCTCCTTCTTGGTTTGACTTCCCTCTGGGACCAAAATGAAGCTTAATCTTGCAATAGCGGGATATAATATATTTTGGGTTTATAGGCGGCTTAAAAGTTCAGGGTTAAGAGGGAAAGAAAAGATAATTACTGGATATACAGTTGAAGTGGAAATTTTTGGAGTAATTAATTGGGTGATCCACTACTCTTCTTCTAAGAGTTACTTATCTTTGAACTTTATAGTTACTCAGTCAGAGGTTTGGAAATTTCAGTGGTCTGCCTTAGGCCAAGAGCTCTTGATTTTCTGACTCTTGAGCTGTATTCAGTTTCCAAGTAAGGAAACCATTAGAAAGGATTTCCTAGGGTCTCAAAATTTGAGCCACTTTGTGGTGGGCAGAGGGAGGAGAACCTGGAACACGTAACATTATGTGTAAGAAGAGATTGGACAGCTTTGATTTTTATTTTAATTGAGTACCAATGGCACAAAAAAGAAAGGTTTTACAAAGCACTTCTCTTTTGGCCATTAAAAGAAACATGGGTTCTCCTCAGTAATCTGTATCAGATGCCAGGTCAACCCAACTGTACAGATGTGACTCAAGGCAGGGGCTGAATGACTTCCGAACGCTTTCAGATCTGTAGCTCTGTGAGGAGACTGGAAAACCTTCAGTGTCACTCTCAGTGGTCCTTTGAGACCAGTTCTTGGCAATGTTCTTGTTAAGAGTATTAGCATAGAAGATTCTTGGAAACCCAGGCTGAGAGAAGCTGCTCAGGAGGAAAATAGACAATTTAATTTATAACCCACCTACCTTTCCCCTTCTTCTTCACAAGCATATTTATTTAATACTTTGTAGAGGTTGGGAGTGATAATAAGCTATAGGGATTAGCTAATAGGAGATGGCTCTTGCTCTCAAGGAACTCACAATCTAGTAAAGGAAACATACATGTGAACAAATTATTATGATGCAGTCTGACAAAGATATTGTCATTAACTTAGTTATTCAAAAGAGTTTTCAGAACTTTTTGTTTGCCAGGAATTATTCTAGGAGCTGGGCATGAATTAGTGAACAAAACAGATAAGAATTCTTGCCTTCGTAGAGTAGATATTCTGGTGGGGAGAGGGGAAATATATAAACAAATGTAGTATTGTTCTCCTAAATGACAAGTGTTATGGGGAAAATTTTAGCAGGATATGGGGATTAGATGAGCCAGTCAACAGTTTAGCTGGGCCTTCAACACTTCCTGGAAATGTTCTTCATATTTCCTGGTAATATGGTATCATGACTAGAATTGTTGGGTTAGAATGCCCTGTGCCAGGTACTGTTTTATTTTCTGTGCATGTATTATCTCATTTAATTTTCCTATGATGTAGATTGTTTATGATTTTATTACAGATGAGGAAACTGAGGTGTAGAAACTAACTTGCTCCAAAACATGCATCTAGTTTGTGTGGGATCATGTGGTTTAATTCTAGAAATTGTCCTCTTTCTCTTTCTTTCTCTATTTCCCATTTTTCACAATTGTTATTTCTGATCTTGACTATTCGACCCAACTTCCTACCACTCAATATCCTTTCTTTTTTTTTTTTGCCATACATGAAGCTGCTTTCTACACTAGGAGTCCCCAATCCTCAGGCTGTGAACCAGTACCCTTCGGTGGCCTTCAGTGGCCTGTTAAGAACCAGGTGGCGGCCGGGCTTGGTTGCTCAGCCTGTAATCCCTCACTTTGGGAGGCCGAGGTGAGTGAATTGCCTGAGCCCGCGGGTTCGAGACCTGCCTGGGCAACTTGGCTAGACCTCATTCTACAATAAATCAAAAATTAGCCGGGCGTGGTAGCGCACGCCTTTAGTTCCAGATACTTGGAAGGCTGAGGCAGAAGGATCGCGGGAGCCCAGCAGGTCGAAGCTGCGGTGGCTGGGAGCGTGCCACTGCACTCAAGTCTGGCAACAGAATGAGACTCCGACTCAAACAAACAAACAAACAAACAAACAAACAAAAAAACCAGGTAGCATAGCAGGAGGTGAATGGCAGGCCAGCGTCAGATCAGCAGTGGCATTAGATTTTCAAAGGAGCATGAAACCTGTTGTGAACTGTGTATGCAAAGTATCTAGACTGGGCTCTCCTTATGATAATCTAATGCCTAATGATCTGAGGTGGAACTGAGGTAGTGACTAGCAGTGAGGTTTGACTGCATATCCCCTTGCCCCCTACTCTTCCCCTCTGTCTGTGGAAAAATTGTCTTCCACCAAATCAGTCCCTGATGCCAAAAAGGTTGGGGACTGCTGTTCCACAACACAGAGGCTGCCAGGCAGAGATACTCTCATACTCTCAACAAACATCTTTACCTTCTGTCTTTCCAAGTATCAATGTTTCTCTTCCTGATTATGATTACTCTTTTTCACCTGTGCCATGGACCCCAGCTCATTCCACCTTGAGAGGGATTTTCTTCTTAAGTTACTTCTTCATAGGAAATGAATAGGTAAGCTACAGAAAAAGGGTAATTATTTCAGGAGAGCAATTGAGATCTGACTACCTGTTTAGCAGATGCTTAGCACTCTCAAATGGGGCATATATCTGAGTTCTCTGAGTCCTCTCTCATGCATGCAACACATTCTGTGACTGACCTCATGGGCTTTCATTTGGCAATTGCTTGAAGAAGTTACCCTTGAATTACCAGCCTCCACCTTTACAGCCAAACGTCTGAAAAAATATTATTCTAGCCTTGAAGTTTACTCTTTTCACCATTACTTTCTTTTCAAACTTTTTGTATCTGGTTTCTCCTACACCTTTTTTTTTTTTTTTTTTTTTGAGTTGGAGTCTCATTCTCTCGCCCAGACTCGAGTGCAGTGGCCGCTCCTGGCCACCACAGCCTCGATCTGCTGGGCTCCGGCGATCCTTCCGCCTCAGCCTTCCAAGTAGTAACTGGAACTACAGGCGCGCGCTACTACACCTGGCTAATTTTTTGATTTATTGTAGCGATGAGGTCTCGCTGCCCAGGCGGGTCTCGAACCCGCGGGCTCAAGCAATCCACTCACCTCAGCCTCCCAAAGGTGCGGGATTACAGGCTGAGCCACCGAGCCCGGCTTCTCCTACACCTTTACTGAAACCACTCTTGCATAGGTCACCAATAATCTTCTTATTGCAAGAAGTTCAGCCAATTTCAGGTGATATTTAACAAAGTAGGAATATTAACACATATGAAATTCTTATTGTTAGGAAGTGTGTAGTATAAGGATGTCTGGTACTAAGTAGGGTTATTAGGCCCGAAAAAAGTCTACTCTGCTCATGTCACTGAAGTAGGATTTTTCTCATCATCTTTAGCTTCACAATACGGAGAAGTCCTGCAAAAATTGTCTTTATTGGAGTGCAAAACCCAATTTGCTTCCATGTGGCATGCATATTCTTGAGAAAATTATTTATCACTTGCTCTATACAATGGGTTGGGCAATATGTAAAAGCTCTTCTCAACATAGAACCATGGGGATAATTGGTTGTGTGGACATAGAGGTCACAACTGGTTGTGTGAACATGAGCATTTACTCATTAATGCATCAAAGGCTTCTGTGTTTTTCATGCATCTGCAACCCTGAAAGGAATACTATTTACTGGTTGTCCTATGCTCATGAGCATCCGCAATGGGGACTTGATGTTTTCAATGATGATTGCAACTAAGTTTTTGTTTATTAGCAAAGATGCCAGGGCCCCAGCCAGAAGCATAGATTGAGAGTAATGGGAGAGTTATAGGGAGAGAGTTGAGGGACATGGTGCTCATGGCATAGGACTCGGTGATGTCTCTTATACTGGCAGCTTACTTAGTAACATACCTCAAAACTTTCAGATAGTTTCATTAAAAAAAGTCCAGGATTTTCACCATCCTAATAATCCCTCCATTTTGCATACATTTAACTCTACTGTATAGACCTTGTTTATAAGGTGACTCCTCTATCCATGAAGTGAACCTCTCAGTTCTTCCAGTGAGCACATCACCCAGTCATTGGGAGAATGGTTTTCTGGCACAATAATTTTGGAGATTGATGGTTATTAGTATGTTAATAAAAGATGACCAATGTCATTGTGATGCATTTTAGCTTTATTTTTTTTTTGAGTTGGAGTCTTACTCTTGTCACCCAGGCGAGTGTGGTGGCATGCTTGTGGCCACCGTAGCGTCGACCTGCTGGGCTTAGGTGATCCTTCTGCCTCAGTCTTGCATTTTAACATTTAAAAAATATTCCAAAATCTTTAGATCATGAAGACATGGTTCCAAGAATCAAAAGAAGCTTCAAGCCTGACATCTTTTTCAGTTTTCTGACTTAATATGGGCACAGTGTCCAGAATTTGTTCTCAGCTTTAAAATCTCAAAAGCTCATTTTTTTCTCCTATGTTTGTCAGGTTTTCAGAGAATCACCTTCATGGTTGCTAAATTCACAGGAGATTGATATATAAAGTGACTGCCCCTAATGTAGTGTAAATGGGAAAAAACATTTTAGTTTCTTTTTTCTAGGCAGACAATTCTTTTTTGATTAATCAATGCTTTCTTATGACAGGTCACAATGCAGTGTCTAAATTTCCTCTTTTAAATTATACAATTACCTTAGTTACTGAGATTTGTCTTGGGTACTTCCAAACCTATATATTTGTCGCTATACATTTGTCAATAATTTCTAGGATAACTTTAACATATTTTTCTTTTCCTTCTTACACACAAAATTTAAATCATGCTATTAAAATACATATCATTTTATAATTAAAAGTTAACATGAAAAAATGTAGATATGAGAAAAGTCAAACTGAGAAGAAAGCTAATATAAAATAGATGTCTAGATAGCAAGGTATTATCACTTACCACAGTTGGGCTGAAAATTTGACCTGAATTTTCTGGTGGTCAAGATAAGAAGGTGAACATGGGTAGTCACATCTTTCTTAGTGTTCACAAATAATAAAAATAATCACTTACCATGAAATATATGCCAAATGATAAATACTAAGTGATTTGTAAATACATATTCCACATACTCACATGATCCTCACGCTTACCCCTCAACAACTTTTATTTTGCAGATGAGAAGAAAGAGAAGTCAAGTCGTTTGTCCAGTAATGTGTAGCTAATAAATGGTGGAGTTGGGTTTTGAACCCAGGCAACCTGACCCCAGGTTCTTAGTCTTTTGCTACTACACTAGCTTGTTTCTAAAGGAGCTCATCTCTGTTCCAGAAAGAAAGAAAAGCTTTTTCAAGTGTTTAGTTCTATGTTTTTCAATGTGAAACATTATATAAAGAACCCTGAAAGCTGTAGCAGATCAAGTTGTTAACAATCCTTCTTTGCTGAAAGTTAAGGATTTAACTTACAAATGCAAGTCAGTAGATATAACCCTTCAGGAAACAGAGACAATATGGCCTACACTTGGCTAATTGCATCCATGTATGAGTCTTTGTCAGTTTCACTAGCTGTTTCCATGTTTGTGAAATACCTTAATATTCTTATGTACAATACAAAATGTAAGCCATGTGTGCATGTGTGCATGTGCTGTAATGCTATGAGGAGAAGGAGGAAGGGAGAAGGAAGGCAGGCAGGCTGATTCTTCACAGATATGCACACGATTGTAAGGAAATTAAATGACTAAGGTCTCAATAGGAGATTTGGTGTTATGGGCTGAAAAGTTTTGTTGGTAGTAGGCAAAACTTTAGCCTGGAGACATGAAATAAAAATGTGGATCTTAATAACACTTTGTTATATGACTTATTTGATGTTATGTTGAAAAGTATTTGAACCATGACAAATGGTATATGATCTGACTCAAAGAATTTTGTCCTTAGAATTTTTCAGGATTGCAATAAAATTCACGGAACGTGGAGAAACACACACTGCAGCTTGCATGTCAGTTGCTTAGGATTTAGAAAGTTTTAGACCTGTTCACACTTAGTTAGCCCACAGGTGGCTTGCAAACATATGAAACAATTTACAGTGAAGTTCACATAATATGGCTTGAATCATCATCATCATCAACAACAACAACAACAACAACAACAACAAAAACTGGCATCAGGAGACTTTATACTGCTTGTTTGGGGCCCCATTGTCCAATCTTCTGTATAATTATATATTCAGTTCATAGTAGGCTTCTACTTCAGTCATTAGTCAAAATGGTTACAGTTTTAATTTATTGATGGGGGGGTTGTTTCAGTTCAGGAGAGGCTTATTATTCCATCCTCACTGTGTGCATATCTGATATATAAAAGAAGATAAAAGACCTGGGGCATATGAAATCTTTGGCAGAAGGGGCTGGCACAGGTGCAGGTTGTTGACTGCAGGGGATATTTTAAGCTGAAAATATATGAGGCAGAGGCAAGGACGTTGCTGTGCTTAATTTTTTAATGCATGGATTTTATTTAGGCTGTGGTTTTGTGACTGAATTTAAATGTGGGAGGACCTTGTGGGTGTGTGTGTATTCTACATGAAAAAAGTTGTTGGATGATGCTGTGAAATTTTTATTTCTTTAATCAGGTACATAACAATTCACATGGTCCTAAGCCACAAACATTACCTCATCAATGGCACCATGGAAATGTATCAACAAAATTAGACCTACTCAAATCATGTTTTAGAATAACAGCTGCTGGTGCTCTGGCTTAAGAAGCAGGTGTGAGACCACCTACGGCACCAGCTCAGAATGCTTCCTGTCAGTATGAAAATGGGCATGGGCTTTCCCTGAGGTGCCAAATAACGCAGCAGATAGCATAGCAACATAAAGATAAAATGTTAATATGGTTGACTTTTTGCAAGTACATACGCTAGTGCCAGAGCAACAACAGCAACAAAAAATTATAAAACAAGTACCCAAACCAAAGTACATAGCCTGCAGCTAATAGACCAGGGCCTGTTTCTGAACAATATTTAGATTTTTCTGTTTATGGATTACCAGGCTATGAATATCCCTGTGGATGGAGGTGGGGAGGGGTGAGTTAGTTTAATCTATTGTAGGACAGCACTTTTCACGTGTTTTTACAAGAAAGAACATGTAATATAAACTGTATGTGTATGTGCTCCAGGGGGGACTGATTAAGAGTGGAAAACTGAGAGGGCCATCAAACATGGAGGGGGCTCCTCAGTCAGGGAGGTCCAAGGTTTTATTGCCTGAGAACCTATAACTCATTGCCAACAGGAAAATGGGGTCCACCCTACCTGCTCAAAGGAAAGCTACAAAAGCAAAGGGCAAATGGAGAAATAATTAGGAAATCTTTGTCCCAAATATAAGACCAGCATAAGTGCTCTCTGCCATCTTTTATGGGATGGCACCTTGCCTTTTCCACTTCTGAGAGACAGGCAACGTCAAATCCACACCGCCGGGAAAAACATTTTGTGCATCCTTGCAAAATCTTAAAAATTTGGCTCAAATTTGTTTATGCCCAACTCTATCTGGAAGATTTTTTAAAAAAATCACTGCATGCAATAGCAATGTATCTTAAAGTTCTTGTTGATCTTATAGTTTATTAAAAGCCTAAGGTTTTATGGTACAACTGAGTGCGGGCCAGGATTCAGTGTTGGAGAAAGGAGCGAGCTGGCTGACTGCTGCAGGAAGCTAGAGGTAGAGGGGTAGAAAGAAACCATTTTGCCTTTAAAAATTTCATCTGGTGTCAAAGGGTTATCTGAACTTGAGAGGGCCACATACGCTCTGAGTAAGATTGTCTATGGCAATGAATAGCATAGTGTGTGGGGAACCGGGAGGGTTTTTATTCTGTGCTTCTAAGGCATTTTTTTCCATACATTGCAATTTATTTTCTGTGAATAAAATGCAATAATTCAGTACCAAGGTAGCAACGATTACACTGATTCAAATTGACTCCCATTACATTTATTCTCTTTGAAAATCCAACATCTTCAGATAAAGAATGGAATCAAGCAAGGTAGGTGTCTAAACTGTTTTTTTGTTTAGCCTAGGCTATTATGTTTGGACTTCATGAGACCTGGTATGGGATAGATTGTTGCAATTGAACAGTAAAAAGTAAAGGAATGTCCTAAGTTCCTCTTTATAGGAAAGACTTCATAATGGCTCAATAACACATAAACTATATCACTCTGTATAAGCAGTTGAAGGGATGTCTTCAATGAATATATTTTTTAAATTAATAAACTTCATTTTCTAGCACAGTTTTGGTTTCACAGTCAAATTGAGTGGAAGATACAAAGATTTTTCGATGTACCCCATAACCCCTCCCCCCATTGCATAGCCTCTCATATCATCAATATCATCCCCATCCCAGTGTTACATTTGTTATAACTGATGAACCTACATTGACACATCATTATCAACCAAAGTCCATAGTTTACATTAATCTTCACTCTTGGTGTTGTACATTCTGTGGATTTTGACAAATGTGTAATGACATCTATCCACTATTATAGTAACATACAGAGTAGTTTCACTGGCCTAAAAATTATATCTGTGCCCTATCTATTTATCCTTCCCTCCCCTACTCCGTGGCAGCAATAGATCTTTGTACCCATAGTCTAGAATGTCACACAATTGGAATCATACAATATTTAGCCTTTTCCAGATTGGCTTCTTTCACTTGGTGATACTCTTAAGTTTCTACTGTGTCTTACCATGGCTTGATAGCTCATTTCTTTTTAGTGTGGAATAATCTTCTATTGTCTGGATACAAGTATTTAATTTTAAGTTAAGGATTCTGATGAAGTGGAAGAAATGGAAAGATGGTTTGTGCCATACAGAGCAGAAAATGGGCTAAACAAACAGCTCTCTGTACCAGCAACAGCTGAAGGAATGAGACTGCACCATCATTCTTTTTTTTTTCTTTTTTTGCGTTGGAGTCTCACTGTCGCCCAGACGAGTGCAGTGGCTGCTCCTGGCCACTGCAGCCTCAACCTGCTGGGCTCTGGCGATCCTTCTGCCTCAGTCTTCCAAGTAGCTGCACCATCATTCTTGAAAGAACAGAGTTGGTTTTTCCATTATGGACTACTCCCTCCATTCTGAGAGTTTCCTCATTGTCACAAGGGAATCTCATTTGACTGAATTCTCTAAATGTTGAACTGTACAGTATTTGTTAGTGATGACAGAGCTTCCTGTTTCACCACAACATACTGAATTATCTGTAACCCAGGACTGGATTTTAGTGGAGAGAGAACTTCCCATTCTAAGGAAATTTCCAGATGTCAGGCCCCATCATGTGAGAAATTTTCATTTCATTAATGTGATATCATACTCAAGAGTTCTGGGTTCTGTTTTACCACATTTTTGCTGCTTTGAGTTTCTTGTTAAACTTATAAAGAAACATTTATCTTCTTTAAATTTAATAGTAAGAAAAGGAAAAAAGTTTCACATAAAAAGCAAAGCAGGTGCAGCGGAGATGCTTAAAATTGGTATGAGGAAGTTAAGTTTTGGGGCTATTAAAAGAATCAATTAATTATATAACCATGGTGTATAATAAAGGTGATTTAAAAAGCTGGTTACTACTTTTTTAATCCTGTTGGATTTAGGAGAGTTCACTTTAAACATGTTCCAGTTTAATGCTGAACTTATGAGGAGACACATGGGTTTGCAGTTTGTTAATGATGTGTTGTTAGCAGTTAGCTGAGTACTGACATGGAAGAGCTGGTGCTGCTGACTCAACGCAATAAACATTTGACTCATCATGACAGAGCCTCTTTTCATGATGAAGGACACCACCTGCCAGAGTGAAAGCAAAAGATTGATTTACTGCCCCCAAAGCATTAACACCAACGGATTCTGGATTCTCTCAAATTGCCTGCCGCTTTTACAATGCCAGAAAGAGCATGATCTTTTACTGTCCTATGATCTTCAGTGCCAGAATGCTTTCACCATGACATTTGACTCAATGCTCCCTTTCCAAATTCTTAGCCTACCAGTGTGACTTCTTTTTGGTTTGAGCCAAAGAAGATGTTTTATTTCAACATTGATTTCTATTAGACATTGTAACCAGGGCATGTAGAAATTCTCAGAATAGATCCTGTAAAAATATTATCTGTACAAACATGAAGAGAATCAAGGGTCAACAAACACTCACATGGATTAAAAGACAGATTAAGCCCTACCCGTATGCCAGATACTGAGTTGGGTGAATAAAACACAATCCCTAAGCTCAAGAAGTTGACAGTTGAGTGTAGTAGAGAGTCACATAAACAAATGCTTGCAGTACAGCCTGATATGGCAACAGTATAAATATAAACACCAGAGTAATTAACTTTGTGGGGAACCAATGTGGCATGTGTGTCATGAAAGGCTTTACTGAGTTCATTCAGTGAGCAAGGACATGAGGAAGTGGGAAAGGGCATTGTATGCAGAAAGAATTGCATGTCCAAGGCACAGAAATATGGCATATTTTAGTAATTAGAAATTTATTATTTCCATAATATAAAGATGAGAGAATGAGTGTAGGGTAGTTCAGTGACTGGAGATCCAAAAAGAAGCCCCAGCAGGAGACAGTTCTTATGTCATTGTTAAGGAGCTTGTGTTTAGCTTGAAAGACACTGGGGGAGATATTAAGTGATTTTAAGGGACTTGGTTGCCCTTGTATTTTAGGTAGATATTTGTGAGTACCAGGGCAGGTGATTTAGAAAAGGACAAGATGGGATAGAGGGGAGGAATCTGGTTGGTTCCCAGCTTTCTGTCATGAGGAAACAGTTACTACCACACTGAAGCCACAAGACAAGTAGAGAATACCTGGGAGGAGGCAGAATTTGTGAGTGTGTGTGGTGGGGTATTAATTGGGGTACTGTTTTGAATGAAGAATCCAAAGCTGAGCACTATGAATTTAGAGTGTCTGTGGGACAGCAGGTGGAGGGTCTAGCAGATGGTGGTCTGTGAGCATCTGGAGTCAATGGTCAGGTTGGCATACTTCATAGGGTCTCTCAGATCTAGGCATTTTGGTCTCTGAAAAAAGACACACTAAAAATTATGTATTGATGCTACTTGTCAAAAGTTTGACTTGGGAGAATTCTAATTTTTTAAGGTCTCTGGTATTCTAAACAATACCCTAGATTTCCAATTCAGTGTTTTGAGTGCTTATGGGTAAGTAAAAAATCTATTCTTAGCCTTGTTCTTTACCTTTTCTTCCTGCAGTGGAGAGTATTGCTAGCATAGACTTTGAACCAAAAAGAGATATGTACCCTGTCTAATATTCCAACTTCATCTTATGCCTCTTTTTTTAAATCTCTCTCTCATCATACTCTAGTCACTGTGATAAATGCAACTGCTGTCCTGTTTTATCTACCCCTCAAGGCAACTCTCTGGAAAAGGTGCTTCTTAGCTCCGTTCCAAAGATGAGTAAATGGGCCGAGGCCAGTTAACTGATTTGTCCACTAACAAACAGAGCTGGAATTTGAACCTGAGTGATTCTAATGCCTATGTTCTTAACCACTCACTTGTAATGACACATATATCTCATGATATTAAGTAGGTTAAAGCAATTTTTGCTGTATTCAATAGTATTCATTTAACATTCCATGGAGTTGGAGAAATGAACAAAGGAAGACAACACAAAATAGCCTCAGCACTTCTCTTCACCTTACTTATATTACAAGGGTCTATATAAGATATTTGAAAAAAATTTCATCATTTAGACTGGTCCAAGATAATATATCTACTTATAAAAAAAGATAAACCTTCATTTTGTAGCCTTTTAGCTGTAAATATCTCTGATCGCCAGTCTTATTGTGGGTATTCAAAGAGAAGTAGTGGATTGTATTCATGAGCTTGGTGGCCTGGAAGCCCTGAGTCTGGTTTGGCTCTAGCTCTGTGTGCCATTAAGCAAGTCACTTCACCTTTCTGGTTGAAGAATGTAGGTGTGTACAGCCACCTGTAACTGTCCCACAGCAGTCCCTGAGGAAACTCCATAGAACATAGCTTGAAAACCATTGACATGAATAATCTCTGATAGTGATTTAAATATTACCAAAATTGGGCCTTAATGAAAGCTGGGATGATATTTTGTTTCCTAATAACTTTGTGTGATTGATGTACAAAATATTTAAGATGTACAATTTGATGAGTTTTTGTTATATGTATACATCCATGAAAGCATCATCAAGATAATGAACATGTCCATCACCCTCCAAACTTTCTTGTGATATTCCCCACCCTTGGGATGTTAGCAGGCAACCATAGACCTGTTTTTGCCATCACAGATTAGTTTGCACTTTTGAGAGTTCTAAATAAATTGAATTATATAGTACATACACTTTTTATGTCTTGCTTCTTTCACTCAGCATAATTATTATGTGATTCATCCACGTTTTAGCATTTATCAGTCATTTCTTCCTTTTTATTACCAAGTGGTATTCCATTGTACAGATATATTGCAGTTTATCTGCTCATTTGTTAGTGGGTATTTTGGATGTTTCTCGATTTTGGCTATTAAAATATTATTATATTATTATATAATAATAATATTTAATATAATAATATTATTATATTAAAGTTGCTATATACATTCACGTGCAAGTCTTTGGATAGGTATATGTTTTCTTTTCTCTTAGGTAAATATATAGGAATCGCATGACTGAGTCATATGGTTGGTGTAAGATTAGCTTTATGAAACTTCCAAACTCTTCTTCCAAAGTGATTGTACAATTTTACATTCCTACTGGCAATGCGTGAGAGTTACAGTTCCTCTGTATCCTTTCCAGCACTAACTATGGTCAGTCCTATTAATTTAGTCATTCTGCCAGATTTATAGTACTATTTCATTATGACTTTAGATTGCATTTCTCCAATGAAAAACAATGTAGAACAAGTTTTCATGAGCTTAGTCGCTCTCTATACAACTTCTCTGGTAAAGTGTCTGCTTAAATAATGCCTATTTTAAAAAAATTGGTTGCTTTATTATTAAATTTTGAATATTATTTATGTTTTTTCATACAGGTCCCTTGTCAGGCATATGATTTGCAAATAGTTTCTCTGGACCTGTGGCTTGCTTGTCTTTTCATTCCTTTAACAGTGTCTTTCAAAGAATGGAAGTTTTAAATTCTGATGAAGTTGAATTTATCATTTTTTATGGAGATATTTTTGATGTTATATTTAATGTATGCACTTAATGCTCTGAAATTCCATGTAAATACTGCTTCAGTGGCATCCCACAAATATAATATATTATGACCTCATCTTCATTCAGTTGAAAATGGTTTCTAATTTACCTTTTGATTTCTTTATGGCTAATGGGTTATTTAGAAATTTGTTATTTAATTTCCTTATAGTTGGGGATTTCCCATGTAATTTTTTGCTATTGATTTCTAATTTAATCCACTGTGGTCAGAGAATATATTCTGAATGAATTAAAACCTCTAAAGTTTATTGATACTTGTTTTATGGTCCATAATATGGTCTATCTTGGAAAATGCTCCTGTTTGCTTGAAAATAGTGATATTCTGCTGTTGTTGGCTTAAGTGTCCTACAAATAACAATTAGGTCAAGTTTGCTAATAGTGTTAAGTCTTTTATAACATTGCTGATTTTCTGTCTGCTTGTTTTTAATCAATTATTGAGAAATATGTATTGAAATCCCCCTAATCATGAATTAGTCTATTTCTCTTTGTAGTTCTATCAGTTTTTATTTCATGGTGAAGATCTGTTATTGATGCACACATAAATGTTTATGTACCTCTTGATGAATTGATGCATTTATTACTATGAAACAGCGTCTTTATCCCTGGTAATACTCTTTGCTGTGAAATCTGCTTTGTTGTTATTAATATAACCATTCTAGCTGTCTTTTGATTTGTGTCAGTGTTTTTCAGATCTTTACTCTTAACATGTCTGTGTCTTTATAATTAAAGTGTACTTCCTGTAGGCATACAAAAATAAGTCTTTTAAAAAACAATCTAATCTGACAGTCTACAATCTTAAATTGGGGTGTTTAGACCATTTACATTTAATGTGATTATTGATATAATTAGATTTAAATCTATCTTCTGGTCTCATCTATTTTCCTCCCCTTTTTCTTTCTTATTTTGAATAAATTAAATATTTTAAAATATTTTATTTTAACTCATTTACTGATTTGTTAGCTACAGCTTACTGTTTTCTTATTTCAGTGATTTTTTAAAATCATGGTATACGTCTTTAACTTCTCATGGTCTACCCTCAAGTAATATTAAACCAGTTTATGAACCATAGAAGACCCTTTTAGTAGTTTACTTCCATTTTTCCCTTTCAACCTTTGTTCTATTGTTATCAGATATTTTATTTGTATGTATTTTACATTATTATTATTTGAAGTTAAAATATTTAAATAATTTTAAAAATCATATATTTATCATGTAGTTACCATATATAACATTCTTTATTCCTTTGTATAGATCTATATCTCTATCTGTTATCATTTTCCTTGTGCCAAAAGAATTTCTTTAACATTTCTTGTAGTTTAGGTTGGCAGTTGATAGCCTTTCAACTTTTATATGTCTGAGAAAGTGTTTTCTTCACCTTTGTTTTAAAAAGACATTTTCACAGAATTACAAATGGGCAGTTTTTTCTTTCAGTATTTTATGATGTTTCTATACTCTTTTCTCACTATTATCTCTGCATTATTTCTGATAAAAAATCCGCTGTCATCCTTACCATTTTTCCTTCTTATGTAACTTTTTCTTTGGGTACTTTTAAGGTTTTTTTGTTTTTTGTTTTTGTTTTTTGTTTTTTTTTTTATCACTGCTGCTCAGCTGTGAATCATACTGGAATCTTAATGTACTAATTACTTTGGGTAAACAAGACTTAGAACAGGCCTATATATTGAGGTATGGGTTGTAGAATATAGCTGGCTAGGATTCTCCTGGGAGGACAGGGGCCTCAACTCAGGAGTGTGGTGTTTACAGTGGGCCATATGACCAACAGTATGGCAAACACTGAATTAAGACATCCCTATGTTTCTGACATTAGGACTAATTCCAGGACTTTGTGATTGAGGACTGAGTCATAGGATAGGAAGTAGATATGGTTGGACCTAAATAGGGAGGCATCAGAGATCCTATTGGAAGTAGTGCTGGGAGAAGGTGGATGTCAAAATGACCCAAAGGAAAAGTAAAACAATAATAAAAGTAAAATAAAAGCAAAATAATGGAAGTGATAAAGGGAAACTGCAGATCTAATACTAAGTCTCTAACTATACAAATAAAATATTTTAATTTTCTCTTTCTCTTTCTCTGTATCAACTTGCCTGGTAGAATTCCATTACATTTTCAAAGCTGCCCTTTCCAAGTGGGCAAAAAGCAAGAAGCACTTTGTGCAAAAATAACTAACTTATAAAATGGTTCTGGAAAATATTCTTTAATCTCACAGACTATTAATAATATTGTTAAGAAGCAGTTTTGTATTAGCGATTTTGGAGTAGTATTTGGAAGTAAAAAAGTCCAAAAAAACTTTTGTTGTTCCCACTTAATTTATTATTATTATTATTTTTTTAAAAAAATTACATTTGACATAATTTTGTTTTGACTTCCTATTGTTTGCCTCTTGTACTGTAAGGACAAGTTTCTGCTGCTTACAGTGATCTTTGCAAACAGAGCACTCCTCTAAAAGATTTTATTTAATCTGGTTAAGTAAATTACTAATCATCTTTAAGTAGGTACAAGTCCAGAATCACCACATGAAGGATAATTCATAATAGTTTTCAGCAACAACTTTCTTCTTTGCTTGCCAAGCTAGTCAGCAGTCTGGCAGTTTGGTTTTTGCAATGAATCAGAATATATGTGCCAGGCCATTTGCACCATCTGCTACAGGAGTGTCACGGGAGAGAGGACTGTGAACACCTGGTGGGTTGATGTTAAAATGTCAGCTCCAGGGTAAACACCAGCTTCAGTGATGAAAGACCAAGAGAGCAAAAGCCTGGGAGGAGAAGGAGCTGCTTGTAGCAGCAAAAGAGACACACCTGTTTCTGAACACAGAAGAAGGTGTATATGTAGGTGTGTATGTATGAATATATGTATGGTGCATACATGCATACATTTTTAGCATCAGTAACTTTCAGAATCTTAATGACAGAATGAGGTTACTTTCCTGGGAAAGGTAAAGGACTACCAGGTAACATTACACATTTACGTTCTGGTAAAGGCAATTGATGCTATTTGTAGAAAAAACTGTGAAACATGCATATATTTAGGTTGTCTATAAGTGACCAGGACTGAGATTTTCAAGAGCATCCTTTGGGAATAGAGTTATAACAGTGGGCTCAGAAAATTTCTTTTAATTCTCCTCAAGGTGTATGTCTTTCACTACAACTAATTTTGGTTTCTTTTTTGGTAACAAGCTATTTGTTAAGAAAATATCCAATATCTCCCCATTTTCTAAGATGATTGAAACATTCACTGGTTGAAACCAACCTGAGAGAGCTTAAGGATGTTGGTTTTGAGTAATGCAAAACACCTGGGCATGATGGGCAAGGAGTTGTGAGGCATTTCACATTTATACATTGTTGAAGCTAGTTTATTACTGTGTCAGTTCCCTGTAGAAATAAAAGTAACTGTGTGGCACTATCCAGCTAAAATGTTGACATACATGCTCATTCATGCACACACTTTTTTTTTTTTTTTTTGCTGGTGATACGTAAGAAATAAGATTATCATCAGTATCATGCTTAATTCTGATCTTATTTCAGTTCAAAGTCTTATAGTCAGTTGTAAAGCCAGTTTTCAAGCCCAGTCCTCCTGGCTCCAAGGATCATGCATGTGGTCTGTGCAGCAGGGATGCATGCATTTGTGTTTCACCATGCTGCATTGTAAGATCTTTGTTCATTAGTTCCAACTTGCCCCGTCATTGACAGCAGAGCCAAGGAAGACCTGTAGTACGATGTAGTTGACCTTACTGGCATCAATTTCAAAAGTCCAGACCCAAGCCCAGGCATTTCTAACTTTTTATAAGAGTAAGCTTTTTGTCATTAACATAAATGTAAATCAACTTTCCTGACTGCTGTGTGCAGTTATAATTTTGGTATATATCTAAAATTCACATTTCTAATTTCTCCATTGCTACTTTCTCCTCTAGTGCAAATCTGCATTCATTTTTTCTGTCCCTGTCTCTTACAGTTTTGAACAGGGAAATTTGCAGCTTCCCAACAGGCTTTTCTCCTCCTCCTTACTATGACACACAGGAGAGTTTATGATGTGACGTCTTAGATCTTGCTTTCTCCCATGCTTTCTCAATTACCTGCTGTTTCCTAAATGTAAACTGTATAAGATTGTTTCGTAGTTCTGGGTGCTTCTCTTTTCTTTGTCCTAAACCTTTTATCTTATCTGCCTGATGAATTCAACTCTCAGACTCAGCTCAAAGGCCTCCACTTCCACGAGGCCATCCCTGATTATTTCAGGCTTTATCTTTCTTTGCTCTCTTAGCACCTTGTTTATCCTAATTAAATTGGTCTAATTATTTATTAGTTGTCATTAAATCCCACTGCCATGTGCGCACTTTGAAGGCAGGGCCAGAGTTATATTCATCTCTGCAGACCCAGAATCTAGTTCTGTGCTTGGCAGATGAGGTACTTAATGAGAATTTTTTTGAGTTAATTGTTCCTGAATGCCTTCTGAAACCTTCAGGAAATATTGATGTTTTGGGAAAGTATTTTATTGAGCATCTGTGTTGTGTCTTCAGGGGGGATATTTGAACACAACTGGAAGCCACTGAAAGGAACTTGACAAATTGTCTTCTTTGTAAACATAACTAAATGCCTTGGAATTGGCACAATTCCTCAAGTCTGATCCTCAGTGGACCAGAGGTTTAAATTGCCAAATACATGCAGATGATTTCAATTTTTAACTGTTGCCCAGAAAGCTCTTTTGGATGGAGCACCAGACCAGAACCCTGAGTACCTATTAAACATGCTTGCTTATATACCTCCCAGAACCCCCAAATCCCTCCTTGGACTCCCCATAAAAAGATGAATTGTTGCTATATCCTCAGACTGATGCAGGTAAACCTCCAAATTTGGGATCAGCAGGAGAGGCCAAGGGGGTTCTTGGTTATGTGTGGGAAAGAATGCAAGTGCCAGGTTTAAGTAGGAGATGAAAAGTAAGAAAAGAAGAAACAGAGAGCTGGCTACTCCATAGGCGAGCAACCCACTTGGGCTGCTGGCTGACTTTATTTATGGTCATTTCTTCATGATATGCTAAGCAAGGGATGGATTATTCATGGATTTTCTGGGAATTCCCAGAACTGAAGGTTCCTCCCCTTTTTAAACCATATAGGGTAACTTCCAGGAGTTGCCATGTTAATTATAAACTGTCATGGTGTTAGTGGGAGTATCTTCTAGCATGCTAATACAGTATAATTAGTATATAATGAGCAAAAAGGACAAGCAGAGGTTGCTTTCAATGCCATCTAGGTCTTAATTGGTCTTGGCTGGTTTGGGCCAATCTACCACACCACATTCCGTCATGTGATGAGAGTGAAGTGCGAGCCTTGTGATCTTCCTTTTGGGAAACAATTTTTCCAGATTCCTATCTCAAAACTGCAACCTGGGAGTTATTCTGGAATACCTGTTCTTTTTTATTCCATATTCGGTGGTCACCAAGTCCAGCTAATTCTCCCTTCTTAATAATATTGCAAATTTGTTCGTTTTTCCTCCAGTTTCATAGCCATCATGGGCACCATTTTTTCTTCGTAGGCATCTAGAAAAGGCTCTGTTTTGTTTTGTCTCCTCCCTGCATCTGCTCCCTACAATGCAGTTGAGTGAATTTTCTGAAAAGCAAATCTGATCTTGCATGAGTCCTACATAAAACTGTCCCTGGCTCTCCATCACCCTCAGAATAGGGTCTGCATTCCCAGGCCCTTCCCCATGTGCCACCTGCTTGACTCATTGACCCTCCCCCCAGTGTTTTAGCCATATTGAATTACTTGTATTTTCTCTAAAAGTGACATTTTCTGCCTACAGGTTTTTGAACATAATGTTCTCCTTTTCTAGAACTTTCCGCCTACCTCCTCATTCCCACCTTCAACTTCCCACTCATCTTTCATTCCTTAACTTAAACATTATCTCATTTGGAAGAATGTCTTCATTCTCCAAAACTGGGTTAACTGCTTCTCCTAAGTGCCCCATGAATGCATCTATTATGATTCTTAGCCCAGGCATCTGTGGTGATCTGTTTTATGTTTAACTTTCTCACTAGACTGTGAATTTCTTAGGGACAAGGGTAAATTTTACTTATTCCAACCTAATCTTGTCTAACGCAGTATCTGGATACAGAAGTTGCTCAAAAAGTATTTGTTGACTGAACAAATAGTGTCAAGACTCAGTCACATAAATATATAGTATTAGACAATTTGCAAATACTTTCTATATCTGCTCAGGCAAAACTCTTCATAATCAATACAATCTTGACATTTGTTTCAACCCAGGTACTTAAAATATTTGAAAATGCTCACCTACTTCCCACTCAGATCCTTATTTCTTTTTTTATGAAGGGTGAAAGAGTCAGTCCAGTCTCATTAGGAGTACAGAGAGAATCTGGGATGTGCAGTGCATCCCTACAATACATGTGAAAGGTATGAGTTGTCTTGGCTTCTGCCAATTAAAATAATGGCAAAGGAGAGATGAAGCTGGGAGAGAATTTATATATCTTCTTATATCAGAAACAACTTATAAATTTAAGATAAAGAAGATTATTTAAGTAGAAAATATTTTGACCTCAACTAATAAAAAATCAGAAAAGTTTGTATAGACAGAGGAATAATGCTCACTGTCTTGCCCTTGGTAATTGATGAGGGAAAAAGTTACATATTATTCCAATCCATACATGGATGGCCTCATTTAAAAAAAGGTTGAAAGTCACTTATCACTATATACACTTGACCTCTTTTGCCAGTTTCAAGTCTAGGCACAATGATGCAATTTATGAAACTTTTTAGAAAACTAGGTAAAGAAAACACACACACACACACACACACACACTAACAGTCTGCTGCCTGAATACTTTTTTAAGTTCTAAAAAAGTGAATATTAAAAAAATATGTCCACAGTAGACTTAGGTAGAAAAGTCACTCTCTAAAAATGAAGAAAAATGTTTATAATTCCAGAATTTGTTGGAGTGTGTAAAAGAAACTTGATAGAGGTGACTCTTGGAAAACATCACTGTTCTGTGTGAGGATGGTTGTTGTTGGCTAGCTTGGTGATCTCTTGTTATATCCTGTATGTATTTCTTGTCACTTTATCTATATTGAGATTTCCAGGTTCATTCATCCAACACTATTTGGAACATAAATTGCATGTTCTCTGTTGTAGCCCTTGGGTGTAAATAGTTGCCTATGATGGAGATGCTGCTTATAAAGAGTATCTAGATTCACTGGGGATATAAACACATACAAATAATAACAATTCAACAAGATCAATGAAGTGACTAATTCTGCTTGGGAAAGAAAAGAAAGGGAATGCTTCAAGGCTGAAGTGATCTTTGACTTGTATAAATTCCGTATATAGAAGTTTTCCAGGTTTTTGTCAAGAGGGGAGACTTCAGAATGGGGAATAGGGTAGGGATTGAGGAGAACATTCCAGCCAGATGGCATAGGCTAGGCTGAGCAGATAAATGTTAAGATACAAGGGATGTTAGAAAAGTAGGTATTTTGTAGAGGAAGGGGAATAAGGTAACTGAAGATGATGCTACAAAGGTAGGATGTTTTCAAATCATGGAAAACATGGTGTAATAACTTTAATGCATTATTATCATATTCTATTTATTTCTATGAACTTGTAAGATTAACTTCTTGGTTAAGTCAAAATTTTATATGTGCATATATGGATATTCTTAAATTAAGAAGACACATAATTCTGCCAATTATCATAAAATTTTCTTCATTCATTCATTTGTTCATTCATTCACTTACATGAAGATTGCTCTTCCCATGTGTCAGACTCTCTGCTAAATACTTTGCCAATATTATCTCATTTTGAACAAACATAGCAGTCTTCTTTCCCTTTCTACATCACAAATTAGATTCTTATTCCACAGAGACAACTATTTTAAATTACATTAATTGTTTCTTTTGGTGTTTCCAAACAACATGGTTATACTGCCATTTATTGGTATTATCTGTTACATTCCTGCTATGATATATCATTATTTTTGGTTAGATTAATATTCAGGATTTACATGATTATGATCATGTAAATACAACTCAGGGATTAGTCACATAGAATTCTATGATAAGCTTACTCTTTTGTAAAGCATTTTTGTTCTTTCTGTGTATTATACTTGTTACTTGCTTCCTTTCTCAAGTGTTGATTGCTAATTTTTCCCAAAAATCTTTGTCAGTATTCTCTCAATACATCCAAATACATCAGGAATTTCTATCAGCTTCTCGTTTTTTGAAGATGTCCCTCCTGGAACCCTCTTTTGTTCTGTTCTGAGCCTCTTGCTCTCTGGGCCTGCTCCCTAGTTGTTGTCATAAAATCTCCACTGGACCATCATTCTGGGGGTCTTTAACTATTCTCCTGGGTTGAGTTCCCTACTTCTTAAATTCTGTGTAGTTTGTCCTTGGTATCTTCTTTTGTTTAGGGGGAACATCTGCTCCAGTAGCTTTAAGAAATTATATGCATGAAACTTTAAGGTTGTACTTATTAAGAAGTATCTTGTTTGAAGCAGAACATCTAGTCAGATCCTGCAGCAGTTGCATTTTTTTTTTTCTTTTTGAGTTGGAGTCTCACTCTGTTGCCCAGGCTGGAGTGGTACGCTCCTGGCCACCCCAGCATCGACCTGCTGGGCTTAGGCGATCTTTCCACCTCAGTCTTCCAAGTAGCCAGAACTACAGGCAAGAATTACCACACTCAGCTAATTTTTGATTTATTGTAGAAACGAGGTCTTGCCAAGATGCCTGGCCTGGTCTTGAAACCGCAGGCTCAGGCAATCCACTTGCCTGAGCCTCCCAAAATGCTGGGATTTCAGGCTGAGCCATTGAGCCTGGCCTAGGGTTGAGTTTTTATTGTTGTTGTTGTTGTTTTTAACCAGGTCATCATGGTAGGTTGGGACTTGGTGCTCAGCAAAAAAAAAAAGAAAATTCTCTAGTGACATTTTGAAGAGGATAACTCCTGTCCTGCAAGTAGAAGAGACTGGAGGACATGATACTACCTAAATCAGGAAAGGAATTATAAGTAATCCATTTGTAAAACAATGGGGTGTAATTGGTTTTCAGAAGAAAGTGCCACATAACAAGATCTTGGATAAGGACCCAGTAGGCTTTATATGGGATGATAGTACATGTGTCAGAGTTGCAGCTGTTATGATTTAGCCATAAGATTTAGAGACTCAGAGACTCAGTCTTTCTTTTTTAAGAAGGTAGGAAAATGATTAAAGAAACCAGTCTCAGCTGTATCCCTAAAAGTTTTTGAGGGAAGCTAACACACATTATGTGGAGGAGAAATGGTCTTCCTCCTGTCCTTAGGTTTCCCAATGTGATTCATGACCAAAAAAAGCAGCCAACAGGAGAAGATCCGATTCATGTTTTTGGAAGTCTTATTTGTGATAACTTCCACTTTGGCCAGCTTATCCTTACCTTTTAAAATAAGGAAAGAAGGGTACTTTATGAATCTGCTGAGAAAGGAGAAGACCAACCTGGAAATAAGTATATTAAAGAGGATAAGTCTGAAAGTGGTGCAAACAGCCTGGCCAGCTGCTTTCTTCCATGAGGAATTTCGGTATCACCTGGCTCCTCACAAGGCTTGTCTCAATGGTGTTGGAGAAGTAATTTGCTAAAAATTCACAAGCTATATGTGTCAGAGGTAACATATTTGAGAATACAGTTTCTCATTTCATTAATTAAGGTATTTATTTATTTTTATGTTTTAAATCCACTCTTTCAAAGGCTAGAAGGTCTATTAGGGACACCAAAATGGCACCGTTTTGATGGCTGGGGTTGTGGAAGGTTGATTAGAGTATGTAGGTTTGGGTGAGCAAGGAGTGCTCAAACTTCCCCGATGACGGTGGTTTGGGTCCTTTCCATGCTACCATCCCTTGATGTTCATTATACAACTATGCTAAAGCCAGGAAGCAATATGAGTGGGGACCCCAGAAAAACTAAAAATATTCTTTGGAGGGTGGGTCCCTCGTACAGGCTTGCCTGGATAGGTAAGTGTTCTAGGAACCTGTCGGCATCAGTGTTTACCAGCAAGTGTTTTTGTGAGAGGCTGCATTTGGCTTCAAAGAATTTTTTTGTTTTTGGAGATTCTTTCAACCATTTTTGCCCATTTCGTGAACAACTTGCCCACATTGCACTGAGTATTCAGCAGAGTTTGACCAAAACTGCATGACTCCTATGCCCTACTCTCCCTATTCACCTGATCTCACACCAAGTGACTTTTTTTGTTTCCCTGGATGAAAAGTCCTCAAAGGGAAGCATTTTGCTGATGTGGAAGAGGTAAAACAAAAAGGCAGAAGCACAGAAAGGCATCAAAATTGACAAGTTCAAAAACTGTTTTGAGCAGTGGAAAAATAGGTGTATTGCATCAAATGGAGAATACTTTGAAGGTGACAAGTTTAGACATGTAAGAATAAATACGCAATCTTTTGTAAATAAATTATGGTTTTTTTTGGGTCCCCTCTCATATAAAAGAGGAAAAAAATGAGGAAAAAAATTTTTTAAAAGGCACAGTTGGTTAAGTAGAAGTTAACATTTAAAAAGAAAGAATAAGGTAGGCTAAAAAAGGGAATGGCATGGAAGCTAAAATAAGACATTTAAAATCTCCATGAAGGTAAAAGGTTAAGAATTTAAAAATACAAAACGAATGAGATTTAAAAATAAAAGATAAAATACTATAAGCCAATGAGATAAAAGGTTAAAACACGAGTATAAACTGTAATGGTTTAGGCTAAAAGGTTAAAACCTATTAGATGAAAAGCTAAAAACAGACCATTCTTTGGGATTAAGCATTTGGAACAGGAACTAAAAAGGCAACAGAGGGAAAATAAAAATTAAGTTAATACCATAAGAATAAAGTGGAGCCGGGCTCGGTGGCTCAGCCTGTAATCCCGTGCCTTTGGGAGGCTGAGGTGAGTGGATTGCCCGAGCCCTCGGGTTTGACACCCGCCTGGGCAGCAAGACCTCATCTCTACAATAAATCAAAAAATCAGCCAGGCGTGGTAGCGCATGCCTGTAATTCCGGCTACTTGGAAGGCTGAGGCGGAAGGATCGCCAGAGCCCGGCAGGTCGAGGCTGCGGTGGCCGGGAGCGGCCCCGGCACTCCAGTCTGGGCGACAGAGTGAGACTCCAACTCAAAAAAAAAAAAAAAAAAAGAATAAAGTGGATTAGGGAAACTATTATTTTTTAAAACAAGTAACCTAAAAACGAAAGAGGACTGTGTAGAGGAGATAGAGTGTATAGCGATGTTCTCAGGACAGTACGGTGTTTCTTGTGGGAGAAGATGGGTGGAGCCCATGGTGACTATACCTTCCCCACGCGGAGTCCATGAATAGAAGGCAGAAGACAACCTAGCTTGGAAATACCTTCTCCCTCTATATTAAACTCATTCTTGCTCACCCTCCCATCTTCTGTTGTTGTAGCTTCTCCACTAGGCTCAGTCTTCAGAATCCCCTCTCTGATCTTTGAGTTGGTTGCTGCCCCAAGTCTGTTTCTTTCCAATGTTTCTCCACACTGCAACCAGATTAATCTTCTGAACATACAATTTTACTCATGCAATTATGTTGCATAAAAGTCTTCTGTGCTTATCTTTTTAAAGATCAGACTCCCAAAGGCCTTAAAAAAGCTGCCTTTAATGTGCTTTTTAAAAATATGTTAGAGATCTACGTTTGCCCCTAAATTGAGCCTTGCCTACTGTGTTACTTGTGCTAACCCCTGGGATACCTGGGGGTTTATTATTTTGAAGTTGTGAGTTTGATCATGAGATATGGAATCATTTCAGAAAAGAGGAAGTCTTTATTCTATTCTGGAAAAGTCACAGTAAATTAATATTGATTTTGCTATGGCTTTTGGCTCTCAGAGAAAATGAGAGAGAGATTGAAAGAGAGAGAGAGAGAGAGAGAAGAGAGTGAGTGAGAGAGAGGGAGAAAGGCAGAATTAATGTTCATGTACTTCTAGGAAAATCTTTTTTTTTTTAAGGGATTACTGCTATAGCTTCCTTCTTAACTATTTCCCAGAATGACTTTTTTTTCCCCTGAGTTAAGGCTACCTTATCTTTAAAAATGCTTCTTGAGCATTTCTCTACCCAGTTCTGAAAATAATGAAAATTTAGCTTCTTTCAGTGTTTGAACGGAACAAAAAAAAAAAGATTTGAGAAATTAAACTAACCATATTTAAGATTATCCCAGTGAGTTTTCTGCCAAAACACCAGATGCTACTGGAAAAAAAAAATAACTGCCACAATTTGCTGTCTGGGAGCTGAGCCTGCCTCTTTGACAGGGATAAAGGAGAGCAGTGTGGAAGAAGGAGCTAAATGCAATCCGGCCCCAATAAACAGAGCTTTTATATATTTTAAAAAGTGCTAGTTGAGATGATTATAATTATAGCACTAATTCACATTAAAATTATTTATCAATTAATTATAAATTAAAACTATTTATAAGAAAATACAAAGGTACCATAGAACAAATGCAGCATGAATGCTGGTCCCCATCATAGCCAATCTACAAACCATTTCATATCTTCATGATAAAACCTTCTGGCAATATTGTCAACTTTAGCTTGGGAACATTATAGGTTCAGAGATAAGCTTTCCATTTTCTCATGTTTATTTTTGTTTTTTTCTTTTCATTTTTACATAGATTTAGTTATGTCCAAAGCCCTTTATAAATCACATCTGTTACATGTGCCCTTCCCAGATTTAAGTTCCTTCCCTCTCCTCTCAGTGAATGAAATCAGCATTAGAAATAGAATTAAATTATGAGAAATAGAATATGTGTGTAGCTTAAAGTGAGGCAATTGAAACAAACTTCAAATTAGAAGAGAATTTCAACTTCATATTATTTTTGAGCACAAAAATGCTCAGGTGACTTGTATCCTTCTATTTTTGTACAATTCTGTGCTATCTGGCTCTAGCTTATAGCAGACGCAGAAGTTTCCATAAATTGTGTGAAAGGCAGACTTTGCTATACTTCTCACCACTCTCCAGAGTGTATAAAAAACCCAGAGAGAAGACAAAATCTAAAATTTCCTCCCTTCTGCTTGTTGAGTTAACCAAGTCTTACTCAGCCCTAGGTTTGGATTGTTCAACAGTTCATAATTTTTTTCTTTTGTATTTATTATGGGCTGAATGTATGTGGTCATCCGCACCCACCAAATTCATATGTTGAAGACCTATCCCCCAGTGTGGCTGTATGCAGAGTAAGGAATTAATTAAAGTCATAAGGGTGAGGCTCTGATCTGATAGGATTAGTGTCCTTATAAGTGGAGATTCCAGAGAGCTGACTCTCTCATTGTCTCTGTGCATATGCATTAAGGAAAGGCCATATGAGGACATAGAAAGAAGGTGGTTGTCTGCAAACAAGGAAGAGAGCTCTCACCAAAAACCAAATTGGCCGAAACTTTGATCTTGGACTTCCCAGTTTCCAGAACTGTGAGAAAATTAATTTCTGTTGTTGAAATCACCCAGTCTATGGTACTTTGTATAGCAGCTCAAGCATGACAAACAGCATTCCTGTTTGTACTAATAAAAAAAAAATAAGAGATTATCTCCAAAAAGGAGATAGGTTATAGATGAGAGGGGTACCTGGTTTTTCTTGCTTAATGACTATACCCCTAGCACCCCTAGCACCCAGAGGAAGGCCTGGCTCATGGCAGGTATTATTTATTTTGCTAAGTGAATGAATTTTGAGAAAATAGGTAAAATATCTAAGCTTCTCGTGATAACTAAAAGTGATCACCAAAGTGGAGGTTATAAAAGGGAGTATTGTGTTCCTTCCCTTAATATTTTTTTATATGTGTTCTTATCTTGTTTATTTCTGATTGTTTTGGGGCAGTCCCTGCTAAAGGTCATTGTGAGCTTCTTAAGTTACTAAACTCCAAATTTTATTTGGATTTTACCAATTTTCCACTGATGTTCTCTCTTCTTTCCAGGATTCAAGTCGGCATACTACGTTGCATTCAGTTGTCATGTTTCTCTAGTCTCCTTTGACCTGTGTCTATCTCCTATCTTTCTTTTTCATGACCTTGAGGAGTACTGGCCACTTATCTTGCAAATTGTCCCCAGATCTTTATTTTTCTGGTGATTTTCTCATGATTAGATTGGGGTTATAGGTTTTTTTGAAAGAATACCACAGACATAAAATATTCTCCTCATCATAGGATATGAGAAGGTACATGATAGTCACACAAAATCACTCATGATGTTAAACTGAAGTTTTTTGTATCAAATGATTAGAATTACTTAATACTTCTATAGTTTATTCAGTGCTAGGGTCTGAATGTTTTTTGCTCCCCAAAACTCATATATGGAAACTTGATCATCAATGTGATGGTGTTATGAGGTGGGGTGTTTTGAAGTTGATTAGATCATGAGAATAGAGCCCTTATGAATGGGATTTGTGCCTATATAAAAGAGGTCCTGGAGAGGCTGCCATGCTCCTTCCACCATATGAGGACATAGTTAGAAGCTGCCATCTATGAGTCAGAAAGCAGGCACTCTCCTAATTTTCCAGGGTCTTGCTCTTGGAATTTCCTGCCTCCAGAATTATGAGGAATTAATTTTTATTGTTTATAGCTACCCAGTTTAAGAAACTTTGTTACAGCACCCTGAATGAACAAAGACATGCAACAATGGCATTTGGAACCTTCTGATTGAATATAGAAGACCTCAATCTCATCTCTCTAAATTCAGAAATGGGAATTTCTCCTTTTCCACTAATCTTATAGAAAGTAAGATTATATGTGTATCTTTGTGTGTGGTCTACACACAATAAATATTATCTTTATAGTCTAATCGTTTTCTTTTTGATTAAAGAACAATAATGAAATATCTTGGACAAGAAGGGATTTTCTTTAAGGTTCTTGGTTTATTTCTGAGATCCAGACAGGAACTTGGATGGCAAGTTCAAGAGCTCAACTTAGCCCTCCCAGTATTAGCATATTAGGCACCTTATAAAGTATAATTTATTTAATGTCCCACCAGCTATACCACCCTGAAGTGTGATGTCATCAACACATTAAATGAGGACATTTGGGACTTTCCAGAAGAAAGAACTCAGAAGGTAACTTGGCAGGTAACTCAGAAGGCAGTAAGGAAATAGTAGTATGGTCTGTCTTCAGTTGCACCTGAGTAATACACTTATGAGTAATGCAGAGATCAGTGTGCTGTGTGCTGATCAGCAAAAATACAGAGACATAAACCTAAGAGTCAGACCACTTTATTCTAAAACGATTGAGATGCTTCCCTCTGCCTGATTTTTTGGGGAGGGGGTATTATTTATATTGGAACTTATCCAAAGTTGAGTCAAGCCAGGGTGAGTAAAATAGCCTCTGGGGAATAGAGTGCTTGTCCAGAAGAGGTAATTACCTTGGCCAGAGTTTGGTATATAAATGAATGCTTTGCTCCCAACAAGGCCTTTAACTTGCTCAGTCTCACTCTTGAATTGGGCTCATTGTGCCTAACTAAACTTTTGAAATTTTATTGGCTATTCATATTTTACTTTCTGTCTTGGGATATAATTTAATGCATCCACTGTCACATTGCAATCTAGTGCTATGACTTAGAAAGCAAGAGGTAACTGTGGCTAGATAGTAAGGAAAATTTATAGATTAAAAGTGAATGCTGACTCAAACTGCGATTTCAGGGAGAGCGTTTTTAATGTCATTTTCTAGTTCAATAACTCTTCTTGAATATCTGTTATGTGCAAATCAGTATGTTTGATCCAAAAGGATACAAAGAGAAATAAGAAATGACCCTACCTTCACATAGCATATTGCTATACTAAAAATAATAAAAATAAAATGGAAAGAACAATAGAGTTTGTGAGTTGTTTACATTGTTAAAATATATATGTATGTAGATTGCATGAAAATATGTATGTAGATTGCATGAACATTTTACTTTATTAAGAGGCAAAAAATAAGGGGGAGCCTGAAGTAGCTTGTATTTGATCATCTCTAAACATTTCTGAGTCTGATAGAGAAAATGTCACAACATTGTGTTATGGAAACACTGTCTCACCAACCTACAAGTCAACCTTGGACCTTTCACCTTTAATCTATAAATTTTCCTTTCAGCTGCATAATCTGGCAGTTCCAAATGCTGCACCCACATTCCTTGGCAGGAACAAGCTCCCAAGAATTCTGAGTTCTTAACATCTAAATGATCTTGGTGGTATGTCATTAACCACACTTGTAGGCACCATCTTCATTCTTTTAACATTTCATTGAACTTTGTACAAACAGCTAATCTACACAACACATATTATTCTAAATTTTCAGAGTATTAGATGATGCAATAAATATTGGGAGATCTGCAGAGAAAAAAACGTTTGAAAGCATTCTAGTGATTCTTCACATTCATTAATCCTGAGATGCCTTTTCATAATTGGTGGGTCTTCCATGTGGGATGGCATTGTGTCTCAGGCATCCTTACCTTCTTTTTTTCTTTCTTCCTATTTGGGTGTGGGACCTTGAAAAGTTTTCTTATTTTTATTTATTCCCCCCCAAATGCATTTAAAATCAGTTTTTATATATTTTATTTAATGTTTAGGATATATAATTTAAAACCTTTTCAAGATACTTGTTCATTATACTTTTCAAAGTGGAAGTTTTTCTGGAAATGTAAAAGAAATGGAATAAGTGAATATGATTTTATTTCATTGTTTTCAGATCGATCTCACACTCTACCCATAAAGCACTCTTTGCAATTAATGAGCCAGGTACTGCAATCAGTTTACTGGTATTATTAGAAAACAAATAGAATTCTGTTAGATTGTCTTCTATACTTTCTGCAGCACCATCTCTATTCCCCACCCCCACTTTACTCACTATAGTAACTTCAAATAGCTGGGATATTTTAGTGGTTCTTGTGGACATAGTGATGAGACCTGGTCCTCCTCTGAAAGAGCAATAGAAAGTCAGACCTCTTCTACTTGTTCTTCCAGTAGTCTTATTTGATAGACCTGGCCTCATGAAAGAACTTGGAAGAGAGTTTCATGGTGGAACATGAGTTGGTATACCACCGTTAGGACTTGAGATAGAATGAGGCATGATCTGAATAGCTGAAAGGACCAGTTAAGATACAGAAGTAATAGCAATGAAATTGGTAATGACAGCAAACACATATCAGTGCCTACTATCTGCCAGGCAAGGCTTTAAGCATATTATATATTTAAACCATTTAATATTCTCAACAATCCTGTGAAATAGGAACCATGATTTTCTCTGTTTTATATTGTTTCTGCAAGTTGCTTATGGCTTCCAGGTGATAAGTGAAGGATTCAGGCCTCAGTCACTGTCTTAAATCCCCATGCTGCATCTCACTGAATTATTTGTGATGACTAACTCTGTGGCCCCACACTCGTTTATTTAGATTTTTTTTATAAAGATTAATTTTAGTTTTGTTACATTAGCAATAGGTGATTAGTTACATCTAGGTCTTTTTATATATTTACTTAGTGAATTCAGTTTTAGGCTTTGTTTTAGAGACAGGTGGCAAGGTAAGAGTAGATTGTGTCCTTTTTGTGTTTAGGACAAATGAATTGGGAACTACACCAGATATGGACTTAACTAAATTAAGTCAACTGTAATCCTTAGAGCTTTTTCCATCATTTGTATCCAACTAGTATCTGTCACATAGTAATGAGCAATGAAGAAAATTTCCTGCCTTTATGTCTATCCATGTTCCACTATAATGTTCAACAACATTTCTTATTTTAAGTGTCCCCTATGTACCAGTTGTTATATTAGGATCTGGGATAACATTGTTGAAAGGACAAAGTAGGTCACTGGACTGTGGTTTAAAATCTGGTGGAGGTTAAAGATAAGTAAATAAGAAATTTAAATACAATTGAATAAAATAAAAGAGATAGCTCAGTCTCTTCTACCTATAGACACCTAGTTATTTTGAGATTTTGCTATTAAATTAAAGGTGAAATGTTAAACAAAAAAGTCCACTAATATAGATTTAAGAAAATCTTAAAGAAATTGTGGCTGTTGATCCATGAAATTCTGTAATGATGATTCCCTGGCATACTGAAATTTTATTTAATAGTAAGCAATAATGCAGAAAAGCTGTAGTTTTAACATTGCCACATATATAATTTAAGAAGATGGCAACAAATTGAAATAATGCCAAACGAAAATCAGAAATAAATATTTGTTGAATGGATGAATAAAGAAAAATAAAACTGACCAAAGAGATCTTTCTCTTGCCCTGTAGCTGAGAAACATTTGGATTATTCTTTGTAACGTGCTTAGCTTCATTCCTCATGTTAACGATTGCCTTAATAGGTCTCAATTATTATTTCAGGTTTTATTTTTCTTTGTAAGGAATTCAGCAATTCTTTCCTTTGTTCTGTTTTAGGAACATCTGTTGCAAATCTAGTGTTGAGTTTATTTGAAACTAACAGCTGCCCAGTAGCCCATCAAGAGAAATAGCCTAGGTGAAAACACCCTGTAGATTCCCTTTTAAAAGGGCTAGTTTCTAAAACTTTACCTTTAATTACATTTAAATTATGTAATATGGCACATACAGGAATGGAAACAATTCTCCCTGTTTAGCACAATAGATCAATGTTTTGTGCTTATGACAATCCTGATGTATTTAATCCAAATATTTAGATAGTTAAAGGTTACATAAGAGGAAAAAAGTTATAATTTGAACTGGAGGCCTGCTGGCTTATCTGGCTCTTGTCTAATGCTTTCCAGGAGAAGTGCCCCTATCCAGACTGCAAGTTTCTTTGACAAATTCCCAATTCATGTCTTCCTACAAATCATATTAAAATAAATTCAAATGGTTTAGCAGTCTTAGTCTTTGAGTGGAGCTTACTTTTCAGAACTAAGCAAACAACAAGCTACTACTAAAATAACCATTAAAAAGAAAACCACAAAACTGCTACCAGACTAGACCCTACAAATCTTGGAGCCTCTGATGCCCAGCTCAGAAGTTTCAGCTAATTCAGCAAGGGATATTTATGCAATGTTAGCAAAGACTCCTCTGGCCACATAAAATATGACAGGAATAATACACTCTTTAAACCTTGAATTTTGTAGAGTTGCTCAACACCCAAGTAGGACGTATGCTCATATGTTAATAGCTAAACTTTTATATAGACTCCACTGTGCACCTGGCCCTCTTCTAAGCTTCTACACACTCCATCTCTTAATCCAGACAGCAGTCATTAGGGGTGAGAACTGTTGCTAACCTCAAGTTGTAAGTGAGGAACTGAGATTGAATAACTCACTTGAAGACATGTAGCAAACAGATGGGCAAAGTCTAAGGTCGCCGAGCTAGCAGTGGCAGGGTTGGAACTGAGATCTAGCCCTTTCTAATTTGAAATTCCATCTGCTTTATTGCAGTAGAGGGTTCATCCATTTGGTATATGGCTTGGGATAGTACAAAAGTAATGAAGAAGACATTAGGACAAAATTCAAGACACAGAAGCACTGAGGAAATCTGTGGCAATCTGCTGGTTCTTTTTTTACTGCACTTCCTAAAAGTGAAGACCTTTTTACCTTCTTCTTCTCCCTTTCTTCCTCTTGCTTCTCTACATAGTATTTCCTTTAGTCCCCACAATACTTATTCCTACTGTGTACTAATGTGGACAATCCTTTCTAAATGCTCATCAGGGTCTGCAAAAATTGTCTACATAGAACAAGACAAAAGGGGAATACAAAAATAGCCAGATAAAAGGAATTGTGTAGAGACCAAAAAATATCATCCATATTGCAAAGTTACCTTTTGTCTTTCTGTACTGTTTCAATAGACAATCGATGACATTTTAGAGTTGGGAAAAACCACTGGTATAATTCAGTCAATCTCTTCACTGAAAAGATAAAAGAATACGTGTCCTAGGAAGCAAAGATGACTTGTCCAAATGACAAATTCAGCAAGTGCCAGATCTGGGACTTTGCCATGGGAATCCTCATGATCTCTTCTGACTCCATGTTACAGAATTTCTCCTTTTTGGCAAACAGAATGACTGTGTGGCTTGCTTATTTTCATCAGGATTCTATATCATGTTGGATGAGGCAGGGTACCTTGCCTATAAGACCTTGAGTTCTGAAATCAGGTAGACTTGGGTTCAAATCTTGACTCTGCCATCTGCTAACTGCATGGTTGTAGCCTTAGTACTTACCCCCCTTAAGACTTCATTTCCTCTCATGTAACATGTGGATGATACTACATGCCTACTGTGGTTCTTGAGAAGATTAAAGGAAATAATGGTTAATGTTTATAGACTGCATGCTCTGTCATATTCTGTGCTAAATGTTTCATACTGATATTTTCATGTAATACTTATAATATAGTGCTTAGACCATATAACTAATAAATATGTGTATATGTGCATATAAACAGAAACATACCCATATACATATCAGTTAGGAATGTCTTACACACACACACACACACACACACACACACACCACACACACACACACACAGAGTCAGTTAGTAATTTCACTAAAACCTTGACTACATTGACTTAAATAAATGTAGTCCTTGACATAAAGGCAGTCCAGGGCCTTTGTGGTTGTCTCATGAAGTTACCAGGGCTCACATTCTTCCTGTCTTTCTGCTTTGCCAAAATCCTAGTAGATGATTTACACTCTCAAGGTCACAGGATGGCTGCTCAGTCATACCATCTGTGCTTCAGGTGGCTAAGTAGCAGGAAGAAAGATGAGACAAGAAGAAACAGAAGTTAAAAACATCCTCTTCTGGAAATGCTGTCCAATGTTATGTAGGTACTCCTGCTTTCAAATTGTTAACACTTCTGTCTACAGGAAAGGTTGGGAAAGATTGATTTTATCTTTGAGCATATTTCCCCAAGTATATGGAATGAGTAGGTAATTGGCAGTTTCTGTCACGTGTTTTTCAAGGTCAGATGAAGTCAAACTTTCTCCAATTTATTGAAGAGGTTACTGTATGTATGCACTGTCTAGTATATATATGCATACACACATGTTTTATTATAAAGAAACGTGATATTATCACATGTAGACATGGGATCTTAGTACATGTAGAGGTCAGGCATGTAAATATGATTTTAACATTAACACAGGGAATTGGTGACTGGGATTTGGGATAGGAAAAAAATTGTCAAACAAAGAAAATAATTTTTTTGTATTGGAGTAACTAAACAGGATTCAGAAAGAAGTACAACAGCAGAGCGGGGGTAAATCACCTAGAAATGTGACCAAAGAATAGGTATGTAAGGAGGTATGCCTTGGTAGACAGAAATGATCTAGGAAAAGAAGTCATCTGGAAGTAGAGTTCTGGAGGATCTGAAGGGCACTTTAGCTCAAGAAGTTAGGAAGCTCTTTGAGGGGTGGGGCGACCTTACCTTGAGGTCAACATAAGCAGTAACTGCAAAGAGGTGGCCTGGCCTCCTGGCCTCCTCACAGATAATAGGGGGGGAGAAAGAGGGAGAGAGAGAGAGAGGAGAGAGAGAGAGAGAGAGAGAGAGAGAGAGAGAGAGAGAGAGAGAGAGAGAACTACCCAATTCATTCATTTTTGGGACAATACAGAGGAGGTTAGGAATAGAAGGAAAATATAATGCCTTGTGATAATTTGCACCAAGTTGAGTAATGAATCTATATCTTTATATTTCATGACATGTAATAAAATAAATTTTCCACCCTCACTGCCTTCTTGGACTTGGGCTTTTTTCAACACCCCCTACTTATAGGGCCACTGGGGAAAACAAACAGAAAAGCACCACAGAGCCAAGTTTGAAGTCTTAGAAGAAAATCTCCTGAGACATTGGCTGAGGACCATAGAAAGTTACTTATGGCAGAATCTTTCTGGAATTTTTCCATTCTCTGAGCCCATTTTGTCATAGGTCATCATGACTTGACAAATGAATATCATATTGATTAGTTCTAGCAGCTTAATAAAATTCGTTGATCAAGGATAGCATGAATCTTTGAGTATGTCAACTCCGTGTTACATTTGATTGAGACTAAGAATGCCTGGCACATAGTAAGCATGCAATAAAAATTTCATTTAATTTATTAACCAAATAAATGGATGAATAATCTTCTAGAGAGTATTTAGCATGGCTCCACTAAATGACATTTTGGTTATGTTTATTTATTTAGTTATCTATAGTGCTAGAAAAATCTAGCTTGTGCAAAGTACAACTTGAGGGTTTTTTTGTTTGTTTGGTTTGCTTTTTTTTTGAGTTGGAGTCTCATTCTGTCACCTAGGTTGGAGTGCAGTGGCACACTTACGGTCATTGTCACCCCATCGTCGACCGGCTGGGCTCCAGCGATCCTTCCACCTCAACCTTCCAAGTAACTGGAACTACAGGTGTGCGCTACCATGCCAGTTAATATTTTTGTTGTTGTTGTTGAGTTGGAGTCTCACTCTGTCGCCCAGACTGGAGTGCAGTGGCCGCTCCCTGCCACCGCAGCCTCGACCTGCTGGGCTCCGGTGATCCTTCCGCCTCAGCCTTCCAAGTAGCCGGAATTACAGGCATGCGCTACCACGCCCGACTGATTTTTTTTTTTTTTTTTTTGATTTATTGTAGAGATGAGGTCTCACTGCCCAGGCGGGTCTCGAACCCACGGGCTCAGGCAATCCACTCACCTCAGCCTCCCAAAGGCACGGGATTACAGGCTGAGCCACCGAGCCCAGCTAATTTTTTTTTTAATTGTAGAGACAAGGTCTCGCCAAGTTACCCAGGCTGGTCTCGAACCCTCAGGCTCAGGCAATCCACTAGCCTCAGCCTCCCAAAATCCTGGGATTACAGGTTGAGCCACTGAGCCTGGCCCACTTGAGTTTTATTTTATAACATTTGTTGAAACCATCATGGACAGACTATTTCTGTGGAGGTAAAAAAGTACCTTGAAGGGATAACAGTAAAAATGACTTTAAAACATGTTGGCTCCTTGTTAAGAGATGCCTTGAATTCATATCACATTTCTCAAATCTACTATTCATCAGGGTGAGAACATTGTTCCCCATGCCCTTTCCAAAGAAAACAAAGAACAGATTAAATTTATCTAATATTTTATTGATATTCATAACAGATTGACTAAAAATCCTTTACTAACTTAGACTATCATCTTTGTACCCCTCTAAACATTTTTTTTAAAGGATAAGTCTTAGAGTCATGGGTTGATTAGCTCAGTCTTTCCTACTTTGTATATCTGAGTGTTTATTCATGCAACAAGACCATGGCCCTACTATGTTCAAGGCAGTGTGTCAAAAAAGATCTGATTCTTGCTCTCAAGGAGCTTTCAGTCTACAGAAGATAAAGATAAATACTTAATTAAAATGTAGTGCTATTAGGGGATGTAAGTGCTGATGGTAAATGTCATAATGGTTATTTGCATAGGGACCTCTGGCAATATAAGGAGATGATTTAGTGTAATTTTTTAAGAGCTTAAACTTGGATGTTTGATGTCTGTTTTCTAATATTATCTATATTTTCACTAGCTGTGTGATGTTGGGCAAATTACTTTGTCTCTCAGAGTCTCAGTTTTCTTATCTGTAAAGATAATAGTTGTATTCATCTCAAAAGGTGTTTTGAGGAGTTAATGAAATATTCTTATTAGGAACTTGCTTAGTATAAGATAACAACTCCTTAGCATCATGCTAGGTGCTAGTCTCTCCTTCTCTCATCAATCTCATCTTTCCCACCCTCTCCTCTACTAGCTACACACCAACCACACGTCTTCTAGGTCCTGGAGTGCACCAAACTTTCCTTGCTTGAGAGCCTTCGCACATGCTGTTTCCTTGTCTGAAATGCTCTAATGCCCTAGTTTCCCCCATGAATGATGACTCATCTCTGAGGTTTTAGCCCAAATATCTTTTTACAGGTCATAGCGCAAACATCTTTTTCCTGATTCCTAAGTGTAAATCAGTTCCATTCAGTCTTCTGTTTCTTTTAACTGCCTATTGTCATAATTTCTAAGCCTATATTCTGCTGTATATATATAATATTTATTTTCTCCACTAGACTGTGGCTCAAGGAGAATTAGAATCATATCTTTTTCATCACTATAAACTCATTTCACCACAAGGCTTGGCACATAGGACATACATTAAATATTTGATATTTAAGAGGAAGTAAATGGATGGAAACATGACTTTGCATATACAGCATTAACACTGTGTCTGGTTTCTAGTAAGTGTTTTATAAATGTCCATTTATAATTTCAAACCGCAGGTATGAGATTTAGACTGTGGGAGCCAAAAGAGGTGACATTGGAATTGAGGTTTAAAGTTAAGTTCTTCTATCCCCGTTTTGGGACTTTATAGAACAGAGGTTTTTAAGGCTATATCCATATATTTTATGACAATCCATGAGAATTTTATGGAAAAATGAGTAGTCATTTTACTTTTGAAATTATTTAGCATAGTTTCTTCTGAAATGTTCCAAGCACTGCTTCACATTATCTCTTCGAGGTAGGTAACAGGGAAGATGCTTATTTCTGTTTCAGAGGTAGAGAATTACAGAACAAAGAACAAAAGTTAAGTCAGGTTATGTGGTGAAACTTCTGGAAGAGATGAAATAAAAGGCAAAGGGCATCAAAGCAAACTTTAAAGCCAACAGGTCAATGAAAACATCACTGAATTCTCAGCAAGTTACGTGTTTGGCAGCCACAGGCTACATGCTGGAGCTGATCTGCCCAAAGGGGAAGTTCAGGAAAAGGGAGTGGTCTACATTCCAGCAGTCTTGAACTCTCTCCCAAGTGAAACTCACTACAGCTTCATTAGAAATCAGAATGGCTCACTCATACTGGATCTTGGTCATGATTTCATGGACTGAAATAACCTCCAGTCAGTCAAAATAAGAGCTGGTGAAGTCTGAGGAGTTGCAAGGTGCGCACAGTCTTCATTTAGAAACATTTTCCATAAAATACTGAAGGTATCAGATTAAAATGCCTATTTATGGAGTTTCATAGGGAACCATCATTCTACCACATATTCTAATATTTCGACGTTGCCAATTTAAGCTCATTTATAGAGCTTAAAATAACCAAAGATGCTAAGAATTTAACATATGTTTTTCTTAAAATGAGTGGAAGACAGAAGGGTTAGATCTTCCTTTGGGGCAACTCATCAGAATCTGCAGAAGGAGGAAAAGGATTCTGATTTCTGTTCAAAAAAGATTTTCTTTTCCCCCCGTTCTCCCTTGGACTCTGCCCCTAGAATAACAATTCTCAAGAAAAAAAAAAAAAAATGATAGCAGAGTCTGTCTGTTAAGCCCAATCCTCAGATTCCTTTGTCTCAGCTTTGGCAGACTTTTCCCAGGCCATCTGAATCACTGGATTCAGTGTCATTCTTGAAATGAATACAGCTGATTTATCCATGCCAGTCTCATAGATTGAGGCTGTGACTCCTCTGAGTTAACATTTTAGTGTTTATTATAGGTCAAGCTCTAAACATGCAAAGACAATAGATCAAGATTACTGCCCATAAGGAATTATAATCTACGGGGTAGGGAGAAACACTAACAATGTGATGCAATGTGGTGAGTATGCCATGGTAGACATACTTTCTGTGGAAGCCCAGGGAAAACAATTAGGCTATTAAATCTTCCATTTATAAAGTGTCTAAGTGTGAACTTAAGACAAAGCCCTACCTTATAGCTGAGAAAGATAAACACTGAAAAAGAAAAGTTTCGTTTCCTCCAGGAGCTCAACGTGCTCTTAAGAAAGAAACACACATACACACACACACACATACATACACAACTCAAATAATATAGAATGAAATCTGTTATAAATTCCTTAAAATAACGGTGAAAAAGTACTCCATGCTCTAAGAGGACTTCTACTTCAAGCATTATGGCAAACTAGAAATCCTAAAACCCTCCCCCACCTAAATATGCTCAGTAAAATATTTTAATATATATTTTAAAATGAATTGCTAAGTTAGAAATGAAATGAAGAAAATTCAGAGAGGCTAAAAAAATAAATAAATATATAAATAAATAAAGCACAAGTACAAATCCATAGAGGTAAGCCAGCAGTGAAATGTATCTGTTTCCCTAATGTCACCTACCATTTCTCCATAACTTAGATATTTGGTTTTGTTGTTAAATTGGGACCAGGAAGCAAAAACTAAGATCATCATAATTAATATCAGATTAGAAATAAAAAGCTTAAACCCACTACATTAGACACTTGGTAAAATAGTGAACTAGGAATATTCCTGCCTTGACCTCTACTCTGAGTAACAGGATAAAATTCTCCTTTATGTGACCATCTTAGGACTTTGAGGCCCAACTTCATACTATTCTCATGTTTGAGATGGTTTAAGCTGAGGAGTTATTATAGAATGATCCTAGGTTGACAGTGTCCCAAGATGGCCATCAGAAGGAAATATAAGTCTCAGGAGGAATACACCTTTGACTTAGGACTCAAAATTCTCACAGATGAAGTATACTGAACATGTGCTCATGATAACAATATTGTATAATACATAGAAAGAAACAGCCATAAACATGAATCAGCAAAATCAAAGTCAAAGAAACACACAAAAAATCTAAACAAATAAAAAAATAAAAACAGCAGCTTCAGACTCACAAAGATGTTAGCTATTGTAATTGTTGAATTTGTAATTTAGTGTGTTTAAATAAATAAAAAAGAATATTTCAAGTATAAGTATAGAAGAAGAGATTTTAAGAAATGAATAGGCAGATTTGAAAAGACTCAAATAGAAATTGTAGAAACTAAAAAACAGCAATTGAAATAAAAAAGGCAATGACTAGGTTAAACAATAATTTAGACAAAGCTGAAGAGAGAATTAGTGAACAGAGGGATATCTGAAGAAATCCTAAGATAAAATATTATAAAAGAGAAACTTAAAAACATGAAAGATGCAGTGAGACAATGATAACAAATGTCTAATTTGGACTTCAGATGAAAAGCTGAGGTAATACAGAGAGGCACTATTTGAAATGATAAGGTCTGAGAATCATAAATAATGATATAAGAACATGAATCCCTTAGAATCCTTTGAAGCAGGTTGTCCAAAAAGTTCCAAGCAACTTAAATAAAAACATATTTAGACACATTGTAGTAAAATATCTTAATAACAAAGACTCCCTTCCTTCAACCCTAAATGGTTAGAAAGAGAGGGGGGAAAATCCCAGGTTGTTATCTATAGAAGAGTAATAGTTAAATAGGTATCTAACTTCTCAGGAACAACAGTGTAAACTAAAAGAACATGGAAAACTATCTTCAGAGTGTAAAGAAAATGTATGTTAACCTAGTATTGTGTGCTTGAGTTTAAGAACAAGAAAAGTTTTTTTCAGACAAAAAACACTGATGGGTTTTTTAGCAATAAAATATTCTAGGTATGCATAAAAGACAGACAAGAATAATTTGTATAAACAATGACAATGTCTAATTTTGTTGTAGGAATAGCGATATAACCAAAATATTCTGGTTAATATTTTTAGCTAGCTTTAGACTATGTTATGTCTATGTTAATGATTAAAATAATAGACGAATAATTTATCATGCCAAACTAGTTGTGGGCAGAATAAAGAATGAGAAAAAATAGCACAAAGTATGTAAGAAAGAAGATAAAAAGAAACAAAGAAACCGAAAAAGCAGAACATTTAGAAAGCACGAAATAAGAAAGTATAAAGCACTAAAAATACATCAGTAATCATAACAAATGCATATGGGATATACTTTTTAGTTGCCCATATGCATTGCCAGACTAGTTAAGAAACCAAATTCAGCTATATGTTGAATTCAAGTGGCACACCTAAAACAAAAGAATACAGAGAGACTGAAAGTAAAAGGATGGGTTTACAGGCATATAAAAAGATACTCAAACACTAGTCATCAGGGAAATGCAAATATTGATACCACTAACACACCCTCTAGATAAAATATATTTAAAAGTCCATGTTTGGAAAGGATGTAAAGCAACAAAAATTAGATACTGCTGATGGGAGTGTCAATTGGTAACAACATTTTGGAAAGTGCTTTGCATTATCTCTCATCCAAGTACTAACCAGGCCCGACCCTGCTTAGCTTCTGAGATCAGGCATGTTTAGGATGGCATGGCTGTAGGCTACTTAACATTATCTAGCAGAGAAACTCACACATAGCAGAAAATATATGTGTTTGTGTGTGTGTATATGTGCCTGTGTATATATATTCATAGCAGTATTGTTTGTAATAACCCAAACTAGAAATAATCCAAACCATCATCAAAACAATGTTATACAATGGAATACTATGTTGGGGTAATTAAGATGAGAGATACAAATAAAAGAATAAGTATTTGAGGAAGGTTGAACTCTCAGTTGAACATGCTGACTTCAAGGTATCTGAGGTAGAAATGTTTAGAAGTGTATTGCTGATGCTGAAGTCGTAGGTTGAACTTAGAAGCAAAATCAGGGCCTGGTAATCATCCACTGTGGTAATAATGAATTGGTCAGTGACTGCTGAGAGAAATTTCTTCAGAGCAGCAAGACCTAATACTTCATGGCAAAGATGAGATGAGAGAAGGATGAAAAGGTGAAGATATCCAGTGTCTGCTAATTGGAAAATAGGATCAACCTGGTAATACTTGCTGATATTTATTGGGTGTTTATTAGAACTTTATATAGATTTTCTATATAAATCTTCACAACTCTCTGAAATGGGTACTTTTGTTACCTGCATTTCATTGATGGTAAAACTAAGGTATAGGGAGATTAAGATAACAGAGCTAAGTGGTAAAGTCAGGACTTATACATAATCAATCTGACTGAAATATACTTTTTAAACATATTGAAACAGTGAAGTTCTTGGCTGTAGGTGAGATTTAGGTATGCTTGTAGCACAAAGGGATTGGAATGAGAAAAGGGGATAAGAAGAAAGAGGACAAGGTATAGCAGAGAATGGAAGGTGCTTGGAGCAGCCAAGAGGAGAGGTGGGAAAGGAGACGTTTTCTTCCTGGATTAGAGAAAAAGCAGGGATGATGAAGGTAATTCAAAGTGTGGGTGGCAGGATGTAGGAGGATTCATTTTGGGTGATTTGGTCCTGCAGTTTTGGCATGCTGTGATCATCTACTGAGGTAAAGGGAGACCAGAGCGGCTTAGTGGCGTGGAGCAGTAGCTATGGTTGAAACATCTGGGACCATAGAAGCAGATATAGCAGCGTACCACTCAGTGTAAGAGACTAATGTCAGCACATAAAATAAAAGTCACATGTAATAAAAATTACCTTTAAAAAATCCCCTAAATATCCCAGAAAGTATAATATATATGGCTTTGAGTGTACTGTGCCGTCTCTCAATTAGTCTGACAGAGCCAGCTTTTCCTCCAGCAGTGAAACAGAGGGCTGTTTCTTTGGTTGAGCACCAGATGAAGGAGTTAGCTTGCCTTGGGGCTCTTTGTATCTTAAAAAAAAACCAAACATGCACAATGAGACTCTGCTGTGCAGGGTAGTGTTACAAGTATAGCCTGTGTGAACAGATTGGGGTGTGAATCCTGACCTGAACTTGCTAGCTGTCTGACAGTGGGCAACTTCACCAAATCTCTGAGAGCCTTGATTTCTTTTTCTACAAAAGAAACCAGTACAAGGCTTGGCATAGATTAGATACTCAATTCCTAGTGGAAAATAAGAAAATATAAAATCAAATAGTAGAACCAGCAGGTATGAACAAGTTAAATGGGGATGAACCAAAGACCTGGCCAAGGTTGAGAAGTCTGAGACAGTCATTAATTATTTGCCCAGAGAGCTTGCAATATGGAATCTAATGTAAGGAAGCACATGGCTGAGTTTATCCAGATTTGAGGATTGGTGTTAACACTGTATAGGGTATAGCATAAAGTCAAAAGTAAGGACCCTGGGAGGATAAAAGCATTAAAATAGTTGCCTTAGTAGATTACATTGGGTGTTTACAGAGGGATGGAGGATGATAATACATGAGAGAATAAAAATGCATCAAGGAACTAAAAGTCACACTGAGTCTGATGAGCAAAACCAGCTGGGATGAGGGAAAAAAGAAATTGAAGTATGGGAGATAGTGATGTAGGGCAAGAAAGACTTTTCTTTTTCCCTTTTGGTTTCTGTGACTGGGATTTATAAATTAAGTTGATAAAAACCAGATGAACAGAAGAAACGAAGCATACAGATTTTATTTAATGTTAATGTTTATATGTGGCATGGGTGCTTCATAGAAAGAAATGAAAACCCCAAAGAAGCAGCTAGACCCAGGGTATTATATACCATTTTAACAAAGGATGATGAATTGTGGAGACTGATAGGACAAAGGAAAAAGGAGTTTGGTCTGGGGGAGTAAACTGTAAGAAAATGACTAGGAAATATATGAAGGGAAACTAAAGAAAGATAAGGGCTGTTTTAATAAGGCTTGTTTATACAGACTCATTTTGGCATCAACTCCCCATCTCTGATGATAAAAATGTTCTCTTCTTTCTGGTACAAGGACGGTACTATTCCTATGGGAAATTTATGCCCTGATCTTAGGTAGAAAAAGCGGGGCAGAGAACCCTTTCTGCATCTGCTTTTTCTCAGTTGTCTTCAGCTAAAAATAATCAATGTGGCATATCTTGGGTGCTATGTTCTTTTTTTTTTTTTGAGTTGGAGTCTCACTCTGTCACCCAGACTGGAGTGCAGTGACTGCTCCCAGCCACTGCAGCCTCGACCTGCTGGGCTCCGGCTATCCTTCTGCCTCAGCCTTCCAAGTAGCCGGAATCACAGGCATGTGCTACCACGCCCGGCTGATTTTTTGATTTATTGTAGAGATGTGGTCTCGCTGCCCAGGCGGGTCTCGAACCCGCGGGCTAAGGCAATCCACTCACCTCAACCTCCCAAAGGCGCAGGATTACAGGCTGAGCCACCAAGCCCGGCTGGGGTGGTATGTTCTAATCTCCTTCAACAGAGTTCAGAGACAGTATCTGGAGAAAGGCTGTTAGGAAGCTCTTCTTCCCACAATAACTTTTGTGAATTCAGAGGTAGTCAGAGCCAACAGAACACTTCCTTCCTAGACTCATTTAAATAGTGTGTCACAGGACATCTCTTTGAGTAATTATTAGAACCTTATTATTATTATTTTAAAGCCATGCCTTTATTGAGAAGAAATAGGTTATTTCCAATTTTTCACTTTTTTTTTTTACTAATATGGTGCAATAAGCTTATTTGTAGCTATACCATTGTGCACTTTTTTTGTGTGTGTGTTTTTTTTTATTTGGAGTCTTATTCCGTCACCCAGGCTGGAGTGCAGTAGCACGCTCACAGCCACTCCAGCATCGACCTGCTGGGCTCCAGTGATCCTTCTGCCTCAGTCATTCAAGTAGCCAGAACTACCAGCGCGTGCACTGCCACGCCCAGCTAATTTTTTAAAAATTTACTGTAGAGAGAGGTCTCGCCAAGTTGTCCAGGCTGGTCTCAAACCCATGGGCTCAGGCAATCCATTCGCCTCAGCCTCTCAAAGTGTTGGGATTACAGGCTGAGCCACCAAGCCTGACCAGAACCTTATTTTTAAAGATGACAGCACTGTATGCTGTCAAAACCATGGGGTCTGAAACTAAGAGTATAGAGTCTGAAACTATGTTATCTAAATTCATATGCTGGCTCTTTCGTTGACCAACTGTGCGACCTTGGGCAACTGAGATTAACTCCTCAGTTTTTCATTTTTTTTCATATATCAAAACAGTAAAACTAGGGTTGTTGGGAGGCTTAAATGAGTAACACCCTTAGAATTGTAATGAGCCCTTAGGATGTGAATGATAAGTGAGCTGCTATTGTTATGAAAATGGCGGGGGGAAGCTCATTCATTTACTGATAGGTGCTGAACTTTTTCTAGACTGGTTCTAGTTTCATTGTCTAGTTTGCTTTTAATCAGTGGCATGTACTTTGGAGTTTGCTGACTGAGATGGAAAGGGCCATCTGTGGCCATGGAGCACACTATGTTCTCTGTTAAGAAAATGGCCCTGGGTCGGATGAAGGGTAACTTCAGGAGTGCTGTGATCAGAGTGACTGAGAAACACTACTATCCAGAGACACCCTTCCTTAGCCACCACAAGGACAGATCTCTTCCCCTGTCTTTTTTTTCCCCTAGAGACATTTTTATCCTTTAACAGGAAATCTATTTATCCCCAGATCCTGGGTTACTCTAACAGGGGGCATGAACAATCACATCTATTGTTTGTTTCTTTGTCACAATTTTAACCTTTTTAAAAATCAGTGAAGTTTGCAACCTAATGACTGTTTCTATATCATCCATCACTCTGACAGAGATAATAACACCCAAGTGGAACAAGGAATGAATAATTTAACAGGAAAAATTAGATTCCTCATATAAGCTTCTTCAAAGAGATTTTCTGAATTAAAGTTGAGGTAATCTGTTTGGTGTAAAATAAATTAACCCCTTCTTTTGTGTTCAAAGCTCCTTGGAGGATTGTTCATATCTTATATGAATTAAGTTGAAACAATTAGGTATCATCTGTGTATCTAAAAGCATCTGTACAAGATACTCTTCTCTTATTATGTAAAAAAGTCCTTTGAATGGTTGTTGCAATAACCAGATGTCTAACCTAGGCCCCTGTGTAGTCTTTAAAAATGTCTTTCACAGTATAGAACCTAAAAGTATAGGGCTCTGAAGCCACATCCCCCACAATTCTTATTGATTAGAAATCTAAACTGTTTTTATTCCTTCCACAAGTTTAGAAACTGACTCTGATGACACCTCAGTACTGTATGCTCTTAGTGTTAGAATGAGGCAGAAGCCAGTCTTGTGGTGCATTTTTCTTGTATACTGACAGTGTTTGCAGGAGCTTGCTAATGGAAAATAGGACAGGAGAAGCCATGAAAAGACATTGGTATTGCCAGCCTCCATAAGGAAAAACATGGAGGCATCTGTGAAATGCAAATTTAAACAAAGAGGAAATATGATTTACATTTGAATAAACCATTATGATCTTTGACTTTAGAATTTCTTCTTGAATGAAAAATCTGGAGTGCAGTAGCCAGGTAGTAGTAGTAAAGAGTTTAAAGAAGAAAATATGTTTTTAGTTTCAGTATCTCTTTTAAATCACGCCTGAAATAAGGAATGGATGTTTGAGTCTGCAGCTGGGAGTTCAAAAGCCCAACTGAGAAGAGTTTCTTTTTTATTATAAACATATGAATTAATCATGGTTCAAAAATGGAACCAGGAGAATATCTACAGCTGGAAAGGGAACTAAAACAAGAAAAAAAAATTTCATTTATTTATTTGTATAAGTGCACACACACATCTATATACACACATGGTATAAATATGTGCTCATACCCACCATCTAGTTCCTGAAGATCATGATCACAAGTAAGTGTGTAAGTAATACCGATTCAACACCTGAGGAAAAAAAGCCACATTCATAATTTTACCTTGGGCTTGATTTATCTAGAATTTGTATTTAAGCAGGAGTCTTCTTAACAGATTTTAATACAAAAAGGTTTCCTTACTCCTATCTGCACCCAAACTCTGATATATTTTAGAAAGCAAAAATTAAATAAAATACTTCATGAGTTCTTGTGTGACAGAGCTTCAGAACTACTAAGACGGCAAAAAGACACAGAGCGACATCAAACCAGTAGGAAGTTAACCCCGCGGTACACTAGTTTCTTCCTCACTGCTTTAAAAGTTTTTGCTTTCTAAAATTTTGCATATCTATCATCTCCCTCTCTATCTATCATCTACCTGTCTTTACCATAGTACAACATACAAAGACATGGGACTTTCATTTCTATATACTTTACGCTTTTTCTTTTTTTTCTTCCAAATTAGACTTTTAGAATTTACAACCCAGAATACTGACTCTAGTCAATGTGGTCTTGGGTTAGTTCTCCCTCACAATTACTGGCTACTCCAGAGGGCTGGGGTCAGAGACTTGATTAAATAAATTACAGCTTTGGGTCCCCTCCAATAAACCATGTCAGGCTTTAGGCAACCCAAAACAATGCTCCCTGTTTTAACCCATAATGGGCAGTTGAGTTCAGTAAATGGCCTAATCACTTCAGCATAAATATTTATGGGAGAATTTTTCCAATTAAGGTAGAGGCTTGTTTAGATGCTATCAGCGTAGAGAGGGCTTTTCCAACAAGAAAATTACTGTTAAAAGACATCAGGAAGTGTTTAAACTCCAGGAGGCTAAAAGGTCAGTGAGTCTGCAATGTGCAAAGCCTGCATTCATAGTAATGCTGTCTATGTGCATTAAATCCTCCCCTACCCTTTTAAAAGGGGGATTAAAAAGTAGTCCTTTGTACCTAGGCAAACAAATATTGGTTCATTCATATAAAAAATATTTATGTTGAGAAATAAAAATGTGGGGCAGTGACTCAACCAGATTTGATGTCGTCCCAACTTTTACAACAGGCTGTGCACAAGTCTTACTTGTTTGCTGTGTCCAAGTATGGAGGGTGGCGCCAACAATGGTATTGAATGATTTCCATAGTAGGTGCCGTCAGCATGGACTTCAAGGATTTTTGTTGCACACACCCTAGAAAGAGATGTAAATATGCAATTTGTAAGTCATGTTGCCAAGAAAGAGCTGTATAAAATCTGAAATGTGGAATACAGGCAGATAAACTCCCAGAGGAGAAGAGTATGTGATCTCAGTGGAAATCCACTAATCTATCAACCAGTGTACATGCATGCCTGACATATAGTATTTTGCTCTAAAGGAAAACATAAAGAAAAGAAAAAGAGAAAGTGGGAAAAAACAATCACCGTAGAATATGAACACAAAGCACCTTTGCCTGAAAATAAACTTACTAAATTTGCAGCAGAAGAAACATGGGAGAGTATCTTGGATCATGCCTTTAGAGCTGAGAAGATTTTAGCATTACAGTATGATTTTGAGTCTCCCTGAAAAATGGAATAAGATATTAAAAATTAAGGTTATTTGGAAACCATTTCAGCAGAAAGTTATGATGTAAAATATAGTATAAACCATACAAGATGTGGGAGGTGGGTCCTCTGTATCAGAATAGCTCAGGTTTGTTTAAGCTAAAAGTACTAACAACCCTTTCCATGGCACAGCTGTGGCAAACCAAAAGACAGAGAGACACCTGAAAAAATATGTAACTATAAAAAGAGACACTTGCCGTTTCACATAATTAAACTGGAAGACAACTGACTTTGAGCCCCTATTCAATTCCTACCTCCATTCTCAATATGGCAATCTTAAAATCTAGGAGAAAAAAACACCTCGGATCTCAACAACCCAGCAGTGACGCTTGACTTTGCCCTAAGTACCCTTTTTCCTGAGAGATTAACCAAAACCAGTTCTTAGAACAGCACAGGGAACAGAGCCTTGGAGTTCTCTGGAGCTTCTCTTTGACCAGGAAGTGTATGACTTTGAAGAAGAACCACTCTATGACATCAGTGACACTTTGTCAGGTGTAACTCAAAGTTCTGAAAAGGAAGCCTCTGGGACCTGAGAGAATGCAGGGTAGATTGTCTTCTCAACACCTTCCCGCAATGGAATTGGTTTAGAAGAAAAGAAAATTGAAATAAAAAAGTTCTAATACTTTGTAACCTCAAAATAACACATGCTCTTAGATCTCCCCTTGTATTTTATATCTTCAGTTTATTGATATTAGGTGCTTCAGAATTGAATTTCTCTAGAGAGGAACCGAAGCACTCATCTATGGGTAGAACTCCTCTTCATTTGGACTTGAAGATGTCTTAGATACTGAGGCTGGGCAGGGAGCCAGTTATACAAATCTAAGCAGATTCTTATTCTATTCAGGCTCTTATCCTATTATGTAAAATTAAGTTTGTAGTTAAAGAACTTGAGTTTCTACTTAAAAGAGCCTATGTTTTATAATATGGAAGACATGAATCAGCTCAGATCCAGATCATTACCCTTGTCTCTGAAATGTTGACTGGCCTAGGTTTAGAGAAGGACACAGGTTTTATGCTGGTTTGGCTCACAAACCAGCCACAGGGAAACAATGGCATTCAGAGTTTCTCTTTCATACATGTGAGATTTGGGCAAATTCGATCTGATTTTCTGATTTCTTATCTAGGAGTGTTTTAGAGCTCAACAAAAAGATGTTGATAACTGCTTTAGGAAACGTTATCTAAATACAATAGGTTGAAGATTCATTACTAATTAAGAAATGGAGGTTAACCTTCCTTCTACAACATCCTAGAACTCTCTAAAGAAACCATCACAGACAATTTTTTTTTTTTTTTGAGTTGGAGTCTCACTCTGTCGCCCAGACTGGCATGCAGTGGCCACTCCTGGCCACCGCAGCCTCAACCTGCTAGGCTCTGGCGATCCTTCCTCCTCAGCCTTCGACATAGCTGGAACTACAGGCGCGTGCTACCACGCCCAGCTAATTTTTTGATTTATTGTAGAGATGAGGTCTCGCCTGCCCAGGCAGGTCTCAAACCCGTGGGCTCAGGCAATCCACTCACCTCAGCCTCCCAAAGGCATGGGATTACAGGCTGAGCCACCAAGCCCGCCTCATCACAGACAATTTTAAGAGCTTTGGCAGGAATACGAGATTATCATGATTATCACACTGGGGTTTTGGTGGAGGGATGATTTCCTTCCTTGTCTCTAGTTAATGCATATTGCAGTCTTGACCATCTGTAATATGTAGTAATACTTCCTTTTTCTGACATAAAATCTTTAGCATGAGTACTAATTCAGGAACTTTTCCAAATGGGCATTTTTCATTATAAAAACTATAATCGTCATTTAAAAATAAGCCCACAGATTACAAGAAGAGACAGAATATTCTTTAGGTTTAGCAAATAGTATGTAGCAACATTTCTTCATTCAGATAGCTTTGCAAGTGGCAATTTTCACATGCTTCAGAGGAGTGACAAAGAGGGCATGCTGGATTTAACTCTGATTTGTCCTCTGACCCCAAATGTTGAAGAGATAGTTATTCTTGGAGATAATGTTGTGATTTGAATAGGACTGTCCATCACGTGTTCCATGGATTGTACAGTAGCTGTGACTAGCCAAAACTAAATAACTAAGCCTCTAAATCATACACAAAATAACAAAACCAAGACATGTATGGGATGTCTTTGGAAGTCTACTATTTGTTTGTAAATAAGTAAACCTGTCTAAGACTAATACAGAGCCAAAGCAGTGCCTCCACTTCAACACAAGTTCTCATCCACCATAAACCAGATTGGCAAAATAGGTTGGAATGAACTGTTTGTGCTCAGCATCCAAATTAAGTATTTTCAAAGGCTTTGGGGTATCATTTAATGCAGTTATGAAAATAAGCAGCATTCTCTATACCCAGAAAAATCAGAACAAGACTAGAAAAACTTAGGTCTGAGGTCTTATAGTAATTCAATGTATTCCCTTCCTTTTTGCTTTGTTCCTTTTGTTGTGTTCTCATGGAAACCACCATTTATGGGAAAGTCTGAATTTGTTTGCTGTTAGCATAAGTTGGTGCAGTGTTAGTCAAATGATACAAAATAAAGAAGAGTTTTCATATAGTCAATTGAATCGAATGCAAATTTTGAGGGTAATCTTTAATTGCTCATGGTTTGATGAATGGATTTAATTAACATCTTATAATACTTAACACCTTGTTTTTCAGTCATTTTCTGCTTTATCCCATGGATTTATATTCTTTTGCTTATAGCAAATCATTTCATATCAAATTCAAGTATAACTGCCATTAAAAATACAGATAACACACAAAAAAACACTGTCATGAGAAAACTCAATCCTAATTTTAATAATATGGCACATTACTAAAATGCCACTGATTATTAGCCCCAAATTTACCTGCTTTTGTTTGTAGCTTACTACTTTAAAAAATAAGCCCACAATGCAGAATACTAACTGAATATTATAGTTGCATTCTACTTTCAAATTTTTGAAATTGTTTTATGTCTACTACTGAAAAACATCTTCCAAAACCAATATAAAAAAGACCAAATGATTTTGTGAATGTTTTGGTCATAATATATACTTGGTTTTCTATACCAAGTCCCTGATAACTAATGGCTGAGACTACTTTTTAATCAGATCACTTAAATGTTGCAGCAACTTGACTGGAATTAGATTTTTGGCTATTGCCATGAAAAAGCAAAGCTTCTAGATTACCAAAATGCCTCCATATAGAAATGGAAATCTACACATTTTTTCCCTAAGTAAATGACACATAAATGATATACAAGGGCCCCCCCCCAAAAAAAAACTTTTGGAGAGTGGGTCCCTTGTACTACAGGCTTCCCCTGATAGTTAATTGTTCTAGGAACCCACTGGCGTTAGTGTGCTAGCTAGCATTGTTGTGAAAGTCTGTATTTGACTTCAGTGAATTTTTTTTTTTTTTTGGAGATTCTTTCAATGAGCTTGCCATTTCATGATGAGTGATTTAAGAGCATACCTGCCCATACCACACTGAGTGTTCAGCATTTTTGACCAAAAACAGCATGACTCATGTGCCCTACCCTCCCTATTCACCTGACCTCGCTTTGATCAACTTTGTTTGTTTGTTTGTTTCCCCAGATGAAAAAAGTCCTCCAAAAGAAATATTTTGCCTGTGTGGAAGAGGTGAAACAAAAAATGTCAGACGCACCAAAAGGCATAAAAAATGAAGGGTTCAAAAACTGTTTTGAGTAGTGGAAAAGTGTCTTGATAGGTGTAGTGCATCCAATGGGGAGGTCTTTGAAGGTGATTGAAGTTTAAACATGTAAGAATAAAAACACATTTTTTCTAAATAAATTCCATTCGGGGGGGTCTCCCCTCATATGTGAAGTTTGCAACTCCAGATGATCTACTTATTTTGAAGATGGACAGCATGGTGATCTAAGGAAAAGATATTTTCAAGTTTTAGACCCAGTATATGGTGCCAAGCAGTGGGTTTTAATCATTTTCAGAAAGTGAGGGGTTAGAGAACTCAGTTTAGAGTTTCTGAGACACAAGTTTATAATCCAAAAGTTGGCACTTTGGATGATTGTGGTGCAGACGACATTGCTATAATTCAAATACTTCACAACTAAGGAATGCGTGTCTGGAAATTTCCTTCTGAAGTGAATTGCTCCTTATGCTGATAAAGGCAGTGCTGAGAGTTCCACTCTGGCTCATAACTTCCCTTGCTCCATGGCTAGTCAGACTGCATATGAGAAGTCATGGATTCAGACAGCTGGAGCCTCCTTCTCTAAGACCTTTCAAAAGCATCCATCTTTCATTTCTTTGTACACCTGCTGACAGTTTCTTAAATGGATCAACAGTTTCCTTACTACTCTACAAAACTGATGACAGTTTTCAAGGGGGTATGAAAAATATCCCAGCCTTGAAGTTGTTTACACCAATATTCACAGTTGATAAATTGGGCTGTCATTATGATCCTGCCATAAAGGGCAAAAAGGGGATTTAGTAGTGGTGTTGATCACAGCAGTACAAGGCACAAACTGATCCTACATCCATTACCAGATTTCTGTGTTTGCCACCATCTGTTGTTCTCCATCTCCGCTGAAGATAGGAAACAAAAGGCCTAACCTGCAACAGGAAGGATGCAACTGATAACAGAGAGTGAAGACTACCTGAGAAATAAAGACTGTGAAATCCTGAACCAGACACCAGAGAGAGTTTATGGGCCCTTCTTATCATAAGGCTAAACATTCTTGTTAGAAGGTGAAGAAACAAAATGGGCTTTTAGTGGTTATTTCATAATTTTTGTTCTTCACTGTCCTTGCTTCCAAGCGATTGAAATGTGTGGATAGGCAGGATAGATGAGAGAGTTTAAAAGATATGTTGCTATGTTTAAAAAATATTTATTTCTGATTAAGTCTCCCTAATCCTGAATCCCAACTGACAGTGCATGTCAGGACTGTCTGGATGGTTTTTGAAAACTGTACAAGCCTGGCCCTTACAACTCCAGTGCTGCTAAACCAGACTCTTGGGACTAGGCTGGGTGGGTGCTGAGCTAACAAGGTCTGGACGTGTGACCACCTGCTATCCTGCTGGTCATGAGTCACCAGTTTGAGTAGGTCAGTGTTTCCTAAAATCTCACCCCACCAGGATCACCTGGAGAGCTTTATCAACATGTAAATATTCAGGCCCTACTTCAGTATAAACAATTGTAATCTTGAGAGGGTAGTGATGGGGCAGGCCCAAGATAGTTTGAAAATATCCCCAGGTGATTCTGATTCCCTAGCAGTTTTGGGGGTCACTACCCTAGATAATAGAAGACATTAATGGAATAAGAACAGCATTTTTAATGATGAAAAGGCCAATAGATTCATGAAGAATTTAAAGCTGATATCTGGTGAAGGCTATTTTCATTGGATCAATGTTCTGCTTACAAAATCAGTTAATCTAAGTGGTTTTTTTTTTCTCTTTTTGCCATTTGGAAATGTTTGTAGTGTTAATAGTGGACGCAGAGATAAATCTTAGGGCAGAAAGGTTTGAAATGGCCTTTAATTCAGAAATTAGCCTAGGGTATAAGGCCCTTAGAACAAGAAGAATTGATGAAAAACAGGCTAATCCAGCTTGTGGGCTGTTGTGTTAATGAACAAGGGGGAAATACAGATCCAGCCACTAAACTCTTTTCAGCATTCTTGCATTGTGCTCTTTGAGATGACTTTGCCTTGAGAAAGATTGCAACAGAGTGCTGAATGTTAAATATAGAGGCAGTCATCTCCGTCACTCGAGATTGGCAGAGTGCTATTTTAGGGATGGGTGGAGGTGCTGGGGGGTGGGGGAGTTGTAGGAAGAAGCTGAAAGATTTGAGAGGAAACCGAGGTCTGGAAATCAGTATGAAGTCTGATAAGGGTGGAAAATAGATTTGTATGTGAACAAGATTCAGGCCTTTTCTCATTTCCAGTTTTCTGAGAAGGACAATCTATTAACTGAGTTAGTGTGAAAATGTAGAAAGTATGGGTGTACAAGTATGAATTCTTTGGTTACAAAAATCTCCTTTGGAACTGGAAATTGGCAGAAACAGAGCCTGACTTCTGCTCAGTTAAGTCATTTTTATCAGCAGTGGCTCACTCATCTCAAAACTGGAATTACAGGAGTAGTTACAGTTTATGAAGAAATTGGATAGGAAGTAACTGAAACTGATTTTCCAAATGGCAAGGGTCAAACCATTTGGAAACTGTAGAGTGCAGCAACAGAAAGACTGGAGCCCTGCTATGTGAACCTCATTCTAAGTTCCTTTAAAGTTATGCCACTGACAGAGGAGATAAGTGGTGACAGGAGACAGATAGCAGCAGGGCCTGGGTTATTTTCTTTCTAGCAAACAGCCCTAATTTGGGTTCAACTACTCACACTCCTCCTCCTATTCTTTGAATTGTAGCTGCTTAAAAAAAAAATGTTGACAACTTTCATATGTAAGATCCTAAAGGAATAAGGACTGTTTCATTTGAATGGTGTAAAGCATGTTTCCCAATACAGTGAGAACTTTTAATAAATACTAAATGACTCAATAGTTTATATTCATCTCCCTGAAATTGTGCTTTAAAAAACATTCTATTTTATGACATTTCATAGAAGAGAATCCAGCAGGTCTTAGATGCTTTAACACCAAACACAAAACAAAACAAAACAAAACAAAATGAAACAAAACGTGTGCTAAACCACCCAGGCTTCCTTGAGGTGGGCATTTATGCAGAGTTAATATGTAAAATGATCAATAGCACATTAAGAAAGTCAATTTAGCTGGGCTCAGTGGCTCAGCCTGTAATCCGCGCATTTGGGAGGCTGAGGTGAGTGGATTGCCTGAGCCCGCAGGTTCAAGACCTGCCTGGGCAGCGAGACTTCATCTCTGTAATAAATCAAAAACTCAGCCAGGTGTGGTAGCGCATGCCTGTAATTCCGGCTACTGGGAAGGCTGAGGCGGAAGGATCGCTGGAGCCCAGCAGGTCGAGGCTGCGGTGGCCGGGAGCATGCCACCGCCCTCCAACCTGGGCGACAGAGTGAGACTTCAACTCAAAAAAAAAAAAAAAAAAAAAGAAAGTCAATTAAATAGAACTTAACATCTCTTGTAGGGAATGTGTGTGGACTTAGGGCAAAGAACATAAATCTAAATCAGATGGATTTTTATTCATTACAAGAATGCCATGCAACTCAGTTAACATGTATTTGAGAAAATATTAGAAAAGCTAAGTTTTCAAGGCACTAGAACATTATTGGTTGATCCAAAAATTTTCTACAATTCTGTTACTGCCTGACCTGAAGAAAAGAGGCCTTTGGTTCTAGGATATAGGCCAAATTGACAGCCTGCCGTGCCTAATGAATAATGGGATCTGAGCGATAAATAAATGTCAGAAGGAACCTAACAATCATGACTTACAAGTAATAATCTGATTTAGAAAAATATTAAATTAGGACCTAAATGGAAAGTGGTGTTTAAACAGTTCCATTTGAGAGATCTGGACCATACTCTGCTAAGTGGAGCTGGTGGGCAAAGGGCGTTTGTTTCTGCCGTGGCAGAAGTGTGATTGATGCTGCTGCTCCTGCAAGCCTAGTCACCAACTTATTATTACAGCAGCTCTGAGGTTTGTCGCTGGGCTGTGCAAACAAATGATCGACATCGTGTGGGAATGGCAGTAAGTGGAAGGGCCTCGGTGGAAAACACCGTTTGTGAAATAAGCTTTTCAGCCCAGAATTTGGCTACCGAGAGTGTAAAAACAAAGGTCTTTGCAAGAGAGACAGTGAGCAAAGCATGATGGATAATCTCGACCATGCACATAATTGCTTCCAGGTGTCTGGCCACTTTATTACTCTTGGGGTTATGCTGCCACCCTGACAATGTTTTCTTTCTCAAACACGATAACTCCTTGGAAGACTGGTGCCAGCGTTTACTGTTACCTACATCACTCTAGGTTGACTTTCTTAGGGCCCAGTCTCCAGATAACTGCCACAGTAGGGAGATTTAATAAGTTATACGTATAAAATGGAGTTTAGGAAAACCCCAGGAAAAAATCAGAAGAGTGCTGGAAGTTTGTTTTCTCCATCTGGTTTAAGTTGTATACTGCTAGAGCTATTGATAATTTTTTCAAAGGCAGTTTTTTTTTCCTCCTCTGGATAACATTTTTAGATGAAGACCATAGTTTTCTTTTTATTTAACCGCTTGGATTTCTAATGCCATTTTCAAAGATTTTTGGTATCCACAATTTAGTGTTTAATGACTTAATTTTGATGCCAACAGAGTGAAAATGTAATGTGTTCTTGCCTGGATGTTGACACCTAGAAATAAGAAAGTTGAAGCAGTTTTCTTAACCACCTGCTTTTCTAAGCTAGAGAAAATAATCACAAAGGCTTAAGCATAACATATCACATTTCGTTTCTAAAAAACTTTTTTCAAGAACAATCAATACAAATTCTAATGTCCTTTAAATTCTTTGGTATAGGCAGACTTAGGAGTTGTTGATAATTCAATATCTGGTTTTAAAAATTGCTATAAAAGACCAAAGCCTTGTAAATGAAAATAAACACTGTGGACATTTTGTGCCTATTTGTAGGTCCCCCCCCACAGGATCTTTAGAATTCATGGAGAGGAAGGGAATATATTTTTTAAGTTGGAAATAAATAATGAGATTTAATTAAAATATTATGGTATATATAGGATAAATATGTACAATTATCCATCTAATCTATTTTACCTTTGGTTAATATTTGACTTAAAACACCCTCAAGAAAACACATATAAATATGACCATATAAGCACATATTTACATATGATATTATTTTATACACCAGGGAGTGTTTTTATACTCTTACTTTAAACTCTTAGAAGAAAAACACATTATCAATGGGAATAACTTGATCATTATTAACTTTTTATTACTGTATTATTTTAAGCAAATTGATAATCACAGTGTTCAGAAAAGTCCTTTCATCCTATACACTGGTTGGCATCTACAAGATGAGGGTCCTGCCTTTGGAGCACAGGAAGACATTACGTTTCAGAGCACTGCAGGTTGGACCATCAATCGTGCATTTTTTCACATGTATTTGGGTCCCTCTTCTTTTTTTTCTTTTATCTTATTTAATGTCTTTGCTGTTCAAGGATGTGCTCAATGATGGGCTCTTACATGTAAAAATTCAAATGTATTTTTACTCACATAGCTCAATCAAATTTTACACTAAAAATGAATTGTGTTGGAATATAGACCTAATTTCCAAGGGTGCATTGAAGCATCACTTTTGACCTAGGTGAGACCTAGATGCATCTGAACACCAACAGGGACATACAGCAGAAAGCAAGATGGTTATTAAAAAATATAATAACATGAGAATTGCAATGAATTTTAATAAACTCATCTTTCTACAGTTTAAGTTCATTTCTTATACAAGAATACATATATATGTATAAAATGGTTCTTCTTATTAAAAAGATAATAACAATAATCTTTCAGCATTCAAGTGTGTCAAGAAAAAGGCTTTTATTTTTTACAAAGCAATTTAAATGGAGGCCTGGAGTAGACCATTTCATGTGGCATTTACAACTGCGCCAATTTTAATGATTTGTCTACATTTATTTTACATTCTCCATGACTGAAGTGGTGGATCTAGAATATAGAATAGTCTGCAAGTAGGTGTTTAATAGATATCTGGTCTGGTTTCATTCTTGCCAGGCCCTGCTTCTGTGACTTTTGCTCTCATTTATTGCCCATTGTCAAGGTGAAGGTCTCTCTTCCTCTGCAGCCACTTAAATGATTGATTCTGTTTCTCTTGGACCCACTGTTTCTTGACTACCTCTCTGGAGTTCTCTTAGTGAGTGCAGAAACAAAAAATTTTCTGGATAACAACTTCTTGCTCCTTCCCATGAGGGTCCTGCCACCTTCCTGAAACTAAGCCTTGAAATGCTTAAATTTACAGTATGAACCCAGCATAGGACCTTCCTCTGAGAGCCTTATTTGAAAAAGTGAAGTTAAAAATTAAGGAGAAGTGGCTCTGGAGAAAGATAGCCCAGGATAAAAAGTCTCCTCCTTATCTAGGGCAATGGAAAGGCTTTCAGCAAAAAAAAAAAAAAACATGTCCTAGGGTCATTATTTTTCTCTCAAATTTGTCAAACATTCTGGAATAAGACCACCAGAAAACAGGTAAGAAAAGTGAAGGCTTTATTGCTTATATCAGGAAGAGGGGTATGAGGGTAAGACTGACGTTATCCTCTGGCAGTTAGCAGAGGTTTTCTATGTTACACAGCAATTTAGGTTGGTCACAAGAAAAAAGGACCAAGAAACAGGAATATAAAGAGAGGGCTGAGGCAGATCTAACTCAACAGTTCTGTTTTCAGAAACAGATTGCTAAGACTGAGCCAGTCTGGGAAAAGAACACTCTGTGGCCATTGGTTGATCAAGAAAATGGCAATTTGGGCCCGAGTCATACAATTCTTTTTACCTATTTTGTGAAAGGCTCTCAAGCTGTTACCATGACCCTGACTCCCGTCACACCTAATAGGATGGGTGCTCTGGCAGGTGGTGCTCTGCATTGCCATTTTCTACCCCTGAGACTTGAATTTTGCATTTTCTCTCTCTTGAAAGTCCTCCCCAGCTCAGATATCATTTCCTGAAGTTTTCTGTGATCATAGCAAGGACTGGCACTGCCTTTTGAAGTCTGTATGGGTTGATTACAATGCTATTATAGCATTTCCCTCCTGTAACAGTGATTTACATATTTATCCTAATCTTTCTATTAGATTTATAATCACTTAGCAGAGAGAAAATTCATATGTGCCAGGCAGTGGGTCACATACTGTTGTATCTAATCTCCATCAATCCTGGTGAAATCTCTCTAATCTAGGCATCACTGTCCTCATTTAAAAATGAAGAAACCAGCCGGGCTTGGTGGTTCAGCCTGTAATCCCGCGCCTTGGGAAGCTGAGGTGAGTGGATTGCCTTAGCCCGCGGGTTCGAGACCTGCCTGGGCAACTTGGCGAGACCTCATCTCTACACTAAAAAAAAAAAAAAAAAAGAGCTGGGCGTGGTAGCACGCGCCTGTAGTTCCAGCTACTCGGAAGGCTGAGGCGGCAGGATCGCTGGAGCCCAGCAGGTCGAGGCTGCGGTGGCTGGGAGCGGCCACTGCACTCCAGTCTGGGCGACAGAGTGATACCCCAAATCAAAAAAAAAAAAAAAAAGTCATAAAAATAAAGAAACCGAGACTCACAGACTTCCAGAGACTCACCCAGGCCCCAAGGTCTGTCGTGGAGTGGAGATTTGGACTCAGGTGTGCGTGACTGCAAAGCCCAGGCCCTTTCCTACCAACGCATGCTGACCATCTTCCATCAGGGATTGGAATTAATGCTTATCCTCTCCAGGGACTTTTAAATATTTGTTGATTTAATTCGTAATTCGAACAAATCACCCAGCATTTGGCTTTGTAAACATTGTACTTTGAAGTGATTAGCGACGGCATTAAAAAGAGGAGTGACTTTTGTATGAGACATTGTGGTTTATTGATTCTGTGTCATTTTAACATCATAGAGTCCAGTGGTAGAATAAAATGATAAGGAGAAATGATCTGTTTAACCATAGGTCCTTAAATCTACCCATATCATTTTATTGCATTTTATAATGACGAATTGAAGAAACTTTGGGGATAGTTAGTTTATTTAAAATACAAATAGCAAGTAAAAGACATAGCTCTCTGCTGTTATTGATCTCATTACCGATTATGTGGATACTGAACTCCAGGTTATCCTAGGGCAGAGAAAATATATACATTTTGTCTGAAGTCACTATTGCCGGGGAGGGGATTGTTTTGTATAATGTCTCTGGAATTGTGTAATGGTCCATTTCAGGGAAAACTGTGCCAAGTCAAAATAAAAACAAAACTACAATAGTAAAGGTGCCTCAAGGTGCTCTGTCTGCAGCCGAGTGACTGGGCACAGTGCTAGGGATCGAGCAGACAGCTGAAGAGACCATTGGGACAACACAAAGGAGCCACGTGGCTTTGGAAACCAGGGAGAGGATGGCTGCAAGGTCAAGATTACAAACTCCTCAAGGGCAGAGGCTAAGTCTTTCGTGGTCACTTTTTAGATCCCTAGTACCTGGCAATTTGCTTAGCATGGAGTGTTAAAAAAAATAGTTGTTGACTGAAGGTTTGCTAGAAGCTGCCGTGGAACTGTGTTTTTGTCAAAATACAAATTGTTATATAATATGTGAATTAACATGCTTCATCATCTAGGACCAAGAGACCATTATTTGTGAACATTTGTGAGACATTCTCAGAATTATCCTGAATTAAATAGGAAGATTTTGAGGGCTGATGGACAGTGATTTCCATAGTAAGACTATGCAGAAGATTAATGTTCTTCTTTTTTTGCATTATTGCCCCAGGTATTTATGGCCTGAGAAAATATAATATGCTTATATGTTTATGCTGAGATTTATGCCCTTGGAGGTGGCCCCCAAGATAACAAGAAGAATACTCTTAGAAACTGTATTGTTATTTTCAGGCTAAGCAGGGACCATTTAGTAATATTATTATATTTCAAATCTTAAATAGATCCCAATATAGCCAGAAAGCTACTGTAACTTCCAAAAAATTCTTTGCTTCGTCCTAGGACTGAGATAATCCCAGGAGATTATCTATTTATTTGAAGCTATTTTCAAAATTAGTTTGCAAACAGAGAACAATATATGTGATGAAGGGTTTGAAGATATTATAAATTTATTTAATTTGGGCCTGATTTTAGCTCCAGTTTAACTTACCATCTACGACCTGGTATAATACATCTAAGACTGCTGACTGAATTCCATCTCGAGCTTGCAAACCTTTATAATAACCTCATTTCCTTAAAAGGAACAAGAAGCTCTGTTTTTGCCCTTCACAGAGGAATTTGTGCAGGAAACAAGAAGGTAACAGGGTTAGTTATTTGAGGCAGATTCCTGCTGTGTGCAGCATCGTTGACTAAATTGCATCTGAGACTGCAAAGACAGTTTACTTAAAATAGGTACAAGAGCTTTCTGTTACTTCTAGAGAACACATGAAATCAAGGGCATGCCATATATCTCCTGCATTTCAGAATTCCTAGAAGATGCTTCTGCTTTTCTTATTAGGATATGATGTAAAAATTAATGGTGAAAGGCAGATGCTCTTAATTAGCAACTTGATGTACTATACGTCTATGCATTTGGTAGTAGGTCCTTAAGTGAACTTGAGAAGCAACGAAATATTTTTAGGAAAGAGGAGTGGAGAAAATGGAACTTGGCTGGACTGAAGAATTACCCTAATTCTCAGTTGATGAATAAGGTTCTTGTTTCTACAGAAGTGACATCTAGAGAAAAGAAGCAAGGAGAACAAACCTCAAAACCAGAGACATGGTTTCCTTGGTTCCTAAGGCCTAAGGCAGCAACCAGAAAGCAGCACATGGTGATGTCCTGTGCAGTTGGATTTTCAAAGAATCTCATCATATTGCACTCAGAGGTGGAGGTTTTTTTGAGTTTTTTTTTTTGTTGTTGTTTTTTCAACATTGTTGCTTAAGTCAATATTGGGTTCCAGGGTCTCTGACCAGATGGTCACAGAATTGTCCTCCATATGGCTATGGGTGACTAGGGTCATTCATTTATCTATTGTTTAAAAACAAAACATAGTCAAACTTGTAAAATGGCTAGGACTTATAGAAAGTCCAAGCTAGCAGCCTAAGTTATGAGGGAACAAGGTCAAGGCTACGAGGACAGGATCAGGCATCAGTATAATGCTTGGTTAAGTGTAGAAAGAGGCAGAGCATGAATAAGATAAAAAATGGAAAAATCTAGGTCAGTGCTGGCAGTGGAGAAAGGCAGGAGAAAAGGTCACAGGGCCAGATGCCAGAGAAGCCACACTGAGGCCTTTAGTCTCTACTTCCTGAAGAGAACTCGAATTGTGACTTCTATGATAACATAATAGAGCTTTGGATTTACGTAAAACCTTTATACGAAAGAACACCATTTCCCTAATATATTAACAATTAGAAGCACTACATGTTTTCTTAAAAGGAAGTTTTTATGCCGGGCTCGGTGGCTCAGCCTGTAATCCCGCGCCTTTGGGAGACTGACGTGAGTGGATTGCCTGAGCCCACGAGTTCGAGACCCGCCTGGGCAACTTGGCAAGACCTCATCTCTACAATAAAATCAAAATGAGCCGAGCATGGTAGCGTGCACCTGTAGTTCTAGCTACTTGGAAGGCTGAGGTGGAAGGATCGCCGAAGCCCAGCAGGTGGAGGCTGCGGTGGCTGGGAGCAGCCACTGCACTCCAGTCTGGGTGACAGAGTGAGACTCCAACTCAGAAAAAAAAAAGAAGTTTTTATGCATAAGCATTTCTTCTGAATCGACAATGTAAACCTCAAAAAGGCAAGGACTGTGTTTGGTTCACCATTGAATTCCAAGTGCACAGGATGGTATCCAGTAAATGTTTACTAAGTGAATAAGGCAGAAATGAAACTCTCATGCACTAGGCACTGTACTAGACGCTATGGAGATATGCATAGCTCTGATCTTCAGGGGGTTTATTAGGGGATTTAGGATATATTCATAAATTACCATACGCAAGGCAGAATGTGGTTCAGAGGAGACCATATTCAAGGAGTTTCTAGTGAGGATGGAGTCTTCATGGTGGGTGGGAAGTGAGATAGATAAGGAAAAACCTTGTATGGTCAGTTATATTCAATCTTGACTTTGTAGAATGGGCTGGGATTTAGGAAAGGAAGCGGTGGAGAAAAAGGTGCTCCAAGCCAAAGAAAATCCACATGTGAAAGGATCTGTGAAATTGTAGGGGACCTCGAGTGTTGATTGCAGCTAAAGAGGAAGCTACTTGATGGGGATCAGAGGAAGTAAGATGAAGACTGTGAGTCAGGCTAAATGGAGGCCCTTGAATGCCACAGAAAGGAATCTGGACTTTATTTTGTTGGAATCATGGAGAGGTATTGACAGTTTTGCAAAGGAGGAAATGTGGTCCGGGTTATACTTTTGAAAATTACATTTGGCAGTAGAGTAGGTGATGGATTAGAAGGTGGGTGGCTAGAGGCAGCTTCATGGGGTTGGGCAAAAGGCCCTCAGGATAGGGGCAATCAGGGAGGTGGTTGTGAGAGAGATCCCAGTGGGAGAAGCCCTAGGTATTGATGGAATACCCAGTACAATTGCTGTGAGGAGATGTGAGGTTGAAGCTTAGGAGAAAAATCAGGGTCAGAAAGAGATTTGCAAGCCATTTGAACAGAGCTTAGGTTGAAGCTATAAAACAGAGCCAGGTGCCAAATGAAAGAGAGCAGAATAAACAGAGAAGGAAAGATTCTTTAGGAACACTTGAATTCATGGAGAGGAATAAAGAGGAAGATCTGAGAAGACTGTAGAGAAAAAACTGTCAGAGACATAAGAGAATGAGACAAGTGCACTGAAAAAAAAATAGGGAGAAGGTTTCAAGAAGTCTACTAGCTTCAGTAAGAAGGTGAAGGATGTAAACTGAGGAAAACGCTCTGTCAACAAAAAGTTCACTGGAGACACTTAGGGGAAGGATGCACGCACGAGAGAGACAGAGTGAGTGTCATATGTCATTACTGATAAACAGTAAGAAAAAACGAGCAGCAATGCAATCAACTAATTGAGAGAGAGAGAGAGAGAATATTTGATGATATAGGGTAGCTGGAAGAAAAAAATGATCCTTAGATTAAGATTCCTATTTACAAATTTAAAATATTCTGAAATCTTCTAATATACCTAATATAGTGTGTTATTAGGAGATTTATAATAGGATGAAAGTTGCAGATTAAGGGAACTTTACTACTTCAGTTGGTTTATGTATGTGTGTGTGAGAGAGAGAGATGGAAATATGGATGGAGCATTTGGGAATATTCTAGAATCATTAGACATTTTTCTATTTGTTTGATTCTTTCCAGTAGGGTCTGGAAAAGGGGTTCAGTAAATAAAGAGACGTCTGATTGTCTGTTGGGTATGAACTGTTTACCTGAACTATGCTTTTTGCCGAAGCCCAAATTATCTTTTTACAGAAGATCCTTTTCCTTGTTATTTTCTTATCATTTGTTGGCCAGGGTGTCCCTGAGTTCTCCTAGTCTACCAGTTTGAAAACACAGACATAGACTTTTGGTTCTAAAATATAAAATCTTAATGTTAAAGCTATGGCCATGATCTATTTACTCATGTGAATGGCCTAGACACTAGAACGGCCCCATCTAGTCATTTAGTAACTTTTAAGGGCTATTTCTGCTTTGTTTCTGGGCATGGGTTTAGGCTGCTGTTGAAAGTGGAAGCCAATGCCAAAATTACACGCATATTCATAAACTATAAACAAACACACAATTATACATACACAATCTGACACACCCCCTATAATAATAAAACTGAAACCAAAGGCACCACACAAAATACTTTTTGCTTTGCTGGCAGAGGTTGTGGAAGACTTTTTGTATTATGGAGCTCAATTTTCAGTTTATTGCAAGTCCACAATTAAAGATAGTACACACAAAAGAATTATTCTCAGATGTGCTATTGCAGAACTGTTTGTAAGTCAAATATGTAGTATCTAGGGCTTTGTTTGAGGTTCACAATATAGGACTTATAATAGCCCTGGTTGAGTTTTCAACATATTCTTGGAAAAGTTCTTTTATTTGCTTTTTAGTGTACATGGACCTTTGCAATTTGTTCTCTTATTTGGACTGTATAAACAGCATCAAGATGCTTTTTTCCTTTTACTCAAACAAACAATGACTTTATAACTAAGAAGAAAATTAGTAACAGGTGAAAGTTTATTTTTAATGATGTTGAGATCAAATTGCTGTTTAACTTACAGAACAAACTCCCCCATGTCTCTTTTAATGTTTCATAATTATTTATAAATTAAACTTACACAACCTCTAAACATGTTCAGAGCATAAAAATGGCCTCTTTTTTTTTCTGTATTACTAACAAGATACAAAGGATATTGCTTTGTTCTGATTTTTTTTCTTGCAATTTGTTTTTAAAACATCTTGCCTTATAAAAATTTACATAAAGCTGTCTTGGAGATTTTTTATTTTGTTCTTGTATATAAATCAAAATTCTATGCTTGAAATAATGTTTCTTTTAAAATCCAAACTAATGTTTGCTTTTATTAGGTACATTTTATGTTGTATACTGTATATATTTGTTTGTGTTCCATTTTATTGTTATTAACATGGTTGTATCTTTTGGAGACTTTGTAATTATTCTCTTTCATTATCTACAAAGCTTATAATAGTCAATGTAATAAAAATGTTTATTAAGGGTTAAATCCTCCCTACCCCTTCCTCTTTCTTTAAAAAGTAATAGTGTTCAGCGCCTATAAAACTACATAAACAGTGTAGATATGTCTAGTTTTACCCAATATATCTCTAGTTATATTATAAATTTCTACTGAAATTAGTCAATTTAAAATGATTCTATTAATAACAGATTATAAAAGTATTTGTACCAGAAGGAAAACTGATTTCAGCTCAATACAGAGAATGTTTGAACAGTGAAGAGGTCTTTGGAGATGGGGACAGTGGCCTTGAAAGATAGAAGAGTCCTGTAGCTGGGTGGATGTTCCCCTGGGGGAGAAAGCTTTCCTCTTAAGTGGTGTACTAAGGGAAGTTGCCAGAGCCTGGTCATACCTATGTAGGATACTAAGGATCTTTTAGTCTATGAGAACTGCAAAGTTGAGACTAATTCCTCAATGAATCCAAATGAAACAATGCAGGTTTTGAATACCAAGGTGTGATGTGTGTGAATAGGTTTGAGGAAAGGGAAGTAAGTTTGCATGACCTTGAAAATGACTTTGTTTACAAGCTAGCATTTTATTTTATTTTGCTCAAAAAAATTTATTTTCCTTTGTTCCAAGAGATTTTCTGTCTCCTTTTGAAGCCTTTTGTTTGTAACACTGTATAATACATGTGAATGTCTCCAAACTAAATATTTTGAATGGTCTCATCTTTTCCCAAGTGTTAAAAAGGTTAATTGAACATTATTATAATACTGTAAGAAAGGGCCTGACTGGGATACTGCCAGGGGAGGGGGAAGCATATAACATCAATAAGGGTACCCACATTCTAGCTGTACGATGACCACTTCTGTGCCTAACACTGAATTGTACCCCACGTCTTTAAAAGAAATATAATGTAAATTTTGAGAGCATGACTTCTTTATGTAGCCCTTGTTTAATCTTGTGTCATATTCTATAAATTCTTTTGAATAGTAGATACTGCAAATACTGCACAGATTTCACTCAATTCCACTAATAAGTGATTTGTAAGATATGAGTTAGGTATAACAATCATGTTAGCAATGACCCTGTCCTATAATTAAGGGTTTTGCAACTAGACAGCTAGAAAGTAGATATGAAGAGCTAGAAGGCTTAAATACCTTTTCCTTTCTTCAACTTTCTTCCTCAAGTTTCCTTTCCTCTTTTCTTCCCAATGGCAAACTGAGTGAGTAAACCCAGACTAGGGATCCAGGGGTGATATGAGAGAAATTTAGCTTTGCAGACAAGTTCTGGAAATGGAAGCTTCAGTGGCTTAGAGGAGAATCAGGCCCTAGGGAAACCTGAAAAAATTTCTTTAGGCCGGAGAATGGGTCCAATTCATCCATCTACCACCAGTGCCCAGCACTTGAAAAAGACCATTGTTGTTGATTTAATCAGTGAGTGGCCAGGACAGATCTGTAGCTCTCCCATTGTAGCATTGTAGCTCTCCCATCTACTTTTCTAGAATCTTTCTCCCTCTTCATTCTTTGGCACAACCCTGACTATCATGCTTCTCAGATAGTCTGTACCCTCTGATGGCCTCTAGCTAACCAAGGGCCCTCCCAAACCTAAGCTTGAGCTCCAAAATGCTCTGCCTTCTACTACTCTCCAACTCTAAGGGGTTGTTCAGATTTTTCTTGCCCTGGAGTGAATAAATCCCAGGTTGCTAGGAAGTGTTTGCATTGAAAGACAAATACACTGATCAAGTTATTATCTAATTACAGTGAGGTATGGGATGACATTAGCGGAGAACGTTCTTGGCTGGGAATTTTATGCCTGATCTTCCATATTTACTCTCTTTTAATTTTTTTCCAAGGATGAAAATATATGAAGTCAGCACTACAGTAGCAGATTATGGATGCTATTTTCCACCACTTTTGCAGAGGCACTGCATTTCAGGGGCTCAGAAGAAGAAAGAGTTGTTGCTGATAGGCCATATTACACACATTTAAAACTTAAGCTTCTAAATGTGTGGGCGTGGCAAGGGGAGCTCTTAATTCTCTTTCAGCACAGTTGTGAGCAGGGAACTTGTAAGTGAGAGGATGCAATGACTAGGTAACTCAGAGAACTAGAGCTGGAAGCATCTGGAAGCTTCTTCACTCATATGTCGGCATCTGGGCTAGAATTACTCTAAGGCTGGATTCTGTTGGGACTGTTTCCCAGAACACCTTCATTGTCTCCTTGCCACATGGCTTGGGCTTGGTAGCTGGGTTCCCAGAGGAAATGGTGGGAAGCGGATGGATGTTTCAGGAGAACCTGCATGAATTTTCTCATCTATCCTGGAAGCATCATTTCTGCTGTATCCTCTAGGTCACAAGGGAGACCCTGGGCCAGCCCAGATTCAAGAGGAGAGGAAGGAGATGCCACCTATTGGTGGGGTCAGGGCTCTTCAGAGGAGGCACTCTTCTGGAATGGGAGTTCATGCTGTGGTCTTGTTCAGAAAGTGCAGGCTGACACAGCACTTCATAGTGTTGTCCCTTACTAGTGTGGCCCATGCTTGATAACACATAGTATTTAATCCTCTCAACTACCTGTAAGGTAAGCATGATCCTCATTTCTGAGCTAAAGAAACTGAGGTCCAAGGAAGCTTAGAAACCTGCCTCATGTCACGCAACTACTGAGTGAAAAGAGCTGGAATTGTACTCAGCTCTGCATTACTCCAAAGTTCACACTCCTTCCTTATGGGATATTTTTATATCTCATTATATGGGAAAAAGGGAAAATTGTATTTAATAGAACTAATTTTAGCTTTCCATCGTAATTAGCAAGTTATAAGGGATTATTTAAACTGAAATAAATACATGTTCATGTTTGGAAATGAGAAAGTCCCCACACAATACAAGCCATTTTCCCTGCTTTTTTTTTTTCCCTGCACTGAAATAAGTTAAAAATATGATGCACACATGAATGTAAACTTTCTAAATTTAGATTGTGTGCTATTTAGGAATTATTGGGGTAATCAGATACTTTGGGGGAGGTTAAACAATACCACCAACATTTTTTAAAGATAATGAACAATAGATTCTCTGAAAATGTTAACAATATGGGCAAAAGTGTGTGTGAGAGAGAAAAAAGACTGTTTCAAACTACATTCCTCTTTCTCCAAAGTTTTCCAATGCATCTCTCTACAGAATCTCTGACATTAATTAAAAACAACTTGTTGAAGCATTTGTGATGTATTAGATAGAATTTGAAGATATTTTGTTTTCAAAGGAAAAGTGTAAATAGACAAAAAGCTTGTGTTTGTATCTATCAATACTGCTGTGGCCTGAAGTTAGCTGAAAGGGTAGAGGATAAAATTTTACAAAAGGTATACAATGCTAAATTTATGGTTCTAGATTCTTTGTTCCTGTGTGTGTGTATGCGCGTGTATGTATGGGAGGGGGTATGCAGTGGTGAAGGAATTGCTGGTAGAAACGTATTGCTTTTTCTATGAGGAAAAATATTGCTTTAAAACCAGGTTTGATTTATGTAACTTGCATATATTTACTTTAGAGAACAAAGAGTAAATTATTAGGCCTCTGAATGACCGGTAAATTCCATGGACACAGATTCCTCATAATAGTGTGCTGTTATGCTCTCTAGATAAATGTGTTAATAATTTATAATTCTCAGGCAGTTGGAATGGTGATCCTGAGGTGTTTTCAGGGACTGGAACCTTGACTCTGGTATATGTTGTTTTTTGCTAATTGAGCATTTGTGTCACTATTCAGTTTGGTTTTAACATTTCTTTTCTAGAGTTCCTATAGAATGCTGCTACAAGCAATTGGCATATAGGATGGCCCGCAGAAAGCATTGTAGTTTCAAATTTGGAAGGAAGTGGTGTTTGTCTAGGGAGGAAAGTTCAGAAACCAAGGAAGGATGAGGGCTGTGCGTCTTCCTTTGGACTGTGTTATTTTGCTAGGGCTGCTGTAACAAAATTCCACAACCTGGGTGACTTAAGCAAGGGAAAATTGATCGCCTCACAGTTCTGGAGGCTAGAAGTCAGAAATCAAGGGGCCAGTAGTTGACTTCTTCTGAGGGCTGCGAGGGAAGAATCTGTTCTAGTCCTCTCTCCTTGCTGTAGGTGGCCATCTTCTCCCTGTGCCTCTTTGCAGCATCTTCCCATTGTGCCTGTTTCCAAATTTCCCCTTTTAATGAGGACGCCAGTCATAATGGATTAGAGCCCATTCTAACAATCTTCATTTGATAACTTCTGTAAAGACCCAATCTCCAAATAAGGTCACATTCTCACATACTATATGTTAGGACCCCAACATATGAATTTTGGGGGATATAATTTTACCCATAACAGAGTCCATCCTGAGTTTTGAATCTGAGGCATTATCTCTTCAGAAGAATCTCAGATATGGATCCGGAAAGGGACATGAGACCCTCCAGATATTTGAAAATCTATTCCCTCAACAATCACCCAGGGGAAGAAGAGCACTAAAATTCTAGTGTAAGGACGGTTATAAGTTTTATCATCCAAATTGGGACACTTGAGGGCAAAAGAAAGCACTAGCCAGAGACTGGACCACGGGTACATCCCAGGACCATCATCCTACTCTAAATAGATGTATGCCTTTTCCAGAATCCCCAGTTTAGAACAAATGTATTCTCACAAATGGAGCTGTCACCTCGAAATGTCTGAGTCATTATGCAGTACATAGCATAATGATAGCCAAGTGTGTGCTAATCCCTTTCCATATGATCTCATTTAATCTTTGTAACATTCTTCAAGGTCATTCTTATTTCCATTTCACAGATGAGAAGACAAGACCCAGTGTTAGTGATTCAATGGAATCACTAACTTTACTAGAAAACAAGCCTGGATTTCTATCCAGGTTACCCAATTCTCTACCCTGTTTCTCTCTCTCTCTTTAACTTTGGTGAAATCATTTTGTTTTTCTCTCAAAATAATTACACATTGGCCACCCTGGGATGCAGCAAACTTATTTTTGAGTCTGAGTTTGCATCTGCTGCAAACCAAAGACGAATTCAATAAACATGCCTTGTGAAAGGGATCTTGGTCTTGTACACATACCAAAAGCATCCTCAGTACAGAAAGAAGCTGTCCCAATACATTTTGTTAAGTTGACTTACATAGTGTCAGAGAGAATTCTTTCAAAAACTTGGATGAGTTGTGCACATGTCTGGTGAAATAACACAGGTTTGATGAGCTTATACCTCCCACATGCTACCTGAAGCCTTTGCCATTGTTTGTATGTTTGGGGTTTTATCACCCTTTTCTCACAACTCATCATTTTAGAGCTACTTTTAAGTTCTGGTATGTGATCACACATATAGCACTTAGCAGGGGATATAATTATGCCCTTTGACCCAGAAAAAGGATTAAGTGATTCAGTTCATATTTAATCATTTTTATTTCATTCTGATGCAGAAATCCATTTCCTTCAGAATGAAATAAATGATTCAATCTACCTCCAGGGAAGAGTTAAGGTAAATGCAATTGCCACATAAAACCCAAATGGCTCAAGGTAATATTACATATTTCTAAAAGTAGGCAGTTGAAGATGGAAATGAAACTTAATAATAATATTACAGGCATGCAATGGGATTTTATTGTAAGTTTATTATGATAATAAATATGGAATTTACATGCTATAAATATATATCTTAATATTATATTTTGTTAAATTAGTTCAGCATTTAGTCATTAACTTGTTGGTGGTATGTTACTTATATTCCCTTTGCATTACATACTCGACTTTTGAGACTCACAAAATAAATTAAAAATCAGTTCTTTACCTTCACAATATATTCTATAGCTGAGCTTATGTATATTCTCAGTGTTTTAACCACTTAGGAGGTTTTCTGGCTATGGCAGCTGTGAAAAATTAAGTCTGTTCTGTAATCTGTGTGCTTGTGGGGGTGTGTATGTGTGTAAAATTGAGGGTTTGACATGGAAATTCAGCCATAAATGACTTAATGACCCACCTAATGATCTACAAAGAAATCAAATGACTTCCTTCTCTAAATTCCTAAATGAAACTCCTGGGCAATCTGTCATATTCATTCACCAGGGAAGCCCACATGTTGTCTGTATCTGAACTGCTATTTTCCAAACATGCACTTGAGAAAATCTCACACCTAGAGCTCAGGAAGTTTGCCACTGCAGTGCACTATGGGATGGGGATCCTGCAGAGTTAGTTTTCCCTCCCATCTTTTTTCTCTATTTTGTTTTGGTATCATGTCTCCCTCCATGTCTTGAAAATTGTTCCATGCTTGCTACACACACACACACACACACACACACACACACACACACACACACACACATGAGTAGTTAGGAGCAGGGCAGTCACCTTTTCCCTAATTTCCCATTTCCAAAGGCAAGTCAAATAAGTTAGAATGTTGAATTTTCCCTTGCTTTGCACTTCTCTGGGTTGTCCTAAGAATGAACATGAATATTTCACTGTGTCAGAAGAGACTTCCTTTTGGTTGATTCTGTTTCTGTTGATATCATTAATTCTTAGAGAGAATCCTATTTGTGCTAAATTCCATTTAGTGTAAGTTTATCACACGTGATTTTGGGAAAGAAAAAAGTATCAAAAGGACTCAATTTGCAGTATTTATTAAAACACATAATAGCCGGGCTCGGTGGCTCAGCCTATAATCCTGCGCCTTTGGGAGGCTGAGGTGAGAGGACTACCTGAGCCTGAGGGTTCAAGACCCGCCTGGGCAGCAAGACCTATCTCTACAATAAATAAAAAAAAAATCAGCCAGGTGTGGTAGCGCATGCCTGTAATTCCGGCTACTCGGAAGGCTGAGGCGGAAGGATCGCTGGAGCCCAGCAGGCGAGGCTGCGGTGGCCGGGAGCGGCCACTGCACTCTAATCTGGGCGACAGAGTGAGACTCTGACTCAAAAAAAAAAAAAACAAACAAACACATAATATTCTGAAACCTCACTATGCCATAATTTTAAAGTTCAAGTGCACAAATACAGTCTTACAGTACTTTTTGTAACTAAGTTTACTGGGATGAAATTCAAGACAGATCAATTCCATAGTCACAAATTGAATTATTATGCCCACAAATGTAAGCTAAAGCTACACCCATGCCACACACTAGAGAAAGCATGCGGGCAGTCAATAATGATTACAGAATTGTTTTACAGTAGGGTTTCGGGTAGAAAACTGGAATGTATGGTGGTGGGAAACTGCATTTGCATGACAAGCACATTTTTTATTTAGACTGTCAAATGTCTATGTTGAAAAATATTGTTTTGTTTTACTTGAGATGGTTGGGGGATTGATAGACAACACTTGTGTGCAGGATTCAAATTTCCTCCCCACATTCAAGTCACTCCTTGGTGTTAAGACTGGTAAAAGGTAAAGCAATTTTTAAATAAAACAAAAACAAAAACAAGAACCAAACACAAAACCAAATTTTTGGCCATGTGGACTGGTTGGTTCATTCAGTTCAGACTCCCCATCACCATTTGTCATAGCCTAACAAATATACAGGAGATGATGCAATTGTAAGCATAACATAATTATGAAAAGAGGAAGAGAGTGCTAAACTTTGGGAAGATTAAAAAAATCATAAAGATGCATGTAGAAAATCATGTTAGCAATGTGAATTCAGACATTCCTCCAGAAATTCAAGGAAGATTCTAAATGTGGTGACTGTTTTCTTCCCCTCCCCTGTGCCACAGAACCTAAGGGTGTATTAGGTATCTTTCACAATCCTCATTACCACTTCCAGTTTCTTCGTCCCTACAACTCCCAGACTTGCTGCTCATAACTTCAGACTATGCTACCTTCACCTCCTTCTTGTTGGCCACAGAGACATGGCCACTTCCTTTTGTTACTTAGAAAGTTTTAGCTTCTGTTATTGACTCCTCATTCAAAATTCATGAGTATTTCAATATTCACATAGAAAATCCTTCTGATAATCTGCCCTTAAAGACCCTTTCTTCCAGTTTTCTTGTTCTCCACTCCACTTTAGTCGTTGACTTCTAAGGCCATATTCACCATGCACCTTTTTATTACACACGAGAGCACTTACTTTATAAAAATAATTTCAAGCACCATACTCTTTGCCTCCTCTCATTCCAACTTACTCCCTCCAGAATGTGGCTCTGACCCCACGGGGATAAACAATTCTTTGATGCTACTACCCTTTAATTATTTGTATCCTCTTCTCATCTGTGTTTCTCTCTTCATTCAATATAGATTCCATGGTCTTTCATCATCATCGTCATCATCATCATCATCATCTTTATCTCCGCTGCTTTCTTTTTGAAAGAAAAGCAGGATTTATTAAGAGAACAGAAAAGCTCCCACAATGGGAGGGGACCTGAAGTGGTTGCCCTATCTTCACTGCTTTATTCCTTCTTCTTTTCATTGTATGCACAAAAAATCCTAACTGTGCATGAATTCAGTCTTGCATCCATGCTGCTAAAAGTGGCTAGAGGACAAATAAACAAACAAGCAAAAATAACCCAACACACAAGTTTGTCTCACTTTGAATTCATGATTGTCTTCCTCCAGTGGGCTCTCAGAGTTGCCAGGCAATCCCATCCCATGTCCCTTGTCAATTCACACCATCCTTCTTCTAGATGGTTATTTCATTCCTTCTCCAGTTCCTTAAAACTCTAAAGCCTCCTCGCTCATCTTCACTCTCAGCCGATGACCTTGCTTTCTATATCCCTGAAAATCGTCTCATATATTGCCACCACAACATCTTCCACCGCACTATCACCTTATGCTCTAGTGTGTACCTATTACTGTGGGAGAAATGCCCTGCTTCTATCTGGTGATGAACTCAATTCCTTCTCCTTTTATCAATTCAGCAAATTTCCCTCTCTTTCCCCGGAATCTATAAATTTCTTTCTCTATCGGAACAGAATCTTATAAATATATAAGCATGCTATAATGTCCCCAGATAAAACAAAATAAAACACCTTCTTAAATCTACTTCCCCCTCTGCATACTGCTTTGTCTCCTTTTCATTACTGAGAAATTCCCTCAAAGTGATTAACATTGAGGTTTGCTAGTTTTCCCACTGTATGTGTATTAGTGGCTAAGGAATCCCAACCAAATGTTGGTGCATCAAAAGACATGTAGAATGGGCTCAGTGGCTCAGCTTGTAATCCCAGCTCTTTGGAAGGCCGAGGTGAGTGGATTGCCTGAGCCAGTGGGTTTGAGACCTGCACAGGAAACTTGGTGAGACCTCCTCTCTACAATTAAACAACAAAAAAAGCTGGGCCTGGTAGCCACTCCTGTGGTTCTGGCTACTTGGAAGGCTGAGGCGGAAGGATCGCCGGAGCCCAGCATGTCTACACTGGGGTGGCCGTGAGCATGCCACTGCACTCTAGTCTGGGCGACAGAGTGAGACTCCAGCTCAAAAAAACCAAAAAAAACCCCCCAAAACCCCCCACAAAAAACCACTTGCACAAGCACGAGAGAGTACAGGCAGAAAGAGAAGCAGGTGTTTCTCAGTCTTAGCCTGTCAGACTTGATAAAAATTACTGTCCCTCTCATCTCTGTCTTTGTACATCATAACCATTAATATTCTTATTCATGAAGATCAAGCTTCAAAAGAAGTCAAAGCCTAGAGTTGTTTTTATTTTGCCAGTGCTACTTTGTGAGAGATATATTTTATTACCGAACACTGAAACTTTTGGTGAACCTTAATCAGTCTTTTGTTTGTGTGAGCCTTTCAGGAAGTTTGGTAGAGAAGGAGCTGCACATGGGGACAGGAAGAAAGAAGGTTCAGGATAGAGCTCATTCTGCATTTATTACAGTCTTTTCTGTTAGGAGTTTTTCTGAATTTTCCCAATAGACTGGGTGTATTCATTCAAGTAGTTCTTGGATGACCATAGTCTTATGAAGACAATTTACTCACTTTGCTTACAGCTTCCTTTAAGGTTGGCAGCTAAAATGAAATCCTGCTTTCAAACTTTTTTTTTCAGTGTTTCTTGAAAGAATATTTAAAAACAGAATGCCACCTATCTTGATGTCCGAGGGACTCAAACAAAAAAAAAATTAGAGCAAAATTCCATGAATAAATGGAATCAGTCAGAAAGTCAAAGAAAACTCCCTAACCAAACCAAACCAAACCAAACCAAACCAAACCAAACCAAACCAAAACAAAAAAACCAAAAAATCCCTTTGGACAATGGAATCTTCCAAGGGTCGCTGGGCTGCAGGTAATGAATCATCCACTCTTGAGAAAGATGCACCATAGAATTGATCAGGACTTCATTTCACATTCTCGTGGGAAAAGATTAAATAAAAATGGTTTTATGCCTCTTAAGCATTTTGTCTCTGTAGCTGTAAGATTTCACAATGTAACTAAACACCTGACTAATTCAAGAGTCCAGAAATTAGCATACTTTAGTTGTCAAGATATACAAAATTGCTGTTGAAATAGAATCGTTCTTGGAAAAATAATTGGGAACATAGGTTTTTAAAAAATGCTTAATTTATACCTTTATATTTTATGTATATATGACTCCTGTATTTACTTACTCATTTTTTCCCAGAAAAAAAATCAGCATCAAAGTCATTCCTTGAGGCCATGTATAAAAATGTGAAAACCAAGTTGAACAAGAATAAACAAAAGCCATGTGTATCTGAGTGAACTGTTCGAGGCATGATTAGGAGATGCTGTCTTTAGAAGTCCTTCTAAAGGCAGAGCTAAAAAATGACCCAAATACCATCATCTCTAAAAACTGAAACTGTTTTGATTTATCATTTAAAAAACTGATACGCTTACTGCTACTGAGAGCTCATCTCTTCCTCTTGTTCTCTCTTCCTTAAGTGTAATTCATGGTAAGAAGGAACAATGGTGACTTTGATTTTCTTTTCTTTTCTTTTTTGGCTAGTGCCAGTCCCCTCCTCTTTCCTTTGGCACTTCTTGAGTCAGCAAAAGCTTTTCAAAGTCCTCCTTGAGCTGGGGCCATACAGTTAGCAGAGGCCAGAGTTCTGGCAAGAATCCAGTTCTTATCATTCAAAGTCACTGTTGTTTCTTCTCTGTAGGGGATAGGAAAGGGAAGACAATTTTATGCATTGCTTGCAGCCAGAATAAGTCATTATTTTGTATCTGTTCAAATAAGATCTTTTCCAAAATTTTCTATCTGTAAAACTTTATGTAAATCTAGAAAAATTCTTTCTGCAGGAACCAGGTTTCCTGACAGTTGCTTTGTATAATTCATTGACGAGCTGTGTAGAAACCTTTTATCCAACATAAAATGTCTCTTATTAAAATCTTTGTACCAAAGATAAAATAGAGTAAAACCTATTTATAAGTCCCAGGCTAAATCTGCTTTTACCATCTTATTTTGATAAAAATGTTTCAGTCATACATAATGCTATAAAGTAATATAACACACAACTGTGTTTCTAACACTCTGTTAAGAAATAAAACTGTTGTAAATCCAGTGGAAGCCTCCTACTTACCCTTCCAGCTACATTTCTTTCTGCTTTATACCTAGCACAGAGATAACAATTGTCCCAAATTCAGTGCTGATCATTCCTGCTGTGACTTTATACTTTTCATATGTTAAACCTTCAAAACAAATTTAATAACCAATGTCAAAGCACATGAAGCAATAGAACAGAATATGTAGAGACTATGTGTGTATGGCTGGAAAATAGAGAACTTTAGAGCCTCTTCCCACTCTAAAATTCTGACTATAAAATGTGAAAAATTCTGTGAATCAGTTAATTTGGTTTCATAGACTCCAATAACAAGTTCAAAATCTAACCCAATCTTCCTCATTTCTTTGTTTTAATTGATTTATGTTTATTCATAGCCATCATGGCTTTATATTGATAGAGTAAATTGTTCTTGGAAGTTTTAAAAATAAAAAAAAATTGTCATTTTCTTAGAGATGTAATTTCTTGATTTCTTTATGTTAATCGTTCTTTTGGTATACACTGCTAAGACACAGCTTTCATACTAAAAGTCAATACTAAAAGTTCATTGAGCATTACAGACCCTGTGAGGTTGTGAATTCAATTTGTGTATTTAATAACAAAAATCAAAACACATGAAGCAATAGAACAGAATATGTAGAGACTATATGTGTACAGCTGCAAAATAGCTTTACAGCCTCTTCTCACTCGAAAATTCTGACTATAAAAGTGAAAAATTCTATGAGGCAGCTAATTTGGTTTCATAGTATCCAATAACAAGTTCAAAATCTAACCCAATCTTCCTCATTTCTTTATTTTAATTGATTTGCATTTATTCATATCTATCATGGTGTTATATTAATAGACTAAATTGTCCTGTGAAGTTTTAAAAATGAAAAAAAATTGTCATATTCTTAGAGATATAATTTTTTGATTTATTTACATTAATTTTTCTTTTGATATATACTACTAAGACACAACTTTCATACTAAAAGCAAATTACTAAAAACTCATTAAGTATTAGAGACCCTGTGAGGTTGTGAATTTAATGTGTTGTAATTCAGCCACCTGCAGGATTAGACTTTGAGGTTGATTTTTAGATCTGAGGCTTCAGAAGCAGTGACTGTGCAGACGCAACAGCTTTCTTTGGACTCTTCCACCAAGTCCCCTTGATGGTCGCACCCTGGTAGCTGGATTTACCTAGAGCCCCAGGTTCACTTGAAGGTTCCAACTTGTTCCCCTACACCAGTGCTTCAGGAATGCTGGTGAATGACTTTTCTCTGCATCAATGCCCACCTTTTAGAAAACATAGTTATGACTCAGCCAAGTTGACACAAACATAAAACCTTTCTAGCTCCTCACTCAGACCTGAAACTGCAAATGGAAAGGCTTGCATTCTTGATTTTCTTTGTCCATGTTTGGCAGAGCACTGAGAAGCAACAAAGCAACCCAATGTGTTCCTTATTTCCACCAAAATATTACATGGTGGCAACTACTTATTTGTGCAAAGCCTTCTATTATTTAAGAATTTTATTATAAGTGATGGCAGATGATGGTTTAAATAACTGTTTCACCATAGCATTCCACGGACAACTAGTGGACCTATACCTATACCACTGGTCACAGAGTTACTAATGCCTTTAAATCTAATTTTATCAGAGCAACATTTTCAAATTTCCATCTTACAACTCTGTTCCCTGGAGCCAATTCTGGTAGGCATAACTATTTGTGAAGATTCAGTTGAGAAAGGAGAAGCACTATGAATATCACGGAATAAGAGACATATAGGAATTAGGTCGACACAGCTATTGGAGGAGTTAGATACATAGGGCCCAAAAGGAGGAGTTGGAAGATCAAAGAATATTTGCTAAACAACCTGCCTAAAGCCAGACACATCCAGCTGCCAGATGTGAGCACACAGGAGAGCAAGTGAAGAAGAACAGGGAAGGTCCGTGTCTTTGCATCTGTGGGTGAGCCTGCAGGCACCACTGGTTATCAGACCAGTAAAGAGGCAGAAGAGGTGGAATGGCATGAAATAGAGGAAGAACAAGTGAACAACTGCATCTGCCTCCTATTACATCCAACCACAATGACTCTCAAGGAGTTAATGATAGCTGTCATGTCTAGCATTTATATCTTGTGCCAATTTCTCTTTTGGCTATTTCCAACCTAGAACCATAGAAAGGGAATTCTGGGAAGCAGAGTTCTACCTTAGCTGAGATAATAGAAAACAAAACCACCATCTTTTTTTTTTTTTTTTTTTTAATCTTCAGTTCCTGGCTTCAACTGCTGACTCAGAATCTATCCTGAGCCGGGCTTGGTGGCTCAGCCTGTAATCCCGTGCCTTTGGGAGGCTGAGGTGAGAGGACTACCTGAGCCTGCGGGTTCGAGACCCGCCTGGGCAGCAAGACCTATCTCTACAATAAATAAAAAAAAATCAGCCAGGTGTGGTAGCGCATGCCTGTAATTCCGGCTACTCGGAAGGCTGAGGCGGAAGGATCGCCAGAGCCCAGCAGGTCGAGGCTGCGGTGGCCGGGAGCGGCCACTGCACTCCAGTCTGGGCAACAGAGTGAGACTCCAACTCAAAAAAAAAGAAAAAAAAAGAATCTATCCTGTAGACTCAGATTTTCTCATTTAACTTTAGGACTTCTCTACTATTAGTTTGCTGTGCTGGCTACCGCCATATACGAGTTAGGTCCTATTGTTTATTTATATATTTGATTTAAGGTTGTCATTATTTCTGACCTCACCCCAAATACCAGGCTTTTCTATCCTATCTATATTCTTTCTGGTATTTAACTTTAGCCCTTCAGGGATATAGCAAATATTTGTTATATTTGTGGCTATAAGCATATTTTGAACACGTTTTCAACATTATGAGTCCTTCCATCCCAAGATATAAACTGCAACTCATCTACCTAGACTCAATGACTTTGGTGTTGCAAATAAAAGTCACCATCATGAGACTGGTATTAAGATTCTAGAAGCAGGGATAACAGAAGTCCCATTAGGTATATTTTTTGCTGGGAATTCCAGGGACAGATGTGATACCTGTTTCTATGGCCCCAGACATGTTGGAGGCACACCTACAAGCATCCTGATGTTGAGATTATGCATACTTCTCCAAGATGATTCTCCAGACCTCCTGAAGGTTCTATGAGCAACCTACTTAATATCCTTTGGCACAGCACTTCTCAAACTTCAATGTAGATATGAAGAAGGTCTTGAATGAGACCTGGGATTCTGTATTTCTAACAAGGCTCCTAGGCAATGGCAAAACTTCTGCTCCAATTAATACAGGCCTACACCTGCATTCAATTTTCCTACTTTCACGTCATTAGTGCTGAGGCCAGAGTATTTGGTAATAAACAAAAATCCCAATTGGTAAAGTCTGGTACCAGTGGTGGGAGTTCTAGCTAGAGATCTGTGGAGCCTCTAGTGTTTCTGGGGTTTTATTGGGGTGAACTTTGTACTGCAAAGAGGGCAAGTGTAACTATTATTTCCTCTTTACCTTGAGGGAAGAGGAATTTCTTACAAAATTTTACTTGTTATTTCACAACCTTGTAATTATGATTGAAGCAATGCTGCATGATCTCATGACTTCAAGCCCCACCTTGTTGATTCCCACGTTTTTGTGTCCATCTCAAAACTTACCCTAGAATTCCAGATTTGTATGTATCCAACCATCAATTCAACATTCTGCTTGAAAGTATCATTGCTATTTTAGGTTTAACACAAACCCAATTCATCTCATGATATTTTTCCCAAGCCTGCCCCACCCATAATCTTTCTCATCTCTCTTAATGACAACGCCATCATTTAGTTGCTCACATGAAACCTTGGAGGCATTTGGAATCCTTCTGCAACTCACATCTAATTCATCAGCACATTCTCTTTAAAGTCCAATTCTCAGCACCTTTACTGCTCCCACTCTGGTCTAAACCACCATCATCTTTGGATTATAAGTCTTCCAAAAGCTTCTATCCTTGTCCTATTCGTCTTTCAGCAAAAGCTAAAACTTGGCTGATAAAACACATGGTTTATATTCTTCCTCTGCTCAAAAGATATCAGTGATTCTCCTTTTCTTTTAGAGTAAAAGCTGAAGTCTGTACAATGACCCACTGGGCCTACACAGTTTGGCCTCTTGTCCGTATTTGGCTTTGTCTTCTACTTTTACCCTCTACATGTTCAGTTACAGCCAAGACTGTCCTTGCATTTTCTCAAATACATCTAGTCATGGACTTACCTTAAGTCCTTTGTATTGGTTGTTTCCTCTGTATGAAATATTTTTCCCTTAGATGGTCACATCATCTGCTGCCACATTACCTTTAAGTTTCACTTAAATGTTCCATTTTCTTTTTTTGAGTTAGAGTCTCACTCTGTTACCCAGGTTGGAGGGCAGTGGCATGCTCCCGGCCACCGCAGCCTCGACCTACTGGGCTCTGGCAATCCTTCCGCCTCAGCCTTCCAAGTAGCTGGAACTACAGGCGCATGCTACCACGCCCGGCTAATTTTTGATTTATTGTAGAGATGAGGTCTCGCCAAGTTGCCCGGGCAGGTCTTGAACCCACGGGCTCAGGCAATCCACTCACCTTGGCCTCCTAAAGCGCTGGGATTACAGACTGAGCCACCGAGTCCAGCTGTAATGTTCCATTTTCTCAGTGAGGCCTTTGCTAACTATACTTTCTACAATTCAATTCCTTCTTCTGATTTGTCTCATTTCCCTTTTCTGCTTTAGGTTTTTCCCCTTGTACTTATTACCATCCACCATAGTATATATTTAACTTGTTTTGTATATCATGTGTTTTTCTTATGGGGGTGTAATCGTCATAAGGGAAAGATTTTGTTGTTTTGTTTATTGCTGTATCCATAGTGCCTAGAAACATGTCTGGCACATAGTAGGTGCTCACTGAATATTTGTTGAATGAATAAATCAACAGAAGAGAAGATGGATTGATTTAGTCCTGCTGCCCATGAAATTTCAGGCTTTTCAGGCTGATATAGCCACAAAATAGGAGTATTCAGATCTATTGGTCACTGGTTGGGAACATTTCTTTATAGTAACAATTATTCAGTACTAGGGATACAAGATATATAGGACATAAATCTTTGCTTCTAAAAATCTATTAAAAAAATTAGGAAGAAAAACATTTCCACAAATAACTGTAATAGAAGGCAATTATTGGTGGGAAAGGGCCCAAGAATGTTCTATAAGAAAGTAGTTAGTTTCCAGGTTCCATGGACATACAGCAACGGAAAGGTCGCTTTTAAAGTCTTGTTAAATGAGATGATACCTGTTAGCATTCAGCAATTTGGTAGTGAGTAACCATTATGAGTAATAGCATGTCTTTGTAATAATGTCATTAAAGATAGAAGAGCAGCTAAATGAAAGAATGTCTGTCTCTGAGCTAGCATTAAATTACCATAAATTTGTTGATTAGTTAATCAATACTGCTTATTATATAAAATTGGGAGGTTGAAATAGTCAAAAAAACATTGTTTTAATGTAACATGTACTATGACCACTTATGGACCTAATTCTGAACTATACCCCATATCTTTAAAATATAATTAGAAAAAAATCTCTGGCAATAAATAAATAAATACTTAAAAAAAGTCAAAAAACTTAAATGAAGAAATTAAAATTCACTGATAATTTTACTATTCAGAGTTAATCATTTTTTGTGCATAAAGATGAGATCATATGGTATATTCTGTCTTATATTATTATTTAATTCACTTTATCCAGAACATTTCTCTTTATCAATAAACATCTTTTAAACATAACTTTAAGCATCTTTTAAACATAATTTCAATTGTTGAATATTTATACCGTTTCCTTTTGAAAATGAATAAATAATACTATCTACTTTCCTGTTATTTCCTTAAGATAGATATCATAAAATTATAATATTAAGCAAAGATATGATTATGTTTAAAGCCAAAAATACACTCTGCCGTATAGTATATGGCTTTTAAAAGAGTTTGTACCAATTTACTCAGTAAGTGAATGAGTAAATAGAGATGAACATTTTTACCAGCTACATAACTAGAAAAATGTACCTTTCCTATTTTAAAATACAGATATTCTCATTGGTGGGCTCGGTGATTCAGCCAGAATCCTAGAACTTTGGGAGGCCAAGGTGAGTGGATTGCCTGAGCCCTTGGGTTCGAGACCAGCCTGGGCAACTTGGTGAGACCTCGTCTCTACAATATATCAAAAAATTAGCTGGGCGTGGTAGCACGTGCCTGTAGTTCTGGTCACTTTGAAGGCTGAGGTGGAAGGTTTGCCAGAGTCCAGCAGGTCGATGCTGGGGTGGCCGTGAGTGTGCCATTGCACTCCAGCCTGGGTGATGGAGTGAGACTCTGACTCAAAACAACAACAACAACAAAAACAGGTATTCTCAATTCTGTATTCCTGTTGACTTGATTAGCATCCAACATGCTTGGCTCCAAGCAACAATTTCACTGTTGTTAGGAAGAACTTGGAGGTGACACGTTGAATACTTGAGAGTTTGTTTCCGCTTTATTTACCAGATTTATACTTATCATCAGAAGAATTTTTCTTATATTACATAGTGTATGTACTAAGACTGTTTTCTCTGAATCAATGCTATGTTCTCCTGTTAAATCAGAGATGAAGTATGCTAAGAGACCACTGTACCCCTAGTGCTTCTCCTGGGCATAAGCAAACTTGAGAAGCCTCATGATGCCAAAATAAACTACAGCATAATGGAATAAAGGTCTTCTCATCTTCAGAAGCATTTGCCAACATTAATTCATTAACCTTTATGCCATCACTGTGAGGCAGGCACAGCTAGTTAGGAAAAACTAACTAATGATTATAAAGCCCCTTTAAAATAAAAATGCTATTTAAAAACTGGATACCAAATCATAAAAAGCAGATAAATATTATTGTCTCAGTTTTATAGACTGGGGAACTAGGTCATGGATATCAAGTAATAGGTAATTACTCACTGGGGACAATCTAACTAAGTGTAAAGAATAATTAACAATTAGAACGCCGGCATTCTCTGGTCTTAGAGTCTGTGATCAAAGATTTGCACCAGACCTTTTGGCAACAGTATTGGGAACTGAGAACCATTAGGAGTTGAAACTACTGAAAAAGATTACTATTTTAAAGCAAAAGATTCATGGTTTGTACTGAAATACTCTTTGTGTTTGAAAATATAAAAGTAAGTTGGAGTTGAATCCATAATGGGTCATGGCTTTCTTTGCACTTCCATTCTACATTAAATGTATTTATTTCATAGTAACTTTTTCCTAAAATTATAGTGAATTTGGACATTTATGTTCTTCACTAAAGACTTCCCTGAGATCATTGCCCTTGTTTTTTGTCTCTTTGGTGCCTTCCTTAGTTCTTGGTACATTGAAAGTGTTAAATAAAATCTCATTCACTGTACAAAAAAATAATAATTAGAAATATGGTAGAGGCATCACACTACCTGATTTCAAAATATATTAATTCCAAAACTATAGTAATCAAAAGAGCATAGTATTGGCATTAAAACAGACACTTTCGTTAGTAGAACAGAATAGAAAATTCAGAAAAAAGCTCACGCATTTACAACCAATTCATTTTCAATAAAAGTGCCAAGAGCACACAATGGAAATGACAGTTTCTTTAATAAATGATGTTGGGAAAACTAAATATCCACATGCAGAAGAATAAAACTGGATCCTTATCTCACATCATATACGAAGGTCAATTCAGAATGTATTAAAGACTTAAACAAAGACTTGAAACTTCAAAACTACCAGAAGAAAACTCCATGACATTGGTTTGGTGCAGGCAATTTTTTTTTTATGTGATCCTGAAAACACAGGCAAGAAAAGCAAGCATAAATAGACAAATTGGATTGCATCAAATTAAAAAGCTTTTGCACAACAAAAGAAACAACAGAAAGAAGAGACAACCCAAAGAACAGGAGAAAATGTTTGCAAATCATGCATCTGATAAGGGGTTAATAGTTAAACATGTAAGGAACTCAACTCGATGGCAAGACAACAAATAAATCAATTTAAAAATGGGCAAAAGGCTTGAATAGAGATATCTGAAAGATGACATACAAATGACTAACAGATATATGGAAAGATGTTCAACATCTCTAATCCTCAGGGAAATACAAATTAAGGCCACAATGAGTTATCACCTCATACCTGTTAGAAATGTTATTACAAAAAAGATGAAAGATACCAAGTGTTGGTGAGAATGCAGAGAAAAGGAAATCCTGTACACTACCAGAGGGAATGTAAATTAGTGTAGCCATTATGGAAAACGGTATGGAGTTTCCGCAAAAAATTAAAAATAGAATTACCATATAATTCTAGTACTAGGTATATATACCAAAGGAATTAGAATCAATATGCTGAAGAGATATCTGCACTTTCATATTTATGCAGCATTATTCATAGCAGCCAAGATACAAAATCAACCTAAGTGTTCATTAACGTATGAATAAAGAATACGTAGTTGTCAATACACAATGGAATCCTGTTTAGCCTTAAGAAATAATTCTGTCATTTACAACAATGTGGATAAACCTAGGGGCATTATGTAAGTAAAATAAGAAAGGCACAGAAAGGCAAATGCTGCATGATCTCATTTATATGTGGAATCAAAAAAAGTCAGTCATAGAAATAGAGAGCCGAATGATGGTTACCAGAAGCTAGGGTGGTAAGTAAGGAATAAGGAGATATTGGTCAAAAGATACAAAGTTTCAGTTAGACAGGAGGAATAAGTTCTTGAGATCTATTGCGGGGCATGGTGACCACAGTTAATAATAATGTATTGTATACCTTGAAATTAGTAAAAGAGTAGATTTTAAATGTTCTCACTACAAAAGAAGACAAGTATGTGAAGTGATGGACATGTTAATTAGCTTGATATAATAATTCCACAATGCGTACATATATCAAAACATGACATTGCACCCCTTAAATATACACAATTATTGTCAATTAAAAATAAAAATTTAAACTAAAAATGGCAGCATCATAATTTCATACAACAAACATACCACCTGAGAAGGACTATTCCAGGGGTTCTCATCAGAAATTTCATGTAAGAATCAACTGCAGAGCTTTTAAAAAAATAATACCCAGCACAGCCCAGACCTTCTAATTCATAATATCTGAGATACCTTTGACAAGACTCCACAATTTATCCCAATGTTACCTATATTCAGTTTTCTCCCTTTGAAAATCCTCCAGCATCCTATTTTCACAACTAATAACATAGACAAAAATTTATTTATTCTATATACTTAACTTAATGTGAGAAATATTGACAGTAAAGGATGAGAAAGTCACATTGGTTGTGCATCTTCTGTGTTCTAGGAACTGTTCTTGCTGCTTACACAGATTATGTATTTAAGTCTTCACAATGACCCTGAAAAGTAGGTGCTTTTTTTTTTTGAGTTGGAGTCTCATTCTGTCACCTAGACTGGAGTGCAGTGGCACACTCATGGCCACCCAGTGTCTACCTGCTGGGATCCAGCAATCCTTCTGCCTCAGTTTTCCAAAGTAGGTGATTTTATGCTGTTTTCCTTCATTTAAAGATGGGAAAATTGAGCCTTTATTTTTCAAGTTAAATGTTAATTACCATCTGTATTCCATTGATTTCAATTTCAATTCAACAAAATTGCATATAAAGATAACTAGTTTTAACTTTTGGTTTCTGTGGAAGACTCCTAATTTTGCTACACTGTTGTCCTTTACTTAGTAAATTTTCAGTTTATCTCTCTTATTTTTCATATATTATGCTAGGTCCTATCATTCCCATTTGGATTAAAAGCTCCGCAAAGGCAGAGCTCATCATTCTCTTTCCTTCCTTTCTGTGTTCTCTTTTTTCCCTTACTCTGTTCCTCTCTTCTTCTTTTCCTCCTCCTTCTTTCTTTCCTCTCTCATAAATATAGATTTTATTATTTATGTATGGTGAGGACAGCAGTCCAAAAGATAACTGCCTCTACAAAGATAGTTTGTTACAATTCCCAAGAGGCAGGAGCATGCTATGCCATTCAAGGCTACATAGGGAAATACCAGGGTTGGTCAGGAGTCAGGAGCAAGAGGGAATCATGGCAAAAGCCTTTATTGTGGTTTCTACAGCGTGGGACAGGACAGGGAACAGGTTTAGAATTAACTTGTTTAAATAATTTCAGTTGGCTCTGGGCTATAGAAGTGGTCTCTAGTTGTCCAGTGCCTGGCCCTAGGATGATTTAGGGAAAGGGGATAGTGTTCTGGACTGCAGGAGACTGAGAAAAGGGTGGGGATGTGGGAGCAATATGGACTCAGGATTGATGGTTTGCATATCAAAGGTTTGTTCTAGTTAAGTTTTTTGCTGTCTCTAGACACTACCTAAACATAGGAGGGGCAATCTCTCCCCAGGTCCTCCAGGTTCCCAAGATACCAAAGCATCTTATACATAAAATAAAAATCATGATTAGTACACTCTCACTTTGTTTTTCTTTGTTTTTCTACACCAAAGTTATAGTTAGCATGGAAGAGGACTCAAGACATTGCTTATTTACAATCTATAGCAACAAAAAAGAAATGAGACTGTGAAAATTTTCTCTAGGATGTGAATACCAGATTTTAAACTAAATGCCTTCCTAGAACTATTTTTCTTATAAAAGAAATTTTAAATTCAGAAATTAATGATTAAGTTTCAAAAGATATAAACTTGTGTTTTACTATAGTAAAAGATATGAAAACAAAGAAAAATTAGAACTGAGACTAAGACCCAAAGGAAAGCAAGAAGGCACAGAACCTGTCATCTCTGTCCTTAAGTATAAAAGAGATTTCTAGTTTAGTCTCTGAGCTCAGGAAAAAAAAAAAAAAAAAAGCTTGTTTTTAACAAGAACAGGCATGCTGATCCAAGTACCCAGGACAGAAACAACAGTGTAACTATATTATCTTAACTCCCTCTCCCTCACCAACAATGGGCTCAGGACAATTTATGATTTAGCAACAAAATTTGGGATGATAACATAAGCATGTAATTAAACAAAGGAGGAGGTCTAGGCTTCAGTTTGTTGAAAACCCTTGAATTAATAATGTTCGGCCAATATAAGGCAGAATGCATCTAAATGTCAACTGTCTACTTACTAGAAATTAATAATAATTAACCAGAAGAAGTTGAATATACTGAGAAAATAGAAATTACTTCATATTTCTCTGAAAGAGTAAATCACAAATATGATATACTGGTTGGACCTTTTTCTCCTTAATGCACATTTTCATTCCAGGTCAAAGAGAACTCAGGAGCCAATAACCATGATTGGACTACCAGCTACTTATAAAAAAGGATTAGAGATAAGAAACATACACCATAGAAAATGAAAGATTACTGACTTCACATAGCCCCTTTTCTGAAATCATTAGGAAATAAACCACACTTCTTCTGTCAAGCTGTGCCTTCCCAATTACATTGAATATTGCTCCTGGAGGGGTGAAAAGGTGTTGTAACTAAAATGGTAATAACTGACATTCTTATGGCCTTCTGCTCACATATCACCTCATTTAATGTTCAGAACAATTTTGTAATTCAGGTAATCGTTTTTATTTTACAAATGATGAAAGAGAGGGTCAAAGGTTTATATGACAATCCAAGTATAAGTAGCGTGTAATTGGCTAAACTGGGATTCAAGTTCAGGTCTTGTTGGTTACAAGTTTCATGCCCTTTCAACAGCAACATCCTGTCTCCTTACCCACCGGAGGTGTAGAATGGACGTGTGTTCAAATGTACTGAGTTGGGTTTCACATTTTGAAGGAATTCCAAGATTATGAGATAATTGTTTTCTTTAGCAATCTTTTCCGTTTGAAATTTGAAATATGTATATGAAAAAAAAAAGTAGACTTGATCCCCAAAACACTGGTATATTTTGACCTGTGATAGAATAAAACTAAGTCCAGGAGGATTCAATATTCCTTGGTTACTTAAAAAAAAAAATCCCCTATTCTCAGGAGTATAGCCTACCTGCAGCTGATTTGGGAGCTATATCAAAGCCACCTGTTTCTTTTTCCCTTTCTTACCAATCCAGAGCCTAATCCCAGTCTAGTCATCTCTGGAAATGGTAAAAAAGTCTCTTCATCTTTGAGGTGTACGTGGAAGACAAAAAAAGGAAGGAAAAGACTAAAACCTAGGTTGTCTGTCTTCGAAAACACAGGTCATTTTCACTACTTTTATACTGGAAGTTGTGTTCAGCAGTTATAACCTCAGATAGTTACTTCTTCCTCACTTGTCTCCTAGGACAGTTCCTCAAATAATTAAAAAACCTAGTGATTATTCCACTGTGTATGTGTACCACATTAAAAAAAAAATCCAGTCCAGCCAGTGGAGGGAGCAGGGAGCACACAACATCAGTGGAGGGAGCGGGGAGCACATAAAAACATCTGTACGATGACTACTTGTATATCTAATCCTGAGTTTTACACCACATCTTTAAAATAAAAAAAATCCCTAGTGATTATTCCATTTTTGAGGCCAATAGTCGCTATTATCCAATGGCTTCTTCCCTTTGGCTAGTCAGTCCTAAATGACTATTGTAGTGGGGGTGGGGTATGTGAGGGAGTATCAGAAAGATCTGGAAGCTGAAATGCCAGAGAAATCTGTTTTTCCTAGAAAATATCTCCAAGCACAAATTATTTCCTTTGTTAGAGTATTGCCTTTGGTAGAAACAAACATAGCACAGAAAACAGTGGTTTGTATTATTTTCTCTCTGATCCCCAAAAGCCATTAGAGTATTTCTCACCAGCCATTTTTATGATGGCCAAAACTGAACATTGTTGACGTTTTCATATAAATTTGTGACTTTTGGCATCAACTATAAGCCAGATAGGCTCTTTTGCTTCTGGGATGTTCAAAATGTGCATAATATCAATATTTTTCTGTAGCCTCTTGCAGACTATTATGCATAGCTATTAAATTCCTTGATCTCTTCTTTGGGGAGGACCTAAAGAAGGGTGCATGGGAGGTGACACATTAGAGGATTACGGATTACTCCTCGTTATGTTTCCTAGCAATAATAAACTCTTGCATCTGCTCCTTTACGGAGATTTATTTATTTATTTATTCACTCACTCAAAGAGTAACAGATCCTCTCAACCTTCATTCTGGCTCTTAAATTTGGTGATTCTGTGACTCACATATCAGTCTTCTGTCAAAACCTCAGTTGTACAGCCAGGCTAAATAAGCATATCTTTGATCACATAAGGACTCCCATCCATCTTGAATTTACAAAAAATGCTTCTCACACATGCTCCAGAGATACTCTAATAAACCTAATGGCAAATCACCTCTCCCACAGGTCAAGGGCAGCAGCTTAATGCAAAGTAATGGGGATTTAAATTGTGGCAGTATGCCACTAATGCTGCTTTTGGCAAAACCTTACTTATAAAGCACTGAAATGGACGGCCTCTCGGTTTTACGCCCTAGGGATGAGGTGCAGCTTGCTATCTAAAAAAAAAACAAAATGAAAAAAAGTAAACTTTTACTGATTGGGCGAAGCAACAGGGAAGTATTTGTAGAAAACTAAAATAAAAACTAAATCTATTTTAATGGTATCTATGGCCAGGGAGGAGAGTGACTGCAGGGAAAAGAAAGGAGTTTCATTTAACATTTGACTCCCTGGGCAGTAAAAAACTAGGTCAAGTGGTAAAAACAGTTCTGTACATCTAATGTGCTATTAGACCATACCAAGTAGTTTTACAAGATGTAGTCTACTTACATGGAAGTCACTCTAATAAAAATTCCAAATTTTAGATTCATGGCCTACGGTGCATGCTCACCTGATATCACTTCCAGTGTTGGCTGTTTTTCATCTTGCACCTGGCACATATAATTTGAAACCTTTTCCTTTAATTATACTAATTGTATAACTTCAGTGTTAAGAGTAGCACAGTAAAATATCCTTGTATATCAACTAGAATTTTTAATGGTTAGATGTGTATTGAACTTTATAATAAAACTTTTGAAACAAGGAAGCTCGATGGGATGAGATGAATGAGAGTGATATGTTAAAATATAGTCACATCTGATTAATTACAAAGAAGCAATAAACCACCAATACTGCTGAGCTGGTAGTCTGTTTGGAGTGAGACCTATTTGCATAGAATACTAAATTGTGAGTATAGTTTCTTGGATGAAATGAGTTTGCTTAAGATGATATGCCCATTAAACTTGTTCAAAGCCACCAAAGGAAATTTATGAAGCCAGACACCACATTTCTCATCTGTCTTCAACATGTCAACATACAAGGTTAAAATTTTGAAATTTATCATATGTTAGTTAAGAATGAGATTGACAGCAGAAATTTGAAAAACCAGTAAGTCACAGTATTTGCAACTGGCTTCCTGTTGTTGTTACTGGCCATCAGTTTGGGTAAATATACAGGGTATGTACATGATACATATGAACACATATTTAAATTAGTGTGTTGAAATTAAAATGTCATGATGCATATGGCGTGTTTTGCCTCATTCAGAGCTTGACATGTTTTGCCTATTGACGTCATCAGGTCAGAAAGTGGGTTTTCTAGGAACTTAATGTTCAGAGCCATCATTTTTATCTTCTAATACAGTGGTGATCTGGTATCAGTCATATAAGCTGAGAGTAAGGACATTGGACTTTTTGATGCTCTTGGCTTTCAGAATAAATATCCATATTTCTCTAGATTAGTAACCCAAGATGAAAGATGATTGACAATAGCTTCAGTAAGCAAAGAGTCATGGGGTATAAAGCAGGCTATAGTTAACTATAGTTAACTAGCAAGGTGGGGCACAGAATACTTTTTAAATACCATAAAATTCTCAATGATTATAGCTCTTTATGTCAAAATATTCAGGGCTGAAATTACTGAAACCCACAAGAGCAGGTGTTCTGAATGATAATCTAAGGTATAATTAGAGTTTCTGAAGAGCACCATGAGGTACAGCTAATTGAAAGAGACTATATGGTTAATCATGGAATGATTTATTAAAAATTAAAAATAGACTCACATGCTATAAAAACTCCTATTTTTCAAATCTCTGTTTTGACTAAACATAAGGCTGAAATATGTTACTACTTTGATTAAAAATGTAAACAATTTAGTTATGACTTTAAAATGCTGTATAATTATCTCTTTTTTTGATATTATACCTCATTATTTACATAATATGTAGGCTGTTTCCAAGGTTCACAGAAACCACACTGAGCAGACAGATTATAGGGATAAGTGGTAGGACAGTGCTTTAAATTCCACTTGGATTAAAGGATTCAAAAATATAGAATGAAATAGAGATGCAACCCACTCCCCTTGATTCATAACCACTTTGGATATTCTTATTTAAACCACTATAATCTTTCTGTATCTATCAATAACTTTTTAGTCACCTCTTTGATTTTTTTCAATTCCTCAACAACAACAAAAAAACCCCAATCTAAATCTCTATAATTATTATGAAAAGAATGTTAATGGATGACAGTGAGTGCTGGTGTGACAAGTTAGGACAGGAATCCTGCAGAGGTAGTACTTCACTTGAATACTGGTATGTGGGGAAAGGGGCCACATACTATTGATAAGGAGGAGGTCAAAGGAGTGGAGCTGCAAATAGTATTGAAGTATCACATTGTCCTTCTTTGTTGTGCAAATAACAAAACTGAGACCCAATGAGATTATGCAACTGCTATGGTCTGAATGTGTCCCCCAAAATTTATATGTTGAAACTCAATGACCAATGTAATAGTATTAGGAGGTGAGCCCTTTGGAAGTAGATCAAATCATGATCAACTTAAGGTGGGGCCCTCACGAATTGAGGGAATGGGTTCTCTCTCTCTGCCATATAAGGACAGTGTTCAAGGTACCAACTTGAAGCAGAAAGCAGCCCTTACCAGACACTGATCTTTTTGGTGTCTTGATCTTGACTCCAGACTTCAGAACTGTGAGAAATAAATATCTGTTGTTTATAAACTACTCAGTCTCTAGTATTTTGTTAAAGCAGGGTAAATGGACTAAGTCAGACAATTTCCCAAAATTCTAATATAAAGCACTAAATTCATGGGGAAAATTAATTTGAACAGAGAATAGTAGCTTGGCAAAATCTGTGAGAGAGGTACATTTAAAATACGCGGGGTTCAAGAGAAAGGAGATGTCACACTTAGCAGTAGGAGTGAATGAAAAAGGCACCATGAAGCAAATGACATGCCATATGGCCCTTAAAAATAGGGATTTTGAATTTTCAGTGGTTGATATGAAGGTTGAGAGGAATGACAAAGGGAGAAGTATTCTAATGTGATCAATAGTCTTGTAGCAGAAAGGGTAAGATCCATAACAGAAAGGTTTCTAACCCTCAGCACTGTTGATGTTTGGGAGCAGATAATTCCTTATTGTGGGCCTATTTTGTGCATTACAGAATGTTTAGTAGTATCTCTGAGTTCTATCCACTATATGTCAATAGTATATTCTTCTCTCTACCATCCTGGGTTGTGACAACCAAAACTATCTCTAGACAGTGCCAAATATCTTCTGGAGGGGACAGAATTGCTCCCTCAAATCCTTGAGAACCACTGCCTTAGAGCATTAGAGGGCCTTAAAGGAAGAGTCTTAGTTCCTGTTGCATACATTAAATCACTTCTCAATGTTTGTTAAATGCTTGTTAAAAATTAAGGGATGGAAGGAAAGAAAGAAAATAAAGACTAAGATATATTTCTTTTTTTTCTGAAAACACTGTCATTGAAATAAATATTTTTTCATTAATTTTAATGTGAAACTATAATGTGTTTCCTCTCAAGCTGAGATGTATATACACATTATTTTCATAGAAAAATATGTGAATTTAACTCTATTGTTTTGCTTTGAGACATAAAATTCAGTGTAAGGAAGGTTTATTATATTCAACAAAGAGGAAAGAGAAGATATGACAGTAGGTGTGTTGGTAATAGGGATGGGGAGGTCATTGCTTGGAAGGTGGTGAAGAGTCAGATGGTTCACTTTTAGCAGGCACCTCTTAGTTATTCTGTGCTCCAACCACATTTAAAAATAAAGTAATAGCACAGAAATATATCTTCAGGGCAAAACAAGGTTAAAAAATGAGAATGTTTGGGGACATATGAACATAGCACAATGAACACAAGGGAATGAAGAGGAAGAAAAGTTGCTGTCTCTTTATCCCATTCACAAAACAAAATGCTGCAAGTTTATCCAAATGTGGTGCATGTTTAAATGTGCTCCCTCTGATAGTCTCAAACCAGAGGTCATTGCATCAAGTAAATTGGTGAGAATACCCTTTCCTGAAGAGTAATGTCCATATGTCACTTTGCAGAATACATTTTTTGAGGGGTTCCAAATATCGTTAAACTGAGAAACATAAATTGTAGATATCTTCAAGAACCTTTATGATATAAAATGGTTAACTGAACAAACGCTCCATAATGTATATGGAAGAGCTAATGGGAGATGAACTGTGAAGGCAAGAATGGGGACGTATGATTTCATGAATATTAATATTATGGTCAAGTGTATGGGACATAAAGATGAAAAAGACATGGAACTAACAATTAGAGGGTAATGAAGGTTATCACTGAGGAGAGGATGAATGCAGTTTTTTATATAGGAGGGCCTATGTAACTAGGAAGAGAAAGAGAGAAGGGACTTTACTTCAGTTGTAGGGACTATGGGCAGAGGAAGAAGATGAGGCAAGGCAGAAGAGCCAGGGGTAGAGATTCTTGACAGCCCATCTCTCTCCTGGATGGAAAAATGGCTCACGGCTCTCCCTGCAGGGTCTAAGATGGCAGGCGGTGCTCAATCAGGGTGACTCCATCTCTGTAGCTTGTTTAGACAGAATGAGAGCCAGAGTTTACAGTTCTGAGCTGTTTTTTATTCCTTGCATGCTTTGTCCTGGAACCTGAATGTTCCACACAGGTCCACAGAAAGACCACAGATAACAGCTGAGCAGAGAGCCCGTGTGGCCTGCTCACTGATACACCTGCAGTAAGGGACATGGTGACTCCACAGCAGGAGCTGCTAGTGGACAGCTTAAGCCAGTGGTCAGTGAGAGAAACTGGAAACTTTTGAGGAAGAACAAAGCAGCATGGGAAATGACAGGACCAGACTTAGGAGTACAGACAACAGTAGCAGACGCAGCCAGAATTCCCAGCAATGAGATCCATGACCATTCATTGTTACTGGCTCAAATGGCAGTAAAGATACACTATTCTATTCAAGGATACCATCTAGCTCTGCCACCGTGAGAAAGTGCCACCAAAATGCTATCTGAGAGAGAAAAGATGGGTATGAGAGACTAAACGTTTTTTACCCCAAGAGGCTGCATATTACCTAAAGTAGAACCATTTAAATGTTTCCACTGACTAGATTTGAATAATATTTAGGTTTTTTTTTTTTCTGCTACCTCCCTAAGTGAGACTCATGATTAAGAGCCAGAGTAGTATTAAAGAACAACAACAACAACAACAACAACAAAGAGCTGCATTTTATTCACAAAATCAGAATGCAGTGTCAGTAAATGTGATCCCATCTTATAAAGCCACAGTTTGGTAAAAAATAGGCATTTTAAGAATGGTTACCATTTTTACAGGACTTGATAACTGTTTGGATTTGGGAGACTGAGAGAGGGAAGAATCACAGAATGTGCCAAGATTTAGACCTGAATAATATAGAAAAACGAGGGCACATTTATCAAAAATATGGACCTCAGCGAAATGAGTTCGTATGGGGTAAGGGTATGGTGCTGCAAAAACAAGAGGGTTGATGAGTTTTGGAACATGGAATGGTTAACAGCAATGACTACATAAATATAAAGTGCTAAATATTATAATGTTAAGTAGCAGGAGGTACTAAGAATCAGAGAACAGTTTATTTATAGGAACTGAATACTTGTGGTTGAAGGAAGACAAATGAAGTCTTGAGTCTCAGGCATTTTTCTTTCCTTATAATATTTGGCTCTTAAAAGTGGCTTATACATGACCTGATGTTAGAATTTTTATAAGTGATCAGTCTTATAAGGGGGGAACCCTCCAAAAGGAGTTCATTTATTAAAAGTAGTGTATTTATTCTTATGTGTTTAAACTCCAGACACCTTTGAAGTACTCTCTGTTTGATGCAATACACCTGTTAAGATGCTTGTTCCACTGCTCAAAACAGTTTCTTCCCCTCTCTTCTCTTCCAGATCTGAGATTGTGGTAGCTCTTTCTCAAGATTTCCTTTAATTTTTTTAATGCCTTTTAGTGCTTCTACCATTTTTTGTTTCACCTCTTTCACTTTTTTGTTTCACTTCTTCCTTGAGGACGTTTCTCCTCAAGGGAAGCAAACAAACAAAAAAACCCACTTGGGAAGAGATCAGGTGAACAGGGAGGATGGGGCACAGGGGACGTGCCATTTGTTGTCAAAAACTGCTAAACACTTACCATGGTGTGGACAGGTGCACTTGTAAATTACTCATCACAAAACGGGCAAACATGTTGAAAGAATCTCCAAAAAAAATTCACTGAAGCTAAATGCAGCCTCTTACAACAATGCTAGCTGGTGCACCAAAGTTGACAGGTTCCTAGAACACTGACCTAGTGGGGGAAGCCTGTACTACAAGGAGTTTTCCCTTCAAAAGATAATTTCATTTTTTAAAAGTCTCCCCTCATATATAGTCAAAATTTGTTAGTGACAAGACAGTAAACACCCAAATGAAATTTAGGTTATTACTTTTTAAAACTTTAGTTACCAACTAGTCTTCCCGTTCTCTTTCGATTGTTTTGCTTCAATGAGGAGCATTTAGGGGAAGGTGCAAGAGAATTGGGGTGAATAATACAGCCTCTTTTCACTCTTCATTTTTTTTCTGTCCTCTATTACTTGATATCCCAGTATTATTATTTCTTAACACTCCTGATGGAAGAAAATAGTCTTCTGGAAGTTTTGTGTCTCCACTGTGAAAAGTTCAAAAAGTTTAAAATTTATAAAGTTTGGATTATTGGAACTCAATTCCTCTGTGGACACTTGTACTTATGTTTTGGTTTGATAGGCATCTGCTCAAGTGGGCCTTGATGGGAGTATTAAAAGGTATACAAGAGAAAACTTCTAATGGAATGTGGGAGGAAATGTACAAATCTTACCCGTTATTTTCAGATGAATTGGTTTATTTGGAAAAATGAGGGTGTGGGTGAGGGTGTGTCTGTGTGTGTAGATGTGTGTGTGTGTGTGTGTGTGTGTGTGTGTGTGTGTGTGTGTGTGTGTGAGAGAGAGAGAGAGAGAGAGAGAGAGAAGGAGAGAGAGAGAGAGAGAGATCTTGTTGTTACTGAGCTTTCCTGGCACCAATTCTGTTCACTCCTTTTATCATAAAGCATATGGTCAATAAACTCATTTTCTATTCTATGACTTAGAGAGTACGTGAAAAGTGTGAATGATAGGCAGTGAGAGGCAGGAAAAAGTAGAATATCGAGAGTTGAAGAGAGCTCCAGAGGGAAATCATGCTGAAGGAGACTCAAGAGTTACAAAAGTTATAGTGGTTGGCAGCAGAGTTAACTCAGGTTAACTCAATGGAGGGAATCATATGGAAGGGGTTGGAGTGGGGCTGGAAGGATTAATTTAGAAATTAGAGGGAGAAGTTGTGATGAACAAAGTGTAGGTTCTTAGAAATGTGAATATTTTGCTTTAAATCACTTGCTATAGTAATGTACACTGTACAGTATACAGGCAACCTTGGATATACTGCCAGTTCCATACCAGACCAACACAATGAACTGAAGAGTCACACAACTTTTCTGGTTTCCCAGTGCATAGAAAAATTATGTTTAGATTACTCTGTAGTTTATTAAGTGTGCAATAGCATTTGTCTAAAAAAAGTTTATACCTTAATTTAAAATTACTTTATTGTTAAAAAATGCTAACAATCATCTGAACCTTCAGTGAATCATAATCTGTTTGTTGGTGAAAGGTCTTGCCTTGATATTGACGGCTGCTGTCTGGTAGTCGCTGAAGGTTGGGGTGGCCATGACAATTTCTTAAAATAAGACAACAAGGAAGTTTGCTGTATTGATTGACTTTCCTTTCATGAAAAATTTTTCTGTAGCATGCCATCACATTCTACCCACAGTAGAACTTCTTTAAAAATTGGAGTAAATTCTCTCAAGTCTTGCCACTGCTTTAACAGTTAAGTTTATGTAATATTCTTTGTTGACATTTCAACAGTGTTCACAGCATCTTCACCAGGAGTAGATGACATCTCAAGAAACCACTTTCCTTGCTCATCCATAAGAAGCAGCTCCTCCACTGTTCAAGTCTGATCATGATATTGAGTCACATCATCAGGATTCACTTCTAATTCTACTTCTCTTGGTCCTTCTACCACATCTGCAGGTACTTCTTCCATGGAAGTCTTGAAGCTCTCCAAGTCATCCATGAGGTGTGATACCAACTTCTTCCAAATTCCTGTTAATGTTGATGCTTTGACCTCCTCTTATGAATTATGAACATTCTTAAAGTCATCTAGAATCTTTTCCAGAAAAATTCTAATTTACTTTGCTCAGATCCATCAGAGAAATTACTACCTATAGCTGCTATATCCTTATGAAATATATTTATTAAATTATAAGACTTGAAAGTTAAAATTACTTCTTGACCCATAGGCTGAAGAATAAATGTGTTAGCAGGCAAGAAAACAACACTGATCGACATCAGAGTGCTTAGTTAACTAGGTACATTGTCAATAAGTGGTAATATATTGAAAGCAATCTTTTTTTTTCTGAGCAGTAGGACTTGACAATGGGCTTAAAATATTCAGTAAACCATGCTATGAACAGATGTGCTTTCATCTAGGCTTCTTTGTTCCATTTCTAGAGAGCAAGCAAAGTAGATTTAGCATAATTCTTAAGGGCCCTAGGATTTTCAAAATGGTCAATGAGTCATGAGCTTCAGCTTAAAGTCACCAGTTGCATTAGCCTCTAACAAGAAAGTCAGTCTGCCTCTTAAAGTCAGACATTGATTTCTCCTCTTTAGCTATGCAAGTCCTAGATGGCATCTTGTTCCAGTAGAAGGCTGTTTTATCTACACTGAATATCTATTGCTTAGTATAGCCACCTCCATCAATTGTCTTGGCTGGGTCTTCTGGATAACTTGCTGCAGCTTCTCCATTGGCATGTGCTGCTTCATTGTGTACTTTCATGTTATGGAGATGGCTTTTTCCCTTAAACCTCATGAACCAACCTCTGCTAGCTCCAAATTTTTCTCCTGCGGCTTCCTTACTTCTCTCAGCCTTCATAGAATTGAAGAAAGTTAGGGTCTTGCTCTAAATTAGGCTCTGGTTCAAGGGAATGTTGGAGCTGGTTTGATATTCTATCCAGACCACTCAAGCTTTCTCCCTATCAGCAATAAGGCTGTTTCACTGTCTTATCATTTACACATTCACTGAAGTAGCACTTTTAATTTCCTTCAAGGATTTTTAATTTACATTTACAAGTTGGTTAACTGTTTGTTGCGAGAGGCCTAGTTTATGACCTATGTCAGCTTTTGACATGACTTCCTCACTAAGATTACTCATTACCGCTTTTGTTTTAAAGTGAGAGATTTGCAACTCTTCCTTTCACTTGAACGCTTAGAGGCCACTGTAGGATTATTATCTGGCCAAACTTCAGTATTGTTGTGTCTTAGGGTTGGGGAGGCTTGAGGAGAGGAAGCGAAGATGGGGGAACTGCCAGTTGGTGGAGAAATCAGAACACACACAATATACTCTAGTATTAAATTTGCCATCTTTTATGAGCATGGCTTGTGACACCCGAAAACAATTACAATAGTAATATACAAGGTCATTGATCACAGACCACCATAACAGATATAATAATGTTGAAAAAGTTTGAAATATTTTAAGAATCACAAAAATGTGACACAGAGCTACAAAGTGAACACATGCTTTTGGGAAAAGGCACCGACAGACTTATTCAACACAGGTTGCCACAAGCCTTCAGTTGGAAAAAATATCTGTCAAGTGCAATAAACTCAAGTACAATAAAATGAGGTAGGTCTATATAACTAATTAAACTCCTGTCCCCAAAGACCTTTTACCAGGTGACTGTAAGTTTAGTTTAATGTATATTAAGTCACTATGATAAAAGCAAAATAATTCAGGATGCAAGCCTATCTCTTCATTATAAAAGGCCTTTTCTTCCTTTTCTTAATTGGCCAAGCTGAGGTGAGAGACCATAAAACGGAATAGTTAACAAGCCATAATTGTTTCACTAGACTGAATTTGTATCAGTTAAATGTCTGTTCTTCAAATGCGGTAAAATATCTCATGTTACTAGTGCTCCAGGTGAAAATTTGCCCCCAAGTCTTAAAGAGAGAGTAATTCTAGTTCTTTTAGATCACTTGCCAGCATCTGTTTGTGGTTCACTTTTCCCCCTTGGGTTGAATAATTAATTTAATGTCAATCAGCCTTTTACCCCTCCCTTCCTGTCTCCTTCCCTTTCTCCCCCCCTCCTTCCTTCCCTCTCTTCCTCTTCCCTCCCTTCCACCCTTCCTCTTCCCTCCCTCCCTTCCTTTTTTAAAAATAAACTTTCAGTATAACCAGACAGTTGAATGTTGTTATTAATTGTTGCATCCTGCTAGATGATGACATACATACGAATGGCTCATAAAATGGCAAATTTTTGTTGAACCACAGGCTTCCCACACACTCCTCAACCCCCGTCCTTTCAGCTTCCACCCACATCATTCCTGAAATGGTTCCTACTAAGGTCACCAATCATCCTTAAGGCCCCAAATTTAAAGGATACTGTCCAGCCTTCATATTATTTGATTTCTCAGCAGATTTCACAACAGTCAATTATCTCATTCTTCAAACAATCTTTTCCCTTGTCTTCTGGGACAAAGTCATTCTCTTGGGGTTTCTTCCCTCCTCTCCTTTTGAGACTTGGTTTGCTGGCTCCTTTTTTCTCTATCTAATCTCCATGTATGGCATTCCTAAGTTGTTTCTAGACCCTCTTCTCTTTCCCTTCTGTCCTCACTGACTGCAATTATCATCTACATGTCAATCGCTCTCAAATGTATTCCAGTTGAATGAGTCTTCAGAGTCTCAGACCTGTGTATCTAACCTACTTGATATCCTCTCCTGGAGATCTCACAAGAACCCCAGATACAACATGCTGGAAACCTAACTTACGATTTCATGTGTAACCTCCTTCAGCACTCCCTATCACAGTAAGTGGCACCATTATTTATAGGTAACCTTTATCACATCAATTTCCAGCTCAGAACCTTTGAAGACATTGTGTTCTCCTCTCACTCAACATATTTATGTGTATTTATGTCTCTACCTGGAGTGTTTCCCCCCTCTGCAATTAAGTAATTTTTACTTATCCATCAGATTTCATCTCTACTGTCACGGTCTCACAGAAACCTCCATGCTGCCTAACTGTTATATGATCTCACAAATCCTTGTTTGTTTGGTTTTTTAACCATTGTCGATTGTTACCAGAGTTTGTAACTCTCTATTCTGAAATTATTTGCTTATCATATGACTTTCTCATAGTAATCAAGCTTTGTGAGTGTAGAGACCATTTCTGTTATGAAGATTTTTGTATACCTAGTGCTAATCACAGCACCTGGCACATAATTGGCGCCCAATATTTACTTGTTGAATCAATGGAGAGGCTATTTTCTATTTCAGTTTCTGACTCATACAAAATAAAAAAAATATTTTTATTATCCACAAGTCTTTACAAACATACCAAACTGTAAAACATGAGCTTGCTAGGGAACGAACTAAAATAACTTTACCCCAAGAAGCAGAAAGACATTAAACCTAGATAGCATCCAACTTAGACTTTCCTTTGATATAGGAGTACATTTTCCTGGAGTCTTTGTGGGAACTGACTGGTATTTGTATTATTGTATCTTTTCAGTGGTCCACAAAATTAGTGCATGATGGGGAAGAGCAGTGGGTGTAGTGTGGGTGATGAGGAGCTTGGGCAGAGTGGGTAGTGTTCAGTTCCTGGCTCCACTACCCATCACAGCAAGGCTGTGGTAGTCCTCAGGGCTGGCTATGAGAGATCTCTGCAGAGCCATCAGTGGTAGGCTTTGGAAAGGAATGTGGTGGTATATGTAGCTGGTAGGAAGTTGAGTTGTTGCCATTATGGAAAAAGAGCAGGTGGTGGCTATTTAAAAAGCACATCACAATTATTCCTTCATTCAACCTGAAATGAAACAGTGTCCACACTCTAGTCTGTGGATCACATTGCTAGAAAATTCAAAGACTAAAAGGCAGAATCTACAGGTGTTTCCTTTCAGATTTTTGCCTTCAGGAAGAAACCAAAAGTAAATAAAAATTATGGTTATTCCACAGGCACCAGAATAACATGTATGTATTTTTAGATTGCTGCGTTTTAGTTAAAGCTATAGAGGATGAGAGTAGAAACCACAAAGACTATATAAAAGAACTAGCCTTTCTGCATTTCCTACTTATTTTCATAGCTATTACCAATGTGGATTTAATATTCAGAATTTTAATTCTTGTAACAGAACCTCAGTGAAGAGAGTACAGATTCCAGTATTTCGAATAGCTTTGGTATAGCTGGTCTTGAAATTTTGTCTGTTTTCTTTTTCAAGGTAAGGGATCTGTTTTTGTTCTGTTTATTTTATTTTAGTTATGCCATGAGGAAATGAGGTATATAAGTTAATTATTTTAATCCCAACAAAATGATAACAAAATGTAACTACATATACCCTCCCCAAGTGGTCAATTTATTTAAACAGTGTATAAGCTAGATTTTCTTCCCCCTTTGGCAAGTTGTAAACAAAAAGCCTAAATTGTTCCTCATGGAAATGGATTATTCTAAAATCATACTATCCTAGAGAAAATCTGAAATTGAATAAAACATAAAATCTCATTCTATTCTGTACCATAAGGCTTATCAACATGACTATAATTTCAAAAGATTTAAAACAGTTGTTGAGATTCACAAGAAACTACACTAAGTTATTAGGGCATTACCATTTTTAACTTTCAGGGACAATTTTCTTCATGAGCCTCAGATTTGTTGTAAAGTGTCATCAGATTTTGGGAGACCCTGTGAAAGAATTGCTCTCTCTGGGAAACATGGGTTTTCCAGCTGGCATCGTGTCTGTATCACAGAATACTCATAACCAATTAATCTCCTAGGTGTAAAATAAATAAGCAAGCATGCAAGCTAACAATAATCAATTTCTCCATATACTTCTGTACTGAGTTGAATAATGTCAAAATTCACATCCACCAGAATGTGACGTACTTGAAAAGAAGCTCTTTGCAGATGTAATTAGTAAGGTTAAGATGAAGTCATACTGGGTTAGGGCTGTTCAAGGACTGGTGTGTTTATAAGAGAAAGGTGAAGAAGATGCAGACACAGAGACATAGATATGGCAGGGTGGGAAGGTGGGGGGTAGGGGAGTGGAGGAAGAAAAAGGCCATGTAAAGAAACAGGCAGAGGCTGGAGTGATTCAGCTACAAACCAAGGAACACCCAGGATTGCCAGCAACCTCTAGAAGCTAGGAAAAAGCAAAGAAGGAGTTTCCCTAAAACCTTCAGAGGGACATTGGCCTTGTTGACATCTTGATTTCAGATTTCAGACTTCTAGCCTCCAGAACAATGACAGAATAAATGTCTGTTGTTTTAAGCCACCCCGTTTATGGTACCTTGCTATGGCAGTTCTAGAAAACAAACACAGTGTCTAGAGCTCTTTCCCTGTCTTCTGTATTTCACAGATGAATTTGTTGAAAGAATTGTCTCCATTTGCTGTTTCTTCTTCGTCACATGACATCCACTCCTGAAATGCTGCAGTCTGGATTCTACCCTCATCATTCCTCAGAGGAACAGCACTCTTTGGCTAAGTTGACCAATAGCCTCTCACGGCTGACTCAGCCTTGGCATTATTTAATCCTCTGCAGCATTGGGTGCTCTGCCACCTCCTCCCTGAACTCTGTGACTCTGCAGCCACAATATTTTCTTCCTACCTTTATGGCCACTTTGTCTCAGTTCAGGCTCCTCTTCTTATAGTTGTCCCTTCAATAGTGGTATTTGTCAGGAACTACTCTGGGTAGTTTCACTCACATACATCTATTTGCTGATGTATTCTAAATCTGTCTTAAGACTACATCTCCCTCCTGAGCTCAGACTTGTCATCAGCTTCACAAGTTAAGTGGGACATCAAAAGTTAAACGCCTCATGAGTCCCTCAAAGTTAATGTGGTCAAAACTGAAATCACCATTTTTCCTCTCAAACCTGCTCCTCCATTTTTATCTGTACCCAGATTCTAGTACCAGTTTTCTTCCAGTTATGAAAGTCAGAAACTTAGGTAACATCCTTGTTTCTCTCTTTCTCTCATAACCTGAATCCTATCTCTCTTTTCATCCTCACAAATAAAGCTGGAGGCCTGCCTGCCATCATTGCTCTCCTGACTTTCTGCAAGCCCATACTAGCTAGTCCTCTCCCTCATATTCCTTCCTCACACACCCTGAAGCGAGCCTTGTAAAATGTAAATTTGCTTGTGTAACCCTCCTGCTTGAAACTTGCAATGTCTTTTCAAAGCTTGTCCATAGTCCAGAATGTCTGACAAGGTTCAGTATGGCATGCCACTGTTTGTTAAGTTAAAGAGAAAGCAAGAGGCTTTCAAATAGGCCGTGTGCTCTCCGGACTTGGATGAGGTGTCACTTCTGGGAAGCTTTCCTAACCCCCCCAGCGGCACTCATTTCACTGCCTTCTAGCTCTCTGCCTTCCCACTGGTTCTCTGATGGGCAAAGACTTCATTCATCTTTCTTACCTTGTATCTCTATTGCCAACTACAGTGTTCAGTGAATTACCGAATCCCCATAAATGAGGAAAACAAGGCTTATAGTAATTAAGCCATTTGGATAAGCAAATGCAATCTAGGGTCAGATTTTTTTTAATGCCTTGGGCATTCTTATCAAGATTATCCTTTAAAAAAAAACCTTGTGTAGAATTAAGTCATTATTTTTAGAAAACATCACTTCTAAATTACAGCACCCAAAATGTAGAAGAAATAAATGACAAAAGTCAAGAAAGGCTTAGTTATAAATGATACACCTCATTAGCAATTTGAAATGAGTTCTTTCTTTTAACAAGGTCTTATTTCCTTTGCCTTTCCATGGGCTAACACAGCCGCTCTTACAACTTTTAACTTTTCTCTTTCAGCTTATAATCAGCTTCTGGTTGGTCCACAGATGTCAAATGCCACATTTTTCTCTTTACTCACTCTGAGCATGAGTGGTGCCCTCAAGATGCCTCTTGCTCATTTTCAGCTTAATCCACCCATTTGTAAGCTGCAATTCTGCTCTGAACTCTCGCTCACCTTGCCTGACTCTGAGCTGCCTTTGAAGGGGGTTGCATGTCATGGTTCTGAATCTGCCCAGCTGTTCCTAATTCTTTCCTTCCCAGCCAGGTCCTGCGTCCGAGCTGTGCTTGCTTCTCAAAGGAGGGGCTGAGATGGGGAGAAAGGGGAGCACCTTTTCCTTCCCCTCTAGGCCTCGGAAAACTGCTGACCTAGTAGGTGATACAAATTAGTTGTCTTTCTTTGTTTTTTGTATTTTTGTTTCATCAAAAATAAAAATTATTCATATTTACTGAGAAAATTTAACAATGGAGGAAATTGGGACAAGTTCCACAGAACATAGTTTCATTAACTAATTACCACTGCCACTAAGATTTTGATATTTCTTAGTCTTTTTAATCATGTATAACACTTTAATTCATGTATAAGATTGTGACAGTTATTCTATTGCACATAGAATTTATATCTTGTATTTTCACTTAACACTGATATAGTCTGTTTTGCATAATATTTCACTGGGTGAATAGGTTAGAAAATAATCTCCTTGGGTTATGCTTTTGAGTTGTTTCCATAGTCACTGTGAAAAATAAAAGAATGAATCTAAGCATATAGGGAAAAAAAAAAACCCAAAACAAGTAAATCTAAGAGAAAACTCTTAGGTCTTATGCCTAACACCTTGTCTGTATTTAGAATGTTTTCCTTGCGATTTATATCCAGAAGTGAAGCTACCTAGTAAAAGGGAATGAATATTTCTTCAAATTGCTTTCCAGACATTTTCCAGTTTATACTGCAACAGATTATGTATGAAAGTATCTGTTTCATCCATCCTCGCCAGGCTCTGGTTATACATTTCTTTTTCTTCCTAATTTCATAAATCATTTATGAAATCCTTTCTTTGACTCCTACAGAAGATGAATACTATCATAAATATTAGTGTATTAATTGTATTCTATGAATTTCTTTTCATGTCCTTTGATCATTCATGGGCTTGTGACTTTTTACTTTTCTTAACTATTTTTTTGCTCTTTATTTAATAAAGAATTTAACTATCATATTCACTGCAAATATGTTTCTACTTTGGGTTTATTTTGAATGTTTTGCCTGTGGAATTAAAAAGTTTTATGTAATTAAATTCATTTTCTTTGTAATTTTATTAAGTTTTAGCTTAACTTTCTTGGCTAATTTCTTGGTTGTCCTACCTCCACTACCCCATTCAAACATTAATAATATTCACTTCCACATGATCTAAGATTTTATGTTTTAATATTTTTTTACATACATCTCTTTAATACATATGAGGTTTATTCTGGTATATGGAATAAGGTGAGAATCTGTGTTTTCTTTTCTAAATTTTTAACTAAATGATCCCAAACCATTTCTAGAACATTCTTTCTCTTGTCCATTGATCTGTGATTTTTTCATAAATCACATTTTTAATTCTCAATTTTACTGGGATTTATTGTTGGGCATTTTATTATATTCCTTTGATCAGCAGCCATTTAAAAAAATTGGTCAGTTTTAATACATTTTAGTTTTATGATATGTTTAAAATTTTTGATGAAGTTTGTACTTATTTTATGAAGTCTGTAAGCAGCTCTCCTTAGTTTGAAATTGAATTGAATCTGTGTATTTATTGGGAATGGGGGAGTAGCCATGTTTGTCTTTCCCTCTAGAGCACACAAAAAAATATTTTTTAAAAAAATTATAAAGATGTGGGATATAATTCAGGATTAGGTATACAAACATTGATTATGCAGGCTCCCTTGTTGATGAGGTATGTCCCTCCCTCCCCTAGCAGTTTCCCTCAACTGCCAATCCCACCCCCCTCTCTTGACAGTTTCCCACTACTGCTGACCCCTTTCTTATAGTATTATAATTGTTTAAGGTCCACTTATGAGTGAGAACACATGGTACTCTGTTCTTTGTTTCTGTGATAGATCACTGAGTATGATCGACTCCAAATCCATCCAAGTTACTGTGAAGTTCATATGTTTGTCTTTCTTTATGGCTGCATAATATTCCATTGTGTATATGTACCATATTTTAAAAAATCCAGTCCAGCTTCGATTGGCAACATGGTTGTTTTGTTGATGTTGTCTATAATATTTTTGTCTTCCATGTCCCATATTTGGGCTCTTATTTTGGTGATTTGGATTCTTCTGCTGAAGTTGGGGTTTTGGTGGTCTTCTCTTTCCAGATCCCTTAGATGATTTGTTAGACTCTCCACTTGTGATTATTCCTTTTTCTTGATGTGTGCTTGAAGAGATATAAATTCCCCTCTTAGAACTGATTTCATGGCATCCCAGAGGTTTTGGTAAGATGTTTCTTAATTTTCATTTGTTTCCAGGAATATTGTAATTTCTGCTTTGATTTCAGTGTTGACCCTGTAGTTTTTCAACATCATGCTGTTTAGTGTCTATGTCCTTGTGGGCATTGGGGAAATGTTGTTGGTGTTGATATTTATTTTTATTCCACTGGGATATGAGAATGTGCATGGCAAGATTTCAATCTTATGGAATTTGTTTATGTTTGATGTATGGCCAAGGATGTGATCGATCTTGGAGTATGTTCCATGTGGTGATGAGTAGAATGTATATTCTGTGGTTGTTGGGTGGAATAATCTGTAGGTATCTATTAAGTCCATTTGGTTGAGTGTCAAGTTTAAGTTCTGGATTTCCTTGTGATTTTTTGCCTCAATGAATCTATCTAGGGCTGTCAGTGGCATATTCATGCTGGTGAATGCTGGTGCTTCTGTGTTGGGTGCATATATGTTTAGGATGGGTATTTCTTGTTGATGGATTGAACCTTTTATCATTATGTAGTGTCCTTTTGCATCTTTTAAAATTTTTGATAGCTTAAAGGTTGTTTTGTCTGATATTAAGATTGCAACTCCTGCCTTCTTTTCTGATCCATTTGCCTGGAAACTCGTTTTCTATCCTTTAACTTTGAGTCTGTGTGCATCCCTTGTGGTGAGATGAGTCTCCTGGATGCAGCAAATGATAGGTCAAGGTTTCTTATCCAGTTTGTCATTGTCTTTTCAGTGATGTATTTAGTCCATTCACATTCAGGCTGATTATTGAAATGTGATTCTCCCTGTCATGAGGTTCTTATAAAGTTTTTTTCTTTGTTTGCTTGTTTTCTTTTGGCTTTGGGGTTAATGTATGTGTGTGTTTTCAAGTTTCTTGTTGTGCTGTATTCTCTGTTGAGTCTATGCTCTGCTGTTCTCTTGGGAAGTGTGTGGTCGTTCTTTTTTTTCTTTCTTCTGTGCTTAATACCTTTTTAAGTGTCTCCTGTAGAGTTGGTCTGGAGGCTGCATAATCTCTTAGGGATTGGATGTGTGGGAAGGATTTTAATTCTCCATCACCGATGAAGCTGAGCTTGGCTGGATAGGAAATTCTTGGTTGAAATTGTTTTTCTTTGAGGACTTTGAATATAGGGCTCCAGTCCCTTCTTGCTTGTAGTGTTTCTGCCGATAGGTCTTTACTATTCTAATTGGTTTTCCATGGTAGGTAGTCTGACCTTTCTCTCTGCCTTTAGGATTTTTTTCTTTTGTGCCCACTTTGTATAGGTAAATTATGTGTCCAGACATTGGTTTTCTCATTTGCTGTCTTGTGGGGGTTCTCTGTATCTCCTGTGCTTGGCTCGTCACATCTCTGGTGAGATGCGGAAAGTTTTCTTGGATTACCTCCTGAAATGCTTGCTCCAAGTTGTTCTCCATTTCCCTTTCTTCTTCTGGGATACCAAACAGGTGTAGGTTTGGCCTCTTGGTATAATTGCACATCTCTTGTAGGCTTTATTCTTTCTTTCTGAGTCTTCTTTCTATGTTTTTTACAGATTGGGTTAATTCCATGTTCTGGTCTTCAAGTTATGAGATTCTTTCTTCAGTTAGATCTATTCTGCTTTCCATGCTTGTCATCTTGTTATTTATTTCTTGGATAAAATTTTTTATTGACAAAATCTCTGTTACAAGTTCTTTCAGTGTTGCATCTTACGTTTCTTGAATTTATTCACTCTTTCCATCCTTCCCTAATCCCCGTTGTATTCTGAGGCATCATGGGTGACTTCTATTGTTTGGGCACAAAAGTCTAATTTTTCAGGAGTTTTGTCTTTGATACACTTGAAATTGCCTTCCTTTGGTTTTTCCTCATTTGTGACAGATCTCTTGCTTTTCTCTTTAGTTCTGTTATTCAGTGTCAGTGGGAGAGGCTTTCTCTTCTGATGTTTGCTCAGTCCTCTATTCTTCCCTGATCCAGGCTCTGGATTTGTTCTATTTCGAAATAGGACAGTGGGTGGGAAGCTTTGCTGTCTCTTATAGTTTTTGAAAGTCAAATAAAGTAGGAGATGGGGCGCTAGGAATCAGAAACTACTTGAAAATCAAAATGTTCACTTATTGTGGTATGTGTTCCCTGAGACCCACTCCCCACCACCACTCTTTATGATGATGCAAAGCAAAAACCAAGGTAAAAGCAATTGGACACATACATACACACCCCAAAACAAACTGAAATAACAACAAAGTGAAACAAAACAAACAACAACAACAAAAAACCAAGAAAACTAAACACACACACATGCCTAGCACAAAGTGAATAGAGAAGAAAAAACAGAGAGACTGGAGGAAAATAATTTAAAAAATAAAAAAATAAAGGGATTCAGGTCGAACCCTCACACGTATATTGGCACACACCTTAAACTATACAAAATTAATATAAAAAACCCCAGAAGAACACAAGAGCAAAAACCAACAACAATAACAACAAATTGAAAGATGAACACTCAATTATTCACATACACACACACACACACACACAAAATGACAAATAGAAGAAAGAAACAGAAAAAGGAAAGAAAATAAATTTTGGGGGGATGCAGATCAAACCCTCACATACACATTCATGCACAAAAGAAAATATTTTTAAAATAGATGAACTAACAAACAAAATTTTTTTTAAATTAAAAAATAATCAAAAAAACCAGAACAAAACAAAAAAACCTGCACTCTTGTTGCAGGTTCTGTAACTGTTCCTCTAATCAAGTCTCTCCTGCAGAGCCACCTCTTTCGCTCTCTCCTCAGGGAATGAAGTAGGGAAGGAGGAGGGGCAGTGGAGGTGGTGGGGCTGTAGTCCTCCCCTCCCACTCTGGCGTGGTCAGGGAGATCTCCTCCAAGTGGGAAGGTACGGGATTGTCTTTCGCCAGATATGTACTCTCACCAGGGGTGCCCCAACCAGGTCTATCCTGGAATGGAGTTCTATTGCAACTGATGTCTGGCTCCACCTGGGTTTGTCCCTCTTAGTTGTGGCTCTGATGTTCAGAGAATTTCTGGGGAGGAGGGGGTTTGAGTCAGCCCTGGACTCACCACTAAACTCTTTGGCGTTCGTCGTCCTTTTCTGGTCACCCCCTTTGTCCCACATCTGGATCAGGGTAGGGGGTGGGGTGCCTGGAACTCAGCACTCGTCAGGTCCCTCCAAAGTTTGTGCTTTCAGGATATTCCCTTTGTGTCAGGATCAATCCCTGAGTAGTTGATCTGCCAGTCACAGAGATCAGGTCTGTTGCTCCGTGGTCAGCAAGTTCGAGCACTTTCCTGCCCCACCTTCAAGATGGTGGTGGGGTGTCTCTCTTGTCCTCTTGCATGGGTCTTTGCCTCTGGACTCCCTCCACAACTCCTGCTGCCAGTGCCCTGCCAGGCGCTGCAGTGGTGAGGCAAAACCAGGAGTAGGCAGTCTCTCTCCTGCTGCAATGGTGAGGAAGAGCTTGGGGTGATGGTTTATCCCTGCCACTTTTTCACACAAAAACTTGTCCATTTAAAAAAAAAAAAGGTAAGATGGACATCTTCATAATGTTGATTCTTCCAATCCATGAGCATGGAATATTTTTCCACTTGTTTGTGTCATCTTTGATTTCTTTGAGCAGTGTTTTGTAATTTTCATTGTAAAGGTCTTTCACGTCTCTGGTTAGGAAGATGCCAAGGTATTTCATTTTTTTGTGTGGCTATTGTGAATGAAATTGTGTTTTTTATTTGGGTTTCTGTTTGTTTATTATTGGTGTAGAGAAATGCGATTGTCTTTTGTACATTTATTTTGTATCCTGAGACTTTGCCAAAGGCCTTTATCAGTGTAAGGAGGTTTTTGACAGATTCTCTTGGGTTTTCAAGGTCACTAATCATCAGGGAGATGCAAATCAAAACCACACTGAGATACCACCTAACTCCAGTCAGAATGGCAATTATCAACAACTCAAAAAATAACAGCTGCTGGAGAGGGTATGGTGAAAAGGGAACACTTCTACACTGTTGGTGGGAGTGTAAACTAGTGCAACCTCTGTGGAAAGCAGTGTGGCGATTCCTAAAAGCTCTAAAAATCGACCTTCCATATGACCCCGCAATCCCCCTACTGGGAATATACCCTGAAGACCTCAAATCACTCTATAAAAAAGATACCTGCACACATATGTTTATCGCAGCATTGTTCACAATAGCAAGAACCTGGAAACAACCATGCTGCCCATCAAAAGAGGACTGGATTAAAAAAATGTGGTACATATACATGATGGAATACTAAGCAGCCATAAAAAAGAACAAAATCATGAATTTCGCAGCAACCTGGATGTAACTAGAGTCTATAATACTGAGTGACCTCTCACAGAAACAAAGATCCAAGTATCACGTGTTCTCACTCATATAATGGACCTTGAACATCCAATGTAATACTATAAGAAAATGACTGATGGTACTGGGAAACTATGGGGGGGAGAGGGATGGGATTAACCGTCGCAAATATCTGTCTGGGCATGGGGAAACACCTCTTATCAACAGGGTGCCTGAATGAAATGTAATTGTACACCTAACCCTTAACTGTACCCCACAAAATCATAATAAAAAATATTGATTAAAAAAACAATAATAATGGGCCGGGCTTGGTGGCTCAGCCTGTAATCCCAGCACTTTGGGAGGCTGAGGTGAGTGGATTGCCTGAGCCCGAGGGTTCAAGACCTGCCTGGGCAACTTGACGAGACTTCATCTCTACAACAAATCAAAAAATCAGCCGGGCGTGGTAGCGCGTGCCTGTAGTTCCAGCTACTTGGAAGGCTGAGGCGGAAGGATCGCTGGAGCCCAGCAGATCGAGGCTGCGGTGGCTGGAAGCAGCCACTGCACTCCAGTCTGGGCGACAGAGTGAGACTCCAACTCTAAATAAATAAATAAATAAATAAATAAATAATAATGGCACTTGGCTTCTGCAACCCGGGAAGAGAAAGAAAATGGCGCTCAGCTTCTGCGTCCTGAGAATTGCTAGGGTCCAAGCCCAGCTGCTGTGGCAACAGTCACTGCACCAGGAGAGCCCAGGCCACTAGCTCTCTAGCCCTCACTTAGTCAGTCACTCACACGCCCACTCACTCACCAGCACATACACAAAATTTTCCACACACTCACTCAGTCACACAGGACTCGCATAGTCTGACCGGCTCGGTTGGCATCTTCCCAACTCCTTAAAAAAAATCTTTTGAGTTACTTTTCTGTTACTGTTATTCCTGGATTTTTACTATTTATTTTTTGTGAATATTATCAACGTAGTTTCTTTTCCATTATATTTTTAATAGTTATTGCAGTTCTATATAAAAATATAAAATTTTATGTATTTATTTTGAATTGGTCACTAAGTTGGAAAAAGGTTTTTTTCCTATTCTCTTACTCAACAACAATCAACACAGAAGACTTCTGTGATCAAATGTGTGGGAGTTTCTCTTCACCAGCAAGCAAGCAATCAATTCTGCAGTGGACACCAGCTGAGCGTCCTCCAATTCAGTTCTCTTCTGTCACTACTTACCTGGAGATAGTGTCAGATCACACAGATTGAGAACTCAGTCCTACCAGACTATCCTCCACTTCTGATGTCAATGGCAAGCCCCGGGTTGTCTTCCCTGTGATTCTGAATGGCTAGCTCTAAATTGGGGTTCCCACTGCCCCCTTTTTGGGTTTGATTAATTTGCTAGAGCAGCTCACAGAACTCAGGAAAACACTAATGCTTACTGGTTTATTACACAATATATTACAAAGGATACCAATGAATATATGCATAAGGTGAGGTATAGAAGAGACCTGAGTTCAGGAACTTCTGTCCCCACGGAGTTCTCTCTAGACAGTTCATGTGTTCAACTATCTGGAAGCTCCCTGAACCCAGCCAGGTTTTTTGGGTTTTTAGGCAAGATTGATTAAATTGTTAGCCATTGGTGATCAACTCCTCTCCCCTCCCAGAGGTTGGAGGACATGACTAAAAGTCCAACCACCATTCAGAAGCTACATAAAAGTGCTGGCAGTCAGTCAACTCATTAGCACACAAAAAGACACCACTTCAAAGAGTCCAAGGATTTTAGGAGTTGTTTGGCAGGAGATTGAACAAAGACCAAGTATATATTTCACAATATCACAGTTCCACTTCACAAAGTTAATTCCAAAAGTTGTTTCTATTGATTTCCCCCGCCCCGCACATAATCATATCATGTGAAAGTAATAAGTTTGTCTCTCCCTACCAATAGTTTTTCTTTTTTTCCCTCACATCTAACAGTGCTTTTCAGATCTTTTATGTTAAATACAATAGTCAGCATTACTTTTGGATTTTAGTTAAAAAACTATAAATTTTTGCTGCTGATAAGTCTATTGGTTACTGGTTTGAATTAAATATTGCTTATCATTTTGAGACAATATTCATCTAGTCTTATTTTTAAAAATTAGTTTTGAATTTGGGTAGGTTTGGAGATATTTATATTTAAAAAATAGCCTTTATAAATATCAATTATTTTAAATAAATCTTTTAAAATGATCTCATTAAAAAATTTAAGCCACTGATAAGAAGTTACATGTTATTTAAACTGATTTTCAATTTCTTGAATGCTTAAAATAATTATTTCTTGGTCATGGCAGATTATACTTTTAACATTAAATTAACAATTTTGTTGAAAATTTTCACATTTGTATTAATAACTACATTTGTCTTACAGTATTATTTATTGTTTATTTTTGTTAGATTTAATTTCAGAAAAATATTTGCTTGGTAAAATTAAGTGGGAGGTTTTTTTTTATGTTTCCAGAAAATATTCATGTAGTATAGAATTATCTTTCTGGCAATTTTAAATAATTTTATTTTTAAAACCATCCAGACATGGAGCCATGCTCTTTTATTTTTCAAAAAAATCATAGTTTAAGTTTTAAATTTCACTAGATAAAATTGTTTATAGAGATTGTTCATTTATTTAACGTTTTGGTTGCTATGTGCTTTAGTTTACATATACCTAATTAAATTTTACTTATTTGCTTTTCTCTTATTTTCCTCATTAGACTTGATAATAGCTTATTTGAAAAAACCACTTATTTTATTTACTTATTTCATGTTTATTTATTTCAATACAGTCATTTTTATTTTATACACTGTCATTTATTTATATCTGCCTTTCTTAGCATTGTTAATTCCGCTTGAGTGTATGCTTTTTTTGGTCTATTTCTTCTTTATCTCTTTTGAGATAGAAGACTTTTTTGTATTTTAATTGTTGTTTAAGTAATATGTCATTCTATTATTTTATTGCTTAGTTGAATCAATAATTAATCCTTTTCCATAGCTGTGAAGAACATTTTTGTTACTGTGGGCTTAAACTTTCATTTATAATTTCTACTATTTCTTGTGCTGTGGTCAGAAAATAGAGAGTATAAATTTTTCTCCCATATGGAGTTATTTTTTGGTTGTTCATAAATATAAGCTAGATTGTAAATGTTAAAACAGTGCTGGAGAAGAGAGTATATTTTCTTTTTTTCAGTGTATAATGTTTGATACTTATTTTGTATTAATTTTAGGTTAAATAAGTTTTTAACATTTTCTATGTCATTATTAAGTCATGTGTCTTGTCTCTTGTTCCTTAATAAACAGACTAGTGAGATTGAGCTGAACTTTCAACAAATATATTTTGCCAATTTCTTATTGCCCTTCAAAGTCTTCGGAACTGTTATTGGTGCTTTATAGTTTTCTGTTGTGCTTTTCTTCTACATTTTATCACTATAAAATAATGATCTCATTTATCCCATTTAATATTTTTCCCCTGTAAAGTCTACCTTACCTGGTACTTCTCTAGTTACTCTTGCTTTTTAATATAGATTTACATATCTTGTTATGTGTATTTGCTAATCCTTTAACTTTTTACCTTTTCTGATTATATTTTCTTGATTTTAAATTTATCCTTTAATATATGGTATTTGTTTTGTGGAATTTTATCTTTGATAATTTGCAAAGCAGACAGCATTAAATTATTTTAGTGTAACTGTGATTCTTACAACTTTGGCAATTGAATTTTGAGAGTAAAAACTTCAGCAATGAACTCAGAAAAACCTTAACATTCAGTTTTATGATCATTTGAAAGATAAAACTCCCTGCAAAACTAGTTGAGTGCTCAACATTAAAGCAATATTTTTGAAACCCCAAATTTACCTTTCTCAAATTCCAAGGCATCCATCCCTTCTGAGTCTCTTCCTATCACTCTGGTCATTACAAGCTCTGACAATTAAGTGTGCAAACTCATCCTAGAAAAAATGCTACATACCTCATTGCTGAATATCATTATAGTCATCTTTGAAGCATTCACCTTGGGAAGCTATGCACCAATGCCAGTGCCTAGTCCACCCGTCATAGCAATTTTGGAACTCTTTTTCTGGAATGACCATCAGAGCTATCGTCGTATTACCCTTGATGCTCTGAATGTCATAAAAATGTCTTCCTTTCAATATATCCTTTATCTTTGAATAAATAAAATACTCATTGAAGGCCAGATTAGGCGAATAGGGAGGGTGTTCCAAAACAGTTATTTGTTTACTGGCTAAAAACTCCCTCACAGACAGTGCTGTGTGAGCTAGTGCATTGTTGTGATGCAAAAGCTCCTTTAGGACCATTTTTGCACACATCTTTCTCATGCCAAGATTTTCTGTTAAAATTTGCATAACTGTTTTTCTACCAATGCTTATTTGGTCTGCTATGCTTCTTGCAGTCAGCTGACAATTTTGATGCACAATTCAATGAATTGTTGCAATGTTTTTTTCAGTTCTGCTCGTTACTGGCCATCCTGACCTCTCTTCATCCGTGATGCTTTCTTTCTCCTCAGAAAAATGTTAAATCCATTTTTACATGACCATTTTCTTCAAGGCATTATCCCTATAACTTAGACTAACATATCCCTGATTTCATGTCCACTCTTGCAAAGTTTAATAAGAAATTTAATGTTTGTTCATTGCTCTAATTCAAGCTGACACTTTCACAATGGCACACAATAACATGCAACAACAATAATGAATGCCACTCAGCAAGACACCACCACGCATCGACATGAACACAGCTTTGAGAAACTGATATACCAAGGTTGTGAAACCTTACCGAGTTCTTTATACAGTGCTGCCAACATAAATGCACTGTGGCAAGTTCATGAACTTAATTTTCAGACCTCATACATCTCAGTTTGCTTTGCCAGTTCTTTCCCCTCAATAGACCTTGAAAGGAGTGGAGTTTCTAAAGTCATGGTCCTGGGCCCTTTCTCTGTAAAACATGACTAATGAGCAGGCAGGAGTCATTCTCATGAAGTATATGGCAGTAATTTTGTTTAGTCCTGGGGCATCAAATACTGCCCATATATGGTCACTTCTTATCATCTCAAGAAGTCCAAGAGGATTTCTTCACATTTCATTTATTCTTTCTCTACAATGCAATCCAATAAGCACACCTTATAGATTCTTCTGCCATAATCTAGCAGAGTCAAGACTGTCTCCTCAAATCTACTCTGATCTACTTCAGCTCTTGGCTCATCTGGACTTCTGTAATGGCCTCCTCACTGGTATAACTGTCTTCACATTTCTTCATCTCCTACCCAAAAAACAGTGGCTTTTCCAAATCAGAGAGCAAATTGTGTCACTGGCTTGGAATTTCTCAGTGGCTTCTCATTACTCTCAAAATAAAAAAATTTCAACACAGTACAAAAACCGTTTTAGCCTCTGCCTACCTCAACCAATTCGTGTTGTTCCATATCCCATTTTGCTTATGCTATCTCCTTTTAGTTTCTTTAATGCTCTGAGTTCTGCCATTGGATTCTTTTACATTTTGCTCTCTACTTGAAATATTCTTCCTACATGCTTCATGAGACTGATTCTTCCCTTCAAGTCTCAACTCGTCTGTCACTTTTTTTACAGAAGTCTTTTCTGGCCACATAACATAGAATATATCTCACACTCACTGTTTTATTCTTTCTCATAGCAACAACTTATATATTTACTCATGTGTTTAATTGTTCAGCAGCTTTAAGATGACTGCCCATGATTCCCCACCTCCTGGTTTTGTGTCCTTCTATAATCTCCTCCTTTCGAGTAAGCGGTGGACTAGTAACTTGCTTCTAATGAATACATTGTAGCAAAAACATTGGTTATCACTTTTGATATTAGATTACAAAAAGACTTTGATCTCTGTCCTACTCTTTGACTGGTTTTCTGGAGGGAAACTACTTGTTATTTTGAGAGTTTCCTTTTGGAGAAGGCAAAGAGAGGCAAGAAGTTGAGGGGGGTCTTTAGCCAATAGCCAGTAAGGAGGTGAGGCCCTCAGTCTAACATGCCATGAAAAATGAATGAGGCTGAATCCAACACTCCTGCCAACAACCACTTGAGCTACCCATCTGCTGTATTTTGAATGTTGGTGAACCCCAGAATTTATATGTTGGAACCTACTCCATAATGTGATCATGTTAAGTAGTAAGCCTTTAGGATGGGATTAAATGTCCTTTAAAAGAGGTTCAAGAAAGCTTGTCTGCCCCTTCTGTCGTGTGAGAACACATAGAAGCCTCCATCTATGGAGAACAGGCCCACACTAGATGCCAAATCTGCTGGCATCTTGATCTTGGACTTCCTAGCTTCCAGAACCATAATTAATTTCTGATGTTTGTAAATTTCCCAGTCTCGGGTATTTTGTTAAAAGCAACCTAACAGACTAAGACATCATCTCTCCCTCCATGTGTTAAGTCTTGAGATCCGTGTCCCAGAATAGTGTTTTAGCTGTTTGTGTTTCTATAAAGGTATACTTAAAACTGAGTAATTTATAAGGAAAAGAGGTTTATTTGGCTCATGGTTTTTCAGGCTGTACAAGAAGCATGGCACCAGCATCTGCTTCTGGTGAAAGCCTCTGGCTTGTTCCACTCATGGTGGAAGGTAAAGGGGAGCCAGAGTGTGCAGAGATCACATGGTGAGAGAGAGAGAGAGAGAGAGAGAGAGAGAGAGAGAGAGAGAGAGAGAGAGAGAGAGAGAGAGACACAGAGACAGAGAAAGAGAATCAGGTCATTTTTAATAATGAGCTCTAGTGGGAACCGATAGTGTCAGAATTCACTCATTGCCTTGAGGATGAAAATGACACTGAGGCACTCATGAGGGATCTTATGACCCAAACACCTCCCATTAGGTCCCATCTCCAACACTGGGAATCAAATTTTAACATGTGGTATATGGAGACAAACATCTATACAATAGCAAAGAGGAAACAGTTTTGGTTAAAAAAAAAAACTAGCTAGTCTTTGCCACTGTAAGGCTTACTGACTTACTCTTCTCATTCTCATTTTTGTTACTTCTCCCTCACACAGAAACTATTCTCTAGCCAGTATACTGATAGTTTGTTATTTAATTAAGTAATTCATTCAATAAATATTTATGGAGTACATGCTGTGTGCCAATACTGCATTAGACATTGGATTAAAACAATGTACAAAGTATACAAAGCCCCTATCATGGTTGAGTCTATGCTGTAGAGAAGTGGAGACAGTATTGCAAATATATATCAAATTGTGATAAGTATTATGAAGAAAAACAAAGTAGTTTAATGGGAGTGGAGAATGTCAGGATTAAGTGTTCCTGTTTTCTTTTGGATGTGGTCAGGGGAGTCTTTCCTGAGAAGGTGACATTTGAACAGACACTCTAAAAGAGCGATAGAGAGAGTCACTCAACTTTCAGGGGAAATATGTTTCAGGCAGAGGAAAATGCATACATAAAATCCTGGGAGCAGACATGTTTGAGCCCAGCAAGAATGTATTGAATTCTAGATGTTTACCAAAGGTCTAGCTGATAAAATTTGCTTACAGATTGCATGTGGGATGTGAGAGAATGAGATACTTGAAGATGCTGCCAAGATTTTGGTTGAGAAACTGGATAAACCAATTGCTTTTTACAGAGATGGGGGAGACTGCAGAATTTTTTTTTTTTTGAAGAGTGGGACTGCATAGATCTAAAGTTTGTTTTGTACAAATGTTCCTGGAATGAATGTTGTCTTTCACTTTCAGCCTTCTGCCTAGATGGGTTGATTTTTCTAGATTGTTCCCTCACCCACCTTGCCAGGTTGGCTTCTACAGGTTGTACTGTCCTCAGTGTAAGCTCACCTCTTCCAGGTATGCCCTGCTCTAGCACCTGATGCTTACCTCTGTTATAGAACTTAATGAAACTGTTTGTTTACATTCCTCCTGTTTAGAATACAAACTTCTAGAGAACAGGAATTGTGTCCTATGTATCCTTATAGTCCAGTGTCCAGCACACTACCATTCACCCAGCTGGTACTCAAAAAAAAATAAAATGTTGAATGATTGAATAAACAGCTAAAAGTAATTGACCAAGGTCATGCAAAGAGTAAAGTATTTCCCAAACATGAAAAGTAAAGCAGTATGATGTATTTGGTGAACTCCAAATGATTAAAAATTGCTGCCACGTGGAGTGTGCTGCTGTGTTTGGGTGGGCAAAAACAGTGGGAAGTCAAGCCAGGGAGGTGAGGACGAACTGTCCTTCATGCTAACGTGCTGGCTCACTAACAGAATGAGCAGAATGCTTCTTGCATCTTAGATGCTCTGTCCTCTGATTTTCCAATGAGTCATAGAATAGGCATTCTACTTGCAGTTTATTTTTTCCAATGTAAATCTAATTTACAGAAACATTTCCACCTAATCTATAGGATATTGCTCTCCCTAACTTGTGCTGCAGAATTTATTCATCTGCTTCATGTTGTTTACTTTCTGTTTTATTTATTATTAACTAATTAGAAGAGTTAAGCTGCATATATGGTGACCTCCAGAACTGATATGTTCCCTCACCATTCGTGAGATGGCTAGTGAGACTGAAAAGTCTTTCAATGAATTTATTAGCCATTTTTAATTTTTTTGTGATTTTCTAAATATATTAGTTTTTATTTCTAGGCTTATTATTCATTATTGATTATGCAGAGCTCTTTATATATTAAGAGGGAAAAATGAACTTTTCAAAATACTGTCAGCAAATGTGACAAAATTACTTCTAGTGTTAAATCCTTGTTAAATTTGCTATTTTGTATTTATATATCTACCATCACCAAGAAAACTGCTCTAAGAACAGACAGCTCATTTGGGACAATGAAATTTACATTTTGTTCTGGTAATATTAGCACTGCATTTTTCCGTCTTTCATTTTTTATATTTTTTAAGCCAGGGCATATGCAAATATAATAATTAGAATTGAATACTAATGCCACCAATGCAGTTCTGTTATTGCTTGATTCTGCACAGCATTATAATTTATTTAAAGGAAAATGTTAACTCTAAAATGAAATTTTAAGTTGTGAAATTCTTCTCAATGGCTTTATTCTTAAGAATAGTGAGACCTAGAAAATAACACGCACTAAATAACCATAAAAATTTGACTCTGGTTTTTAAACTGTTTCTACTTTTCTTTTAAAATTATCTCTCACTGATGCATACATCCATTTGTTAGAATGATAACCAGGAAAATGATTTCATAAAATTTAAATAAAGATAACATAGAATAAACTAGCACTTGCACTCTCCCTCCCTTCTCCCTCTCTTTCTCTGTTCTTGCCCTCCCTGTCTCCCTCTTGCTCTCTCTCTTTCTGATGCTCTCTCTCTCATTCTTTTTTAGAAGCACAAATAATGTGGACTTGGCTCCTTTTATCTTTGTATTTTTCTCATAGAGGCAACCTTACTGACTACAATATCTTTTCTTTTAGTGACGTTGAACTTGTCATGAAATAATGAACAAAAAAGAATAAGTCAGGGAAAGCAAAAGATCAAGTTAAAATAATCCAAAGGACAAAGATACATGAAATCCAGGTTTCAATTGCAAATTTGCATTAATTGCTCCTTACAATAAATTATTTATACACTCTGTTGTCAATTTCCTATTTGTAGACTTGGAAATTGAAATTATGAAAACTCAGGCAAATAAGAGCTTTATTCTATCACTATTTAAACATTTAATTTATAGGCCTACATTTGAAATCCATTCAAAAAAATTAAGCACTTTGGGGACAAAAATGAGTTTTATGAAGTCAAGTCATAACTGTTCCCCAATCATGCCATTTTCCAGGAAGGCATAAGAAATGAGATTTTTATGCTATGCATCTGGTCTAAAGTTCCTTTCTGACTCTCTGGCAAGTCTAGGGCAGGTGGCTTGAGCTTCCTTAGCAGGTCAGTGTTCATTTTAGAACCTGTTCTCTTTCTTTTTTTTGAGTTGGAGTCTCACTCTGTCGCCCAGACTGGAGTGCAGTGGCTGCTTGCGGTCACCGCAGTCTCGACCTGCTGGGCTCCGGCGATCCTTCTGCCTCAGCCTTCCAAGTAGCCGAAATTACAGGCATGTGTTACCACGCCCAGGTGATATTTTGATTTATTGTAGAGATGAGGTCTCGCTGCCCAGGCGGGTCTCGAACCCACGGGCTCAGGCAATCCACTCACCTCAGCCTCCCAAAGGCGCTGGATTACAGGCTGAGCCACTGAGCCCGGCTCTTGTCCTCTTTCTAACGGTATGAAGTCCTATGAATGAAAGAAGATTATAAAGCAATACATAATTGCATAATTATATTCTCCTTTTAAAATTGTGTGCCCTTCTTTGAAGGGAATAAGAAAATGATCAGGGACACATATGTTCTCTGTTAGTCTAAGAGAACACATCCTAGAACATATTGACTGCCCCCAAAATCCCTCACTGGTAAGGTCTAATTGTCTGATATGTACAAGAAAGCCCCTGGTTATTTAGTTCAGGCTGGAATGTTTGGCAGGGCTATAAATTAACTTTTGGAATTTGGTAAGTAATGAGATTGAAGAAGATAATCTCTCACACCAAATTAGTCTTTACTATGACTGAAGTAAAATCCTCAGGTCCAAATTTTATCTTGCATGAGACAACTGTTCATGCAGACGTAAGGAAACAAACAGCAATCACAGCATGAGATACGTTTGCTTCACATAAGAAACCTAAATGGCATAAGTTGGGCTTTAGTAGGCTTTGATATAGTTGAGTAGATGACAATAACTCTGATGTTTGTAATAAGAAAAAATGTAATGACTAATTGGCATTCTACCTTTCCACTGATAAAAGCAATTTTCTCTGTGTTTCACCCCAGCCTAAAATATTGTTTTTGTCTGTTTATTTTCTCTGGAAGTCTCTACAAAGCAAAAATTTATTTGAAAAAAGAAAAGAATTTTCTAAGGAGTATTTAGATAAGTTTAAAACAAAAAAATTTAAACTATCAAGTCAAAGCCATCACAAAGTGTTTTCTTGTTTGTTTTATAATTTAAAGATAAATGTGACAACTCAAGAAATAAATCCACTTCAGTGTGAGGCATAGCACTAAACATCTTAGAGAAGTCAAGTGTGAGCACGAAGCATTTCTTACTCTGTATTGCATTTGGAACTTCCTATGCACTCTAAAATTATTATTCATTTTGATCTTTATAATCACCCTGGAAGGTGTATCATTAGCATCCTTTTTGAACACAGAGGAGAAAGCAAGACCAGAAAGACAGTTGCCTTGCTCAAGGTCCAACAGCTAGTAAGGAGTGAGACTCAGGTGCCCAGTCTAGTTTATGTCCCAGTACCCCATGGTGCTTCCATATCTGGCCCTCAAGAGGCTTTGCATCCTGTTATGGAGAAGTATGTTTAAAAAACCTGTGCCACAGGTCAGAGTGTATTTTTTAAAAAATTTTTATTGTAAAGATGTGGGTATAATTCAGGGTTAGGTATACAGACATTGATCGTGCAGCTACCCCTGTTAATGAGGTATGTCCCTCCCTCCCCTAGCAGTTTCCCTCAACTGCCAATCCCACCCTCCCCTACCAACAGTTTCCCATTACTGCCAATTGCTTTCTTATAGCATTATACTTGTTCAAGGTCCTCTTGAGTGAGAACATATGGAACTCTGTTCTTTGTTTCTGTGATAAATCACTGAATATGATCAACTCTAAATCCATCCATGTTGCTGCAAAGTCCATATATTTGTCATTCTTTATGGCTGCATGATATTCCATTGTGTATATGTACCACAGTTTTTTTTAACCTGTCCAGTTTTGATGGGCAACATGGTTGGTTCCATGTTTTTGCTATTGTGAATAGAGCTGCAACAAACATACGTGTGCAGGTATCTTATTTGTGGAATAATTTTAGTTCCTCCAGGTATATTCCCAATAGTGTCTTAAATGAATTTATGAGGTCCTAAAGGGTTTCTATGAAGACTATGATAAAAGAAAACTTAGTTCTGGCTGAAATAGAGACTAAATTGCAAAAATTTAGTATTTTAAGAGTCTCACAGACTACCAACTGAGCAAGCCAGGCAACCCACAGATTTAGCATTTTAGCCAGTAGAAATGATGCAAATTAAGAGCATGAGTTTGTGAAAATTGAGGGACCGGTTAATGGAGGGCCTTGGTAAAAATGTTTGAACTGGATTTGTTAGCAAATGAGATGCCTCTGGGTATTTTTGAAAATATAAAATAAACATTAAAAATAAATAAATAAATAAATAAAAATATTTTTATTATGAGATTCAAGAAACATGAAAGTATTCAGTTAAGTATTAGACACATTTCCAAACATGCTCAATTTTTAGAATTGAGTACTGAGTATTTTTGAGACAGTTTCTTGTTCGTGAATAAGACTCTGTGTTCCAGTGTTCAAATCTCAATTCTAGTCCTTGTTTGCTCTTGGGCTTTACCTAAACCTCAGTTTTCTCAACAGTAAAATGAATATGAATAACTACTTCAAAGAGTTGTGAGGATTTAAGTGAGTAGAGTGTATATGCTTGGAGTGTAGCACCTAAAACTAATTCTTATTCATAACAGAAATGATGTGATCAGAGGAATGCTTTAGGAAGTCTGTTATGGTGAGGACTGACAGCTAAGGGCAGGCGGGGATGCCAAGAGGAGAGAAATCAAGTTAGGGTTCAAACAGCATGTCTGGAGCCTTAGCTGGAATTCAGTGAGGGGCTACCTTGGGGGTAGTGGCAGTGGGAATGTCCAGTGTCAAATACTTCAAAATCTTTTACAGGTGAGAAAAAAAGTGTGAGATGTGTTTTTTTTAATTGTCTGAAAATTAAAGCTTCTCCTTTTTTACTGGCTAGCGTTAAAGAGTTTGATGACCAAATTTGTAACAGTTTGTTCCAGTCCAAAAATGCTATAAATAACACCAGATAATTGTAGCCTTCACACCTGGTTCAAACAGCAAAAAAGATAAAATGAACTAGAGGAAAGAACAACCCCTTCCTTCCCTAAATGACGCTTCACTGATTTTTGCAAACAAATAAAAGATAATAAATTGTCCCAAATGCCCCCTTTTTAAAAGCTAGGCTATGTTCCTGACCTGGATGTTCCCAGCAGACTGAAGGCAATAATGCCTCACAACTGGACCATAAAATGCTTTTGCAGTTCTGAAGAAATTTTTTTTTTTATGATCAATATTTTTAATTATGGTATTGTGGGGTACAGTTAAGGGTTAGGTATACAAATATGCTTCGTTCGGGCACCCTTGTTGATAAGGGGTATCTCCCTGTCTCCAGACAGATGTTTACTACCATTAAACCCCATAGTTTCCCCTCCCCCCCATAGTTTCCCACCACTATCAGTCATTTTCTTATGGTAATATGTTGAATGATCAAGGTCCACTATATGAGTGAGAACATGTGATACTCAGATCTTTGTTTCTGTGAGAGGTCACTCATTATAATAGACTCTAGCTCCATCCAAGTTGCTGCGAAATTCATGATTTTGTTCTTTTTTTATGGCTGCATAGTATTCTATCATGTATATGTAGCACATTTTTTTAATCCAGTCCTCTTTTGATGGACAGCATGGTCGGTTCCAGGTTCTTGCTATTGTGAACAATGCTGCAATAAACATTCGTGTGCAGGTATCTTTTTAATAGAGGGATTTGAGTTCTTCAGGGTATATTCCCAGTAGGGGGATTTCAGGGTCATATGGGAGGTTGATATTTAGAGGTTTTAGGAATGCCACACTGCTTTCCACAGAGGTTGCACTAGTTTATACTCCCACCAACAGTGTAGAAGTGTTCCCTTTTTGCCACACCCTCTCCAGCAACTGTTATTTTTTGAGTGATTGATAATTGCCATTCTGACTGGAGTCCATCTTACCTAAGGCAATCTACAGATTTAATGCAATATCCATCAAATTACCAGCAACATTCTTCTCAGACCTAGAAAAAACAACACAGGAATTCATATGGAAACACAAATGGCCAAGAATAGCCAGAACAATCCTCAGCAAAAAAAACCAAAGCAGGTGGTATCACATTACCAAACTTCAAACTTTACTATAAAGCTACAATCATCAAAACAGCTTGGTATTGGTACAGGAACAGGCATATAGATCAATGAAATAGAATTGAGATTCCAGAAGCAAAACCCCAATTTCTCAACCAACTCACCTTAGACAAAACCTCCACTACCTACCACTGGGGAGAGGAGAATCTATTCAATAAATGGTGCTGGGAAAACTGGCTGACCACATGCAGAAGATTGAAACTGAAGATATTTCTTAAGTCCCTTTGTTCCCTTCAGAGCTTTGGAAGTTTGGGTATATATCTTGTTGGCCCCAAGAATACCTTTTTGTTGTTGTTTGCTTCACAGATCAATGACCAAAACCTCTACAAATTCACAAAGATGGTCATGAGCAGGTCAGAAGCTGCTCAAAAGGCATTTGATCTCTTGCCCAGAAGCTCAGGACAGACCTAAGATTTAAGCAAGGTCTGAACTGGAGTAACTGTTAGCAACCTGTCATTACCTATAGAGCAATGAGTTGGCTTCCTTACAGTGACTTCTGTTTTGTATGCTCATATCTGCCCAGAACTCTGTCATCTAGTGTTACACTGTTCATTGTGGGAGCCACCAGCCAGAAATGACTGTTGAGTACTTGAAATGGCACAACATTAAAATGTGCTATAGATGTAAAATACACACCATATTTCAAAGACTTAGTATGAAAAAAAGAAAGAAATCTCATTAGTATTTTTATATTGATTTCATTTTGAAATAATAATATTTTAGAGATATTGGATTAAAATATTATTAAAATTAACTTTACTGGTAGCTTTTTACTTTTTTTGAATGTAGCTATTAAACAACTTTAAGTTACATATGTGACTCACATTGTATTTCTATTGGAAGGGCCACTTTAGTGGAAGAATGGGCTACATTGTCCCAGATTTTCCTAATAAATTCAAAACATTTGGTAATCCACGAACATTTTGCTGAACCCCCTTTGATTGGACATATAGCTTCACTGTTCATAGGACCCAATTGTATTATTTCTATTTACATTTGTCCTACAATTTGTAAGTGTCCTGTAAGTCTAATGTTAGTGCAAGATGACTTCCATTTTAGCTTAATAAATAACTGATGGGACAAATTTAGATATAAAATGGACAAATAAAGACAGATGAGGAAAAAAGGAAGGAAAGAAAAAACACACTGTTTTGGGAAATTTCTGCTCAGAACATCTCTGCAAAGGTGTATATTTTCTCTGTTTTTGCAGAGGAAGAAACAATGGCTCAGAGAGGCTAAGGAACTTTCCAAAAGTAATACAATGTGTACCTGTCAGAAGGCTCCAAAGTGTTAACCAACTCCAAGCACAAACTCTTTTTCAACAGCTCAATGACTTTTAGACACTGACAAGTTGGAGAAAATTAAACCATAACAATCAATTCTGGAGATACTTATTTTCTTTTAAAAAATATATATATTAATAAGTATAAGTTATGTTAACAATTAGGTAAATTTGTGGAGAAACTGACAAAGAAACATAAATTAGGAAATGCCGTACTATAATGTAAAATAAATAAAATTATTCTATATTGCATTTTGTTACAGGATATTTACTAAGGTTGTTCAACGTACAATTTCTAATTTGCCATTTTGGAAGTGCTTTATTGTAAAGATAATCTTTTGTCTTATGACAGACAGCAGCCCCAGAGAGTATTCTAGACATCCACGTTGGATGAATTCAATTTCTTTGTGAGATGCAAGTTTCTTCTGTATTTCTAAGGTACTGTTTTTATTATTGCTGCAGTGTCTGGTGGACCCTGATGCATCAGCAAAGCTGGTGATTCATATTTGTTAGAATCTATGAAATTGAAAAGGAGTAAGATGGTAGTCCTGCTGATCTCAAAGCTTTTGATACATGGAGTTTAGGATTGTCTCTTTTTGGGGAACCTTATTTATGCAGTATGACTTAACTACCTGAACAATCCTGCTGGCATATGCCATTTTATTGACCATCATGACCCCCAAGAAGCTGGAGATACTTCCTTTTATTCATCAAAAATTTTCCTTATTTAGGGTTGATGCTTGTAATGGTGCTTATTGGTTAGATTATGTTAATACTGATTACTGGAGTAACTGTAAAATGAACTCTTTTCATGAGAGCTTTAATTCATGGAGATCATGCTAGATTTTACTCTTGAGAGATAATACATATTTCATACAACTTCTTTCTCTTCTACTTGGTTGCTAGAACATTGGGCTGGAAATATTTTTTAAAAGATGTATTAAAAAGAAGTTAACACTTAATTTCTTATTGCTCTTAATAAGTTATATTTTCCTTGTGTTAAAGAACTGATAATGGGGGACACATACCAATATTTTATGGTCATAGAATTTGCTTCCAGGTAAAATGATGTTTAGTAGGTGGTAGTCTAGCTGATGTTGACACAAAATATTTAGATGAATACTGAATAAATCAACTATTATCTGAATGTTTGATTACAGAGTATTGAAAGCATTAATGTTTTAAATATTGTATAGTTTTGATATTTTGTAGATAAAAAAGCAAACATGATTCATTAAGCTTTCAATTTTGTACCCACATGTTTGTCATGGTGGCCTGACGGTAGAATAGGAAAAGCCTAAACTAACTGCCATTTGTTTTAATTCCCACATGAGTACACGAGAAATCTAACTCAATAGTCACTGAGCTCAAATGCTGAGCCCCTGAATTAAACACTAGTCCTATATTTCAGACAATTTCATCAAATGTTCTTGCTGTGTTTCTGGACTCATATCAAAACCACTTTGGATTAATGCCAGTTTCATGGATTTTCATGGCAAGAGAATGCCTAGTTAAAATGTAATTAAACATAAATTATTTTCCATTGCAGTTTTGCAAGCTAGAGCATATTTAGGTGCAAGTTGGTAATAAAACATAAATAAATATGTTCTCAAGCACAAACCAACCCCAAGTCAACCAAGAAAATACTGGCTTTGCTAAATATGCCTACAGCATCAGGATAATTTCAGCTTTAAGTAACTATGTATCTGATTGAAACTGACTTAAACAATGAAGATAATTTAGTATTTCATAAAACATGTATTCTGAAATTTCCAAAAGCCCAGTTATGCTAATTACTTAGACTTGCTTAGAAAATGTGTGAGCAAAGCCTCAATGACAAACCTTTTAAGCTACTTTGATATGACAAAGAATTTATCTGTTTGTGGTGTCTTTGAATTTTTAAAAAACAAATCATAACATTCTGTAGGTCACTGTGATTTCCAGAAATATGTTCACATATATTCAATTAAATATATACTTAATAAAAATTGATTTTGACAGTAAAAATTATCTTGCAATTATTCTGAAAATTTTGATCAAAGAGAATTATTATATGTCAAAATTATGATCATATACTCATAAGATGAATGTGGATTTTTTTTTTTTTTTTTTTGAGTTGGAGTCTCACTCTGTCGCCCAGACTGGAGTGCAGTGGCAGCTTCCGGCCACCGCAAACCCTCGACCTGCTGGGCTCCGGCGATCCTTCCGCCTCAGCCTTCCAAGTAGCTGGAATTACAGGCATGCGCTACCACGCCCGGCTGGTTTTCTTATTTATTGTAGAGATGAGGTCTCGCTGCCCAGGTGGGTCTCGAACCCGCGGGCTCAGGCAATCCACTCACCTCAGCCTCCCAAAGGCGCGGGATTACAGGCTGAGCCACCGAGCCCGGCTTGAATGTGGATCTTAATGTTCATCTAGTGTATGAATTTTATATACATTCATAGAATCAAATTGTAATAAACTGTATTTAATATAAATAATATCAGGAACTGATATTTAATTTTTGTTGTTAGCAATAGGGTACTTGTTGCAAATTTGTATTAGGATTATCAATGATTATCATTCTCCCAAAATGTAAAAATCTCAGTTAATATAGTGTATAAGCCATGTAAACCAGCTCCACTCACTAATTTAGATTATCATTATTGCTAAAGTGTTCCAGGAAAATCATAACCTTAGACCTTTGTATGCAATTTCTGCCAAACGCTAAATTGCCAAAGAAGTTCGCTGATTTGTAAGCCTGGTCTTAATGATGCACTAACATGTATAGTGTTAGAAAATCTCACTGAATAGTTAGTAACTATAAATACAAATCCTCAGAGGGATTGTACTAACAGCAATAGATGCCTACATTAAGACAAAATGAAGATTGCCAATAAATCTAACTGCACATCAAGCAGTTAGAAATAAAAGAACAAACATAGCTTAAAGTTAGCAGAAGGAAGGGCATAATAAACATTAGAGCAGAAAATAATAAAATAGAGACTAGAAAAAAGAATAGAAAAAATCAGCAAAACTAAGAATTGGTTTTTGGAAAAGATAAACAAAACTGACAAATCCTTAGCTAGACTAACAAGAAAAAAAGACTCAAATAAGTAAAATTAGAAATGAAAGAGGAGATATCACATTGATACCCAAAGATCATAATAGACTACTATGAAAAATTATGCATCAACAAATTGGATAACCTAGAGAAAATAAGTTCTTAGAAACATAATTAGAAATGAAAGAGGAGACATTACATTGATACCAAATAATCATGAAATAATAGGAAATTTGAACAGACTAATTATGAAGAAGGTGGTTGAATAAGTAATCAAAACAAAGAAAAATTCTAATGAAGAAAACTCTTACACCAGATGGCTTCACTGGTCAATTATACTAAATATTTTTAAAGAATTAATATAATTTCTCATCAAACTCTTTCAAAAATTTGAAGCAGATGGAATGCTTCTAAACTCATTTTATGAGGCCAGCATACCAAAGCTAGCCTGATACCAAAGCTGGACAGACACTGAAAGAAGAGAAAACTAAAGGCAAATTTCCCTGATGAACATACATACAAAAATATTCAATAAAATGCTAACAAACCAAATTCACCAGCATATTGAAAGAATCATACACCATGATTAAGTGGAATTTATCTCTGGAATGCAAAGATGGTTCAATATATGTAAATCAATAAATATGATACATCCAATTAACAGAATAAAGGATAAAAATAAACTGATGAGTTCAATAAGTAAAAAAAAGCATATACATACTTTCATGATTCAAACTTAACCAACTAGGTATAGAAGCAATTTAGCTCAACATAATAAAAGTTATATACAAAAAGCCCATCACACTCAATGGCGAAAAACTGAAAGCTTTTTCTGTAAGATCAGGAACAAGACAAGGATACCGACTCTCATCACTTCCGTTCAACATAGTACTGGAAGTCCTAGTCAGAGCAAGTAGGCAAGAAAAATAAATAAAATTGGAATAAAGTAAGTAAATTGGAATAAAATAATTAAATTTTCTATTTGAAAATGACATGATCGTATATGTAAAAACTCTAACAACTTCACCAAAAAACTGTTAGAGCTAATAAATACATTCAGTAAAGGTGCAAGTTCCAAAATCAGCATTCAAAGATGAGTTGCATTTCTATACACTAACAATGAACTATCCAAAAAGGAAATTGAAAAATAATCTCATTTATGATGACATTAAAAAGAATATTTAGGAATAAATTTTAAAAAATCTCATTTATAATGGCATTAAAAAGAATATTTAAGAATAAATTTAACAAAGGAGGTGAACAGCTTGTATTGAAAATTACACTGATGAAAAACATGTGCATCAAGGGATGAAAGGATAAAGAAAATGTGTTATATACATACAATGCAATATTATTCATGAGGTACAACTCAGGATTAGTTATATAAGAGGTCATTGTATAGGTGAAGTTTGGGCCTCCCATTGATCCTCACGTTGTCTGGTTTGGAATCAGGTACCCTTATTTATGTTATGTGCCCCTTCTCCCCTGACAGTGTCCCACTACTGCCAATCCCTTTCTTGTAGTATTATGCTGGATGTTCATGTTTGCTTATGAGTGAGGACATGTTACTCAGTTCTTTGTTTCTGTGATAGATCACTGAATATGACAGACTCTAAATCCATCCAAGTTGCTGTGAAGTTCATAATTTTGTCCTTCTTTATGGTTGTGTAATATTCCATAACATATATATACAACATTATTATTATTTTTTTACCCAGTTCACTTTTAATGGGAATATGGTTGGTTCCATATTTTTGCTACTGTGAACAGTGCTGCAATAAACATGCATGTGCAGATATCTTTTTTGTAGAATGATTTGAGTTGTTCTGGGTTTATTCCCAGAGGAAGATTGCTGGGCCATATGGAAGGTTGGTTTTTAGATCTTTTTGAAATCACTACACTCTTTTCCACAGAGGTTGTACTAATTTACACTCCCACCAACAGTGTAGAAGCATTTTATCCACATCCTCTCCAGCATCTGTTTTTTAAAAAATTATTAATTATGACCAACCTGACTGGAGTTAGATGGTATCTCAGTGTGGTTTTAGTTTGCATTCATTGATGATTAGGGAGGCTGAGCATTTTTTCATGTACCTGTTGGCTGCTCATATGTCTTCTTTTGAGAAGTGTCTATTCATATCTTTTGCCCACTTTTTAATAGAGCTGTTTGTTTGTTTGTTTGTTTTTCTTTTGGCACATTTGAGTTCCTTGTAGATCCTGGATGTTGTCAGATATATAGTTGACAAATATTTTTTTTTCCGTTCTGTGGGCTGTCTTCCCACCCTCTTGATGGTTTCTTTTGCTTTGCAGAAACTTTTCAGTTTGATGAGGTCCTACTTGTCTATCTTATCTCTTATGGTATGGGCACTTGGGGTTTTGATCAGGAATTGGTCTATTCCAATTTCTGTAAGAATGTCCCCTGCATTTTCTAAGATTGTTATTGTTTGAAGTTTTATATTTAGGTCTTTGATCCATTTAGAGTTGAATTTTGTGTATGGTGATAGGGTTTCTTCTTCATTCTTCTACATGTGGTCAGTCAGTTTTCCCAGCACTTATTTACTGAATAGGTTCTCCTCTCCCCAGTGGTTGTTGGTGAAGTCTTAGTTGAAGATGAGTTGGTTGAAAAATTGAGGTTTGCTTCTGAAATCTCTATCCTGTTCCGTTGGTCTGTACACCTATTCTTGTACCAATACCAGGCTTTTTTATTATTATAGTCTTATAATGAAGTTTAAAGTCTGGAAGTATGATACCTCCTGCTTGGATTCTTCTGTTGAGGACTGTTTTGGCTATTTGTGATTGTTTGTTCCCATATGAACTTCTGTATTATCATTTCCAGGTCCAAAAAGAATGATGTTGGTAACTTAATGGGTATTGTGTTTAATCTATAGATTGCCTTTGGTAGGATGGACACTTTAACAATGTTGTTTCTTCCAATCCAAGAACATGGAATATTTTTCAATTTGTTTGTGTCTTCTTTGATTTCTTTGAACAGTGTTTTGTAGTTTTTGTTGTAAAGTCCCTTTGCTTCTCTAATTAGGAAAGTGCCAAGATAGTTCATTTTGTTGTTGTTGTTGCTAATGTGAATGAGATTGTGAATGGAATTGTGCCTTTTATTTGGTTCTCTGCCTGTTTGTTGTTGGTGTTTAAAAATGCAACTGTCTTATACACATTTATTTTGTACCCTGAGATTTTTATCAAAGTATGTTATCAGTGCAAGGAGGTTTTTGACAGATTCTCTTGGGTTTTCAAGGTATAGGACCATATCATCAGCAAAGAGGAATAACTTAACTTTCTATTTTCCTATTTGGATACCCTGAATTCCATCTCTTGTCTGATTGCTCTAGTTAGGACTTCCAATACTATGTTGAACAGGAGAGGAGAGAGTGGGCAGCTTTTTCTTATTCCAGTTTTCAGGGGAAATGCTTCCAATTTCTGTCTGTTTAGCAATATGTTGGTTGTGGGGTAGTTCTCTTTCTTTGTTGGATCATTACCCAGTTTGGGTATCAATGTGATGTTAGCTTCATAAAATGATTTGGGGAGAATTCCCTTTCTCAATTGTCTGGAATACTTTCAGTAGGATTGATATCAGCTCCTCCTTGTATGTTTTGTAAAATACTGCTGGAAAGCCATCTGGTCCCAGGCTTATTTTTGTAGGTAGTTTTCTTATGACAGAGTCAATTTCCTGGATTGTTATTGGTCTATTTAGGGTCGCAATTTCTCCTTGTTTCAAACTTGGGAGGTTGTGTGATATAAGAAGTTCCTCCATTTTGAGTTTGTTTCCATATAGGTGTGCATAGTAATCTCTGATAATCTTTTGTATTTATTCTGAGTCAGTTGTGTCTTCATCTGTTGCATTTATGATTGTGTTTATTTGGACATTTTATCTCTTTTTCTTGGTCAGTCAGACTAGGGGTTCATCAATCTTGTTTTTCCTTTCAAAAAACCAGCTTTTGGTTTTGTTGATTTTTTTTTTTTCTATGATATTTTTGTCTTCTAGGCTTTTACTTTGGTGATCTGGATTCTTCTGCTGAAGTTAGAGTTTTGGTGGTCTTGTCTTCCTAGCTCCCTTAGGTGATTTGTTATGCTGTTAACTCATAATCTTTCTATTTTCCTGATATGTGTGTAAAGAAGTATAAGTCCCCCTCTTAGCACTGATTTCATGGCGTCCCAGATATTTGGTAAGAGGTACCTTTTTTTATATTTGTTTCCAACAATCTTTTAAGTTTTGTTCTGATTTTGTGTTGATTCAGGAGTCACTCAGTGTCATACTGTTTAGTGTCCATGTTTTTGTGTGTTTTGGGGGGATCTTATTTATAGTGATTTTTTTTTTTACTCTTCTGTGGTCTGAGAAGGTACATGGCAGTATTTTGATCTTATGAAATTTGTTTATGCTTGATTTATGGCTGAGGATGTGGTCAATCTTGAAGTATACTCCATGTAGTGGTGAGTAAAATGTATATTCTGTGGTTATTGGGTGTAGAGTTCTGTAGATATCTATTAAGTCCATTTGGTCAAGCATTAAGTTGAGGTTCTGGATCTCCTTGTTGATTTTTTTCCTCAATAATATATGTAGGGCTGCTAATGGGGGTATTTAAGTTCCCAGTTATGATAGTGTTAGAATCAATAAATTTTTTCAGTTTAGTTTCCTGTGTTGGGTGCATATGTATTTAGGATGAATATTTCTTGTTGATGGATTGAACCTTTTATTATTGTGTAATGTCATTCCATATCTTTTTAAATTTTTGATAGCTTGAGAGTTGCTTTGTCTGACATTAAAATCATGACTCCTACCTTTTTTTGTTTTCCATTCACCTGAAAGTTTACTTTCTATCCTCAAACTTTAAGTCTTTGTTGTGAGGCATATTTTCTGAAGGCAGCATATTGTTGGGTTGTGGAGTTTTTTTTTGTTGTTTTTTAAATCCAGTTTGTCTTTCTATGTCTTTTCAGTGGTACATTTAATCCATTGACATTCAGGCTGATTATTGAAATGTGAGAGTTTATTCTTATTATTAGGCTCTTATAAGGTTGTTTTGCTTTCTTTTTAATTTTTGTGTTAATATATGTATGTTTTCAATTTTGTAGGTACATTTTATGCTCTGCTAGCTCTGTGTTTTACTGTACTTTTGTGAAGTGCATGGTCATTCTTTTTTTTCTGTGCTTAATATCTTCTTGAGCATCTCCTATAGAGTTGGTCTGGAAGTAGCATAATCTCTTATGGAGTGGATGTCTGGGAAGGATTTTAATTCTCCACCACTCATGAAGCTGTACTTGGTTGAGTAGGAAATTCTTGGTTTAAATTGTTTACCTTTGAGAACTTTGGAAATTGAACTCCAGTTCCTCCTAGCTTATAGTGTTTCTGCTGATAAGTCTGCTGCTATTCTGATTGATCTGTTCTGGTAGGTAGTCTGACCTTTCTTTCTTGCTACCTTTAGGATTTGTTCTTGTATACCTACTTTGTATAGATGAATTATTATGTGTCTAGGGGTTGGTCTCATTTGATGTCTTGTGGGGTTCTCTGAATCTCTTGAGTTTGGATGGTTGCATCTCTGATGAGATAGAGAAAGTTTTTTTGGATAGCCTCTTAAAATACTTGTTCCAAGGTGTTTTCCATTTCCCTTTCTGCTTCTGGGATACCAATCAGGCATAAGTTTGATTTCTTGATATAATCACACATCTCTTGGAGACTTTGTTCTTTCTTTCTGAGTTTTCTTTCTATGTTTTTAACAGATATGGTTAATTCCATGTTAATTCTGCTTTCCATGCTTGCCAATTTGTTATTTATTTCTGGGGTGAAGTTTTTTATTGCCAAAATCTCTGTTACAAGTTTTTTCAGTGTTGCATCTTGTCCTTCTTGAGTCTTATTCACTCTTTCCATATATTCCCTAATCCCTGTTGTATTTGGGGCCAATAGTTGGGGATTTCTATTGTTTAGGTTCTGAGATCTGATTTTTTTGGGTGTTGCCTCTTTATTATACTGGGATTTATCTGTGTTCTTCCACTGATTTTTCCTTATTTGTGACATCTCTCTTTTTTTCTCTTTAATTCCATTATTCAGTGATAGTGCTTTCACTTCTATTGTTTGCTCAACTCTCTATTATTCCCTGATCCAACGTCTGAATTTGTTATATTTTGAAACAGGGCTGGGAGCAGGAAGCTTTGCTGTCTCACATAGTTTTGAGAGTTTAATAAGGTGGATGGTGGGGAGCTAGGATTCAGAAACTACTTGCAAGTCACAATGTTCACTGACTGGGTATGGGCCCCTTGAGACCCACTCCCCAACACCATCATATATGACAATGCAATCAGTACATGTGTGTACCTCCTGAATCCAAGATAAAGTAACAGTAATGAGGAAAATCATTTACACAGGGATTCACACAGTCTGAGTGGCTCTATCACCATCTTCCCAGCCTCCTTATTCAGTCTTTAAGGAGAAGGAAATCCAACACATGTGACAAAAAACCTGGAGGACATTATGTTGTGTGAAATAACCCAGTCACAGAAGGACAAATACTGCATGATTCCACTTATGTGAGGTATCTGAAGTAGTGAAATACTGGAGCAGAGAGCACAATGGTGGTTGACAAAAGCTGGGCATAGGGGAAAATGGCAGGGGTGTGGTTCCTCTTCAATGTAACTATTCAGTAGTGATGAATAAGTTCTAGAGATCTGTTGTACATTGCACCTATAGTTAACAATACTGTATTGTGTACTTAGATACTTATTTAAATCTCATGTTACATGATCTTACCACAATAGGAAAAAAAAAAGCAAAACAAAAACAAAAGAGTGGAGAATAAATTGGATGATTTTTTTTTTTTTTAAAGAACTTTAGGCAAGCAGTCAGGTTTAGATGGTTATATAATTGTCTACTTTAACTCAGTTCTTAGAAATGTGAGCCTAGTTCTGGTACTCACCACAAACTGTCTGTTATTAGTTCTTGCTGAGATTGGTGCAGAAATTGAGAGTAAGCGTTTAGATACTTTTATATCAGAGTAATTTTATGTTCATTGAAGCTAATAATAAAAGACTAGAGCATATATTTTGTAATAAACAAAAACCATGATTTTTAATTCTCCAGGCACTGAATTCAATCATTTGTATTTATCATAATTAGTTTAACTAATTTCATATAGCTAGAAAATTAGATTGTTTACATTTTTGTTACTATAAATAATTTTTGATGAAAATCTGTATATATAATTTAAGAACATATTTTTATATTTAATATATTTTCTTAGATTAATTTTTCAGATAAGGCATTATTAAGTCAAATGATATGAATGTTTTTAAGATCTCTTTTGTTGTGTATTTCATAATTGTCTCTCAGACTCTGCAGATTATCTTCTTTATTCTTCAGTATGTTGGGATTATGTTGGAAGTGACCGGTTTTCAGTCTCTTGGTCATTTCTGCAAACTCAGCCTTGAATTTGTTTGGGGAAATCTTTAAAGGCACTTGAGATTGACATTCTGGTACTAGCCTCTAGTTATCCCTGAAGCAATTCTCACCGTGACTATCTGCCTCTGCTTCTTCCTCAGTTTGGAGTTCACGCTTTAGAAATCTGTTTCACATTATATTATTTTTCAGACTATTGTCTTGCTTATGTCTGATAGACCTTATAACCCTATATGCCCAATTGCCAAGAGAATGGAATCTGGCCTTTGGATTCCAAACTAATGGTCCTATTAGTAATAACTTCCCAGTAACAGACAGTCTTAGCAGAGACCACTATGATCATCATATAATATATTGTCCCAAAAGAAATGTATTTGAGAGTGGAAGAAATACTATTAATAATTATGCCAAGACAAGCTGGGACAATTCCAGGCAAATCAGGATTCTGGCTACCCTAGCCCCTATCTGCCCCTAGATTCTTTAATTTCTTGTTATGCCCACCAGTTGGCATATTTTTTGCAACATCTCCACACCAATTGGCTGCCAGCAATTTATGGCTCAAGGTTGCCATAAAATACAACCTTAAATTCTCTGCCATACAAACCTTATTATAATGCCAGTTGAAAAAATGCTATTTAATAATATTTATGAAGGAATACTTCCAGGGCATGCAGCTTTTCCATTCCTTGAAGATATTCTAAATTAGTTTCTCTATCAAACCAGATGTTAAAGTTCTGCATTCTTGGAGCTCAAGTTAATTGCCATCTGGTATCATTTCCTTTAGGATATATCGAGGTACATTTTTAGAAACAGGTGTTTGAAATTTGTTGCTTTATCAGTTGTTGACATACTGTAAGGAAGACATTTTTTTTTCCCTTCACTGTGTCATCTTTGTAAGGACAATGGGGAAAAAAATTCCTCTGTGGTCTTGATTTAAGGAGAAGAAGTTGTGTCTCCAGTAAGCTATTGGTTTGTCTTTATTTTATAGACACAAAGCCTTGTACCATTTAGTGTTTCTCTCTTTACTTTGATTGCTAGGCAGCTCAGAGACAAATTTTAACTCATTGCTAACAAATGTACAAGGCTTTGTATATATTTATTATAACTTTGCTTTATTATTTTTCTACATGTATTCCTCTTAATCCCAATCTTCGGGTCTAGTTTGCAATTTTGTAATGTAGTTTTAGTTTTGTTGTTAACTACCTCAAAACCTTTGTAGAAAGAAGTTTTATTTATGCATGTAAGTAAATATTGACCAGAAGTGATCGTTATATAAAGATATTATAATACTAGTTTTGAGGAAACTTTTTATTTATTTATAACCAAGTCTCATTCAGGTAATTGCTGTAAGTATTTCTTTTTTTTAATGTGAGATCAGTGATGCCGTACTCTTTAATGCATTATTTCTAACCTCTTCCCTAAGTTAGCCACTTCCAAAAGTGGTTAAACAGTCAGAAGTCTCACCCTTCTTATGGAACTAAAATCTTTCCTCTGGGGTTTTCAAACTAAAACTCCAGATCCCCTCCATTCTCTGCCATTTCCTTCTTTCTGTGTTGGAAAAAGCAGTACCTGTCTCCTTCACTTCTCTTCCATTTCCCAAACTATTGAAACTGTCCTCCTAAATACAGCCTAGTTTCCTTCATGTTAAATCCAAAGAACACTTCTCAGCCTTTGACTTCCTTGGCTCTCAATTCTTTTTCGTTATGCTGTCCCATGGAGACTGACACCATATGCTGCTGGGAATTTTTCTTACTCTCTCTGGTCACTAATTCTCAGCTTCTTTTCCAGATTTCTCCCACTCAACCTTTCCCTGAAGTGTTAGCGTTTCTCAGGGTTTGGCCCTCTCCACTCTTTCCATCCTCCTGGCATACCCTATGGAATCTCATTCATTTCCTGAAGTATTTCTCTAGCCTGATAACTTTCCTGATCTCAATTGTCTATTAGATATGGATGTTTAGATATCTTGCAGACACCTCAAACTCAGCAAATTTTCACCTTGGTCCCTCTCCTCTTCACTTGTTCTTTGTTTTGTTTTTCCTAGCTTTGAGGATGATACCACCAGATGCCTTCATGTGAACTCCAAAAACTTAGAATTCTTCTTTGGCTTCTTTTCTACCTGTCCCCATTTAAACATTAATCAAGTGCCAGTGATATATTATCTGAACACATCTTAAATAATTGCCATTGTATCTTGACCCCACCCCATACTCTCTTGCTCACACTAATGTCTCCTGTGCTTTGCACAGTGCCAGGGATATAAGTGTTCAAAATGCTTCTTGAATGATTTTAGAAAATTGAGAAACATTAAGAGATAACAGAAATGGAATATAGATTAAAAATTATCTTTTATTAGCACACAATTTGTTTTAATAAGCCAAATGAGTCCAAGGTTTTTCACATTGAATTGTTTTCTGGAACATCCATATCAAAAACATATATTTAGAAATGTATTTTTAATGACTTCCAGGAGGCTATTTCTCCACATTTTATGTGGGAAATGCTATACAGTGAGTAATTTAGTCATATGAGCCTTTGGCTGAGATTTAACATATAAACATTTAATGTAACAAAACACCAAAATGAAGAAACAGTATATAAACGGAATGCTACTACAATGAAATTTCATGAATTATTTGCTTTTAAGGATGCAAAAACCTTGCTTCTGAACATCTTCAAAACCTACTTTTAAAATTCATGGTGAGAGAGGCTCTTTAATATATTGTAATTACAAAAGTAAGTTCAGGTTTAGTTTAGTGATCAATTTCTAATTGAACAACATGCATGTATTCCAAATGAGGCAGCAAAGACTGTGTATAATTGGGTAGCTCTTTTGAAAATTGACTTCTAATAATTTCTTTGTCTGATCATTGGTAACTGGATGCTTTACCTTCGCAAGGTACTACTTTTATAAATCTCGCTGAAGTCTTCTGAAAGCAGTGTTCACATTTGATATTCAGTCAATCTGGCCATCGAACATTACAAGACTTTATAAGGAATGAAAAGAGATAAAGATTACTTATGAGAGAGCCGTATGTGGAACTGTGGAACTGCTTCTTGAATTTGTGTTCACACTACACATTTATATAGGTTTTTCCAGGTTAGCATGAGAATCCTGGAGTTTCTATTTTGACCCTTTGGATGAGTATTATGTTGAGATCTTCTATTTTCAGGAAATGGTGGGGTGTTTATGGAAGTGAATTAGAGACTATTCTGGCTATTGTTTAGAGATCGATCATACCTGTGGCGATCACCCCTGTGGATACCCCCTGGGAGACAGAGCAAAAGGAGAAATATTAGCTAAATATCACAGTTAACATCTTTAATAAATATGTGATTGCTCTTGACCATTAGAGTTTTGATGTTGACTTGGTAGTGTGCTGAATGAACTCATTAACTTTAAATTTAGGATTGTTTAGACACTGTATGGGCAGGTTTCCAGTGCACGACTGGACGTTTGCATTTTTTATTTGCTGGAGATTCCTTTGACCTTGGTGAAAGCCAAAAGAGAGGAAATAGTATTCAAGGAGGCAAAACCTAAAATGAAAAACACATGAAATGGGAACTCCCTGTGGAATTAAAGCACGGAACACTAACTAGGAATGTGGTGGTGTCTGCTCTTGCACAGTTCGGCCTGATCACTCAAAGGAATGTCTGACGTTAGATTGTCCACATGCAATAGGCAAAGTGAATAAGAGGTCATGACTTGGACAGTGGAGTTTCTTCTATATTTTCCAAAATATAAACATTTGATCACTTGTACGTGTCTGGAATGTTCTGTGACTTTGTTAATGGCTGCTAAGTTCACATGTGTCTTTCATTTTGTCCATTTCAAGACATCAAATTAAAAGGCCGTTGGTTTCCATGATCCTTCCATATTGTATAAGGGAAGACTTGCATAATAAAATGCATGTATTTACAATTTAGATATGAAAGATTTGTTGCAGGTGGCTTTGACTGCCTTGTAGCAGATGCTATATTGTATTACAATTACTTATATTGTTAACTAACATTCATCGTCCGAAATATAACAACAGCATTGGCATTTTAAAAGGAAAACAAATCAATTGTCCATATGAAAATTCATCCACTGAAACTAGATTTTAAAAATAAACCTGTCAGGCTCAGTGGCTCAGCCTGTAATCCCAGCACTTTGGGAGGCCGAGGTGAGTGGATTGCCTGAGCTCACGGGTTCGAGACCCACCTGGACTTCTTGGCGAGACCGCATGTCTACAATAAATCGAAAAATTAGCCAGGCGTGATAGCACGGGCTGTAGTTCCAGGTACTTGGAAGGCTGAGGTGGAAGGATCACCGGAGCCCCAGCAGGTCGAGGCTGCAGTGACCAGGAGCAGCCACTGCAGTCCAGTCTGGGCGACAGAGTGAGACTCCAACTCAAAAAAACAAAACAAAAAACAAACAAACAAAAAAAAACCTAAACACAATTTTCTGCCACTCTGCAGGTAAATTGCCATGTATCAAATTTAAAAAAATTATTATATAACCAGTAAACTTTTTTCTTTCAGTATATTATTACTTCTTCCACTAATATTTGTCTTGAGGTTTTTAATCAAAGAATGTAATTTTTATAATAAAGTTAATAAGTTCAATTCATTCATTGCCTATTACGCAGTGCATGTAACTGAACAAATGAACTACTGAGTTCTTATTCAAAGACAAGCCAAGTCTGTCTATAAAAGGAAATCTTTGTTTTCTCTTCCAGTCAAGAAAACTTAGAAGGTTTTAAAAATTGTTCTTCACATGAGCTTACTTATCCCTTTTTCAATGTTAATTGTTTTTCTCCACTATTCCATACTTGGTGAAAGCCTAACTATCCTTCAAAGGCTGGTACGAAAGTCACCTTTCCCAGAAAGCATCTTCAGGGAAGCAATCCTACTGCCTTCCCTTAAACTCCTTTGCCCTGGGCCATAGGGCCAGGTAGCACCCATGACAAAGATTTGTTGTCTGCCATGATTTTTTAATGAAAGTGGGCACAACACTTTGCCATATTTGTGGTCCACTGGGTGGTGCAGTACCTTTTATGGAGTAATATTTATTGACTTTTTTTTCCTTTAGTCAGAATCTTACTCTACCATCCAGGCTGAAGTGCAGTGACACAAACATGGCTCACTACAACCTCAACCTCCTGGGCTCAGGTGATCCTTCTGCCTCAGCCTTCCTAGTAGCTGGGACTACAGGCAAGCACCCCTGTGCCTGGCTAAATTGTTTTTTGATTTTTTTTTTTTTGTAGAGATGAAGTCTTGCTATGTTGCCTAGGCTGTTCTTGAACTCCTGTGCCCAAGCAATCCTCCCAGTTTGGCCTCCCAAAGTGCTGGGATTGTAGGCATGAGCCACCACATCTGGCCATGTTTCCTGACTTAAATAATGAATCTTAAAATAAACTGATGATCTTTGGATACATTTTAAATGAAAATACCATTATTTTCTTTTTAACTCAAGGAAATGAAAATTTTATTTCAAAGAAATAAACATTTATTATCTTCATGTCCTGAGTAATGGGACCCAGGCTGAAAGGTTCATATTTTATTTTGTTTCTTTTGCTGAACCTGTTTTGTGAATAGATAAAAGACCAAAAGTCTAAATATCAGAAACATTTGTGAAAAAAATGTCAATGTAATTACCCTAAAAAGGCTCTATTGTCTCCACTTTAGCTTGAGAATGATCTCTTGTTATTTGGCTCCAGATATACTACTGCTCAAAGCAAATATAACAATCAACATTTAGATCTCTGTTACCCATAACATGATGTAATTTAGCTTTTAAGATCAACTCTACTAAAGTTATATGAAGGTTTTTATTGTGCAGTGTGTCCTTATTTTCACTTTTGATGCAAAAGACAATGATGTTATAAAACATGAAGAAAATTGTGGAAAGAAAAAAGCTACTTATGATAATACATAGTCATTTTCATTTTATCCATAACTTTTTGTTTTTATATGTGTATATTCATTTTATATACACATGATTGCATCGAAACTACCATTTTGCATTATGCTTCCTAACTAAACATCTTATCATACTATTTTCTCATGTTTCAGCATGGTCTTCATTACAATTAAGAACTATATATTTTTTCTATTGTGTCCTTTTAAACATGTATATTTAAATTTATATTTTTATTATGTAAATTTAAATCTACTTATCTTTCTAGCCATCTATCCAAAATCCAAAATAAATCTTTCATCCTCCTAAACATAATACAAATTTCTATTTTCTTCCAATAATTTAAATTTTCCCAGAGTTCTATGGCAAAATTCAAGCTATTTTTGTCAGAGAAATGGGCTGTCAGTCTAGTCACATGGGCAATAGTAAAAAACAAAGCTTGTGGTTGAGACTTTTTTTATGAGTAAAATTTGTATTTCCTTTAAAATATATTTATTGAATGCTTACTAGGTTTCAGGAATTGGGATTTTGCTGAGGTCACCAAAAGTAATATGATAGCTATGACCATCAACTACTAGAACTTACATTTCAGTGGAGGTAAGAACCAAAAGCAGATAAGCAGACAAATAAACAAATTACTTACACATTATAATATGTCAAGGAAGGAAGTTTTTTAATAAAGTCTGAGATGAAAAGTTGGTGAGCAACATGTAGACCCAAGTAAAGAATTCATGATGTACATATGGGGAAAGCTTCTAGGCAGTGGGATCAGCATGAGACAAAGCAGTGAGGTAAGGAAAAGCTTATTTAAAAATCTGGATGTGGGAATGAGGGAACAGTGTGCTTCAAACACTATGCAGAGGGCAAATGGCATGAAATGATAGATAGCAGTCCTTCAGCACCACATGATGTCGGACTTATTAGCCAAGATGAGTCATGGTGGGCTCTATTCTAAGTATAATGGAAAATTTTTGAATGGTTAAGCAAGCAACTTTGTAACATAGTCCAATCTCCATAATAAGAAGTTTTCTTTTCATGCAGTGAGGGGAATGAATTGTGGGTCAAGAATGGAAAAGGAGAATACAAAGAAGACGTTTGCAAGAGTTCAAGTCAGAAACATTGGCATTGTGGACCAGAATGAGAACACAGGAAATGGAGAGTAGAGGACAAAACAAGAAGTGTCTTTGAGGTGGGAATTATGGTATGTGGTGATGTTTGAATTAAGAATATGTTGGTATATTCTATCGCAAAGGTGTACAATAACATCTCCTCTTTGGATAGCAGTGTGGTGATTTCTGAAAGAACTAGATATTGACCTTCCATATGACCCAACAATCCTTCTATTGGGAATATACCTGAAGGAACTCAAATCATTCTATGAAAAAGATACCTGCACATGCATGTTTGTTGCCGTACTATTCACAATAGCATGGAAACCAACCGTGATGCCCACTGAAAATGGACTGGATAAACAAAAATGTGGTACATATACATAATGGAATATTATGCAGCCATAAAGAAGGACAAACATATGGACTATGCAGCAACTTGGATGGATTTAGAGTCTATCATTCTCAGTGATCTATCACAGAAAAAAAAGAATAGGGTACCATATGTCCTCACTCATAAGTGGACCTTGAACAAGTATCAAAATACTATAAGAAAAGAATTGGCAGTAGTGGGAAACTGCCAGAGCAGGGGAAGGGGCATACCTCATCAACAAGGATACCTGCATAATGAACATTTGTATACTTAACCCTGAATTGTATGCCACATCTTTAAAGTTAAAAAACAAACAAACAAACAAACAAACAAACAAAAAAACCCAACCTCCACAATAGTACTTATAAAGTGAGGTATCTGTGAATTAAACAAATTAAAGCTAAAGTATTCAAAAAAAGAAGCAAAAGAAAAGAGATATTAAGGATGACAAATAGTTGATTTAAGCAGTGAAGCAGCTAGTAATAATGTTTACAGAGTTATGGGAGACAAACAGGTGAATAGCAAGAGTGATGATTAGTAATGAGCTAGATACAATGAATCTGGGACTCAGAGAAGATGGCTGTGCAGAAGAGGTTGGTAGACTTCTTTAGGGGTAGGGAAGGCCCGGTGACTAAAGCCCTCTGACAATTTATGTGTCTTTATCTTAACCCTGCCTTTCAATCTAAGGAGGTGGATAAAATCATTTAGGGAGAAAGAGTAAAGAAAGATGAAAAATCATCTTAAGACCAAACTTGGGAACACAGATATTTAAAAGTTAGGTACAACTAGAGGAGCTGGCCAACAGGTCAAACTTTAGCTCCATTTGTCATGTATTAGCTCTACAAGATCTTGAGCAAAAATTACAAAATGCATTGTTAAAACTGGAAGACAGGCTCATAGATGCCTGCTCTATTATATTCTACAGTCTGTTCTATTATATGTGTGTGTGTATGTAATAGTTATATAGTTATGTATCTTGTCTCTACAAGATAAATCAAAATGAAAATAAAACAATTATCCAAGATTATGTGAAGTTTAGAATGGCTTAAATAGATCATTTTTATGACAAAAGCTTTGATAGTAACAAATCTTTGTACTGCACTTTTTTGTTATTTTTGGTAGGCTGTGGAAAATGTTTCTGCATTATGGATAATAAAGAGTTGCAAAGTATATTTTTTATTTAAGCCAGCTGATTCTACAACAACTAAAATGTAAAAGGCAAAGAATAATTAAATACATTACAAGAGGAATTTTCACTTTATATAAGTATTTCTTACACTATTTCTGTAAATATTAAGATGCCTGACTATAGAAATGGCAAATAGACTTAACTGGATGTGTCCTCTCTAATGGACCTGTAGTGGCTGCTTCAAGTAAGTGTAGAGAAAAGACCAGACCTGAGCCTAATGTGTATATATGACAGAAGTCAGAGGACTCTAGAACTAATAGGAGATATATATATAACTATATATATTTACACACACATATGTATATATATAATATAATTATAATATACACACATATTTATATACACACAAAGAGATTTACTTTTAATGAATTGACTCATGTGATTGTGGGTGCTGCCAAATCTGAAATCTGTGGGGCAGACTGGAAATTCAGGTAAAAATTAATGTTGCAGTCTTGAGTCTGAAATCTGCAGGGCAGAACAGCAGATGAGAAACTTAGATGGGGTTTCTATATTGCAATCTGTGGCAGAATTGCCTCGTCTTCTAGAAACCTCATTCATTGCTCTTAAGGCTTTCAACTGGATGATGACCACTCATACTATGGAGGGTAATGTGCTTTACTTAACGTCTGCTGATTGTAAATGTTAATTGCATCTAAATAATACCTTTCCAATAACACTGTCAGCGTAATTCAACTCAACAACTGGTCATCATAGCTCAGTTAAGTTGATACATAAAATTAACTGTCACACTGACCAAGACACCATCATCTATTGCAAAGACTGTCTATGATGTATTGACGAGGGACATTATTCCTGCCATGTGTTTACCATTCTTATTCTGGTTGTATTTAAATATTCCTTTAGTGTAAGAAAATCTCTTTTATTGGCAAAACTTCAAGAATATTATTTTATAAGATGAAATAACTTACGTCTAAAAGATGTTTTTTAATTTGAAAGGCAGGGGAAGACAAAGACCTTACATTCTATGAAGAGAGTTTTCAATAAACTCTGTCTTGCTTTGTTGTTGCATTATTTTCTAAAGAAGACATTTTAAATCCTTCTCATCCTATTATATAATCCAAAGTTTCAGCCCACATTCACTATATATCCCTTACTCACCCATCTATGCTACGAAAAGATCTCCAGTAGCAATGCTTTTATACTCTTACTTAGAGAAACTAGTGTCTGGATTTTTTTAGAAACTGCCACTTATAGTCTCAACATTAAAATTAAAACTGTCAAAAATATTTGATAATCATTTGGTGGGTCTTTTTCAGTCTATTATGCTAGTTTGATCTTTTAAGTGATATGACACATTGTAAACTTCTGTTGACTTCATCAGTGTCTCCTCTTTTTTAATTTGATGGTGTGCACACTGCAGCTGAAACAATTGTACTATTGTATCAAAAAGTGTTCTCAGTTTTAAAAGATGGAGGGGGAGGGTCTCTTTTGAGGAGTAGCTTCAGCTATACATTTTAGTTAGAGAAGATTTGAAACAAGACTTAAACTAATAACCTTTGCTATAAAAATATCTTAATATAAGAGCATTTCAAAAATTTAAGAAAAAACAAATCCTTAGAAGCAAAACAATGGTTACTGAAGGAATGATACTTGGATAATATTTGAATAAAACTAAAATCCAACAAGTATTTTCATTAGAGTGTTCCTTTTGTTCCCTTAGAAAATGTTTTATATTATTGAGTATCACATGTCTCTCTGAATTTCTGTTTTCAGGCACGTTTCCTGCTAGGAACATATGGAAAGGGTAAATGTCTGGAGTAGAATTCGAATGATATTATAAACTGTGAGAGAGGATCTTGAAGTATTACTGCAGTTGAAAGACTTAAAACTATGTCTGCAGTTAGGTTTAGACAACCATTTTGCTTATGTTATACTCTTTTTTATAGAATATGAAAAAGAAAATGTAAAAAGCAGATCTTATATAATCCTCTTGCTTTATGTGTTTACATTTTGATGTTGGTATCAATTTACTCTCCTACAGATGCTGGTATTATTATGTTTTGAACACAGAGAAATTTCATGTGTGTAAAATTGCAGTATCCTAGTGGTGGACATTTATGAATCGAAAAATGCTTTTCATGGAGAACTTTCACTCAGAACCATATTACTAATTTCTGGAGTCCTGGAAGCCTGGGGACAAACTAGACAAACTGAAGCATTGTGATTCTTAGATATAAGAGGTAAATTTAAGAGTCACAGCCAAAGTAAGGGTAAATGTGAACAATTACTTTAGTAAATCAGGTGTAAACTGTGTTGTTAGTGTTTGACTCATTTAGTCTTCAGTTCTCTACTTTGCTGTGATTGTAAAGACATGACCTTTTCTTTCACAATTTTAAATTTAAACCTTTGGAAAAGAAAGTACACCAATCCACTGCCTTCCTGTAACCACTCTCAGAACCATCACAGAAGCACAGTAAATCAGTCAATGTGGTTAATGTAGAAATTGGAGGCCAGGGCCAATTGCACACTGGGGTCTGACTGGTCAACTTGTGCACTGATATTGACTGCATATTTTTGTCACATGTCAGATCATAGGACACATATATTTTCAGGAAACCTCCCAACAAATTTAGAAGTTAAGCTCGCTATTTCTGTCTTGCAATTAAAACAGCTACTTTGAGTTACTTGCCCAAGACTTCATAAATCCACACCTAGGATTGGAATCTGACTTTTCCCCCAAACCTTGCTTTGTTTTGTTGTTACTGTTGTTGTTATTTCTATTACTGAATCCAGTTATGTGCATTTCAAGCTTACTTACACACTAGTTAGTGACTTTCTCCAGAAAATAAAAAAGCCAAATTATACTTATCAGTGCTGGGAGACATTTAAGATTTCACCAGCTTTTAAAAGAAGGTCATCAAAGCATTTAAATTCTCATCATAGCATCAGCTTACAAAGCTGAAATAAATAAGGTATTTGGATAGAGGAGATGAAAGTTCTTTAAGTAAGAAACTGAAATGCTCTGAATTGATTTGGTTGTAGTATAGTTTGAAATTAGTAGTCATTCAAAATTCAGGGCAGATGGTCTTTACTGCTTTCAGGTACTCCTGGGTATTTACCAATTAGGATTCAGTAGCATTTTTCTGTTCTCCTTAGGTAATTACATTAAAAATATTTCTTATCACAGGAAAGAAAAACCTAATTACTGGATCTTAATTAAACTTTGTGCTAGAGGTTAACCTCTTGACCAGTGACATATGACCATGATTAAAGAAAGGCAAGCCAGAAATTCATTAGCATGGTTGACAATGACTGGTGAGCACCCAGGAACTAAAAATGAAACGTGTTTGCTCTTTTTTGTTTTACTCTTTCCTCTGATCAGTGACTACAAATACTATTAGCAGCATTAAAACAACATGTATTGTTGACAATTTCATCTTTTCTGCTAACGTATACGTCTTGGTTTTGCTATACATCAAAATATTTTCCTGAAGAAAAGTTTTGGTGGCCAAGAAATGGGAACCAACACATTTCCCTTCTACTTCCTTTTCAGCAGGAGAGCGTACAATTGCATTGATATATGATCACAGCATAACTTCTATCGTCATTTTTATTGCGTCAAATGTAACAATAAACTAAAATCTCTCTGAGACTCTTTTATTTTTGATACTTTTATCTTTTAAAGTTTATTACTGTTGCTAGACTAAATATTTCTCAAAAAATGTTTTAAGTTTATTATTACGCATTTGGTACCAGTGTGCCATGGTCACACTTCAATAATAACTGCAGGACTTGATGTAGTCAGTATTTTTATGACCTCTACAATTTTTGGAATGATTTGTGGCCCAGAGAGACAGGTAGAGGGAGTTTTCCAGTTTTTGTTATTATTATTATTATTTTACTTTTTTTTTTTTTTTTGAGTCGGAGTCTCACTCTGTCGCCCAGACTGGAGTGCAGTGGCCGCTCCCAGCCACCGCAGCCTCGACCTGCTGGGCTCCGGCGATCCTTCCGCCTCAGCCTTCTGAATAGCCGGAATTACAGGCATGTGCTACCATGCCTGGCTAATTTTTGATTTATTGTAGAGATGAGGTCTCGCCAAGTTGCCCAGGCGGGTCACGAATATTATTTTTTTTTAAACAAGCCTAGAAATAAATCTAAAACTTTGTCTCTTTTACCATTTAAAATTTATACTTTGGGGGAGTTAAGTTTGCTAAAAAGTATCATTTCCATAACAGTTTCTATTATTAGCACATATTCAAATAAACTCAGAGACAAGTTGGTTACAAAAAACTGTGATCCCCATGCTCCTAAACTTTCTTCCACGTGAAAGTGTATCTTTCCCCTCCTGTGGTGTATGAGTGAAGAGTCCTTTCTAGTTTCAGCTTTTCTGAAGTATGTAGGATTAAGACTCTACCTGAGAGAACCTTTGATCATTTTATGAAATCTCCTCCCTTTCCTGCTCTGGTAGTTATTTTATTTATTTATTTTGGCTTCTGATTTGTCCCACAACAATAAAATCTCTACCAGGACAGGGATCCTACCTGTCTTGTTTGCTAGTTTACTCAGTGACTATGGTTCAATACCTGGCACATTGTGTCTTGTGAACTCCCTGGAGATGGAATTAATGCATGAATGAATGGATGTATACATGAATTAAAGTCTGAGGAAGAAGTGACTAGTAGTACATTTCACTTGGGTCACTTGTGATGGGATCATGGCATATAGAATGTGGAAATCTGTACCCATGGGTGACTGTAGTCTGAGTGACAAAAACAAGTAGCAACAACAAAAATCCTACAGGCAGATTTGCTACTGTTACTATAACCACTTCCACTTACTAAACTCATATATACCAGATGTTTGTTACATGTTTCATTTATTTTATTCAGTCCCCTCTATAATGCTTGAAAGATGAGGACAGGCCCCATGACAGAGGGGATGTCTGAATGGGAAAGAAGTCAGAAAGGGAAAAGGAGAAGAACAGAGATTTGAGCTGTTATGTAGGTAATTCAGGCACACGTTATATTATTAGCATCTGGTACATTGAGACTTTCGTTGTGTTTCTTAGACTGTAGAGAAATAGCCTTCTTTATCTTTTCGCTATTTTGAATTTGGCCTCTCAGAGAACAAAAGGCACAGACTCATTGTGCTATGGTGACTGTCTTTGCACAGAGTTAACCTGGTACCATTGCCCTTGTCCGTAGTACTGGGTGATGATAGTCAAGTGTACAGTTTAATTGGTAGAAGGAAGAGGCAAATTGGTGATATCTATGCAAGTCTACCAAGTGAGCCATGCAAACTGCAACTTGTGGTTGCAATCAGCTGGCAGCCCTGTGTGGTGTACAGTGTTAGTCGATGTGATATGAATCAGAGTTCAGAGAGGTCATCCAAGAAGATTAAATGCATGCCGCTCACAGCCAAAAGCTATTGCAAACAGTCATGTCAGAAAAATCTGCACCACCTCTTTCCTCTCCTCCTCTTAGACATCACAACTTATGAGGCCAGGAGTAACATCAGAGGCAAATTGCTTCTGATGATGAGTAACTGTGTGTAGACGGGCTTTGAAATGCCAGATAGGGTGGCTCTATCCTTTTCATCTTATAAGAAACCATAAGAACTAGCCAGGCCTCAAGTGCAATTCTGACACTTGAAGTATATTGATATATTATTTTTTCATTAAGCAGTTTAAACACAAGAGACATATATCAATTGTACTTTATTTCTTGACTGGTCACTTTTGTTTGGAAGCAGAAGATTAACAGGCACTTTCCATATTCTGAGCTAATTCTCTGTACTTGTTAGGTTGAAGAAAAGTAGTTAATAAAAGCAAGGCTGAGGGACATGTAACATTTCATCTTGCTGTCAAGAGCTATTATTTAAATAATTTGAAATTTCCAAAGCATTGAAGTAAAAGTGGTCGTCCAGTGGCTAGAAAGGACAAAAAATAAGAAGGAAGAGAGACAGAAAAAGAAGAGGGTAATAAAAATACAAATATGGCAGACAGAAGACATGCCTGCCTTAGAATTTGTTTTGATGACATGTTAGAAGTCATGCCCTAATGCTCGCCTAAGCTTTGGGATTTAGAGAATAATCATCTGTTATTTTTTGCCCTTTAAAATGTTGATTAGATAAAATAAAATATTTATTCTTTTTGGTTCAGCAAACTTATTCCTAGAAATTTAACTTAAGGCAATAGATTTGCAGACCAAAAGCAAATAAATAAATACATACATACATAAACAAACAAATAAATAAATGTGTGAACAAAGTTGAATAGCCAGGCTCCATTAGTAATTTTGGAACTTGAAAACAATCTACTATCATTGACATCTGAGCAGCTCCACAGGTTTTCTATAACCTGACCTACTGGTTCTCCATGTCCCAACTAGCTTATTGCTCTTTTTTGTCCCTTTTGCTGATCCAGCCACACAGTATTTGTCCTAAAGCCCCCCCACTCCCACTTTATGCTCCCTCTAGGTCAGCTCATCCCCAGCCATGGTGCCAATGATCTTATCTAACATCTCTACACACTTTTATATCTCCAGCTCTGTGTTCCAGAACCATTAACCCAAAGAAAAGACACGCTGGAACTTTAAATGCATATTAGCAAGTGAAAGGGGTCAACTATATGACATTCTGAAGGTCGCCAGGAGCTAGAAAGGATGGTGGAATGAGCGAGCACAGAGGGTGTTTAGGGCTGTGAAACTATTCATATGGATGGTGGATACATGCCATTACATCTTTACCAAAACCCCATTGCACAACAGCGAGAGTGACCCCTAATGTAAAGTATGGAATTTGGCTGATAATGATTTGCCAATGTAGATTTTTATCAGTTGTAACAAATGTACCCCTCTGGTGTGGGATGTTCACAGTGGGGGAACTATGTAGGTGTAGGGATAAGAGATATACGGAAACTATGTACTTTCTTGTCAGTGTTGCTGTGAAATTAAAACTACTCAAAAAAATAAAGTATATTCTTAAAAAACTGATAAGTTAAAAAAAATCTATGCACAAAACTGGGATACTACAGTTTGCAGGGCTTACATAGTCATATTAATTAGCATATCCATATGAATGACCTCATACAGACTGGGGAAGTCGGAACCTTCTAAATACAACTGCATCCTTCTTGTGACTGTCTCCCTTGCCTAATCATGTCTTCTTTGAGCTATACTTCCAAGTATTATTTTGCTCTCATATAAGAAAATACACTTTGAGAGAAGTCTGATAATATGTTTGAGATTTCGGAAAGAATTTCAATCAGGTAGAAAAATTTCATTTTAAAGATCCAGAGGTCCAAATCCAAAAAGCAGGCCAGCTTCATAGATGGGGAACTTCAATGTAAACATTGAAAAATTAAGTTCCTAGGTTACTTGGTGAGATATTCTCAGCAATTATGGTGATACTATCTCCATATCTTGGGGAAGACTTTCAAGATTTAACTGTCTTGATTCCATGGAACCCAGAGATTAGGGCTATATTTGTGGTACCAATTAGTGAAGTTCTTGCCTTGCTTACCATGTCTCTGAACAGGAGTGAATTTGGTGTGTGAAGAAATGTATTGTTCCTTTTTGACTGATTTTTAATTCTTATCTATATGACTTCCAAACAGCATTTCCCTTCTTCTATAAATTCTTCACTCAGCCGGGCTCGGGGGCTCAGCCTGTAATCCCGTGCTTTGGGAGGCTGAGGTGAGTGGATTGCCTGAGACCGTGGGTTTGAGACCCGCCTGGGCAACTTGGCTAAACCTCATCTCTACAATAAGTCAAAAATTAGCCGGGTGTGGTAGCGCGCACCTGTAGTTCCAGCTACTTGGAAGGCTGAGGTGGAAGGATCGCTGGAGCCAGTAGGTCGAGACTGCGGTGGCCGGGAGCGGCCACTGCTCTCCAGTCTGGGCAACAGAGTGAGACTCCAACTCAAAAGAAAAAAAAAAAAATTCTTCACTCTAGGTTGATTGTTATCATGGAAAGTCCCTGTGTCTATTGGGCAGGCTTTGAGATAGGGGAGGTTCACGAGAGGTTAAAATGAAAAATCAGGAAGTACAAATTTTTACCTTGTTAAATTGGCCAGGGTTTCTGGGAAATAGTAGAGTAAATTACTAGAAAGCATTAAAAAAAAATGTGAGCTTTGGAATATTGAGAAAGAAATAAGATGAATAAATGTGTACTGCCCTTGGAAACTACACAATTCTTGCTTTGGTAATTGTAATGTTCGGCTCTTTAAATAAATTTAGAAATTCAGTTATCTGACATATATTGTTAAATAATTCCATTCTTTTTGTTTTTAAGAATTCTTTAAACATTTATAAATGAGTGGTTTTTGAGTATATTAGGATGCTTTTCTCAATTTTCTGTCCGCTTTCCTTTTGAGGGTTTAGAAATCATACTTTAGTTTGTTGAATATACGTTTCCATTTGTAGGATATATTAAAACTACTTTAGAAACTGCTTCTTGGACACCAGGAAGCATCAGTGACAAAATAAAAACCCAACTCTGCACAAAAGGCACTGATTAATATAATTTTCTTCCTTAGCTACTGAATTATTCATCAACTATTTATTGGACTTCAGAAAGAGGTTCAAAAATGAAAAATAAGAATTAAAATCCCCTGGGGTTATTAATTGACAGCCAACTCTCTTGAATTCATTGCCTCACATAATGAAAATTATTCCTACCCAGTATGTCTCCCTATGATCTGTGTGAATGTGCACACTTATAAACACAATTACCTTTTCTAAGTAATGGTCTCATTTTCTGTTTTTATTTTATAATTATTTTCAAAAATAAAGTTGAGAGCAGGAAACTTTCAATTCTGTATTTTTTTTTTTGCACAACCATTTATAAGCCTCTTTCAGTAGATGTTGTATATATTTAATTATCACTAAGTCTCAAGTTCCTGTGGAAAATATCAAATGAATACTACAAACATTTCTTCAGGTTAAATGATTTTAATTCTCTCATATTTGGATTGTCTTCGCAAGACTTAGCCTTTCCAACATAATTTTTGGTGGGAAATAAGCACAATTTTTATGGCATGAGATCCATATGGTATTTCCTTTCTATAATATTTCTCCTATGTAATATTTATCCTTTAGAAAGTCATTCTTCTGTATAGACTCCACACTTTTATCATCATGCTTGTTTTATTCTCTCTCTTATCTGAAAAATACGATGAGACGGTTTCACCTTAGTGTAATTATTTTGTTCAACAGAAATAAAAATTTCATTATATCTGGTGTTCATAAAATGGGTATAGAAAGCAACATTCTGAAACTTAGAATATTATTACTAAGGTCTTCATTGAAGTTCCTGTTACTGAAGCAGAAAACACTTAGGTGTTTTGATACATTAAACTACAATGAAACTACTTATTTAGACAGAATAATCTATACTAATTTAAGTAAATACTTTTAGAGAGAAAAATCAATTCATTTGATTTTGTATTTAGCTTCAAGTTTTTCTCCACTCAGATTTGTAAAAATAGTTTGAGATACTATTAGAGTCTTAGTGTGATTTTGCACACAGTCATCTGAGGTTCTTGTTAAGTATGCAGATCCTGGGACTCAGTCATCACTCCGTTGAAATAGCTCTCAAGTTCTGCAACGATTCTTTTCTTGTCAACCATAATTATTATTTGACTACTTACCAGCTCTTGCCACAGTTGACCAATTTGTCCTCTTAACACACTTTCTTCTTAGACGTTTGTGAAGGGCACTATCTTCTACTTCACAGCAATAACTCATTTTCCCAACTTAGTTTTTCCTTTTCTGAGAATCTTCTGTTGTTAATAAGCAACCCAGTTAATCTTCCTTTCTTCCAAGATCTGGCACAATAAGCCCTCTGATTTCTTTGTTATCTCAATCACTTATTATGAAGACATTTTGCCCTCCAGATGAGTCAATTCATCATCAATGCATTTTATTCTTTTATTGAAAATTTATTATGTTCAAACATTCAAGGTAGCATAATATATAGTCATTGATCTTCAAAAGAAAGACCCATATGAAAAGTTAAATAATAAAAGGGATGTCACAACTAAAAGCCATAATTTATAGGAAAAAATGGATCTTTGTAAATTTCTTGGAGAAAGTAGAGATTGAATTAGGCACTGATAGATGGGCCATGTTTTGACCAGTGGAACTATAGATCTAGTTTCTGTTTTTACAGCTACAGAGTTGTAATGGCAAATTAAATCCCAGTTCTTGGATTAAGTCTAGATGTCAAAGTTGTATTATATTTTAATTTATAACTATTGAGCGAGTAAGCAAGATTAGACCTAAAGAGTACATTAACATTCAGAACTTAGATGTGAACAGCTTAGATGTGATCCTTGTTCATAAGTGAAACTTACATAAGGTAATCAATTTAGGAAAGTAAATAAAAATCCTTAAACAAAGTGTGAAAAAAAATCATCAAGGCACAAGTAAGTTGCAAACTATTGGGAAAGCCATTAACAATTTAATAAAAGAATAGAGATTTTACTCACCAAAGAGAATAAATGATTGCAGATATGCTTGATATATTATGCAGCTACACAGCAAAGTAGGTTGGATGGCTCCATAGGGCTATTTCTGAGTCTTTAATCTTATTACATTAATCACAAATAATATTTCTTTATGAAGTAGCTCCTGTTGCATTTTATTATAATTATGATGGCTATGTCTATTGTCTAGTAGTACAAGGGAGAAAACTGTGAGAATATGAAAGTAGGAGAAAATTATGGATCAGAAAGAAGGTTAGTAGGCTTCAAAGTCATCACTAATCATTTCAGAAAATAATATTTACTTCGGCAAATATACAGTCTTGAGACTGGAAGATCTCTTATAACATGTCTGCAAAAAACATTTTTTGGTATCTATTGTATATACAGAAGGTATGCAGTTCAGTATTCCCAAGACATTCTGCAGATGTGAATATAAATCAGACCTAGACTCTGCCTCAGAGATCTTACAGTCTAGTAGGGGAAATCTGTCAAAAATATGAGTACTGATGCCACAATTAAGGTTCAGTTAAACACTATGGAAGTTCAAAGGAGAAAACTTTTATTCCTCATCATTTTACATTGTCAGGAAATAGGTGCCTCTTTTAGCATATACACATAGTTAAGTCTCTTCCATTTCAAAATACAATGATATTTTGCAATAAAAACAGTTTAGAAAAAAAACCAAACTTTTGTTTTTGCAACAAAACCAATGATAAACTACTTCCTTTAACTCTGTGTCCCCTTCTAGGTATTTTTTCAAATTGTTTCTCCTCTGCTGATGAAAAAAATTTAAAAGAAACTGTCTTAGTCTGCTTTATGCTGCTATAACAGAGTACCATGGATTGGGTAGTTTGTAAAGAACAGTTCTAGAGAATGGGAAGTCCAAGATCAAGGGGCTGGAATCTGGTGAGTGCTTTCTTGCACTTCCCATGGTAGAAGGCAAAAGGGCAAGAGAGTGTGATAGAGTAAGATGGGACCAAACTCACTTTTATAAAAAACAAACAAGGAAATAAAAACTCACTCCTATGATAATGACATTAATCCATTCATGAGGGCAGAGCCCTTATGACCTAATCACCTCATAAATGTCTCACTTCTCAACAATGTTGCACTGGGGATTAAGTGCCCAGCACAAGAACTTTAGGGAATATTTTCAAGCAATAGCAGGATGAGTCTTTAGTTGCTTTTTTCACATCCTTATATAAATCCCATCTACTCTACAAATCTCTGCAAACTGGCTGCCACATCCTCCGTGGTTACAACAAAGTATGTTGAGTCCCTTTATTACCATTTGCATTTAACTCTTGATTTCTTTGTATTGAAACTGTTTTCTCTCATAGCTTCCTTACTTTTACATTCTGGCTGGCTGATTCCTTCCAAGGCTTCTTCCATGGTTCTCTTGTTCAACCAGTCCCCTAAGTATTTGTGTGATCTAGGGATTTATCCTTTATCCTTGGTCCTTTCAGTTCATTCTCTGAACACATTACTCCTGGCTAAAATTCTCCATTCTTATGAGGTTTTTCTCCTACAAATAGTTTATGTCTCTTAAAAAATATTTACATTCTGTCACAATGTTGACAGACTTCTCAATCAAGGACTATATTTTCAAGACCAAGCCTTCTTGAATCCAGAAGAGGACACAAGACCAATTCATGACAATAGAATATGAGGTGAAATAATGAGTCACTTCTGAGCCACAGAGATTAAAAAAAAAAACACAAACAAAAATCCCTTCTAACTTTTCCCATCTGTTTGCCTTGGGAGAAAGTAGAACCACATAATGAAGGTAGCCTGGGCCCGTAATCCTCATGTGACTAGCCACTAACCAGGAACCTTCATAATTGACTTACATGCAAATAAAAAATGAACTCTTATTGTATTAAGCCTCTGAGATTTGAGTATTTATTACAGTGGCTAACATGACTCTAATATGGAAATTGGTAACTTGAAGTCGGAGCTTTAATTTTAAAACTTGAAATATGTGGAATTACATTAGAATTGCTGTTTGTTGGGTTGCCTGGGTTTAACATGATGTGAGATGAATGAAATGAAGTTAAACTAGAAAGAATTGTTTCATAAGCAATAAATGAAAGGAGTAGAGAAAGTTTTGAAATACAGAGCCTCTCAAGGTAAGTAAACTTTATTTCTCCTAGTCCCAAATCAATAAATAGTAAGACTAAAAAAGACTTTCAGTATATGTGGCACAAAAGGCACAATCTATAAAAGAAAATTGATAAGTTAGGCTTCAAAATTTTAAAGTTCAGCTTTTTGAAAGAGAATGAGAAGATAAACCACAGGCTAGGAGAAATGACATCTGAAAAAGGACTGCTACCCAAAATATACAAAGAACTCTAAAACTCAACAGTACAAAAATGAACAACCTGATTAAATATGGGCAGAAGAACAGACATCTCTCCAAAGAAGAAATACAGATGTCAAAGAAATATATTAAAAGACATTCAATATCAAATAATATTAAAGCATTTCAAGTTAAATAAATGAGATACCACTATATACCTATCCCAGAAAAGAGAAAATTCAAAACATTGATAATAGCAAATGCTGGCAGTGATGTAGCACAACAAGAACTCTCCTTCACTTTTGGCAGGAATGAAAAATAGTACAGATACTTTGGAAGACAGTTTGCCAATTTCTTCAAAAGCTAAACATACTCTTATTGTATGACTCAGCAATCATGCTCCTTGAAATGAGTTGAAAGCTTATGTCCGCACAAACACCTGCAAATGAATAGCAGTTTAATTCAAATTTCTAAAACTTGAAAGCAACCAAGATGTCTGTCCTTCGGTAGGTGAATGGATAAATAAATTGTGGTGCATCCAGACAATTAAATATTGTTTAGCACTAAAAAGAATTGAGTTGTCAAGCCATGAAAAATATCGAGGAAACTTAAAAGCATATTAGTAAGTGAAAAAAACCAATCTGAGAAGGACACATACATACTGCATAAAATTCCAACTACATGACATTCTGGAAGAGGAAAAACTATGGAAAGAGTAAAAAGATCGGAAGTTGCTGGGAGGGCAGGATAACTAGGAGGAGCACAGAGCATGTTTAGGGTATTGAAACTCTTCTATATGGTACTATAATGGTGAATATATGTCACTTTACCTTTAGCAAAACTATATTGTAGATCACCTAGAGCAAACCCTGATGTAAAATATGGATTTTGGGTGATGATGATATGTGAGTGTCAGTTTCTCCAACTGTACAAATGTAGCACTCTGGTGGGAGGTGTTGGTACTAGGAAAGACTGTGCATGTGTAGGGGAAGGAAGTACATAGGAACTCTCTGCGCGTCCTATCTTTCTCAAAAGTGAAAAGAAGCTGCCTTTCCCTCATTAGGCTCTAGGAGTGGTGTGATGGGCAAAATGGCAGCTGGCACTCCGTAATGTCCCTGTTCTGTGTTTCTTAGTGTGCTCAGGGAAGACACCATGGTTGGCATCCAACAGCATAGTCACAAAGGGATTTGATTGTTGAGAGTGCTGGTGTCCGTGGCTATGATCTGGTGTTTCCAAGCTAAGACCTGTGATTGGAAAAAAGAGGAAAAAAAGTGAAAAGAACTTCTTAGGTTCTTTGCTGTGAATCTAAAAATTCTCTAAGAAGTAAAGTCTATTTTTAAAAATAATGATTTATAAAAATGTCTAGTCATGCTTTTTTAAAATAAAGACTTTAAGGAACATAGTTCCATGAAAACTTCTTAGTAAAACAAAGAAACTCAGCATTATATTAATTGTCTTTCCATCCATGCCTATGCTTTAGATAGCCTCAAAGTACCCACCATCAAGTCAAGAAAGATTGGCATAAGGACAAAGGAAGCATAGAAGCAAGGAAAGCAGAAAAGGACATGTCTAGACAAATTGTCGAGTGTAGCTATTGCCACAATTAAACTGATTCAAAACAAGTAAGTAAGATGTATATTTAGCTTTGAGGAGAATTATGGTGTCAAAATAACCAAATCTTGATACTGTAAAACCATTAATGAATCCCCAAAAAGTCACCAGAACAGAGTTGCTAAAACTATGAAGTCACTAAAAGGAGGTAGATCCCAAAACCTATGTCAGATGTGACCATGAAAGACAAAGAGGAAGAAAAAAACTTCCTGAGGTTGAGCCAGGAACCATAAGAACAATAGAGACTCATCTTATTTTGTCAGCTTTCATGGCCTGACACAAGGGATCATCTTTCTCTGACTACCCTCACAGTCTCTTTTTACTGGTATGCTGGTTCCTGTTCTAGTTTTATTTGTCTTAAATACTTTCGTCACAAAGCTGATAAACAACCTATCTAAACATGGCTCAGATCACCGAATTCTACTGCCTAAAATTTTTTCCAACTTCTTTCATTATGTTAAAATACAGAATATGAATAGCATAAAATTCATCATGTTAACCATTTTTAAGTGTACAGTTCAATGCAGTAAATTAAAACATTACATGAATAATATTGTGCTATCATCACCACCAGTCATCTCCATAACTCTTTTCACCTTGTAAACGGAACTTCTACAGTCATTAAAAAATAACTCCCAGCTTCCTTCTCCACCCACACCCTTGCAATCACTATTCTACTGTCTGTCTCTATTTTCTTTTTCACTACCTCATGAAAGTGGACAGTATTTGTCTTTTTTTACTAGTTTATTTCATTTAATATAATGTCCTCAAGTTTCACCCATATTGTAGCATATGTCAGAATAGCCTTCATTTTTAAAGCTGACTAGTATTTCATTGTATGTATACATCACATTTTACTTATTCATTGTGCTTTGACATTTTAGCTATTGTAAATAATGCTACTATGAATTTGGGAATATAAACATCTCCTTAACTCTGCTTTCAATTCCTTTTTTTTTTTTTTTTAGTTAGAGTCTCACTCTGTGGCAGTGCAGTGGCATGCTCACGGCCATGGCTGCCTTGACCTGCTGGGCTTAGATGATCCTTATGTCTCAGTCTTCCAAGTAGTTGGAACTACAGGCACACACCACCACACCTGGCTAATTTTTGTGATTTACTGTAGAGATGAGGGCTCACCAAGTTGCTCAAGCTGGTTTCAAACCCCTGAGCTCAGATAATCCTCTTGCTTTGGCCTCCCAAAGTGCTGGGATTATAGGCTGGGCCACTGTGCCAGGCCTGCTTTCAATTCTTTTGGGTAGATAACCAGAAGTAAAATTGTTGGATCTTACATGAATTCTATTTTTAATTTTTTCAGAATGGGCATACTGTTTTTCACATTGGCTGCACCATTTTACGTTCCCACCAATGGTGCACAAAGTTTCTAATTTCTGCACATTTTTTGCCAACACTTGTTTTTTCTTTCTTTCTTTCTTTCTTTCTTTTCTTTCTTTCTTTCCTTCTTTCTTTCCTTCTTTCTTTCTTTCTTTCTTTCTTTCTTTCTTTCTTTCTTTCTTTCTTTCTTTCTTTCTTTCTTTTCTTCAGAGTATGACTTTATTGAAATATTAGCTTTTTTGCTGTAGTCTGCAACCGGACCCACAATATCTCCAAGGAATCTGGCAAAACAATATAATGAGAGGAATAGATAGGGAGGGGGATACCTAGGTCAGGGAGGACATTTCTGAGGAGTAATGTTTGAGCTATGACTAAAAAGTAGAAAAAGAAACCAGTCATGTGAGGAAGTGGGTAAAAGTGTTCTAGGAAGTGGAAATGGGCTAGAGCATAATGAGCTAGAAGGAGATTGTTACAGAATGGTTTGAAAGAAGAGCCTTTGAAACTTTTTCCAGTTGAGGGATTTGAAGTCTCTAGTATTGAGTTGTAAAAGACAAATATTCATTTTAAACTATTAGTGCTCATAAGTAAAACTGTAAGAACAAAATGCTTTCTTCTCCTTTCTAAAATATTATGTTATCCTTTCCCCTTCAGTCTCTCTCTTCTCCCACATCCCTGCTCCACACACTTGGGACTTGGGAAGGAAGATGGCACTTCACTGTATCTTTGATCTTTGCTAGTATTAAGGTCAATGGCTCTGTGGTTATTTATTTTAGAAAGAGAAGTAACAGAGTGGACAGAGAGAAATACAGTGAAAGATATTGTGGTTGGCTAAGCAGTATGCTGAAATGGACAAAGAGATATATAATACTCAATTTTAACTTGATTATACTTCTGCAGTCAAAGTCTCTCTGACATTCAGATCATCAGTAACATCCAGTATGTTCCAAGAAGGTCTTGTAAGAATTTACTTGTTTTGTGTCTATTTTTTATGAAAATCAAGTAAAAGGGCTGAGTTTAGACCTAGAAAAGGGAAGAATTAAAGGACCGCTGCAAGTCATAGCGCAGAAAACAATAGATAAATGGAAACTAGAAGTTACCATAAAACTCTCTAGTCCCTAAGGAGGATTTTCAGAATCTAGGTAAAAGCTTGAATAAGATGGACAAGTTTGGATCTTGAGCTAATCTGATTTGGATCTTAAGAAATTAAGGGACACTATCCAATGGCTGAATAGCATAAAGTATTTGTATTTTAACATAAAACAAAATGTTAAGGAATGAAGATTTTTGTCTGAAATTTGAAGTGCAACTATTGAGTGGTAGATAATTTGGGGTGCAACTCAAGGGACTGAGGGAGGGAGAACAAGAAAAAAATTGAAAGTCTAGATTAAGGGTCTCTAGAAGAACGAAGAGAAGAGAGAATGTCATTTCCATATATCTATTTCCCCAGAATGTCCTTCAAGACCTGCCCCTCCTTTGTACCTTTGTTTCATTTCCATTTCTCTTTGGCCTTGCCCAGCCCTTCCTTGTCTCAGGTCTGGTAGAGACTGCTATTGTTCACTAGCATCTTGTCCTCTTCCCTTTCCTGGACATACAGATACACTGCATTTCCTAGTGTGCTTGCGTTTAGGACTGATTTTGGAGTTTAGGTTAGTGGAATGTTGGCAGAGTGCTGCAAATTATTTCTAGATCTGGCCATAAGTAATTTTCTGTCCCTTCTTTCAACTTCATAGCTAGAAAAGAAGGTTTAGAAAAGACTTCCCTGGAGATTTTCTGGCAAGGAACATCTGCCTTAGGCTTTATGGTAAATTTTTCTGTTAAGTCACTAGTAGCTTGTGTGTGTGTGTGTGTGTGTGTGTGTGTGTGTGTGTGTTTGTGTTGTTTTGTTCTTACAGTAGCTATCCATATTCTGAGCCAGTACTGACTCCCTCTGCTTTCTTCTCTCTCTTTCAACCTGTTATCTTAAGCTCCTTCTCTATTTTCCATCTGGCCAAAATATCTTTTCTGCTTATTATATGCCTTCCATTTGGCTCATGTGACAGTTAGGAGTGGAGGTCTTTCTCTCTCACTTGATGTATTTGAGTTCCATGCTATTACCAGTTTATGTGCAAAAATTGTATTGTCTTCATTAGAAGGGTTCGAGAAGATTTGGAAGGTTTGATTTTAAGCTAATTGAGGACAGGGATTATATATCGTTATGGCTCTATTTTTTTAAATTAAGTAAGAGTTTAAAAAACAGAGGATATGACTTGACAGGCTTAATGAAATTAAGGCATGCACTGAATCTGCCCCCAACATACTGATTTAAAAACACTTAAAGTGAATCATTGAAGAAAGGTTAATACATTTTTATCCTATTATGAGCACATTATTAAAATACACTTTTACTTCCCAAGGTCAAAAGCACCTACTTTGTGTAAAGGTTTTGATGTCAGCAGATGGGTTGCCTCAAAGAACTTATCTACTCTCTCTTGTATTAAGCAATGGGGGCTGTTTGTGACATATTTTAAGTTCTGCAGCTACTTTTCAGGGCATCCGTATACTCAAGATTCATTTTAAGTCTTTTGACACATTTTCCTCATGCGGATGTTACTGTTACAGTCCCTTGTGAGAACATGTGTTGGTTATGTTAGAATAAGACTCAAAGTCACAAAATTGACTTCCTTTCAAATGCTTTAGAAAATTTTTAACCTTCAAGAATAAATTCCTAATTAGGTGAATGAAAATTGAGATCTGGTTAAGTCTTTAGGAGTAAGTGAAAATAGACCAGGGGAAGTTTTCTCGCAGAGGCCTCTCTCTTGAGACCTACCATGGGCGAGTTGTCAGGAAACAGCTTTTCTCCTCTCACTGTCCTCTCAGCTACCTGCCTCTATGTGGCGGTTACTTCCAGGTAAAGGGAGTCTTAGATGGGGATGAAGGGAGGTGGATAGTGATCCAGTAATCCTGGAGAAGAGTGCAGAAACAAAGAAACAAGAACTGGTTGTTTATAAGGAAAGAGATTTACAGAAGGAGATGAATTCTACAGCTATTACAAGCAAGGATAAAGAATGAGCTCATTCAAAATAAATTTCCTTTTGTAGACCCCAAAGATATTAAATCAGGCTTCCTCTCTCCTCTTGCTTTTTCCCTGTAAACTGGACTCTGTTTGACCTACTCCCCATCATGCTTCTATATTCATAATATACTTCTATGTGTATAAGTTCTCATGCATTTTCTGTTGATCCTTACAACAGCCATGTGAAGTAGGGGGAAGCAGGATTGGTCTCATCAGTTTATGAAACAGGAAACTCAGTCTTTTTAGGTACATTTTGAATGTCTTGCAACTAGTCAGTCTCAAATTTGGGTCATTTGTTTCTGTAATTGATTCATAAGACATTGTCTCATAATTGATTCATAAGATATGTCTTTCTCTAGCTTACAAGTCTCTTCATGATCTGCCTCTTGTTTTCTTCTCAAGTCTTTCATCTTATCTCTTTCTCATTTTATAAGCTGTTATTCAGTCATACTGAATATCTTTCAGTCTTCTAGTTTTGCCACAGCCTTTCTCATTTCTGAGTATTTGCTCATGCTCTCTACTTCTGCCTCTAGCATTCTGTCCACCATTTCATCTGTTTAACTCTTAGTCAACATTCACCTTTCATCAGGTGTGTCATTCCTTCTAGGGAACATTTATTGACCAGTCTCTTGGGTCCCTTTCCGGGATATCTGTGCTCTGTAGAACCTTCATAGTGCCTTACCTCTATCGTTGTATTTGTCATGATTGATGTGTTATCATTATATCCCACTGGTTTGTGAATTATGTGAGAACACCAGACCACATCTGTGTTGCTCATACTATCTGGCTCAGAATAGGGGCTCAATATTTATTCTTTTACCGACTGAAAGGATGAACAAATGAATGAATATTCCTTGTTGTAATTTACCCTTTCTTCCAGCCAGTTTCTAAGTTTCCCTTATTAATTTCTTTCTTTCTTTCTTTCTTTGTGAGAATGCAGGATTTATTGAGAGGACAGAATAGCTCCCATGGTGGGAGGAGGCCTGAAGGAATTGCCCCTTATTATTTTCTCAAATGTTTTAGCAAAATTAGAATAACAGTTAATTGACTTAAGGGTGTGTCTCACATTTATAAATATAAACCTCTCTTGTCACTCCGTGGTCTTCTGAGAGCAGTAGGAAGACTGGATATCACCTGCAGTGAGGAGAAAGAATAAATCAAAAGTCCCGCTTTGCTACTTTTCTGGTTCTGCTTTTTTCCACCATTCACTTTTCAGCCTTGGATTCTAGTCATCTCTATTTTTAGCCCATCCATCAAGATTTGCAAAAATACTCTGAGCACCATTTGTTACCTATAGAAAGCTAACTTACAGGTTAAAATAACAATAAAAATGCAAAATTTTTAGGTGTTTTTCATTACGTAGAAAAGTTATTTGAATTCTTAGTCTGAAAATGTTTGCAATCTTAGACCTTGTTGCAATCAATTGCCCTGAGATTTTTCCATTCATAAATTTAGTAATGTCTTCTCTAAATGTTTTGTTGAGTTTCTCAGTCCTGACATGCCACCTTGAGAGCTTGGGCACACTCTGGCAGGAATAGTTTAATCTAAAGCAATAAAAGCTTCTTAAAAAAGAAGTTATATAATTTGAATGATGTCCAAGTTTTCCACAAATGAGCAATATAAAATTTTGTCATATGTTCCTCTTTATATTGATGCAGCTAAATAATGCACAATATTTATAAAATGATGTAAGTATATTCACTGATTGATGAGTAAATAATTTTCTGAATATTTAGATAACTCAATATCTGGCATTGTTTAATATTGTTTAATTTACCTAGACAAGTGAATTGTAGTTTAATCAAACCTATAAGGCTTTATGCTGTGGATATTTTTTTTTTTTTTTTTTTTTTTTTTTTTGGTGTGGAAAAGGTCTGGGGAGCAGCTGGCCACCAGCTGGAACTTCATGCTGTTTTACTGAAGTGGAATTGGGACTTTAACAAGCATAATTGTAACAAGACTTCACCTGCATCACAGAATTGGTTACAGACCCCATGCCCCCATCCCACCTTCAACTCTGCTTTTTTTTTTTTTTAACACATTGTTGGTTGTTTTAAGGCCTGTTTAAATATTTCCATCCAGACCATGTGTGATCTGAAAGCTTTATAATGATAATCTTGATTTCATCACAGTGACATAAAAGCTTCTTTTGTGTAGGTGAGCTCAGGAATGGGGTGGAGTAACTTGGAGATAATGGTGAGTAATATGTTTACATTCACAGAAGGTTATCTATAAATTCAATTTAAATGATAGCTCTGGCTAGGTCTTTTGTCTCAATTAGTTGATGAGGGAACCATGTGTTTATATTATTAGTTCTTGTATTCTGAGGATTTGCCTTTATTCATTTTATGATTCTCTTAAGCATATTATATAACATCAAGCTTCACATTTGATTGTGAGCACTTCTAAATACTTCCTAATATAACTGGTATAGTTTCCAGCATAAAACTGGCATTTAGGAAATATCATTGACAGTTTGATTTATTAGAAGTCTATATGAATTTTCACCAAAGATTACTGATCACATATTTAAACATTAAATTATAAATTCTTGTGTTTTCTTTTAGCATTAACTGCTAAATGATGATTAATTGCTGCTATTTCCTTTGTGTGATGTTTTTGGTGCATGAATAAACATTGCTAACCTCTTTAGGGTGATGATTTAGAGGAGAGTTTAGAGAGAGATTTAAAAATCACCTTTCAAACATGAAGAGAAAAAAACCGATGAGAATCTCTGGCTGGTGACAATATAATAACACAATGTGAAAACATTGGAAAGAAGTAATAATCCCCTGTTGCTTTTTGTGCTAAAAGATTTCTAGATCCTGGGCAGCTTAGAAAGGTACAAGACTGCATGAATAAATTACATTTTAGCGTAAAATAAGTGGCTTGAGCCTTTTGGGCTCATGTTTGTAGCGTTTTTGTTGTCGATAAGATAATTACATTTATATTTACTGAAACACTGGGGAGTAGAGATATTTATGGGTCTTGGGGAGGAAAAGAGTTGGGGACAGTTGGCTCAGCCCAACAACAATGTTGCAGTAGACAGGTATTCTAAACTGAAAATCGTGGATGAAAGAATCATCTATGTTATTTACTATGCACCCTATTTTAAGAGGTTTAGCTGATGCGCAATATTCAATGAGGCACAGGAAAATGTCATATTGCTTTTGTCACTCTTCCTGAGGAAACATTGTTCTGTACTAGAAGAAACAAAAAACTTTGTTTCTTAATAATATGTGAACTGCATTAGTTTTAGTCTGTTGTTTCAAATATGTTAATGGTTACATTCAATTTTTCTCAAGCCCCAACAATCAGACTCAGACATTAACTCTTCATTGTAGCTTTCTCTGGCTTTCCCTCCTACCTAACCCCATGCTCCCACTTCAGCAGGATTACCATCTTCTTCATTTCTGTTAACATCTCTGCTAACGGTGCATTCCTCCTCTCTTACAGTATTTCTCAAGTTGCATTGTAATTATTTGTTTACATGTCTGTCTCCTCACTAGACTGTGAGCTGAGACAGCGTTTCATTTAATTCACTTGGTGTACCCACCGTCTGGCAATGTCTGGCACATGATAGCCACACAACAAACGCTGAAAGAAAAAAAAAGAGGAAAAGAGATTAGTGAACGAGTGTAAATTATCGTCATCTTTGATTTATTTGGCAGTCATATCATAGCGAGCAATAAAGAAACACCCATCTTATTACTTCTTTAATGTCATGTAGCCTTTTCTGAAAAATTTCAGAGTGCTTAACAGTCTGTTCAATTCATGTTGTATAATTCCACAACAGTAGTAACAGCACTGTAATTAATGTGTAAGCACTATCAACTCATTGTAAATCATACTGAGTTGCAATCTTGGAATCTACAGGTGTGGTTTTAGGTTTCAATTGTAATCACTCATTTTTTAACAAGAGAAAGAGAGGATGTCTGGTTGGGTGTATCAAACTTGATAACTAGTGGTTAGAAATGCATAATTCACTTGTGTTTACAATACAAATAATTAAATTAGAATTCATTCTTAAAAAAAATAGAATGTTGTTCAACGGTCTTTCAGGTGAACAAGTAAGCTTGTGGTAAAATGGTACACTGTTCAAAAACCAAGATTATCACTCACTGTTGATGAGTAAGTAGGATGGTAGTTGAAAAGCCTGGTGGGTATTACATTTATCTTTTGAACAACCATTTTGGTTTCATTAAAAATGAAAATGCATTTCACCTCGTTTTTTTCCTGTTATTATGTAAATTTATGTATATTTAAGGAAAATGTAATTATTTTATTTCACTCATTTGCACTTGTGTCATTAAAATATATTTGGCAATGGGTAAGAAGGGCCTCTTTGTTGGCTTTACTTTTCATTATTTTAAACCATCTAATGCTTTTTATGTTCTAACATTCAACAAAGTTAACCAATTAGGTGGTCTGACAATATCACAATTGCCTCCACTAGCTATTTTGGCTGGAGAAACGAGAGAGAAAAATCATTCACCATCTTTAGTAAATGATGTCCGACAGGTTATATCATTGTTTTTATAAACAAACTTATGTAAAATTTAACATCTAAAATTGCACAACCAAAACTTATGAAACTTTAAGAACAGGAGTCATAATTTCTTATTCATGTTAAATTATTAGGTTGTAGCAGAATGCCTAGAACAAAACAGAAACTCAACAAATATTGAATTTGGATTAATTGATGAATGTACCAACAGATGTTATAGGATAATATACATTTTTTCCTTGTGATTAAATCAGCGGCATGGAATGTAAAGGTTATTTTCATATTTTAGACATACAAGGAATTTCAATTATCGTGGGAGGTCCATAGAGGAAAAAAAATATTGACTTTTGTAATGTATGTTTTGTCCCCCGGAGAAAAATAGGATGGTTGGTTTTACTTGGTTAGAACAAAGCAAAGATTTAAATAAAATGAGAGCGTTTCCTTCATTTTAATAGCCAAATATTAGGACTAAAGAAAGTTTGGGATGGAAAGATGAGACGTGTTCATTCTTTTTCTTTTTCCAATATTCCTAAACTGACCAATACTTTATAAATGATACAGTCCTTTATATACCTTTTAGCAACACAAAACAGACTAAGACATAGTCTTTTGCTAATATATGTATTACAAGTATCTTCTCCTTCTCTGTGGCTTGTTTTTTTCACCATCTTAATGGTAAAATACTACTAATTTATTATCTGGAATGACATTGGCATCCTCACAACATATGCATGTCAGACAGACACCACATCCAAAAAGTGTGTGTGTTTCGAGGGAGGGGGAGGGGGAGGGGTGCTGGGAGGATGGGGAGTTGTATGGTGCTTAACTGTGGTGAACTCGTGAACTTTTGCTTTCAAGATATTGCTAGGCATTATAATTTAATATGTGCATGATTAAATTGACCGGATAATTTATTACACAGTTTTTATTAGACCAATCATCACAAAATGGACAAGTTTCTTGAAAATATTTTTGCAAAGCAAACTTCAATTGAAGTTAATGTTAATAGGGCAAGCATTTGGGCACTATGGGAAAATGGTTAGCTTGATACCTCTTCTCCAAATAAGAGCTATTTCTCAGCTGTAAAGAAAATGACAACCTAATAATATCTGAGAAGTGAGTAAAAATAAATAAATAAATAAAGGGACAGGAAAAGCTATTTAAAATAAAGATTTAAGTCTACTTTAGTTAACAATAAGCTTTGTCCTAATGTGTATTTTCTGGATATGTTAGTCAAAGCATAAATCCACTGTGATTAATATGACTTTAAATATGTTTATTTCAATTTTATCTCATTCTTTTAAATGTCTTAGTTTTTGTAGTATAATACCTGTAATAATATAATTTCTAGGTAAATTAATACACATTGATTAGGGTCATAATCAAAGTAGTTTGGAGTGTTGCTTGAGAAAATGTAAAACTATAGATGTAGAAGCATTACCATGCAAACAATCCTGCAGACAGTTTTTGAAATGGAAATTTACAAAGCATATTTTTCATCTTACTTTGGAACTGGCTATTTGAAAAGCATGGCAGTTTCATAGTGCATGCGGGGGAGTGGAGATAGCTGGAACAGAATTCTGAAAGGTCCATAAGTAACAGAAGTCATTGTTCCAAACTCTCCCTTGTTCCATAAAAACTGTCTTGAATATCCTTATGTTCTTAAGTAAGGACTAATTTCTGAGAATGTAATATGCCTACTGAGGATGGCAGATTTTACTATGGAATGTGGGTTTTTGGAATGCTTGGGAAAATCTAACCATGCCTTAACTATGGCAGCTAATCAACCAGTGGAGGCAGTTGCTACAAGTGGCAGGTGGAGCATGTTGGGTAAAAGCCAGCTTCTTGAAAGCTACCTTAAAGGCTTAATTAAGCTTAGGCAGTCAGATAAGCATTTCTTTTCTACTGAAGTTAAATATGAAAATAAATAATGCAGAGAGAAAAGGATAATGAATTTAACTTTTCTTTTACTCATATTCTAGAGATTTTGTAAGACTTGATAGAGCTAAGTAGGCAAACAATTATGTTTGTGGAAATTCATTACAAATGTCTCCTTTTGTCTGGTGCATGAAAATGGCCTCAAGAATCACCCAATATGTCCTGTGGATTGCTGGCAGGCTTGAGAGAAGTCACCTGGGTGGATGAGTCTTAGAGTTCGCTAGCAGCGGAGTTTCCAGATTGTGTCAACAACCCCTTGCTGTAATTTTGGCTCCATGCTTGGTGGACGCTTTCTTTCACCTGAGCCTCACATCCCTTTCTTGGAGTGATATGCCCTCTCCTCACCCACATTCCAAATGCTGTGAATACTTCAGAAGAAAATAGTGTGGAAATGTGATGCATTATTTTAGGAACAAAATCTCTGTAGTCTCGAAGCTTTTGCACAGTACTGTCTATAGGGGACATATCTATCACATCTGTTTTTGTGTGTGGGAAGCACACTATATTTATCATTTGAGATGAGTCACCTCATAAAGGAGCATAATCTACTTCAGGCTTTGTGTTTAAACTGCTCTCTGGTAGAATGAGCTGTAGTATTTAAGCTTTAAGTGGTACATATCTAAGCCTCCTGGTAGCACCCTGCCAAGAGCAACAATAGCTACAGAGGAGGAAAATCTCCTTCCTTCCATTTCCTCTCAGTCTGACTTTTTAAATATCACTGGTGAGGCAGAGACAGTGAAGATCCTCAAGGGTGCTGCTGTGAAAGACCAAGTCATCATCCCACACCTGTTCTGGAATGAGAGCAATTGAATTTAACAAGGCAAGAAGACTGAAAAAACAAAGAATAAAAAGGACCAGAAATGTTACAAAAATCACCAAATATCTCTAACAAATCCTTACACATCCATCGTAGTTGATACCTGGGATTCTGAAGGATGGCCCTCAGGCAGGGTCCCTAGCATGTAACCCTTGATGTGTACCATCTGTTCCCCATAAAAATTTCTTTATTTTCCCGGAAACTAAATAAAAACATTGACTTTAACCCTCTTTGCAGTTCTATCTTGAGGTTCTCAAAAAATTGTTATTATTATTATTATAGATGATTCATTGGTATAAAGAATATTACTTTCTTTGACTCTAACATCTTTTTAAGTATTTCAGTAGTTACTGATAAATTAGAACCATGAGGTAAGCATATCTTTCAAAAGAAAATATGTAACTTTCTACAAGTTCACATCAACTGACTTTCCCTTCTACAGGGAATGTCTTAGGTTTATTTTCTTTATTCCCATACTTGGAAGAACCATCACCTAGGCTGATATAGCTAGCTATGTGACATAAGTCACAGATAAAATAGTCTTGGGTCTGTGAGTAGAATGGAGTCATAATATTGTCCCACATAATTGAGTGTTTTACTTCCAGCTCCTACCTTTACATTCTGTTCAGAAAGAGAAAGAAATGTAAGTGATGATCATGTCTGCTTCCCTTTAAAGAGTTGTGCCATCAGTATACAGGCAAACGGTTTAGCCGATGCCTCTATTAAAATTGTGTGTTGAAGAGGTCTGGGTCATTAGTTCAGTCCTCACTGATATCCAGTAACCTTTAACAATATGGAGATAACCTTTCTCATGGCCTAATTTGAGCTGACTTTATGAGGAGATAAATTGCATGCTTCTATATAAATGGTTTGCAAGGCATAGGAATGTTATCTCCTATTTCCATCCTTGTTCTTGATAGTCTCTCCTTACTCTTTCCTTTAGGTTTAAGTAATAAAATTCTTCTTAAAATGTAAGCATAATTGAAAGTTATCAAATATTAGTGTACCGTCAATGCTCAAATTTATTTACAGATTGTTTTCCCCTACATCATTCAGAAATGTGAGGAAATGGGACTCTGGAAAGGCAATGCATGATAAAGAGGAAAAGTTCAGAAACAAAGAAATATAGTACAGTCTCTAAAGAGGTGGGAGGATTGCTTGAGTACAGGAGTTCATGATCAGCCTGACAACTTAGGAAGACTCCATCTCCACAGAAAATTTAAAAATTAGCTGGGCATGGTGATATGTGTCTGTAGTCCCAGCTACTTAAGAGGCTGAGGCAGGAGAATCACTTGAGCCAAGAGTGTGAGGCTGCAGTGAGCTATGATTGTGCCAAAGTTCTATCCTGGGCAAGAGCGACTCTGTCAGAAAGATGGAATGACAGAAAGAGGGGGAGAGAAGGGAGGAAGGAAGAGAGAAAGAGGAGGGAAGGGGAGGAAGGGAGAGAAGGAAGGGAAGAGAAGCAAACAAACAAACAAACAAATAGTAGTTACGTTATAGAGCCCAAGGAAGCAAGTGGGACCTTGGTTTCTGATGGCAGGAAGGTACCAGTAATAAACAATAGAACACAGAAGAGTTCCCATGAGAAGGAAGCCTACTTCCCAGGTTTGGACACCATGCCTCTTGTTTGTTATCCTTATAAAAGTGTGGCATTGATTGTAAAGGGGACCTATGAAGAGATTATAGAAGGCTAGAAAAAAAAAACATCGCTACTGGAAAAATAGTGAAAGATGTCTTAGTGTAGATGAAGAAACTCGGGATGAAATTGTGTTCACAGTAGATCATAATTATTTTAGGCCATATAACACACTCCTCAGTGTTCAGAGGCATAATAAACGGCTGATATAAGTTCTATTTCTTCTTCCTCTCTTCTTCCTCCTTTCTCTTTCAATTTCCCTTTTTTCTGTTTCTTTCTCTTCCTTTCTTCCTCTCTTTCTTCTTTTCCTTCTACTGTTTTTACTGCTGTTGGTGTTACCTATTCTTTGTACTTCTTCCTGCCTTTACCACCCATCTTGACCATACAGATCCTGCCAACCGTTAAGATCATTTATCTAGTGTTTGAGTTCTGCCTCCTTTACTAAGTTTTCTCTGTCTAATCCCAACCCACGTTGACCTTCTACTTTGGGATTAATATTTAGTTGCATACAGTCTTACATTGTTCCTTGTTATTTCTATTATTATTTAATTTTGTCAGTTGACCAAAGTGGCAAATGCTTTGAAAGTTGAACCACAGACCTATTTGATTCTCTGTATTCACCATACTAATTAGAACACTGTTGAACATAGTGTGTCCTAAATAAATATTTATTGAATAAATTGTAGGTATTTAATAATTATTGGTTGTTTGTCTTCCTTCTGTATATCAGAAAAGCACATATATGTTACTATACTATGAAGAAAAGGAGGAAAATAATTTATTAATGTTCACAGTCTGCTTGGCAGACTCATTTCTATTCTGCCATGTTAAAAAATCTATCCTTACTCACTGCTCTGACCAAAATGAATGAACAAAGAAAAGTCCCCAAAAGAAAAACAACAAAAGAAAAAAAATGCAAAAACTTGTGAAATGAATAAAAATAAAAATAAAACATTTATAAGGTCAACACAGAAAATCAGAGTATACATTACAGCTGAGAAATATTTACTCAGTCAAGGTTATGTTTATTATCTTGGAATTGAAGCAAATATTTGAAATGAATTAATAATGGATAGAGCAGCATCTGATTTTTTCCACATAATCCATTTTAGATCAACAGTACTTTGTGGCAAGAACATGAAATCAGTTGAGACCAGCTGACCTTTGCAAAGAATTGTGGCTGGTTAACTTCATAGTTCACTTCATATTATATTTGAAACATGAAAGGAAAAATCTTCCAGTCTCCATCTGCTGAATTATTCCCCTCTCCTTCAAAGTCCACACAGAAAACCACCTCTACCACAAAGTCTTCAAATGGAAGATGCATGTTAATGCCATGCTCTGGTGTGTTAGAAGAGTGAAACAACCAGTGTAACTTCTGATTAATTGAAGCAAACAAGAAAAAATGCAGTTAAATGTTATTAAATACGCAGCTGGACTTATTTTTTCTTAATTTTTTTTTCTCTGACTACTGCCATAGTTTATCAAATCAGTTTGGAATTAAGTACATAATAAAGGGTGATTGACTTTTTTGACATGTTTAAAGTTGTCATGGAGGTAGAGACATAAATACCCCACAGTATCTGCTATGACCACATGTCCAATCAGATTTTTTGTTTTAATTATTTGCTTCTCTTTGAAGAAAATTAAAAATTTTCTAAATGCTTTATAATAGAATGCTTCCCTGAACTGTTATAACCATAACTCTTATTCAAGTTGAATGGTACAGATCATTCAAAGTTGAGCGAAGTACTGGAAAGAAAACCATTTCTTTCTCTACTAGGTCTATTCCTCAGTGCTTCCCAGGCAGGCTATAGCTGGGCAAATACCAAAACCAGTCTACTCTAAATACTTGGCTAATAAGATAGTTTATAGAAACTCTACCACAAAGCCATTCCACTGGTGTGCTGGAGTTTGGGCTTGGCGTTGTGCAATATGTTTTCGTGTCTACATCTGTGTCTACTTCTTTACATCTGTGAACTTGGATTGTTCTTTTAACAATTCTGCTCCATTGTACCTAGTAGAATACTGCCTCCTCTCTAAGACAATATTATCAGTTTTTTCAATCCTTGTTCTCCTCTAGTGCAAAGAATCTGAGTACTAATTATCTTTTTTTTAAATTTATAGATATCTCACTTTCCATTGGCCCTAATTAAGTGGGATTCTAGTGAGAAGTGGCATACCATTGTACACTATTTCTTGATCAGTGAACTAGTTGTATGAGCAAGTATGGTGTAAACCAAAAAAAGAGAGATTATATTATTTCACTTTATTTTATTTTCACAAGTTCATAGTTGAAATGAAGAGACTTTGCCTTCTAAAATACTTTTATCACTTTAATAAGGTCATTACCTCCCTCTATGTGAATTTCCTTAAACCATCACTGCTGTTGTCTACCACACCCTGGAATTTATTTCAGGTTACATAAAGGACTTGACTAAAACTTTTCTTTCCATTGTGTTCCCTGCAATATTCCGCAGTGACTTCAATACTTACACTTTTGACCCGAAAGATTCCCTGATCTGGTTCCTTTCCTACCTGACCCCATGGGCTTGCAACTCATTGCTTTCTGAGTCGCATAACCTTAACTTTGTCTTTATAAGTCAATGTTTTTCTTTCTGAGATCTTTAACTCTGCACTTCACTGCCCCAATCACAAGTTTTTAGTTGTGTCCTTTCTCGTTTAACCCAACATTTATTCTCTTTCTTCTTTGGCAAGTTTACATGCTCAAATGGTGACTCTTGTCTCTCCTTTATTTCCTGGCCTTCCATAGCAAACTTTTACAGATAGCCTATCTGATCTTTCACCCTGTCAAACTCCCCAAATCTCAGCCCTGGTAACCTCCACTAGTAGCTTTCTCTGCTTCCTTCCTTCCTTCCTTCCTTCCTTCCTTCCTTCCTTCCTTCCTTCCTTCCTTCCTTCCTTCCTCCCTTCCTCCCTTCCTCCCTCCCTCCCTTCCTTCCTCCCTTCCTTCCTTCCCTCCCTTCCTTTCTTTTGTTTATTTAAAGATCACAGAGTGGGTCAGGTGCAGGGGCTCATGCCTATAATCCCAGCATTTGGGGAGGGCAAGGAGAAAATATTGCTTGAAACCAGGAGTTTGAGACCAGCTTGGGTAACATAGTGAGAAATTGTCTCTACAAAAAAAAAAAAAGTTGGTGTGGTGGCACACACCTGTAGTCTTAACACTTGGGAGGCTGAGGAAGGAGGATTGCTTGAACCCAGTGGTTCAAGGCTGTGATGAGCCATAACTATACCACTGCTTTGCACTTCAGCCTGAGTGACAGAGCAAGACTCTGTCTACAGCAAAACAAAACAAAAAGATAATAACAGAGTACTTGAAGAGAAGGAGAAACAAACAAGAATCACAAAGTACTTTAGGAGAAAGAGAAAACAAAATATGAAGACTTTCCTGACAGTTGAAGGCACTGTACTTTTACTCTTAAGTGGTCCCTGGTCTCAAAACTCAGGACTTAATTCATCCTAGCATCCAATTTAGCATTATTGTTTCCATTCATCTCCCAACAACATCATGATACCCCACTGTTTTAGGGAGAAAAGAACGTCAGGTTGGCATGCCTTTGCATACCCTTCTCTTTATCTCCCCATGTTCCTCGCTATTTCACTCTTCTGCAATTTAGACTTCACTTCTCTCTCAATATTTTGGACTCCAAATATTATCAGTATTTTCAGCATATTATTACCACAAATGTATACTTTTTCTTGAACATCTTCACTGAATCCCAATCTATAGACATATGCATTTTAAATGAAAACAGAAGCAAAAAACAAAACTTATTCAGTCAACAAATATATATATTTTTTGAGTTGGAATCTCACTCCATCACCCAGGCTGGAGTGCAGTGGTACGCTCACGGCCATCCCAGCCTCGACCTATTGGGCTCAGGTGATCCTTCCACCTCAGCCTTCCAGGTAGCTGGAACTACAGGCGTGAGCTATTATGCCTGGATAATTTTTTGATTTATTGTAGAGATGAGGTCTTGCCAAGTTACCCAGGTTATTCTCGAACCTGTGGGCTCAGGTGATCCCCTCACCTCAGCCTCTCAAAACTCAACAAATATTTAATGAACATCTGTTTTGTCTAGACCCTCTGGTAGGTACATGGAGATACAAAGAAATAAATCTCAATAAATTGAGACCAGCTTGGGCAACATAGCGAGACCTTGTCTCTAAAAAAAAAAAATTAGCTGGTGTGGTGGCACAAACCTGTAATCTTAATGCTTGGGAGATTGAGGAAGGAGGATTGCTTGAACCCAGTAGGTCAAGGCTGTGGAGACTTTCTTCTTATACAATACTTTTCAATTGTGACCCTGAATTCATTTTTTATTCTCTTTTTATTCTAATTATTCCCTTGGGAAATTTCTTACCATCTGGTTTTGCCTTTGTTGATATCTCTCTCTCGAGAAAGATCTTTTATCAGTCCTTATTCTCCTTGTTCACTTCACTTTGTGTTATATTCTATTTTCCACCTTCAGGTTCCCTTTTCTCATTTCAGCCTACTTTATCTTCTCTCACACTGTAAGTCTGGTTGTTCTTTAAATGTTGTCATAAACCCTATATTATTTTCTTGTTAGTCATTCATTCAAGGAACAATTGTAGTTTAAAGTTTTTTCACTGTCATCCCTATATCCATCTCCCAAAATTATATCTCAACTTTTGTCTTGTACCTCTGCTATAGCACATATTTCAAATAGCTTATTTAGTACTTCCATTCATTATGATCATAGATTTGGTGTAGTCTGAGACATATTGAATTGTAGGTGGGGAGGAACTCTAACTGGGGAAATAGTGCACAAAGAATTACCTTTTCTTGTAGAGTCAGTCCCAGCAAGATCAGTTGGAAATGTTCCGGGACATGAGTCCAGTGGATATGTCCATTTCACACACAGTTCAGACAAGACCAAAGTAGCAGGTCCAATGCATTAATAGGGACATAATGCCATGAGATTTCAGGGCAAGGATAGGAATGGTACGTAGATAGTAAGGACCAAATTGCTGATAAATTTTCTGTGCTATTTCAGTTCCCATCTGGCCAGAAATCTCTTCAGCATTGACAGTACTGATCAGGCATTAAATACTTAAAATCTCTACTGGGTTAATCTCTATGGGGCTTTTCTTTTCTGATTCTTCATTTGCTTCCCTCAACATTTCTTATTTTTTCTCATGCACTCATTTTTTTTACTCTCAAATACTGGTTGTTTCCTTGTAATTTGATTTTTGGTCCTCTGCCATCCTCACTTTCTTTGGGCAAACTCCTTCACTTGTTTTTAACTACCACTGACTTTATCCTGTCAATTTGTATTCCAAGTCTACAGTCTGGTATCTCCTTTGACCTTCAGACTTATATATTTAACTATCTTCTAGTTAAATCTATTTGGATGTCTTACTCATCATGTCCAAATACAACATGTTCAAAGTAGAACTAAATTTTCTCTCTCTCTTTCCAAACCCACACTCTTCCTTCCGATGTTTCCTATGTTAATTAATTGCAACATTATTCACTTAGTCACTGGAGCCAGAAATTTGTAATCATCCTAAAACACTTCCTCTCCCTCAACCCCCACATACAATAAACTAGCCAATCCTACCAATTTTATCTCATGATTATTTCTCAATCTCTTATTTTACTCTCTTGGTTCTGCCAATCATAATTGTGCACCTGGAATATTTTACTAACCAAATCCTTGCTCTTTGTAATTGCCAACTGACTTTTTGGCATTGCAATGCCCTTCAAGCAGCCTACGTGGTATATCTTAAGTACAAATCTAGCCAGATCACTTTCCTGCTTATAACTTTGCCATTGTTCCTCACTGTTTGTTACATCAACTCTAGTTTCTTAGTTTAGCTTAAAGATCCTTCAGGGTCTGGCCCCTATCTGGGCTTTTAGTATCTTTCCTATCATCCCTTACCTTAAATACTTGACTAAAACTTGGTATACCAGAATACACCTCACAAATCTGGGCCCCTCACTCTATTATCTGTTTTTCTATAAACAGCATTGATGACCCCATTCTGTGTTGTGGATTTGGCTGCCATACTATATGGAACAGTCCTGGAGGAAAAGGGCGTATCAGAATTGTATCATACGTGTTCCCACTTGGTCCAAAGTAGAGGCTTTATTAATACATAGTTTGCAGAAATTACTTAAATAGATCAATCCATAGATAGATAGGAAGACAGAGGTAGAGAGTTGATAAATAATAGATAATAGGTAGATGATAGATAGATAGATATAGATGATGGAGTAATAAGAATCACTTAGCCATTGTTCATATTTTTATTTCCAAGTTTTTTGTCAGCAGGAGTGACTAATATAAGGATGAAAACCTCTTTTCCCTTCTAGTCAAAAACTATGGAGATTTATCATAAAATAAAGGGACATGGCAAAATGTTCATCATTTAAATAATCTTAAGTCATCTATACTCATATTCTTACCAACACAGTGGTGTGAAATGCAGAAAGTTTTCTGAAGTTATCAAGACTTTTATGAAAAACATACACAGTTGATCCCACTAAATTCTTGAGAAAGCATATTCAAAAGAATCTCTCTTTCTGGAAATTTGGTTTTCCCTATATTTGAGTTGACCAAAAACACTTATAAAAAACAAGATACTGGGAAGCAGTTTCCGTGAAAGTCTGCTTACTTTCCTTTTTCCTCCTGCCAATTCAGCAAAAACAGCTCTAAATTCAAGCTTTAAATGGAAGCTCAATGAAAAGTTACATGTTTTTAATAATTCAATAGGTTCACAAATGGTCCCTCTAGGCATGAAGCTAAATGCAGTCCATATTTCTAATGAGAATGAGAAATTTAGAGACTGGGGAAGTAAGCCTGCTTAGGAACTAAAGATGGTATAAAGATGGTCTCTGTGTCACAAAGTATCAATTACAAAAAGTGACTGCCTAAAATGTCCAGAGGAAAGATTTTGCTCATTTTGTTGGAAGGTACAGATAGTTCATACTTTTCACCAGTTCAATTTGGGAGTCTTGCTTTTCGCCATACTTCTTACTGGACACTTAGTAATAAAGATTCACATTTCAATTTTCACCAACCATAGCTACTAATTTGGGGGCTTCCAGTCACATCTGACAGCACATGCATAATCAGGATGTAATACAAGACCAGCCAGGCTAGGCCTTACAGACATCTTTAAGTCGCATTTGCGTCAAATACCTTGTGTCTAAAAGCGAGAACTGTCTTTAATGTTGGTAAGTTGATAATGGGGAAGAAAAATAATGTCTGAGTACTCAGAGAGATAACTTTATCTTGAATGTAAGTTTGTTTAGAATGCCAGTAGCCAATGTGAACAAGGAATTCCTTGTATGATGAAAAGCTCTTTTGAAGTTATTTTTCCATTGAAGAGCTGAATGGAAGAAAATAGTCTCTGGAGGGAAAGCAGTTTAAGAAATTAACCACACTTTGGATCGCCAGCATTTACAATTAATATGATTTTCATTTTTCCTGGCAACCCAAATGGCAGGTATATGCCATTTTGATTCAATTATCTAGTTTCAGCATTTTTCCCATACCACCAATTTAGGCAGTCTAGACAGTGTGGTTGCTCTCGGGGAAGTGGGCTTCTTTCTGGGAACTGATTTCTTTTGGATCCTGGAGGAAGTCTCAGCAGATTTAGATAACTCTTCCCACATACTTCTTTGAGCCAATATATTCCAATATCTATGATGCCATAATAAATTAATACATCTGTATCATATTAATACTACATTAGAGCAATGCAACAGTAATATGATACAATAGAAACATTGCTAACCCCCTAAAACTTTCACATGGCTCTTTTAGACGAAAACCATTACTGCCAATTCCAGCTCACGGACCTTATGTCTGTGAAAAGACAAAATAGACAGAGTCCCAGGTGCTTTCAAATTGTATAAACTATCTTGCTATCAACACCAACGCTGCTGTCCAGAGATAAGGAAAGCAGACAGTCAGACGAGTTACTCCGTGGGCCCTGCATTTTTTTATAACCCCAACACCCTCCACTTTTGCATTATTGGTTTGTCATCCTCTGGGTAATTGTTCATAAATCATTGCTCAAATTGCTCTTGACTCTATAAAGTTTCTGGCCAAAAAGTATTTCACCAAATTTATGATAGATTTTGCAAAACAGTGTACTTATAAGATACTTGGATTTTACATTTTCAAAAAAGAAAAAAATTAAGGCCTTTTCTAAAAGCCAAGTTTGCTGGATATGATTTTATTTCCAAAGTGAAAACACAGGTGTATGAATCCTAGCTAGATCTTTTTTTCTAACCACATTCCTAAATATCCATCCCCTGCTTCTAGCTGGGTCTGGATGCAGTACATTTCCTTTCTATGGAAGTTGACTTGCTTCACAAAAGTTCCTGAAGAAAAAAATACCATAAGTTTGAGGTTAATTAACTCTATTGTTATAAGGACTTGACAAGGACTAACCTAAACTTTTAATGCTGTATTTGAAATTCATTGTCCTATGCATTTGCCATCACACATAAAAATTAAAAACAACTGTTACCTCTACTCATCTCTTTTCACATCCTTTAAGAATGCGGTAGGTTTGCCCCTTCATATTTCTATACTAAGTAGACCCAGTTCTCGTGACCTTTCTTTAGAGAGACAATTTTCCAACCACTTAATCATTTTCATTGTTCTTCTTTGGACTTGTTTCAAATTCTCTTTCCTTGGTTGGGCTCCAAGTGGTCATAGTGCTGTGGTGTAGATTCCTAAGCAGAATTGACTAAATGGGAAGTGACCTCATTGGAGACACATAGCATATGTTGATGTCATTCTTTCCATGTGACTATACCTCATTTTATGCAACCCCATGATGTAAAAATGCAGGTATAACTTAAAGTTTAGAAGATGACTCACCAGAGGTGAACCTTAGAAAAATAGTCTAATATGTTTAAAATATAATTTGCTTTCCAAAATCTATGCATGCACAGCTTTTTGGAAGACATTTATCATGTGAGGTGAAATATGTAATATGCATCTGTTATTCACTTTTTCATTCTTTTATTCCTTCAAGAATATGGTCAAGTGTTCTGAAAGGCCCTGAAGTTATAAAACTGAATGCCTTATCTTGCTTCCTTGGGCTGCTTACTGTGAAGAGCCTATAGCTCAGAGAGACAATGTGTGTATATAGTTTGGTCTTTGAGCTCAATCAGATCTGTGATAAAATTGTGGCCTGCCATTTACTAGCTTCAAATTCTCCTGCAGGTACTTTCCTTACCCTTCCCAAATCTTAATGTCCTCAACTCTAAAAGGAAAATAAAGATCATTTCTATCTTATAGGAGATGATAAAATTTAAGTAAGAAATATATATGTGAATAGTGTGACAGAACAGCTGGTAATTATTATATTCCAAGATCTTTCATATAGCAGACACTTTTATTTATTAGCTAAATTAGTAAAAACAAAAGACTGACTACATTAGTGAAATCAACAGGGAAACTGTTCCAACACAGTGTAGTAAGTGCTATAATAAAATATGAACAAAATGTCATGGGAGAACAGAGGAGCAAAATGCTAAGCCTGGTTGTGGAGACTGTAGAAAACGTGTAGGAAATACTGGTTACATGGTATAATTAAGGACAAGTAGAAATTTGCCAGGTGGTAAATATGAAGATGGGCATTCCAGAAAGAAGGAAGACCACGTGCAAAGGTACTGAGATACAAGTACATACAGCAGGCTAAGGACTTGTGAGACCTGCATTCTGAAGGAAAGGGCTGAATGGAGAGTTGTTGCAAATGATGGACCTGGAGAAGTAGCTAGGGTCAGAGATAAAGGTGTCAAGTACAATGTTAGAATTTATACTTTTGTCAAATATACAATGAAACTAACAAAAAATGGGAAAATGAGATATTTTTTCTACTCCAAATAAGGTTTCTCTTTTAATAGCCTCCTAATTACAAAAACCAAACTTTTATGCCAATTTAGGCATTCCAAATAAAATTAGGGACATTTTAAGATTTTGAACAATTTGGCACATTGTATCTCTTTTGGTTATTACACATGCTGTATGTTCCTCGTTGTAGGTCCTCTCAATCTCTAACAAAAATCTTTGTATGATTATTTAGTAATTAACTTTAAGTATATTCATTGTGGGGAACGGAGATGCCAGATAGTCATTTAAATTTTATGTTTGTAATTTCTCACTTTTTGTCTAAGAACTTTAGTAACCCAATGATTTGGCTTATGATGCTTTTATAGACTCACATCTGTTTCATAAATCTAAAAGGATTCCTGAGAATTATTCAATACTTTTATGGGACTAATAATAGCAGACAAAATCCAAGCCTTTTCTCATGTGTATGTGTATCTATTAAAATGTTGTGTCTACCTATTATCTGTCTAAATGTTTGTGTGTATACATGCTTTTTGGAAAGATTTGCTGTATCTATCTAAATGGCAAAATGGAGGGCTCTAGAACAGGACAATCAGGAAAGTAAGAAGTTAAATTTTTACTAATACTAATTACCTTATTCAGTTAACTCCAAGCTTAAATCCATGAGATGTAAAAAAAACCCTGAGATTTAAAGTCTGAAGATCTGGGTCAAAGATCTCAAATATGACATTGTTTTTATTCATTGAACCATTAATAAATATTTATTGAATGCTTAGTATATGCTAAAAACTTTATTAAATTATATTTATATGCTTATTATATAGGTATAGCTTTAAGCAAATTATTTAACTTAGAACTTCAGCTTTTAAATCTGTAAAATAGGGGAAATAACACCTTCATAATTAGGATTAGGAAAAACTGAGTGTGACAATATAATACAGAGCCTGGCAAAGTGTGCCTATACCTGTGTCCGTGGGTTTTCAATTTATTGAGTTTGGCTACTTTTCTAAAGTAGAGAGTAGCATATGAAAATGGTCTAGGCCAGAACATAAAGAAGTATTTGATAATGTACTTTGGAATCATGGTCATCCTTGTCTTTGCAGTAAATAAAAATGTTTGGAGTGAAAAGGACAAGGAGGGGCACTATTATCCCAGGGAGCTTTGGACATATCTGCATTTAAATCCTCAACCTGCCTAATTATTGTGAGTTACTGTGTTCGTTATTGAGCCTGTCTGCTTCAGTTCCCTCGTCTTTCAAATGGGATAATGTATTAACCTGTGTTCTCCAGAGAAATAGAACCAATAGAATATACAATTAGATATGTATAAAGGTATTTAATATGAGGGATTGGCTCACATGATTATGCAAGCTAAGAAGTTCCACAATCTAACAACTGCAAATTGGAGGCCCAGGAAAGCTGGTGGTATAGTTCCAGTCCAAGCCCAAACAAAGACTTGAAACCTTGGAGAGCAAATGGTGTGTGTCCTGGCCCAAGTCTGAAGACCCAGAGGACCAGGAGTGCTAAAATTCGAGGTCATAAGATGCTCAGCTCAAGCAGAGTTGTATGGGGGTGTGGTGGCCATCACCACCCTTTCATCTATGTAATATTTGACAGTGATACTAATCTCTTCAATGCCTTTGTAGTATTGTTTTTCATTGACGATTTTCCTAGGTAGTCAGTTCTTATGACTTTCACTAGATTTTTCCCACCAGAATATTCCTCTTTCCACAGGTCGGGGAACCAACGTGGAAATTCTATTAACTGCTAGTTATGTTTATTCCAATTATGTATTCCAGAACTGGGAAAATAATCACAGGATGGGTTTGGGGACTCACTGGATTCCCTGTGAGATGGATCTGAGCTAAAGGTGCATTGATAACTGGACTTCCATAAGCACCTACACTTACTGGAGGGCTACTGTGATGTTTTGGTTCTCCTGGAATCAGTGTTAGTTAAGAACTGTGTTCAGTGGTCTCCAAAAGCTCTGATAATTTCCTTTCCCTCAGTGCACAGTTATCTTGGTTAAAGCCTATAAGTACCTTTGGGGAAAACTGGGAGAAATATTAACAGCATACATTTTTGGTAGTGCATTAGATTCTTTCCTTGAGGGGAACCAGCCTCCCCTTTATTCAAGGGATTCTGAGTCTGTAAACCAGCTCAAGTCTTGGAATTGATTGAGAGGTCATGACTCTCTGTTTTTATGGTCTGAGTCAGAGTTTTGTTCACTTGACCTAGAATTTTTCTGCTTACACAGAAAGAGTAAGAATTTAGTAGGCTTCCTATCTATTTATTTTTTAGGCATATCATAGGTTGTCTAGTTAACACTATAGATCTTGCATGAGTCAGCCTATTCTAATTGCTGCCTTGACTTTGCTGTCCATTCCCATAATTATGCCCAACTTGTTTTGGGCAATTGGGTGCCACTGCTTGACCTCTGTTACTCAGTTCTGCAATTAATCCCATTGCATTCAGAGTTTTCAGTTGAGAGGCTGGAGTAACAACTGTGAGGTCTGGGCCTACAGAGGAAAGAAATCATAGAAATCTTTAAGGATTTTGGGGCTCCCCTCCAAACTTGTTTCTCAAATTACGGGTGAAAGTTATGTCTTTGGGACCCTTCCTGTGTGGGTGAGTATGCCTTAGATGATGATCCAGTCTAACTCTTCAATCTTCCTAAGACTTTGAATCCTTCTTTAAATTAAATCAAGGGAAAATGGGTATTTCCAATTCACATATTTTTTAAAAATCCATGTTTCAGTCAACCAACTCAACAAACAGAGCCCTGTCTAATTTCCCAAGCTGCAACATTAAATGTAGAATCTCTGCTTAGTGAGCCCATACCAATACATTCAACCTGATCCAAATTTGTGTCCCCTCTATCATTATCCCACACCCTTAACATCCATTCCCACAGATGTTCTCTAGATTTCTGCTTGTATAAATTAAAAGACTCAAGTAGTTATTTTGGAGTGACCTCTCATGGGTCACACTTGGTACCTCACCTAAAGACCCTTAAAGGGGCTTGCTGGGACTTGAGTCTAGTTACAGTTCTAGAAGTAAAGAGGAGTGGTTGATCCTCAGGAGAATCAGGATTGTCTTGAAGGCAACTTCTTCAGGGAAGGCTATTGCCATTTCCTCTGGCAATGCAGGGTTAACCCCCTCAGAAAGAGTGGAAAGGCCCATACCACTGTGGGCAGAGAGGTCACTTTCGTTGGTAGTGAGGGGACTTCTCTCATTGGCAAAAAAGACAAAACATAATTTAGGGCTCAATGTCTCCAGCTTTATCAGAATCCCCCCACATGTTCCCATCCCAGCTTATAGTATCTCATTCTTTCCTGACAGATGCCCTCACGTTAACAAAAGACGTTCTATATGACTGGGAGTTCAAATTGTTTTATAATTCAGTCAATTTCAGGATGAGGTTCTGCATCTGATTTTCAACAATTTCAGCCTTCTCCCTCAGCACACACCTAGAAGCTCTTGGGTTATGCAGTGTTTGAGCTGGGAATTCAAGTCCCTGAGTTTGTCCTTTCCTTTTACTACTTTGCCCAGTGACATTAGGAGCAACAGACTAATGTCATATATTCTTTAGTTTTCAAAAAAATGTTCAGAAGCATCATATACAGAGTCATTCAGCCCATTGATTAGGAGTAGCCAATGCAGATATTTTATATATCTTTGTAAATATTTCATGCCATGGACTTCAGTGCTCTCTTTACTGCTGAATATAAAGTCATTCACAGCTGATTAAATCTAAGCAGATTAGGCAGCCAATTTCAAAAACCCTAGAACTAATTCAGAAAACTTATTCTTAAAATTCTGTTCTTCTAGAACCACTCTCAGTACCAAATCTGTATTAGTCAGTGTTCTTCCAAAAAATGAAACTGATAGGATATATAGCCTACTGGAGAAGATTTCCTATAAGGGATTGTCTGAGGAGTCCCACTACCTACCATCTGTAGGTTGGAGGCCCAGGAAAGCTGGTGCAGTTGTTTCAGTTCAAGTCTGAAGGCCTGAGAACCAGAGGAGACTTTGGTATAGGTCTTGGTCTGAAGTTAAAGGTCCTAGATCCAGAATCACTAATACTTGAGGGCAGGAGAAGATGGATGGTCTAGTTCAAGAAGAGAGAGAAAATTCACCCTTCCTCTGCCTTTTTGTTCTAGTTAGACCTCAATGGACTAGATGGTGCCTGACCATATGGGTGAGAGTGATCTTCTTTACTCAGTCTACTGATTCAAATCTCTTCCAGGAACACCTTCACAGATACAGTCAACTATCTGGGTACCATTTAACCCAGTTAAATTGGCACATAAATTAACTATCACAGATAATAATGCTAACCTTGTAAGATTGTTGAATTAAATATGATGACCCTTATAAGGAATTCAGCACAGTAGATGGTAGTAATTATATTATTATCATTGTTCTTATTATTTTTATTAATAAGAATTCCTTGGAAACTTTACTAAGCTAATCATTTATGTTGTTATCTGGCCTTTTTAATCATTCATTTTCTGACTTAATGGTGTAATGACAAACAGAGTCAGAGAATTGCAGAGAAATTTAGGTAGCTCATCTCTAATAAAAAATATTTTTTCAGAAAATTCTCGCCCTTCATAAAGAAATGTAACTAATAGGACAATCCCGGAATGGAATGACTATTCATTTGGATATATAGCCCAAATCATACACAGACTAAATGTTGGACCTTAGGTAAAAAAAGAATCAACACTTTTTTCTTTAGGATTTTTCAGGGTTTCTTTGAACAAGTTCATGACATTTCCTCAATGACAAAAAATGCTGTTTCCTTTTAGCTAAAAAAATGTTCTTCAATTTTATCTTTTAAATCACTATTCATTCATCTATTCATATTGTAAACTCAGAAAAAGACTATTTTCCTGTGTCAGCATTCTTCTCCTTCTCATGTGTGCGTTGCTTATACACAGAAAATGTTAGAAAATCCTCTATGTGAAAGGTTTAGTGAAAGTAACAGCATCAACATTCTTTTATCTGTGATGACGGAAAGATAATCCACATGTGAAAGCACTTGGTGCTTTAGCTTATTTTGAATGACAGAAGCATAATAGAATCTCCTAAGCATTAACATTCTACAATAACACAGCATTGTCATCCTTTGTCTGATCCTGGCTCACATAAATCTCTTTCAGTGTTTCAAATTCCCAACAAAAACTAGAGAAATACACCTCAAAGCTATTATGTGGAAATGGATTAGGTACAGCTCTAAATCTTTAAACAAACCCTTGATGATGTAAAAGTCATATTTATATACTTCTTAAGGGATGTTTATGGACAGGATGAAAATGAAAAATCTAGATCTTACAAGCAACTTGCATGCCTAAATTCTGTGTATGTTTTGCTTCTCAAAGTATTAGCCTTTTCTGTCCTTTCTCCATATTTGATATTTTGTCTTCCTTATCCTGTTTTGCAAACTGTTTTAAGAATTCTGAGAGGAAAATTCTATCTTCCTTTAAATTTAGAATTAAGGACAACTTGTAATTTTGCATTCTCTTCTGGTTTTTAATTTCTAAAAAAACGATTCTTTTTTTTAATTATTCCGGTATGGCAATCCTTCAGAAATGTTTGAAGTAGAAGTCTTTCAGACATTTCCTCCATGTATCTTTCAGCACTCATCTTATAGGAGTTGAAGTCTTCTGTCTTATTCCCTGGTTGTCCTGGACTATTTAATGTATTAGGCACTAAAATTGGATTTTCCCTTTTATGCAATATCCTTACTTTCAAAGTTATCCCTCTGTTTTTGAACCTATCAAACCTTAATCATCTTGCTTCTTATTCTCATGGTTTTCAGCTCTCCAGCACTGGTCAGAGAGGTAGCACGGTAGGACTAGAAAGAGCATCAGGCTGGAGCTAATTAAGAAACTTGAGTCAAAGTTCTGTTCTAAACCTGTGGAGTGCTCTTCTGTGCTGGGTACTATTTTGAATGCCTCACATGATAACTCATTAAATCCTGGAAAACAGTCCTATGAATGCAAGCACCATGGGATTAAGTGACTTGTCTAAACTCGCACAGCTAGCAAGAAGGGAACCATGATTTCAGTTCATGTAGTTTGGCTCCAGAGTTTATATGTTTAGTCACTAGCTCTAGTGCCAATAATTAGCCCTGAAGTCTTCTCTTGTCCTTAGTTTCTTTTTCTGCCAAATAGGAAGGTTTAGATATCAGCAAAGATCACCTGGACCACATTAAAACATATTTCTAAGGAGAAACTAAACTGAATTGTCCAAGTTACATATAAGATTAGACTTTCACATGCTTTGTGACTGGAGATAGAAGGCACCAAACAAAATTTTGTTTGCTAACATCAAATACTGGTGACAATCTTGTATCACCATTGGAGGGTGTGCAATTGATGGCTGATGTTTGGACAAACAAATGATTACCTACACAGCTATAATCATGCAATGTAGTCAAATATGGTATATCAATTAGAATTTCACTGCATATAGAGAAAACCCCAATAACAATGGCTTGCACAAAACAGAAATTTATTTCTCCCACACTAAAGAAGCCAGGGGACAGGTGTTTCAAAGGCTGTGGTACCTTAATTATCCAGGTGCTTTCTATGTTTCCACTCTATCATCTTAGACTCATGGCTTCCATCTATGAGATCAGCCCATGGTCAAAGATGGGTACTGTCCATACAGAAGGAAAGAGAAGAGAGCAGGGATCCAAAATCTTTCTTCCATTGGAGTTAGCTATTTTTAAATAACCTTAATTAAAGACTCTATAAGCACTTCCACACAACACTTCCAATTATGTATCTTTGACCAGATCCTACAGCCAACTTAACACCAAAGTAGGCTGAGACATACTATCTCTTAGTTGAATACTTTGCAGTCCTGAATAAAATCATCATTATATTAATATCATAGAAAGGAAGAGTGAATGTTGAGTGACAACGGGTAGTCTTGGTACCCAGTTATCAGATAGTGGTAGAAATTCACATAAGAAATAATACCAGTGACATGGGGAAATGACATTTGGAAGGTATTTGAAGTAGAATCAATAGAACTTGGTGACTGATGGAGTGAGTGACGGAGACAATGAAAGAGTCAAAGTCAATGACAACTGAAATGACAAACTGGAGGGAGTTACCATTCTCATATAAGCATGAGCATAAGGAGAAATTAACTACATGGAGAAGACAACAACTTCTGCCTTTGTTAAAATTCAGGTATATGTAGAGGAATCAAAAGAAAATTCCAGGAAGCAATACCTGGAAAATCAGTACTAGAGCTCAGTAAAATTATTCTAGGCTAGAAGTATGTAGATGTAAGCAGCTAGTATTATTTGCAGTAGCTGAAACAAATTGTAATTGATAAGATCACCTGGAAAAAAAGATTAGCATTCTGATGCCAGGAAACAACAACATTTAAGGGGGTGGGGGAGAGAAAGAAGACCTAATCAAAATACAGAGGGGCAGGGCACTTGAAGAGAGCAATTTTATGGGCTGTTGGTGAAAAACAAGAAAATAGTGAGATAAGAAGTGCCCAAAAGGTAAGGAAATGAAGTTAGTATTGCAGACTATTTTTCAAAAAGTTGTTGTGAAAAGGAGAAAGAATATGAGAACAGGAGGATATGGAATCCAGGGAGAAGACAGTCAACACAGTGAGGTTCTCTAAGGCAGTTACACAGTTCTACGGATTACTTTTGGGCAGGAGAAAATACATCTAATATGTTGCTGTAGGCAGGAAGGAAGAGAAGACAGAACCAGTTCCATTTATTTGTAGACAATAGGAATTTAGGAGAACTCCCATCTGATGATTTTATTTCCTCTGTGAAATAGCAGTCAAACTCATTGGCTGAGAAAGAGGGGGATTAAGAAGCGTGGAGCTGTCCCATTGCCATCTTGCCGGAAGAGAGCAGGGAGACAGCCCACAGACTGGGAAAGAATATTTGCCATCTGTATATCTGACAAACCCCTAACATTTACAAGGAGCTGCAAGGAACTCAAACGTGCTGAAAAGAAAAAAAACAAACAGTCCCATTACAAAGTGGGCAAAAGATATGAATAGGCACTTCTCAAAAAAGACATACGAGCAGTCAACAGATACATGAAAAAATGCTCAGTCTCACTAGTCATCAGAGAAATGCAAATTAAAACGACACTGAGATACCACCTAACTCTAGTCAGGATGACCATCATCAGTAACTCAAAAAACAAGTTGCTGGAGAGGATGTGGCGAAAAGGGAACACTTCTACACTGTTGGTGGGAGTGTAAACTAGTACAGCCTCTGTGAAAAACAGTGTGGTGATTCCTAAAAGATCTAAAAATTAACCTTCCGTACGACCCCGTAATCCCCCTACTGAGAATATACCCGGAGGAACTCAAATCACTATGAAAAACATAACTGCACATGTATGTTTATTGCAGAATTGTTCATAATAGCAAGAACATGAACCAACCGTGCTGCCCATTGAAAGAGGACTAGATTAAAAAAATGTGGTGCATATACAGAATGGAGTATTACACAGCCATTAAGAAGGACAAAATCATGAACTTCATAGCAACCTGGATGAACTTAGAGTCTATAATATTGAGTGATCTACCACAGAAACAAAGAACTGAGTATCACATGTTCTCACTCATAAGCAGACCTTGAACAATTATTGTAATACTGTAAAAAAGGATTGGCTGTAGCGGGAAACTGCAGGGGGGCAGGGGGGAGGTGGGATTGGCAGTAGTGGGAATCTGCTGGGGGAAGGGGAACACACCTTATCAACAAGGGTATCTGCATAATGAACATGTGTATACCCAACACTGGACTCCACATCTTTAGAATAAAAAAATTGAACAGTAGAAAAAAAAGAAGGATGGAGCAGTTAGAAATGACTCTGGAAAATGTGTGAAACTACTGACCCACAAAACACAAGGGATGCTGGAAACAGTAAAAGGCATGACTGAGATCGCACAAGTCAGTAAATCTCACTGCAGTCTTTCCTTTTCCTCGTTCTGCCTCTTAACATTTTCATACTTTCATATTTTTTATCAATGTATTCCTTGGTATCTTATTTTTTATTTCTATTAGGAGTTTTCTTTTTCATAATATTTTTGAATCAGTTATTGTCAACATAAATCTATTTAAGTTTTCTCCACTAATTTCTGAATTCCACGCTGAAGACTTTAATGATTCTAGTCATTTTCCAGTTTGTTATCTTGGTTGTTCAGATAAAAAAAATCCCCTGCAGATAATGACCATTTCATCCTTCCTTTCTAAAGCATATTTCTCATTCTTTTTCCTCTTCTATTGAGTGATTATGATTTCTGGATAATGATGAATAACAGTGGTTGCAGAAATCATTGTTTTCTTGTTCCTGACTTTCATGGGCATGCCTCTGATGTTTTGTCATTTATTAGCATGTATTTATTCCATAAATATTATGAACCTTTCATATATAGTCATTGTGCTAGGTATTGTTATAATATGGTGAAATAATTTGACACCATTTCTGATATATTATAAAGTCTAGTAGAGAGATAAAATTTTTTACAGAGATTAGCTGGACATGGTAGCGCGTGGCTATAATTCCAGCTACTTGAAAGGCTGAGGCAGAAGGATCGCCAGAGTCCCAGCAGGTCGAGGCTGCAGTGACCGGGAGCGGCCACTGCACTCCAGTCTGGGTGGCAGAGTGAGACTCCAACTCAACAACAACAACAACAAATTTTTACAGAGATATGACCTCATATATATAATTATATAATTATATGACCTCATATAATTATAACTTGTGATAAGAGTTATAAAAAGAAAAAATGGCGCTATGAGTGAAAAAAAATGCAAGCCCCAATTTACATCGGAGGGCCAAATAATCGCTCTCTGAGCAAGTGGCATAGTCAGAAGCTAGACATAAGTTAAGGCATAAAGGTAAGTTAAAATCAGGAAAAACAGGTAAAGATGTCAGGACAGGATGAATAAGGGGAGTTGGTGGGGTGTTAATTCATGTAAGAACATGAAGTGAGATTAAGATTGAAATTAATTTATACAATGCAAGGCATATGGAGTATATACTAGGTGCTTAATAAATGTTAACTCTTTATATAATTTTAAGTAATAATTTATCATGTTATATATAAGAAAAGTAAACTTTTATGTTTAGTTTACTAAGATAAGCTTTTAAAATTATGAACACATTTAGAATTATAGTAATGAGTCCTCAGTCATATCTTGAAATGATCATATGGTTTTTCTCCTTTTACCTATGAGCTTGATAATTTATGAATTCTCTAATATCAAATTATTCTTTTATTACAAGAATAAATCTCACTTGGCCATAATATATGTTTTAAATATAATTTTTCATTTAAATGTCTTATAACTTATAGAAATTTTGTAATACATTAATAAATAAGTTGTTAAGAAGATACAATATCAATATGGATATCTAATCTCAAATCAGGCAAAGTGGGCACCAAAGGGAGGCCTAAACTTTACCTGTACAATGACCACTTGTATACCTAATCCTGAATTGTACTACACATCTTTAAAATAAAAAAATATATATAAAATAGTTTTATTTGGTGTAATTATCAGATATATTATTACCAAAGTTATGCTAACTTGATAAAATCAACTAGAATTTTTTTCATTAAAAAAGTGTTTAAAAACAGCTTCACCATCATGAAAAATTTTCAAACAACATTCTAATTTGAGCTTTGAAATTCTGGTGACACACATTTCTCTGACAACTTTATCAATTATTTCTAGTTATGCACATTAAGATGTTCCTATTTTGAATCCGTTTCAGTAATTCAGTAATTCATACTATCCTAGTTTAGTTTATTATTAGTTTTCCACCGGATTGTTTACTGGATTTTAATGGATTTCTAACTAGTCTCACTCAATTCCAATTCAGTCTTTTCATTCTTTTTTCAGTGTGCTGTCTCAGAATTGTTATCCTAATCTATTTACTTCTCTTTTGAAAACTCTTTGTTTTTTTGTTTTTTGTTTTTTTTGAGTTGGAGTCTCACTCGGTCGCCCAAACTGGAGTGCAGTGGCCGCTTCCGGCCACCGCGCCTCGACCTGCTGGCTCCAGCGATCCTTCAGCTTCAGCCTTCCAAGTAGCCGGAATTACAGGCATGCTACCACGCCCGGCTGATTTTTTGATTTATTGTAGAGATGAGGTCTCGCTGCCCAGGCGGGTCTCGAACCCGCGGGCTCAGGCAATCCACTCACCTCAGCCTCCCAAAGGAGCGGGATTACAGGCTGAGCCACCGAGCCCGGCTCTGAAAACTCTTTGATGAGTCTCCATTTCTCTAAAGGTAAAGTACAGAACTCCTTACACAAAATATGAGCTATGAATCTCCTCATTATTTTAAAATGATATCACTTACCTTTCTGTCATCTTATTTCAACTCCCAGAACATGTTAGTCACCCTTCCTCATGTATCTGCCTACGCTATTCCCTGTGTGAAATTTCCTTCTCCCTCTGCTTTCCAACCTCTGGGTAACTTTCCTTGTTTTTCAGGTATGTTCTCAGATGTAACTCTCTCCAGGTGTGCTATGGAGAAATGTTCCTATCGAAGAGAGTATTTGGTCACCTGTTCACTTGTCTGTCTCACTCAAGGGACTATACGCAAATTGAAAGGAGCTACATTGACTTATTCATCTTTGTACCCATAATGTACAGAGTCAAGGCTGGCGTATAGAAAGCACTCAAGAAATATTTACCGAATGTTGAATAAGTGACAGGTATGAATAGCTTCTAAGCTCACTGACATTTTGAGCAACTCACATTTATTTAACCTTTCCAAAGTATTCAAATTTGTTACCAGAGGGAATAAACCCACAATTTTAAATTTTCCCACTCACATCCCATCAATTCATGCAATATTTAATTTAATCACATAATTACAAAAACAAATGGAACTGGCATAAAGATATTTAAGAATAAAGACCCTGACTCTTGCTAGCCACATAGCTTAACCCAAGAGAACAAAAATACTCTACTAGCCACCAGCACAGTGATGGACAGCATTTGTTCATTTGCAAGTTGTTAAGTGGAAGCCTCTTAGAGTTTCTACTAGATATACAAGCAGTGCACATATTAGAAACGGTTATTGAAATTTATGTGTAAGTTTGATGATTTGAATCTTAAAACACATTTTGTTGTGCAAGATGAGAAATGGCTAAGATTGCAAAGTCCCCATTAACATGAAAGTTGACCTAACATCACACTATTATAGCTTGAGTTTTAGGTCTAAAGAACAGGAGACTCTACAACACAGAAGGTTGGAAAAGAAACCATATAAAGAGGAATTTACTTTTTTTTTGGCATTCATAAAGACTTGAGAAAAATTTCTCAATATATTAAAAAAAAAAAAGACTGTGAGCTCAAGTGCTTCTGCATATTTTCCTATCTCCTGTTCAATCTCTGCCTTAGGTGTTCCAAAATATTCTATTTTTAAAAAGTTATTTGAAAGGTCCTGATTTTTAGAATTGATTTCTTTTTCCCACCATTCATATCTTCACTTATTTGTTAAGCACCATCTCACCATTCCACTGATATAGGTCAAATAAATAAATTTGTATACTTATACTGGGTATAAGACTTCTATGTGGGAAAATATTTGGTCTACATATTTTATAACTTATCTTTAAAATAACTCACTACCTAATTTTCAGTCAGGTCATGCACATTTTATTTAGAGAGCTCAGAACTCAAGTTGCCTGCCTAAGTGATGAGGAAACCATGGGTGGAGCTGATTAACCTGGTTTTATAATCCCCTTCCCCTTTTAAAAAATCCATCTATCTCTGCCATATAAACTTGCCCAGAAAGTCTAGTCAGTGCCCCCCTTCTCACACATGACTCTAAGATAATTTATCCCTTAGTCAATGTCTGCTGAAAGACTTAACTTTGACATGCAGTTATCTACAAAAACTCTGCTCTGCTGGGCAGTTGCAGGATCTGAGGTAGAGCTCTTTGAAGAGGGGGCTTTCTTTTGTCCAGGAATTAAGAGCTAAGATACTAAATTTGTTTGTTGTGGATATTGAATTGAACAGTCTCCTCGAGCTGGACTTTGAGTTGGTACCCCAAGTTACATTTGAGTTGGTACACAAAGTCACATTTATAGAAACCAGAGTCTTTCCAAGAAAACAGGTTAAAAAAACAGGTTAAAAACGATGAAGAAGGAAGCAGAGATGGGATGAGCTGCAGAGACAAAGAGGCCAAGTGGCTGCCTTATAACTTTTGGATCAACTGAAGCCCAGGAATACCGGCAACACTTTCATTTCCTTGAGATTCCTTAATATCTTTTCAATAAACTTGCTGGTTTGCATAGTTTATGTAGGTGTCAGTTTCTTCCAACCAAATGATTTCTGGCTCATTCTTTGTACCATACTGAGAATTTGAAAACAAATAAGTCAACTTTCAGATGACTCATTGAAGAGACAGAGTGAAGAGCAAGAAAAACATCGCCCCCTCCACCCGTACCTCTGCTTTTGATGTCTTTTTCTTTATAAATTGTAGGGCCCAAGCCCCATACTAGTCAAATATCAAAGTGGGAAGTTTTCCTTTGATGCTCTTCTTCTTTCCTTTCATTCATTGTCTACCTTATAGAGGTACGACTTTCCCTTTTGTGTATCCAGGGAGTCATACTCTCATCTGTCTCTATCTTACCATAACAAAGTCAGAATAAAATCTTATAAGTTTATTTATGCAAAGAGAAAAAGAATTTTTAAAGATCTCCTCCTCTCTCATTGTTTATGCATATATGTCAGAAAATTTCCATTTTAACAGTATTCAAAATGTTACAACACAGTGAATTTCAAATTCAGAAATTTCAGCTGCTACAAAGATGTGTTTTTCAGAGGCTAGGCCACCTTAACATGTTTGAAATCACACTGCAGAGATGGCTGTCTCCTCTGTTTCCATGTTAAGGCTTGCTCCGATTTGAGGTATGTCTGTTACAGTTTGTGGAATGTGAATATTTAAGAAGAGACCACCCTGCCTGTTTGGATTAGTGTCTGTATCTATTTTAACAAGTATGGTGCCTGGGAGTTCAGTTATTATGAGTTCAACTCTAGTTTGGGGTTCTGCATACATTTCAAGGGTAAAGGGCAAAGTACTTGTAGCCTTTTCTCTATGCTTCATAAGACTCTTTGAAATATAATATTTTCTCTTAAGTGGACATGTCTTCAAAATGAGCCAGCAAGTTGACAGATAGCTTGCATATGCTTAATGTGTAAGTATATTCATAACATATAACTATTCAAAAATGCCAGAATTGTTTTCTCAAAATTTAACTTTGCATAGTTATGGTAATTAACTCACTGTCAAACTCTGCATAAATTTGAATTGCTCCAGTCTGCAATTTCCAAGCTTCTAAAAATCTTGAATGGAGATCAAACAAAAACTCTCAACCTCGCTAATGCAAATGACAATGTAAGGCCAACTCCAAATTTTTTCTATCATGTAATCAATAAAATCCTATGAATTTGTAAACAGTCCTGTCAAATATCTGACATATTTATCCCCAGACTTGAAGTAGCCTGTAAGTTCACAGAAAAAGAGTCTGAGGAAATTTGATTTTTTCATCCAGACCTCAACTGAAACTTGGTATGCTTAGATTCATTTGTTTTAAAGTATCATGTCACAGTTTCCTGCTACTGAATAATGATGCCAAATAAGTTTTGCTAGAACCTATACTCTGGAGAAGAGTGCACAGTAGAGGCACAGAAACTCAAATGGAGTAATTAGACATGGACTTTATTTCAAGTCAGATTCTTGATTCATCATAGCATTAAATATTTTATTCCCAAATCTTCCCATTTAAAAAACAAGCTAATACATTAGCAGTGTCCAGAATTCTCCAAGGAATGGCACCAAAAGTCAGAGATCTTGCCTGTCCTTAACACTACTGTTGAATTGTTTTCTAACATGAAGTCATTAATCTATTTATTTCTCTTACTTTTTTTTCTTTTGTAAAAGGTGCCAGGCTCAGTGCTGGGAAGAAAAAGTTCAAAGATGAACAAGTTATGGTCTAAAGAGCTTATGGTTGTCATAACCACAGTTATAGGAATATGCAAGAGCATTATGCAAACTCTAAGGAGTGACATGTAATTCACTTATGGAATGGAAGAGAAGGAGAAGAGAAGATGAATTGAAGAGGTTACGAATCTTCAAGAATATGTAGGTAACTAGGCCTAGAAGACAGCTTAAGGAAAGGAACCTATAAAAGAAGTAACAAACTGGTGCCAGAGAACAAGCTTTTGGTGTGCTGGAGGTTGTGAGGCAAGAGTACTGACAGGTTGGTGAAAATGGAGAGAGAAGCAGGAACCACAGGTGCCATCAAGTCCCATCCAATTCCCAATTGCTATAGTTTGAATGTCCCCTCCAAAACGCATGTTGAAACTTAACCCCCAGTGTGGCAATATTGAAAGATGGGCCTTTAAGAAGTAATTGGGTCATGAGTACTCTGTGCTTCTTTATAGATTAATCCATTTATTAATTAGGTGATCAATGGGTTAATGGATTAATGAGTTATCATGGGAGGGGAACCCGTAGCTTTATAAGAAGAGGAAGAGGCGGGCTCGGTGGCTCAGCCTGTAATCCCGCGCCTTTGGGAGGCTGAGGTGAGTGGATTGCCTGAACCCACGGGTTCGAGACCCGCCTGGGCAGAGAGACCTCATCTCTACAATAAAAATCAAAAAATCAGCCGGGTGTGGTAGCGCATGCCTGTAATTCCAGCTACTCGGAAGGTTGAGGCGGAAGGATCGCTGGAACCCAGCAGGTTGAGGCTGCGGTGGCCGGGAGCGGCCAAGGGTGACAGAGTGAGACTCCAACTCAAAAAAAAAAAAGAAGAGGAAGAGAGAGGTCTGAGATAACACACTAACTCACTTAGATCCCTCACCATGTAATTCCCTGTATCACAATGTGATGCCTCAGAGAGTCACCACCAGCAAAAAGACTCTCACTAGATATGTACCCTGGACTTTGGACTTCTTGGTCTTCATAATTGTAAGGAATAAATTCCTTTTCTTTATAATTTTTCCGGTTTCAGATATCCTGTTATAAGCAACAGAAAACAGACTAAGACATTAATCTATCTTTTACCAAATTATGGAGGGTTTAACTTTTATATTCATCTTTCTAGAACCCAAACACAGCACAGACTCACCACTGAGTAAAAGCTTAATGGGTACTGCTTGGTGTGATTCTCCACCTCCAGCTCTTTCTATTTTGCTGTTGTTGCTGTTGTTATTTTATTTGAAGAGGCGATTTTACTTTTTAAATGATACCACAGGTCAATTAATCATGTAAAATTGAATGGAACTTTTGAGTATATCAAGCAATGTCAAACATAGCTTTATTCTTTTTTAATGTCTTAGAAAACAAATTTTTTTTGGCAACACAAATTAATTAACAGAAGTTAAACTCTATACTTGATTGAATGGTATCTCAGTGCTAAACCCTACTACAACTTGGCATGTATATTATGTAATCCACACAACTACCTCATCAAATAAAATTTTATCTTTACTTCAAGATGAGAGTCAGAGATGTAAAACAACTTCAATGATAGGAACACAAATAAACAGAAAAGTACTTCTAGTTAGATTAATGCAAAAAAGTTAATAGGTAGATGTTTTTCCTCTTCATTTCATGTTATTTGAATTTCAATTATTAGATAGTTTCAGGAAATGTTTCACAAAAAATTTTACTGACACTATATTTTATATTGCTTTAATTCTGATTTGGGATTCCTGGGGGGGAAAAATCTCCATAAATCACTCCAAATATTTTGGATATACCTTTTGATTGAAGCTGCTTTAAATTGCGTTGAAAGAGGGAAATTTGCCTCTCCTGTAGTTTTTGGAAGGCTTCTGCTCTCTTTGTGGTTAGACTTGCCCTTGGCATTTTTCCCTTCCAGACAGACTATCTGAATAGCAACATTCAGATTGTCAGAACTTCCTCCCTGTCTGGGGCTATAAAGTGGGAGTTTGTAATGTACAGTTTCCTATTGGGCTATAGTGATTACAGCAATAATCCACTGTCCATTCTAAACAGAAATGAATCAAAGAATAAATGGAGGATATCTCACCAAGACAGGAAAATAACAGTAGCCAAATGAGATGTATATTTGGAGAAAAAGTATGAAGGGCAATTGTATTCACACCTTGGGTTATTTATCTTGTCTAAGTCTTGTTTTGGTAGAAAAGATAAAAACTACTCTAACATCTTAGCATGTGGTTCAACATAGATCCAATTTTGAGCAATTCTTCCACTAAAGCATTTGAGCAAAGGGTTGTAAGTAAAAACAAAAAATCTATTTTTAAACCTGTCAGTTAAAAATTTTCTTTCTCTTTAGTGATTTTCCCAATATGTTAGCTAATGAATGTTTAACTTCCCTTTGCCTCCCCTTTTGTTTTTCTATCTTTCCAGAAGTCTGTTCTCTTTGCCTCTTTTGCACTTGGACATTCCCGAAATTCCTCTACAGAGGAATACAGCCCCAAGTTTCAGAGCCTCAGCAGGAGGCCCACACTCCTCTCAAGACTAATGGAAGGGTGGAGTACACATGCATCCTTTTAGCCTTTTCAAGAGCACAATCTTTTCTGTTTTTCCCAATGTCCAGGTTTGAGTCTCTAGTACACAAGCCCAAGACAGCAAAAAGTCTGACAGGCCTCCACTCTGTTGGAGCCTTACTATTCCTTCTTCCATCCGTCTTCTTCCTTCTTTGAAAGTTCAGACATGACTAGAATGTAAGTCAATTATGTTGCCAGCTCCTTCACCTCCCTTTCCTTCAAAATGCCTTTCTGGGACTTAGGATCTTTCTTTCACCATCAACATCATCTGATGCAGCTCAGCCAGCAATCTCATTCTCTCAAGTTCAAGGGAAGACCATTTGTAAATAATTAAAACACATTATTGATAGATAATAATTATATATTAAAATTGCTTACTCTTCCTAAAGGAGTAAGTATATGGAATTTTGACAACTCTCAGAGCTGAAAGAGAAGGACCTTTCAAGAAGCATAGCCGGGCTCGGCTGCTCAGCCTGTAATCCCGCGCCTTTGGGAGGCTGAGGTGAGTGGATTGCCTAAGACCCCGGGTTCGAGACCCACCTGGTCAACTTGGCGAGACCTCATCTCTACAATAAATCAAAATGAGCCGGGCGTGGTAGTGCGCGCCTGTAGTTCCAGCTACTCGGAAGGCTGAGGCGGAAGGATCACCGGAGCCCAGCAGGTCGAGGCTGCGGTGACCGGGAGTGGACACTGCACTCCAGTCTGGGTGATGGAGTGAGACTCCAACTCTAAAAAAAAAAAAAAAAAAAAAAAAGCAGCCATTTGCACCATAATCATTTATGTCCTTGCTCCAGGTAATGGCCTCCTCTGGACCATGGTGGGTTTTGTCCTGCCAATCAAACACCCGACAGGCAAATGACTTCTTCCTGACTCTCCTTTAAGACAGAAAAGTGCCAATCTACTTTCTTCATTTCTGAAAGGACCAAGATGGAGTTGATATACCCAATGAGCAGCCATTTTAACATTGCTTAGCTCTGTCATGTTTTTTTAGCAGTTCACTTTAATTTACCATCTAATCACTAGCAAAGGACAGAAACAACTTCTCAGAGCCATAATAATTATGTCAATAATTGTTTTACAATCCCCTCCTTGGCTTGTTTTGTAAACAAGTTAACCTAATCAGCCCTCCATGACCTTCCAGACACAGACCCCATCAACATGGCAACAATCATGTGACTAACCCATTCATCTGCCTGCTCTCCATCACCTGATGTCAGTAACTGTGCTTACCTGTCCCCTTCGTGATGATGTGGAAAAGACCACCACCCAGTCACCTTAATGACTTGCCACCCATCAAAGGGAAGGTTTAAAAACATTCAACCTCAAGCAGTCATTGGCCATTGCTTTGTTAAACTTTGGTGTGTTCGTGTCACTCTTTGAGCTATGGCTACCATGTTTCCTAGCTTTGACCCCCTCCCCACCTTGGGAAGATGAACCTCCTCTCTCTCTCTCTCTCATTTACTTTCTAAATAAGCTATATTTGCCAATCTAATTTCTGTGCAATTCTTTGCATCGTTTGCACAGCACTGGATCACACATTCCCCCAGTGGGTCCAACCTAATATTTTGAAGGTCCCTATTGGGATTTTAACCTAACAGTTTCTATATTGAATTTTTTTTCTTCTCTTTCTTTTTAGAGAAAATCAACTTTAAATAATCTGTTAACAGATATCATCTATTAATACCCTATAATTTTTTTGGCACAAAAGATGAAACATTTCAATCAAAAGTAGAATCCCAAAGTAACCATGGAGGAATATACTGCTCTTATCTTTAGGAGAGAATGAGAGATATTGTTTGAAATCTGGTATTTTATCATATAACATAACATCTCAGCATTAACTTTTGTTCCAAGTGGCTGCTGTCCAACATGTGTGTTTATATTGGCATCTCCTTTTGAATGTTTTAATAAACAATGATCACTCACTATAACTTTGCTTTTAGCATCTTCTAAAGGAGCTATGTGACATACTAACATTGCTTTTGCTACATATTAAAAACATTACTTTTCTTGTGAATAGAGTCTTAGATTTACAAAAAAGTCTTATACATTTAAGAATCTGAACTATATACATAATATAAAGTAATAATTTTATAGAACATTCATATACTTGTATTTTCTCTATCTTATAAAAGGATATTCTTTTTTAGTGTATAACTTGAAATAACTTTTTAAAAAAGATATGAGGGTATAATTAAGGATTAGGTACATATGTAGTCAAAGTACAGGTAAAGTTTGGGCCTCCCTTTGGTCCACACTTTGCATGGTTTGAGATCAGGTACCCTTATTGATGTTGTGTGCCCCTTCCCTGGTAGTGTCCCACTGCTGCCAATCCCTTTGGAAAATGTGGTACATATACACGATATAATATAATGCAACCATAAAAGAAAACAAAATTATGGACCTCACAGCAACTTGAATGGATTTAGTGTATAACACTCAGTGATCTATCACAGAAACAAAGATCTGAGTACCATATATACTGACTTATAAGCGGACCTTGAACATGTGTCACAAAGGATATATTTTAAAAATGTAGTTAGAATGCCTTAAAAATCATCACCTTTTGGTCATGATTAGTAAAAAAGAATGAAGAATGGGCATTAGATTGGTAACAAACTGCTCAGTTTCTACATTCTGTTTTATTTTTTCCTGAGTGTGTCATTTAAAAAGATAGTTTAGTACTTAATGGTAACAGGAATGCCAAAATCTAGTTCAAGCTATTTCAGAGTGTCTGTAGTGGGTCCAAGTGATATCTAAGTTTGTGTATGAAATTATTCAGGGTACAGAAATTGAGAAATTAATTTATGCATCACAGCCTCAATTTACTATGTACCTAATAAGGAGTAGACCCAGGATTCAGTATATTAAAACAGAGTATCTGTAATCTACACAGCAATCTTGGAATGTTGAAATTCTTGCTTTGATTTTACAGATCGAAAAGGAGGTATGGAGATAAAACAACTGGCTTAAGGTAACAGAGTTCCCAGAGATTTGAAGCTTAATCATTGACTCTCAAACCCATGTTCTTGCCACTAAACCAGATTGTTTCCTTATAATTAAGAAAGATGTCCTTGTAAGAGTATTTGACTTTTTCGAAAAAGGATCCACTTTGAGAATTGTAGATGTTGTTATCAGCCCTAGTTTATTCATGTTTTTTCTCTGACCTTAGTAGCTATAGCTTAATTATTCTTCTAAGTTATTGTGCCAAATTATACTCCAAGTAGCAATGTTTAAGTATTCTCCTTTTCCCATAGCCATGCTGTGGCAGAGATTGTTACTGGTTACCTATCCCATACCCAGTCTTCATTCTTTTCTTACTAATCAAAGACTGATATTTTTTCAATGGTAAAGTATCCAACTTTAAAAAATATATTCTCCAGTTTTCTTTGGTAATTAGAAGTGGCCATATGACATAGTTCTGGTTAAGGAGATATGATCAGAATCTGTTGGAGATTTATAAGAACTCTTTCATCTGTCATACAATTCCTGGTCTAATTTGCTACATTTATTCCTTTTAGATTGCTCTGGAGTATAGACATGAGGTTAGAGATAGAACAAGGATCTTGCATTTATTGGGTCTTAGCATGAGGGTGAAAGACCTACAATAAGAATGAGGTAACAGAAACATAAAAGCATCCAGAGACTCAGGTAGAGCTGCTGCATTCGCTAAGAATCTCTGTACTACTGGTTAATGAGAAAAGCAAACATTTATTTAATAAAAATCATTGAACAGAAACATATATTAAGAAAAAAAGTATCATTCTGACTCTTTTTTCCACTTCCTTGACAGGTTACTGATGTTAACAGATTATTTTTACATTTTTTCTGAAATTTATAGATACTTTGTATTTGAAGATATCAGAGTGTCTAAAATCACCATTTTTCCAAAAATGGATGTCTCTTTAACTTGGAAGTTTTAATTATATCAATACTTTCCATGCTAGTTTGGAAAAAAAATTAGCAGTAGTTCCATAATAGATTCTTTAAAGCTCTTTTTCTCCTTTTATATTGATTGACCTTCTGCTTTCTGGTTCTATCTTATGGGGATACAATACTAAAATTTTCCATGATTTTAGTAATAAAACAAGTGAGGAGGAGAAATACTTTTGGAATGACAGTATAAGAAGCCCTTTAGTGCAACTATAACTGGTAAAAATTATATGAAAAAATTAAAGTCTCTGGAAATTATCCTATGGGCATATAGAAAATTGACAAACATTAATTTAGGAAAAGCTATTCAATCTCAGAGGAGTGAGATTCTGTGCCATTTGAGCCACAACCCATTCTCTTCCAACCCCAACTTCAGCACAGTATGATGGAAGTTCTACTCTGACTTATGCAACCAAGAAGGAAGTGTGACTCCTTCTTCACCCAGCTCCTACACTACAGTTACGTTTTCTCTCAATGAGGAGTAGGCTACCAGCATTTCTCATCATCCTTTGTTCTGCATTGCAGAAACTCTATCTAGGCAACCACTGAGGTCTGGGACTATTTTCTTTTACCAACTCCCATTCATAGTGTGAAGAATTGTTTTCTATGAATTTGTTCATACAGCAGAGTTTTCACACTGAGAAAGAAAAGTCAAGAAGACCAAGAGCTACTGTCCTACCCAGTACCCTACTGACAAATCAAGGATATTATCTTGAGACAAGTGGACCATTATGTAGGTTCTGCTCAGGGAGAGAGACAGACTGACTGTAAATACAGAAAGATCAATAGCTCAACCCTTGTGCACTGAGTTTATTTGAAACAGAGTGTGAGAAAGTTCAAGCCTAAGGATGCTGTGAATTAAAAAAAAAATTTTTCTGGTGTTGAGCAATTAAAGGAAGACTGATAGCTACATGAAAGCAATAACTAAAAGTGTAGTTTATTTGGTTAGTTAGACATTTAACTGAAAGATTCAAGGAAAGAGACAGCATAGAAGAGCCTTCCTGTGGTCTGACCAAGGTGCAGAGGCTGGCCTCAAAGACTACTCCTGCATAAAAGAGCAACAAGCCGGGCTCAGTGTCTCAGCCTGTAATCCTGCACCTTTGGGAGGCTGAGGTGAGTGGATTGCCTGAGCCCGTGGGTTCGAGACCCGCCTGGGCAGCGAGACCTCATCTCTACAATAAATCAAAAAATCAGCCAGGCGTGGTAGCACATGCCTGTAATTCCAACTACTTGGAAGGCTGAGGCGGAAGGATTGCCGGAGCCCAGCAGGTTGAGGCTGCGGTGGCCGGGAGCAGCCACTGCACTCCAGTCTGGGTGACAGAGTGAGACTCCAACTCAGAAAAAAAAAAAAAAAAGAGCAACAAGTGGCAATTATTAAATTTCAATAGCTGGGAAATTATAACTAGAATCAGAGCAGTTAGAAGCTGAGCATAGATAAGGCAAGAGAACATCAAAGAGAACCCAGATAAAACCATTGTTATCTCTCAGCAAGTGGGATGTAGGGTGACTGTGCAAATGCCCAAGGTTGTGCTATCTAAGGAGCAAATTCAGAGGATGCACATTGAGGTACAAGTAGGATTTACTGAAATAGTCTAGCAAATTCATGAAGCAACTAAACAAGCAAACAACTACAATAAGCTCCAGGTTGGTGAGAGGGTCAGTATCCAGAGTTGTTATGTTAAATTTTCAGTGAACTATTGTGAGTCATGCAAAGAAACAGGGAAGTGTAACTCATACATAAGAATAAAAACAGGTAACAGAAGCTACCATTGAAAGGGCTCAAATGTTGGACTTAGCAAGGACTTCAAAGCAGCTATTATAAATATGTTCAAAGAAGTTATGGAAGCCATGCTTTTAAAATTAAAAGAAGATATAATTAAAATGTTACATCAAGTACAGTTATCAGTAAAGAGATAGAAATGATAAAAAAGAAGTAAATGGAAGTTTAGGAGTGGAAAATTATAATAACTAAGAAAAAAAACTCACTAGAGAGGCTAAATGGTAGCTTTTAGTTGACAGAAGAAATAATGAACTTGAAAACAGATTAACAGAGTAAGCAATCTGAAGAAGAAAGATAAAAAAGAAAAAAGCTTCAGAGAAATGTGGAATGCCAACAAGTGTAATTAAAATACTGAAATCCAAGTAGAATGAGTACAAAGAGATCCACATTCAGATATATCATAGACAAAAGGTTGAAACAGCAAAGACAAAGAGAAAATCCTGAAAACAGCAAGAGAAAAATGACTCATCACAATCCTAATAAGATGAACAGCTAACTCATCAGAAACATTGAATATCAGAAGGCAGTGGGTTGACATATTCAAAGGACTTAGGAAAATATACTAAAGTCCAAATTTTATATCAAGAAACACTCTCTTTCAAAACTATGTCTAAAATGTCTAAAAGACATTTTCATATGCACAAAAATGGGATAATTTTTTGCTATTTAGATCTACTTTGCAAGGCATATTTAAAGGAAGTTTTTCAGGCTGAACTCAAGTGACATCAGACAGTAATATAAATCCATATGGAAAAGAGTGTTGGTAAAAGTAGTTATATAGGTAATTATAAAGACACTATAGTTCAATGTTTTCCTATCTTATTCTCTTAATAGATTTAAAAATAAGTTGCATCATATGTATGCAATTATTTTGTTGAGCCTACAATGTATAGAAATGCAATAGATTTGGCAAATAACAAGGGGATAAAGGGAAGCAAAGTTGTACTGGAGTAAGAAAATAACAATAGATAGTAACTAAAATCTACAAGAAGAAATGAAGAAAACCAGAAATGGTAAATGAGAAGGTTAATATAACAAACTCTATAAATATATAATAGCTCTCCTTACTTCTTTAGCTTGTTTAGAAGACATCAAATTATAAAAAGTAACAATTATAACAATATGCTATATACACATAATATGTATAACAATAATAGCAAAAAAGGAGAAGCATGTATGTATGTATTTATTTGAAGCATTTTTTAGTAGTAAAATTTTTATATGTCACTGAAATTAAGTATAATACATCTGAGGTATAATCTGGTAAATTAAGATGTATATTGTAAAATCAGGAGCAGCCACTAAGCAAGTAACACAAAGGCTAGGTCCAGTGGCTCATGCCTATAATCCCAACACTGTGGGAGGCCAAGGCAGAAGGACTGCTTGAACCCAGAAGTTTAAGACTAGTCTAGGCAACACAGCGAGACCTTATCTCTACAAAAACTTAAAAAAAAAAAATTAGCCGGGTGTGGTGGCATGTACCTGTAGTCCAAGCTACTTTAGAGGCTGAGGTAGCCCAGGAGGTAGAGATTGTACCACTGCACTCCAGACTGGGTGACAAAGTGAGACCCTGACTCAAAAAAAAGAAATTTACTCAAAAAGTCTGATAAAAAATTATACACTTTCAGTTGCTTAAATAACATACAATTGTATAAAATAAAAATTATAATAATATATTTTTGGATTTGTAACATAGTCATAATATGCATAACAATAATAACATGAAAAAGGAGAAGAATGAATATGGCTATATATGAGTACATTTCTATATCTCACTGAAATTCAATATAACTCTAAAATAGTTTTTAATAAGTTAATATGTATAAGTTTACACAAACCATTTAAAAATTTACTTGAAAAATTCGACAGCACACATACTAACAACATAGTGAAATAATGAAAAAAATAGATTAAAACAACAATTAAAATGTTACTTTATTTCTTTCTTTTTCATTAAATTAAATTAATGAAAAAGAAAGGAATAAAGTAGGAACAGAAGACTATGACAAATATGAACAGATAAACAAAAAGTAAAATAGCAAATACAAATTCATCCAGTAATTACACACAAATAATAACATTAAGTGTGAATGCACTAAATAATCCAATCAAAAGCTGGAGATTGTGAGTCCAGATTAAAACTACAACAAAAATATCCAGTTATATGTTGTCTACAAAAGTCATATTTTGAATTCAAAGATTTAAAAAGATTGGAAGTAAAAAATTAGAAGAAGATGTACCATACAAATCGAAACCATAAGAGAGCTGGAGTGACTTATACTATTATTGGACAAGTGACATATTTTAAATGTTATTAGATATAAAAGAAGACATTTTATCATAAAATTATCAATCTAGCAGGAGTATTTAGTTATTGACATATATGTACATAGCAACAGTATCCCAAAATTCAGAAAACAAAATCTGATAAAACAGAAGATGAAATAGAATATTGAGCAAAAATAGTTCAATAGTACACTTTCAATAGTGGATAGAAATATTAGGCAGAATATCAACAAGGATATAGAAGACTAGAACAATAGTATAAATGAACTAAACCTAACAGAAATCTCTGAAACATGCTATCCAGCAACAACAGAATACACATTTTTATGAAGCATACATGGACATTTCTCCAGGACAGTTTGTAAATTAGGCCATAAAACAAGACTAACATAAAAGAATTTAAATCATATAAAATATGTCTTCAACTGCCATGGAATAAAATTAGAAATTAGTAATAGAAGGGAATTTGGGAAGTTCAGAATTACTTGAAATTGAACAATCCACTTCTAAATAACCAATGGGTCAAAAAGGAAGTCACATGGAAAATTAGGAAATAATCTAAGATGAATGAAAGTAAAAATACAACATATCAAGGCATGTAAATGCAACTACAGCAGTGTTTAGAGGAAAATTTATCACTGTAAATGCCTATTTGAAAAGAAAGATTTCAAATTAATCACCTAAACTTCCACTTTAAGATACACTAGAAAAGAAAACAAACTAAACCTAAAGTCAATAGAAAGAAGGAAATAGAGAATAGAATAGAAATTAATGAAATAGATAATGAAATTATAATAGGGAAAAATCAATGAAACCGAAAGTTGGTTTTGAAAAGATCAACAAAACTGACACACTAACCAAGAAAAAGATAAAAGACTCAAATTACTAAAATCAGGAATGAAAGAAAAGACATCACTACTGACCTTATCAAAATAAAAAGGATTAAAAGATAATACTATAAAGAACTATATGTCAATATGTTAGGTAATTTGTATAAAATAGCGAAACTCCTTCAAAAGGCACAAACTATTAAAACTTACTCAAGAAGAAAGAGAAAAATTGAAATAGATCTATAAGTCAAAGAGACTGAATTAGCAATTTTAAAACTTCCCACAAAGAAAAGTGTTGGCCCACATGGCTTTACAGGTGAATTCTACTAAACATTTACATAAGTAACATCAATTCTTCACAAACTATTTTAAAAAGTAGAAATGGAGTGCTATAGACTAAATTTCATATGTTAAATTCTAACAAAATCCCTGTGTTAAATTCCAAGACCCAATGTAATAGTGTTAGGACATGGAGCCATTAGAGTGTGATTAGGTCATGAGGGTGGAGCTCTTATGAATGAGATTAGTTTCCTTATAAAAGCAGTGGCAGAGAACCCCCTCACCCCTTCCATTATGTGAAGTTATAGTGAGAAGGCAGCTGTATATAAATGAGGAAGTGGGCTGGCATAAACACCTGATCTACTAGCCTTTATCTTGGACTTTCTAGCCTCCAGAACTTTCTGAAATAAATTTATATTGCTTCTAAGTCATCTAGTCTATGGTATTTTGTTGCAGCAATTTAAATAGACAAAGACTAGGAAGTAACACTTTCTAACTCATTCTATGTGGCCAGAATGTTTCTGTTACTTCTGATAGAGGTTTTTAAGTAGAATATATAAAAAACTCTTAAAGCTCAATAATAAAAGTAAAAATAAATCAATATAAAAATGGTCAAGGATCTGAATAGACATTTCTCCAAAGATAATTGTCCAATAAGTACTATGTATATATAGAACTGGTACTAAATACTATTAGCCACTAGGCAAATCAAACCCATCATGTAATATTACTTTCTACCCACAATGATGACTAAAATTAAAAAGGCAGTTAATAACAATTATTGGCAAGCGTGTTGAAAAAATTGGAACTCTCTAATATTGCTGGTAGAAATGTAAAATGGTGCATCCACTTTGGAAAACAAAAGCCACTTTGGAAATTCTACCACAACGTATTGTTAGGGCGAAATATACTGCAGATTTGTTAAAAAGTGGCATGACCAATTTTATTTGAGCTATTACAGTAAGGAAGAGAACTTCAATACAGAACTGAACTAAACTCAAAATACAGCAGATATAGATAGGATTAATAGCCAATGAGCAGATGAGAAGGTCAGTAGAAAGGATATTAAGCAGAATTTGGTGAAACAAAGGAGGAGGAGGGAGATCCTTGTAAGGTGGCTTAAGTGAATTGTTAAATATAGGCCAACTTAGATATCAAGGGTGGGGAATGAAGACCTTGATTAGCTATGAAATTTCTTGCTTAACTGATTTAGCAGGATTCTTCACAAAAACTGAAATGGCAGTCAAGAGTGGCAGACCAAGAAGGCACAGTTGGGTCAAGCAGAGAATCTGTCAGTACATGCTCAAGAGAAATAAAAATATATCCACATAAAATTTTGTACATGAAAGTTCATGGAAGCATTATTTATAGTAGCCAGTTGATAAATTAATTCAGCTGATGATGAGTGGATAAATGTGGCTTATCTACACAATGGAATATTATTTTTCAATAGAGTAATAAAGTTATAACAGGATTAAACCTTGAAAACATTATGCTCAAAGAAGCCAATCACAAACGACAACATAGTTAATGATTTCATTTATTTGAAATATCCAGAATTGGCAAATTTACAGAAACAAAGTAGGTTAGTGGTTGACTAAGTCTGTGAACTGGGGGAGGTAGAGTTGGGGAATGCTAATGGTACAGGAATTTTTGCGGGGGAGAGGCTAAGGAAATGTCTGAAATTCATTGTGATGATGGTTGTACAACTCTGGGAATATACTAAAAACCATGGAATTGTATATTTTAAATGAGTGAATTGTATAGTATGTGAATTATATCTCAATAAAGCTGTTTCAAAAATCCTTAAGAAAACTGGCTGCTAAAGCATACATTACATCATTTTAAATAATTGCATGGGTTTTTTCCCCTGTTTAACATATATTGAAAGAATTTCCTCAGCTCATGACTGATATCCTGTAATAAAGTAGAAATAAAAAGAAATAAAAAGAAACACAGATCAAAAGAACTACTGATAGTTCATCTAGTAAATGTGAAATACTGATATCTTGTTTATCTTGTCAATTATGCAGACATGATGGAATGCGTCCTAAGCAGGGGATCTTAGAGATCTATTCAATCCATGCTTCTTCTTGTTTTTTTAACCATATGGAAAGTATGAGACCTTGTGAGATAAAGTAACTTACCCATAGCTCCATGAATTAGAACCTGAACCAGGTCCTTTGCTTCTTTATTAGAACCAGGATGGGGCCTCTTTATTAGTTCATATTATTATTATACTCATGACTCATCACATTTAATTCCTCATTATATATTTGTGCTTGGATTCATCCAAATTCAAAGTACATGTGTCTAAAAGTCAACAACATCACAAACAACAGGATTTAGTCTCCCTCTGCTTTATTTTCTGATGCAAGATTTCTTATTGTTATGGACTGAGTGTTTATGTTCCTTCCAAACTCGTATGCTGGAAATGAGATGATACTAGGAGTTAGGACCTTTAAGAAGTAATTAGGTCAGGAGGACAAATGAAATTAGTGCCCTTATGAAAGGGATTCTAGAGACCTCTCTCACTCTCTTCCTACCGTGTGAGGCTACAATGAGCAGTTGGCAGGCCACAACCTGAAAATGAGCCTTCACCAGAAACTGACCAGGTTGGCCCCCTGACCTCAGACTTCCAGCCTCTAGAACTATGAGAAATAAACTTCTGTTCTCTATAAGCTACTCAGTCTATGGTATTTGTCATAGCAGCCTAAACTGGCTAAGACACCTATCATGTCAATAAAGTCACAACATACATTCCTGCACTCATTTATTTTATTTAAAAAAACATTATTGAGCCCATACTATTTGCCAACTGCAGTGCTCTGCAATTGCTGTTCTCTGCATGGGACCATAAAAAAATACATAAAAATTTACTCTATAACCTGAGATACTAAGGTGAAAACAAAACATTACACGATAATGTAATAATAATGAAAAGAGATCACTAAGTGATGTGGGAATATAGAATAGGAGTCAAGTAACTTTATTTAAAGGTAAGACTTGTTTCTAAGAGAGTTAACAGGTAGAGAAGGCAGAAAAGATGTTCTAAGGAGAAGAAACAGCAGTGCAAAGGGACAAAGTTATGTTCGAAAAATAGTCAGAAATGCAGTACAGGGGAGGGGAGGGGTGTGGGGAAGTACTTGAAGAGAAGTTATCAGTTTTTAAACAACTGAAACACAAAAAACTGAGTATCACATGTTCTTGCTCATAAGCGGAACTTGAGCAATTATGATAATACTATATAAGAAAGGGATTGGCAGTATCAGGAAACTGCCCAGGTGGGGGGCGGGGTGTGGAGATTGGCAGTAGTGGGAATCTACGGGGGGAGGGGGGAGCACAACTCATCAAGTGTACCTGCATAATGAACATTTGTATACCTAACATTTGTATACCTATACCCCACATCTTTAAAGCAAAAAAAAAGAAAAAAAATTTTTTTAAATAATAAAAATAAAACATAATAAACAAGTAGAAAAAGGCATACATCTAAAGGTAGCCCCCAGTGAATTTTCACAAAGAGAACAGACCCATGTAGCCAACAGACAGAATAAGAACCAGAATGTACCAGCATCCCTGGAATCACCCCCTCATCTTCCTGAGACTACCTTCCTGCAAAATTAACCACAATTCTATTAAAAATTTCAAAAAGTGAATGACACAATCAGTGTAGAACATCAACCAAAAGAAAAAGGGATTAATGGAGTAGGAGAAAAAAAATTTAAGAAGTTATTGGAATAGTCTAGGTAGGAGACAAGAATTTCAAGTAAAGTAATTCCAGCACAGATTACTAGAATAAGAAAAATTAGAGAAATATTTAAGGGCAATGTTTCTCAAAACTGACTGCATCAGAATTATCTAGGAGCTTTAAACAAAAATTGACCTAATACCCACTGATTTTTAAGGTTTGAGTACCAGGAATAAGCATATTAATAGCTCTCCTAAGTTTCTCAAGTGCAAACAAGTTTAGAAACCACTTCAGAAACAGAACACAGGTCATAGAGACAAATTAACTGTAGGAAATGAGGAAAAGAGATAAGTCATGGAAACCAGAGAACTTTTGCCTTGGGCAGCTGGGATTGTGAGAACAAGCAAGTTGTTGACTTTTGAGGCAACTCTGGAGCATTACCCCTAAATAGTTGATAAGGTATAGACATTATTAGCCTTGAATTAGAAGTGGATTGTGATGAAGATTTGGGAAATTTTAAATATGTGCAGTAATTGATCCAGTTGTATTGAAAAGATTATTTATTTATTTGAACCATTCCTCAATTTCATTGGTTTGAATGACTGAGAAGTGACCGCATGCGTTTAGCTATTTTGAACTGTCTTTACTCCTCCATCCACATAGTGTTATGTGACTAAAGAGTTTAGCAAATTCAGATTTCTGTGTCATCTTTTATTATAATTAATGGTTATTAATATAATTAATTGTCTGAATTCATTTTCTCTTGTTATAATCTGTTCCTAGTGTTATGAGATGAAGGGGGAGGTAATTGGAACAAAATATCAGTGTTTCAGCATTGTTCTACATACAGATACACTTTAACTTGAACTATTGGTGACTGTATAATTAAGCAGTAGGATATGATAGACAACTGCTTTTCTATATGTAATGAATGAATATTAACAACTCACCTTACAGGAAAAGATTTTAAGAAAGGTTCCAAATAGGAAAGACAAGAATTTCTTTGTCTCTTTGGTATGTGACCTGGAGGCTTTTTCAATTTCACAAACATGCTTTGTTTAACCATTTAGAATTAAAGTAACACTATAATGAATACAATTACAAAGAAAAATATTGCAGTTCACTTCCAGATATTTTTGCTTTAAGGATGTGTTAAGATATTTGAATAAGATTATAGACCTAGCCCTAGAACTCTTCATTTGGTGGTTTACACTGAAAAACTAAACACTGATTTGGAGAATTTTTCTGTTTCATTTTTTATTGCTAAGCCAATAAAAAAAGAGACTTTAGAATGAGAAGACCTGCTGTACCACATCTGACAGGGTGGGTCTGTAGTTTGTCTAGTGAGAATGGTGCTCCAACTTACGATACATGAACTTGGTGGAAATAAAAAGGCCCTGACTAGCAAGGTATTAATTCAGCTCCCTATCCAGTTAGGGAGTCTATATTAAACACTAAGAAATGACCTTATAGATATTGGCATTGCCCCTGCCATAGCTGATATAGTCCTAACAAATAAGGAGAGACTTTCTGAGGGGCTTCTGGGAAAGCTTTCCTTGTTTTCAAATATAAGATATGTGGAATAAATAGTGTCTCTTTTTAAGTTAAATATGTATGTGGAATAACAGGTTGGGAAATTCAACAAGTATCTTCTGACCATATATGAATGTAGCCAAAGACAAAGACAAATATGACACTTGCAGCGCTGAAAGATAAAAATAATTTGGGTAATTGGGGTTGCTTAATGTAACAAACCTGAAAGTGACCTTATCTCTGGACTTATTATGTGAGACAGTAAATTTCCCTTGCTGAGTCAGTTGAATTCTATTATTTTCAGATGTTGGAATTCAAACTGAATCAATGTCTTCAACTTCTAGTGAATTTTCTTCACAATTTAGTGTGACATAATATTTTACCTGTGCTCAATACATCTTTCACTAAGAATAATCATCTGAAATAATAATACAAACACTAAGATTATAATTTTATTTTTTTCAAGGTTTTTCTTCAAACAAATTTTTGGGTTCATTTTTTTTTTTTGCTTCTTTATATAGTTTTACGTGTGTGTTAAAGTGGATTTATATGGGTTTAGTAATAAACTAATTATTTAAGCCCAGATATATCATTAGGATAAATGTTACCATTTCCAAGGTGCATTATCAATAATTACATTTCACTGGGCTCATTAATTCCCTGTGTATTAATAGTGAAAAATAAAAAGCTCCAGCTTAAATCTATCCATGTCTGTCTTAGCTCTGTGATTCTATAGCATTCTGTGCATACTTCTAGCCTCATGCTTTTTTACCAAGGCCTCTATGTTCCCCAACTTTAAGGACACTTAAACACTACAGTTTTTGAATGGGAGTGTACGTCCAACCCCAATTGAGATAGGAATTAAGCAGAACTAGTTTCCTAAGATAAACAACAAAGTTCACTTCTCAGAACAGGTGATGGAAACGGTTTCTCTAGATGAGTGAATATCCTGGTTTTCTGAAACTCCACAGAGAAAAATAGTACATGGTTGAGAACTGGTTAGAACCAGCTAGAACCAAGATAGCAACTAATTTGCCTGCTACCCAACCTTGCCTCTCATTATATGTTCATTATAATTTAATTAACATGCTAGATAATACACCCTTCAGTGCCATGGCACTTGTTCATTTACAGCAACAAACTGGTTAGACCTCAGTTCTTAGAAATCTTCACCACTTTGGTAGGAAACCCATAAATAATCCACTCCTTGCTTAGCAGATAATCAAGAGATAACTATTAAAAAAAAAACCCCCAAACTCAACAATGTTCAGCTGTTGTTCTTCCTTTAGATCAGCTCAGGCTGCTCTCTGTCATTTCAATAAACTTACTTTCATTTTCTAAGTGAACCTCCAGCAAAATATACGGGGGCTGCTCTGCCTACAGTGTAGCCTTCTTTCTGTTCCTCAATTCTTTTAATAAGCTTACTTTCACTTAACTTTGGTGGGTAGCTCTTGAATTCTTTTTTTGAGTTGGAGTCTCACTCCATCGTCCAGGCTGGAGTGCAATAGCACATTCATGGCCACCCGAACCGTCGACCTGCTGGACTCTGGCAATCCTTCTGCCTCAGCCTTCCAAGTAGCCAGAACTACAGGCGTGAGCTACCACATCCACTAATTTTTTTGATTTCGTGTAGAGACTAGGTCTCACCAAGTTGCCCGGGCTGGTCTTGAACCCGCGGGCTCAGGCAATCCACTCACCTGCCTCCCAGAGTTCTGGGATTACAGGCTTGAGAGCTCTTGAATTCTTTCCTGCATGAAGCCAAGAATCCACTTGACCTCTCTGGCTGTTCCCCAACTTTAGGGTCCCCCACCCTGTGTCAAAACGGGCATCATTCATATAGGCTGCAATGTGAAAGTACCCTGGAGTTGTGCAACATGGTTGCTCTGTATATATAAGTAAACCACAACTATTGATTAAGTTGTCTGTGTGCCCACTAGAGAGAAAGCAACTTGAGAACAAGAGTCATGTCATGTTCAACTTTGCATCCCAATCACTAGCAAACTGCCTGGCATATTAGTAGCACTGAATATGTGTTTACTGCATGAGTAACAGGCAAATGCACTTGATTTATGCCATACTTCCCTGAAAAGTAGCTATTTTATAAAGTGTAGCATGCGATTCTGATGTTTTCCGCTATCTTTTGTTTTTACCCCAAAACTTAGTGTCATCAAACAAGAGCCGTTTTACTATATCATATGATTTTGGAGGCTAGGAGTTAGGCAGGATTCAGCTGAATCATTCTTTGTTTTCATATGGCATCAACTGAGGTTAGCAGGTAGCTAGTTTTGTTGGGAGGGCCCAAAATAGCTTCATTCACAAACACAGGCTCTTGTGTTTGGCCAGCATTGCTTCCTCTGTCAACATAGCCTTTCTACATTAGCCTGTCGCTATATGACAGCAGGGTGGTGCCTCTCTCTACAAGATAGCAGGATGGTCTTGGGGTAGTTGAACGTCTCATGTGGCAGCTTGTGACTTTAAGAGCAAGTGCTGAAAAAGGCCAAGACAGAAGCTGCAAGGTGGACTTCCACTGCATTTTGTTGGTCAGCAAATAGCTAAGGTGGGCTAAGACTCAGAAGAAATAGAATAGACTCTACGTCTCACTGCAGGGGGAAAAGCAAAGAATTTTCAGTTATTGTTAATCTACCACAGATAATGGCAAAAAAATCTCTATTTTTCACAAAAGAGGTAAAATACATTGATAAGTAACGATATTAGGAATATTTATCTGTTTCATGACTTCTACTAAGACTGATACCTTTTCAGCCAAATGTCCCAAATCATGTACATCTATATCTACAGCTGTGTGACCATAAAATTTAGAGCACAAATAAGGAAAAAAGAGCTTAGTGATCTTTAAGGTCAATTCCGCCACTAGAAGTTTTTTGAAAATTAATCTAAAAGTTTAAAATATGTTTTATGCATTTTGTTAAATAATGTTGGAGACAGGGTGCACATTTCATAAACAGTTTCATTAAAATTCAAGGGAGAATGTCAAAGATAATCTCTCACTGTCTATATATAGGAATTTTAAGATGTACTTTTGGGAATCTTTGATTTTTACATATTTTCTGGCTAAAAATATTACAGCAATGCTCTAGAGAATCAAGAGTATGCTCTTGTTGGTTCGTTTGTTTCTATTAAAATGGTTCAAATATGACTTTCTAAGGGTAATTTTACCCTCCCCTATATACTCCCCTAACTCACCTTAAAGTGGCTCTGTGGTGGTCTTCTAGTTCAGGCTTTATACTTATTTGTTTCTTAGTCTTTAGCCTAGAATGTTAATCCACTCACAGCTTGCTTGCTAAAGCCCAAACTTAACTGCCAACAGAATGCAGATGTATTTCAGTTACTTGTAAGGAAGCATAATCCCTCTGCTACTCAATACCTTCAAAAGCTCAACTGGAAAAGAATATTTGTAAAAGACATCCTGGAAAACACCCATCCTATCATCTAGAAACTCACAGCTCCTCTTGGTTAGACAGTCTTGGGATTACAGGTCTTAGAATGTGTCATATTGAACTCTGACAGATCTGCCTATCACAAGAGACAATCTTACAAAACTCCTTGCAACAAACTAAGAATGCTGACTGTGGGATGCAAGGTTCACAGTATGAGTAGCAGATAAAGAATTCCTTTTGGTTTGCGCATCAGGATTAGTTGTGCTATCATAAGTGACTGGTTTGTTTTTGCTTTATGGACACTCTGAATCATATAAGTGGTCAAGTTTCTTTCTTCAGTGGGCTGTTAAGCTTCCAGGCAAACAGCCCTACTCTAGCAAATGTAGTGTAAGAAACTTCATGGCATTAGAGAATCTGCATTGAGGTAATAACTCCTGGTCTCACTTAGCTTTTCTAGTCCTATTTCCCTTTGCCCGGTATTTCTTAATTTTAAAACATGCATTATCTTGCTATGTCTTATGTGTATCTATGACTTCCTTTAAACCATTTTGAGCGTAAGAATTGAGTACACATGAAGAAAAATTCAAATGAACAGGTATTAGGGAAAAGAAAAAATTGTTGTCCTATTATTTTTATCTGCCCTGGGATAAGGTAGCCACCTCTAGATTTTAATTTAAAACCTCTAGTAAATAGCTTTCTTTATCCTTTTGTAAATAGCAATAGCAATGTCTATGAATGACTCACAGAGAGAGACTCTATTACACAATGTTGCAACTACAGAGACTTAGCAAGTTTGGGGTATAAGGAGGACACCCCACCCCATTCCCAAGTCCCAAATCTTACTGTGATTTGCTGGGCTTGCAGAGGGTACGTCTGGTTCTGCTGCTTGGGCCTGAGGCAATAGATTCCTGGCATAGGGACTTTACCACAGAAACAGTGCTCGAACTTGTCGTTATGTATGGTGAAAATAGTACTAGCATATAGTATATGTTAGTTATATATATTTTTGTGTATAATATATATTATGGTGGTTTTACAGATATTAAAATACATAGAGAGACATACATACATAAGACACATGCAAAGTAAATATAATTTTTGAGCTTATATGACTAGCTAGTCATAATTTTTATATCATTTCTATGAAAAAATGTATCCCATGTGCCCCCACTAGTAAACTTCTTGAGCAAAATTTAATCATGAGTTGGGAACTTTCTTTGCCTATATTTGTTCTTATATTGAATATGAATTACGGGATGGGAAAATTAACAGGCTACATCTTCACTTAATGCAAAATAGGAGGGATAATTGATATTGTAAAGGATGCCATTTGTAGTTACTTAGTAAAGGTATTTTTCTGCTTGATATTTGGCATTTGTGTTTTTTTACAAAACTCTAAAACGCAAATCCTTATTTGTAGTTATTTTTGTAGAGTATGACAAGTGAAGTTAATACTGCATTAAATTATATTTGGGACTACACGTAAACAAGTAAAAACAACAACAAAAACAGAAATGATTTTTTAAAAATAAAATTCATGAGGAGAGTAAAAACTTCCAGAGAAATGACTCTTAGCTATGTTGGTTACGTTGAACAGAGAATGAAATCAAGTCAATGTCTCTTCTCCATATGATAACCCTGCTGGCATTATGTCAACTTCTCCGCCACTCATGAGATAAAGGTGGAAATTCAGAAAGGCCCGTAACAGTTCTCAAAAGGTAAGACCCTGGAGCAATGAGGAGAGGGGATAGCGGAGCATAGCAGTGAGTTTCTGGGTATATATGAAGAAGTTTGTGTGTGTGTGTGTGTGTGTGTGTGTGTGTGTGTGTGTGTGTGTGGTGTGTGTGTGTGTGCCAGAGAGAGACACAGAGAAAGAAACAGGGACAGAGTTTCTGGGTATATATGAAGAAGTTTGTGTGTGTGTGTGTGTGTGTGTGTGGTGTGTGTGTGTGTGTGTGTGTGTGTGTGTGGTGTGTGTGGTGTATGTGTGTGTGCCAGAGAGAGACACAGAGAAAGAAACAGGGACAGAAACAGAGAACAGAAGATTCTCAGACTCTCTCAGGTAGAGTCTGAAGTAAAAAATTATACATTAACCTTCTATTGGCAGGGTTTTCTTTTTCCTTTCTTTTTTTCACAATTCAGGATTAGGTATACGAATGTTCATTATGCAGGTACCCTTGTTGATGAGGTGTGCCCCTCCCTCCCCTGGCAGTTCCCCTCAATTGCCAGTCCCCCTCCCCTGGCAGTTTCCCACTACTATGTTGGCAGGGTATCATCCTAAGAAATCCAGAGTAAGGGAAAAAGCAAAGTGAAACAGAGAAGAAGTCGGGAGAACAAAAATGAGGAGTTTGGTGCCAGGTTGCTCACAACTTCACAAGAGGTAAACTGCTTTGTCTAGTGGGACAGGTTCTGAAAGGCCATATACTATACCTCAGAAGAGTCCCTTGTAGAAGGAGAAAGGACAGACCATTCATCTGCTGATTCTTTACATTTTTGTATGTCTTGTGAGTCTGTCCCATGGCATAAAATTACCCCTGAGCCCTCGCCTTGTGTTGCTGGACAGGACTAGGCCACCCCATGGTGACAGTGACCTGTAAAGAGCTTCTCAGTGAGTGGCAATAAAGATAGCAGGAACTTTATGACTGCAGGGAATGGTATGAACTATCTTTAGAGTCACTCTGGCCAGGAAGAACACAGAACTAAACTAATCTGGGGTCATCCATAAACTGAGATCAGTAAACACATCTCAGCTAATCCCTGCTCTTAAATTTTGCATAACCACCACCAACAATATCATTTATTTAATGCTTACACTTATTTTCTGCTTATTGTACTCCAGGTTTCATTCTAAGCATTCTATTTACATTGTGTCTTCTAATGTTCAAACATATGTAAGAAAGGTGTTACTGTTATATCTATTTCATAGATAAGTAAACTGAGGTATCAAAGGTGGAAGATGAAGCTGGGAGAGCTGCTTAATACATCTTGATCACCAAACTTCTAAGGCTAACTAGGCCAAAATTTCACAAAGCAAATTAAATCTACTGAATAAGGAATATACTTTAATTTGGTGACGTCTCAATAGTGGACTCTAAATGTTTTATAACAACTTTATGAGCAACAATTAATTTACCAAAACAACCTCCAGTTGAATAGATTTTTAGGCGGTTTTACAATCAGTGTCTCCTCTTTTGCATTTATTCTCTTTTTAAATGTCATCCTTTTGATGATTTCACTGCAATTTAGTGTCTTTAGAAGAAAAAAGAAAGCTAGAGAATAACTTCAGGAAACATTCATTCATTAGCAGATCCCTGAAATGGTTGAATATAAAAAGTAATTTAAAGAAAATTCCTAGGAAAGCTAAAATCTTATCTGCCTATCACCTTCTCATTTTCCATTATCCCAAATAATTTAGCATTGGATAGGACCAGTTTAGAAACATTTGATTGGAAATTATGCATTCTGACCATTTCTCAGTAGTTTTAGAAAGAATGAACCACTATGCTAAGATGAGCCAGGATGTTTTTCTAGGACAGCAAGCTTATAAAAAAAAAAAGAAAGAATGAATGAATGAACTGCTATGGAAAACTTAGCGGCCAACTTAAAACCAAACACCATGAGCTGAGTCAATTGTCTTATTGGCAATCAATTGATTAATTAAGTGGGTGGACTTGGTGTTATGATTAATAATAGGTCACTTGATTATGCATTTTGTGCACAAGAAAATTTCACATATTGACCTTGAAAGAAAACAGTTTAATAATCTTGAGGGTAGTCTTAATGTAATTATTACCATCTGGGCCTCCCGTTGACTCCCCCCCCCATTTCTAATACTGTTAGCAGCAACATTCTTGATTCTGTTATTGAGGATGCTTTGGAATAATAGTGACCTCACAAGAATGATTAATGACTGTTAATCAGAGAATGGGGGAGAGGTTTCCAAGCCTCAATTCAAGCAGTGAATATAATTAGCATATTCACTTTTCAGAAGCCAGTCACTCATTGTAGTTTGTGCTGTTGTTCCTTGACCGAAACTTGTAATTATTTCACATCCTTTTATTTATTATCATGACCTCTTAATACTAAGCATGGTTTTAATTTTGGGAGAAGACTGCCTGTTGTGTGACTTCTTAGGGTCTGTGCTTTTGATGTTGGATAGTTTGTCCTTAGTAATAGTCTAATTATCCCACTGAAGGAGATGTTTTGTTTTCAAGGGGATTATTCATGGCCTAAATCGTATATCTCAAAGCTTCCAAGTAATAAAAGAGATGATTAAAATTCTAAATCATCTTGCCTAACTACTAACTAAAAGCCAGGAGTGTTGGTGTTATTTTGGTGACCAAAATTCTATTGCATTCTTTTTGTAGAACTGCGTAAATGAAGGGGTAGGATCTGTTTTGATTTCATCTAAAATGGCTTTTGTAGCCCTTAGAAAACTGGAAATCTGCTTCATGCTTAACATCTCTTTCCACAACAATTTAGGTACATCCTCTTTTTTACTTGTCATTGTAAAACTTGTGTTTATTTTTTTCCAAACTTCAAAATGATGAAGACCCTCAGTATCTTCTATGATGAAATATGTTCCAATAAAATCCTATATTGTTGATCTATTACTTTTATATTCAGTCTTAACGATCTAGTAATTTAGTCTCAACTTTAGTTCTTAATAAGTAATACATAATAATTAATCGGATATCCAAACTCTGGTGAGTTGGAAATGTCCCACTTTTTGGGAAACATTTTTAGTCATTTCTCTTCCCTATTTTGCACTTAGCAAGGAAAAAAATTTCTTGATGTCAGGTTATAGTCTCTATCTCCCTCCCCCCTCCCTCCATCTTCCCACCTAGAGTTAATACAAGATGGAAACAAAAGAAAAACAATGAATGCCAAAAAAGGACTAGAAGTAAGTATCTGAGCCAAAAATCTGAGGCAGGAAAAATGTTGAAATAATAACATGATGGAACAATGAGGAATTAAAGAAGATGGCAAACACAACCATGTCCTCTAAAGAGTTTTCTGTAGCACCACAATGAAAGTCCTGCCAAAGTCTCTGATTCTGTCCCCTAGACCATCCCAGATGGAAATCTAGCTTGCTCTTGAAGGTGGGAGATTTCCATACTTGCCTTCATAAGTATGTTTCTGGGCTTTGCTTATCTCTCTGTCCTCATCTAAACTTAGAGCCCGCTGCTACCATTCAAAGTTATCCTTGTATTTCCCTAGGTGTTATATGGAATAGTTAATCGATATTTATGTCATAAAAGTTCCTTCAAGCCCAGGGCAGTGACTAAGTTAGCTCTCAGATATTTTCTAATTAAGATAGTCTTATTTTCAAATATAATAATTCTAGGCCTTCTGGTCTAGGTCTCTGTACAGTCAACATAGCTGTCATTATGTAGCAAATTACAATATAAAAGTAATATGACTTCCAATATTAGTCAGTCAAATATTAGGCAAAGTCCATCAGGTATTGTGCCATTTTAACCCATTAGCAATATCTTTTAATATTTTGTTCCTTTATTCTGAAAATATGGAAAAAATCTTTCTCACAGTTTTATTTCCAAGTGGCCCAAATGCTCCTGCTCAAATAAATAACCCTAGGTTTTTTGTTTTGATTTTTTGTATTTTTTTGAGTTGGGTGTCACTCTGTAGCCCAGGCAGAAGTGCTGTGGTATAATCATGGCTCACCACAGCCTCCACCTCCTGGGCTCAGACAATCCTCCTGCCTCAGCATCCCAAGTGACTGGGACTACAGGTATGCACCACCACATCTGCTTAATTTTTAATTTTTTGTAGAGATGAGGTCTCACTATGTTGTCCAGGCTGGTCTTGAATTTCTGGGCTCAAGCAATCCTCCCACCTTGGTTTCCCAAAGTGTTGAGACTACAGGTGTGAGCCACCATGCCTGGTCCCCGGGTTAATTTTTACTACAAGTTTTTCTCTGTTTAGTATCCACTTGCTTTATTTTTTAATGCTTTTTTGGGCTTTTTTAAATTGCTTTTTTGTCTTTTGAAAACTGCAGATAATTATCAATTATTGGCCAAAAAGGGCAGGGGGGAAACAAAGAGGAAAATTTGCCTACATTTTTTAAAGCAAAACAGTGATTTTTGTTTGTTTGTTTGTTTTACAAGTTGCAACAAAATTAACCTGCTTTAATTCAATTCAATCAGTTGTCTCATACTGGAAAATGCCACTCATCTGGGTTTTTGTGAAGGGATCATTGCCATGTGTTGGCCAAGAGTAAGGATGACTTTAAGAACTGTTGGTAGACATTACCTAGAAGGATTCTTCTTCAGTAGCACTGCGAAAAAGAAAAGAAAAGAAAAAAAAAACTGTTGGTAGAGCCACAGAGGCATGAGCAGAGTAGAGACAAATGCCTGTCTTCCAGGAGTCAGGTCTAGATGGCCTAATACCTGCCCACCGTATAAAGGTACTTTGGGAGTAATAAAAGTTTATAGATGTAAATCCGTCTCTTTTTCTTTTTTGATAATATTTTATAACTATGACAATTGCTATCATTATTGATAGCCATTTGGTGTACTAGAAAAAGCCAGAAAGATGTGGGTTTGAACTCCATCCCCCAGCGTTGTATGACCTTAGACTAGTAACTTAACGTCTTTCAGCCTCATTGTCCCTGTCTGTAAAACAGGGGTAATAAAGCCTATTTATTGTGAGGATGTAGTTATAATTTAAAGTATTTATTTTACTGACACATAATATAAGCTGAAAAGTGCTAGCTTTCCTATTTTAAAATGTTTAAATATGCTGGGCTCGGTGGCTCAGCCTGTAATCCCGTGCCTTGGGAGGCCGAGGTGAGTGGATTGCCTGAGCCCGCGGGTTCGAGACCCGCCTGGGCAACTTGGCGAGACCTCATCTCTACAATAAATCAAAAAATTAGCCAGGTGTGGTAGTGCGCGCCTGTAGTTCCAGCTACTCAGAAGGCTGAGGCAGAAGGATCGCCGGAGTCCAGCAGGTCGAGGCTGCGGTAGCTGGGAGCGGTCACTGCCCTCCAGTCTGGGCGACAGAGTGAGACTCCAACTCAAAAAAAAAAAAAAGTTTAAAAATATATATATATCCAGTACCTCACCGACCTCATCTACTACTAAACTATTAAAGTGTTTTAAGATATAAAAGCAATAATTTAGCAATATCAAATCAAAGTTTGAGAGCTAGAAGTACTTTAAGACAATGATTTTTAGAAGTTTCCCTGGTTTTTATGAGCAACAGGAATTGCCTTAACATCTCCATAACCTTGAGTTTACCAGGTGGACAAGGTGCTGAAGCAATCCTGTAAGCCCAGAAAATGAAGAAGTCTGCTCTTGGGGAAGACTTTGAATGCTCCACAAGATTTATGTCAACTCGCTGAAAAATACTACTCATTCAGTCTTCTTACTTTAGAGATGAGGAATTCAAATCTCAGAGAGTTTATGACTTGTCCAATTGGTGGTATTACTGAGAACTAAAAACTGGTTTGCTTCCCAGATGAATGCTCTTTTCATTATACCATGTGGAGTTATTTTGAGCCAACCAGAAAATCTGCAATAACATCAAAATAATGTTCTTTCTCCCTCTGACCTCAGTAATAACTAGTTAAAGATTTAGAATGCTTTGGAGTAAATCCTCAAAGCAGCTGCAGGTCCTCAATGTTCCAGAATAGATATTTTAAATTCTCCAAATAAAAAATCCTGATAAAGACTTTCTTTTTGCAGTCACTAAAAAAGCTTCCAGCTCTCCTGACACAAAGTGGCTATTGAGACTTCAAATGTCAGATGATTTCCTTTGAAGCAGCAGGATAAAGTGGACAGAACTCCAGGATGAATGTCAGAAACCACTGTGATCCAAGTTCTAATTCAAGTTTACCTTTTATATAGCATGAGATAAGCTTTAGATATCTCTGAATTAGAAGGTATTTTTGACTCTTATTTTTCTCACATGCTTCATATCTAGCTCAACAGCAAAACTTGATGGTGTCATCTCCACAATACATCTAGAATTGGACCACTACTCACAACTGCCACTGTTATCACCTTTATCTAAACCACCATTGTCTCATCTCTGGAGAATTCTAGAAGCCTCCTAATGGGTCTCCCTGCTTCTACCTTTCTTCTCCACACATCAGTAATCCCAGAGTTTGTCAGCCATGCTTTCGTATTAGACCTGCCCCTCACTTTGCAGTTTTAATTTGTTCATAAAATCTTGCCACTAAGTAATGAATCATGACATAAAAATGCATTTTCATTAAAAAATCAGGAGGCATTCTATTCCAACCCAAGATACCCAAATGATTTTTACAGATAGGAAGATATTTTACGTAGAAATACTTTTTGATTGTCATTACATTATAATAAGTAATTAACAACAAATTGAAAATAAAATAGAGTTTGTGTGCAAAATGTAAAGACATGAGGTTTTCTTTGGTGGTGGTGCTGGCAGGTGGTTGAAGGCAGTTTTTCTTTGTAAGATACATTATACTCTCTGAATAATTTTGTTTATTAATGTTTTCAACCATTTGGAGAAATATGGCTAATTTACTCAAACTGCACTTACGATTTGGTTATAGCAGAGAAAGACAACTCAAGTCAAAATAGTAGCTGAGGATGAGAGCACTTGGAAAGATGAAAATTTATTTAATATGCAGGGATTGAAAAGTTACAAAAGATGTTACCTCTTCATTCCTCTCGACAGGCATACAGTTGGAAATGACTCAACAGGCAAAATAAAATACTTTTAGTTTACCCAAACATGGCAAGCAGTTCAAATTTGTTCTATCTGATATTTGATGATTAAGAAATGATGACTAGGAACTGCTGAAATAAAAATAACATATTTGTCCAAAAACTGCAATGTCAAAATAGCACTTCTTATGCTTATTTGCTGTATATGTTTTAGGTTCTAAAGGTAACCATTTATATGTATATATGTGTGTGTGTGTGTGTGTGTGTGTGTGTGTGTGTGTGTGTGTGTGTGTGTATGCACACATATATATACCATTTATAAATATATATATTTTTTAAGAAGTTTAGAAAAGCATAACTTTTAAAAGTCTTTATGGCAAAGAGTTATCAACTAAATAGGCACTGTGGGCGGTAAGGCTGTGTTTTTTTGTTTTTTTGTTTTCATAAAGGTTTCTAATTCTTTGCATGGCAGTGAAAGACATTGCTGGCTTATATATAACCAAGAATCCATGACATAGGGTAGAATGTCCACCTAGCAGAGTTCATGATCAATAAATACAACACACTTTTTTTTTAAAGTACCAATTACATGCCAGGTACCCTGAGAAAACAGGTCAAAGAAGAGGAGGATTACACTCACCCCCAAAGTATCTTCAAACTAGTTGGGAAGTTAGTAGGGCGGAAGTATAAACTTTATAAAATTTGGAGTGCTGGAATACAGAATGTCCTGGAGCAGATAGGAGGGAATTCCTAATTCTGACTGGGATAGAGTAGAGTGGTTAACGGGCAACACCGGAGAAGAAATATCTAAGGTGAACCTTGGAAGATCAGATGCCTGAAAGTGGAGGGGAGGTGGAGGCGGGGTTGCAGGGACTCTATACAGAAGGATAATATCTCCAAAGACGCAGTTATGAAAAAGAGCGTTTGCTTCAAGAAGTATGACCTCTCCGTTTATAAACTGTCATCAGTGTTGATTACATGTTGCTTCACATCGGGGAAACAACATCTACTGAGAGGTTTAATGTGGGGAAAAACTGATCACTGTCTCTATGTATATGGATGTGGTAAAAAATATTGTCACTGTTTGAGTTATCTGTTGCTGCAAAACAATTTGCCCCAAACTTGAAGGCATAGAGCACCATTTTATTATGCTTATGAGTATATGGGTCAGGAGTTTGAAGAGCAGGGAGGGCTTGTCTCAGCTTCATGGCATCTGAGTACTCTCCTGGGAAGGTTGGAACAGTTGGAAATGACTCGAATGGATAGAAGTGGCTTAAATAGCTGGAGACTGGATGTTCCTTCACTCACACGTGTGGCACATAGGTTGAAATGGTTTGAAAGGGTATCTGGTCCTATACACAGGGAGTGAGGACCAGTTGGAGGCCCAAACTTCACCTGCATGCCACCTACTTGTGGAGTTATTATTTACTTGTACCTCACATCTCTATAATAAAGTAAAATTTAATACAAATTTTAGAAAGAAAAAGACCACCCTCCGAAAAAAAGTTGGGCTCAACCAGAGCACCTACACACAAATCCTCTAGGTTGTCTGGGCTTCTCCAAGCATAGAGACTGGATTCCTAGAGGACGCAACCTCAGAGAAAACACTCTAGAAAAAGAGTTCTGAGAGAACCTGATGGAAACTGCATAGCCTTTCTTGAACTAACCTTAAAAATCACTGTGTCACTTTCTTCATATTCTATTGGTTGGTACAGTTCCAGTCAAAGAGAAGTGTCATAAACCCTACCTCTCCGTGGCAAGAGTGTCAAAGAAGTTATAGTCATTTATTTAAATTGCCACATTTTTAGTGTAACTACAAGTAAAAATATTTCTTCTGTATACTTTATGACAACTTGAGTCAGAAAGCAAACTATATCTCCCTCGAGTTTGGTGAACTTTCAATATTTGTATAAGTTGTTATTTAGATTTTTTTTTTAAAAAAAGGCACAGTGCATAGAAACAACAAAAATCTGTTTGTAGGTGACTATGGTTTGAATTTTATGTCATGGGGAGTGAGGGCAGAAGAAGAAGATATAAAGACAGGCTGAGACCAGACCAGAAAGGCCATATGTGTCTTGCTAAAGACTGAGGCAGTTTAATTTAGTATCTTTCTCTTTTCCTCATTGTTTTATCTTCACTTTAAGCACTAGCTTTTACAAAATTCCTTATTGGGGTAAACCAGAACAGAACTATCTGTGGTGAAGAACTCTTTTTAAAAAAAAAAAAAAATCTGTCCTTGACTGACAGTTTTTACAAAAAAACAATAAAAACAAATTATAAAAAAAGAAAAAAGACATACAAAATACAAGATCAATTTTTATTATTAGATTTATCAGTTATAAATTTTTTTTTTTTGAGTTGGAGTCTCACTCTGTCACCCAGGCTGGAGTGCAGTGGCATGCTCCCGATCACTGCAGCCTTGATCTGCTGGGTTCAGGTGATCCTTCCGTCTCAGCCTTCCAAGTAGCCGGAACTACAGGCACACGCTACCACGCCCGGCTAGTTTTTTTTTGTTTTTTGTGTGTTTTTAAAAATTTATTATAAAGATGAGGTCTCGCCAAATTGCCCGGGTGGGTCTCGAACTTGCAGACTCAGACAATCCACTCATCTCGGCCTCCCGAAGTGCTGGGATTACAGGCTGAGCCACTGAGCCCGGCCAGTTATAAAATTACTTTGTCAATTTGTTGTAAAGTTTCTTCTTTTTTTTTTTTTTTTTTTTTTTTTTTTTGAGTTGGAGTCTCACTCTGTCACCCAGACTGGAGTGCAGTGGCCGCTCCCGGCCACCGCAGCCTCCACCTGCTGGGCTCCGGCGCTCATTCCGCCTCAGTCTTCCAAGTAGCTGGAACTACAGGTGCGCGCTACCACACCCGGCTAATTTTTTTATTTATTGTAGAGATGAGGTCTCGCCAAGTTGCCCAGGCAGGCCTCGAACCCTTGGGCCTCCCAAAGAGCTGGGATAAAGTGTAAAGTTTCTTAAAGTTTATTTTCAATTTCTATATTTATCTCAGATTGGCAACAAACAATTCGTGAACTACTGCCCGTCTATAGATCAGAGTTTGAATGACAATGCCCTGAAGGATTAAGTTCATGCAGAGAGAATATCATTTTTCATGCCTTGATATTTTAAACCAAAACATAGTTGCTAGTATACCCTAGGTGACCACCTCCATCACCTTTTCCAGCTTGTTTTTTTTTTTTTTTTTGAGTTGGAGTCTCACTCTGTCGCCCAGACTGGAGTGCAGTGGCCGCTCCTGGCCACCGCAGCCTCGACCTGCTGGGCTCCGGCGATCCTTCCGCCTCAGCCTTCCGAGTAGCCGGAATTACAGGCATGCGCTACCACGCCCGGCTGATTTTTTATTGTAGAGATGAGGTCTCACTGCCCAGGCGGGTCTCGAACCCGCGGGCTCAGGCAATCCACTCACCTCAGCCTCCCAAAGGCGCGGGATTACAGGCTGAGCCACCAAGCCCGGCTTAGCTTGTTTTTTTTTTTTTTTTTTTTAATCAGGAGTTACATATGACTTTCTCTCAGTGATTTATGTCCAAGGGTTAAGTTGCTCCACATTGCTTGGGGGATTTGTTAATGCCTTGCCCATTGCTTAGCCTCAGCTGGTATTCGAGGTTGGAGTAAGTCTTTTGGTGCTGATGGAATGACATATGCACATGATACTCAATTTATAGTCAGCCTTGTCCAGCCCACAGAGTTCCTGCCTGCATTTAAGAAAATGGTTCTTTCTGAATTCTGTACGGGATGGAAAGTAGAAGGTGGCTGTATAATAATGCCATATTCATGTTTGCCAAAAGAAATCTCTAAAAATATCACATATATGGAAAAATGTGTGCAGTTTAAGAATTTTTCTTTATATCAAGTGGTTGAATTTTTCTAGTTTTGTGGTAGACTAGATGCTGTGTGGATACTTTCCAAACTCATTTTCCAAGAAAGAGAAAGGAATGCATTTCAATTTATCTCAGAAGAACTTGCCCATCTTGGCTGCCCCATGAGGTTTGGCAATATGAGATTAGTATAACATTTTCCAGAGTGCATTTCAAGGAATTAGAGCTTTCTTATCCTGAGTCATCCTTCAGTAGACAGCGTCTCAGAATAAAACATTCATGAGAAAACTATGGCCGGCCACCCAGCTAACACAAGTAGACTATCAATTTGGTTAACAGATTAGCTTCCCTAAATGTAATTGTAAACCATTTTTGTACACTGAAAACACCTGGAGGAATTTAAAAAAATCTGATGACTGGGCCTCATCCTCAGATCTGAATTCATTGTTCTGGAATAGCACCTGGGCATGGATATTTTTTAAAAGCCCACCTAGTTATTCTGCCACTGTCTAAAACTAAAAGATACAATATGGGAGAGTGATATTTGTAATTAGGGTCAAATGCTATTCTTATTGTTACAGGAAAACATTGCTTCAATAATTGATGAATGCAATATATCTGTTTAATACCTTTATTGTTGTTATATGTAAAAACTCAATCACTTTGAGAAAAAAATATGAAAAACAATTTCCTGAGCATTGTTATAGACTAATTACATTATTCCAATTTATTCTCATAATATTAAAGCAGTTAGTTTATTATTTCAGTTTTTAGAACTATAGACACTGAGGTATAAATAGCTTATGAAAATGGTCTATGGTCATAAAAAAGGGAAGATCAGGAAGTCATCCCTCAGGCTTTTTAGTTTGAAATCTAGTATTCTTTCATTTGTTGGCTTCTCAATATTTTAAAGTCAATGTCTTCTTTCCACTAACACTTTTGGCCCAAATTATGCCCCACTCTACCAGCAGCTGCCATGTCTTCCAACACAAATGGGTTCTAAATTAAAAGTTAACATTAGTCCCTTGCGAACTTTTGAGTTATTCTTAATTTTCTCCTGGTTCACATTCTAACTTTGTGTGCTTTCTCCCATTGTTTCTCATTTGAACTTAACATCTTGTGGATTATCTTCTGGTTTGGAAACTTGGCTTCATGGATGAGTTTTTTGATTCTTGAGCTTAGTTTCTGTTTGAACCTGACTATGCTTTCACTTGAGAGAATCAGTCTATGATTTACCTGGAACACACTAGGCCCAAGTAAAAACATGGATAAGACAGTAAAAATTCTAATACTTAAGTGATCTTACTCATCTTCTAAATGAGATTCCCATTCTATATAAGCATACATTTAAATAAAATTGAATGAGGTAACAATCAATGACAAAGCCAAGAATATAAATTTTCATGTTATGTTTCCTTTACATTTCACATTTTTTTTTTTTTTGTTTGTTTTTTTTTTGTTTTTTTTTTTTTTGAGTTGGAGTCTCACTCTGTTGCCCAGACTGGAGTGCAGTGGCCGCTTCCGGCCACTGCAGCCTCGCCTGCTGGGCTCCGGCGATCCTTCCGCCTCCGCCTTCCGAGTAGCCGGAGTTACAGGCATGCGCTACCACGCCCGGCTGATTTTTTTGATTATTGTAGAGATGAGGTCTCGCTGCCCAGGCGGGTCTCGAACCCGCGGGCTCAGGCAATCCACTCACCTCAGCCTCCCAAAGGCGCGGGATTACAGGCTGAGCCACCGAGCCCGGCTTACATTTCACATTTTTTTTACATTTCCACTCTTGCATAGGGCAAATAGAAATACCAAAAATAGAGTAATTTTTACCTCTGTCTTTCACAGTTAACAGGGCATGGGGATAATTCATGTGTTGATTAGTTCAGTTGGTGAATGTGGTGTTTATGAGGTTAAAAACACCACAGGTTAAAAACACAGCAGGTTAAAATTACCTTAGGAGCTAGTTAGCTTCTCAAGAAACAAACACCCTTTCATGGCCAATAACTAGAATACCAACTCTACCTCACAAAACACACCATTGGCTACAAATAAAGCAAAGAAATGTGGTTGCATTAGCACAACCAATTGCCATTACCAGGAAGACACAACCAAAACCAAAGTACCGAGAAAAAGTCTCTTGCTAGTTGAACATAAAATTCTCCATTACAAGTCATAGTTAGTGTGCTATTTTTTATTATATTTCTAATTGATCAGTAATGATTATATATATTTATGGGCAGCAATGTGATGTTTTGAAATATGTATACATTGTGGAATGATGATCTCATTTATATGTGGAATCTAAAAAGTCCAACTAATAGAAGTAGGGAGTAAAATGGTGGTTACCAGAGACTAAGAAAGTGGAGGGAATTGGAAGATGTTGGTCAAAGGGTATAATGTTTCAGTCTGACAGGAGGAATAAGTTTTAGTAACCTATTGCATAGCATGGACACTATAGTTAATAATCTATTGTATGTTTCAAAATTCAAAGAAAGCAGACTTTGAATGTTCTCATCACAAAAAAGATAAGTATATGAAAAGTGGCTATGTTAATTAGTGTTTTTTTTTATGATACATGCTACTCTGAAGTCAAGTCTTTATGATGTAAAAAATGTGGTGGATATTTGAAAACATTTTAAATTTTTTGATTGATGCATACAACTATCCTAGGGCAGAGATGAATCAATGTAGACTTGAGAGTCTTCACAATTTTCTATACATTTTAAATTTAGAAGATAATTGCAGACTTATATATTAATGGTGCCATAAGTTTGTGGTGAATGCACAAAAACACTTTCCTAAAACTGTGATAACCACAGTTGACCCTTGAACAACTTGGGTTTTGACTGTGCATGTTCACTTATACACAGATTTTTTTCAACCAAACAGGAATGGAAAGAATTTGCAGGGTGTGAATATCGCCTGTGTGGAGGGCTGACTTTTTTGTACTCCGATTCCACACGGTTAGCCTGCAGGACTTGAGTATCCATGGATTTTGGTATATTCAGAGGTCCTGGAATCAATTTCCTGCATATACCTGTAACTGTACAGAAACAACTGTATTTAGATAGATAATCAGATCAATATAATGCTAATAGTTATGCAAAGAATAGCTTCTATAATTTGTGATATTTGAGTAAAAAAGAAAATATGAAAATCTTACCAAATTCTATCGAGACTAACAAAATCAAAACCGAATCTCAAAGGTAGTTATTTCAATATATTGATCCAGCAGAAGTAGCTAGTCCTATGAGCTGTGAAATGATTAGTCAGTTTGCTAAGTTTGCTTCACTAATCGTTTGGGATATTATAAACAGAAGTAAATTGTTTCAATATTTAACCAAATGTTGTTGACATGTATTAACATGGATAAGAGTGAGTTGATTCAGAAAACAAACAAAGAAAGTAGAGCTAAAAAAAAAATGCCACAAGGCTAATGTTTTGCTTAGAGAAAAGCTAATTCGATATTTCTATAGTGGTAAAAGGAATTTTCAAGAAACAAATTTCTGTTAGATTTTAATACATTATATGTATAATACCAAAATTATTTCAATAATGTCAATAGAAATATGCATATTTTTGATTTAGCATTATCCAGTCCATGTCTTCCATCATAAAATATATTTTTACAAAAATGAATTTTAAAATATTCTTCATCTTCAGGATTTACTCTATGGATTATCATTCATTGCATCAGAAAATATTTAGCTTAAAGAACACATTATTTTATTATTAATATTCTGTAATATGTCTCTCGGGCTCATTGTTCTATAAGATATGGACAATAATATTTAGTGATTTGTTAAACAATTGGTTATAAGTACTATCATAATTTCTTTTCCTACCAATGGGCTCATTCACTTAAAACCAGACAGATTCCAATTTTTTTTACATACATTTACCAAGAAATTGTATGCTTTAGGATTATCACAAAACGGACATCAATATTATTTTAAAAGTAGAGATGTACAAACATGCATATAGAGGCCTCAAAATGTCTCTAACAGAAGATGCCTGACAATATGGCAAACTTAGCTAACTAGATGTTTGTTATCCTGCCAGAAGCACATTTAAAAACTTATGAGCAGAAGGAAAAATGAAAACATTTAAAGAAAAATGTTTTAATTACAGAGGTTAGCTCAAAAGAAAGAAACAGGTGAAAAATCTAAGCCAGAAAGGTAAATACATTTACATTTTAGCCAATTCTGGGAGAGTTAGATCTTTCTCTAGGTCTTGGACACTAGAGTTCTAATATTCTGGTGGATACAGGAGATGACTCTTCCAGCATACGAAGGCAAGAGAACAGGAGAACAGGAAACATGCTAGAGAACAATCTGGATAAGCAGCAATATAGCTCAGCTGGTCTTTAACAGGAGAACAGGAAACATGCTAGAGAAAAATCTGGATAAGCAGCAATGTAGCTCAGCTTGGTTAAGAGCTTTTTTTAATAATAAAAAGAGAAAATAAGTCTCGTAGGATAAATCAAGATTCCAATAAAGATATGAGCCCAAGTTGTCTTATTCCAAAGCTCTCATCCTTTGCCTTGGTCTGTGCAGGTTCTCTTTTCTCTGAATTGTCTTAACATTTATGTAGAGTAAAATCGAGTTTTACTCTTGAAGCCAGAATTTTCTGTACACTAACTAGTCTCATTACTTTTTAAAGCATGTCACTCTATCAGCTTTGTTAAATTATTTTTCATAACGTTATGGTATTTCTCTTATTTTTTTCTGCAATTATCTTCTATCATAGAATCTCAAAGTTCTTCAAACTGGTGGATAACTAAAGCCATGTGAATTTCAGACCCCAGACTTAAGGTTTAATTAGTCAGAAATTGAATCTTACTGTGCCTTGGGATATGCCCCCAGAAAAGAATTTCACTCATTCTCCCTCCACCCACACCACCTCACAAAATGCACTCCAGCTAAAAGGCATCTCTGCAATCCCAAAGCATCCAAGCCAGGAGAAAGCTACGCTCTGAGGAAGGATGCAGGTGGATATTCATATTGGATCTGAGTATGGCAGTCATTTTACTTATAATCTTGATGTTATACTTGCTTTGTTTGTTTGTGTTTTGTTTTGTTTTGTTTTGTTTTAAACGGGCTGTTGGAGATGAACCTGAATTGATGCTTAAAGGATTTATCCTCAAATTTAACATAAATGTTCATAAATTAATTCAATAGACTGATTGAGACATAATCACAGTTTACAGGAATTAATAGTAATAGTATTTAGACTATAGTTATAATATTATGCATTAGACATTGCATATTAATTAATATGATTATAAACATATATCAAAATATGATATAACTTGTATTAGAATTTGGACTAATATACTATAATAGTAATTATAGTAATTTATAAACTGAGGAAACTTAAATTAGGAACCCTAATCAGGAAGCAGTACGGAATAGTGTTTTCTAAGTCATAATCATTAGAGAAACCCTTTGGCTTTTGTTCCATATACAAATAATTCCTGAACTATTATTTATTTAAAATTTTCTTTTAGCCAGACTCGGAGGCTCAGCCTGTAATCCTGTGCCTTGGGAGGCTGAGGTGAGTGGACTGCCTAAGTCCGCGGGTTCGAGACCCACCTGAGCAACTTGGTGAAACCTCATCTCTGCAATAAATCAAAAAATTAGCCGGGCGTGGTAGTGTGCGCCTGTAATTCCAGCTACTTGGAAGGCTGAGGTGGAAGGATCGTCAGAGTCCCAGCAGGTAGAGGCTGCAGTGACTGGGAGACCCGGCCACTGCACTCCAGTCTGGGCGACAGAGTGAGACTCCAACTCAAAAAAAAAAAAAAAAAATTCTTTTAAACCCAATCACTGTTTTTCTTAAGGAAACTTATGTTAAGAAGACATTTCATACCCCAGCCACATATAGAAGTAGCACCACATGCTATTCCATACTTGATGACCCACGTACGTCTGGGCCACTGTTCCCAGCTGTAGCTTTAGGTAAGGATTTCTCATCACCTGTTAAACCCAAGTCTGCCCGATGATGCCTCCCATCATGCTGCTAGTTTGGTTTATATAATGGACAGTGTATTGAATGGTGTCTGGGATGTCCAAAAAAGCCAAGGTTTTATACCCCCTAATGTCATTGTTCATACTATTGCTGACATGGATATCATTAAAGAATAGAGACCTCAGTTGGGAGTTAAGAGACATAGGCTTCCTAGTCTAATTCAGTTCTATTAATTACTGGTCCTTCCTTCAGGGAAATTACATAACTCTCTGGGTCTTGGAATTTCCCATTTGTAAAATGAGAACAAACTCTGGCCTGCTGTCTTCAGAGCATCATTTTCAGGGTTAAATGAGATGCTCTCCTAGAAGCGCTTTGGAAACTCTAAAACACAGTCTAAACATATATGAGACTTATTGCACGTGCTTTTGCAAGCATGAAATGCCTTGTCAATGAATGCAATAGGTGAACTTGAAAGCAGTTTGAAAACCCTATAGTGATAGAGGAAGGAAATATTATTACAGTTTTCTGGCAGCAACTCTTTTTTGAGAGCAAGCACAAAGTTAACCAGCATTTGTATACTCCTTGCTCTTATGTCAAAATGACTTTAATCTTTGCAACACAAGTCTGTAATGACAAATTAATGGATATTAAACATTCCTGACTCTGCAATTACTAACATCTCGTACAATTTTCCCTTGCCAGGCTACCCGACTTTCATCTATATCTTTTTGCAGTTATCCTTTTTAATTTCTACTGTTGTCCATGCTACTTCTATTGATTTCTATTCATTTCTTTTTCATTTTTTGTTTAGCTATTTCTTTTTATCCTTTTATTTTTTTCTGTTGTTAATCCACACCCAATATCCTATATTTCATCCCTTGGTCATCGAAAATTTTTTTTTTTTTGAGTTGGAGTCTCACTCTGTCGCCCAGACTAGAGTGCAGTGGCCGCTCCCGGCCACCGCAGCCTCGACCTGCTGGACTCCGGCGATCCTTCCGCCTCAGCCTTCCGAGTAGCTGGAATTACAGGCATGCACTACCACGCCCGGCTGATTTTTTGATTTACTGTAGAGATGAGGTCTCACTGCCCAGGCGGGTCTCGAACCCGCGGGCTCAGGCAATCCACTCATCTCAGCCTCCCAAAGGCGCGGGATTACAGGCTGAGCCACCGAGCCCGGCGGTCATCAAAATATTTTCCCAAATAAAGACACTCTCTAAATACTGTTTACAGCTGTCAATATATCCACATAGAAATGTTATATTTAGTAAAAAATATAATAAATAATAGTAATAAAATATAACTAACAATTATGGAGAACATACTATGTGCTAAGCACTTTTAAAATGTGCTTTACACAAGTCAACTCATTTAATCCTACTAAAGTACCTCTAGCTAGGCATTATTATTTTTTCAATTTTCTACATACAGAAAGGAAAGCCCAGAGACACTAAATAGATTGATCAAAATCATATAACTGGTAAGTATTGGAGCTAAGCTTTAAATTCTGACATTTTCACTCCAGAATTTATGCTCTGAACATTAAAATATAATGCACCCAAAATACATGAAAACCGCCCCAATTAAATTTACAGAACACATTATACATTCTTTCAAAACAAATACTAGAATTCTATATATTATATCTATAAAAAAATGACTTAATGTCAGGAACAAGAAAGCTAAGTACAGAGATGATCCTAAGTAGGTAATAAGGAAATATAATTGGAGTAAGAAATATGAATATAATGGATGAAACTTCATTTTATGACATTGCCTTCTGAATTTAAATGGAGGCTGTGAGTTCTTTCAAAAATAAACAATGCCATGGACGTTTTCCTTTCATCTAAATTAATGAGTTTGGCCATGTTTTTCAATGAATGTTAAAAATAGAAAGTATGACACATTGTATATTCTTGCAAAGGAAAAGTGTTTAATAGGTAATTCAAATTTTAGAGAGTTGAAATTGATGCTTCAAAGTAATTTTGCACAATTATGATGAACTTTTACAATGGTGTGTGCCTGTGTGTGTGGCGTGTGTGTGTATGTGTGTGCATCACATGCAATCCTCTGTACTGGAGGGATGGCACCTACCAATTGTCTAGGGTTGACTATCTACATTCAATGTCAATAGATATTGACAAAATTTTTGGCAGTCAAATACAGATAAAATAATTCTATAAGTTCTAATAATAACACATGTTTTATGCACTTTAACTTGCGATTTGGATAGGTAGCTTCCTGGAAGAGTTTTTGAAATGACAAAGTCATATATGCAGACTCTAGAAAAAGTCTTATAAACTGAGTTGTGAGGGAAAAGGTGAGAACAATTATCTGTCTTTAGAGCATAACAAATAATCATGATGTAAATTAGTTTCTTTAGATAAGGAATAAATTAGCACTCAACTTTACATAATAGCTCAAAAACAAACTATCCTCATAACATCAGAAGTAAGGCAGGATGAACACATTTCTTTGCTTTGCAGTCTTGGACAGATCTAAGTGTGCAATTGTGAACAAAATCAATGGTGGCAAGACCCTGAGTTTGTTTTTGCATTTTCCTTTCTCATACTGTCCTCATAGGAAAGTGTCTGTATGCATTGATCTTTCTTCATGAGCTTTCTTCTTACTGGTTTCTTCTTACTGCTCTGGGCTTTCTTCTTACTGCTCTGCTTTGAGAGGCCTGAGTTTTTTGATACGTTATCACAACCCAACAACGGAACAACCTAATCAAAGTCTAATAATTCTGCAATATATGGGAAAGCATGTTTGCTTTAAAGAGTTCTTCCTAGTCTGCCAGAAAGCCTCTCTCACAAAAAAGAAAGTTGTTTCTGCCAGGGTGAGTTTACATGTTTTTGTCTTGTATTTCTAGACACTTAATATGAATTTTTAAAATTTTCTGAGGTTTGGAATTTCCTGAATTATATGTGATTCAGGCAAATAAACAATATTTGTCTGGTTCAAATGTGCAGGCATGATTAATTTCTGAGAACTTGGTGACATTTTCAATGTGCACATCAAGGATTAGGAGACATATAAAGGTAGGAGGCAAATGCCAGAAGAGAACAATTGTGGTTTGCTAAACACTGCATAAAACAGGTTTTTATGCTGTTTATGCATCTGTAACTGCTAGGATTTGGAGCTCATATAAAATCATGAAATGTCCTGAGCTGAATGAATAAGTTATGTGTGGGCATAAGAAAGTGATTTTTAAAGTATCATCTTACAAGGAGTCTAGTTTTTACTTAATGACAAAGAAGAATAGTGACAAAATTACCTCATTTATTGCTAGGTAACTTTCCATTTTAACAAATTTGAAACACTTCTATTTGACCTCTATAGCCAGACTAAATGGTGGACATCTATACAGGGGGATTAGACTCAAAGGCAGAGACATTTATATTTTCAGAACTAATACTTGATAGTAACCACATTTAAACTGAGTTTACAATATCAAATATGTATTACAACCTGGCAGTAGGCACTGTCGTGATTTAATAGTATCTCTTCATTATAAAAATCTATTACTAGACAGTTACATTTCTCATGGAATTCTGAGCAATGTTACTTCCTACCTTGCCTTAGAGGATTAAATATATTGTAATATGTAATCTGATTCCGTTAGAAAATAAGAGCCTGCCCTCACTGTTTTTAACTTTAATATCATCGTTTCCTTTAAAATGTGTTGCTATAATAAAAATACAATGTTCATAATTTTAAAAAATCACAGCTGAAATTCTATGCAGCAAAATTTCTATCATTATTTTACTCTAGATTCTCGCTCACTGTTCCTGTTTACAATTGATAATATATTTAAAAGGCAAGGAGAATGCAAAGAAGAGAATAGAAGTTAAATCTGTACCCATCATGTTTGAACATTTAGGAGTATGCTAGAAATTTAGGTGGCCATCAATATTTCCATTCTTCTCATTAGGAAATCATCATTTAGATTTAGAACTTATGAACTCTTTTCTCATTGTGCATTTTACAGATTTCAAGTGTCTCACAGTTAAACTTTCTTCAGGAATTTGGAATGTTCTTTAGGATTTTCTGCAGTGGGCTATAGAATTTCTTGCAAGTGGGCTGCTTATTAAGTGAAATACTAAGTTGTGAGACAACTTGCTTAGTCAAACATTTTATAAAAATTAGGTTACTAGAAGTATGGGTTTTCAGAGAAATGAAAGACCTTTACAATGAAAACTATAAAACACTGCTCAAAGAAATCCAAGAAGACACAAACAAATGGAAAAATATTCCAAGCTCATGGATAAGAAGAATCAACATTGTTAAGATGTCCATCGTATTAAAGGCAATCTACAGATTCAAGCAATACCCAGTAAATTACCAACATCATTCTTCTCGGATGTGGAAATAACAATACAGAAATTCATGTGGAAACATAAATGACCACGAATAGCCAAAACAATCCTTAGCAAAAGAAACAAAGCAGGAGGTATTATACTTCCAGACTTTAAACTTTACTATAAGGCTACAATAATCGAGACAACCTGGTATTGGTACAAGAATAGGCATGTGGACCAATGAAACAGGATAGAGATTCTGGAAGCAAAACCTCAATTTCTCAACCAACTCACCTTTGACAAAGACTCCACCAACAACCACTGGAGAGAGGAGAACCTGTTCAGTAGATAGTGCTGGGAAAACTGGCTGACCACATGCAGAAGATTGAAACAAAACCCCTACCTATCACCGCACAAACTCAACTCTAAATGGGTCAAAGGCCTAAACGTAAAACCTCAAACTATAAGAACCTTAGAAAATGCAGGAGATGCCCTTATGGAAATTGGAACTGGCAATCAATTCCTGATCAAAACCCCAAGTGCCCATTCCATAAGAGATAAGACAGACAAGTGGGACCTCATCAAAACGAAAACCTTCTGCAAAGCCAAAGAAACCATCAAGAGAGTGAGGAGATAATCCACAGAATGGGAAAAAATATTTGCCAACTGCATACCTGATAAAGGCCTAACATCCAGGATCTTCAAAGAACTCAAATGTGCCAAAGGGGAAAAAACAAACAACCCCATTAAAAAGTGGACGAAAAACACGAATAGACACTTCTTGAAAGAAGATGTACGGGCAGCCAACAGGCACGTGAAAAAGTTCTCAGTCTCACTAATCAACAGAGAAATGCAAATCAAAACCACATTGAGATACCATCTAACCCCAGTTAGAATGGCCATCATTAATTAAAAAACCAATAACAGATGCTGGCCAGGATGTGGAGAAAAAGGAATGCTTCTACACTGCTGGTGGGAATGCAAACTAGTGCAACCTCTTTGGAAAACAGTTTCAATTTCTAAAAGAACTAGACATTGATATTCCCTATGACCCAGCAATTCCCCTACTGGGAATATACCTGGAGAAACTCAAATCATTTCTACAAAAAAGATGCCTGCACATATATGTTTATTGCAGCACTGTTTACAATAGCAAAAACATGGAACCAACCATGCTGCCCATCAAAACTGGACTAGAGAAAAGAATGTGGTACATATACACAATGAAATATTATATAGCCATAAAGAAGGACAAACATATGGACTTTACAGCAACTTGGATGGATTTAGACTCTTACCTATCGTACTCAGTAGCAATCTATCACAGAAACAAAGAACAGAGTACTGCTGGTGTGAAGGAGTGGGGACACAACGTCAGTAAGGTTACCTGATCTCAAACCAGGTAACGTGGGGACCAAAGGAAGGCCCAAACTTTACCTGTACAATGACTACTTGTGTACCCAATCCTGAATTGTACCCCACATCTTTAAAATAAAATTTTAAAAATTCACAAGGGACTAGTGGGAAGAGGAAATTGTTTAACGGGTACAGAGTTTCTCTTTGGGATGACAAAAAGATTCTGGAAATAACGGTGATAGTTATGCAACATTGTAAATGTACTTAATTCCACTGGATTATATGCTAAAAAATTATTAAAATGGCAAATGTTTTTATAGTTTCCCTCAATTAAAAAAATTATCAACAACAACAACAAAAACCTATGGATTTGAGGAAAAATAATATAGTTAAATTTATGTGAATTCTAGGAAGACTGCTACCTTGACTGGGGGATTTATAACATGTCTTTAAAGGATGCTTTAGATGATGCCTATTGTCTAATTTTACCATCAATTAATTAATTAATGTTGACTTTCATTATTAATGGTGGGGAGGGGTCAGTTAGAAAAGGCTTGGATAGGAGAAGTATAGCAAGCATAGTAATTTAGGTAAGAATAAACTCGGGCCTAAAAATCTAAGAATGCCTGGTACATCTGACTTCACATTCAACAATGCATTTTATGAATATGAATAATTATCTTGCATAAGAAGATAAACCAAGTTAAATCAATTTCTCTCTCTCTCTCTTTCTTTCTCTCTCTCTCTCTTTCCTTTTATCTCCATTCCCCACTCTCTTTCCTCTAAACACCATAGGCAAAAATTGTAAAATGTATGCCCTTTTGATTTGGGGCTCTTTCTGTTTCTTACTTTTTTTAGTATATTGAAGTATAACATACATACAGAAAAGCATTTAAGGAGTACTGCTTGAAGAATATTTACAAACAGAATACACTTGTATTACCAGCACCCAGATCAAGAAATATAGCATTTTCAGCACCCCAGGGGCCACCAAATGCCCCCTCCCGGTTACTCCCACAAAGAGAACCCAATCATCCTGACTTCTAACATCTAAACTAGTTTTGAATCTTGTGTAGATAGAATCATAGGATGTATACTCTTTTGACTGCTAAATCCCTTTTGTCTCTGGGATCATTCAGATATTTGGGTTTAGTAGTAGTTTTTCCTTCTCATTTCTGTATAGATTTCTACAGTATAAATCAGTATGAAGATACCATACATTATTTACCTATATTATTCTCAGATACTGAGATGTTTCCAAGGTGAGCTATTAACAATAATGCTACTTGTGCCTTTAATTTGGTAAACATATGTACATATTTCTTCTGGCTTCTATTAGGTGTATAATTGCTGGTACTTAGCCTAGGTACCTGTTCAATTTTAGGAAATAGTGTCTAAGAATTTTCCAAAGAGGTTTATCAACATATGCTCTCATAACAGTGTATGAAAATTTCACTTTTACCAGTTCTGATACTGCTTATAATTTTATCCATTTTAGTGATTGTGCAGTAGCATCTTATTGTGAAGTTTTAAAAAACTCTAATAAGATATACTTGAAATAGAGTAAACTGTACCTATTTAAAGTGTACAATTTGATGAGTGTCGACAAATCTATACACCTGTGAAACCATCACCACAATCAAGGTAATGGAGATATGCCTCACCTCTAAAAATTTCTTCATGCCTATTTGTAATGGCTCTATTCTCTCTCTCCTTTTCTACCCCTTCCCAGGGTAACCACTGATATCTTTGTTTTCATGTATATAATGTTTCTTTCTTTTTCTCTAGCTGCTTTTAAGACTTTTTTCTATTTGTTACTGCTTTCAAGTTATTTGATTATGATGTGTCTTGGTGATTTCTTCATATTTCTTGTGTTGGGATTTGTTGTACTTCTTGAAATTATAGACTTATTGTTACTATCAAATTGTAACACTTTTGGTCATTATTTTTTAAATGTTTTTTTTCTGGCCTCCTCTCTTCTCTCCTTCAGGAACACAAAGTACACATATGTTTAGCTGTTTGAAGTTTTCCTACAGTTTGTTGATGCTCCATTTTTTCCCATATTTTTTTCTGTTTAATTTTGCATACTTCATTGCTATGTCTTCAAGTTTACCAATTGTTTCTTCTACAACATCTAATCTTCCATAAATTCCATCTGGTTTATTTTTCTTTCTTAAAGTTTTATTTTTAATCTCTTGAATTTTAAAATTTTCATGTTGGTTATTTTTATTGTATTATTCATGCTTCTACTTAACATGTCTGTGTTTTCTTCTTTCTTATACACATAGAATATATTTTGTTATCTATTTTTATAATGTTATTTTGCTATAATCTGAATAATTTTTTTTTTTGAGTTGGAGTCTCACTCTGTCGCCCAGACTGGAGTGCAGTGGCTGCTCCCGGCCACTGCAGCCTCGACCTGCTGGGCTCCGGCGATCCTTCTGCCTCAGCCTTCCAAGTAGCCAGAACTACAGGCGGACGCTACCACGCCTGGCTGATTTTTTGATTTATTGCAGAGATGAGGTCTCGCCAAGTTGCCCAGGCGGGTCTCGAATCCGCGGACTCAGGCAATCTACTCACCTCAGCCTCCCAAAGCGCGGGATTACAGGCTGAGCCACCGAACTCGGCTTAATCTGAGTAATTTTTGAGTTTGTTTCTTTTTTATGTGTTGAAATTGTTTTTGTTTTGAAATTGTTTCTATTGATTGATTTTTTTCTCTTTATTCTGAATCATACTGTTCTGCTTCTTTGTACAATTGGTAATTTTAAATTTTTAATGAATAAGGATGGCATGACTTTTAATTTGTCAAGTGCTGGATATTTTTGTATTTATATAATTATTCTTTAAATTTGTACTGAAGCTCAGTTACTTACCTGGAAATAAGTTTAATTCTTTTGAGGGGTTCCTATTAAGCTGTATTAGGCATGTTTCATGAATGTCTATTCAAGTAATTCATCTATTTTTCTATTGGGTTGTCTATGTTTTCCAGAATGACTTTAAGATGCGTAGTCATTTGTTGGATATATGTGTGTCTGTGTGTATAATATATATAAACATCATATATATGTATGATCTTCTCCCACTGTATAGCATGATTTTTAACTCTCCCTTAACCAAAATGTTGTAGTCTAAGAAAGAACATACAAAATATTTATCTTCCAGAACAGGGCTGTCTGCATGTAACAGGCAGATAAATAGCTTGTCAAAATAATGAGGCTTAATGGTGGAATATCCATTGCCAGTTCACTATGTAGGGAAGTTCAGTGGAGCCCTTCTTGGACTCTCTTCAGTCGTAGTACAATCATGCCATCTGCTTTCCTTGCTATTGAGATTGATTGTTTCCCAATGACATGTGTTTACCTACAGTGAGCCCTATAGATATCACAAAAATAATCTCTGGGGATCTTTCACCAAAAAAATTATAAAATAAATGAAAAAGTCTTCTTTCTTATTAAAAACATATTTTTGAAGATGAATGCTTATTCAGTGATAAAAATGCCTCTGGAAATATTTTCCTAGAAATATGAATCATCCAGTACTTTTGTTTTCATTTTTAAAAAGAAAATGAATCTTTCTGTGTAAATATATCTGCTATGGCTTGAATATGTCTCCCAAAGTTCATGTGTTGGGAACTTAATTCTCAATGTAATGTGTTTGGAAGTGGGATCTAGTAAGAGATGATTTGGTTTTGAGAGCTCTGTGCTCATGAATGGATTAATGTTGTCATTGTGGAGGTGGGTTAGTCATCATGAGAGTGGACTTGTTATAAAAGTGAGTTCAACTCCCTTGTTCTTGCTTGCTCTCTCATGCTGCCGTACCCTTTCACTTTCCAGCATGGTATGATGCAGTAAGAAGCTCTCACCAAATGCAGGCCCCTCAGTCTTGGACTTCTTAGCCTGAAGAATTGTAAGAAATACATTACTTTTTTATACATAAATTATTCGATTTTTAAAAAATTCTACTATAATGACACAAAACAAGCTAAGATAGCATTCAAATGGGAACATGTTATATTAACTATTTGTGTTTCAAAGGGAAAAGGGTTAATTAAATAGTTCAATTTAATCACTGCGCATTATGAAATTTTCATTTATTTGTATCTTATACATATTCATAAATGTAATATATATTTTTACATCATTTATAAATGTTCATTATGCCCAAGTTACAATGATTGGGGAATAAGTCCCTTATTTTTACCTACCGTATATCCCAGATAACATTAATTTATTTATCCATTTGGAATTATTGCCTACTATGAGCAAAACACTGAGGATACAAGACACACTAAGCTAGAGACTATCCCTTACCCAAAGGAGTTTATAGTTTAGAGAGAAGAGATATGAGTAAATAGACAATGTTAAGTACTACCACAGAGGTCAATAAAACCTTTAGACCCAGGTGCTGATGGCCCATCTTGTTAGAGATTGATGCCTAGAGGAAGAGAGTGTTAAATGTTATATCTTAGCAGGTAATAAAGTAAATAAAATGTCCCTAAGCTTGGGGTTTTTTTTTTTTTTTGAATACTGCAGACTTTTAAATATGAGTGTGCCTGGTATGTATATAAGGGGCAAGGAGGAAAGAAGTAGGAGGAAAGAAGAAATTTGTAGAGAATTAACAAGGTTATTTTGAAGAAAACTATGTAAAACAGAGGAGTACATCACCACTAACCATTATCATCATCAAAACTATCATTTATTCAGTCTCAACTCTGTCCCGGGTGACTACATGCATTAAAATTTAGTGTGCATAATGAGTTTGTTTAAGGTCTTATTGCTAGTAACTGGCAGAGCCAAACCTAGATTCAAAATCCTTCTCTTTTTTAAGGGATGACCTTTCTACTTCACTAGGATTTCTCAGTGACCAGCAAGCATAATACATTCTAATCCAATAAGATGAGGGTAAGGAAAACATTTTATAGCAGAACTTGAGTGCACAGGTCTATAGGAGACGTGCATGCATACGGCGCAAAGAGGATCTTTTCTATTTATAAACTAAAAGGGATACTAAAAATATTAAATATTTAAGGAATACTGGTGAAGCTGTTATGTAGAAACTTCAAGTGGCAGGACCTAGAAAGGACACCCAGAGAATAAAGTGTGGATAGGAGCTGGTAAATGTGCCCTGATGAATTACCTAGTGCCTCACATTAATTATATTACCTGGGAAATGTGAAACCATAGGTGTTATGTATCTTCACTTTCTATAGATTGAAGGGGATCAGAATATGGCATCCTAAAATATGCCACTTTGACTTAAGGATTATTTTGAGCTGAAGGTAATTAAGAAACAAAGATTCAGGAAAAGTTATCAGCCCTCCCCTAATGTACCTACAATTTTAAGTCAAGGAAAGGGTCCCTTTGTACTAGGAAAAGGAGACTGACATCATCAGAAATAAAGAGTCGCATCAACATGAGTTTGCATAAACAAGTCTCATTAAAACAAATTTATATCTTCTATTAGTTTCCCCCATATATTTCCTAGTCACTTTCCACAATTTATCCTGCCAAGAAGCCTAAGCCCCCTTTCTTTTGTCTAGCCATTCCCTCATGAGTCATTGCCCTTTGTTAAAATGATATCTAGCCTCCAGAGTCTAACTGCTTCACTGAGTTTTCGCTTCTATTCGATGAAATTCTTGTGCACATAAAAACATTAACATCGAGCCGGGTTAGGTGGCTCAGCCCGTAATCCCGCGCCTTTGGGAGGCTGAGGTGAGTGAATTGCCTGAGCCCGCGGGTTCGAGACCCGCCTGGGCAGCAAGACCTCATCTCTACAATAAATCAAAAAATCAGCTGGGCGTGGTGGCGCATGCCTGTAATTCCGGCTACTCGGAAGGCTGAGGCGGAAGGATTGCCGGAGCCCAGCAGGCCGAGGCTGCGGTGGCCGGGAGCGGCCACTGCACTCCAGTCTGGGCGACAGAGTGAGACTCCAACTAAAAAAAAAAAAACAACAAAAAAAAACCAAACCAAACAAACAAAAAAATTAGCATCAACTAACATTGTTCCTTTTCTGCTGTCAATATGTGTTTTGTCAGTTTAATTTCCAGGCTCCAACTGCTGAAACTGAGAGAGTAGAGGACATGTTTTTCCTTCCCAGACAGTCTGTTTCCTAGACTTTTTTCAAATAAGAGTAAATAATGTGGTAGAAAAAATATCTGGCTAGGTGTTGAGATACTTATTAGTCTTAGCTTGTACATTAGCTATCTCTGTGACTAAGTTAAAGAATTCTACTACAAAGTCTTTGGGCCTTAATTTCCTTATCAGCATAATAAAAGGATTAGACTAGAAGAGGATGGCAAATAGTTTCAATTCATGTCTGGAGGGCTTTGTTAAAGAGGACTGAGAAGCCATGTGTACCTTGATCAATTATGCTGCCTCAATGGGCACTGAAGTGGAGAATATGTGTGGAATACGTGTCACCTCTGGAATAAAAGATGGATAAAAACCTCTTTTACTTCTAGTATTTAATGAATCAATATGTACCCTTTAACATGTTGTTGACATAGGCTGGGAAAATTCAGCATGTTCCAAATTCCACCAGAGGAGAAAATGGGCAAGTGCCTGAGGCAATGACACAATGTTTAGGAGAGAAATGAAATCTCTTTCGAGTCTTGGGTGGTAAAAGCAGCAGAAACCCAAGATCTATCAAGGGTGCAATATTCCATTTCATTCCATGTAGTCCAAAAATTATGTTTGGGTGCTACGGCTACCTATCTAAATAGTATCTAGAGTTAGATACACTCCCTCCTCCCACCCCAATCAGAATGTTCAGGTTAATTGATTCTCCTGGAAGGAAAATTGTTGTATGTATAAGGAATCCGCTTAATGTTATCAAAGACTTGGTTTCAACAAACTGGTAATGGACATTAAGCTCTTCCTGTGTGAACCAATTTGAATTCATTTAAATACAACCATAACATGCTACTTTCAAAGTTTCAGAAACTTGTTCCCACATAATTTAAATTTACTCCCACCTCTTTCTCCCAGATGCAGATGTAATTTATGTAGAAGCAGACATTAAAATAAGCCACTCAGGGCTGACTCAATTTCATTTACATACTGTTCTTTGGGGGGAAGGTATTAAATCAATTTTAACCTGTTTGGGCCTGCATCCAAATAATGTGCAGGTCTGTTTGAAGAGAATCAGTTTTGAAATTTGCAAAAGAGATCATATGAAATGAATTACTCAATTAAGTAAAGGAAATTTATACTTTATAGTAGAATATTGTACCATCTGCTGGATAAATATAACTAATTAAATTTGACTCGGTATGTGATTTTACCAAACAGTTGAAAAATGAAAATTCTACAATGAATTCTTCAGCAGCACCTGAAATGATAGCTACCCATTGGGAAAGATTGCATCCAGCCCTGGTCAGGTTGCAAACAGACTTCCCATTGTCTGGCAGCAGTCTGCATAATGTTTGCATTAAAAAGCAGGTCAGTTTCAGTAACTACTCACAAGCAACACAGAAAATCCAAATGCAATATTTGTCTGCTATTGTCAGAGAGCTAACAAGTTAACATGTTGAAATAAAAATGGTTGCAAAGCTTCCCTGGCCTGGGAAAAGGAACTACAACTTTGCTCTGAAGAGCACCGCCAAAATCTCTGTTAAAAAAGGCAACCAAACAACTCTGTATAAAATGCCATTATCTGTAACTTTGCAATTAAATTGGAATGCTACAATGACAAACCAGGCTACAGCTATACTACTCTTTGGTCTTGGGCATGAGAAAATAAAATCTATCTGTTTCTGTAGGCTTCAGTTTCATTCTGTCAAATGAAAATAAGCAACCTTGTCAGAAGAGCTGTTATGGGAACTGGTATAATTTAGATCATTGTCCCCTCTAAATCTCATGTTCAAACTTGATACCTAGTGTTGGAAGTGGGGCCTAGTGGGCGGTGTTTGGATCATGGGGCATATCCCTCATGAACAACTTGATGCCATCCTGATGGTCATGAGTGAGTTCTTACCCTATTAGTTTCCATAAGATCTGATCCTTAAAGTCTAGCACCTCCCCCACCTTGCTTTGGCTGTCTCACTGTGTGACCTCTGCCCACAAGACTTCTATTCACCTTTCACCATGAGGGGAAGCCTCCTGAAGCCCTCCCCAGAAGTAGATGCTGGAGCCATGCTTATACAACCTGCAGAAATGTAGGTCAAATAAACCCCTTTTATTTATAAATTACCCAGTCTCAGGGATTCTTTTATTGCACACAAATGGATGAGGATTGCCAACCAAAGGATTTACATTGTGCTTTATACCAAATGCCCCATACTTACCTATACAAGTGCTAGAATAACAGAATGATTAGTCAAAACAAGCATTTCTATCTGAAATGTGATTATACTTGATCTCCAATCTAAAATTGTTCAACTCACAATTTTTCAATTTTATGATGGTGTGAAGTGTTATGCATTCAGTAGCTCCACAACTTACAATGCAGCTTTGTCTGGGTAAACCCATTATAGTCAAAATATGCTAATTAGAAAATCCACTTTTGACTTATAGTATTTTCAACTAACAATGAATTTATCTGAAGATAACCCCTATTGTAAGATAAAGAGCATCTGTACACAGTACCATTTTCACTCAGTACTACTGAAGCATCATAATATTTGACTTTTTCACTTTTTGCCCAGACATTCTGTATTGACATAGCCTTGGTACTCTGGATTAGCCAAACACACTCGTTACTGAGCAGGCACCAAAGAAGGTGCTAGCTGTATGTTTTATGAAAACTAAGTCTTTTGAAGATTAGTCATAATTTTTGCCAGGAAACTTTGGTAAAATTAATACATTTTCATATTTAAACAATGTATTGTTTTAGAAAAATAAAATAACAGTATATCATCTTTTTGAAGAAAGAGCATTTGAAAGTATTTCTTTATTCATTCAAATAATTCAACAGTAGTCTTTAATAAGAGGAAGGACATGAATGTGTGTGGCTGGCTCTGGAATCCATAAATGGAAGAAAATAGTATCGAGAAGCTGATCTGTACAATTTGGTGACAAAGGCTTCTGACCAGCATATGCTTCCACTTTGGACTGATAGTGTTTATGAAACACTCAGCATCATCACTTCACAAGAGAGCTGGGGTTGAACAAAAAGAAAACAGAAAATTTGTCTGAGAAACAGGAGGAGCTGATACCACTAGGGTCTAAAGGAGGAGAGAAGTTTCTGAAGTGTCATTTGTATAGGAATTAAGGATCCATTGGAGATGAACATTTTGAGGGATTAACTAGCTAATTCAAATACTAATGTTACTTTTCTATAACCCTCTTTCCCAGTATGAAAATTGTGGTTATCTTAGGGGCCTTATACAAGACAACTGAATTCAAAGTAACCTGTTGACATATGGGAATGATAGGAACAAATGCCAAATTGAAATAAGCAGAAGGAACATATGAAATAAATCACTGCAAAACTGAACACATGTATGTAGGGTTGGCCAAATTAGTCTTTGGGAAAACCAAGAAAAAGCAGAATGAGATAAATGCTTGGGGTTGGAGTCAGGGAATATCATAATTCTCCTGAGGTCAGAAGAAGCTTCCACATATAAACCTGAGTTATAGGATTTAAATGTAGTTACAACCAAATTTCATCTAGAAAAACCATCAAGGATTATTCTTTAATTATATATTTATTAAAGACATTTTACAGGATATCCCTGTTAAGCTGACCTGCCTGTTTACAATATGTGTCTACTTAAGAATGGATTTATAAACATATATCATTTGCCAAAGTTGAAAATCTCCAACATCTTTTATAAATACATTATCCAGGCATCACTCAAAACTGGAGCTATTGTCCCAGTGAGATGATTCTGGCAGTCTCTGTGGGATTTCCTGTTCTAATATCATCTGAATAGGTGATGACCACACGTCAGTCAGGAGCAATAGTGGCTTGCACCTGTGATTAGTCAAGAAACATCCTATCAAATGTGAGCACTGGGCCTTCCTTTTGGTAGTATGTCTGAAGTGGTGCTGACCTGAGAAGAGTCTTGTCTTACTTTTGAAATTTCCTTTTAAAATTGTTTTGAGTCAATCTTTCAACAGGTGTATGTATTTCCTGCCAGACAGCAGCAATTAGGATATCAACCGCTATTTCCTTGATTGCATAAAGGAAAGATGAGCACAGTTTAGGTTAGAGGCAGCATCTGGGTTTCTGTAAGAAGTTGAATTTATCCATTTCAGTGGTTGATTTGATTGAGAAAATAGCATTAAATGACATATTTCAGGTCACAAAAAGGTAGTGTGGAACAGAACCTTAGAAAGGACTGGCATGCTTATCTTGTAAGGAGAGGTTTTGAATTTAAATAATAGAGATACACTTTAGGCTCTTATTGGATATTTTTAAACTAGTTTCTTGGAGACAGATCTTTAGTGCATATATGAAATTTTAGAGAAATATCCTTTTATTGAAATTGATATAATTCTGCTTTTCATGTCTTAATTTATGTGACACCCACCATCATTCAGGAAACACTATTACCTGTTATACCTCCTTGACTTGTACTGCTTGGTTTCTTAAAGGTAGTAAGTTAGACAATGATATTATGTATTAAAAATAGTTACAACTATTATTTGTGAAGTGCTTACTACCTTCCTGGCACTGTCCCAAGCACATTACCTGTATTATTTAGTTTCCTCCTCATAAAACACTGTGAAATATTATGTTGTAGCCTGTCTCCAGTGTCCTGCTTTCTGTTCCTGTCTTGGGTCCTACCATACAGATTTCAACCTCTGTTCTGAGTCAGTTTGGGCTGCTATAAAAAACTACCACAGACTGGGTGGCTCAAACAACATAAACTTATTCTTCATAGTTCTTAGACTGGGAAGTCCAAGGTCAGGGTGCCAGCAGGGTTCTGGCAAGAGATCTCTTCCTGGTTTGCAGATGGCTGTCTTCTTATCTTGTCCTCACATGATTGAGAGAGAGGAAGAAAGTTTTCAGTGTCTTTTTAGAAGGGCAGTCACCCCATCATGGGGGCAAGATTCTCATGAACTTATCTACCCCTAATTATCTCCTAGAGACTCCACATATCATCACATTGGAGATGTAGGCTTCAACATATAAGTTCAGAGGTGTCACACACATTTAGCCCGTAGCATGACCCAAATCAGTCAAGAAGTAATACTTCCTTTAACCCCTGGCATAATAGCTGCTATTACTCAAATACATTCATAACGTAGTTCTTTACATTCACTCTCAAAGTTAATCAAGTATATCTCATTTTTTAAAAAACAACACATTGACTGATTACTTCATTCATGGAGTGGTGAACACCAAAACGGTGGAGTCAAGACTTCTCTTTAAACCAAGATTCTGCCATTTACCAGTTCTGTGATCTAAGGCAAGACTACCTAGTCAAAAGAATAGGATCTTTGGAATTAGGCAGACCTCAGTTCTTAATTAATTGTGTGGCCGTGGATTCATTATTTAACTTCTCTGGGCCTAAGTTTGTCCATCTGTAAAAAACGCAGGATTATTATGAGGACATTCACTATAACCAGAGCACCTAGCATTGAGCTGAACAGAGACTGCACACATTCAATTGCACCAATTAATATATAATTTTTCGGGAGAAAATATCTGTTGTGCCAAAGTAAATGTAAGTAGCTCCTCAGGAAAAGACAGGAACAGTGTGACTAGAATTCTATGATCCACACCACACCCCTGTTCCCAGTGCCTTCCTGTTGCAGGAAGCCACCCATTTTGAAGGTCCAGAGCTTCCAGGCATTCCTCTATCAACTTATGGTTCAGGCTGGAGTGAGCACGCACCAGAGAAAGCTGAATTATGTCACGAAAATTGCCCCAAACATTTCCTCACTGACCTATCTTCTCAACTCTTTTTGGTCTGAAAGAAAATATCACATATCTTTTCCCTTTAAGCAACTTTGTGGGGTGTTTATGGATCATGCAATTCAATACTAGGTGGAAAGTAGGCCCTGCAATCCTCAAACACCATTCACAAGGAGTCAACTGATTCTGATGATGATCACTCATGCACAGATGTCAAAATTACTGGTGCTTCTTACTTGAAGAGAGCCAGGTGTCTGTAAAACAAGTCACAAATAATCATATGTAGAAAGAATGAAAAGTCTTAAGGAACACTTTTTTATTCACCTCTGCTTTTGAAAACATTTAACTGATCATAAAGAAGGCTTAATTTCTGTCTCACTTTGAAAATGAGTATTATATTGTTCTATATATGTATATTGTAAAATAATAGCCTCTTCTTAGTATCCAGGATTCTCTGATTACTCTAGAAGAGAAACTTTTCATCCCATTGTTTTTTTTTTTTTCTGGACCTCAGATATTGGATTCTCATCACAATAGCAACCACAAACTATGTTCCTAGATATGAAATTTAAAGATATACATTGCTTGAGGCAACACACTCCTTGGTTTATGACATTTCTCATCAATTGCTTGCCTTTTGTCTCCTTTTCCCATACCCGTTTGCCTCCTTTCATCCACAGGCTACCATTCTAATATGATTCACACAAATTATTTTATTTAGATATGTTTCTTTTTTTAATATTGCTTTTATTTAGAAGGTAATTCCTTTGTGTTTTTTTTTTTTTTTTTTTTTTTTTTTTTGAGTAGGAGTCTCACTCTGTAGTCCAGGCCGGAGTGCAGTGGCACAATCACAGCTACTCCAGCCTCAGTCTGCTGGGCTCAGGCAATCCTTCCGCCTCAGCTTTCCAAGTAGCTGGAACTACAGGTGTGTGCCACCATGCCTGGCTAATTTTTTTTATTTTTATTTTTTTTGAGTTGGAGTCTCACTCTGTCACCCAGACTGGAGTGCAGTGGCCGCTCCTGGCCACCACAACCTTGACCTACTGGGCTCCGGCGATCCTTCTGCCTCAGCCTTCCAAGTAGCTGGAACTACAGGCGCACGCTACCATGCCTGGCTAATTTTTTGATTTAGTGTAGAGATGAGGTTTCTCCAAGTTGCCCAGGTGAGTCTCGAACCCGTGGGCTCAGGCAATCCACTCACCTCAGCCTCCCAAAGCGCGGGATTACAGACTGAACCACCGAGCCCAGCGCCTGGCTAATTTTTAATGGTTTATTGTAGAGGTATTGCCATGCTGCTCAGGCTGGTCTAGAAACCCTGGGCTCAGGCAATCCTCCCACCTCCACCTCCCAAAGTGCTGGGATTACAGGCATGAGTCACCATGCCCAGCTCCCTGTATTTCTTAACACAAATTAATGAGGCTTCATTTACTTATATTCTGCATTGCATGATAGAGTTAGTATTGCATGATACAAATTACATGATAGAGCTTTCTGTATTCTTAATTAGGTTAATTCCTAGATATTTCAAATCTTTTAATTTCATATCTGGGAACATAGTTTGTGGTTGCTATTGTGATTAGAATCCAATTTTTTATTATATTTTCAACTTATTATTGCTGGCTGTTTTAATTAGGAATTACCATAATAATGCAAAACAATAAGTAATCTTAAGCTCAGTGATTCGGTATAATAAATGTTTGAGGATTATTTTTAGTTATATTTCAAATTACATATCATTGTTTTTATTAGTTAGGTATTGCCACATTAATGCAGTATAAAAAACCAATCCTAATCAGTGACATATAAAACTAAGCATGTCTTTTTTCTCTCAAGGGTCTGCAGGTTGGTTAGGGCTTTGTAGGACTTGGCCAAGATCAGCTGGGCTTGGCTCTAAGCTACAGTTGGATGCAGATTTTCTCTAAAACATCTCTTCATACTCCTTGAAACACTGGCTACCCAAGGAATATTCTGCTCTTGATAACTAGCAAGAGTGCAAGAGAAAGAAACTGAACAACGCAAGCAAGTTTAAGACTTCTCTTCTCACTGAGTCCATAACAGGCCATAACTGAGTCCATAATTGGTCAAAGTAAGTCACATAGCCAAGGTCAACATCACTTTGGAAGGAAGTATATACTCTGTCCAAGGTGGAGGCTAGAGGATAGCAATACCAAGCTATAGGTTAGAGAGTGTGATATATAGTCTGATATATAATCTCTACTGAGATAGATATCTATTGACTCTCAATAGAGATTATATATCAGACTATATATCTTTTTTTTTCTTTAAATTCTTGCTGAACTCTCTTATTACTCTAAGAGTTTTTGAAACATTTCGGTTTTCAAGATAGGTAATTATACAGTTTATATAATAATGGTTTAATGACACCCTTTCAATGCTTATACCTATTATTTCTTTTTTCTTATAGCATTGGTCAAGACCTACTATGTTGAATAACAGTGGTGGTAGTGGACAACTTTGTCTTTTCCAAATCTTGGAGGAAATGTAATGTTTCATCAAGTATAATGTTTATTGTAGGTTTAAAAAAAATCTTACCATGTTAAGAATCCTCACACATTCTTAGTTTTTAAAGAGTTGTATTCATAAATAATTAAATTTTATTAATATTTTCAATGCATTAATTGAAATTATTATGATTTCTCTTATTTGGTTTTAATGTGTTGAGTAACTGATAGGATTTGTGTTGATAATTCCAGTTTGCTTTATTAATTTATAAGCACACTGAAACATTCAGTTGGTTAATTTTTTTTTGAGTTGGAGTTTCACTCCATTGTCTAGGTTGGACCGCAGTGGCACCCTCACAGTCACCCCAGCATCAACCTGCTGGGCTCTGGCGATCCTTGCGCCTCAGCCTTCCAAGCAGCCAGAACTACAGGCGCGCACCCACGTCCGGCTAATTTTTTATTTATTGCAGAGATGAGGTCTTGCCAAGTTGTCTGGGTTGGTTTCAAACCCGCAGGCTCAGGCAATCCACTCACCTTGGCCTCCCAAAGTGCTGGGATTACAGGCTGAGCCACAGAGCCCGGCCCAGTTGGTTAATTTTTAAAGGAATTTTTTCATCGATGTTCATTAGTGAAATTAACCTATATTTTTTATTTTCATTGTTTTATCTTATTGTGTAAGATTATACTGGTTTGATAAAATGAGTTAGATTTCACTCTTACTTTTTTCTGAAACAACTTTTACAAAATAGAATTGCCTCTTCCTTTTAAGTTTGGTAGAAATTGTCTGCAAAATCATCTGGGACTGAAGTGTTTTGGAAGTTGAGATTTTTTTTATTGTTTTAAAAAATATCTTTGATCTTCTCACATTTGCTCTTTTCTCTTTCCCTTTCTTCCTTCTTGTTTTTTTTTCTCCTTCATTTACTATATACTTACATCAGCTTTACTTAGATTATGAAGACCAATTTATTAATTCTGAACTGCTAATAAACTTTCTAGATAAATATCATGCCCCAGGCATGCTCTTGCTAATTTCTTTTTTTGTGTGTGTGAGTTGAAGTCTCACTCTGTCGCCCAGACTGGAGTGCAGTGGCCGCTCCCGGCCACCGCAGCCTCGACCTGCTGGGCTCCGGCGATGCTTCTGCCTCAGCCTTCCAAGTAGCTGGAACTACAGGCACGTGCTACCATGCCCGGCTGATTTTTTGATTTATTGTAGAGATGAGGTCTTGCTGCCCAGGCGGGTCTCAAACCCGCGGGCTCAGGCAATCCACTCACCTCAGCCTCCCAAAGGCGCGGAATTACAGGCTAAGCCACCGAGCCCGGCTGCTCTTGCTAATTTCAATCAGCTATTAGAGAATTTCTTGCATCAGTTTTGGCATTTTTACATTTTTCTAAAAATTAATCCATTTTATTTAAGTTTTGAAATTTATCTCCTTCACTTTGGTGTTCATATTTCTTAGCATATAGTTATTTATAATATTTTCACCATTTTAAATTTCTATTATGTTATTTCTTCCTTTTAATTCTGCATTTTGTTTGATTTACCTTATTTTTTCTTACCACTTTTATCAGAGGTTTACCTTATTAAACCTTTCTGAGAACTAGCAATTGGTTGTATTCATCTTCTCTATTTTTATTTTACTTCTCATTTTATTTATTTTGGCCCATAACTTTAGTATTTTCTTTTATGTTTGTACTGCTTTCTTTACAACTTCTTGTGTTGGATGATTTACTTATTCATTTTAAAATTTCGTTTCCTTATAAATATGTGTAAATGGAATAGTATATTTAAACATACATGGAACTTTAATTTGAATGCAACATGTTTAGAAATGTATTTGGGTATTTTCATTTAATTTTACACATTTTGTAATTTTCCTTTTGGACTCAGGAGTTTAGTATTGTTAAATAATTTGATATATTATATGGTTTTATCTATTCTTTATTCATTTATCGTGACATAAGTTTGCTAAGTAGGGAAATTAGGACGTAACAGGGCAGTTGAAAGTTGTTAGAAAATGGGTTGTAGTTCTCTGTAGGGTTGATGAGTTGTAGGAATTTGGGAATTAGATTGAGATGGAAAGAGTGAAGCTAGTGTTCTCAAAATAGTATACTTGTAATCAAGATTGTGGAGTGGTTGCAGTTATCAGTAATGACAAGGTTTAGGGACAATTTCCAGCAGTGAGTGCTGAGGTAGTGTGAGAATTCTCTCCTCATTTGTGGAGAGGAAGTCATAGCTCTGGAAGGTCAGGTGTCATAAATATTACCCACATGGATATTGAAATCACCTAAGACTTATGACAGGAGCAGTGTTGGAGAGAATGACAGGAGCCAGGAGCTAGATGTTAAAGAAATGACAGAGTCAGTAGATAGATGACTTCAGCTAGAAGTAGAAGTTTGGCCTGAGAGTCAAAACTGAAAATATTTGGGGAAGAGGACAGAGACTGGATGAGAAGCAACAAAGAAATGCTTGGAAGATGTGTGTAAATCTCCAAGTTCAGGGGTAGGAGGGGCGTGAGAGAGAAAAGAGTCACCACTTGAGGAGAGTGTGGGAAAGCAGTGGCCTCAGGGTAGATTCAGGTTTTAGTTGAAGCCTGAAGGTGAAGGGAAAGTATAGCAAAAAGGATAAGAGGGATTTGCTAATGACTAATTGTGATATCTTGGAGAGCCCAGTGGAAGAGTTTTAGGACTTAGAAAAAGGTGACAGATGAGTCAGAGAAGAGGATATAAAGACACATAAGATATGAGAAATAAGGAATGACTTGGGAGTCCTAGACTTGATATAGTGACCAAAATAAACAAGATCAAGGACATACGAAATTAGACTCCATATTCTTAGGGTTGATAGGGATGATATGAATGACAAGGGAAATCTTAGAAAAGGAAATGGAGCCTTAGATAAAGTCAGGAAAGTACGAAGCATGCGGGATTTAAGGGTTCTCTCAAATTACTAACAATATCTTTTTTGTGCATTTTTATTATACTTATTTTAAACTTTTGCTCCATTTGTTTCAATAGTTCTGTTTTAGGTTCGCATGTAGTTTAGTTGTTGCTGTTTGAATACGAATTCTTCCTATCAGGGAAGGGCCAAAGCTCTTGTCTCTTCTGGTGAATTTAGGAGAAGGCGCCCCAAGCAATGCATTCCCAGGCACATCACAACTCCATTTGTGGTTTCACACCAACCAGAAACTTTCTTTATCCAAGATTCAGCTTTCAACCCTTAAATAGCAGTAGTAGCAGCATTGGGAAGATAACTCTGTTTAGGCTGCAACCCACCAGCCCTGGGGAATCTGGGGAGGAAGAAGTAGAGAAATGGCTTTAGGCTTCCTCTGGTCAAATGGCCTTTGCACTCACAATTTCTTCTGTCTGGAATGTTTTCTCTTCCTCTATCCTTCTCTCTTAACTCCAGTCCAAGGGTCGCTTTACTAGAGAAACCTTCCCACATTTTCCAGTATTCCGTGGTTTATGCTCTCCAAGAAACTTGTCCTTTCCTTCAGAGCACTTATCTCAATTTGTAATTACATACTTGTTATTATGATTATTTGATTTATGACTGTGTTCCCACAAGCCTGTAAACTTCATGAGAGCGGAAATAGTTGTCTCTTTATATTTATCATAGTATCTCCAGCATTCTGTGCAGTGTCTGATTTGTAGTACTCACTGGATAAATAAATGAATTTTTTAAAAAAATAGCAGATGATGCTGGGGGCAGTTTCCATTGGAGACAAGCAGTTAGTATTTTATTTTTAAAGTAGAAAAATGAACTTTAGAATCTTATGATTACTAGAATTACCACTGTCTATGTCAGGTAGTATTGTAGGACAAAGCACTCATAAACTTTTTTCTGTTGCTTTCTATAGTGTTTAACTTCTGTAACAAATTTCTGATCTGATACTTGTGAGAAAGTACAAACTAATAAAAACTTAAAATCTTCCATATATATATATATATATTTCTTTTTCCCCCAAAACTTTTATATGGAAAAATTATAGGGTTCTGACTCACCAAAACTATTTTGGAAACTGCTGAATTAACGCTATTGGTATGATAGATTGCAGATGGTGACATGGACAAATATAAAGCATAGTTTTGAAGGTTAAGTACTTCTGTGTTTCAATTTAATGGTGGATCAAGAGAGACGAACATTCTCTTTGAATTCTCCAAAATATCAAGCCTCATCTACCCTAAACAGTTTCCTCTATGAGACAGTGTTTTTGAGAGAATGCTTGCAAAAGCCAAGGTGAGTGGCTGATGATCAAATAATAACAGAAACATGAAACATGTTGACTGATTTGTAGTGTTTAATGACCGATTTTACTAAACTGATTCCTCAGCCGTGTGAGAGCTATAGTTTGCTTGTCAACTCCACTTTGGTCTAACATACTACCCTACCCCCATTTCCTTCTGCTCTCCTAATCTGACATTCTGGAATGTCATCTTTATTAGCTTGTTGATAATGTTGTATTGCTAGCTAAATGACATTTTTGCCCACTTCTGTCAGGGTCCAATCAACATGGTTAACTTGATACTTAGGGCTCATAATGATATGCTAACAGTGAATAATTTTAACATATTAATTGTTTGTTCCTCTAGTTGTGAGGCCCTGAAAAAAACTGATAACAGTAGCCTTGGTTGATTTTACATTTCTTTGGGCTGAGATCATTAGTATACTGAAGTGTTTGAAATGTCACTTCTGACATTTTTCTTGGCAATTTAAAGTCAGTTCATCTTACATTTGAAATTTTTTCCAAGAAAATAATTAGAAAGTGAGCACTTTTGTTCATTCAGTTTCCCTATTAGAAAACTTTCATTTTAATGTTAAAAATACTCTTAGTTACTGTGATAACAGCTTCAACAAAATCAATTGGCATATCAAACTGATAGTTACATAAATCCTTGATGCTATTATACTATCTTAACATGTTCCTTCTCAGCACAATTTTAAATTAAAGTCCTATACAATTCAGTTTATAGGATGCTAAAATCCTTTCAAAACAGCCTATGACTTGTGGAAAGAAGTTTATCTATTTCTTGACATTTTTCAAGTCATTAGTAGAGACATATAGTATATATGAGTATATACGCACACATTAGACATATATGTATACACACTTACACATATAATTTATACATGTAATATAGAGATAAAGTAAAGATTATAAAAGTATTTGGAGATGGAAGGCACAATGTAGACAAAGAATAAAATACAATTTAGAAAGTACAAAGTATAATTGAAAATATTTATCAAAAAGTGAATACTTGGAAAATAATCACCTTAAATATGATAGACAAAAGGTTAATATACTTAATATATAAATATTTTATATTAATTTATGAGAAAAATGCCAGAAAGCTAATAAAAAATATAGTAGGTACAGGAGCAGTGAACTTAAACAATTGATTGAAGTATAAATGATTCATATGTACATGAAATATAATATTCACATCCACTACCTAATCAAAGAAATGCAAATTATAGTAACAATAATTTCTCTAGCAAGAATAAAAAATGTATAATTTTTTAAAGAAGTAAGGCCAGGTCAAAACGGCCTACTAAGTTTAAGCTTGAGGTTACCCTCTTTGCTCCAAACACAGCAGTGTGAGATTAAATCTAAAATAACAAAAGTAGAAAGACATAATCAGGATTTAAAGCTAAACTATACTCATGTTGCTCTGGAAATAATTTTTAAAATTGTTATAGTCATAACAAGCTATTATAAACTTTGTGCTAATGCAACTTCTAGGAGATGCATAACTTTTTCAATAATTAAAATGTTCAAAATCAATGCAAGAAGAAATAAAAAACATAGAAAGAGAACCACATTCAACATATTTAGTCATTAATCAAAAGTCTTTCTTTAATGAAGACTCACATATAAGTGGAAACCTCTATGACTGAGTGAGGATGATGAACTATTTAATAAGTGGTGCTTGCTAATTGGTTATTTATATGGAAAATTAACATCTTTACCTCATTTTACACACAGAAGTCAGTTCTAGTTGAAATAAAGGTCTAAATGAAGAAATAAGACTTTAAATATATTTACGAAAAAATTTTTTTTAAATTTTCATAAACTTGTGATAGCAGATGACTTTTTAAAATCATGAACCAAAAGCACAAATTATTTTAAAAATTTGAGTATTAAAATCAAAATGTCCTTTATCGAAAGGTTACTATAAACAAAGCAAAATTGCAAATCACATATATAAGTTAAACAAAAATGCTTAAGCTGACCAATATATTTTATCTAAAGAGTGAAAAGTATTCTTTAATGATAGATGTCAATAAGTGGCAATCGGTTGTACTACAGACTCTGAAAGCCTTCTCCTATAAGAATATGAAAGTGTTTGATAAAATAAATACCCTCACATGAAAAAGTTATGAGATAATAAAATGTCCTACTACCAAAATCAAAACAATAGCAGAATTTCAGAAATATAAGGAGGCTCTAAGTCTTCTGTATATACTGTTCTTCCAGAGCAAATGTTCTAGGACAAAACTTTGAACTTAGTATTGCCAGGAGCCTTGTTAAAAGCTGTCCTGGATATAGTTAGTCCAAGAGATGTTATGCCATCAGTGTAGTGGTGAACTAAAACACAAAACTACAAAGAAAATTGTCCCTCTCATCTTTAGCTCTAGGTAGATAATAAGAAAAGTTTCTAAGCAATTACAGGAACACAGGCTAGTCTCACGTGGTTATGCTGCCTGAATAAATACAGTTTAAATAATTTTAAATACACAAATTCAATAAATAAAATTTAAAGCAGATCCAAATCTGTAATACCCTTAAATACATAGAAAAGTAAACTCAATTTATCCCTGGAGGAAATGTTATTTAATTTCTGTCTCAAAAATTCCTACAAACAACTTCAAAAATATATTTTCTTCCAGCATTAAAACTGTTAGTTATAATATACAAAATAACAATGCTTAATGTATTTAATAAAACAAGGGATGGAGGTAAAAATATGAGCAAGGAGAGATTGTGGAAATAAGCAGGAAAATTTATAAACAAACCAAATAAAATCCTAGAAATAAAACAATTATTTCAAGTTATGAGCATAATTGAAGGGTTAAGCATAACTGAAGAGAAAATTGGTATAATATATCATCAATCACAAAAAGATTACTAAGAATGTAGCACAGATAAATAAGAAAAGGAAAATAGTAAAAAAATTTTTTATCAACTTGGAAAATGAGTGACAAGAATTCAAGAAGGAAGTAAAAAAGATAAAAGAGAAAATATTTAAAAGGAAAATGATATAATTTTATCTATAACTAATAAAAGGCATGAATCCTTAGATTCAGGAAGCCTTAAGAATTTTAAAGATTTTATAAATAAAAATTCACATCTGGAAATATTATAATGAGACTGCAATATATCAAAAACCAATAATATCACTCAAAAGAATACAGAGAGAAAAGCAACTTCTTAAAACAATTACTACTTAGATTAACAACTTGATTTCTTTAGCAAAAATGAAAGCCAGAAGGAAGTGGAATGATATCTCTAAAGTCTTGAAATAAAATAGGATTGAAAACCTGGAATTAAATGCTTGCAACTCTATATTTAAATTTTTAATGAAATATAATTATACTTTCAAATATACAAACAAATCTCAAGAAGTATATGTGACCAAAATGCAAACCTATGTGATTTCTTTTCTCTTGAAAGAAATTTCTGAGAACTAAGGGAAAAAAACTGCTAAACATGTGGGTAAATCTAAACAAGTGCACAAAAATAAGCAAATAAGAATAGCATTTTATTGTAGCATTAAAATTAAGTAAAAATATTACATAATAATTATATATAAGAAAGTGATTGCAACTAAGATATTCTAAAAACCTTATATTGTTTAGAATAAGTATAAATAGACTAACTTTAATCTATGAAGTATGTCAACATTTCTACTGTGAGAATTAAAGGAAAAGAAAAAGTATATCTTTTAAATGAGTAGGGGATGGTGAAATTTTTAAAAAGAGAGAAAATATATCTTCAATGTATTTAAATGAAAATAGAGAGAAGAAAGAAGAGAAGGAAGAGAGGGGTAAAAAGAAGTGAGCAGCATAGGAGGACAAGGATAAATTTAAATAATTCTTATAGTTGGACATATACTTTATCAACACACTTCCCAATGGATTACCCATTTATGTTTTACAACAATAATCCCAAGAGGCAGATGTTTTTATTAACTTCATCTATATTTTACAACTGAGAATCTAAGCAATAATACAAATGTCATATATTAATTTTAAAAAATTTTGCTAAAGTACTTAAAAGAAACATAGTAGCCTTAAATGCATGAAAGTTTTGTGGTTAAAAAATGTAAAATTTTCATTTTAACCTCTTTTATGTATACAACTGAGTAGTGTTTAGTATATTCCCATTATTGTGAAACAGATTTTCAGAACTGTTTATCTTACAAAACTAAGACTCTACACCCATTAAACACCAACTGCCCTTTCACCCTGTCCTCTCAATCCCGTTAACCACAACTCTACTTTCTGTTTTTGTAAATTTGATTATTTTATATACTTCATCTAAATAGAATCATACAGTATTTATGTTTGTTTGTTTTCCAAAAGGCAGAATCTCGAGGAGTTAAATGTTTAATATAAGCTCCTCGATATTAAAATATAAGAAAAAGAAAAACAGAGAAAACCCAGAGGAACTAGAACAAAGAAAATTTTTAAAAGAGAAAAAAATTAATTAAATGGAAAACAAAATACAATACAGAAAATAAAAAATACAAAAATTTATTATTTGAAAAAAGACTAATAAAATTTACAAGCCTCTGGCAAGTGTAATTAAGGGACAGAAGTGGGGGGGGAGAGAGAGAGTGGGAACACAAATGAAAAATGCTAGTAGTGAAAAAGAAATATAACAAATACAACAAAATCTAGATTAGAATTATATAAGGAAAAGAGTGTTTCACATTTTAGTGCTATTTTACCTAACTGAAAATCACAATTTACAGAAATAGTTGACTGTTTAAAAGTAGAATGGTCAATAGTTAAAAGCAGGTATTTTTTTTGCCTTGTTTTGAATCCCAGTCCTGCCATCTACTATTTTTGTGTAAATTGCTCAACTTGTCTGTACCTTTAAATGGAAATAATAGTAGTACCTTCCTTATAGGATTGTCGAGTTAATTAGTTAAATTATGAATACATTTTGCCTGTCCTGCACATAGTATGTGCTAAATAAGCATTTGCCGCTACCATGGCTAGAGTAGTAATAACTCTAGAGGAGCAATGTTCTTACCATTCTTTCAGCTGCTGCACTTCTCAGAGCTTTTCAGTGCTTATTACTATGTCCTAAGAAAGCTAACTGAGAAGGAAAGCAGATGTAAAAGAAAAGCAAAGGTTACTTTTCAGCACTGCTTGTTAGAGTTTGGAGGAAAAGGAAATATAATCGAACTTAATAATTGAAGTAAAGTATCTTAGAAATGTATACCTCTATACTGCATATCTCATTGAAGTTGGCTGTACTGTGATCAGATTTACAGAACCACTAAATGTGAGCAGTACAGCCAACTTCAATGAGATATGCAGAAACTCAAACCAAGTCAATAAATCACATTGAGCTCTTGGTACAACCCAACTTATATTTTAATAGGTGCTTTAATAGTTTGTGTCCTTTTGCAAAGAGTAAGATCTTTTTTGTTTGATTGTATGATTGTGTTTTCTTTATTGCTATCTCTAGCATATAGCATGGACAGACACTTGTCTATCATAAATATTTGATCAATGAATAAAATAAGTAGCAACTGATAGATTTCTATGCAGCAACTTAGCAAGTCTTCAGGATTTACCTGTACTTATTTGAAGCACTTATTCCGATTATGTTTCCAATTTCTATCTATAGCTATACCTTTCACTTACCATTTTATCCCTGCTTATGGAACTTGGACTGGGAGACAATATACAATAGGGGTTAAAGGCACTGAATTTGAATTCTATCTTGGGCACTTACCTCCTACTTTATTTTGGATAAGTTAACCCTTTGAGGTTCCTTTTCTTAACCTGTAAAGTTAGTGTAGAACTTTAGGAATAAAGAATAAGATGGAACTGGATTTTAATCTTGGCTCTAACACTTTCTATCTTAGGTAAAATCAATAATGTAATCGTGAATTAACATCTGTTTCAAGGGAATACTGGAGTTGTCTTTATGTAAGACTTATACAATCCTATCAGATAGTTATTCCTATTTTTCTCATTTTACAGATGAAGAAGCTCAAGTCAAGAGATCTTCAGTCTGCTGCCCAGATATCTAGTCTGTTCTTCCGGATCTTAAAGGTTAGGATCTAAACTTTGCCACATAAGCTCTTGGCTTGGCTCTGGGGATTTATCTTGCTACAGCAGAGTGGTATTCTAGTCCTTGTACCTAGAAAAGTAGACAGTGGTATTCTAGTCCTTGTACCTAGAAAATAGATAATGGAGAGAGAATTCTGATCCTTGCTATCTGGCTCAGCTTTCATGGCATGTTAGTTGCCTGTCTTTGGAGCTGAGCTCTCAATGGAGTCCTTACTTTAACTTCTGGAATTTTCCAGTTTTCCCACATAGTTGTGAGCTACTGTGAAACCTATGTAATATTATTATGTCAGCTAATTTGAAATGGTGACATTTTAGGGGGAAGTTATACTTATCATAGTAGCTGAAACAATATACAGTCCCATATAGACAACTTGGAAAATTCTCCAGGCAATTCCTTCAAGTCTCCAGCTGTATACTTCAAGTCATTTCTCATAGACCAACTTTAATTTAAGTTGCTAATTTGTACTTTCAATTAAGATATAGAAAGTCATAGGAGACTGTTATTTCCACCCTACAAAAACAAGTCAGGTAAGTTATAGTACCATAATTGCATGAAACTCATTAGAGAGCTGAGAAAAGTGTGGGTTCTTTATAGGAGTGATCTCCCAATGGCATGGTGGTAGAAGAACAGTTTGGGAGAAAGAGAAACCAGGAAATTTTTAAACAAATTTTTCATGGTCATATATGTATGATAGCCTGAACGATGCATATTTGTATACCTAACCCTTAACTGTACCCCACAATTTAAAAATAAAAAATATGTTTTAAAAAAAAAAGAATTCCAAAAAGTAACAGTCACAAGTGAATCTACACTCATCTATCAATTTTTTTCCCCTGTGGTACCTTTACATAATATGTGATGACAGCATATCTAGGGCTGAAGGCAGGGTAAGAGAGCTGAGAAAATACCTGCCAGGTGCATAGGGCCTTTATCAAGTGATAGACTGTGGTCTGAGAAAGGCTGGAATCAGGGCAGAAAAGCTTAAAGAAATTCCTCAAAACACACAGAGATTTTACTGACTGCTTAGCAGCATCCCTTCGAAGGAAGAGGGCAGAGTAGTAAAGCTAAGACAGATCTCCCCAGAGAGCATATGTCCTTCATAGGGTACATAGTAAGGAGCCATTGAAGACTAGGACAGGGCGGGAGAACTGAGATAGATCCCATTCTCATCTCTAAGGTACACCAGGTCTTCACAGAATGGAACATGGCAAACCACAGGTGCAGACATCTCATGAGATGCAGAGAGTGGGGAAGGAGAGAGAAGAGGTGCAAAGAAAGCTTCCTAGAAGCATCAAAACTATTTTCTGGATTATACAGCAGAAAGAGATCTCTTATAGGGCAGATGATGATAGCTGGGCTGTGAAGTACAGAGGTGTCTCCAGGGTCTTGCTAATACATAAATCTCAAGACCTGCAGATCTTTTCCTCACAAGTGTTGAACCCAGAGATAAACGCAACCTAATTAAAACCATACAAAACCCAGACCAACTCAGTTAATGATTACGTTTTTTCAATATCTCCCCCACCCTTCCCCATTATAATAGCCTGAAAAAGGAAAGGACACCATTTTCTAGAGATAAATATTATGTACTTCAGTCTCCAATGTTCATTTTCACATGAAGTTTGGGATACAATGAAAAATTATGAGATATGAAGCAGGAAAATGTGACTCAGCAGGAAGAGCATTCAATAAAGGCAAACCACAGATGGTCCCAATGTTGGAATTAATAGATAGGAGCTTTAGTATAACTACAATGAATATATGAAAATATCCAGGGGAAAAGACAGGCAACATGTAGGAAAAGACTGGGAATTTTAGCAGAAAAATGAAATAAACAAAAAGAAAATCAAATGGAAATTCCAGCACTAAAAAAGTAAAATATCAGAATTGAAGAATTCATTAGAGGTGCTTAGCAGAAAAATAGAACGGTAAATTTTAAAAAGGTCAATGAAAATCTAAATTGAAACTAAAAGAGAAAAAATTTAAAAGTTTTTCTAAGTCTTCTGGGATCATATCAAACACCCTCCAACCTGGGCGACAGAGTGAGACTTCGACTCAAAAAAAAAAAAGAAAGTCAATTAAATAGAACTTAACATCTCTCGTAGGGAACGTGTGTGGACTTAGGGCAAAGAACATAAATCTAAATCAGATGGATTTTTATTCATTACAAGAATGCCATGCAACTCAGTTAACATGTATTTGAGAAAATATTAGAAAAGCTAAGTTTTCAAGGCACTGGAACATTATTGGTTGATCCAAAAATTTTCTACAATTCTGTTACTGCCTGACCTGAAGAAAAGAGGCCTTTGGTTCTAGGATATAGGCCAAATTGACAGCCTGCCGTGCCTAATGAATAATGGGATCTGAGCGATAAATAAATGTCAGAAGGAACCTAACAATCATGACTTACAAGCAATATAAGACCTTTAAGAAACCAGAAGAGAAAAGAAAATTAATTCCAACTATGTAGAAGAAAGGAAAGAAATACCAGAGTGATAATAAAATAGAAAACAGACAGACAAAACCATCAAAGCTCAGAGTGATACTGAAATAGAAAAGAGACAAAACACACAAAGCTCAAATTTGCTTTCTTGGAATGTTGATAATGAGGACCCCTATAAAGAATCATCAAGGAAAAACAATGACCAGTATTATAAACAAATAAGCCAACAGCACTACTGAGCCTACAAATCTTAAAGCTATGACTAGAAGATATTATTAAAAACTCTATGGAAATAAATAACAATTTAGATGAAAAGAACAAATTTTTTAAAAACCATAATGTTACAAGACAAATATGAAGATAAATAGAAAAGCTGAATGGATCAACACTTATTAAAGAAATTTAATTCTCAGTAAAACTTTCCTGTAAGAAAATTCTAGGTTTGGAATCTTCATTGGTGAATTCTGTCATATGTAAGGAAAATACAATATCAATCTTACACAAACCCTTTTAGAAAATGGGAAAGGAAACACTTTCCAACTTACTTTATGAGACCAGCATATGTATCTAACAAAAGCCTAATAAAATATTGCATATGCGTGCACACACACACACACACACACACACACACACAAACACACAAACATGATTAGACATTATAGTCTAGTAGTGTTTCCAAGGACATTCAAGATTGTTTTAATATTCAGAAATAAATTAATATAGTTTACTACATTAACAGACTAAAGAAGAAAGACTGGGCTCGGTGGCTCAGTCTGTAATCCCAGCACTTTGGGAGGCCGAGGTGAATGGATTGCCTGAGCCCGCGGGTTCGAGACCTGCCTGGGCAACTTGGTGAGACCTCATCTCTACAATAAATCAAAAATTAGCCGGGCATGGTAGCGTGCGCCTGTAGTCCCAGCTACTTGGAAAGCTGAGGCAGAAGGATCGCCGGAGCCCAGCAGGTTGAGGCTGCGGTGGCCACTGCACTCCAGTCCTGGTGACAGAGTGAGACTCCAACTCAAAAAAAAAAAAAAAAGGAAAGATAACATGATAATCTTAATAGATGCAGGAAAAGTATTAAACACAACTCAATATTCATTCATAACAAAAATATTAAGCAAACTAAGTATGGAGGAGAATATCTTTGATCTAATAAGGCATGTATGAAACATTTCCTCACAAATTAATCTATAGATTCAATAAAATTCCAATAAAAATACCTGCAGAATTTTTTTGTAGAAATTTAAAACTTATTTTAAAATTGATGTGGAACTACAAAGAATCTACATTAGCCAAGGTCATTTTCAGAAAGAATACATTGGAAGACATATACTTTCTAATTTCAAGACTTACTAAAAGCCACTGTAACCAAAATAGTGTGATATTAACATAAGCATAGAAAAATAGGTCAATGGAACACTTAAAGAAATTAGAAATAGAACAACACATCTATGCTGTTTTGATAATCATCAAAACACCAAGTTAATACAATAGAGAACAAAATTTTTTTTCAATAAGTGGTTCCAGAGCAACTTGCTATCTTTATGGTATGGAAGAAGAGATAAACCTCAATCCATACTTCTCCTCACCTAGAAAAAGTTGAGATGACCATAGACCTAAGCTAAACACTAAAACCTTAAACCTTCTAAAAGGAAACAAATAGAAGAGTATGTTTGTAACCTTGACGCGGCAAAAATTTATTAGGACACATATATACATACAAAGAAAAACAGTAAATATAAAAATAATTGACAAATTGCATTTCATCAGAAGTTAATATTTCTTCTCATCAAAAGACATGATTAAGAAATGAAAATATAAGCCACCGATTAGGAGAAAATGTTTGTTAAACATCTAACAAAAGTTTTTACACAAAATATATAAAGTCGTCCTATAAGTCTGGGATGAAAATACAAAACATCCAACATTTTAAAATGGGCAAAAGATAAAAGAAAGAGTATAATGTTCAACAGACATTAAAAAGTGCCTGATATCATTAGTTATCAGGTAAAACCACAGTGTCACAATGTCACAACCACTACAACTGTTAGATGAAAAAAAGATTGATATTATGTACTGTCTGTGTTTTCTCAAAATGCATATCTTGGAGCTCTAATATCCAGTGGGATAGAGTCTTTGAAGGTGGGGACTTTGAGAGGTAATTAGAGTTAGATAAAGTCATGAGGGTGGGCCTCCCATAATGGGATTAGTTTCCTCATAAATTACTCTATAGATTCAATAAAATTTTAATAATAAATTCTAGCAGAATTTTTTTTTTTTTAGAAACTGAAACATTTATTTTAAAATTGATATGGAAGTATAGTAGGTCTAAATTAACCAAAGTGATCCTCCAAAATAACACACTGGGGCCAGGTGCAGTCGCTTATGCCTATAATTCTAGCATTTTGGGCAGCCAAGGAACTCGAGACCAGCCTGTCCAATATAGTGAGACTTCATCTCTACACAAAATCAAAATATTAGCTAGGGTGGTAGCACATGCCTGTCATCCCAACTACTCGGGAGGCTGAAACAGGAGGATCATTTGAGCCCAGGAGGTGTAGGCTACAGTAAGCTGTGATTATGCATTGCATTCCAGCCTGGGTGAAAAAGTGAGACCTCGAATCAAAAAAAGAAAAAAGTAAAATTCTAATACTAATTATATGCTTTAATTTATATTAAATATTAATCATTGCATTTTAATAATGAAATGAGAGAAAAACAGCCTTATTTGGCCTGTGCATCTAACCTACTATTTACCAACAGCTTGTGAAAGGAATCCTATCAGCCTCCTATATTGGGTGCGGGAAAAGGGAAGACAAAACATAATGTCACTGGCCCTATTTGTATATGCTCTATAACTAGTTTTCACTTCAATATCATGTATTTAATTGAAATATCAAATGATTCTTGAAGGGTTAAAAAGAGTAGCAGCAGTCCCAATTTTTTTCCCTTCCCTGGCTTATCACTTTATTAATTATTTAGCAGAGTTCCCACAGGGACATGAACTAAATTTAATCTGACATGCTAAACTAGAAATCATGTTATATTTTCTGGTTTAGATAAATGGTCATCATTCTTATACTGCATTGTGGCATATGTATTGATAATAAGATTGTTACCCTAGAACGGTTTCTTTCCCTCATTATAGCATCTGGTAGCTTTCAATTCCTCTGAGTGCTACATTGTTGTTCCTATATTTGTCTCTCCTAAGCATAGAGTAATTCTCTAGGTCCTAATATTTTGGTGGAAATAGTACCCGCCAGATTGAAATCAGTACTCTATAGGTTAAAAAGAGCCAACTTATGCTATAATTAAGTTCCTGATTAGAAGCAATCTGTCAATGAAGACCATCAGGACATTTGGGGACGCTGGTTGTGCCTTATAACACAAATTACTTCTCCTAGTTTTACTTTGCTGCATTCATGAGTACAATTTAAATCACTGCCAAATCACAGTCTTCATGCTAGACTGCAAAACCCTTGAGGGTAAGGATTCTTTCTTCAACACCATTTTAATCCAGGATCTAATACATGCTAGGTGCTTAGAAAATGACTGTTGATTCAAAGTACAAATTAATAGAGCTCAAACTATCCTAAAGCATATCATATATTTCCTTCTCCTTTCCGTCAATCAGCATCTTTGGACAGTGATTTTCTACTAGTTCCTAATCCATTATATTTTCCTCACTTGTAGCCAATGTCTTTACATTTCGATTTCAGAATATCAGGAAGGAAGTAAGCCCTTTCCTGCCCATCAGACCTATCATGTCCCGCAGGAACTGTACAATCTAGCAACACTGAGTAGCTGGTAGTTCATATGCACACACCAGAATGTTTCCTATCACCTTGCCTTTGGTAGTGCTCTCCGCTGCTCTGCCTGGAGTACCCTCTCCCCATTAATATCCATTCTTGCACAATCTTTTACTTTTCATTAGGCATCCTCTCTACCAGAAAATCTTTGCTAATATCTTAACCACAGCAATGTGAGCTGTTCCCCTCCTGTGTGTCTGAAATTTCACATGCGCATTGTTTTCTTTTTTTTTTTTGAGTTGGAGTTTCATTCTTGTTGCCCAGGCTGGAGTGCAGTGATATTCTCACGGCCACCGCAGCCTCGACCTGTTGGGCTTAGGCAATCCCTCTTCCTCAGCCTTCCAAGTGGCTGGGACTACAGACGCATACCACCATGCCTAGCTAGTTTTGCGATTTATTGTAGAGACGAGGTCTCATCAAGTTGCCCAGGCTGGTCTCAAACCCCCAGGCTCAGGTAATCTTGCCTCAGCCTCCCAAAGTGCTGGAATTACAGGCTGAGCCACTGCGCCTGGTCACATGCCCATTCTTAACTGTTCTTATCATATTATATTCATCTGTGCCATGCTACACATTAAGTAGCTGCCTCTTTCATTAGACCAAGAGCCTATGAAACATGAAGATGCACAGTATTTATATCCTTATGTCCCCAAAATACACACCAGGTGTTTAATTTGTGTGATTTGAAAGAACGAATCCTGGCAAATGCTGAGTTTACACACAAAATACCTACATCACTTCACACACTGCCTGCCTGGTAATGTAAGGAAGTCAATGAGATCGCATCTCCTTTTAGGTGGCTAACTAAGTTTTTAATAATAAATTCTAGAACTGTGGGGTGGGGTTGAAATTAAAGTCACCAAACTATTGTTTATGAACCTTTCTACTTCCTTCTTAGGACAACATTTGCCTACTTCTGGTCCCCTGGAGTCTCTCCCATCTCTATATTAAGGAATAAGAGCTTTGGACTAAGATGGTGACTGTGAGAATAGAAAGGAGGGAATGACTGTGAACAATACTCCAATGAGCAGCAGCACTGCTTATGCATGAGGGTGAAGGAAGGAGTCACAGATGGTTGGGAAGTGTTGTGCCTTACAACTTTCTGAGGAGAAAACTTCCTGAGGAGACTGACCGACAGTAACCTGCCAATAGCTTTGGCTCATGGAGACAGAGATGTTATTCCAAGCAGAGGCCAGGGGAGCAGTAGCAACATCAGAGAATGACTTAGCTCTGAAAGAATCATCCGGAAAACACTAAGGCCTGAGAACTGAGGTTGGTCCCCTTCTCTCTCTTTCATGTGCTGCCTGGATTCCTCTCTCTTCTCCTCCTCCAAAGCTTTCATCTAGTTGGCCAGTATGCACCCTTTGAGGGTCAACCAAATATTCGTACAGAACTTTAGAGCTCACAAAGCCATTTCACCATACATTGTCTCATCAACCCAACCCCATGCAGTAGATATGCATTCCTATTTTAAAGGCATAGTCAAAGAACTTGCAAGGAGCAAAACAGAGTAGAGCATGAGGTACTTTGATTTTGAATTTATTCAGTTACTACTCTTCAACACATATATCAAGTTTGCTAAAAGAAGGAAGGATAAGCCATAGCATTTTGACATCAGAGGTCTGTCATCTTATTGGGGAAATAAACATGAATGGTATCAATTGATTAGAGAATAAGTATACTTATAAGTATTCAGAAGACTGTTTTAGAAAGTATATGGCAATATGGTAATATGTAAAATTATGTAGCAACAGCCATATTAGTTCCAGTATTCCATTTGGGAGCAGAATTCTTTAAATATTTATTCAGGTTCCATGGTCAAAGGCACAGAGCAATACAGAATTGGAGCATTTATAGAGATTTTACAGGACCCCTAGATTTTATTTATTTGACTATATAGAAACTATATCTTGAGAAACTAAATTTCTTCACTTATAAAAATGTAGGTAATATTTTCTTATCTGGTGCCAAATGGAATAAAGCATACACATAAAAAAGACTCTATAAAGTCAGCATGGCTGTTAAAAAGGGAAAATATGTACATTTAAAAAATAATTTATCTATTTTATGCATTTGAGACTGAAATGGGAAGATGGAGCCCCTGGTGTGCATGGTAGAAATATAACTTTAATATATGAGCTTCACATTTGTTGACTTTTTTGGTATTAAAAATTCACTCTTTAATAATAGCAGAAGAAAATAAAAAATTAATTTCAAAAGGGAGTAATTTAGTTCTCCAGGAGGAACTCACTTTGACTCCGATTTAAAATAATTTATAGAACATGAGTCCACTATAAGGATCGTGTTTTGCTTTTGAAGATTAGTGTTTTTCAAGCAGGAGGCAATTAAAATCTTTAAAGACTAGCGTTCCTAGCAAAAATGGCAGTTTTGGGATTCTTTTCAAATCAGTACTCCATTCCCACTCCAGTACCTCAGTCCTCAACAATGCTGCATATAAAATAGGTTTCAGTCTTCATGTTAAAGACATTGTACCCAAATTCATGGTTTTTACTAACAAAATTATTTTTTCTTATTTTTTTCTCAATAAAAATGAAAAACAGCTTTGAATTACTCTTCCTAAGTTGTTCACACAAGAGCTTTCTCCAGCTTTTTGCTACCCAGGAGATGAGTTATCTATTTTAGCTTAATAGCAGACTTTTAATTAGAAGAGCTCTATTACAAATAAGAACAAAGAAGGCAGGGAAGGTTCTTTTTTTTTTTTTTTTTTTAAAAAGGTCTTGATTTAGAGAGAAAGCAGACAATTCATTTGATTTTGTTTGTTAAATTAAGCTATTCTTTTTCTCTTCTACATAGGCTGTGATGCAGATATTAGGAAATGCCCAAATGTCTGGAGTCCTATCTCTGAGGAGAAGAGTGAGTCATCAAAGACACCCAGTTGCATGTGGGAGTCATCACTGGGGGTCGAATTATCAGGCCAAAAACAACTGGGCATGGCTCCGTTTCTGGAGCTGTTTCATGTCAGGGTTAACTCCCACTTCAAAGAAACCCAACAGACGGGAAATGAAAGTTCAGGACTTCTTCTTTTGAATCTGTTTTCAAAATGGCTTACGCAGTTTGCAGTCTGCTATCTTTGAAAGGCATATTTCAAGGCTTATCATTACTATTTGCCTTTTATCGAGAGCCAATAATATATACTGAAGATACTCATGTACATGCAAATTATTATTCTTCACTTTTGAAACTGGTGATGATGACATTGCTGTCTTTGGGGAGAATATGGCTTAAAAACTTGATGAGGGAACTACCACACCATATCCAAATTAAGTAGTTGCAAACATGATTCATAAGAAGACTTTCAAAGAAAGGTATCACACCAGGATTTAGATGCAAATTTCATGGTAGGGAACAAATGAAGAGCATTTGAAGGAGAAAAAGGAAAACAAGACCGCTTTTTTCTTGTTTGGTCAAATAGAAATAAGTAGGTTGTCCCCGTTGAATCATCTGTGCCTTGCTGGTAAGAGATCTTCATCATATAAAGAAAATTAACATTTCTTTGAGCAGCTTTATACTCTGCTGCTTGGACTTTTCCTGATCCTTGGACTTATCAACGTCTGGAGCTATTTTCTTAGTGCTGCCACAGATTATGTTAGCATCCATTATTCAAGATTTAACTAGACCTTAAACATGAGAAAAAATAGTCACTGTAATTGTAAACAAATTGGTTTCATGTAGTTCCATCCTAAACTAACTTGTTTAGAAGCTACTAGGAGGTATCGTAAAGCTTAGTAAAACCAAACACACACATAAAATAGCTCTCCTTGTTATTTCTTGAAGTAATGACTCTCTTACTCCCATCTCACAGATACCCCAGACACTTCTTTCTCAATCTAGGCTGACATAACTCCATTTATATACTATAATCTGGGCTCTAACAGCCACTCTACCAAGATAAGGAAACCAGGGTCAAGGAAATTCTAGCAATAACAGAGTTACAGAGCAACTTTGACTTATTTAAAGGCTCTTGCTATTATTATTTTGCACAACTGACTTAAAATGTTATTGATCACATTCTCTCCTTTGTATTGCATGTACTATAGCATTAATAAATTTTTTAATCTAATTTTTTGGAACAGTTAATATATACACATGGTTAAAACATAAATACATATTAAAAAGTCTATCCTAAAAATTTGTACTCACAATTCTGCCCAGTTCCTATACGTCCCCATCAGCACCTCCACCAAAGTAAATATTATTATTTGTTTTTTCTCTGTTTGTATAGGATTTCATTACACACCAAATACGTTTATTATTATTTTCATCAAAATGTAGCATATTTCATAACTGTTTACATCTTGCCATTTTTAAGATGGAACTTAGATATTTTTCCTACCAAATTATAGATAATTTCTTCATTATTTTTTACAACTGCATTACACTCTACTGCAGTAGACATGGGCCATCTTACCTGCCCCATAGATACAGACTTTTAGATGGATTCCAGTCAAGTGTTATAAACAATATTTCAGTGAGTAATTGTACATGTTGAAGTTGTTACGTACATCAACAGTGTAAATTCTCAAAATGGAATTTTGGGGAAAATGAGAATATGTATTTGTAGTTTTTAATAATATTGCCAAATTTCCCTTTAGTGGGGTGACCTAATTTATACTACCATAAAAAATGTAGGAGAATACCTGTTTCCCCACATTCCCAATACCAACGTGTTTGGTCAACTTTTGGATTTTTGTTATGTAAAAATTTTGTTTTAAATTACTCTAAAATTTTAATTTCCACATCCTTTATTTTAATTGAGGCTGAGTTTCTTTTCATACATTTAAAAGTCATTTGCTTGGTTGTCTGTTTATAATTTTTGTCCTTTTGAGGCAGGAGTTGATATATTTTCTTGTGGATTTTTAGAGTTTCATTTTAATGTTACGGAAGTTAACTTTTTTCCATAAGGTTGCAAGTATTATTTCCTAGTTTATCATTTGCTTCTGGTGTTTTTCCCTATGCATTTTTAAATTTTATTTTTATGTATTTAAATTTGTCAATATTATATTTTTATGGCATCTAGATTCTGGGTGAGAAATAAAAAGACCATTTCCATTTCAGCGTTATATAGAATTCTTAAACTTAAAAAAAAATACTCTTACTATAATTTCATTGGGACTTTTGCCTAGTGTGCAATGTGAGGTATGGGTTCTAATTTATTTTGTTCAGTTAATCTGACTAGTCTATTATTTTGAAATACCAAAGTCTTTTATTAATATCAGTTTATTCTTGGACTTTCTATTTTGTCCCATTGTTCTATCTAGTCATACGTTATGACATTTTAATATCTGGCTAAGCTATCCCTTATATGTTGCTCTTTTTAAAAAGTGTTTTCCTGACTATTTGTTTAACTTTCCAAATGATTTATGGAGTCATATAATTCCAAACAAACAAGCAAACAAAATAATAAATCAATAATTATAATGATTATTAAATGTATAAAGCAATATATAAAGGAATGACAGCTACATCATATCTAAACATAGTTATATTTTATATGTTTTGACATTTTTTTCATATAAACATACTTTTTTTAGGTTATCTTTGTACCATTTTGTTGCTTTCCTAAACAGAATATTAATGTTTTTTCAACTCTTTATCTATCTATCATCTATCTACATTTTTATTATTACGTATAGTCACATTGTGGTACAATAGACCTCTAGAACTTTTTCATCTTGCAAATCTAGATTCTATACCCATTATTTTGTATTATATTATTAATACATTATATATTGTGATAATTAATTTCTGCATTTTATTTTATTTTTTGTTCCACTAGTTTTATAAATCCTCCTATTATGTTTAATAGTTTTAAAATAGATCGTTTTTGCTTTTCTACATATACCATATCTGCAAATAGTAGGAGTTTTATTTTCTTTATTAACATTTTTCTACTTCTGATTTTCTTTCTCTTTTCTTTGCCTTGGCTATTATCTCCAGTAAAATATTAAATAATAGAGATGATAGTGGGCATCTTTGTCTTGTTCCTGACTTTAGTGAAAAGTTCATTAAATCTAGATATATTTAATTTTGTTAACTATATTTAGTTTAGTCTTGTTTTATTGAGGTTTAAAAATTATCTAATTAAAAATACCGTTGAGTTTTTTCTGTATCATAAGTTAGTTATTCTTAGATCTATTAATGTGATAGATTATATTCATAGATTTCTTAATATTAAACCATCTTTCCTATCCTGGAATAAACTCCTCATGGTCCTAATGTGCTTATGGATTCTTTTCGCAAGTATTTCATTTTTAATATTTGCATCTATAATTTAAAAATAAAAACGACTTATAATTTTGTTTTAATCAGTCTTTCTGAAACTTGGGAGCATTTTCTTTCTTTTTCTGTGTTCTGTAACAATTAAAATAGCATTGAAATATCTGCTTTTGAAAGGTGTAGTTGAATTATAAAATCACCTGAGCCTGCTGTAGGTGAGTTAGTTACTCTTTCTTTTCTCATGTTAAAATGAGTCTTTTTGGATTTCTTTGTCTTAAGTCAGTATTGGTAAATTATTATGAAAATTATCCACTGCACTGAGGTTTTACCTCCATGTTTCAAATGAAGAAAACTAATTTAAGGGACATACCAAGGTCAATAACTGATACAGTGAGGAATTTAGGCCACATTTCTCTTCCTCTTAGGCATCAATTATGTTGTTGTTGTTGTTTTGAAATATACCACACTGTTTCTGCGTAATGGGGCTTGGGAGTGGTGATGGGAATGGGGGAGGTTAAGAGGATGGTGAGAAAAGAGGTCATTGTTTCTACGTGAAGCATTTAGCTTGAGACACACAGTACTGACAGTGATTACAAAAGGATACAAATCTAACTAGTATAAATATATTCAATTAATTATAGAAATATGAACAGCTGAAAACAGATGCCTGAAGATAAAAAAGCATGGGACATATTTGAAAACAGCATAATATATTAGGAAAGGAAACACTTTACTTAATTTGGGTTTAAATATATTCATTAATAATAGATCTGTGAACAGCTGGAAACCTTAATTGTCTTTTCTCCACGTATTTTCTTTTAAACAATTTTTATTTTAAAGATGTGGGGTACAATTCAGGGTTAGGTATACAAAAGTTCATTGTATAGATTTAATACTACAAGAAAGCAATTGGCAGTAGTGGGAAACTGCCAGGAGGAGGGGGCACACTTCATCAATAAGGGTATCTGATCTCAAACCAGGTGAAGTGGGGACCAAAGTGAAGTCTCCTTATATTTTCGTTGATTTTTCCTTTTCCAAAAAAAATTGAAGAAGATAAAATTTAATTTGCAAATTTTTTCAGTCATCTATAGAAGTAAAGCAAATATGCCCAATAAACACACTTTTATGACTCTCAGGAAATTCTTATAGGAAAATATCCTTATATTAGGCCATGTGCTAATTTCTTAACTGGCATTTTTTTTGGAGAAAATCTGGTTTTGTAAAACATAAAACTCAGAATTGAAGACAAGTTCTCAAATCCTCCACAATGACTTAGCAAATATGGAAAGAGACTGAGTTTCCTTAAAGAAAAAGCTACTAAACACCAGAATCAAAATAGCTGCAAGGACAAATGTGCTCCCAGGTGCAACAAACTTTTTTTAAACATAAATCATATATGAAAAAATAATTCAAAAGAAAGGAAAAATAGAATTCATACAAAATCAGAATACGTAAAATTTATATGAATACGGCAGACAGAAGTGAAGAAATAGTTAAAAGTTAGACAGTTTTGAATTCCTACTCTCATTTCTAATACTTTAATGCATTTATAAGAGAGACCTATTTTCCTTTGTTATTATATCTGCCCTGTCATGTTTCTTTCTTCAGAACTCACATGATTTTCTTTACCTAATAAGATTTAAACTGAAGGAGAGCCCAAGAACATTTTCTCTTTTCAACTATGGTTTAAAATAATTTCTAAAGAACACTTTTCTAGAATCACAAATGCTTGGAAGAAGCTTCTAGAAAGCCCAAGCATATACTTAAGCATAAAGAACGTATCAAATATATAAGAATAATAAGCTAATCTTCTACAAGGGAAGAAAATATTGCATAAAAGATAAAGAAGACAATCTAAAGCAGAAAACCTAAGATGGAGTCAGATTAGAAGTTAATATTTCCTTTTTCTCCCTTTGTCAGATCAAGTCAATTCTCTGTCTGATTCCAGGAAATTAATAAAATTCAGGACAACTTAGAATAATTTCCTTTGGGAGAAAAAATCATTTAGCAAGAACACAGCAAAGGGCATATTTTCAGTTCCATGATTTGGCACTTAAAATATACAGAGTTCTAATCATATGCATGCTAATAATAAAGCAGGGGCTCAATCACTCTATTGCCTAATAGTGACAATATAAGTTATTTATTGGTTCCTGGTGAAATAACCTACAATATTTTCCTTTCGCTCCATTGGAAAGAATTGTGATTACATGGAAATCTGCAATAATGTATTAAAGATCTCATGTCGCTACTCTACAGAGCACTTAGAATGGAGTAACATTACTCCATACATGGCAATTAGAGTGTAGCTAATTAGTGTCACTTACTGTGAGAAGCAACTGATTAATTATGTTTAGACATTGCTGCTGAGAGAAAACTCAGAGCCTCCAGCTTTTAAATTGCATGCTCTGCCATTCAGCTAATAGAACACCTCTGCTAGCTCAATAGTTCTTCAGTATTCAGCCTTACTCTCTGGCTAATACAGGCATCCCTGAAGTTCTGCACTAATGCTATGTTCATGAAACTACTGTACATCAAAATCACAGTGTACTTTTCCCTCTGTCACATTAGGAGCATAATTAGTGAGGCAGCTGTGCAGTTACAATCTTCTAGCCTCAACACAGTGGGTAACAATATACTTCATCATCACAGGAAAAACTGTGGCAACTTTCTTCAATTTGGAAGATGATAATTGCTCAAGGATTTAAAGGAAGAAATGGGAGTAACTTTGCCACTCTCTGCAAGCTATTGTGTCCAGAAGGTATTTTTAAAAGGGCCCCATATCACATACCACCTTTTGCCAAATTCTAATTTACCCTCAACTCTACAGTCCTGCTTTCCCATGTTGAATCTGATGACCGTCCCTCCTCTGTCATCATTTCCATGTTTATACCACACCAGGGTGGAAAGCGAGGCCAGATGGTTATTTGAAAGTGCCTCAGCCTGTTTTGCAGCTGTTCTGAAATTTGTTCCTGAGGCTGCTAAGGAAAGAACCCATATTCCATGTCTGCTTCATGCAGCGTCAGCAGAGGGGGGTCTAGGGTGTGCATTTATTCCTTCTTTCAAATACACTGAATTCTGCCTAGGAAGTTTGGGGTGAGTCACAGAGGTGTTATGAAAAACAACCTATGGATTGGATTTAGGGAGAGATAGGGTCTCTTAGCCTGAATTTTTAGGTTGACAACTAGTCAACTAGTACATCCTCTTTCTTTTCATTCTTTTTTCTTCCTCAGCTATTGCCCAATTTCCGAGACTTTTATTTGCTTCCATCTGTACTATAAAGTTTTTTAGGTCAGTCATCTCATACTTTAATATGTTTATGAATAGCCTGTAAATATTATTAGAAGTAAGATTCTGATTCAGTGGGTTTTGTGTTTGGCCCAATATTCTGTGTTTCTACTGAACATCTAGGCCATTTTGGTGCTGCTAGTTGGCCAACCCTATTTTGGGTAGCAAGTGTCTAAGAGTTCTCCTTGTGTCCAGCTTCTCTTCAAAAAAATCCTTTCAAGTTGTATTTGAATTAATTTCTCTAAAGCAGCTTATCATGAAATGTGAGTCTGGGACTATCTGTAACAGAATCAGTTGGATCTTATACCAGACCTTATAAGTCATTCTCAGGATGAGGTCTCCCACATCTGTACTTTTAACAATCGCCCCTATGGTTCTCATGAGAATTACTACTTTAAAGCAATGTCCAAATCAGTTTGATTTTTCTCCTTAAAACACTTTTAATGGCCTCTTACTGACTTTTAAGGAAAATTACAAATTACTTACCCTGGCATTTAACTTCTTGCATTTTCTTTTCCCCATGCCTTCCTCTTACTGGTTCCACATACCTAGAAGAAAAGAAAATGGACATAGAAAAGATAAGAGCTGCCATTACTAAGGGCCTATTTATATCTCATTTCACCTACTGATATCTCACCACTCAGGATAATAAACAAAATTGATTTCATTCCATTCTCTTCTAACCTTTTTTTTTTTTTTTGAGTTGGAGTCTCACTCTGTCACCCAGACTGGAGTGCAGTGACTGCTCCCGGCCACTGCAGCCTCGACCTGCTGGGCTCTGGCGATCCTTCTGCCTCAGCCTTCCAAGTAGCTGGAATTACAGGCATGTGCTACCATGCCTGGCTAATTTTTTGATTTATTGTAGCGATGAGGTCTCGCTGCCCAGGCGGGTCTCGAACCCGTGGGCTCAGGCAATCCACTCACCTCAGCCTCCCAAAGGCGTGAGATTACAGGCTGAGCCACCGAGCCCGGCTTCTTTTAACTCTTTTAAATAGGTGATATTTCTTCTAATTTGGGGGTGTTAAATCAGAACATCAGAGACGGAACTAAGTTTAAAAATGTGGACTAAAAAAACGCATGTTATTTTCAGACTTCCATGTTGCCAAGCCTAGACTATCGAATTGGCTTTATAAATATTTCATTTTGAAATAATTGTTTTTATGGCAAATTATTGTTTTGAGGATTCTCCGTTTTTCTGTTACCACAAATATATGACTATTTTAGTGTAAAAAATAAACATAGAACATATGTGCTAGGCACAGTCACAGAATTTCACTGTGCTGGTGAAATGACATGTTTCTACTTCCCCTTTTTGCATTCTAAAGTTCTATTAATCATTGCCTACAATAGTCTATATCTCAAAGTAGTACTCCAAACTAGTTGTAGTAAATAATTATTTAAAAATATGCAAACCAAAAGATGAAGTTACAACTGAACCTGAAGAAATACAAAAGATTATCAGAGACTACTATGTACAATTGTATGGAAATAAACTTGAAAACCTATAGGAAATGACGGATGTTCTGACATCACACAGACTCCCAGGTTGAAACAAGAAGAACTTGAGACCCTAAATAGGCCAATAACAATTCAGGAAATTGACTATGTCATAAGAAAACTACCTACAAAAAAAAGGTCCTGGACCAGATGGGTTTCCAACAGAATTCTACAAAACATACAAGGAGGAACTTATACCAATCTTACTAAAAGTATTCCAGGCAATTGAGATAAATGGAACTCTCCTGAAATCATTTTATGAAGCTAACATCACATTGATACCCAAACCAGGTAAAGATCCAACGAGAAAGAGAGCTATAGGCTGATGTCCTTGATGAACATAGATGCTAAAATTTTCAACAAGATCCTAGCAAACCAGATCCAACAACACATCTCAAAAATTATCCACCATGACTAAGTATGCTTCATCCCTGGAACGGAAGGCTGTTTCAACATTCACAAGACCATAAATACAATTAATTACATCAACTGATGTAAAAACAAGAATCATATGATTATATCATTAGATGCGGAAAAGCTTTTGATAAAATCCAGCACCCCTTCTTGATAAAAACCCTCGAACATCTAGGCAAAGATGGAACATACCTCAAAACGATAAGAGCCAACTACAAGAAACCCACAGCCAGTATACTGCTAAACAGACAGAAATTGGAATCATTTCCCCTGAAAACCGGAACAAGACAAGGATGCCCATTCTCACCCCTCCTTTTCAACATAGTTTTGGAAGTCCTAGCTAGAGCAACCAGACAAGAGAAGGAGATCAGTAGTATCCAAATAGGAAAAGAGGAAGTCAAGTTATCCCTCTTTGCAGACAATATGATTCTATACCTCGAAAACCCAAGAGAGTGTTCAAAACCCTCCTTGTACTGATATAGGACTTTGGCAAAGTCTCAGAGTATAAAATAAATGTGCAAAAGACAGTCGCATTTCTATTCACCAACAAAAAACAGAAACCCCAATCAAAAGCACAATCCTATTCACAATAGCCATAAAAAAATCAAATACCTTGGCATCTTCCTAACCAGAGACGTGAAAGACCTTTACAACAAAAACTACAAAACACTGCTCAGAGAAATCAAAGATGACACAAACAAATGGAAAAATATTCCATGCTCATGGATTGGAAGAATCAGCATTGTTAAGACGTCCATCTTACCCAAGGCAATCTACAGATTTAACACAATATCCATAAATTACCAGCAGCATTCTTCTCAGATCTGGAAATGACAATAGAAGAATTCAGATGGAAACATAAATGACCATGAATAGACAAAGCAATCTGCAGCAAAAACAAACAACAACAACAACAAAAACAACAACCAAAAAAACAAAGTGAGAGGCATTACATTCCCAGACTTTAACTTCATTATAAAGCTGCAATAAACTAAACAGTCTGGTATTGATATATAGATCAGTGGAACAGGATAGAGATTCCAGAAGCAAAACCTCAATTTCTCAACCAACTCATCTTTGACAAAGCCTCTGCCATCAACCACTGGGGAGATGAGAACCAATTCAGTAAATGGTGCTGGGAAAACTGGTTGACCACATGCCCCTTACCTATCACCACACACAAGAATCAACTCTAAATGGATCAAGACCTAGACGTAAGACCTCAAACTATAAAAACCTTAGAAAATGCAGGAGACCCTTGTGGAAATTGGAAGTGGCAACCAATTCCTGATCAAAGCCCCAAAACCCCATGCCGTAAGAGATAAGATAGACAAGTGGGACCTATTCAAACGGGTAAGCTTCTGCAAAGCCAAAGAAACCCTCAAGAGAGAAGGAAGACAGTCCACAGACTGGGGAAAAATATTTGCCAACTGTATGTCTGACAAAAGGCCTAACATCTAGGATGTACAAGGAACTCAAATGTCCTGAAAGAAAAAAACAAACAGTCCCATAACAAAGTGGGCAAAGATATGAATAGACACTTCTCAAAAAAAGACATATGAACAGCCAACAGATACATGTAAAAATGCTCAGCCTTACTAGTCATCAAAGAAATGTAAATTAAAACCACACTGTGATACCACCTAACTTCAGTCAGGATGGTTATCATCAATAACTCAAAACAACAGATGCTGGAAAGGATGCAGGGAAAAGGAAACACTTCTACACTGTTGGTGAGATTGCAAACTAGCACAGTCCCTGTGGAAAACAGTGTGGCAATTCCTAAAAATCTAAAAATTGACTTTCCATACTACCCTGCAATCCCCCTACTGGAAATATACCCAGAGGAACACAAATCACTCTCTGAAAAAGGTACCTGCACATGCATGTTTACTGCAGCATTGTTCACAATAGCCAAAACATGGAACCAATCGTGCTGCCCATCAAAGGAGGACTGGATAAAAAAATGTGGAAAATATACATGATGGAATATTATGCAGCCATAAAGAAGGACAAAATTATGAACTTCACAGCAACTTGGATGGATCTAGAGTCTATAATACTGAGTGATTTATCACAGAAACAATGAACTGAGTATCATATATTCTCACTCTTAAGTGGACCTTGAACAATTATCATAATACTATTAGAAAAGGATTAGCCAGGCTCAGTGACTCAGCCTGTAATTCCGCGCCTTTGGGAGGCTGAGATGAGTGGATTTCCTGAGCCCACAGGTTCGAGACCCGCCTGGGCAGCAAGACCTCATCTCTACAATAAATAAAAAAATCAGCCGGGTGTGATAGCGCATGCCTGTAATTCTGGCTACTTGGAAGGCTGAGGAGGAAGGATCGCCGGAACTCAGCAGGTCGAGGCTGCAGTGACCGGGAGCGGCCACTGCACTCCAGTCTGGGCAACAGAGTGAGACTCCAACTCAAAAAAAAAAAAAGAAAAAAGAAAAGTAGTGGGAAACTGAGAGGGAAGGGATGGGATTGGTAGTAGTGGGAATCTGCCTGGTGGGGCTCACCTCATCAACAACGGTACCTGCATAATGAACATTTGTATACCTAACCCTGAATTGTACCCCACATCTTTAAAATTAAAAATTAAAAAACAAATATGCAGGCCAGCATAAAAATTTAAAACCATCTGTACATTGTCTAATACAGAATGCATTTATTTATACATTTCATGTACTTTCTGTTGTCTTAGATATATCAACTAATCATGAAGAGTTGTTGATGAATTTGAAGTAGCATATAGTGTTGTGTACAAAAGACATCACTCAAAAAATGTAAAAACTATTTTATACTGAGACATGAGACTGAATTTGGCCATTTTTTTACATTAACACCTTGTAAATGGGGTGTATAAATCAATCATCAAATTGCATGTATTAAGAACCCACAAGCATATGGTGCTATCTGAGGCACTGCGTATATAAAGCAGATATATCTTTATGATCTTTAGTCCTAAAATGGAAGTTATAATATGGCAGAGATGCACAAGAACAGTTTTGTGTCTCTTTATGTTTCACCCTGCTTATCATGTGAAGGATTAAGTAAACCATTGATTTCTGTAGGAAAAAGAGATTGGGAAATTCAAAGAAATTTTTTTCTACTTGTTAAGTATCTCTAGTATTCTTGGAAATATGTATGACCCAATATTAATTGGATATCATCAGTATCAAGCTAAGGATTTTGAATCGTCAGTTAGTGCTTTGTTCTAATTTTCAGAAGGAATTAAGCAAAACCAATCAGTCAATAAGAACATCTTGATTGACTTCTTTAACATCACACAAGTAAAACCAAAGCGTTTGTTGTGAGTCAAGAGGACATTATCCTTTCGTATTTTAATAACAAGTATGATCAACTAAGGCAAAGCTCATATCTAAATACATACACATAAAAAATTATATGTAATATATAACATCATATACCATATGGGACACAGATGCAAATTAAAAGTAACAACAAAAATACCAACAAGAATAATGACAAAAACTAAAGAAGCAGTTACTATACTACTGTTATGATTTCTGGTTTAAATTATTATCCATCTTCTTATTAGCTATGCTGTATAGCACTATGAGTGCTGAGAAGTTATATACTCAATTCTTAAAATATTATGCTGTTCCCCATTTTCCCATAGGATCCTCTTTTATGATTCCCCTTAGTGAAAAAAAGCAAGCAGGGTTAATCTGCTACTTTAATGACTGAGCTATAGTCCATTATTTTAAAACTGCAGAGTAAAACTTTCCAGGTAAAAATTTTTTTAGATGTTTGACTGATATTTTAGACTGAGTTTCCTTATTCAGAAACATATGGCATAGTCCTTTGTGGCTATTCTCTCCATAATAGAGTTTGTTTCCTCTGGAAACTGAAAAATTAATTAGTTTCCAAATTTTCAGTCATTAAACTCAAAAGTTCAAATATGTGAGTTGAATGGCATTAAATATTGTAGGTTCAATCGTATTAAGAGTCTTCGTTATCCAAGAACAGGCTATTGGAACAGGTTACCTGACTATGCATAGTCACCTTCCTTGGAGGATACTTACCTCTTCTCCTTCTGTTCCAGATATAGCTATTTTTGTAACTCATTCAAGATAATTAGGAATGTGTCCGAAATGTCATAGGCAGAGGTGATTCAGCCCCGTCACTGCTTCTCATTCAAAGTGGTGAACATTCCTGGACACACTTATTTCATAAGCCAATAAAAATATTGATGCATTCAAAACAATATTATCAATTTCTGTTTTTCTGTGTGTGCCCTATTGAGGCTAAGTGCTCCTTCTGTCCCTTTAAGCTCGCAATTTGTAGAACATTCATTAAACTCATCTCTAATTCTTCAGTCTTTCTCTTCTCCCTCTTCCTCTCTTCCTCCTTCCTTCTTTCCTTCTTTCCTTGTATCAATTCATATTCCATTTAGATTTGAAATACTTTATGACATCTTTCTGTGGAAACTGCCCACCACTAATAATTTAATAACTGGTTGTCATAGTCTTTTTACTGTACATAGACCCATTAAAAATTCCATATTAAAGAGAAGATTTCTAGCAAATTGACTTTTCATCCTGAAGGCTATGGGCCACCAAAATTTATTTTTGGTCTAAAGTATTATTCTTAAGAAGATCATTCAGAAATTTGCCTCCTAAGGGGGGGGGAGAACTGGGAAGTTGTGTTAACGTATGAAAGGAAACCAGACAACAGTTTCTTTGTTATTCTTTCCACTTACCAAAAATGTATGTGTATATGTCTATGAATATAATGACAAATGGAGTGGCCTGTATGACAGTAGTCACAAAATTAATAGTAAGCATAAGAGGTAGGTAGGAATCACAGTTAATACATAACTGTCTAACAGGAAGTATAATGTTATCTGCACATTTGCTTACTCCTTGGTCAGTGTGGACACCTTTGGAAGTTATTCTTTCCATTCAAAATGAATTGAATATTATAGCAGCTGGCAAAGTACACAAAAGTGGCTGCACAAGAAACAGAGACAATGAATATGACACAGAAGTTAGCAAAAGAGCCCATTCCTGTTGCATGAGTAACCTGCAGCAGGCATTTTGCACTATGGACATCCTTAGGTCTGGCATTGATAAAGTCTGAAAAATTTTGCAACTGTAAGAAACAAGGGTCTTGACTTTCCTGTCAGAGAATAGGGTAGGAGACAAATAAATAGATAAGTAATCCGGAAAATAGAAGACAAAAATTTTGTACTGGACCAGCCTAGAGTCTGCAGATTCATATCACAATCCCACTATATAGTATTTATAAGTTATTGCATTTATTTATGCTTCCAATAAGAGTAAGGACTCTAGAATAGGATGGCCTTGATTTAAATCATCTTTTTACCACTTCCAACTCTATGACCTTGGGAAAGTAACTTCTCTGAGTCTCAGTTTCCTTATCTTTAAAATAGAGCTAATAAGGAGACCCCCTTACAGAAATTGGAATAGGCAACCAATTCCTGATCAAAATCACAAATGTCCATGCCATAAAAGATGAGACAGACAACTGAAAAGCTTCTGCAAGCAGAAGAATCTATAATACTCAGTGATCTATCACAGAAACAAAGAACTGAGTACCACATGTACTCACTCATAAACAGATCCTGAATATTTATCATAATACTATAAGAATAGGGTTGACAATAGCAGGAAACTGCAGGGAGTGGAGGTGCATTTCACATCAACAAGGGTACATGATCTCAAACCAGGTGAAGCGGGGACCCAAGAGAGACCAAAAATTTATCTGTAAAATGATCTCTTATCTACCTATTCCTGAATTGTGCCCCACATCTTTAAAATAAATACATTTTAAAAAAATAAAATGGAACTAATAATACACAATAGCCATAAAATCCAGATGCATAAATACTATTATGTTATTATGCTTTATTTTTTACATTCTGAACCCCTCTTTTACTTCTCCTGAGGTTTGCTACAAGCACATAGCTATTTTGTGAAAAACAGAAATATAAATCATCTGAGGCAACACATCACAGAAGCATGTACAGGGATTGATGGGAATGCTGAATTAATGTACCGCATTCATTGCAATTTTACACAGTACATTGAGCATATCATACACTGTAATGTAAGATCTATAAGCTATTTACAATATAATGTCTATTGTCCATGTGTCCAGACTTTAAGGCCACCTTCTCTATCTCAGGAACTCAGGCATCAAAAGTGCTTAGACACCTATGCTATCATGAACACTATGTAAATGCTAGATGCTATTATTGTTATTTACATAGCAAGACAGATATAGATTTTACTCTTCATATGGTTGCAATAATTGTATTATCTTTTTTTTCTACATGATATCTTATATTAAAAGATCCCCACAGGACTTGTTACGTGAGGATGTTTGGACTGGTGTATCCACCAAAAATTTGCAATCATCATTCTAGGGTCTGGAAAGGGATGACTCTACAAACTTAAAGAATAATACCCTGACCAAGTATGTTTTTATCTGTGTATAAAATATATTGCTATTATATAAAATTATATTTTCCATTAAGATGATGACAAATCAAAAGCTCTGTTCCTTACAGTAATACCATTTCCAAGAAGTATTTAGTTGTTTTTTACACCTCTTAAGTTCCAAACTAGAGAATCAGATCTATCAGCCATCGCTTGTGTACATGGTACATCAATAGTACATAGTGTTATTAAAGAACTCAGTTATATGTAGCTTAACACGTGCTTCTAAGATTGCTTGAAGTCACACTCTTAGCAGGTACCTGAAGCAATAAAATAGGTAAAGAATGGCCAGGCTTTTTAACAAGTGTCTTTTATAGCTGCAAAAACTACTCCTCCTTCCTGAATTAGTGAAGGCAAAGAGAACTGAAAAGAAAGCAAAAAAGAGCAAAATGTGATTGAATTACAGAGCAACCTGGCATATATAAGTTTTCATCTTCACTAACATAATCTTTAATCATCAGGGCGGGTAGTTTGTGGTGGGCTTTATAATGACTTGGGAGTAATTTTTTATTCACTTTGTGTCTCCAGAGACCTATCAGAAAATACAGATGAAAATATTAGGACTAGACAAATTGAGAGAAGCTTTTCTTCAAATCATGTTCTGTGGATTATCTCATTTGCTCTACTAAAGAAACATCTACATTCAAAGAAGTTTGAAACTCCTGTGTTCTACATGTCCCGCTTGAAGATTTGTAGGGTCTTGTAAAATCTATTGTGAAGATTTTTATTTGTTGTGCATGAATTTTGTTTCACACAGCAGTTTCTAACCACATTTGACAATGGAAACTTTTTGTTTATTTAACAGAGATTTTCATTCACTCATCAAGGTGCCATGGAACAGATTTTGAAATGCTGCTCTGGAAGTGAGCTTCCTGAATTTTCCTTAATCAGTTATAAGGGGAGAATCTGTTTGAAAAATTATAACATGCTTGAATTCCTTGGGTAGTTGTTCTACTAGTCATTTAATCAGCATAAAGTGATGTGAAAAGGCGATCTTCTACCATATGATAGCAGAAAGATAACATGATCTGAAGCCAAGAGCTGATGACCTAAAGAAGGCGCTTTTGAAATTATAGTCTTCCAAGCTTGTAGAAGAAGAGTTCAAAGCTTCATCTATGGTTATATAATTAAGGGTGTGTGGTTATCTTTAGAGAAGCATCTCTTAAGAATACTCACAGGGCTATGTAGTTCACTAATTGCAAAAGCCTGACAAAGATGGCTAAGGGGGTTTTTGGCTCCCTTGATAACTGCTGGAGCTTTGTCAGTTCATGTGTAATGTATATGTCATTGTTCTTGCATAGTGAGCAATTGGTTTCCCAATGCCATCTGCCATTTTTTGGCTAAACACAGATGCAGCACCATAAGGTGAAATACCAGTGCTGAGAAATAACAGTTTATATTTCTCATAATGAACTAGCCCAGAACCAGAAGCTGGCAACTGCCTAATATCCCCAAAATGTCTTAGTGTTATTTTTGTTGTGCTTTTATTATTATTATTATTATTATTATATATTATTATTATTATTATTTATGTCAGTAGGCAGTGAAGTAGTTCAGCAATGATTGGATCTTGAGGAGAAAAGATAGAAGAAATTTAATGGGCATTTGTTTTTGGAATAGGTACACCTTTTTGAATGGGGTTGATGCATGAATGCAGTAGTCTAAAAAAGAGTAGTCTAAAAAATGTGTTTGGAAGCTTTTAGTTTACCTTATGATTGTGTAGCCAAGAACTGATTATTGGCATCAGATATAAAATGATGAACAACACAGATATGGCTCATGTGTGGCATCCAGTAGTACACTCTGAAGGCTTTTGAGAGATGACTATCAGTTGACAACATAGTCAAGACATTTTAAAAATTGAACATCTCGTCGGGTGTAGTGGCTCATGCCAGTAATTGCGACACTTTGGGAGACCAAAGTAGAAGGATTGCTTGCTCAGAAGTTAAAGATCAGCCTAACCAACAGAGTGAGACCCCCATCTCTGCAAAAAAAAAAAAAAATTAAAAAATTAACCAGGCACGGTGGTGCATGCGTCTAGTTCCAGCTACTCGGGAAGTTGAGGCAGCGGGATCATCTGCGCCAAAGAGATCGAGGCTGTGGTGAGCTGTGATCGTGCCAGCCTGGGTGACAGAGTGAGATCCTGACTCAAAAAAAAAAAAGTCATAATTGTAGTTTGGAGAAAAGTAGAGACTTATTTTCCAGAAATTTTCAACTAAAAGGCTGTACTTGAACTTATATTATTGCTTTCTTGAGAGAGATAATGAGCATTATAGAAAGTCCATTTTTAAATACACTTGACCGTTTGACATTTTTTTTGTGTGCCTGAAATAGTGGCAATATATTGATTGATGGCAGAAAGTACAGGAGATGAAGCTGCCTGGGTGTTTCTGATTTACCAGACAGTTGTGTGTTCACAGTCACACCTTACCATGAGGCTGCTGTGTTGACAGCTGTGGCACGACACTCCAGATGTGTGGAAATGCTTAGCCAGCATTTAAAAAAATTAAAACCTGAAGTTTTTTTCATGTTTTCCTTATAGTAAAAGGTAAATGTATAATTTTGAAGTGGTTTAAGCCAGATAAAATGACGATGTAATCTTTGGTTCTCCAAATAATAACTTGAAAAATCTGTTGTTAAAAACTTCATATAGGTATCTTTGCTCTTCTGATATAAATGTCTGTTTTTCTTTATTTTTTCTTTATTTTTTCACTTTTATTATAAAGATGTGGGGTACAAGTCAGAATTAGATACATAGGTAATGTGTGTGCAGGCGATGTTTAGACCTCCAACTGGTCCTCACTTAGCCTACTTTAAGATCAGATACTCTTTGTGCTGTTATATATCTCCCCTTTCTCCTTCTCCTGGCAGTGTCCCATGACAGCCCATCTCTCCTTTGTGCTTTTGTGATTAATGTTCAGGTCCCACTTATGAAAGAGAACACATAGTATTTGGTTCTTTGTTTCTGGGATAGATCACTAGGAATGATTGTCTCTAGTTCCATCCATATTACTGAGCAGTCCATGATTGTGTCCTTCTTTATAGCTGCATAACATTCCATCGTGTATATGTATCACATTTTCTTTATCCATTCTACTTCTGATGGACAGAAGGGTTGGTTCCATGTTTTTGCTATTGTGAATAGTGCAGCAATAAATATGCATGTGCAGGTGTCTTTTTGTAGAATGATTTGTGTTCCTCGGGTATATTCCCAGGAGGGGAATTTCTGAATTGCATAGACGGTCAATTTCTAATACTTTTAGATATCACCAAACTATTTGACTAGTTTGGAGGTTGGACTAGTTTGCACTCCCACCAACAGTGTAGTAGCATTCCCTTTAAAAAAAAATTTATTAATGCTGGCCATACTTACTGGGGTAAGGTAGTAACTCAGCATGGTTTTGATTTGCATTTCTCTGATGATTAAGGAAGCTGAGCATGTATCTGATGGTGCTTGTGTGTCTTCTTTTGAGAAGTGTTTATACATGTCCTCTACCCGTTTTTTAATAGGATTGTTTGTTTTTTTCCTTTCAACTTGAGTTCCATGTAGATCCTGGATGCTAGGCCTTTGTCAGATACACAATTAGCAAATAATTTTTCCCATTCTGTGGATTGTCTCTTCGCTCTCTTGATGGTTTATTTTGCTATGCAAAAGCTTTTCAGTGTGAAGTTCCACTTGTCTATCTTATCTTTTATTGTTTTTCATTTTTAATCGATACATAGCAATTGTACATGTAAGGTACATGCGACACTTTGATACATGCATGTAATGAATGTGATCAAGTCAAGTTAATTGGGATTTCCATCACCTCAAACATTGATCATTTCTTTGTGTTGGGCACATTCCAAATCTTCTCTTCTAGCTATTTTGAAATATACAATAAATTATTGTTAATTCTAGTCACCATACTATGCAATCAAGCATTAGATGTCGTTCCTTATTTTTAATACTTACTGGGGTTTGTTTTATGTTTGTTCCCATTAACCAAACTTTCACCCTCTAGCCTCCATACCTTTCCTACTCTCTTGGTAGCCATGAGTCTTTCTCTACCTCCATGAGATCAACTCTTTTACCTCCCTCTTAAGAGTAAGAAAATGCAATATTTGTCTTTCTGTGTCTGACTTAATTCACTTAACATAATGTCCTCCAGTTCCATCCAAATTGTTGCAAATAACAAGATTTCATTCTTCTTTATGGCTGAATAGTATTCCGTTGGGTATATGTACCACATTTTCTTTGTCCATTCATCTGTTGATGGACACTTAGATTTACTTTTGGCTATTGTGAATAATGCTGCAACAAACACAGGAGTGCAGCTATCTCTTTGACAAGTGTCTTGAAAATCACTTATATAGGTAAGAAGAAAGTCCTTTTCAATATCTCTCTAAAGCCCATAGAATATTATCTGATTGTTTCAATTTTTTTCCTTTCTTCTGGTCACCAAATTCTTTGGTACCTGGTTCACAGTCTTCTTGTGTGAAATTCAAGTTTCAACAAGATCCAAAGAGATTTTAGCAAAAATGTAGTGAACACATCTCCCCAACCCCATTATCTCTTTACCTCCTAAGTTCTAAACCTGCTTTGTCCAATAGGGTAGTCACTAGTCATATGGTATTGAGTATTAGAAATTCAGCTAACTCTAATTGAGATGTGCTAATTGTCAAATGAAAGCTTGATTGCAAAGACTTAGTATGGAAACTGAATGTATCTAATTATTCATTAGAAGTAAATAATATCTAATTATTATCCTATATTATTACTTATTGGCTATATATTAAAATGTTAATATTTTGAATATATTGAATTAGGCAAAATAGACCATTAAATTTCACCTACTTCTTCTTAATTTTTTATGTGACTACTTGAAAATTTAAAATTAGATATGAGACTCACATCATATTTTTAATAGGTGCTGCTGTTCTAGAGTTTCACTTTCATTGTTCTATGTCACCTTCTGGATCTTATCATGCAATTTAGAGTAATGGCTCATGTATGGAAATATTGAACTCATGTGTTCTATGATATGGCCAAGTACTACTGCAAAGTTAAAAATACATGTGTGTGCATAACATCACCTAACTATGCAAACTGAAATTTCCACAAATTCAGAGCATCAACATGGACTGAACCCTCATTGCTGCCTGACAATCATGCAACTGATGTTTGAGCAGCAACTTTTTTCATTCCTCTCCATAACAACTGACTCTTTTTGGTGTCATAATTAATCCAAGCTCTCTCTGCCTCAGCTTTCAGCAAATAGTCTTGCCTCATATTTTACTGCAAAAATTGAGTTCATAAAGTAAAAATTCTCTTAACTCCCCTATACCTCATCAGTAACATTGACTGTGTCCTTACCCACATCTTTCTTTCCATATCCAGTCTCAGAAAATTCTCCTGTGTTCAAGGTCTTCATTTCCATTTGAGCACATGATCCTATCTGCCTTCAATATTCTCTGCAGCCTTACTCTTTAATTATCACACTTGTAATTTCAATGCCTTCTATAAGCTTTTACCCACGATGGCTAAGACTTCTTTATTGTATACACAGTATTGAATAGACACACATACCAATAACCTTCTACTATTGGCTGTTTTTTTCTCTTCTTCATCTCAAAAAAGTGGTCAATGTTTGCTTTCTCCTAATTATCATTTTTTATTTACTCCTCAGTCCCTTGAAATGTGATTTCTACTTTCACCCAGAAAACTATTCTCACTGAAGTCAGCAATGATCTCCTGACAAATTTGTAATCAATTTTAGATTTATGCTTCTTCCTACCACAACTAACTGACAGAGTTAATCACTCACTCTGGTGACAATACATTTATTTGGTTGTTTCTATCATTCTCAGGAATTTGGTTTTCAGTCTATCTTATGGGTACTTTTGTCTCTGCTACTGCCCTAAATATTGGAGCACCCCAGATTTTTCTCTTCAGTCTGTATATTTCCTCTTTCCGTGCACTCTCATCTGGGGTCCTCATGACCATAAAAATGACTGAAGGATTAAGTCACTGTTTCACAGTCATGACTACACAATTAAATCATGGGGGAGCTTAAAAATGTTTAATTTCTAGGACCCACCACAATAACAAACAGGAATTGCTATATTTTATAAAGCTACCCAGATGAATCTATTAAGCAAATTGAGTTTAGAAACATTGACTTTATTGTCATCTATACGCTGATGTCAAACAACAGGTCAGGGGCACTTAATTATTTTTTTCAAACAAATTATTTACTACATGTCAGAGATTTGGTAGACCAAATTAGGAAACAGAGGTGGGTGAAGGATCTGTAAGCTTAAAAAGTGATTAAACTATTTAAAGTCTTTACTGTATTTTTTCATAAGTTATAAAAAGGGAGATTACTTTCATAAGACCTAAGGAATTTTTTTTTAAGTCTCACAAGTTTTTTCTCCATAAATATGCATATATTGTACAAGGGAGAACCCCCCGAAAACCAAGAAATTATTTATAAAAAATTGTGTATGTATTCTTACATGTTTCAACTTCAGTCATCTTTAAAGTACTCTCCATTTGATGCAATACACCTATCAAGATGCCTTTTTCCACTGTTCAAAACAGTTTTTGAACTTGTCAATTTTGATGCCTTTTAGTGTTTCTACAGTGTTTTGTTTCACCTCTTCCACAAAACGTTTCTTTGAGGAGTTTTCTCAATGGGGAAACAAAAAAAAGATTGCTCTGGGTGAAGTCTGGTGAATAAGGGGGAATGGGGCACTGGGGTCATGCTGTTTTTTAGTGAAGGATTCAGTTGGGTGCAGGAAGGTATGGTCGTAAATCACCCATCATGAAATGGGCAAACATGTTGAAAGAATCTCCAAAAAACAAAATTTCACTAAAGCCAAACGCAGCCTCTCACAGCAATGGTAGCTGGTCCTCTGATGCCAGTGGGTCCCTAGAACACTCACCTAGCAGGAGAAACCTGTACTACCAGGGGCCAGCCCTCCAAAAAATAATTCCATTTTTGGGGGGTCTCCCTTGTACATATACAGGCCTCTTCCTCTCTCTCTCTCCCTCTTCTCCCCCTCTCTGTCTTCTTTCACGGTAGTATCTTTTCTCTTAGATACAGCCTGACTCCCAATATACTATCCAAGACTCTTTGGCTTTGCAACATTTCCCCATCCCTTGTTATTCTTATCTGCTAAGAGTTAATCAAAGGCTAAGAGTTAATCAAAGCAAATACAGAGGACACTCTTTAGATACTGAGGATAGGAGAGGATTGGAAAACTCACTTTATACTGTAATAATGCTTATATCTGTCTCTCCCACAAAAGTCACTCCAATGAAACTCTGGGTTCCTTGAGAGAAGGGATCATTTAAATTTGGGATTTTTTTTCCTCTCATGTTGTGTGTATCATGCTTGCCCATGGGGGTGATTTAAATTATTGTTGAAGAAATAAATAAAAAGTCACATTGTACTTAAAAAAAATTATTATAAAGATGTGGGGTACAATTCAGGGTTAGATATATAAACATTGATCATGCAGGCACCTTTGTTGATGAGGTGTATCCCTCCCTCCCTTAGCAATTTCCCACAACTGTCAATCCCACCCCACCCTCCCCTGACAGTTTCCCATTACTACCAATCACTTTCTTACAGCATTATAATTGTTAAAGTTCCTCCTATGAGTGAGAACATACAGAACTCTATTCTTTGTTTCTGTGATAAATCACTGAATATGATTGGCTCCAAATCCATCCAGGTTGCTGCAAAGTCCATATATTTGTCCTTCTTTATGGCTGCATAATATTTCATTGTGTATATGTACCACATTTTTTTTTTATTCAGTCCAGCTTCGATGGGCAAACATGGTTGGTTCCATGTTTTAGCTATTATGAACAGAACTGCAATAAACATATGTGTGCAGGTATCTTTTTTGTAGAATAATTTGAGTTCCTCGAGGTATATTCCCAATAGGGGAATTGCTGGGTCATATGGAAGGTCAATTTCTAGTTCTTTCAAAAATCACCACACTGTTTTCCAAAGAGGTTGTACAAGTTTGCATTCCCATCAGCAGTGTAGAAGCGTTCTTTTTTCTCCACATCCTTGCCAGCATCTGTTGTTGTTTATTTTATTAATGACAACCATTCTTACAGGAGTTAGGTGGTATCTCAATGTGGTTTTGATTTGCATTTCTCTGATGATGAGTGAGGCTGAGCACTTTTTCATGTGTCTGTTGGCTGCCCACATCTTCTTTTGAGAAGTGTCTATTCTTTTGCCCACTTTTTTTATTTTTATTTTTTATTTTTTTGAGTCAGAGTCTCACTCTGTCGCCCAGACTGGAGTGCAGTGGCCACTCCGGCCACTGCAGCCTCGACCTGCTGGGCTCCGGCGATCCTTCCACCTCAGCCTTCCAAGTAGCTGGAACTATAGGCGAGAACTACCATGCCCGGCTAATTTTTTGATTTATTGTAGAGATGAGGTCTCACCAAGTTGCCCAGGCAGTTCTTGAACCCACGGGCTCAGGCAATCCACTCACCTCAGCCTCCCAAAGCACGGGATTACAGGCTGAGCCACCGAGCCTGGCTTTTGCCTACTTTTTAAAGGGGCTGTTTGTTTTTTTTCCCCTTCGGTGCATTTGAGTTCCTTGTGGAACCTAGGTGTTAGGCCTTTGTCAGATATACAGTTAACAAATATTTTTTCTCATTCTGTGGGCTGTCTCCCTGCTTTCTTGATGGTTTCTTTTGCTTTACAGAAGCTCGTTAATTCGATGAGGTCCCACTTGTCTATCTTATTTCTTAAGGTATTGGCCTTTAGGGTTCCGAATAGGAATTGGTTTCCAGTTCCAATTTCCATAAGGATGTCTCCTGCGTTTTCTAAGATTCTTATAGTTTGAGGTTTTACGTTTAGGTAAAACAATTTAGAGTTAATCTTGGTGTATGGTGATAGGTAGGGGTCCTGTTTCAATCTTCTGCATGTGGTCAGCCAGTTTTCCCAGCACCATTTACTGAATAGGTTCTCCTCTCCCCAGTGGTTGTTGTTGGAGGCTTTGTCAAAGATGAGTTGGTTGAGAAATTGAGACGTTGCTTCCAGAATCTCTGTCCTGTTCCATTGGTCTATATCCCTGTTCTTGTACCAATACCAGGTTATTTTGATTACTGTAGCCTTATAGTACCTTCTAGTAAAGTTTGAAGTCTGGAAGTGTGATACATCCTGCTTTGTTTCTTTTGCTAAGGATTGTTTTGGCTATTCGTGGTCATTTATATTTCCATATGAATTTCTGTATTGTCGTTACCAGGTCTGAGAAGAATGGTGTTGGTAACTTAATGGGTATTGTGTTGAATCTGTAGATTGACTTTTGTAGGATGGACGTCTTAACATTGTTGATTCTTCCTATCCATGAGCATGGAATATTTTTCCATTTGTTTGTGTCTTCTTGGATTTCTTTCAGCAGTGTTTTGTAATTCTCATTGTAAAGGTATTTCACTACTCTGGTTAGTAAGATGCCGAGGCATTTCATTTTTTTTGTGGCTATTGTGAATGGAATTGTGCTTTTTATTTGAGTCTCTGCCTACTTGTTGATGGTGTATAGGAATGAAAGTATCTTTTGCATATTTATTTTGTACCCTGAGACTTTCCCAAAGTCCGTTATCAGTGTAAATAGGTTTTTGACAGATTCTCTCGGATTTTCAAGGTATAGGATCATATCATCAGCAAACCGGGATAACTTGACTTCCTCTTTTCCTATTTGGATACCCCTGATTTCCTTCCCTTGTCTAATTGCCTGGGCTTAGACTTTCCAACACAATATTGAACAAGAGGGGTGAGAGTGGGCAGCCTTGTCTTGTTCCAGTTTTCAAAGGAAATGTTTCTATTTTCTGTCCATTTAGCAACATGTTAGCTGTGGGTTTGTCATAGATGACACTTACTATTTTGAGGTATGTTCCTTCTATACCTAGGTGTTTGAGGGTTTTTATCAAGAAACGATGCTGGATTTTATCAAAAGCTTTTTCTGCATCTAATGAGATAATTATGTGGTTCTTGTTTTTACTTCTGCTGATGTATTTAATGACATTTATGGTCTTATGAATGTTGAACCAGCCCTGCATCCTGGGGATGAAGTCTACTTGATCATGGTGAATGATTTTTGAGATGTCTTTTTGGATCCAATTTGCTAGACCCTTATTGAGGATTTTTGCATCTATGTTCATAAGGGATATTGGCCTGTAGTTCTCTTTCTTTGTTGCATCTTTACCCAGTTTGGATATCAGTGTAATGTTAGCTTCGTAAAATGATTTGGGGAGAGATCCATCTTTCTCAATTGCCTGGAATACTTTCAATAGGATTGGTATCAGCTCCTCCTTATATGTTTTGTAGAATTCTACACGGAAAGCATCCAGTTCAGGGCTTTTTTTTGTAGGTAGTTTTCTTATGACATAGTCAATTTCCTGATTGTTATTGGTCTATTTAGGGTCCGAGTTCTTATTTCAACTTGGGAGGTTGTGTGATGTCAGAACATCCTTCATTTCCTATAGGGTTTCAAGTTTGTTTCCATACAATTGTACATGGTAGTCTCAGATAATCTTTTGTATTTCTTCAGAGTCAGTTGTGATTTGATCTTTTGTATTTCTGATTGTGTTTATTTGGGCTTTTTCTTTCTTTTTCTTGGTCATTCTGGCTAGGGGCCCATCAATCTTGTTAATTCTGTCAAAGAACTAGCTTTTTGTTTTGTTGATGTTTTCTATTTTTTTATAATTCTATGTCCCATATTTGGGATCTTATTTTTGTGATTTGAATTCTTCTTCTATAGATGGGGTTTTGCTGGTCTTCTTTTCCAGCTCCCTTAGTGATTTGTTAGGCTCTCAACTCCTGATCATTCTGTTTTCTTGATGTGTGCTTTCATAGAGATATAAATTCCCCTCTTAGAACTGATTTCATGGCATCCTAGAGATTTTGGTAAGATATTTCTTCGTTTTCATTTGTTTCCAGGAATCTTTCAATTTCTGCTTTGATTTCGGTGTGGACCTAGTAGTTGTGCAGCATTATGCTGTTTAGTGTCCATGTCTTTGTGGGCTTTGGGGAAATGTTGTTGGTGTTGATATTTATTTTTATTCCACTGTGGTCTGAGAATGTGCATAGCAAGATTTCAACCTTATGGAATTTATTTGTGCTTGATTTATGGCCAAGGATGTGATCAATCTTGGAGTATGTTCCTTGTGGTGATGAGTAGAAGGTATATTCTGTGATTGTTGAGTGGAGTATTCTGTAGGTATCAATTAAGTCCATTTCTTCAAGAGCCTCATTGAGGTTCTGGGTCTCCTTGCTGATTTTTTGTCTTGATGATCTGTCAAGGGTTGTGAGTGGGGTATTTTTCTAGGTCTGAGAAGAATGTTGCTGGTAATTTGATGGGTATTGCATTAAATCTGTAGATTGCCTTAGGTAGGATGGACAGCTTCACAATGTTGATTCTTCCAATCCATGAGCATGGGATATTTTTCCACTTGTTTGTGTCATCTTTGATTTCTTTGAGCAGTGTTTTGTAGTTTTCATTGTAAAGGTCTTTCACATCTCTGGTTAGGAAGATGCCAAGGTATTTCATTTTTTTGTGGCTATTGTGAATGGAATTGTGCTTTTTCTTTGGGTTTCTGTTTGTTTATTATTGGTGTAAAGAAATGGGATTGTCTTTTGCACATTTATTTTATACACTGAGACTTTACCAAAGTCCTTTATCAGTGTAAGGAGGTTTTTGACAGATTCTCTTGGGTTTTCAAGGTACACAATCATGTCATCTGCAAAGAGAGATGACTTAACTTCTTCTTTTCCTATTTGGATACCCTGATTGTCTTCTCTTCTCTGATTGCTCTAGCCAGGACTTCCAATACTATGTTGAACAGGAGGAGAGAGAGTGGGCATCCTTGTTTTTTTCCAGTTTTCAGGGGAAATGGTTCCAATTTTTGTCCATTTAGGAGTATGCTGGCTGTGGGTTTCTTGTAGATGGTTTTTACTATTTTGAGGTGTGTTCCCATATGCCTAGATGTTCGAGGATTTTTATCAAGAAGGGGTGCTGGATTTTATCAAAAGCTTTTTCTGCATCTAATGATATAATCATGTGGTTTTTGTTTGACATCTGTTGATGTATTTAATTACATTTATGGTTTTACGAATGTTGAGCCAGGCTTGCATCCCAGGGATGAAGCTTACTTGGTCATGATGGATGATTTTTGAGATGTGTTGTTGAATTCAGTTTGCTAGGATCTTGTTGAGAATTTTAGTGTCTATGTTCATCAAAGATATTGGCCTGTAGTTCTCTTTCTTTGTTGGGTCTTTACCTGGCTTGGGTATCAATGTGATGTTAGCTTCATAGAATGATTTGGGGAGGGTTCCATCTATCTCAGTCACCTGGAATACCTTCAGTAGAACTGGTATAAGCTTCTCCTTAAATGTCTTCTAGAATTCTGCTGGAAAGTCTTCTGGTCCAGAGCTTTTTTTGTAGGTAGTTTTCTTATTACGTAGTCAACTTCCTTGATTGTTATTAGTCTATTTAGGGTCTCAATTTCTTCTTGTTTCAACCTAGGTAGGTTGTGTGATGTCAGAAAGTCCTCTATTTCCTTAAGGTTTTCAAGTTTGTTTCCATACACATGTACATAGTAGTCTCTAATGATCTTTTGTATTTCTTCAGGGTCAGATGTGACTTCATCTTTTGTATTTATGATTGTGTTTATTTGGGCTTTTTCTCTCTTTTTCTTGGTCAGTCTAGCTAGGGGACCATCAATCTTGTTTATTCTTTCAAAGAACCAGCTTTTTGTTTCATTGATTTTTTTATATTATCTTTTTGTCTTCTATGTCCTGAATTTGGGCTTTTATTTTAGTGATCTGGATTCTTCTGCTGAAATTAGGGTTTTTGTGGTCTTGCTTTTCCAGCTTCCTTAGGTGGCTTGTTAGGCTGTTAATTTGTGTTCCTTCCATTTTCTTCATGTGCACTTGTAGGGATATAAATTCCCCTCTTACTACAGCTTTCATGTCGTCCCAGAGATTTTGCTAAGATGTTTCTTCATTTTCATTTGTTTCCAGGTATCTTTTAATCTCTGCTTTGATTTAATCATTGACCCAGGAGTTGTTTAGCATCATGCTGTTTAGTGTCCATGTCTTTGTGGGTTTGGGGGGGACCTTGTCGGTGTTAATGTTTATTTTTATTCCACTGTGGTCCAAAAAGGTGCATGGTAAGATTTCAGTCCTTTTAAATTTGCTTATGCTTGATTTATGGCCAAGTACGTGTCGATCTTAGAGTACGTTCTGTACAGTGATGAGCAGAATGTATATTCTGTGGTCTTTGGATAGAGTGTTCTGTAGGTATCAATTAAGTCCATTTGGTCAAGAGTCACATTGAGGTTTCAGATCTTGTTGCTGATATTTGTCCTGATGACTTGTCTAGGGTTGTGAGTGGGGTATTTAAGTCGCCTGCTATGATGATGCTGAAGTCAATATTTTTTTTAGTTTACCTAGAAGCTGCTTTATGAAAGTTGGTGCTCCTATGTTGGGTGCATATATGTTTAGGAAGGATATTTCTTGTTGATGGATTGAACCTTTTATCATTATGTCATGGCTTTCTGTATCTTTTGTAATTTTCGATAGCTTAAAGGTTATTTTGTCTGAGATTAAAATCGTGAATCCTCCTTTCTTTTGTGTTCCATTCACCTAAAAATTTGTTTCCCATCTTCTTACTTTGAGTCTATGAATGTCTTTTCTAGTGAGGTGAGTCTCTTGAAGGCAATAAATTGTTGCCTGGTGATGTTTTATCCATTTTGCCATTCTATGTCTTTTCAGTGGTGCATTTAGTCCATTCACATTCAAGCTAATTATTGAAATGTAAGGGTTGATGCCTGTCATAATGTTCTTACAGCATTGTTGCTGTTCTTCCTGTTTGTGTGTTGTCTTTCTTTTGGTTTTGGATCATGTGTGAATTTAATCTTTTGCCTGTACTCTTGTGACAAACACTGTTGTTCTTTTTTCCTTTTCTTCTGTGTTCAATACTTTTTAAAGTGGTTCTTGTAGAGGTGGTCTGGTGGCAGAGTAGGTTCTTAGGGATTGGATGTCTGGGAAAGATTTCAGATCTCCTTCACTGATGAAGCTTAGCTTGACTGGGTGGGTTATTCTCGGTTGAAATTTTTTATCTTTTAGAACTTTGAAGATAGGGCGCCCAGCTCTCCTAGCCTGCTGGGTTTCTGTAGAATCTGCTGCTATTCTAATTGGTCTTCCTTGGTAGGTAGCCTGACCTTTTTCTCTTGCTGCCTTTAGGATTTTTTCTCTTATACCTACTTTGTTTAGGTAAATTATTATGTGTCTGGGAGTTGGTCTTCTCATTTGTTGTCTTACCGGGGTTCTCTGAATCTCTTGTGTTTGAATTTTTGCATCACTGATGAGATGAGGGAAGTTTTCTTGAATGATTTCATGAAATGTTTGTTCCAGTGTGGCCTCTGTTTCTCTCTCTGCCTCAGGAAGGTCAATTACTCTTAGGTTCGGTCTCTTGAAATGATCATTCATCTCTTGAAGGTTTTGTTCTGTCTTTTTAAGTTTCTTTTCTATGTTTTGACAGTTTGGGTTAGTTCTGTGTTTTGGTCTTTGAGCTCTGAGATTCTTTCTTCTGCTTGGCTAATTCTACTTTCCATGGTTATTAGTTTGTTATTTATTTCCATCACAGTATTCTTTACTGTTATTATTTCTGTCATCAGCTCCTTCCTATTTTCCTCTTGTCTCGCCTTAATTTTTTTTATTCTCTCTATTAATGTCTTGATGTCTGGATTTGTTGCTTGTGACCAGTCATTTTGGGTGCTCTTCAATGTTTGTGTTCCAAAGTCTGTTTTCTCAGTTTCTGACCTCCCAGGCATCTGTGTGAGACCTATATTCTTCTTTTGGTTTTTCTTCATTTGCGCAGTTTTTTCCTCCCTACTTTTCCCCTCCCTCCACATCACCATCTTCTTTAATTCTGTTATTCAGGGATGGAGGGGTTGCTTTTACTTCGTTTGTTCAATCGCCTATTCTTCTTTATGTATATCCTCTTACTTTGTTTAATTCCGGAGTTGCACTGTAGGTTGGGGGTGGTCCTTTTTGCAGTTTTGAGATTTACTTAAGGGGGAGCTGTGATTCAAAATCTCTCTGCAGGTCCTGGTATCCGCTGACAGGTGTATGGATAATCTGAAACCCACTTCCCACTGCTTTGGAATCTGTCCATGCAGTGGGGTTGTAGGTTTACTCCCTGAAATAAAATGAGGTTAACAGAGGAAGAGAATGGAGCAGACAGTGGGGAAGAGTGGGGTGGAGAGAGAGAGGAGTAAGGGGGAAAACAGACAAGTGTACCAACAAATGAAGAGAGAGACAAAAACTGAAACAGATAAAAACAATAGACAACAGCTACAAACTAACCAACTCTCATACAAAAAAAAAACTAAAACATACAATGACGCTAACATACAAGCTAACCAATTTCCTTATTGGTATGTTATTCCTCTATACAAAGATATGGTTTTCAGAGAGAAGAAAAGAAAAGAAGAAGGAAAAAAAAGGAACAAAAAAAAAGGAATAGCATCATGTCAGTAAACTAACAGAATCAATCTAGCACACTCTGAGACTTTTCATTTAATTCCAGTGTCCTTTCAGCTCTGATTTCTAGCTGTCTTTTCAGGCTGGTAAATTTGTTCACAGTTAGGGTCGATTGCCCCTGGCCTGCTGTGAAGGGCTGTTCAGATCACCACTCAGTTCACCACTGCCCAGTTCACCACTCAGATCTGGCCTGTGTTTATTTATCAAGCTTCTGTTTTTCCCCTTTCAGTATGTTACCTTGAATCGCCAGCAGGTGGTGCTATCTCACTGCGCCAGATGATCTTTATTTCAGCTGCTTGCCCCACAGGGGAGGGAGCGGAAAGAAGCCGGAAATGGGAGCTGCTGCCTCAAGGCACATGGAAGGAGATCCACAGTCTGGCAGGATGTCACGGTGGCAGTAGTGGCAGCAGCCATCTCAGCAGATCTTGCTTGCAGGGGCTTCAAGGTCTGAAGGCATGGATCAACTCAGGCACGGGCAGTGTGATGTGCAATGGCTGTTGCGGCGGCGGCAGCTGCCCGGACCGCCATGATGCTTCAGCGGTGTCAACCACTGAGCTTCCTGTGAAGAGCAGGCTGCTGGCAATGGAATCTGCAGCCCCCAGGGAGAGAGCCAGAGTCTTTTTGTGTTCTCTTTTGTGGAGGTCTCATAGACTAAGCTGCCCTGTCGCCATCTTGCCAGAAGTCTCCTAATACTTTCTTAAGAGTTTCTTGTAGGGGTGGTCTGGAGGCTGCATAAGTTCTTAGGGATTGAAAGTCTGGGAAAGATTTTAAATATCCCTCATTGATGAGACTTAGCTTGGCTAGGTAGGTTATTATGGTTGAAATTGTTTATCTTTGAGAACTTTGAATATTGGACTCCAAGATCTCCTAGCCTGAAGTGTTTCTGTAGCTAAATCTGCTACTATTCCGACTGGTCTTCCCTGGTAGAAAGTCTGACCTTTTTCTCTTGCTGCTTTTAAGATTTTTTCTTTTATACCTACTTTGTTCAGACAGATTATTATGTGCCTAGGAGTTGGTCTTCTCATTTGTTGTCTTGCTGGGGTTCTCTGAATCTCTTGTGTTTGAATTTTCACATCATTGATGAGATGAGGAAGTTTTTTGAATAATTTCATGGAACGTCTGTCCAGGGTGGTCTCTGTCTCTTTCTGCCTCAGGAAGTCCACCTACTCTTAGGTTCATTCTCTTGAAGTAACCGCTCACCTCTTGAACATTTTGTTCTGTCTTTTTAAGCTTCTTTTCTATGTTTTTGATAGTTTGGTTTAGTTCTATATTTTGGTCTTCAAGTTCTGAGATTCTGTTTTCTGCTTGGCTAATTCTACTTACCTTACTTATTAGTTTATTATCTATTTCAATCACAGTATTCTTTACTGCTGTTGTCTCATTTATCAACTCCTTCCTATTTTCCTCTTATCTCTCCTCAATTCTTATTATTCTCTCTATTAATGTCTTGATATCTGGGTCTGAATTATGTGACCAGTCATTCCAGGGACTTTTCATTGTTTGCATTTCGAAGTCTGTTTTCGTAATATCTGATCTCCCAGGGGTCTGTATGAGACCTATATTCTTCTTTTGTTTTGTTTTGTTTTTTCATTTGTGTAAACTTTCCTCCCTACTTTTTCCTTTCCCCCCCCACTCTGTCTTCTTTAAATCTGTTGTTCAGGGGTGGCAGGGTTTCTTTTACTTCTGTTTGCTCAATCTCCTATTCTTCCTTACGTGAATCCTCTGGCTTTGTTCAATTCTGAAACTGGACTGTAGGTTGGGGACTATCCCTTTTGCAGTTTTGAGATTTATTTGAGGGGGGAGCTATGACTCAAAATTTATCTGCAGATCCCAATATCCACTGACAGTTGTATGGATATGCTGTATCCCATATCCCACTGCCTTGGAATCTGTTCATGAAGTGGGAGTATTGGTTTGCTCCCTGAAAGTAAAATGATGTAAGAAAAGGGAAAGAAATGGAAAGGGGGGTGGGGGAGAGGGGAACAAAAACTGGAGACAGAGGAGAGTAAGAGGGAAAACAGACAAAGATATCCGCTAATAAATGAAAATAGACCTGAAGACAGATAAGAGTAAGAGAAAACAAAAACAAAAACAAACAATCAAACAAACAAACAAACAAAAAACAGCAACAGCAACAAACAAACTAGGACATACAATCATAGACACACAAGCTGACCAACCTCCTTATGATATATTATTTCCTTACACAAACATGAGGTCTTAGATCCCGAGTTGGAGGTTGGGCAGAGCTGGATTGGTGTGGCACTGCAGGTCTTCATCTGGTCACAGGGCTCCAGATGATCTCAGGTTCTAATGCAGCCAGGTCCAGCTGAGGGAGGCAGAGTGCAAGACAGTTGGATGCTGTAGGTTGGTGGAGACCTAGTCTTCCAATTGCTCCAAAGCCTGGTCTCTGAATTTCAAAGCAGTTTAATAATGACCATTGTCTCTGCTATTCTGCTCCTGTTCTCAAGTTCACTTGGCAAAAAGATGATCCAAGTCTTTGTTCAGAAGCTCCTTGCATTGTACTTTTACTACCCAGCTATAGTTACATGCGTTGTATTCATTTATTGATTCATTATTTCCTTTTGTTCTTCACCAAGCATTTAATGAACATCTTTTGTATGCTAACAGCAGGAGATGAAGAGATTAAAAACACAATCCCTTGATTCAATGGATATGCAATTGCATAAGCATTTGTAAAGCATTTAAAATTCTTCCAGGCACATAGTAAGAAAAATTCAAGTATTTGCTAAATTAAAATAAAGTTGTACATATGATGTAAACATTACTATAATTCTGAAGAAGAAGAAACTTCAGAGTGAGATAAATAATTGAGTCAATTTCGGCCTTATTGGAGTGTGTGGGACTTGTGAACTTCCCAGGTAGAGATGGCTGTTTTCGGCAGTAAGAAAAAATGGTTCTGGAGCTCAGTGCTCAATCTAGAGGATTGGACTTTGGATGAAAATACAGGAATCCTCAGGGCTTAAGTCATAGTTAAATTTTTGATACAATAAAAAAATGAAAAGGAGAAGAGGATCAAGGGAAAAGTCCTGGGGGGTATTAACAAGTCAGTGCAAAGACAGATCTTCCAAAGGAGATTTAAAAAAAGACTGGCCAGAAAGGCGGAGAAGAGAGTTTCAGGATTCCTCCTTCTCACTGCTGAATGCTTGGGTTAAATGTCTGCTCTTCAATGATGTCTTGTTTCATCACATCATCAAAACTAATACACACACCTCCCAAATCATTCTCAATCCCATTCCCTGCTTTTATTTTCTTCACCAGAAGGGATGAAGGGAGGAGAAGAAAGAGGGGAGAAGGGAGGAAAAGAAACCAAATGAACAGCCATTACTTGAAAGCTATTTTTGCCATGTGGGTTCACAGCCCCAGTGTGGTCAAATCTTGGTACATATACATGGTGGAATGGTACACAGTCATATGGAAGAACAAAAACATGGCCTTCACAGCGATGTGGATGCAGCTGGAGACGATCATATTAAGTGAAATCACAGAAACAAATAACTGAATACCACATGTTCTCACTCATAAGTGGGCCCTGACCATTGATCACACTGGCACCAGAGGAGGGCACATGCCAACACACTGGGTACCAGGTCCGCTATCAGGGATAGAGATGGCCAGCTACAAGCCCAAACTTCACATGCATGCAACTTACTTATGTAGTAAATCCTCACTTATATCCTATAACTCTGAAATAAAAAATATATTTTTTAAAAAATTTGCAGAAAGAAGTCGGGAATTTAGATATTTACCTTATTTTATTGTTTCTAAAATATATTTTTATATTGTAACAACTCTGAAATCAGTATGTGTCTTATAAATGTGTCTTATAAATGGATTCGATTAAGTGAAATTACAGATTTTCTGATTTAAAATCACAAAACACTGTTTGGATCAAGTAAAATACTCTGTTGTCTTGATTAATAGGTTCATTGCTAAGACCTTTGATCTGGAAATGTTCTCACAACACCTTCCTTATAGAGCCTCCATCCTCCACTGTTTTTCTATTTTATTCTACCCAGCAATGAAAATGTTAAAACATGAACACTGGGCAGAGTGGCCCAGTCATAATCATAGTGGTTTACTTAAGGGCAATATAATATTAAGTAGAAAAAAAAATCTCATCTCATTATTTTTAACATTTGGACAGCACACAGTATGTGCCAAATGCTATAAATTGCACATATACAGATGCTTGGACTTTGACTCTAGTTCTAACCATAGGAAGCAAAATTAAAGAAGAGAAAAAATAAATTAAAAGAAAACAAGGAGGAAGGAGAAATATCACCAAGGTGTCTCTGTCTGGCTTCCATATCTTTAGCTAGTGAATACAGTCTTAGTTTATTCTCAGTCTGTTTTCCTTTTAGGATTATATAAACTATCTCTTTATAGCCTTTACCAGATGTTAAGAAATTACATAAATGAAACTATATATAAATAAATTCCTCTATGCTAAGAAAGTGAGTAATTGGAAGAGAGTTAAAATGTATTTTAGGTATTCTAAGACTTAAGAAGAAGATTGCAAAATCTATATAATTTTCATTCTACTTAGGACAAAGGAGCCCAAGAAATGAAATTTTCTATAAGAGGAAAGAAACGTTGCTTTTTCCTTGCCTGTCTCCTTTTCATATGCAGTCTATTTTTACCTGGAAATACTAGTTGAGTTCTAACTGATGCATTGTGCTTAGAAAAGAAATGCAAAATGCCTGTTATTACCTCCTTAAATACAAGCAACAGCCTCATATTTCCACTTAATATGTGAAAGAATAAACCGTTCTAACTGCCATTTTGATCTCATGATGTGTTTAATAAAAAACACCTAGCTGTAAATGGTAGTGTTTGGTTCATGTGTTGACATAAATCAATTTAGAAACTCTAGGTTACATTTAATGAGTATTTTACATTTTGCAAATAGCACACCGAGAACAGTTCAAACATTACTGCTTTAATTTCATCACATTAGTCAACAATGAGCTTTGATGTTTTATAATGTTAAAAAACCTCTAAGGCCTTAATTTATCAGAGAATCATCTAAAAACCCATTTATATGTAGAAGCTGGGCAAATAAATCTGAGAATGTTTTATTGACGAGCAATTTCTACTTTCTAAATTAAAAAATGTAGAATATAAAAAGAATAAAGCTACCCTGTTTAGCATATACATTTTAAACATAAAGACATTCCTTTAGAAATCAGAATTTTAAGGAATGACATTGTATGCTTTAAGAAAGTGTAATTTAAAAAATGATTATACTTTAAGCAATATTTTGATGTAAACATGAAGAATTACATAGGATTAAGTATTTTATTTCATGAATTTATGTATACTCCTTAAACATGGTGTCTAGAAACCATGAAAGAAGTTTCAGGGATAATGGGAACCATACTGTATACCAAAGAGAAAATTAGACAAGACTAGGACTTTAATAGACTTAAAATATAAAGTCTATAATGTAGCGTAAAGTTTAGATTACAGAACTTAGAATGTAACATATTTGAATTCAAAGCCTACTTTTTGTTAGTCATTTGATATATGGCCTTCAACAAGATTCTTCACCCATCTCAGACTTATTTTTCTTATCTGGAAAAGGAAGACAATACTATTTAATTCACAAGGTTATTGTGAAGGTTAAATAAAATAACAGCTATGATCTGTCAGTACAAAGTAACTAATCAATTGTGTCTCAGGAAATCATTCAAGAAATAAGTATATAGTTCTTTGCTTTGCGAATGATGAATAGAATATAGGTTTTTATTTTGAAGGTTCATGTCTAGAAGGGGGAAGAAATAAATAAATAATTACAGCCAAATGTACAGGAGTATGGACAAGATATAAACAGTAAAGCTGCTTGAAGAATTACCATCAATACTGGAGTCTTAAAGGCAACCAAGAGTCCGTTCAGCACCTAAGGAAATATGCAGACACTAATGGAGATCAAATGGAGTCAGTGGGGGAAATTTCCAATGAGAAAATATGTGAGAAGTCTTAAACTCATGGATCGTATATAAAAGGCAAATGGTTCAGGAAATTTGGAGCTTTCTGAGATCTATTCCTAGACACTATTAAGTGGTGTATTTCTTATACAAAGTGGTAGTATAGACATTACTGCTTCACTTGTCAAGTCAGCAGGTATTTAATGAGCATCTATTATGTGCCAGGCTAAGATCTCAGAATAAATGGTGAGCAAGATGCACAGTTACTACTTCTCTTAAAATATAGAGATCAATATTAATTTGATTCAAACCATTCTAATGTCTTCAAAAGAGAAGCATTTGATGCTAGGAGGATTTGACCTAGTTAGATCGATTTAACCTAGCTGGAACCCCATAGAAAGACTGTGGAACTGAGAGCTAAAGGGTGAATAGTGCTTTACTAAGGTGGTGGGGGAAGAGACTTCCACACAGACAGAATGAGGTGCAAAGTTCCTATCAAAGAAAGAAATGGTGCTTTAAGAACTGACAGCAGTGGGAATCATTACAAAACATATGTGGAAATAAACAAAGACTGACCAAATGAGAACAATCAAAGGCTATTTATTCCAAGTTTACTATAGCAAGGGAGTCAGTCATTATCACTTGTGTTTGACAGAGACTCAAAGGCAGGAAGAGTATGGGAAAGCTTTAGAGTGGGAAACAATGTAAGACTTCAAGTATGCCCTGATTGGAGTCTTAAAGGTTTGGTGAAGCTATATGTGGTCTCAGACACAGAACATTCTATATGATTGGTTAGGACTTTCTATGTTTGGCCCTAAGTTGAAAGTGTGAACAAAAATTAGAGAGGCTGTCAGTTATTAAGCAAGCCATGGCTATTTGGGGCCCATTATCATAGGGGTTATTATTTGGCTTCCTGAACTGATAACAACAGAGAGCAGTCTGACTTCCCACAAATCTGACTTGTAGTTGGGCTAGGGATAATGGGTTAGTTTCTTGAGCTGTTCGTTGAAGGTTGTAGGCCAGAGTTTTATTGTTATATATGATTTGGCCATTGTCTGTTTGCATATTTAGTCACTCACACCTATGCCTTTTCAAAACTATAAACCAAATCAAAATGGACATCAAATCAAAAGGAATTTGTAGCCAGCAGAAGTACACCAGCATGGTACAATTAAACTTCATTTAAATATGTGACTTTTTTGATATTAAGCAACTAAAAAACCCAAAACATCAGGAAGTAAGGAAACTATTTGAGTCTAACTAGTTCTTTGTCGACAAGGCAGAGCAAAAACTTAAGAATAAGAATAGGCCAGGCACAGTGGCTCAAATCTGTAATCCCAGCACTTTGGGAGGACAAGTTGAGGGGATTGCCTGAGTCCACAGGTTTGAGAACAGCCTGGACAACTTGGCAAGACCTCACCTCTACAATACAATTTAAAAAAAAAAATTAGCCGGAAGTGGTAGTGTGTGCCTGTAGTTCCAGCTACTTGGTAAGCTGAAGTGGAAGGATCGCCTGAGCCCAGCAGATCAGCGCTGGGGTGGCCATGAGCGTGCCACTGCATTCTAACCTGGGCAACAGAGTGAGACTCCAACTCAAAAAAAAAAAAAAAAAAAAAGAATATATGATACTTTTGTACCCTGGAAGAGCAAAAACATTTGGAACAAAAATATTTCATTTTTTTTTCTTCTACACTATTTTTCACAAATTAGTTTATTTGTGAAAAGTTAAGTGAATTTTAAAAAAAATAGCAGCGTATACAAGGACCTAAGAACAACTTATAATTGCTGCATCCTGCCTCAAATTTACTTCAAAAATTAAATTTTTTCTGCATGGGGCTTTTTTCCCCCTATACAATAATGGCTACTGAAATATTTTATATATATTTTAAAGCATAAAACTTTGCTCCACTCATACTCCAAATCCATCAGCACACAGATTTTCAAATTGCTGCTGAGTTCTGTTTTAACATTTCTGGAATGAAAAAAATTAAATACAGAGCTATTTTAGACATTTCTTTTGGATGCATTTATTCTTTGAAGTATTTTTTTCCCTGCTAGACTTTCTCGGACATCTCTTTTTTTAGCTTTCTTCCTGCCCTTTCTCCTAAGGACTTTTTCCATATGCTTTCCAGGTTGGGAACAAGATCGCCAATCTCTCAGCTGTGCAGTTACTTCCATGGGGAACAGCCTGTCCCATGCATGACTTCTCTCTGGAAGGTTTTTTCCTAAGAGAAATTCAAGAGTTTCTACACACCTCATCATTTGCATTAAAAAAATAATTGTGATTATATTTGAATAAGTATATTCTTAATAAAGAAAATACTTGGATTTTAGCCAGCTAAAATCTCAATTTCATCTAAAAAAAAAAAAGCTGAAATGGTTAGCATAGAACAATTATGATGATGATAAAAACTTCCAATTTTAAAACTAATTTAAACATATTATCAAGATAAAAATAGATTTTCTAGCATTCATTGTGAATTTTGTCTTGTTGGGTGGTAATTGGAGAAATTATTTTTTTGATCCTGAGCTATTTAAGGTACAAAATTTATAATCATGGTCTTGCTGTTTCTATGTAGGATATGTCATCACTACCATGGGAATAATAAATTCCAGACAAACTCTAGGTTGGCACTAAAATAATTAGGTTTGAGTTCCCTAAGGAACAAATTCTCAGTGTCAGGAAGATGAATTAGTTAATATGCCATTCTTTTCTTGACTCTAGAGAATGATTCTCTATTTTATCCCATTGTTTCTTAAAGGAAAATGTTGTTGTTGTTTCTGTAGCAGCTTACAAAATTGACTTAAGGACCACAATTAGGGATCAAATCTAAGTTTCACTGTGTAAATTTCATAAGACTATTTTCAGGGCACAATTGGCTCTTCGTGAGCCAACTTTTCTCCTTCTTCTCCCTGTCTTTCATCCTCACATCTGCTATATCGATCAACCCACACATATCTATCTTTCTTCTTCTCTTAAATCAAAGGAATCATCCCTCTTTTATGTAAAGGCCAGTTTTGTCCCATGAGAATGAGGTCCCACCCACTCTGTGTCCTCAATCTTCCTCTCTCTAGAGGATTCTTCCCATAAGCACTTAAACAAGAATTAGTGTCGTCCATATTAACTTTTTAAATTATCCCTGATCCTACATCCACAATCAAATTTTTTAAAGGCACTTTTTCATTGACTCAAAAAAATTTTTTTTGTTTGAGTCTCTGCTATGTACCAGGTATTATTTAAGGCTCTCAGTGAAGGGGGAAAAAATACCCTAACAGAAATCTCTGCCCTAGAAAGGAAAAGCAAAAAACAAACAAACAAACAAATAAATAAATAAATGAACAAATAAATAAATTGGAACAAGGTGAGGATAATGGTTGATAGATTATTTAAACTGTAATTTAAATACAGTTTAAATTTGGTCAAGCAAGCCTCACTTGAAGAAGAAGAAAACTTCTTAAATTCTCATTAGTTTCCATTTTCTTTCGAATTTCTGTTTTCTTATGTTTTCCAGAATCACAAACATCGAGGATCCAGGGTTACTCACTTTGTGACTACTCACTTTATGACCCAATATCATCAGTAGTCCTTGCTTCTGTTGCTCTTGGTTTATTTTATTTTGTTTTCTTCTCTTTGTCCCTGATTCTGAGCTCCCCTGAAAATACACTCACTCTGGTGTGTTTGGCACATACACTTGTATATGTATGCATGTGTGTCAGAGAAAGAGAGAGAGGGAGGCAGGGACAGAGTGGAAAAGAGAGAATATGAGAGAATATAATAGTTGCTTTGTGTACTTCTTTAAAATTTTCACCCATGATTTTCTGCTATGGAGTTCTATTTATAAAATTTATTGTAAAAGTAGCACAAAATAAATAAACATATATATGTAGTTTAAAGAATAATAATTACTGACCACGAGTGGTGGTTCACTTCTGTAATCCCAGCCCTTTGGGAGGCAGGGCAGGAGGATTGCTTGAGCTCAGGAGTTCAAGACCAGCTTAGGCAACATAATGAGACCTTGTCTCTACAAAAAATTTTTAAAAACTAGCTAAGGGTGGTGGCATGCACCTGTCATCACAGCTACTTGGGAGGCTGAGGCAGAACGATCACTTGAGTTCAAGATGCCTAAGCTACAATGAACCATGGTCATGCCACTTCACTCTAGCCTGGGTGACAGAGTGAGACCTTAACTAAAAAAAAAAAAAGTATCATCTTTCTGCATGTAACTATCCAATTTTCCCAGCATCATTTGTTGAACAAAATATACTTTTCCTAGTGTATGTTTTTGTCTTCTTTGTCAAAGATCAGTTGATTGTTTATTTCTGGATTCTCTATTTTGTTCCATTGATCCATGTGTCTGCCCTTGTACCAGTACCACGCTGTTTTGGTTACTACAGCCCTTGTAGTATAATTTGAAGTCAGGTAATGTGTTGCCTCCAGCTTTATTCTTTTTTGCTTAGGATTGCTTTGGCTATTCTGGTTCTTTTTTGATTCCATATGAATTTTAGGATAGTTTTTTCTAATTCTGTGAAAAATTACAATGGTAGTTTGATAGGGAATGCATTTGATCTGTGGATTGCTTTGGGTAATATGGTCTTTTTAATAACGGTGATTCTTCCGATCTTTGAGCATGGGATGTTTTTCAATTTGTTTGTGTCTTCTGCAATTTCTTTCATCAGCATTTTGTAGTTCTCCCTGTAGAGATCTTTCATCTTCTTGGTTAAATATAGTCCTAGGTATTTTAGTTTTTTGACCTCTATGGAACTGAGTTCTTGATTTGACTCCCAGCTTGGTCACTACTGGTGTATATCAGTGCTATTGATTTGTGTGTGTTGACTTGCACCCTATGGCTCCCTATACACAAAAATTAACTCAAGACAGAGTAAAGATTTGAGTATAAGACCTGAAACCATAAAAATCCTAGAAGAAAACCTAGGAATAACTCTTATGGACATCGGCTTAAGCAAAAAAATATTTTATTTTATTTTATTTTTTTGAGTTGGAGTCTCACTCTGTCGCCCAGACTGGAGTGCAGTGGCCGCTCCTGGCCACCATAGCCTCGACCTGCTGGGCTCTGGCGATCCTTCCACCTCAGCCTTCCAAGTAGCTGGAACTACAGACGCACACTACCACACCCGGCTAATTTTTGATTTATTGTAGAGATGAGGTCTCACCAAGTTGCCCAGGCGAATGAAACCCCCAAAACAAATGCAACTAAAACAAAAATAAATAACCGGGACTTAATTAAACTGAAAAGCCTCTGCACAGCAAAGATATCATGAACAGAGAAAATAGGCAATCTGCAGAATGGGGGAAGATATTCGCAAACTACACATCTGACAAAGGACTAATATCCAGAATCTACAAAGAATGCAAATAAATCAGCAAAAGAAAAAACAAATTATCTCATTAAAAATGGGCAAAATACATGAATAGCTATCTCACAAAAGAATATTATGAAAAAATGCTCAGCATCATTCATCATCAGGGGAATGCAAATTAACATCACAATGAAATACCACCTTACACCAGTCAGAAGGACCACATTTACCATAATAAGAAAGGGATTGGCAGTAGCAGGACACTGCCGGGAGCGGGGTGGGGGGCACGTATTATCAATAAGGTACCTGATCTCAAACCAGGTGAAGTGGGGACCAAGGGGAGGCCCAAACTGTACCTGAATAAGGACCACTTGTATACCTAAGTCTGAATTGTACCCCACATCTTTTAAAAAAATAAATAAACAATAGATGTGACCACAGATGTGGAGAAAAGGGAACACTATACACTGTAGGTGGAAGTGTAAATTACTACAACCTCTATGGAAAGCTGTATGAAGATGACTTAAAGTGGATCTACCGTTTGATCCAGCAATCCCACCACTAGGTATCTATCCTAAAAAAACAGAGGTCACTATATTAAAAAAGACACCTATTCCTGCCTGTTCATCACAGCACGATTCACAATTACAAAGATGTGGAACCAACCTAAATACCCATCAGCTGATCAGTGGAAAATGAAAATGTGGTATATATATACCATGGAATACTATGCAGCCACAAAAAGAATGAAATCACGTTCTTTGCAGCAACATGAATGGAGTTAGACATCATCATCCTAAGTAAACTGACCAGGAAACAGAAAACCAAACACCAGATGTTCTTACTCATATGTGGGAGCTAGAAGGTCACAAAGATGAAAATAATAGACACTAGGGATGCCAATAAGGAGGGAGGGGGAGGGTAGTTAATGTTCAGAAACTACGTATGGAGTGCAACGTCCATTATCTAGGGAAAGGGCCACCTAACACCCAATCCCCACCACTACACAGTATGTCCATGTAGTGAATATGCCCGCATACCCCCTGAATCTAAAATTAAAAATTAAAAAAGAATAATAATCACATAATGAATATCCATAAACCCATGCTTGTTGTAAGATATAGAGAAGGACCAGGACTGAGAAGTCCAGGTATGCCCCTTCTCAAATTCATTCCTTTCTTTCAACAGAGGGAGACACTATTCTGAGATATATATCACAACTCTCCTAATTTTCTTTACAGACCTGAGCAAACCTGTGTATATATACAATCGATGGTTTAGTCTTGCTTGTTCTTGAAATTCATATTCAGTGGTTTAGGGTTTTAAAATAGTAAACTTTCCTTGTTAAAATTTTTTCTGTTTTGATATATAAAAGTCTTATTCTCATTTATTTTTATTTTTTGAAAGAAGAAAAGATTTATTTAAGAAAGGTTCTTGTATTTAAAGTTTCCTTGAATTATTTGTAACGAGGTTTTAACATTTTCTAAATGTATAGAAGTTTTTTCTTATTTTGCTTGTTTTTTTGGTTTCTGTGGTCATTGATTTTTAAATTGCACTAAGTTTAGACAATGAGGTCTGTGGGATATTAGTCCTTTAAAACTTGGTGAAATTATTTCAATGGTTGTACATACAATGAATTTTCACAAAGTTCCATGTGTGCTTAAAAGAATGTGCAAGCTGCAATTGTCAGCTTCTACCACCATCTTCCACAGTGTTTTTTCTATTGTTTTATTATTCATAAATTAAGCATTATTACTATAGTGTTATGATTTATCTACAAATTTACCAATATCTTTAGAATCCTTTCCCCTTGCATTCCAATATTCTTTCTGGAATCACTTTTCTTCTGCTTGAAAGACCTTCTATAGAACTGCTTTAGTGAGAATCTTTTGGATTCCACTCACGCTGTTGAGAAGTCAGTTATCAACATAATCCCCAGATTCTTTTAAGATCTTCTCTTTTTTATTCGTCTTATTGCAATTTTTCTCAGAATTAATTTATTTGTATATTGTATTACCTAAGATATTTTGGGCTCCCCATATTTAAGGGTTGATGACTTTCAACAATTCTGGAAAAGTTTTTAACCATTATAAAAAAGAGCTCCTGAGGAAATAAAAGAATCAGGCAGAAGCATATTTAAACATCTTCTGGAGGCTTAATTTGATGTATGTTAGAACTTCTTATTTTATTACCTTCAAATAAATCTTCTATAATTTTCTGTCTTCATTTATGATTTGTCTTATAAACAATTTCTGTAGGCACACCTAGTTATCTATCTCTGGATTTAGTTAGCTGTCTGGATATTTATGAGTTATTTATAAGTTACTGTATTCACTATTATTACATTTTCCTAAATTTCTGGAATTTTTTTGTTCTCTTTCAAATTTTCTTGGTCTTTTCATTTTAGAGCCTTTATTCTTGCTCATGTTTGCAAACTTCCCCTTTGATGTGTCCCAGCATATTAAATATATTTGTGTCTCATAATTTCAATATTTAATTTTCGAGATATTCTTGTTCTTTTCTATTGCCTTTCACTCTCACTGACTTATTTCCTTGTGTATTTTGTCATTTTGGAGTGTAAACTCTTCATTTTCTTAGAACTTCCTAAACTTTAGAAATTGTGTTTCTCTAAATAGAATTCACTTTTGCTTCTGTAAGTTGGCTTTAAACCAAACCAGAATGACTCTAAAGTGAATTTTAATCCTGAGCATTCACAGACCACACAGGTAGTATTAATTCAGGTCATAAACTCATTTGAAGACTGCCTTCTGGTTATGAAATCTAAAGGAGAATTTTTATTATCCTCTTGACAGCATTTAAGTCTAAAATTGTAATTTTCCACACTATATCTTCATGACAGTTGGTTTATTTCTGATACTGAATGTATTGTTCTTTTGGTCTCCAGCTTTATGTAGTAGCCTCCAGTTAGAATCTTAACCCTGGAAGGATCGTCATCCTTATCACTTGAGTCCTTTTTCCTTTCCAGCTAGCAGTGGAGAAGCTTGAGATTTCCTGAGCTCAGCTGAAACCCTTAGGGCAAGAGCAATCTTTTGTAATTAATTATCTTACACCATATCTGCTATTATTTTATTTTTTGGCTTCTAAAGTTTTCACTGCTTGCTAATTTAGCAATTCATTTAAAGTAAAGCATTTTAAAAGATATTTTATCCGGCATTTTTTTCTGATGGGAAAATTTATTCAGAGAACTTAGTATTCTGCTATATGCTAAGACCTAAGAGTATTATTCTGGTTCTTTGTTGTTTGAGTTAGTCATACAGTTTTAAGGTGACTCTATATTGCTGTATCTCTCTAAATGTCTTCTAGCTGGAATGCTTTCCCCAAAGGTGCTGGAACATCTGGATATTCATATGGGGGAACAATGAATGTCTACCTTTTCTTTTACTATACACAAAGATTAATTGAATATAAGTTATAGGCCTAGATGTAAACCTAATAATACAAGTTTCAAGAAGGCAATGTAGTATATTATCTTTTTTTTCTTATGATACATAAAATACAAACCATAAAATTGAAAAAAAATGGATCTAATCTAAATGTAAAACTTTTTCTCATAAAAATACACATAAATATTCATGACTTCTTCCCCTGTTTTCATTCCCCTCCATAAATGAACTGAGTTACTGGAGTTGTTGATGACAACCATGGGTCAACATTTCTCACCTAAGTGGAACTAATAATTAGTCTAAACTCCTAAGGAAAGGGACATTCTCCCCCACCTCTTTCCAATGTTCTTCTCAAACAGTAAAAGTCAGAGACCTGAGTCTTCTCTATAGTCTCAAATTTTCACTCAGGAAGAACAGAGTTGACAATACTGCTTGACCCTCACATTAGGCAATGTCATGTAACTCTGACTTTGTCAGTAATAAAGATGATGTTTTATCTTCTATCTGCTTCATTAATTTGATTTATTTCTTATTTGGTAGATTATTAGTGTGAGGCTGAAGTACCTTTTATTGAACCTCCTTTTAAAATATTATTATAATAGATTCCTATATAGTAGTTTAAAGGCATGAACTTGAGATGCATACTGAAATAAACCTCAAAAACATAGTTTTGACCAGAAAGAAAAGGTTGCAAAATGTCATGATATGGTGCAACATATGCAAAGTTTAAAGCATGAAAAACTATGCTACAGATTATTTTTAGCACATATTCAATCATATAATAAAATTATGAAACCATTCATGGTAATGATGCATACTAACTTCGTGATAGTTGTTACCACTGGAGAGAGAAAGAAATAAGGGTTCCTAGGAGATTTCAACTCTATCAGTAGTGTTTGCTTGTTTGTTTAAGTTCTGATACAACAAGATTTGACAAAAATGTTGGTATACACATGTGTTCATTACACAATTTGATATTGTTGTAGGTATATTTGAAATATTTCAGAGTAAAAAATAAAGCAAACAAAAGCAAAATCATCTAAGTCCCTTGCTCAGAACTTTGTAATACCTTCCCATTCTACTTTAAATAAGATCTAAAACCTATGTCATGCCCTAAGTCTCTGTGTGATTTGGCCCCCACAAACCTGTCCAATTGGTTTTAAGTGTTTTACCAGCTGCATTGAACTTTTTAAGTCCCTTGAACACATTATACTGTTCATATGTCAGAGGTTTCACTTATGCTCTTTTCCTTCTGAAAAATTTCCCTTATCCTACTCTTTCTTCACATACCATTTTAAAAATGATTTCTCAGCAAAGCCTTTTCTGTCCTTTTTCCGATCTAAATTTGTTTCCTTGGTTATACTCCCTTAAAACACTTTCAAATATCATTTTAAATGTTCTCTTTCTCTGTTTAAGACTTCTCACAATTATATATGTGAGAATATTTATAATATAGTTACATATATGTTTATATAAAATCTGTACTCTGCTTCAGATTACAAAGAACTGAAGAAAGACTGTAGGCTGTAGTGTCCACTTGTGTGATTAAACACTGCAGGAGCATCTCAGTCTGCTAGAATGCAATAGTAGTAAGGTGAGAAGTCTATACAACAATCTGTTTAATTTCATTTAGGTAATGATGATCTCTGGTTAATTTAAATTCTTCTTTTCTTAGGAACAGAGATAATGTCAGAGGGTCAAAAGTTAAGATTTATCCTAAGCATGGACTCAAGAAGTCAGGGTCCCTCCTCTTTTCCTCTTTCATTCCCTCCCTTCCTTTCTCCTCTTCCTTTCCTATATATGAATTGAGACTCTACTGTGAATTAATACTTGGAACTTTGCTAGCATGAATAATTCCACCATAAGAGCATCTAATCCAGGCCAGATGAGGGGGGATAAGGGAAGGTCTTCCTGTGATGTGTATTAGCACATCTAAACGAGGCTAGGAGTGCCATCTGAATCCTGAGATAAGTAAATCACTGCTTCACAGAATTTTCAATCATTTATAGAGATCATCTCACTAGGACTCTTTTTGTACTGATTGATTGAAGCAGACTATTTGCCCAGAATGGAGAACATAGCATTTCTTACATGAGCACATATTTACTTTTTAAAAATAATCAATAACTTGGGCACTTTTATAAATACTGTGACTTTGCATCAGACACCTGCTTGCTGAAGTTTTTGTTAAAAAAAAAAAAAAGTACTCCTTTTGTCTAGGGAGCATCAATGGCAGGAAGTATCTTTCATAGCTCAATTAGTAATCATTGATTAGATACCTGCTATGTTCTAGCAATATGAATTTGTTTCGAAAACAACAACAAAAAGGGTCAATAAAAGCTTTGCTTATCTCAAATATCTAAATACGGGGTGACAAAAAAATGTAAACACATTTGCGAATACCATACTCAAATTGCATATATACTTTTTTGGTAGCCCTTGTACATATATTTTAATTGCTTACAAATTCCCTCTATGCTCAGACACAGTGACTCATGCCTTGGGAGGATGAGATGGGAGGATTGTTTGAGGTCAAGAGTTAAAGACCACCTGGGTAACGTGGTGGGATCCTTTCTCCACTAAAATAAAATAAAAATAAAAAATTAGTTGCGTGTGGTAGCACACATCTGTAGTCCCAGCTACTTGAGAGGTGAGGCAGGAGGATGGTTTGAGCCTAGGAAAGTGAGGCTACAATGAGCCATGATCACACCATTGTACTCCTGCCTGGTTGCCAAAGAAAGGCTTTATCTTAAAAACACAAAGCAAAACAAAAACCTCTAGTTTCTGCAGTGCACATAGGAATAGCCTACATAATAACTTCTAACATTAGAACAGACAATATTGATAAAATAACAAAGGTGATAAAGGTAAGCAGTTCTACTTGTACTTTGTAAATAAAATAATAATTACACAGTTTTGTTATATGCTTTTCCAAACATTTATTATTTTTAGTTAACAATACTAAAATCTGCTTAAGAGTACTTATAAAATTGAAACATATAATTTTGTCCAAAGTTTAATACCTGATTCCTAAAATAATTTTACAAATAAAGTTTTATGTCAGTCTAGTTCCTTTCTCTCTAAACTGAAAATATTCTATCAGTGTTTGAGTAGTATATATTATACGTGTTTATAGTTAATATAATTACTGCTAAAGCATTCATATCTATCAACCTTTTTCAAAGAATTCCTGTAATTCACAATGCTCGACTAGGTAGAAGCAATAACTAGACATGCCAAATAAGAAGGCAATATGATAAACACATCAGCATCAACCGTTTTCCTCATCTAAATAATCACCACCGTCAGAATCTCTACAAATACAGCTTCAGGAAACTGCTGTAGTGTGTTGTTGTTGTTGTTGTTGTTGTAAATGTTTTTTTCCGTCTGGACTTGAATTTCCTCAGAATTGTCTGATAAATGTCTAGGTTACAATTCTTGATTTCTTTCATCTTACCAAAAAGAAAACAGACTGAGAGGAAAGAGACAAGGCAAATTCACATTTATGTAATACCTAGAGTGAACCTTTAGCATAAAATTCTCCAGTCAAGTGACGTAAATTCTTTTTGGCTTTACGCTTTTCTTTTGAAAATCATTATGCTGAATTCGTGAATATAATGCATGCTGTTTGTAAGATTTTTTTTAATGCAAAAGAGTCTTTATTGATTATCTTTTAGTCCCCATTCTGGATAAGCACTTAACATTTTGAGGAACCAACTTTTGGTCATCTATTTATGCATATATTCATTTATAGGTAAGCTTATAGAATCATTTTTACTTGGAATTCAACTATAAATGCAGTTCTCTAATTTTTTTTGCTCAAAAATGTGTCAAATATGTCAACAAACATGGATGTATATCACTGAATTGGATATATGTACCATATATAACTTTGCCATCCCTAGCTGAATTAAAACTTGAAATTTTTGTGAGTTTTTACAAATACACATGACCACCACCTTCGTGCATCATCTATAATGCAGAGAGCAATAGGAATCAACTTTCATCTTAAGATCTTGACATGATTGAATTTCTGTTCCACAAATTGTGGGCAATTCAGTGCCTCTTCAAAGATTTCTATGTACTGACAGGGAGTGCTTATTTTCATCATTACTGGTGGGTTGAGTTCCTATTTCCAGTGACTTGGTTTAATGATCATTTTATCACTGCTTATGTTGTCTTCTGTTCAGAATCAGAATTCAAGCCTTTTTGAGCATACTCCGGAACTCTCTTCACATTTGTGTAAGACACAGATTTGGGGGATGTGATGGCAATTGTATCATAGCGAGGCAAACAAGTCCACATTTTATATTATGCATCCATATTGCTAAAACTTTCTTGGTCGTTTCTTAAGTTCAGGCTCCAGGTTTCTACCATGCTCCTCCTTCAGGTCTTCTGTGTTTTACCCCTCATCCCCAAGCTGATTGATTCCCAATGTGTGACAGATGGCTCTCTTCTTGTGACCTTGCTCATCCCTCCCTCCCACCCACCAACTTGAGTAGGTTATTATGATATTCTCTGTCAGACAGTTCCCATTCTGAAAGGATAGGAGATTACTTTCAAAATTGACATTATCATGTTTTTAGACTTAATACATGTTCATACTGATATCCATTTTTTGACCCTTGCATGCTTGACTTCTTAGGGAATTAATTTTTTAGGGATAGATTACTCTAAAAATGGGTATTTGCCTTTTATATATTGTTATATATTAGCAAACTATCATTCTTAAAATTTGAAGCAATATTTATAATCTTTTCTCAGGTGAGTATCTAAGAAGTAGGCTCTATTGCCATAGGCCATAAAGCCAGTGACTAGTAAGTTGATCATTCAAAATCAGTCTTTTCTCTCTTCGATATATGTGTATACTTTGCTGATGATTATAACCACCTTAGATAGTTGTAAGGATTAATTGTAATAACAGGTGAAATTAGAAGGTCCTCAATAATTTATTTAAATACTTTATCTAAAAGCATACATTTCAAAATCATTGTTGCAAATTATGCATCTGCACTGGAGTATTCTTTTCTAAAAAAAATTTTTTTTTAAGATGTGGGGTACAATTCGGGTTAGGTTTACAAATGTTCATTATGCAGGTACCCTTGTTGATGAGATGTGCCTCTCCCTCCCCTGGCAGTTTCTCTCAACTGCCAATCCCACCTTCCTCCCCTTGCAGTTTCTCACTACTGCCAATCCCTTTCTTATAGTATTATGATAATTGTTCAAGGTCTGCTTATGAATGAGAGCATATGGTACTCTGTTCTTTTTTTCTGTGATAGATCACTGAGTATGATAGACTCTAAACCTATCCAAGTTGCTGTCCATATGTTTGTTCTTCTCTATAACTGCATAATATTCCATTGTGTATATGGACCACATTTTTTAAAATCCAGTCCAGCTTCGATGGGTAGTATGGTTGGTTCTATGTTTTGCTATTGTGAATAGAGCTGCAACAAACTTGTGTGAGCAGGCATCTTTATGGTAGCATGACTTGAGTTCCTCTAGATATATTCCCAAGAGGGGGATTGCTGGATCAAACGGAAGGTCAATGTCTAGTTCTTTCAGAAATCGCCACACTGTCTTCCAAAGAGGATGCACTAGTTTGCATTCCCACCGGCAATGTAGAAGCGTTCCTTTTTCTCTGCATCCTCGCCAACATCTGTTGTTGTTAATGATGGCTATTCTTACTGGGGTTAGGTGGTGTCTCAATGTGGTTTCAATTTGCATTTCTCTGATGATGAGTGAGGCTGAGCACTTTTTCATGTGTCTGTTGGCTGCCCATATATCTTCTTTTGAGAAGTGTCTATTCATGTCTTTTGCCCACTTTTTAATGGGGCTTTTTGTTTTTGTCCTGTCGGCGCATCTGAGTTCCTTATAGATGCTAGATGGTAGACCTTTGCCAGATACACAGGTGGCAAATATTTTTTCCCTTTCTGTGGGCTGTCTCTCTGCTCTCTTGATGGCTTCTTTTGTTATGCAAAAGCTTGTCAGTTTGATGAGGTCCCATTTGTCTATTTTATCTCCTATGGTATGGGCACTTGGGGTGTCGATCAGGAATGGGTTGCCAGTTCCAATTTCCATAAGGGTGTCTTGCACTGAAGTATTTTATTTCTCTACTTTAGTCTTAACTCTGCATTCTTATACCAATTGTCACATTGGAACAACACAATTCTAGACATATGGATAAAATCTATCACATACCCTGTAAGCTTGTTTTAATCCTTTTCTAAATTCTGTATGTTTCCTGAATACCTTGAAGATGTCTTCGTAAGCAAGTTACTTTATTTTGTTTGTTTGTTTGTTTGGAGTTGGAGTCTCACTCTGTCGCTCAGACTGGAGTGCAGTGGCCGCTTCCCGCCACTGCAGCCTTGACCTGCTGGGCTCCGGCGATCCTTCCGCCTCAGCCTTCCGAGTAGCTGGAATTACAGGCATGCGCTACCACGCCTGGCTGGTTTTTTTGATTTATTGTGGAGATGAAGTCTCGCCAAGTTGCCCAGGCGGGTCTCGAACCCATTCACCTCAGCCTCCCAAAGAGCGGGATTACAGGCTGAGCCACCAAGCCCGGGCAAGTTACTTTAGTTCCCTACTCATTGGTTCTGTATCTGTCCTGTGAAAAATTATTCTTCCATCAGCTTTTGGAAAATTAATTAAAATAGTACCATTTAGTTGAAAGAGCCTTGTCTTTAGAGTTCAAAAATACAAGGTTCAAGTTATGAGTTGCCTATATATTAGCTATATAACCATATGACAGCAATTTAAACTCTTAGTTTCAGTGTCAGTTTTCCCATGTATAAAATAAGATAATGGCATTTGTCTTACAGGTTTTTTTTTTGTAACATTTAAATTGAACAGGCAATAATCTGTCACAACAGATGTAAATGCCCTTGACATTCAAGACATACCATTTTTCTCATACCTCAGTTTTTATGTTTACTATTAACTATACTTCTTGCTTTTAATTTGACAATAGGCAAGTCCATAAAATGAGAAATAAAACTATTTTATGGAAATGATATGATAGAATGATAAAGTAGAAATAGCATATGTTTGAAGTCAAATACATCCAGAACTTCTTAGCTCTGTGACTTAGATAAATTATTTAATTAATCTCTTATATATCTGTTTCTGGTGTAGCCAGTAATAGCTCCCTTCTAAGGTCGTTGTCAGGATTTAATTTTAAAAATACCAAGAGAAAGTTGTACATGGTTGCCTGCTGACTCCCAGTATTAGCAACCCTACCGGCCTAATTAAACAATGATGTAAATTTCCCCTCTTTTGTGTCTAAGGTAGTTGCCAATTAAACCTTAGAAATGCCAGGCTCATATGGTCTATTAAAACATCAATCTCTAAAATATCTACTTCTAATCTTTATTTGACTATATACATCTCAGGAAAAGAAAATCAAAATCCCACAAAGGTTTTATTTCACAGTAAAGATATTCATACACAATTACAGAAGAGTCAATGAATAAAAACTCCATAAAGATACTAACATGTTATTTTAGGGCCCTGTCTTTGGACATATTGATCAAAATACTGTGTAATCCCTTACTTATCTGATTCAGATACTGAACGGATCAAGACAACCGATTAACAACCTGATTTAATGCAGGAAAGAAGAGGGTAAAATAAAAATGTATGAAAAGCAAGTTGATGGTATGAAAATGTTCCTCATTACTCTGTTTGTTGAAGTAAAGCAACATTTTTTTCCCAGTGGTTTTCACATAAATCCTTCTGCTCACTTAGGAATCACATTCTTATGGGGCCAACAGAACGTTGCTTTTTGTTTTGGGAGGTATAACCTATTAAACGAGTAAGGGTAAAAATGATTATTACATAGAGAGCAATCATTTATTGTTGAGCTATTTTAAGAGGCGTGTGTGTGTGTTGTGTGTGTGTGTGTGTGTGTGTGTGTGTATGTCGGTTTCATCTTTCTCCTGAAACTCCACTATCAAATACCATTCACTATGAGAAACAATCATGTCTTCATCCCTACCTCAGCCTTTGGGACTCTGTCTTGAATCCCCAAAGAGCCTGTAAAGAGCACCCGTCGTCTGGATGAATGGAGAGCAGGTGTGCAAGTGTTACTCTCATGGGTACTTTATCCTCCAGCTGAAAAGCGCTCAATCTGTTCTCATGTCAGTGATACAAACCCATAAAATTTGAGAGTAAGGGTCCTACATGTTCATGGAAAATGATTTAAACCAAGCAATTAGGTGTGAAGTGATGACAATGGCCTACATCTCAAACTTGGTATGCTATCAGTGTTGAGGGCCTCACAAATTGATAGTCATTAATATCAAAGATGGGTTTTTGCTGACATCTTCCTCCCCTGAAATGACAACAGATTAGTGAGGGCCTCAGTTAAAACAACCAATTGACCCTGGAAACAAGAGCAAGTGACAGGAAGAGCTACTATTTATTTCTAAGTAGTAGTCAAAGGAAATCTCTGCCAGGAATTTTCAGAAATGAGTAGCTTGTTTTGCTCAATTTTGGACCACCTACTGAAACAATTTTTTAAATTTCTAAATTGTGTAATTAATTAATTCTTACTCATTTTTTGTTTCTTTTTAAATGAAGAATTTGACTTCCATAAACTAGAAGAATGATTAGAGATACAATATTTTCCAAATATAGTTTAAATTCTGTTTCATCAAGCAAATTTATATTTTGTCAGATATACTAAGTAGGTTTTTTGACTTCAAAATTTACATTTTTTGGCCAAGCATGGTGGCTCATGCCTATAATGCCAGCACTTTGGGAGGCTGAGGCAGGAGGATTGCTTGAGCCTAGGAGTTTGAGACCAACCTAGGTAACAGAGTGAGACCTTATCCCTACAAAACATAAAACCAAAAAGTAAACTGGGCATGGTGGTGTGTTCCTGTAATTCCCGCTCCTTGGGAGATAGAGGTGAAGAGCCCAGGAAGTTGAATCTGTGATGAGCTATCATCATGTGTACTCTAAACTGGGTGACAGAGTGAGACCCTGACCCCAAAACAAAAATTAAATTTCTTATTTATGACACAGAGAAGCTATTTTGAAGAATATAAATTCCCCCTCTTTGAAGAATTTTTAGTTTGAAGCAAAATGGAGTTTGAATTAAAATATTACACTGAGTATAACAGTACAATGGAGCAAAAAATAAAAATCAATTCTAGAAACCTGGAACACAATGCAAATACATTCTCTTGTGATTTCATAATTTCAACAATAACACTTGGTGGGGATCTTTTGAAAAAACCTTTATGCCCTAAAACAACTAATTCTTAGAAATTGATGTGGGCTTATATAAGCAGAAAAAACAGTTTCTTAAAAATATGTGAAAGAACCGGACTCAGTGGCTCAGCCTGTAATCCTGTGCCTTTGGGAGGCTGAGGTGAGTGGATTGCCTAAGCCCACGGGTTCGAGACCTGCCTGGGCAGCGAGACCTCATCTTTACAATAAATCAAAAAATCAGCCGGGCGTGGTAGCACATGCCTGTAATTCCGGCTACTCGGAAGGCTGAGGTGGAAGGATCGCCGGAGGCCAGCAGGTCGAGCTGCGGTGGCCGGGAGCGGCCACTGCACTCCAGTCTGGGTGACAGAGTGAGACTCCAACTCAAAAAAAAAAAAAAAATGTGAAAGATACCCACAATCACATGGAAATCTGAAGAACTAGGTCCAAAATCAAAGGGAAGCTGGGTAGTTAGAACCCCAGCCAAATCAGACCATACACCTAGGCCAGGAGGTCAATAGGGCTGTGGTGCTGAGCACTGGATTCCTAGCTTCCATCCCTGGAGTAGCTGATGCTGCTATGAACAAAATTATAAAGTTAGTAAACATGTTAATACATACCCTATGTACAAGAATGATATAGAGAAAAAATTGTGTGTATCTATGTGCACATAAACTATATTTACACATACATTTGTGTGTTATATATGTAAACTAATGTTCACACATATAAGCACATGAGCATATGGTTACATCTACATAGATCTACATATATCATACATATACATAAATATACACCCACATATATAAGCACATAAAAAGTAACTAGTTCCACAGTTTGTTATAGGTTTTAGCAGCATATTTGACTTCTTTTTTCTACTTTATATTTCAGGTTCTTTGAATATTGACATACATTGCAGTTGGCTGAAGAGCTAACCCTCCTACAGTATTCTCCAACTTCTAGTACCAGACATAACAGTAAAAGGAAATATCCCAAAAACTTACCCATGTTCCATCCATAGTCCTCCCAGCCCTCATTGAATAGCAACAATCCCATCTTTTTTGATCATATGAATCAATGATCCCAACTAACATCGTAAATCTGTTTTTGTCTGTTCATTCAGTGGTGTGACAAATCCCAAAATGATAACTTGGCAGTTTTCTCTTCTAATTCAGTAGAACAATTATTGTCACTTGGTGAAATATAAAACAACAGAGCCAAGAAACCTGGAAATAGAAAACAAAAGCATCTTGTGAGTGGGTTGTTTGGTATAATTGTGAGCAGTTCCTCATGTCTACCTTTTGATTCTCAGATTCCTACACTATGTTTACAGAAAAAATAGTACTGTTATATTGGCCATTGATTCAGAATACTTACCATTGTCTGAAACACAGCATCCCAACCTCACAAGGTATTATATCCAGATGGTGGGCCAAATGAATCTTTTACAGAGCATTCAACTATTCCATAATGCCAACAGATCATGGGAAATGGAGTCTTCATAAAAACAGTGAATTTGGGGGCATTGGTTCCAGGCCTTGGATCATCCATTATCAAATGAGGAGAAGATGTGGTATGGGATATGAGGATGGCATATAAAGCATCAAATTTACTTATAATAATGCTGGCAGAAACATAGTAGACAGGAAAAGCAAACTCTTAGAAAAAATTCCTTCCAGCGAGAACAAATTGGAATAGGATCTTCCATCCACAAAGAAATCATACCATCCATCCATTGTGTAATGAACTAGTTATCTTGAGATAATGGGAACTCCAGGTAGGTTGCTACTATTTGCAAACTGTGAACTCAGTGATGGCAGTAGATTTATCAACCTTGGTGAAACACATCTATTTTGTTGAGCTCATGCAAATCATTTATCCATGAAAATATGACCCTTTTCATCAGGGCTCTCTGCTACCAAGAAACATAGTAATGGAAGAGCTTCTTTGCATTTTAGAAGTAATTCATATTATATGGATATATAAATATAACACTTCACATTTGACCTAAAAGCCTGTCGCTTTTGATTGAGTTCACAACAAGAGGAGCTCCACGTAGTCTAGGCTGCAACACATGCCCTTCTGCTACTCAAATGTTCTCTGCCTTGAACCCATCAGGCAAATATTGGCAAATACTAAGAAATGAGTCTTGAGGACATCTACAGAACTTGTTCACATGTGTGGGCTTTTTAGTGTGTGTTCTTAAGTGATACATTCTAACACCATTCTATGAGTTTTATCTCCGCTTCTATTCCCAAAAATTCATTAGTCACAAACTTAAGATTTTTATGTGTTCTTTATTTGGACTACCATTTCTCCTTCCACTCTAAGAGAAAAATGAGATCCTTCACTTGATATTTTTGATTCTGGCTAAATATCTTTTCTTCAGTATCTACTAAGGTCACACTTTAATGGAGTTCTAATGCATCCACAGATCATTCCCAGCTGGTGCAAGAATATCATGAAACTGTATTTGCAAAACAAGTCAAATGAATTTTTCCTTAATTTTATCATCTTATCGTGGATAGTATACCATAAAACCATAGTGTTTGAATAAGGGTTGGCAAAATAGCAGATGTAGGAAAGCAAGACATTTAAGAAACGTGTTAATGCAATTAATTTGCTTCTACAGAACCAGTTATATTCAGTCCCATTTTTTCCACTTCCACTTGTTTTTTTAATATATATATTTTATTTTAAAGATTTGGGTTACAATTCAGGATTAGGCACACAAGTGGACATCATACAGGTAAAATTTGGGTCTCCCTTTAGTCCTCATTTTGCCTGGTTTGAGATCGGGTACCCTAACTGATGTTGTGTTCCCCACTACCCATTTCCCCCATGGCAGTATCCCACTACAGACAATCCCTTTCTTATATTATCATGGTAAATGTTCAGGTCCACTTACAAGTGAGAACATGTGGTACTCTGTTCTTTGTTTCTGTGATAGATAACTGAGTATTTTCAACTCTAAATCCATCCAAGTTGCTGCGAAGTTCTTATGTTTGTCCTTCTTTATGGCTGTGTAATATTCCATTGTGTATATGTACCACATTTCTTTTATCCAGTCCAGTTTCGATGGGCAGTGTGGTTGGTTCCATGTTTTTGCTATTGTGAATAGTGCTGCAATACTTCCACTTGTTAATGAAGTACTTTATGTCTTTGTAGATTAGAGAACATCTAGTTCTTACTGGGCACCTTGAATTGCACAGTCACTTAGTTTTCAATGTCTACCAGGTTTTCAAAAGTAGTCAGTTACCAAGAAATTTAAGGCTTTGCTCTGAAATCCTAGGGCCTTCTACTATCATTCTTCTACGGGTTTATACCACGTGCTTCACATGGACTTTAATTTTCTAAAATCACTGAAAAGCACTGAAATCACTGTGTCAAGTGAGTTGCAGAACTGAATTCATTGTAACTTGAATAAACTGCAGCCCTTTCTCTTTCTATATACTCAACCAAAACTGGCAACCTTTCAGGTCAAAGATCAAAATTTTATCTTTATACCTCAATGTAAAATACCTTGACTCCAAAATGCAAAGAAGTTCACTGATTACTATGTCTCTTTCTTAGTAGCATATAGCACAGCAGCAGCTGCCTAGATTTGAAGGGGATGTTTTTATATACTTCAGCCATGTAGGCTAGGTGTTGACAGTCAATAGCCTGCAGGTCAAAGCTAGTCTGTTGCCTATTTTTTATCAGCCTGTGAGCACTGCTTAAGGGCTCACTGTAAGCTACAGGTACCCACATAATACCTTTGATTTTTCCTTTTCACTCTCAAAGTCTAAGATATATACCATCTGGCCTTGATCTAGACTACAAGAAACTTCATTGAGGTGAATGATCTATACTTTTATCTTATTCTCTGGCATACACACACACACACACACACACACACACACATACACACACACACACATCATTTACTAAGGCATTAGAATTCTTCTCTGAAAATTCCATCAGTACAGGTAGCCCATGTAAAGGTAATACATGATGATACCCTTTAGGACAGTAAAGTAGAGAAGGATCTTGAAGAGTAAATTTTGTCACAGAGCTGATATAACCTTGAGCAAGATGATAAAGTTGTACTGCTGTCTCTGCCAAGTAAAGTTTGTTATTTAAGAAAAAAAGCACTGACCATTTCAGCTGTATGTCACTTGCTGGTGTTATATTGATTTGTTCCCAAATGATGACTCAATTAAACTTTTGATAATTCATTATTATTCTCCTAAATTTGTCTTTTGTATCATGAAAACTGGAGAGTTAAAAGATGATATTATAGAGATTGATACTCTTGTATCTCTCCAGTCTTTGATGCTGACTTTGTCTCATGATTCCATCAGAGATGCAATGTTGATTTTGATTTATTATTTTGCTAAGCCAGGGAAGCCCAAAGAACTTCTATTTGGCCCTTTCTTTCATAAAAGCTCTTAACATGCACACACACGCGCACAGTTAAATGAGATTACAAATGCTAAAGATGTTTATTCCCTAACATATCTTCAAGAATTGAGTGAATAACCATTGAATTGGTTCAAAGTCGCACTGAGCATGATGGACTGTCTGTTGTATATTGGACTGTGTTCAAAACTTGATTTAATTTCTTGAAAATCCCAAATCCTACTTTGGTAGTAAATATCCTGCCATTTTATTTAAGGGACTTTATGTATTTGAACGAATTCAGGCATGAAAGTTGGCTAAGTGTCCAACACTCTTTTTTATGCTGGTGTAGACTGCACTTCTCTTTACTTAAACTGGAAGTATTTTGTTTTATAAATAAGTAGGACTTTAGTGGTTGTGATAGGTAGAATAAATAATTCCATAATCCTGACCACTGAAATTCTAAATATGTTACTTTGCAATGCAAATTGAGAATTAAGGTTATAGGTGGAATTAAAGTATCTAATCAACTAAACTTAAAATAGGAAGCCTATTTTGGACAATATCCAGTTGGGTCCAATGTAATCAGAAGAGCCCTTACACGTGGAAAAGGTAGACTGAAGAGGAGGTCAGAGTGATGTGATGTGACAGCAATTAACCAACCCACTGTTGTTGGCTTTGAAGATGGAGGAAAAGGCCATGTGCCAAAGAATGTAGTTGCCCTTTTGAAGCTGGAAAGGACAAAGAAATTGCTTATTCCCTAGAGTCTCCAGAAGAGTCTCTAACCAATACCTTGATTTAATCCAGTGTGACTATTTTGAACTTCTGAACACAGAGTGATAAGATAATGAATGTTGTTTTAAACCACTAAGTGTGTGGCAATTTTTTGTAACAACCACAGAAAACTAATACAGTGTCTATCCATCTATTTTAAATATTCTATGGAAACCATAATCTATTAGTCATGCCAAATATCCCCACAGGTCAAACCCTTCTGATTGACCATGTTGATTCTGCTATTTTCTCTAATAATTACACTCCCTTGTCCTTCTTATCTTTAGGTACCTCTCTCTATGCCTCTGCCATCAGGGATCTTGCTACCTTCATTAAAATCAGGGAGTTCACTACAAATGCAACAATATTTCTAAAAAAAAAAAAACTACTAAAGTACTTTTCAAAAATGTTAGTGTTTCCTTCACCAGTCGATTTCATAAACCCATGAAAAGAGAGTATCTTCTAGATCCTCAGGGGACAAAGTGGGGAGAGATTGGATCATTCCTTGTCACCCTACATTTTAGAATGTCTTCCTGTACATTTTACCAAGAAATTTCTGTCTTTGCAACCAGTTTCAGCTAGCTTTGAATCCAGGTGTTAGTGAGACAACTAATTATCATTAAAAGTCTATCTGAGACAGTCTGATGTTTCTGATTCTTAATGACCAACAATGCAAATGAAGGCATTTTTTGAATATATACATTGTTAGTCCCTCAGCAAACTTCTCTCTTTAGATTTTGTTGGATAGGAGTTAGTTTTAAAACAATCTCTTCCACTATAACAATATGCTTTTACTTCAAGTAAGATGTACACATTTTAAACTCATAAGGGCAGATCACTATTTAAAAATCACCAAACAATTAGTCTTTTGTTAAAGCAAAACTTCTGTTGACAAGCTGATGGTACACACCTAACTTATTAATTTTAAAGCTTAGAATTTTGCATTCTTTATTTTTTTACAACTGTATGAAATAACTACCTACTGTGTTATTTTGTTTACTGAAGTAAATGGAAAGAATTCTTGTTCCTATATTATTCCATATTCTTGTAAGGTGTTTATTAATATTTTGTTAATTACATTATACTTAAACTAATACTCTTTATCATCTGAAGATGAACATTCACCTTCTGAATCTCTGTATTTTGAAGATTTTTGTGAATATGTGCAAATCTGATGTATAGATGCCATCCAACTGTTGAATTCATGTCACGTACTTCAAACTCTGTTTTAAAACAGGCTGACAGTCCTCATCTTTTTCACAAGAGCTTTTTCATCTTATAAGAAAAAAGATTCTATTTCAACCTAAAGAATTTTCAATATTCACTTCTAGTCAGATTCCCCTTAAAAGATTTATTTCCTCAAACAAATAAAGACAGAGCTTAAAATGAAAATATGATGCTCCTTGGGAAAGCTTAGTGGTGAAAATGTGTTAATGGATTAATGGTTGCTCCAGGGGAAGGTGTAATTCACATTCTGAGTGAAACAGCTGTTCCATGATAAATGGACTGGAGGTTATACTTCTGGTTTTGATGCTAGACAGAACACCTGATTGACATCTAGCAAGAGGTGATCAGATCATGATTTTATTTTGTTTTGTTTTTTAGTGATCCCCTAAAATATGGCTAGTTACATTAGACTGAAGAGCCTGATCATTATGCCCTTCACATAGCAGTGGTATTTTGGCTGGTATTAATTTTGTTGTCAAAGATACAGCTGTGGTAGGAAATATTTTGAATTTTTAGAACCATCTGGTATGCTGAAGGAAGAAGTAGTGCTCTGAGCATTGGCATAAATCCACTTTCTAAGTGGGTAATACTGGAGTTTTGAAAAAGGGCCTGTCAAAATTGGAGATGAAAGAGTCATTAATCTGAATAGTTTTCATCCTTGTATTGTACCACAAATACTGCAGTACACCAATTAAAACAAACATACTTGGTATGTGTGTATGATACACATTTTCAGAATAGTTTGTTATTTATGCATAACATTGGCATTATTAATAGTTCATGTCTGGAATCCTATCTATTACAGTATATAATAAAACTGAAATGAGAAGAGGAAGATGTAGCAAGCTTAGTCTACACCTTGTTAAGGGATATGATAAACTGGCACTCATCAGAGTCAATGGATTTTGTCTTCTATCATTCTCTATCATCAGATATTTTATCCAGATGTTTATTGAACTCACATATTTTTTCCCAGAACTGGAATTCTCTGAGTTGGTATCAATTAAAAACATGTAATTACTTATGATATAATTTATTTTACTTCAAATATTTGGAATACTTTTGCAATGGTTGTTTTTAGCACCTGAAAGTTCCCCAAAGGTCAAAATATAGTAGAAATAAGACAGCAAATCACCTGCCCAGGACATACATCTATGCAGAGCACTAAAATGTCATTGGTGTACAATAGCAGCACAACCACAATAAATATAAGAAAATGAAGAAAATGTGTTTACCAAAAATCTTTATACAAAAGAATGTCAGTAGGAGGAAAATATTTTGATAAGAGAGTTGAGGTATAAGGTGATGAGATTCAGAGCACCAAAATATGGCACGCTGGCATTTGAGAAAACACCAGAAGCAGGAAGGTTTCTCTTATCTTCCTTTGGCTCTTCTCCCCTGAGGCAGGTCATAAAACAAATATCTGATCTTCCTCTGAAGCAGATCACAAGACCCTAGTGTGAGAGGTGTCTACCCCATGACCCTGAGGCGGGGAGGGAGAAAAATTCTTATCTCTAAAGTCACAAGCACACAGAGGAGAATCTGAACAAACCGACTTTGATAATTTTCCCCCAGTTTATTACCATCAAATCATACCCCCTCTGTCCAATCACACTACTTCACAACTACACTCTTTATCAAACTTAGCATAAAAATACATAGGTTTCTTTGGGTCTTCACTTTCTTATGAAGGCTGTCACATCACATAACACTTATTAAATAAGTATGCTTGCTTTTCTCTTATCAATCTGACTTTTATTATGAGTGCCTCAGTCATGAACCTAACCATAAGTGAGGAAAAAAAATTTTTCGTCTTCTACAAGGATGAGAAGTACACTCGAGCAGGATGCTTAAATAATAATAGATTCCTATTAGAGCTATTTCTAAGATAAATCTGTTGGTTTTTGTTTACAGTGAGATATGTTTTTGGAGTCCAGGGCTGCATTTCTAGAGGGAATAAATAGTTTGAGTAACAGTTTGAGTAAACAGTGGCTTACTTCTGCTCATTCTCCACACAACATTCATACCCTTTTCCAATCAAATGGTAAAAACTGACCCAAGGAATGAATATATTTTTGAAGAGGCACAAAAGGGTTAAGTTCTTAGAGTACTAACAGGTTTTCTAATAACCCTGTATTGAAAAGATACTGTATAAATTGTAAAGCTACATGGAAAATCCCTCAGATTACCAGTATACATGAGGTCCAAAGTGCTTTGGAAGTTTGGACTTTAATCAATTATTCAAATGGGCTAAATGAAAGGAAAAAAATGTCACAGAAGAACTGGTATTTCAGCTAACCTTAAATAAGAAATTGGATATTCATCACTGATTTTAGTGAGATGATATGTCTAGGTAGAAGAAAAATATGAGCTAAGACTCAAACAGAAGAAAGTTCAGGGAGTTTGTGAAACAGTTGGTGGTCTGGTGTCATTGAGCTATGACGTCCTTGTGGAAGAATAATGGGAAATAAGAATGAAAGAATCAAACATAAACGTAACATGGGGAGGCTTAACTGGTGGGTTTAACTATTTACTGAGAAACTTGAGAATGTTTTGAGATGGTATACAGACAACGTGGCTACAGTTGGAAGAACAGATGTTGTCAGGGAACAATGAGAGAATAGAAGTGGGGAACTTATTAGGTGTCTACAGCAATTATTTGAAGTTGCAGAGAGTTAAAGAGTTGATGATGTCTTGAATTAAAATAAAGGAAAATGGAAATGCAGAGATAAATATAAGCAATAATTTGGAGATCGAAGCACTGACTTAGCAACAGAGCAGATGTTGGAACTGTAGTGAGACGGGGAAATCAAAGAATGATGGCAAGTCTACAACAGTAATTAGAATACAGCAATCAGAACGTGAAATTTTCATGGAAAAAAATTTAAGGTGATGATATGACAAGTAGAGTTTGATATATATTAACTTGATTTTAATATAATTTAATATCATTCCCTTTTGTGCTGCATATATCTTAGTAGGGAAACATGTTGGTGAAATAATAGTAGCCACGATTTATTGAGCAGCTCTAATACTTCAGTTTTAAAGTAAGATATTCACCCATTCCTGTTTTAAAACTGAAGTTCCGGTAAAATTATCTGGTCAAGGTAGCATAATTAATAAGGAGAAAATGTGGAATTTGAATCCATTTTTGTCTGACTTCACTAAAGAAAAGAATTGAAATATAGTGGAAGAAGATAAGCTTAGACTATTAGAGAAGCATCTGACCTCAGACAGAGGACCTTATCTTTCTAAGCTAGAAAAGAAATAGAAGAGAAATAGGAGAGACTGAGCAATCTTCCTCAAAGGCAGATTTGATCTACACAGTTAATATAGTACACACCATAGTCTTCTGATTGATGGCCAGTACATGGTTTCCCAGTGATTGTTGGACATACCTCATTTTGGAAGCATGAAATCCTAACAGAACAGGCAGTTTTGAGATTGGTTATTGTTTGAGGCTGTCTTTTCTATCAGGATCATGAAGGTTGGGCACATTATTGCACTATGAAAACCATACAATTACTGTTCCTTTCATCTGAATTTTCAAAACATTGTTTTTGTTTATCTTTATAAGATTGATGCTAGTTTTGGTCTTTTATGTACACATTTATGGACATTCTAGCTGGAAATCAAGGGAAAGAGTTAGGGCTAGGAATTGGCGTCATGAACCAACATTTCTGACCCACCATACTTTCTCTAAACTAGAAACCCTCATTGCTGGTTCAAAATCCTCTAGTAGGCTTATGTCATTGGTGAGCATGTATTAGACAGCACTCCAAGAAAAGTTGTTATGGTCATGGTTCTGGTAGAGTTAACTTTCTTCTCTTAGCATGTATCTGTCTTTGGGGTTTATTTGAGTCAGATTCAGGTTATAAGGATACACAGACTGGAAGAGATCATATTCCAGAAACAAACCAATGGAAAGGCTTTGCTCAGCTAAGACCTAACTCTTTCTGTATATATCGAACTTTAGAGCTCAGTTGTATAAACAAGGATGTTATACATTCAAGTTATTATGTTTTATTATACAGCTTACATCTAACTTAAACTCAAAAAATGAAAGCATCTCATTTTTTATGTGGAAACATTTACAATCTGTACAACCAAAGACATTTACTTTGTTCTATGTCCAAACTGATTTTGATGTTTAAAAATCACCAGAACATAAACTATGTGAGAAAAACATAGTTGAGAAACTAAAAGAAGGGCAGCAGGAGGAGAAAGAGAATAGAGAAAAACTGTACCAACCTTTAAACTTATTTTGAGAGAAATACATCACTAAATTGAATTCACCAGGAGGCTGCCAAATATTGAATTAATTAATTAGGCACTACTCTCTCAAGAAAGTGCTTTCTGACTGGGCAAGGATTCTTGCAATACTTTGTCTGATTATATGAAATTTCCCAAACTCTTGCCTTCTCCTAAACATATTTGTTTTGTGTCCCACTTATTCTAGATGAGTGTTAACTAATTTTTTTAACTAAGCAATCAAAATATTCCAACTGGTTCTAATAGTTATTACTATTAGAACTCTACTAATCTCATTAGAATTGAACTGCTATGCTCAAAGAAGTTACTCTAAAGATGGTTACTACAGGCACTATGGCAGTCTTCATCAGTGCCCCTAAGTTATACACATAAGCAGGCTATTTGTTCAAAAACCTCTGCCTTTGTATGTGCCCTTGAGCAAATGAGCCTACTGGAGGAAAAGAGTAGTGTTCTAGAAGATCAGGTAAGCTAAAGTATTTCCCTATCTGGGTACAGAATAATTGATTACTACTGACATTGCTCAATTTAAAGGAAAATGGCCCCAAATATACCCCAACTTGTTTGTGACTAAATCTAAATCTCTAGAAATGAAGTTTCATTAAATATGTCTGCTCTGTCATGAAAATTCAAATTCAGATTTTAAATTTGTAAACATCTGGAAAAGACAACACATTAGATGACTCATGACAGAGTAGTATTTTGAGAAAAATTGGGGCCTGGAAAAGTGTTTGGAGTATGTGGATAAGGTACAAAGAGAGAAGGGGAAAAAAAGGCAGAATGAAATATATCTCCATTTTTCTCTCTGAGCTATTTCTCCTCATCCAAAACTCTGAGCCCAATATAAAGTGAATTGTCCTTATAGTCACCCCTTAGAAAACAAAGAAGGGCAATGTGTAAGAAGGTGTGTGTGTGTGTGTGTGTGTGTGTGTGTGTGTGTGTGTGTGTGTGTGCTTGGGCACACACAGGAGGAAGAGGAGATATGACAGAGCCTGTGTCTCATAAAACTACACATATTTGAATTTCTGCTAGCCACCAAATTACAAATCACTGTGCCTCTGAATGCCAGGGAAGTTAGAGGCACCTCTAGATGGTCCACATAGAAGATCCTTGTAATAATATCTTAAGAACATTCAGACAGGGCCCAGAGACAGAAAAATAAATATAGGCGTTTAAGTGCAGTTGGTTTCATCCAGGAACATCAGCTCAGCAGGGACAAGACATGAAACAGACCTATGCTTCAAATATACCACTGAGTATCTAGACTATTTCCTGGAATGAACTTCTTGGATATAAATACCGTAGTAATACAAATATACATACTTTTTACTAATGCCATATTAACTGTTTCTAGGCTCTGCTTTGTAATAACTCTGACAATACAATGCATTTGGTTAAGGAGAGTTACTTTTTGAGCCTTAATGAGCATTACAGCTAATAAAAACCATAGTTTAAAATTCCAATTAGAGATAAAATTACATTCTAAGAAAACGTGTTTTTGCTGATGATCCCTTCTATTTTTATTTGCATTTTACACATAGACAAATCCTTCACAAATTAATATAGCAGGAGAAACAGACAGCAATAGTTAAGTAACAACCTGGTACCCATTCCTAGCTGGATTAGATTGATCTTGTTTAACAAATGCATCATTAGTTTAATGAGGATAATAAATGTTTGCAATGGTCTCTTGCATATCATTAGGAGGTTTTAAAAATGTTTAGGTGGCATAAAGAGGTAATTTTAAAAGCTCTAATTTTAACCACACAGAAATAAATATTGTTAGCATTTTGACAATTTTTTTCAAGAATATTTTCTGCAAATCTGAGTGTGTAGTTGGTTTTCTGGTTGTACCTATTACTTTCTTTTAATTTGCGATCGTCCTTTTTGAGCAAATAAAATTATTTAGACATTATGAGTCAACTTGAAAAATTTATTCACTGAAAATGTATTTAATTTTTCATATGAATTTGATCCTATTTAGTAATAAGTTAATTTTTAAGTGTAATAGTGCTATTAAAATTATGTTTTAGTGATAAAAAGCGAATGTTAGTAGTTGGAATGGTATAATGCCTTGTTTTTGCTTTAAAATAAACCAGAGTAAGATAAAATGATTTAAGTTATGAGTTACTAGTTATTGAAGATGAGTGATAGATACATGGAGTTTAAACTATTTTTAATAAAAAGTTTTAAAATATTTTAAGTTATGAACTACAATTTGTGATATAATAAGTACATGCATATAGACACATTGATAAACAGAACTTGGTTTGACTTCACTAATTACATAACTTAAATTATCTATAAGCTTTTTTTATGTCAGTTTAACTTAAAAGTTGAGATAAGAGTGTAATGTCACTCAAACCAATTGTGTTAAGTTAGTATTATTCTAAGTATTTTTTTGCTTTATCTTGAAACTAAGTTTGATTCTATTAATATATGTCATTGTTCTTTCTTCATTTATATGTATATGGTTTATTGACTTATGTTTCTCTAGTACCACTAAGACTTTTTAAGTTCTAACTTCCACAATATTATTTTCTTTTTGTTTACCTTTGCTTGATAATTTTTGAACAACCCTTCGTTGTTGCTGCTATGATGATTGTTTAACATTCTCTGGCATTTTGTGTCTGAACTTAAAAAGCATATAGTGGGTTTTTAAAAATGTAATTATCTTTTCATTGATTGAGGTGTGAAATGGATTCGTTTTTTCCATAACTTTTATGTTTACAATTGAAATTCTCACTCTGAATTTTGTTTTGTTCATTAGTGTGTATGTGTGGATAGATCCAAACACACACACATACATAAAACATATGGATCATTTTTATTTTTGTTAACTATGCAGGAATTTGGTAGTTATATAAACTGCTTTTAGTTCTACTAGCCATATAAATTAAGCATCGTAAAAATATTTTTAAACCTTGTTTCTATAAAATTGGAGCCAGAATTGAAAGGGTTTAGCCTAACCCTACCCCATTTAAAATGAGAAATTCAACATTTCTTTACTTCTTATCCTACACTTTGCCCATATACCATTATTTGTAGATAAAATATAGACTTGGCTTCAAAGTATTGTTATTAAACTGTTTAGACTAAAATGCTTCTCTTTCAGGTTGTTTTGACTGAGAATTCATTTATGTTAAATGTATAACAAAAATATCTAGATAACATGTTTTATTGATTTTAATGTTCATCTGTAATTTCTCATTGTAACATATATACCTTTTATATGAAACATTGCAATATATATTTTGTAAAGCAGTATATTGTAAAGCATAGAACTCCAATCTCACTTTACAATGATTATTCCTAAGTCTAGAGTACTTGTAGGATTTACTTTTTCAAATGATGTTTTGAGAAACTATAAGAAGAGGGAACACTTTGCTACTTATTGTATGAGGCCAGAAATATACAAATGCCAAACCCCTCAAAGACATTACCAGAAAAGAAGGCTATAGAACAATATACATTGTGAACTTAAACACTAAAATTTTAAGAAAATTTTAGCAAATAGAATTCAGAAGTAAATTACAAAAGGTGACAAATCTTGATTAAATAGGGTTCATCCCAGGGATACCAGGCAGTTTTATCATTTGATCATCATTCAGCACAATTTACTATATTAACAGACTAAAGAAGAAAAATTTACTATATTAACAAACTAAAAAAGGAAAACAATAGGATCATCTCATTAGTTACAGTAAACCATTGGACAAAATTTAACACTCATTCATGATTTTAAAGATTCTCAATAATCTAGGGATGTAAAGAAACTTCTTCTGCCTGATAAAGACCATTTACCATAAACCTTCAACATCATGCTTAATGGTGTCTTTCTATAATCAAGAATGAATCAAGGAAGCTGGCTCTCATCCCTTTTATTCAGCCATCTACTGAAGGTTCTAGATAGATTGGAAAGTTAGAAGTAAAACTGTTTTTATTCCTAGATAATATGATGTATTTTCTCTGTAGAATATCCTAAATAATTCACAGAAAGCTACCAGAAATAATATGAGGCTTTAACAAGTGCTTAATTACTTAGAATGTAAGAAAATATATTAAAAAACGTATTGTTTATAACAGCATCAATAATATTAAATATGCAGAAATAATTTAACAAAATAAGACCTGCATATGGTAAATGACAAAACATTGCTAGACAAATTTTTAAAAATTTAATTAATGGAGAGTTAGCTCATGTATATATACAAATAGAAAGACTCTGTTTTATTATCATGTCAATTGTCTTTATTTTGATCTATAGAAATGTACCTTTCCCAAGTTTGATAGTGTAACAGAGACAACATGTAATTGGCATAATAGGCTTCTGGATGGAACAAAAAGGAGATGTCAGAAATAGATCCACAAATATACAGTAAGCTAATTTTCCACAAATGTTTCAAGGTAATTAACTGAAGAAACCTTTCACCAACCATGCCGAAACAATGGATAGCCACATGAAGAGAGAGAGAGAGAGAGAGAGAGAGAGAGAGACTTTGGTCTTTACTGTACAACATACCCAGAAATTAATTAAATAGATCATAGATTGAATATAAAAACTAAAATTGTTAATGTTCTAGAAGAAAATATTTTGACCTTAGGCAAAGATTTTTTAGTGCATAAAAAGTACAAGCCATAAAAAAAAACAACTAATAACTTGAACTTTACCAAAATTAAAAACTTTTGCTCTTTTTCAAATGACACTTAAGAAAATGAAAGGCAAGCCACCAATTGAAAGAAAATGTCATTTTTCAAGCATATATCTGATAAAAGATATAATTCAGAATCTTACAATGCAGGAATAGCCCAGAAAAACAATCCAATGGGCAAAGGTAGGTTGCTCAACAAATATTTAGCAATTTGTGAATTCACTTCAAAGCTCTGAATATATGCCTGGTACCTAGCACTGCCTATGTGTTTCTTTTTTTTTTTTAATTTAAAAAAATTTATTTTAAAGATGTTTGGTACAATTCAGGGTTAGGAATACAAATGTTCACTATGCAGTCACCCTTGTTGATGAAGTGTGCCCCCTCTCCCTAGCAATTTCCCACTACTGCCAATCCCACCACCCCCACCCCTCCCCACCATTCAAGTTCCTGCAAAGTTTATATTTTGTCCTTCTTTATGGTTGTGTAATATTCCATTGTGTATGTGTACCATATATTTTTTTATCCAGTTCTCTTTCAATGGGCAGCGCAGTTGATTCCATGTTTTTGCTATTGTAAATAATGCTGTAAATGTGCTAATGCTGTAAATAATGCTATAAAACATGTGTGCAGTTATCTTTTTCATAGAGTGCTTTGAGGAACTCAAAAGTTCCTCCAGGTATAGTCCCAGTAGGGGGATTACAGTCTTGATTTTAGGAATTGCCTAATTGTTTTTCACAGAGGTTGTACTAGTTTACACTACCACTAACAGTGTAGAAGTGTTCCCTTTCCCCCTCATTCTCTTCAGCATCTGTTGTTTTTTGAGTTATTGATGATGGCCATGCTGACTGGAGTTAGGTGGTATCTCAGTATGGTTTTAATTTATATTTCCTTGATGACTAGTGAGGTTAGTGAGCCTTAGCATTTTTTCATGTTGACGCTTGTATGTCTTCTTTTGAGAGGTGTCTATTCATATTTTTTGCCCACTTTGTAATGGGACTGTTTTTTTTCTTTTTGACACATTTGAGTTCCTAGATGTTAGGCCATTGTCAGATATACAGTTGGCAAATACTTTTTTTTCCAGTCTATGGGCTGTCTCCCCACTCTCTCAATGGTTTCTTTGGTTGGCAGAAGCTTGTCAGTTAGATTATGTGTTTCTTAAAGGAATATGCCCTGATGAACCACTAATGTTTTTGTAACTATTTCTTTTTTTTTTTTAGTTGGAGTCTCACTCTATGACTCAGACTGGAGTGCAGTGTCATGCTCTGGCCACTGCAGCTTCCACATGCTGCGCTCTGGCGATCCTTCCACTTCAGCCTTCCAAGTAGCCGGAACTACAGGCGCGCACTACCACGCCCGGCTAAGTTTTGATTTATTGTAGAGATGAGGACTCACCAAGTTGCCCAGGAGGGTCTCGAACCCGGGGGCTCAGGCAATTCACTCACATCAGCCTCCCAAAGTGTGGGATTACAGGCTGAGCCACCGAAATATTTCATTTTCTCTGAAATTATTTGGAACTCCTGTCACTAAAGATTTCTCCATTCCTCTCATTTGGTAGGGCAGAATTAACGTGAAATGAAAATGGGAATAATTTGCAAGAGAATTGTTTTACTCTTGAATATGACTATCTCAGTTTGCCTTGGCTTTTTGGAGCCACTTTTGTTGAGCATTGTGATACAATTCTGTGTGGTTGGCACTATCACTCAGTTCCCTTTCTTGGAGAGGACATTTGTACAGACCAACTGCAGCTGTGCACCATCAGATTCTTTTCCTGTAGGCTCCAGGATCCTTTGACCACCACCCCTAATTCTTCTCCCTTCCTCTCCCTCCCTGCCTAAGTGTATTTCATCCACCATGCATTTGATGTGAAGTTTGACAACTATTTTTCCCTGAAAAGATATGTGATTTTCTCTTTATGTAACATCTTCCATAGATTAATTGCTTCCTCTTTTATTATAAAATGTCTTGGAATGGCAAACGTATTGAGGAACACAAGATCTTTAATGCCTTCTGTCCCAGGAAATTAAGATTTCCAACACACTGCAGACTTCTTCCCAAAGTGCTCTCTGCTTTGGCAAAAAAAAAAAAAGAACTTTTCTCAAGTAGTTGATCAATGATTTAGCAATTCTCACAGAAAATAAGAATCCAGTACTTTTAAAATTCATATTTTAGCCACAACAATTTTTCACAAGTGCTCAGCCTCACTAATCATCAGAGAAATGCAAATCAAAACCACATTGAGATACAACCTAACCCCAATAAGAATGTCCGTCATTAATAAACAACAACAGATGCTGATGAGGATGCAGAGAAAAGAGAATCCTTCTACACTGCTGGTGGGAACTAATTCAACCTCTATGGAAAACAGTGTGGTAATTCTAAAAGAACTAGAAATTGACCTTCCATATGACCCAGCAATCTCCCTATTGGGAATATATCCAGAGATACCTGCAGTCCAGTCACGGTGGGTCAAGCCTGTAATCCTAGCACTTTGGCAGGCTGAGGTGAAGGGATTGCCTGAGCACATGGGTTCAAGAACAGCCTGGGCAACTTGGTGAGACCTCATCTCTACAAAAAAAAAAAAAAAAAACTTAGCTGGGCACGGTAGCATGCGCCTGTAGTTCCAGCTGCTTGGAAGGCTGAGGCGGAAGGATCGCCTGAGCCCAGCAGGTCAACACTGGGGTGGCCATGAGTATGCCACTGCACTCCAGCCTGGGCAACAGAGTGAGATTCCAACTCAAAAAAAAAAAAAAAAAAATACCTGCACACACACATTTATTGCAGCACTATATACAATAGCGAAAACATGGAAGCAACCATGCTGCCCATGGAAAGTGGACTGGATTAAAAAAATGTGGTACATATACACGATGGAATGTTACGCAGTTGTAAAGATACATGCACATGCATGTTTATTGCAGCACTATTCACAATAGCAAAAACATGGAACCAACCAGGCCGCCCATCAAAACTGTACTGATTTTTTAAAATGTGATACATATACACGAAGGAATATTACACAGCCATAAAGCAGAACAGACATATGGACTTTGCAGCAACTTGAATGGATTTAGAGTTGATAATACTCAGTGATCTGTCACAGAAACAAAGAACAGAGTACCATACATTCTCGCTTGTAAGTGGACCCTGAACATTTACCATAATACTATAAGAAAGAGATAGGCAGTAGCGGGATGCTGCCAAAGTGAGGGTGGGGGCACAACATCAATAAGGAATCCTGATCTCAAACTAGGCAAAGTGGGGACCAAAAGGCGGATCAAACTTTACCTGTACGATTTCCACTTGTATACCTAATCCTAAATTGTACTCCACATCTTTAAAATAAAATATAAAAAAGGAAATAAAACAATTTTTCACATTCCTCACAAAGTTGATATAGAAAGACACTTTTGAAACTAGCATGCGTTCCTGTCATTCTTCAAGTGAAATTATAATGAACCATGTAAGTAAAGTTTATTTGTATATTTCTGACTACTGGTAAATAAAAAATAAATACACACACATACACACGTACTTATCTCTCATAAGAATAGCTTCATGTCATTAGTTACAAATGCAATCACAGTCCTTTTATTTTTTAAAATTAATGTGTTGGGTTCTTACATGTCCTATTAGCAGGAAGTCCAGTATCCTACCCATGTCTTAATTGTCTAAAAATCTCTAGGGACTCTTGTAAAAGGGTTCTTGCTCCATTTTACTCCCAGCAGGAAAAGAGAATTCCAATTTGATCAAGCCATCATTTCTTGTTTCTCACTATCACGTTCTGTTTTATTCTCCCAAACGTCCTGACAGATAGTGCTTGTCCACTGCTGTGAAGGATGATTCCATCTCTATACAACCTAATTGGTAAAGAATGCCCCATACATAATCTCCCAAGGGTGTAGCTTTAGGCATTCATCACTTGTAGTTCAAATTTCTAGCAGCTACCTCCTCATAAACCTAGAATCTTCATATTCCTTTTCTTCCTGGCAACCACATGTATTCCACTGGGGCTACTTCTCATACTCAGAACTATTAGAACACCTCTTCAAAGGGATGCTCCCCTCAGTAGTCCCAAAGTGATGTCCTGTCCTCATCTGCACCTTGAGATTTCTAGCAATTTTCCTCATTAAGTACACACCCCCCACAAATTTAATCTCTGGTAGAACAATGCCTTTGATGAGATACCCCATTATTTTGAATGTTATGGTATTATATACTAAATATATATATATATACATTCAGTCCTTTGTATCCATGGGTTCAAACAACCACAAATTGAAAATATTCAAAAAATAAAATAAAAAAGAATATAAATAAAAAAACAATATATAACAACTGTTTGCATAGCATTTACATCATATCAGAAGTTTTAACCAATCTAGAGATGAATTAAAGTATTTAGGAGCATGTGCATAGGCTTGGGCATCAAAAGATTTTGGTGTCCTGAGGGATCCTGAAACCAATCCCTGGTGCATACCAAGGGATGACTGCATATGCACATAAAATATATTGCATGTATATATAATGTGTATTATATAAGTGTGTGTTGGTTTGTCAGTAATAAACTAAAAAATACTTTTTATTATGTACCAGTCACTGAAAAAAAAGGTGAAGTAGGCATAAGTGATCCCTTCAAGAAATTAAAGAATCCAACTCTAAACAAGCAATTATAATACTGGATGGTAAGAACTATTTCAGAGTATTCCATATGCATAGAATATAGATATTCGATACAATGCTCAAGAATGACATTTAAAAAAATGAATTTTGCTCAAGGAGGAGCAAATTCAATAAAATCATATAACTATCAGCAGATTTTACTAAATAATTAGGCCATAAATACATCATCAGATTTAATTATTTTGCCTTGGATTCCTTGACATTCACAGAGTTGTTTGGGCTTTTTTGTTTTGTTTTTAATAATTTGATGAAATTAATAAAGAAACAATGTTCTCTAGGCAATAGTTTGTGGCCAATGTGCTGAATTTTTGTCCATTTAACTTATTTTTTTACTTTAATTTTTTATTTTAAATATGTGGAGTACAATTTGGGTTTAAGAATACAAATGTTCATTATGCAGGTACTCTTGTTGATGAGGTGTGCACCCCTCCCCTGGCAGTTTCCCACTACTGCCAATCCCACCCCTGCCTTCCCCTGGCAGTTACCCATTACTGCCAATCACTTTTTTATAGTATTGCAACAGTTGTTCAAGGTTTGCTTATGAGTAAGAACATGTGACACGTGATACTCAGTTCTTTGTTTCTGTGATAGATCACTCAGTATTATAGCCTCTAAATCCATCCAAGTTGCTGTGAAGTTCATACCTTTGTCCTTCTTTATGGCTGCGTAATATTGCATTGTGTATAGGTACCACATTTTTTAAATTCAGTCCTCTTTTGATGGGCAGCATGGTTCCATGTTCTTGCTATTGTGAATAATGCTGCAATAAACATGCGTATGTAGGTATCTTTTCCATAGAGTAATTTGAGTTCCTCCAGGTGTAATCCCAGTAGGGGGATTGCAGGGTCATATGGAAGGTCAATTTTTAGTTCTTTTAGAAATCACCACACTGTTTTCCACAGAGGCTATACTAGTTTACACTTCCACCAGGAGTGTAGAAATGTTCCCTTTTCACCACATCCTCTCCAGCATCTGTTGTTTTTTGAGTTATTGGTGATGGTCATTCTGACTGATGGTGGTATTTCAGTGTAGTTTTAATTTTCATCTCCTTGACGACTACTGATGCTGAACATTTTTTCATGTATCTGTTGGCTGCTTGCTTGTATGTCTTTTGAGAAGTTTCTATTCACATCTTTTTCCCACTTTATAATGGGGCTGTTTGTTTTCTTCTTTTCACATTTGAGTTCCTTGTAGATCCTTGATGCTAGGCCTTTGTCAAACATGGAGTTGGCAAATATTTTTTCCCAGTCTGTGGGCTGTCTCCTTGCTCTCTTGATGGTTTCTTTGGCTTTGCAGAAGCTTGTCAGTTTGAAGAGGTCCACTTGTCTATCTTATCTCTTATGACATAGATACTTAGAGTTTTGATCAGGAATTAGTTTCTGGTTTCAATTTCCATAAGGGTGTCTCCTGTGTTTTCTAAGTTTCTTATAGTTTGAGGTTTTACGTGTAGGTCTTTGATCCATTTAGAGTTGATTTTTGTGTATGGTAATAGGTAGGAGTCTTGTTTTAATCTTCATGTGATCAGCCAGTTTTTCCAGCACCATTTACTGAATAGGTTCTCCTCTTCCCAGTGGTTGATGGTGGAGGCTTTGTTGAAGATGAGTTGGTTGAGAAATTCAAGTTTTGCTTCTGGAATCTCTATCCTGTTTCATCAGGCTATGATTGTTCTTGCACCAATATCAGGCTGTTTTGATTACTGTGGTTTTATAACGAAGTTTAAAGTCTGGGAACATGATGCCTCCTGCTTTTTTTTCTTTTTCTTTTTTTCTTTTTTTGCTGAGGATTGCTTTGGCTATTCGTGGTCATTTATGTTTCCATCTAAATTCCTGTATTCATTTCCAGGTCTGAGAAGAATGCTGCTGATAATTTGTGGGTATTGAATTAAATCTGTAGATTACCTTCTATAGGATGGACATCTTAACAATGCTGATTCTTCCAATCCATGAGCATGGAATATTTTTTCATTTGTTTGTGTCTTCTTGGATTTCTTTGAGCAGTGTTTTATAGTCTTTGTTGTAAAAGTCTTGACTTCTCTAGTTAGGGAAATGCCAAGGTATTTCTTTTTTTGTGTGTGTGTGGATATTGTGAATGGGATTGTGCTTTTTATTTGGGTTTCTGTTTATTGTTGGTATACAGAAATGCATTCTGTTTATTGTTGGTGTATAGGAATGCAACTGACTTTTGCACATTTATTTCATACACTGAGACTTTGCCAAAGTCCTTTATTAGTGCAAGGAGGTTTTTGACAGATTCTTTTGGTTTTCAAGGTATAGAATCATGTCGTCTGCAAAGAGGGATAACTTAACTTCCTCTTTTCCTATTTGAATACCCCTGATTTCCTTCTCTTGTTTGATTGCTCTAACTAGGACTTCCAATATTATGTTGAACAGGAGGGGTGAGAGTGGGCATACTTGTTTTGTTCTGGTTTTCAGGGAAAATGGTTCCAATTTCTGTCTGTTTAGCAGTACATTGGCTATGAGTTTTTCATAGATGGCTCTTACTATTTTGAAGTATGTTCTGCCTATGCATAAATGTTTGAGGATTTTTATCAAGAAGGGGTGCTGGATTTTATTCAAAGCTTTTTCCATGTCTAATGATATAATCATGCATTCTTTGTCTTTACATCTGTTGATGTATTTAATTATGTTTATTATCTTGCACATGTTGGACCAGCCCGGCATCCTGGGGATGAAGTCTACTTGGTCATGGTGGATGATTTTTGAGATGTGTTGTTGGATCTGGTTTCCTACAATCTTGTTGAAAATTTTAGTATCAATGTTAATCAAGGATATTGGTCTGTAGTTCTCTTTCTTCGTTGGATCTTTATCTGGTTTGGTATCAATGTGATGTTAGCTTCATAAAATGATTTGGGGAAAGCTCCATCTTTCTCAATTGCCTGGAATACTCTCAGTAGGATTGGTATCAGTTTCTCCTTGTATGTTTTGTAGAATTATGCTGGAAAGCCATTTGGCCCAGGGCTTTTTTTTTTTTTTTTTTTTTTTTTGTAGGCACTTTTCTTATGACATAGTCGATTTCCTGGATTGTTATTGTTCTATTTAGGGTCTTGATTTCATCTTGTTTCAACCTGGGGAGTTTGTGTGATGTCAGAAAGTCCTCCATTTCATTTAGGCTTTTGAGTTTGTTTCCATACAGGTGTACATAGTAATCTCTGATAATCTTTTGTATTTCTTCAGAGTCAGTTGTGACTTCATCTTTTTGCATTTCTGACTGTGTTTATTTTGGGCTTTTTCTCTCTTTTACTTGGTCAGTCTAGCTAGAGGGTCTATCAATCTTGTTTATCCTTTCAAAGAACCAGCTTTTGGTTTCATTGATTTTTTAAATTATCTTTTTGTCTCAAATTTGGGCTTTTATTTTGGTGATCTGGATTCTTCTGCTGAAGTTAGGTTTTGGTGGTCTTGTTTTTCCAGCTTCCTAAGGTGATTTATTAGGCTGTTAACCTGTGATCTTTCTATTTTCTTCATGTGTGTTCATAGAGATATGAATTTCCCTCTTAGTATTGCTTTCATAATACCCCAGAGATGTTTCTTCATCTTCCTTTGCTTCCAGGTATCTTTTAATCTCTGTTTTGATTTCCATGTTGACCCAGGAGTTGTTTAGCCTTGTGGTGTTTAGTGCCCATGTATTTGTGGGTTTGGGGGGAACTTGTTGGTGTTGATATTTATTTTTATTTCACTGTGGTCTGAGAAGGTGCATGGCAGAATTTCAATCTTATGGAATTTGTTTATGCTTGATTTATGACCAAGGATGTGGTCAATCTTAGAGTACCTTCTATTTGGTGATGAGTAGAATATATATTTTGTGGTAGTTGGGTGGAATGTTCTATAGGTATCAATTAAGTCCACTTAGTCAAGTGTCACATTGAGGTTCCAGATCTTCTTGTTGACTTTTTGTCTTGATGATCTGTCTAGGGTTGTTAGTGGGGTGTTTTAAGTCCCCAGCTATGATAGTGTTGGAGTCAATATCTTTTTTAAGTTTGTCTAGAAGCTGCTTTATGAAAGTTGGTGCTCCTATGTTGGGCGCATATATGTTTAGGATGGATAGTTTTTGTTGATGGATTGAACCTTTTACCATTATGTAGTGATCTTCTGTAGCTTTCTTAATTTTTTATAGCTTAAAGGGTATTTTGTCTGATATTAAGATCATGATTCCTACTTTCTGTGTTTCATTCACCTGAAATTTTCTTTCCCATCTTCTTACTTTGAGTCTATGAGTGCCCTTCCTGGTGAGATGAGGCTCTTGGAGACAATATATTGTAGCCTCATGATATTTTATCCAACTTGCCATTCTATGTCTTTTCAGTGATGCATTTAGTCCATTCACATTCAGGCTAATTATTGAAATGTGAGAGTTGACCCCTGTCATGGGGTTCTTATACAGTTTGTTGTTATTGCTACTGTTTGTTTATTTGTTTGTTGTCTTTCTTTTGATTTTTGGGTTGATTCATGTGTGTCTTCAATCTTTTTCCTGCATTCTTGTGAAGGCCATTGTTCTTTTTTTTCTTCTTCTGTGTTCAATACTTCCTTAAGTGTTTCTGGTAGACTGGTCTGGAGGCAGCATAAACTCTTAGGGATTGAATGTCTGGTAAGGATTTTAATTCTCCATCACTGATGAAACTTGCTTTAGCTGGGTAGGTAATTTTTGGTTGAAATTGTTTATCTTTGAGAATTTCGAAGATTGGACTCCAAGCTCTCCTAGCCTGAAGTGTTTCTGTAGATAAGTCTGCCGCTATTCTAATTGGTCTTCCCTGGTAGATAGTCTGACCTTTCTCTCTTGCTCTCTTTAGGATTTTTTCTCTTATACATACTTTGTGAAGGTGAATTAGTATTTGTCTGAGAGTTGGTCTTCTCATTTGTTGTCTTGCAGGGGTTCTCTGATTCTCTTATGTTTGAATGGTCATGTCACTGATGAGATAAGTGAAGTTTTCTTGGATAATTTCATGGAATGTTTGTTCCATGGTGGTCTCTGTCTATCTAACTGCCTCAGGGATTTCAATTAATCTCAAGTTTGGCCTCTTGAAATAATCACTCGTCTCTCAGATGATTTGTTTTGTCTTTTTAGCTACTTTTCTATGTTTTTAACAGTTTGGGTTAGTTCCATATTTTGGTCCTCAAGCTCTGAGATGATTTATTCTGCTTGGCTAATTCTGCCTTCCATACTTATCAGTTTGTTGTTTATTTCATTCACTATATTCTTTATTGCTGTTATCTCAGTTATCAACTCTTTCATTCTTTTTGTTTCTCCTCATTTCTATTCATTCTCTCTATTAATATCTTGATATCTGGGTTTGTGGTTTGAGACCAATCATTCTGGCTTTGAGTTCTGGAGTCTGTATTCTCAGTGGCTGGCCTCCCAGAGATCTGTGTGAGACTAATATTCTACCTTTTGTTTTTCTTCATTTGTGTAGGCTTTCCTCTCCCACTTTTTTTTTTAACACCTCTTCTTTAATTCTGCTGTTCAGCGATGGGGGGATAGCTTTCATTTCTGTTTGCTAAATCTCCTATTCTTCCTTATGTAGATCCTCTGGTTTTGTTTAATTCTGAAGCTGGACTACAGGTGGGGGGCCTGTGCTTTTTTGCAGTTTTGAGATTTAATTGAGGGGTGAGCTATGATTCAGAAGCTATCTGTAGATCCCAGTATCCACTGACAGGTGTGTGGTCCCCTGGAACCCACTTCCCACTGCCTTACAATCTGTCCATGCAATGGGGGTGTCTGTTTGCCCCTGAAAGCAAAATGAAACAAGAAAAAGGAAAATAAAGGAAAGAGGATGATGAAAAGGAGGTGGAGAGAGAGAAGAAGAGAGAAAACAGACAGGCATACCAACTAACAAATAAACAGAGAGACAAACAAACACAGAAAAAATAAAAATGACAAAAACATACAGTCATACAAACAAATAAACAAAACTCCCCCAGTTGGTGTACTCACCCTCAAAAATACTCATATATAAACAATAAATCTAAAAAAACCCTAAAATAACAGAAACAAAGCAAGTACAAAAATGTGAACAAAAACAGAATGAAATTGAGAAGAAAAAAGCTAAATCAAAACAAAAAACAAACGAGAGAGAGGGGAAAAAAACTTGCTCTCTGGCCATTTCTGAGTCCAGGTTCCTTTCAAGCCTCTGCCATTGGGAGCGGCTCTGGTAGGGCCCCATTGCCTAATGAATAAGCTACCTGATTCTGGGAGTGGCTCTGATCTCCAGCCCCTTCCCCCCACCCCTCAGTGCAGGCTGATAGAGTTGCTCTCAGAGTGGGTCAGAAGCCACCCAGACTACTGTGCAAGAAAGAGGGATCAGATCTGAACTTACCCTACTCGTTGCTGCTGCTATTGAGTCTCCCACTCAGATCTGACATGTCTGTGCCTGTTCCAGCATGGGGGAGGGGCATCTGTCTCTCCAAGTCCGATGAGAAAATTGCCTTTGGGTCCCAAGATGAAGGTTGGGTGGAGTTGGGCAGGGCAATGCAAGTCTCTGCCCAATCTGGGACTGAGAAGATGGTGCCAGTTGGATTCTCATCACTGGCGTTGAAGCTTTATTCCTGTTTTCTATGACGTGCCTTCTCCACTGATCCTCCTGCTTGTGCCTGGTCTGCAACTGCAGGTGATGGCATGGGCTGGCTGCCTGGTGCTGAGGAGTGACTGTTCTCTGCTGCCTCCTCTCAAGAGAGCCCCAAGAGCAGCAGATGCAGATGATCCTGCATGCCTGGGCCTCCAATCTCAGGGTGGGTTGCAATCACCTTCAGAGGAGAGCCCTGAGTGCATGAGCTCAAGTCTCCCCTTAGACAGACTTTCACTCACCCACCAGCACAAACCCACTCATGCAGAGAGCCTTTATGGACACTCACTTTTTCAGACTCTCACAGTCCAACCTGTTCTGTCGCCATCTTGCCCAGAAGCCTGGTTTTTTGTTTTTGTAAGTTTTATTTCTAGCAGCCTAGACTATATTCCAGCTTAATTTAATGCTTGACTCTTTATTTCTGGCATGGATAAAATAATATAGTATTATCTCAATAAATAAATGTTTTAATAAAATTTGAATGAGTGCACAAATTGTATTATTGGCACTGATGGTGCATAGAATTGGATATTGTTTGTAGAGGGTTTTTGATCCAAGTGTATTCAATTTAATTAAAACTCCTGGCACAATCAATTTGTTACATTCAAAAAGATCCTTTGCCAATCAATAGGCTGACCTCCACTTAAAAATGTAGTGTCGTGTGGTTTTCTAATAGTAAACATTAAGAAAAAAGTAAACTCATCTTATTCTTTTTTCTTTCATATTAACATCCATTATCCTTTATAACACATTTATTGTGGCAACCACGGATGTAGAGTCAAATGGTATCAACCATGTCCCTGAGACTCTCCCAACAACTTTTTTCTGTCATTGTTGGGTTATTTTGACATCCAATAAAATTCTGATAAAAATTGGACATATTGGTATGTTTTAACTAATTTTTTTAGTAACAAAGAAATTATTACTGCTTTTTAAATGTTTTATTCTATTTTAGATTTTGATTATGAATATTTAAATGAAAAAAGAAAGAAAAGTAATAGAAAAACAGTTTATAATTTATGAATGCATAAGAGTTTTAATTATTTTTTTGTAACCAACTAGCCTTGGCTATTGGGTAGTTTTAGGAGATTTTATTTCATCAGATGCTGAGCAAGACCAGAAATACTGTGGATGTTGTTTATTCCCACTCTACTTGTATGCAATTTTCTATGAGTGTGCCTTCAACCACAACACAGACCGGTTTTTACATATGAAAGTTAAATGACTACATGTTAATTTAGCAGAACTTGAAGACAATCTTAAATAAAAGAAACATTTAACTATTGAATTTCACGATTGTATGATATCATCTGGAGTGAATTAGGGAGAAGTTTGGGGAGAGATCAGGTTAACTTTGATCTCTACAATCTTTAACCTAATGTTGTTTTAATTGTTTTGAGTTGAGGTCTCACTCTGCCACCCATGTTGGTATGGACAATTATGACTCACCACAGCCTCAACCTCCTGGGCTCAGGCAATCCTATTGCCTCAGCCTCCCAAGTAGCTGAGACTACAGGCATGCCACTGTGCTTGGTTGATTTTTTTGATGTTTTGTAGAGACAGATCTGGTCTCAAACTCCTTGACTGAAGCAATCCTCCCTCCTCAACCTCCTAAAGTGCTCAGATTTCAGGTGTGAGCCACCATGCCCAGCCATAATTTTTTAGTTTGGTAACAGTTTTCAAAATATGGGAATACAATGTTGTATAGTGCTCATTGTGGCAATACTTGAAAACCTTAATTTGATGGGTATTTGTTTTACAAGGGGGCGCATTTCTGGGGAAACAAGAAGAGTTCTAGACATAAGCACTAATGAAGTGATTAGATCAGAATAGACATGCATAGGAAGTCGTGGGGACATACATATACTCCTAGTCAGAAAATAACTTTTTGGTAAGGTGGACTCTACTTGCAATAGAGCCTCCAGGAAGATAACAACAGCAATATTTGCCCAACATCACTCAATCCTTTGAATTTTTCTCTTTTCTTCTAAGAAGAAGAAAATAAAAAGCATTTGGCATTTGTTTTGTTTTGTTTTAAAGTAACAGCTACCTCATTAAACCTGAAATTTTACAGTGTGGGCTCATATGTCAGGTTATATTAGTTCAGCTTTGCTGTGTTCAATGGGAATAATTCAAAGAAACTCCCCAAAGTAAAGCTCAAAGTGAAACCAACTTCCCAAAATATCAGGAAATATTGCTCAGAAAAACATTTGGTACAATTTATTTTGCCCATCTTCTTGGATCATATTCATTTAATTAGTATTAAAAATTATAGTTGTGTCAGTTCTGCAGCTGATAGTGGTTTGGTTCAAACTAAAGTCAGTGGCAGCTGCAAAAATAAGGAAATATCTTGTCTGTTGCCATGAGAGGATTAGAGTGTAACTCCATAGCAAGCCAGCTTTAGGCAAACTACCTCAGGTTTATCATGTAAAAATCAAAGTCACATGTTTCTACATGAGCTCTGTTAGCTGAAAAACTTCCAACCTACTAAGCAAAGAAATGTAATCACAAAACCATGAGGCTTTCTACACTTTAAGGACAAATCAGTGAGGCATTCTCTTCTTTATAAAGCAGTTTCGTTTTTGTAACAGAAAGCTGTCCTGTTCTTTTAGCTCTTGATTGCCTTTTTACCCCTCATCAAAGAGACTCTGACGAGGGATTGGTTGGAGAGTTGCTGCCAACAGTATGGGGCTCTCCCCCAAGGACAGTGCTGTCTGCTTTTCTCAGACCTCTACTGTCAATGTAGTACCCCTAAGACAGTGTTGCTTCGATGCTTTTGAACCTATCATCACAGCAAAGAATTCATTGTCATCCAGATGTTGGATGCAAACATGGATTTATATTTATATACATTATTTATATATATTATTATATCTGAAGCAAAAGCTTAATGAAAAATATTCACCTTTACTACATTCAATGTACTCGGGTAGTTTCTTCTTTGTTTTCTTCTGTTTCATTTTTACATGGTAGTTGCAGCCCATCAGATTGACTCCAAGACACATAAATATTTCAGGACCCACAGTTTGTAAAATACTGCCAAGGTTTAGTACTTCTCATGTTCAGCCGTACATCAAAATCAGCTGATGAGTACTCTCAAAACAAGAAGTCGGGGATGGGGAGAAGGGAACTGGAAGTAACTGCATTCAAGGAAGGCAGATATTTTCTTCCAATTATCTCCTGTATGACCTTAGATAAATGACTTAAACTTTCTGAGTCTCAGTTTCTTCACCTGTTGAATGACAACCATAACAAAGTCTTCCACACAGGGGCCAAGTGTGCGTAATGACATTATACCAGCAAAATACTTTGCTTTAAGTCTGAGACGTGGTAAGAAGACATTAATACTACTCTTTTTTTTTTTCATGCTCACAGCCACCCCACCGTCGGCCTGCTGGGCTGAGGAGATCCTTCCACCTTAGCCTTCCAAGTAGCGGAAACTATAGGCACGCTCTACCATGGCTAATTTTTTGATTTATTGTAGAGATGAGGTCTTGCTAAGTTGCTCAGGCTGTTCTCGAACTTGTGGTCTCAGGCAATTCCCTCACCTCAGCCTCCCAAAGTGCTGGGTTTACAGGCTTTAGTCACCATGCCCGGCCAATTCTTAATAAGTCTTACAACCATGCATTTCCATAGTTGTGTTGCATTACTGATGTCTAACAGGGATTTTTCATAACATGTCCTAATCTGCCTTAAACACTGCCTTTGCTAGAGCCAAAAGTGGATTAGAATTCAGTCACCTCATTAATACTATGCCAGGCTACTACATTGGAGGTGCCTAAACAAGGTACTAATGAGGTGACCGAGTCCTAACCTGATTTTGGCCCCCACTAAAGGCATTAATGAGGTGACCAGGTTTTAACCTGTTTTTGGCCTCATGTACATGTTGGTTTTTCAAAGCAGGTGAGAACCTGTTTTTAAAAGGCTATTAAAATATAAAATCATTAGCATAGCTTTCGGGTTTTTTGTTGCCTTTTTTAAAGGAACATACATGAGAAATATAAAGGAAATAGCTGGACAGAGTTAGTTAGGAACCCCTAATAATAATCTTTCATATTATCCTATACCAATTTTCCTGAAGAACTGTAGTAGATTTCAGTTCATATTGTTTAAGTAAATATTGGGGATTTTCCAGTGAATAATTTTCAATTTAACACAATATCCTAAATCTATAGGTTCTAAATGCAATCTAGTAGCAAGTATTTATTGAATAACTAATACCAGCCATACTTAATTAAGTAGTACCGGGATACTAAGAAAATTTGAAGTGCAGAGTCCCTTCCCTCAAAGTGCTTATAGTCTTCTTGGAAAATGCTATTATATTTTTATTTATTTATTTTTTTGAGTCAGGTTCTCACTCTGTCAACCAGGCTGGAATGTAGTAGCTCACCACAGCCTTGACATTCTGGGTGCAAGTGATCCTCCCACCTCTGCTTTCCAAGTAGCTGGGACTACAGGTGCACACCACCATGCCACGGCTAATTTTTTTAATTGTTTGTAGAGACAAGGTGGTCTCGCTGGTCTCAAACTCTTGGGCTCAAGCAATCTTCCTGCCTTGGCCTCCTAAAGTGCTAGGATTACAGGCATGAGCCATTGAGTCTGGCAGGGAAAAAAAAATAAAGGAAAAACTATTTTAAAAGATAGTGTATTCATAAAAGATCTGAGGTATAAGAAACAACATATCAGGAAAGGAATGCCATTGAGAAGGCAGTTATTCACAGTTTCCAAGAAAATGGGCTATACCACGCCACAGGGGACAACATGGGGAAACATTTGGGTCATTCAGGAAGCAGAGGAAGTGAGAAACTGTGGGCGAGATTGTGGTTTCTGTGAGAAGAAACGGGCAAGGCAGGGTAAGCAGGTTTAGGACTGGATAGTTTGAATAAGTTTAGCGTATTTAGGGCATAGTGGTTGTCAGTTGAACCTCATCATCTGGTACCAGGCCCTGGGGTAATTAGAGCTGACAGCCAGTGGCCTAGGGTGTGATAGTCGAATAAAGGAGGTGGTGATTGGGGTGTGGGCTCTGAACTGATTGGTTTGTATTTGAAAATTGCTCTTGAGAGCAAGTTGTTCACTATCTTTAGGAATAGGCAGAGGCAGGGCAGTCCCTCCAGAATCAACAAGGGCCCAGACGTCAAAGCATCAGGATCCTGAAAATAAAAGACTTGTTAACAAAGAAATAATCCAAAACTTGGTAAATGTTAATAACACAGTTTGCCACTCATATATGTGTCATATACCAAAAGACTGTATATGTAGAATGATTCTAACCTTGGGTGTACATTGGAATCACCTGGGAATTATAACAACACTAATATTGAATTCCTATCCCAGATCCCAACTTAATTTGTCTAGGGTGAAGGCTGGGCATCAGATTGTTTAAGAACTCCCTTGGATGATTTTGATTTATAGCCCAGGTTAAAGACCACTGATTGAGAACAAGAGTGAACAGGACAGGTAGGAACAGTCATATTTATACCTTTAATACTCTCGAACTGGCCAATTTCTCATGTTTTGCAGCACAGAAAAGAGTGAATAGAAAATAATAATTCAGAAGATAATTATGGATCTAACATGTATTGAGTATCTACTACATGCCAGGCCCATTTTAGGTCCTTTAAATATATTTCCTAATTTTCTCCCTAGAACCATAAGTGAAAATGTAATATGGTCTTCATGTTACTGAAAGGAACATAAACTCAGAAAAGGTTAATGACTTGCCTGCAATCCACAGCTAATATGTTGATAAATACATATATTTTCTTTTCCACATTAAAAATCTAGTTTTTTGTGTGTGCTTTTTGTTTGTTTAAGGAGGGCATACTATATTCCTCTCCAAGTAGCCAACGTTTTTCCTATCTGATATTCCAGACATAAAATGTTTCCTTTGTATCTAACTTTAAATCAATTCTTGCATTGACCAAATACCAATTTTATATTATTGCAGAGAAATATATGAACCCAGGCATAACTGACATTTATATTCTTTTTCTGTCTAGCACCTCAATTTCTGTTAGGCTTTTACTCCCACCTCCACCCATGCCATATGGTTATGGCTAGCCTGTGAATGACATTAATGGGCATAGAATGAGTAACCATCATGGTATTCCAATATTTTATTTTTTTTTTTTTTTGAGGCAGGATCTCACTTTGTCACCCAGGCTGGAGTGCAGTGGCAAGATCCTGGCTTACCACAGCCTCTACCTCTTGGGTTCAGGTGATCCTTCCACCTCAGTCTTCCAAGTAGCTGGGACTACAGGCATGCGCCAAAATGCCTGGCTAAATTTTATATTGTTTTTATAGAGACAAGGTCTCACTATGTTGTCCAGGCTGATCTCGAATGTGAGTTCAAGAGATTCTCCTGCCGTGGCCTCTCAACATGCTGGGATTACATGTGTGAGCCACCACGACCAGTCCAATACTTTATCTTTAATGATTGGTCCAAAAGATGATCACATAAACTAAGCTAGGCCAATCAGAATGCTTCCACTGAAAATTCAAGTGGAGATGCTGGAGAGACAACATTTTTCTGCCCTATGAATTGTAGGCTGCAAGCACTGAGACCTGAGCTTCTTTGAGAGGCTGTCCAAGGCAAGAGAGAATGAGGCCAACAGGAAGAGAAATGCAAATACAAATAGAACCAAGAGATAGATAAGCTGATACCATTGTTTAAGCTTCTGGATTTAGTCAGGCTTAAATGCAAACATCTCCACCCCTAGACTTTACAGCCGTGTGAGCCAATAAATTTCCTTTTTCCTTAAGCTGTTTTGAATTGAGTTTCTGTCACTTTTAACTCTTCCTTATTAATTCAGATGTTTCCAAAAAGTACATATTATTTGGGGACACAGGCCTGCTCAATTTAACCAGGGTATACCCAAGAGGAGCTTGAACTAGGGTATACTTCCCTTCTAATATGTACAACAATTGCCTCGTTGTGTTTGTAGATTCTTCAGATCCAAGTTTAAAAGAAAACTGTACTGAAAGTTCAAAATCAGTGATGTATTTTGTAACAGTCCTCTGGAGAAGACTGAGATCCCAATGACAAAAAAGGCAGTCAACCCAAATCAATTACTAACCATCTGCTCTGTGTCAAGAAATGTGAAACATATAGGGAGGTTCCAAAGGTCAAGAGAACATGGTCACTACTCTCAAGATGCTCAGTTCTTATGGGGAAAATATGAACCGAAAATGGTCAGCACTACAAGGTGATAAATACATGGCCAGTTGCCTAATAAACAGAATAAAAATGTTTTAGGGTTACCTATGTTTAAAGAAATGAGAAATCACTATTGTTTTAAAGGAAGTATCACCTGACCTGTCCCTTTAAAAATGGAAAGATCTAGCAGAAATTATTTTTGCCTACACAGATAACATTCCATATATTAAAAATATACTTGAGCCATTTCTGTAGCCTAAATCTACAGGATGGAAATATAATTTAATGCAGCAGAAGCCCATCTCTTTACCTCCAGCTCCAGATCATTATTTTTCAATTTTTATTCATTAAAATGAGAAAAATTACATTTATTAAAAATATGGTACATGTCACACACTGTTTGAGAAGGTCATGCTTCTTGTCCTTAACACTTTTAATTTATTTAGAAATTTCAGGTAAATAAGTCATTGTTTTGAGTAATACCTATAGGACAGGGCACCTCATCCAAATTAAAGAGAGGCAAAGCAGTGTTCTTGAAAGAGTTTGCATCTAAATTAAAATTTTTCTAAAATCAGGGTAGAAGTTAGCAAAAGGTAGGAAAACTTAGAAAAAAAAACTTGATATATCTGTATCTGGCAAATCGAAAGAAGGTCAATGTGGTGATAGTAAGGTACTTGTGAGTCTAGAAGGGGTAATGGAGGAGTTGAAACTCCTGAGAGAAGAAAAGGCCTTAATAACACCATAAAGAAGCTATTCTCTAACAGCACAGGCCCCTGTGGGTCCCTGAGACACTTTCAGGAAGGCTGTGAATTCAAATAATTTTCATAACAATACTGCTTCATTATTTGCCTGTAAAAGTTCATTCTTTCTTGAGCAATGGTCGAGTTTTCCACTGTACATTGGAAGAGTGAACATAAAAAAGTGAGCCAATGTATTTGAATGTTACAAAAATCATGCATGGATAAAAATCCATTCAAGGGACAAGATAGGCCAATGTCAACGACTCTGAAACACTTGTGAATATAATTTCAGATTCCATATTGCAACTAATCTTTCAGAAACAACCATTTTTTGAATTTTGCTGTAGTGTAAAAGATGAATAATCACAACTATCTAAAATGGCTACTAAAATACTTCTACCTTTTCCAACTGCATATATGTGTCAGACCAGAGTTTTTTATATACTTCAACCCGAACAATAAATCCCAATAGATTGAATGCAGATACAGATATGCCAATCCAGCTAACTTCTGTTAAGCCCAATCTTTATTTTTTTGAGTTGAAAGTCTCACTCTGTTGCCCAGGCCGCAGTGCAGTGGCATGCTCACTGCCACTGCAGCCTCTACCTGCTGGGCTCAGTCAATCCTTCTACCTCAGACTTCCAAGTGGTTGAAACCACAGGCGCATGCTACCATGCCTGGTTAAATTTTTTTTTTTTTTTAATTTATTGTACAGATGAGGTCTTGCCAAGTTGCCCAGGCTGCTCTCAATCCCCTGAGCTCAGGCAATCCTCTCATCTCTGCCTCCTAAATGACTGAGATTACAAGTGGGAACCACTGCACCCTACCAAACCCAATCTTTAAAAAGATATTCAAGAATGCAAAACAATTCTATTTTTGGAAGACTATAGTTATTTTTCATAAGAAAGTTTATTAGTATTACTGTAATTTATTTGTTTATTTATTTTAATTTTTTGTAGTTTCTAATCCTCCCTTTTTAAAAAAAAAATAGAGATGAGGTCTTGCTATGTTGCCTAAACTGGTCTCAGATTCCTAGGTTCAAACAATCCTCCCAGCGTGGCCTCACAAAGTGCTGGAGTTACAGGTGTGAATCACCATGCTCTGCCTATCAATATTATTTTAAATGCATTAACAATTTTTTTCAGTTTTGAGTTCTAATATGGTAAATTTAGATAGATATAGCCCATATAAGCTCTTTGAGGTCTTTAATTTTTAAGAGTATAAAGGGATTCTGAGACCAGAGGTTTAAGAATGTCTGCCTCAGAAAGTATCCTGGGGATTCTGTTTTAAATTTCTTTGAGATTTCTTTGTGTCTTGACCCTTCGTGATTGGCGAACACTTAGGAAGCTCTCTCAGTAAATGTTGAGTCATTTCTCTACTTCCATTTATTCCCTCTCTTCAACTGCCTATTTTTATGTCTTTATGAATAAATGCATCTTGCTTTCACATCACTACCCAACAATAGGACTAGTTACTTTTGTTCTGAATCCTCATATCCCATTGATAATGTGTCAGATGTAATAGCTGTTATTACGACAATTTAAGAGAATTATGTAAGAATCAATAAGCAACAAGACCACATTCACAAATGTATCTACCGCTCTGCAGAGCACTCTGCCTGGCTGAAAACTGAAATTGACTGGGGAAGCAGGAGATGGTTCTGTTCAGCAAGTGACTACGCAGCGGGCTTTCAGTAGTTCACATTATAAAACACAAAGCTTCAAAAACATGAAAACATTTGAAGGCAGCAAAAGTTATGACTTGTTCTTCAACTCTGAACTAAGACTTGTGAAAAAGATGATCATGAGCAATCCCATATCTTTAAAAAAGAAACCTCTGATTTCTTTCTTTCCTTTGAAGCCTCTGATTATTCCTGGCTATTTGCCCCACATTTTTCTCTGGATAAAGATGCTGTCCCCAGGGCTCCCTTCCTTCTGAGGTCCACTAGGAAAATCTTCTGAAGGTTTTTACTGAGATTTTATATTTAACTCCTGGCTGTTGAAAGATTTTAGCAAAAGTAAGCCCCCATTCGATTGCAAAACCCTAAGATCCTCTTCAGGAAAATGATCTGGACATGCAATGGAGTGGCACTGGGGGCAAAAAGTGACAGCAGTGGCAGGCCGTGTCTCTTGGCTCCCTCTTGGCCCATGGCATAACATTTCTTGCAGGTTCCAGCCTCCCCTACACAAAGACAGCTCAGTGGGCTGGTTCACAGGAGGTCACTATGTTGAGCTCTGGAATGGGAACAGGTCTCTAGTTGGAACTGAGTGGAGACCACTCCATTCTTTTCCGTTATAAATTTTGCCAATTTGATTACATGTTATAGATTAGAGGACATCATTCTTTTCAAACCAAAATCTAGTTCCTGCCAAATTTTGATTTTTAAAAAGTTTTTCTCATTCTATTCTTTTCAAATAGCATTATTTTTAAATGATTGCTGACTGCAGATTGAATTAAATCAAGCTTAGTAGAAAAGGATTTTTATGTCTGTTCTTATTTTAATTTGCTTGTCCAAATCCCTCTAAAGTGATTTAATAGTAACTTCCAAAACTTCTCTTTTCCTGCTTGCTTTTACTTATAAAAGATGGTATGTGTCAATGTTTTATATTAATTTTACATTTTTAAAAATCCCTTTTAAAATCATTTTCCTCTAGTCAATTTTTAAACAGCTGAAAAATTCATACACAATTACATGTGAAATACATGAGTGCCCTCTCTCGTCTGCCTCAAAGTAAAACAGGTTTAGTCATCAGAGAATTTCCTCTCTTTGGTGGTAGGAAATAAAAACAGTCACATCAAATAATATAAGCTCAATATAAAATCAGTCACATTGAATAATATAAGCTAAGTTATTTGTCTTCCCTTTTGAAAATGTGATGTGTAAATGCATGATATATTCCATTAAGAAGAGAAATTTATTGGAAGAAACTAATCCTAAAGTAAATACAACTTCTTTTAGAAATAGTCTTTATAACACAACATTGATACCGGCGTTACTGGAGGGGGGAGCAGGGTGATCACAGAAAGCACATTGAACTCATAAGTCTAGTCTTTAAATTTAGTTTTGGCCAGGCTTGGTTCTTCCCACCTGTAATCCCAACAATTTGAGAGGCTGAAGCAGGAGGATTGCTTGAGCCTGGGAGATAGATACCAGCCTAGGCAACATAGTAAGACCTCATCTCTACAGAAAATCAGCTGAGAGTGATGACGTGCACCTGTAATCCCACCTACTTGGGAGGCTAAGGTATAAAACTTAGAAGCATTATGCCAGAGCCCAGGAGGTAGAGGCTGAGGTGAACCATGATCATGCCATCACTCTCCAACCTGGGTGACAAAGTGAGACCCCAACTCAAAAAATAAAATAAAATAAAATTCATTTCATTTTCATTTTGAAAAAGTCACTGAAATGATTGCACTGTGAGGCAGTTCTAAATTCCCAGAGTTCAATCTATAAATAGCAATATTCAGATTTTAATTTTTTAAAAAGCAACTGAAGGAAAGGCAACACAAATGCCTGTTGCTTAGAGCCAGTGATTTTTCGTATTTTGCTCAGAGCTGCACAAAAGGCCATACTATGGTGCTATTAATTTTAAAGAAAATGTATTTATATGTCTACAGCTCTAGTTCTCTTCCTCCAGAGAGTATTGAATCAGACAAAATGTACATAGGTTTTTGTGCTTGGTATGAAAGGCCAATGTGGGGTGGAGATTTCAGGATAAAAAGATCTTAGATCAGAAGAAATACAATGAACAGGGCTAACATTCATGCAGTATTCAATGGGGAGAATGAGGAACATTCTGCTATGGTTTTAGGAATTTATGCCATTTCGATTGCATTTTTAAAAAAAGTTTTGAGTAGGTAAAAATGCATTAGACATCGTGTAGATGCCTCCTGGAATCTCAAATAAGGCAATTTTCATCATAAATCCTTCACATCCTATGAAAAATGTTTCCTAAGGCATGAAGGGAAGTTATATTTATTAGAGGGGTTTTTTTTTTGAAAGAGCAGCACAGGTTTTTAAATCTAAGAATACACATTCCCCCCTCAGCTCTCATCCTTCACCCTACAGGGTTTACATTCTTGTCAAGTGTGTCGGTTGCCAAATGAAGAATCTTTGTGCTGCTACTACTATAAATGTGATGACTTCCACTAGGTGATAGAAACACTGCTGAGGATCAGATGTGTCTACACAGGACAGACCCTCAGCAGATGGTTGGAACTATTTGCAGAGTATAAGGTCACATGTTCAAAGATGGCCTGAAGTCCATCTCCTTCTGAGATACGCTGTTGATGATGTTATCAGAATGTTTTCAATATTATATTTCACTGAAGAAGTTCTTCCAGGTCAAGTAATAAATAGATCATCGGTTACTAGAAGTGTCTATTACCTGATAATGTGCCTTATCAGGAAAATCCATAGAGTAACTAGAATAATCTTCACAACTACTATGTAGGTAGAATATGTTATCATCTCCATTTTACCCAGAGCAGTAAATAGCTTCTCCTGGGATACATGGCTAAATTTACTAGATGAAGTTAGAATTTGGACTCAGGCTGTGCTGCTCAAGAGTCTATGCTGAACTAGTCTAGCCCTTCTTACCACACAAACTTGTAGCTATTCTTTAAGGCTCTGTTCATTAACTACTTCCTTTCAGAAGCTTTCTTCATTCTGTTAGCCAATCTTTCTCTCTCTCTCTCTTCTGATCTCTTGTTAACACTAACTTTTTTCTAACACCAACTTTCTGGTAGTAGTTTCATTATTTATTGACTTATGTCTTTTCTCTCCAGGGTTATCAGGATTTATCCATATGTAATTCATTTTTGTAGAAGAAGGCACTTGTAAATATTGGTGGTAAGGGATGAAACAGCATTGTCAATAAAGTTATTAGACATAATCTTTCATCAATGTATTTGTTCATTCTACTAATATATATTGAGCTTTAATGATATGGCAAACCTGTTTTTAGGTGCTGGGATTACAGTATAGAAAAATAAGTCAAACTGCAGGCATAGTTTTATGACATAACTAATGAATTAAATGTAATGATATTTCTAGTCAGGAGTCTCTAATACACAATCTTATTATTAATGACCGGTTATTAGTTTTAAAAAAAGTAGCCCACTAAGCCTACTAATGATCGGAGTAAGTCAGATAATGTCCATTGTATATAAGGAGCTTTCTGTGGAGAGCATCATGGTATAAAACTTAGAAGCATTATGGCAGAAAAAGGAAACAAACCATTTTTTACAATAGCAATGAACCAATAGTGTGAAGAATATCAATTTTCTGATGTTTGAATATGGATAACACTTGGAATGAATTTCAGATATTACCAAGCCTTTGCCAGAGACATATGAAGTTCTTAACAAGTAAAATTGAACCAGGATCCAGTTCTCTTTCATTCATCCAGTAGATCAGATATCCTCCTCCATAGGCTCAAGTTGACTAGGAAATGTGCCACTAACTTATCATTACTTTCTGGGTTAAGGTGTTGTCCAAACCTAACCCTGTTTATCAGATGAAATTAAACCAAATAACTTCCATTTGTTTTGACTACTGATAGATAAGATTTGGAAATGACAGACTGGAGTCAGTCCATGAGGAACTGCCTTCACATAGAATTAATTGTGATTGTGTGTGGTATGCCACTGTGATTTCTTCAATTTGGCCCATCTCAATGGATAATTTCTAGCAAATTCAAATTTACAAAACAAATAAAATAATCTGACAGCTTGTAAGGGTGGGAAAGCTTGTTGGCTCATTTCCCTAAAGACTTATCTCATAGACCATATATTATAGGGAAAAGAAATAATTCAACATTTCTCTGCCAGAAAAGACAGCCAAATCTTTCATATTGTTCTGGGAAGAAAATTATCTTTCTGCAATTTCCATTTACTCTTTCCTTACCAAAGCTAGTACTTTATTTTTGTTTTAAAGATGAAAATGGTATTACAACATATTCATGAAGTGAATCTTTAAGTACAAAGAAGTTTGATTGCACAAATCCCCAACTTCCCTTTCTTTTCTCAGTTGAGGTTCAATGTTTTCTTTAGCATCTTCTGCTCTCGCTTCTGGCTTCTTGGGTACCTACATCATTTGTTTATCTGCCTTTTCTGACCCTTCACCACAACACTGTGGTATTCACTGTCATAACATGTGGGCCAAGATGAGCTCACACTGATTAACATAGAGTATGTAATTCCATTGGAATTTTATGATCATTGAGCAATAATTCTTGTATACCTATTTTTAAAATTTGTATGGGAAGCAAATTTAGGTAGACTACTTCCCCAAGGCTCATAATAACATTATCTATTTTTAGGAATTTTTCCCTTCATGCTGGTGCTCTTAACTTATTAATTCAATAGTCTTGACAAGCCAAAGGGTGAAAGAGGTAGAGCTGTTTCAAAGTTATTTTTAGCCTAAATCTGCTTATGACTAGCAATATTTGCCACCTATTGTGTCACCCTAGGGCATCCAAAATAATCAGAGTAGAATAATGTAGGTAAACTAAATTGAAAACCAACAACCTGCTAAACATAAATTTCTCCATGATTTTGTCCTACTGCAGCCTTCTTTATATATTCAGACATATGTTAGTAAGTGTTGTTCTCTTGTTCAGTAGCTTACTGGTTTTTTTGTCCTTGTTTTGTTCTGAATAGGTTGCAGAAAAGGATGGCTATTCAAGGCAGGTCTTGGGGTGGTGAAAAGGAATTAATATTGATGATTTGTTCCTATATAGATGTCAAAACACGCTTTACATACATCTTATTCAATGCTCGTAACCAACTCATGAGTTGGATGATGTTGCCTTTTATAAGTGAGAAAATTGTGTCTTCAAGAGCACAATATAGCCTAATCCATAGCTAATAGTTTTTTCCTGTTTAAGTGCTACAATTTCAGGCAAGATATATGCAATGGAAACTCTTCTCTACTCCATCTTCTCAAATCTTTCGTCCCCACACAGACAAAAAAAGACATACACATACACGTGCACACACACACAGGATATTGTATACCTATACTACAAGGAAGTTTCCTTCCTGAAATGCAAATGTAATTAGGCATCTCAGTCAGTAAACCTTAATAGTGTAGTTTAGGTATCAATGTGATTAACCAATTAACCACAGCCCCTAAATGGTATATCTTCACTCCCTAAGGCTAGGTTTTGTCCTTATTGTTTCTCACCATCCCTCACATCTCCTACCACCAACTCCCTGAATGAGACACCATAGCCACATTTGATTATTTTCTTATGGATCCTAATAATAAGTCCATTAGAAAGGACTGGCAGTTGGGAAAATGACTTTGGTAACTCCCTTCTACACAGTATGGGCCCAACTGATGACAGAACATTTACTTTCTCTTTTTTTGTTCACTTTATTTTTCCTGCAATCCAATAAACCCTTTCCTAATTAACTTTCTGCTCAACAGCTTATCAAGTTTGTCTCTTCTCAGCTAAATAGATCAAACAACTCAAGATGGTTGTCAGAAGACAAAGTTAAATCATTTGGGGGAGGGGCTAAAAATAGCTCTAACTCTGTCTTTGCTGGGCTGTAGGGAAAACTGAAATATGTTCCTTTTTCTTTCAAATTGGCTGACTGACTTCATTCTTCACTTTCTAGCATGACAGTAAAGTGCATTCTTTTTTTTTTTTTTTTTTTTATCAACAGCATGGCAGTGTTTAGATAAGGTGGGGGCAATCCTATTTTTCTCTCCTGGATGAAGACAAGCAAAACAGTATGTTTTGTCAGTATGGATATTTCTCCACCAAGATAGTCCCCAGCACGATTCTACATAAATGTTATTAAACTCCACATTAAACAGCCTGTGTGTGTGGGTACTGAGCCCAGAAGTGCCTGACAGCTAATGAATAAACATATATTTTATTTCTAGCAAGGCTTTTTTTAAGAGTTTGGTGCCTGAATACTTTGGCAAAAAGACCCACTTATTTTATTCAAAAGTCGCATATGCTCACATGGAAACACAAGTAAACGAAGCAGAGTGTCACTCCAATTCTTGAGTTTATAAATAGGTAAATCTCTGATGGTTTTGACTGAAGAAAGTCAAAGGGATGCAACCTCATTCAGTTCAGAGAAAATACTGCTGCCTTCCTGCTCCAACCTCACACTCTGGGTGTCATTTATCCACCTCGGGCACTCTCCAGAGTGTTCCTTTTTCAAAACACATGGGCTTATGAATACAAAAGTTCAAAGGGCTTTCTAAAGCATAGCTAGTTTAGCCCTTATTTGGAAAGAGAAACTGTGTGAGTGTGTGTGTGTGTGTGTGTGTGTGTGTGTGTGTGTGTGTGTGTGAGAAACAAAGACAGCAGGTTTACCCAATATAGTTTGGAACTGGAATTTCATTCTCTCTGTGCGTGTGTGATTATGGGCTTACTTGTTTTACTGCCTTATGAAACATATATATGCCAAAATTAAAGAGCTTACCTTCTTTTAGCATCACAGTGAAATGACGGATTACTTATTACTTTTTAATCTCACTATTAATTAATTTATTATACACTTTTCCATAATTTATCTATAGGGTCTCAGGCCATTGATTGCCAATGATATTATCACAGAAAACTCACACTAATTACATAGCACAAAGTTTATACATACAAATAGTATATATTGAACTAATAAAACTGGAAGGCAAGTATGATGTAAATATATGTGTACATAATATTCAAGGAGAAAGTCTACTTCTAATCATACCATGCTGCCTCTGATTTACCAATAACTGTTATGAACTGCTGAATCTTACATCGCCCACATAGCACAACAAGGCATTTGAGAATTGGATCCCTGCAATGATGTGGACACACCGAGAAGGAAGCCCGGGTTTGGTGCCTGCCCTGTGGACAATGTCTTGGGCTCATCTTTGCATCATCACCCTGCCCTGGATCTATGATTTACAACCACTCAGTCTGGGACTTTGTGCTTCTTGATGAACTCTGCCTTAGAACAAAGCCATTATTCTAAGGAGTAGTTTAGCGCACTGTAATGAACTAGAAGAAGGCAGAATGTAAAGACAGGGAGATACAGGCCCTCTGCAGGAAAGTAGGGTCATTAAAAATAATGAGCAGTCTTTCACTTCCTTCTTTTTTATTAACTTTCTGCAAAGGACAACCCGACACTTTATTTTTTAACACAATCTCCACTTTTACTAATATCCGCTAGCAGATGGCTAAAAATTTTTCCACAACATGCTCCATAATACTTGGAACCATATTGCAAAACACTTGGGGTCTTGCCCTTTCCCCTTTCTGCCTTGTACCTCTTAGAATTGGCTCTTCTAACAACTGCCTCTAAGCTAAATAAAAATTTGTTGTCCTTCCCACCTCTGAAATATCCAAAGCCATCATTTTAGAGAAAAGTTGAAAGCACAGAGCAAGGGCAAAGAAAAAGGCTTTAAATGCCCATCCTGAAGTTCCATTCATTCCAAATTTCCCCCTCAAACTGGCTTGCAGTACTCATTCATGTCTAGGAATCTCCAGGAACAGTTTCGACACTTAATTGTTGGCACAGTTTTGCTTTCAGAATTCTGATAGGGAAAGAGAAGGCTGAATGAACTCAATGGTTGGTAAAAGGCCAGCATTTTAGTCTTGAAGAGATTTCTAGAATGAATTATGAAACTAACTGCTCTGAGTTAATACTTTCTTCCCTTGGAGAACTGCTGCCTCAGTGCCAAATAACAGAACTGAACTCTGAGTTTTTTTCCCTTGGAGTTAATAACTTAAGCCAAGTTTTTGATCAAAGGGAAGGAAGCACAGCCGCTAAGACCTAGGGAAATTGTCAGCTTGACCATAAGTCTCTGTCACCTGTGGATACAAGGGACTCAGGTTTCTGTTAATCAGAGGGTGGGAGAGGAAAGTAGGATTGGAAGACCTTTTTACACATCAGGCATGTGTCAAATCCTTCATGTACACTATTTTTTTTAATTCTCATACTGGCTTCAAGAAGTTGACATTTTTATCTACGAGTGAAATATAGAAAGTTAAGATTTATTTATTTATTTCTTCAACACATATTGATTGCACAACAACTATATTCCAGGCATGGTGCTTGATGCTGAGGCTATAATGATAAACTAAGTAAATGCAGTGATTGTCTTTACAGGACTCACAGTTTAGTGGGAATGATAGACACTGCATAAGTATTTACAAGCCCAAAGAGCATTCTAGAAGGGCAAGCTTGAATTGCTAAACAGGTAGAGAACATAGAGAGATTATCTACCCAACCATTCTACACATGATTATTGGAAGCCCCACGATTTTAAACTTTTGGCTTAAGAAGCCAATTACTGCTTTTATCAAGAAATAATCTTCTCTTTCCTGGATGCATCCTTGATTATATACTGAAATGTCACTTAAAAATGATGAAACATGAGTGGAAGATGCATGATTGTTAATATTGCCACCAATGTGTTTGCTTACTTAAGTAAAGCAAAGCTAAAATTCAGCGAACAAACAGGATCTATGATTATAATTTAGTACTATCTAACGGAACTTTCTATGTTGATGGAAATGATTTACGTCTGTGCTAAATATACATGCACACATGGCTGTGGAACATGTGAAAAGTCATTTAGGCTGGGTGCAGTGGCTCAGCCTATAATCCCAGCACTTTGGGAGGCCGAGGCGAGAGGATTGCCTGAGCCCCAGGGGTTTGTGACCAGCCTGGGCAACTTGGTGAGACCTCAACTCTGCAATAAATCACAAAAACTAGCCAGGCATGGCGGTGTGCATCTGTAGTTCCAGCTACTTAGAAGGCCAAGGCGGAAGGATCGCCTAAGCCCAGCAGGTTGAGTCTGCGGTGGCCATGACCATACCACTGCACTCCAGCCTGGGCGATAAGAGTGAGACTCCAACTCAAAAAAATAAAAATAAAATAACTGAGTGAATAAGTTTTTTTATTTGATTTGATTTTACTTAAAATTTAATTTTAGCCGTCATCTGTAGTTAGTAGCTATCGTATTTGACAACAGGGTTATAGATAGTTTCCGCAGGACAGATAGTACTCTGAAACTTGCATTTCCACTTTCACCTTTGGAGAAAGACTTGGGTCCAAGTTAATCTTGGAAGCCCAAAGGAACCTGTTTCTGCTGGAGTCATACTGAGACTCTCCAAATCTACAAAGAGCCTTATATTTTGAGGTTGGCTCAAAGGAAGATATGAGGTAGCAAAAAGAAACCAAGTTCAATCTAAATTTTAATTAGATTCAACCACAAATAGGCCTGGATTAGTTCTTAAATGACAGTATCCTGCTGGTGCTAGTCAATATGGAGATAATTCAGCATTAGGCTATTTGGGACAAGAGCAGAATCCCAAGTCCTCTGTAATCCCTCAAGTATTGTGGATCCCAAATCCAGTTAGAGCAAGAGATAAAAAGGAAGATTAATCTCTACTGATCTCAGTTACCCATAGGGCAGGGGTGTACATGTACCCCAGGGGGTCAGAGCAGTAGTTGTAGGAAACCCCAACACTCATGTACACGCGCACGCACACATACACACACACACACACACACACACACACACACACACACACACACACTTACTCACATTTGTGTATGCACACAAGAACATATATGCACATGACTTGGGTATTGATGTCTCTATCAGATTTGACAATTATTTTGTTAAGTCCTAATCAAGGAATGAAGTAAAAGAGAGGTGATTTAAACCTAAATAGAAATGAAATTGTTTTAGATCATTTTGCCAAAGCACCCAACTCGTTATCAGAGCTTGTTTTAAATAAGGAAATGTTATCTATCAAGCAATTAATAAAATTAGTCCTGGCAGATATTAAATTATTCAATGATAAAATGTACTACACTGCAGCTGACCGAGGCTCCTATGGTGGGTGGGTCTCTTGGCCTAAGATATACTCTTTTTAAAAAAATAACACACAGTCTGATGTACTTTAAATTTCTTCATGGATGACAATGATTTGACTGTTTTTCTTTTTCTGTGCTTTGTGTCTACTGGCTGCTACTTCCGTAGCCAGCTACTTGACCTCACATCTCTCAACCATGAACTGATCACAAGTTTCTAAGGTAACTGCAAGTTATTACTCACTCAGACTTTGCTGACAAACCATTGCCTCCAGGTCTGCCATGGGATCTGGCATTCACATCAGGAAGCAACAGGAATCAGAGTCACAATTATCTCTTGCTTTATTCTTAAGGAAAGGAAAGAAGTCAGACCATTAAAAATATGATACATGTATTTTAGAATGCTTACTCGTTGCCAATTATCCTCTTGAAAATTGGTCTTACGTAAGCACTATTCAAAAGAAAATTGGCTCGGGGCATGACTGATATCAGATCATTTCATGAGATAGTAGTCATAAAAACTTCCATTTATTGGAAGCCAATAATGTGCTAAGTGTACTTATTACACACATTGATTGTTATATTTGGTTTTTGAAACAGCCAGTTAAATAGAAACAATTATTCCTATTTTTCAGGTGATGAAACACAGCTATGAGTCTGAATAACTTGTCAAAGGTCACACAGTTTGGAAATCACAAACCTATCTAACTCTCATAACTGGTGCTATTTCCATGCCGCTGTGCTATCTTTTCATGGTAAGGTCCCTGGGGGGAGGGAGTTGGGGTAGAGGGAGTAAGAATACCAAGTTATCTAACTTTATCAGATTAGTCAAAAGTGATAAAATGTCTGTCCTTCAATATGTGTCCCTTAATTTTGCCCAGTGCAATGCTAGACATAAATGAGGTATTTGCTGAATTATATACATTTTAAAAAGTCAGTTCTCAAAATATTCATTTGAAATGTATTTTTGAGCAATTGTGGACAAATATTGTATTTAGCACAAGAGAGAACAAGAGAGAAAAGGTTTTTCCCTTTTTGGGCTAATATTCAAGTTGGGAAGAACAATAGAAATAAGCACATCAAAGAACACAATAATTCCAGTTGGTACTGAGGCTTTTGAAGAAAGTAGAACAGAGTGAGGTGACCTGTGGATCTGGAATGACCATGAAGGGGCAGGACCATGAGTTTAGACTGAGTTGAGTAGACAGTACTTAAAGGAACTTGGCATCAAGGAACAATCAAGATCCATGAGTAGAGTGTGCCAAGGAGAGAGAACATCTCACTGAATGGACCATAAGGAAGTGGAAGAGTCAAGAAACTTCCTGAAGTGTGGATTCAGCAACTGGGTAGGACATCAACCATTTACTGAGATTAGAAGACTTGGAGGAAGCAGATTGTGTGTGGCAGTGGTGGGGGGAAGGAATCAAGAGTTCTATTTAATTTGCAAAAGGTATATCTCTGATGCTTATTTGACCAAGTAGACTCAAAATAAAGTGTCTTAATTCTGGTAATTTTATATGAAGATTTTATACATTTAGTGAACCCATCATATGTTTCTGAGCTGGGATTTCAGCAGGACTAGTTTTCTAGGATAAATAAGGCCAACTTTTCAAGACTGAGGACTGAGACAGTGTCTCTAGATAGGTGGCTGGCCTTGTTTTCTGAGCTCCCGCAAAAAGACAAACAAAAACCAAACAAGCAAACAAAAAAAGCAGAATATAGTTGAGAACCAGTTAACAGCCAGATGGAAAAAAGATGGCAACTAATTTGCCTGTTACCTGACCTTGCCCCTCATTATATCCTCATTATAACACATTAGCATGCTAATTGACACACCCTCCAGTACTACAACAGTTCCCATTTTGCTTATTTATAGTAATAAACTCAGAGGAACTCTGGTTCTTAAAAATCTTCATCTCTTTCCTAGGAAAACCATAAGTATTTGACTTCTAACTTAGCATATAATCAAGAGATAATTATAGAAACAAAATCCCAACAATGTACAGCCATTGTCCTTTCTGTAGACCAGTCCAGGCTGCTTTGTCTCTAGAGCAGCCTGTTCTCTGTTATTTCAATAAACTTACTTTCATTTTCCAACCGAAACCCCAGCAATGTAAAGGGGCTGCTCTACTGACAGAGTAACCTTCTTTCTGTTCCTCTTTTCTTTTAATTAACTTCATTTTACCACTGTGGCTCACTCTCGAATTCTTTTCTGTGTGAAGTCGGGAACTCACTTGGCCTCTTGGGCTGGACCCCTGTCCTGTGTCATTTTAATTTTAAATTTAAAAATGGTTATAATTATTATTTTAAGATTTGTTTTATTTTTTATTTTTTTTGAGTTGGAGTCTCACCATTGCCCAGACTGGAGTGCAGTGGCCACTCCCAGCTACTGCTAGGCTCGGGCCATCCTTCCACCTCAGTCTTCCAAGTAGCTGGAACTACAGGCACACACTAACATGCCCGGCTAGTTTTTTTGATTTATTGTAGAGATGAGGTCTTGCTGTCCAGGCGGGTCTCGAACCCACAGTCTCAGGCAATCCACTCACCTCAGCCTCCCAAAGACGTGGGATTACAGGCTGAGCCATGGAGCCCAGCTTTGTTTTATTTTTTCCAATCTTAATAAGATAAAACGGAAATCTTTAGAAATACCATTTCTACCTTTTCAGACTCTCTACAGTGTTTTTAATTATTAGATTGTATTCCTGAACATATTTTAAAAATAAATGTATGCAGTCAAAATTTATGTTTCTGTTGGATCTGTTCAAAACAGTTCATAAAGTGCATAACAAAATTCTTATTTTTTTATGTTCCTATATTCCTTAGGCTTGAAGAAGATTGTGAATTAGTAAAATCTTCCATTTAAAAATGCCATGATTTTATAAAGTCAGTTCTTAAGGAAACAACATCATAGTTAGCATTATTAAAATGCAATAATTGCTACAAAGGTGGATGGAAGAAAGACAATCTTCTGCCTTTAATGGCTAAAGGAGTTAAGTTTCGTAACTCAGTGATGAAAGAAAAAGTGTTTCCTTTGCAAACAAGTATTTAGGCTATGGGAAGGGCATTTGGAGCCAACCTAGGCACGTATGTGTGAACTTTTTTGAAAATATAATCTGACACCTGACTGAAAAATTTACAAACTCCTTAAAAGAAAAAAAATATTTGAAAGCCTTGAGATTGAATCCAACTTGATGATCTGTTGAGATTTATAAATGTGCCTCCACTCTCCCGTTCTAGGATTACTTCAGAACATCAGAAATGATAAAGACATTTTACATGTTGATTGACTTTTAAAGTCATTATTTTTGACCCTAAAACTATTTCAAATAAATTATTTGAAAATTATAAACTTACTTATCTATATATTTGGAGAGATATTTATTTGTTTCTCAGAGCTCTTTATTTGTATAAACAGACTAACTGGGCAACTGGCTGATGTTTTTATTCTTTAATTTGATACTTTAGTATTATGCAGCATTATTTCCTATAAATAAATTATTTTAACATAAAATCTTGTCATTGTAACTTTTCTAATTCTTGGAGCATCTTATAAATAAAAAGCACATTCTCATACAAACTAAATTTGAATACTTAGTGTCTCCTAACTAGTTCTTTGACCTAATGGTTGGTTCTCCATACATTTCTAGAAGTACTGGTTTCATTTAAAGATAATTATAAAATCTAAATATTTTAAAATGTAAAATTGTATAGCTTGGCCAATTTCTGCTGACTAGTAATTATTATAACTTTTTAAAGAAATTTTGTTGATGACGGTGCTGTAGAAAAGTTCTAATTTCCCTTCTATACTAGACTTAGCTGGTACCCATATTTATAGAGTTTGATGATTTCCTATCACTATCATAATTGTAAAAGCAGTAGAGTATGCAAATTATTAGAACAAAAATCTACTGATAAATTATGCAAATGAGACACCAAATGAGTGGATGTATTTTTTTGTGCCACTAATCAGTTGATTAAATTCTCCTTAAAAAGCAAGCTGACATGACTGACTCCACCTTTCAAACCTTCAAAGAATCATTTATAATAGCCAAACCAAGACAGCAGATGCACATTACCTACATATAGTTTTTAAAAGTCTGGAGGTTTTTTTGGTTATCCCTGCAAGGTCCCCAGACTACAGCTGATCTACACTGGATCTCCATTATATCCATACCATGCCATTCGAATCCCAAAGCAGGACCTAGGAAGAAGGGGATGATGAGCTGCTCAGTATGCAAAACAATAATAGATGAGTTTTCCAGATAACAGTTCTAAGGAGGAAAACCTGTTGGAAAAGAAAAGAGGGAAAGATTTCAAGTATCATTTGCTTTCTTTTTTAACTTGGCTTTTCTACTCTCCTTTCAAGATGCCATTTGCAAATACAAATCACTTCAGTTTATTTTTAAAACCCACACAGCGAGACATTGTTTTGTTGTGGTTACATCCTAGTCAGTAGAGACCCAAAGCCTCCCATTGTGAGAGGAAATGAAGGCTGGCGGGATCTTTAAGAGACCTCAGGACAGGTGGCTCCTTTCATCTCATGCCAGTTATTGCTGTGGCTTAGTCCTGAGCTTGTCACCAAAGGTACCTCAGTATCTGTCCCAAGACGCATGAAAGAAAGTTGGTCTCAAACAAAACAAAGTTTGAATTTTTATTGACAAGTCGTAGGACAAAGTAACTTTCCTCTTTTATCTGAAGTTCTTTCAGTTGCACCAACATCCTATATTGCTGAGGTAGTCCTACAATAAGAACTAAGACAGTTTGATGAAACTCATTAAAACATCAAGATGACTCAGATCCCAAGGCTTTCAAATAAAAATGTTTAAGATACATATACTAGGAGAATGTTAAATTGTTCGGTCTGGTGGCAGATTATATTCTCAAGCAATGCCATATAGGTGTGCCTGTATTGGCTCAAAATGCCCTTCCCACATCCCCAAAGCTTGCCTTCTGAGGAAACACCTATTCCTCAAAGATTGGGCTAAGAGTCTCCTCAGCTTTGAATCCCTTCTCCCAAAGGGTAGAGGATTGTCTTAGCTTTGAATCCCTTCTCCCAAAGGGTAGAGGAGTATTCTTCTTGCCATCTTTGTGGCTATTATTATATTAAGTGGTTACTGTTAAACAATCAGGCCTCCAGATGAAATTAAACTATGAGCTCCATGAAGGTGGAGACATTCTTGTGATGTTTGCATCCTTTGTACACAGCATACTGTGGACTGAATAAGTATTTGAGAAACTGAGGAAGCATGGTCTGACCTGTGTCCAAATTTCAGTTCAGAAAGCCATATCACTCTAATACTGGTTTAAATCTCTTCCTCTGATAATACGTTTTCACCACTTAATACTATCAAGTGAGTACAAACTTCATCCTAAATGGGGAATTTACTTCAGAACTGGAGATGTTTCTAAACAACACTAAACTAATAACTAAAAAAAATGAACTGGGAAAGGAGGGAATGATATGATAGGACAAAAGAGAGAAATGTGAAATTTTTAAAATAAACTAATTTATCAGCCCTTACCATGTCGTTTTTAGAATATTTTGAGGCAAAGAGTATGTTCCCCAGTCACCTTCTTTCGGAAATGATTAAGGTTAGTTGGAAGAGATTATTCCATTCTTCTTTAAAGTAGTATGGTTTAAAAACCTATATGGAACTGCTACTCTTGCACCTGCTCTCTCCAATGCCCAGAGTTAGGTATAACTTAACAATGGGAAATCAAATGTTAATTATAGAAATTAATGGATACATAATTTTTTAAACATTTCCTCTTATTCTCCAATAAACTAAGATATAGTTAACACAGAACAGCTTACCAAGTGATATGCTATAATGTCAGTAGTTCACCAAATTATTCTAATGAATTTCAAATTGTTGAAGTTTAGAAATTATCAGCGTGCTCTCTTGTTTAACACTATTGTCATTAGTTAAAAAAATACTTCTATCTGAATATGATAAGACTCAGAAATCTAACAGTCCACATTAAATTGGTAGTCATTAGATTCATGCTAGTACAGGCACACTTCATACAGCAATGCTTCCTTTGACCACAGAGCACATATATGACAGTGGCCCCATAAGACTATATTAGTGCATTTTTTTACTGTATCCTTTATATCTTTAGCTGTAGTTAAATACACAAGTACTTATCATTGTGCTGCAATACCCTTCAGTATTCTGCATAGTACCATGCTATACAAGTTTGTAACCTTGAAGCGATAGGCTATACCATATAACCTAGATGTGTAGCAGGCCGTACCATCTAGGTGTGTGCCAGGACACCCTATGATGTTCACACAATGACAAAAATTATCTAACAATACATTTTTCATAATGTCTCTCCGTTGTTAAGTGATGCATGGCTATACTTCGCTGCCGCAGGACGTGTTGAACATAGAACTAGACAGTTTATTCCTTAACCCCACCGGCATTACTGTTACCACTGCTGTCTGCTTTGTCTCACACTTTGCCAATCCTTAGCCCCTCTGGATCATGAAATATGCTGCACATCTATGCTACCTCCTATATCAGAAAACTGCAGCTGCCCAGGGGCCAACCTCACCTGTAGGCAACACTTCCAAGTTCCCTTATGCATCTTATTAGGTGACACATGGGCTCAATGCCTTAAACCACTTACCATGTGGTACAGAGGCTCTACATTTCAATATTTTAATGTGTGATATGTTTGTAGCAGTGGTGCTTAGCAGTTTAATATCAGCCCTGCCTAGAATGTTCTGGTCTTTATGATGATAAATTATGAAAGTCTCATTCTCTTCAGTTAGACAAGTAACCCTCCAGAGCCTGGCTATTATTTCCAGAAACTTGGCTTTGTGGACATGAAGTCATAGAGGGAAAAACAAACTAGTACTTATCTTGTCCAATTTTTATGCATCAAATAAACATAAGCACTTAGCACAAATTAAGCGCTTAGTATATCTTATCTCATTCAATCCTTTGAGGTATTATTGTCATTTTGTAGGTGAGGAGACCAAAGCACAGAGATATTAGCCAAATTGCCCAGAGACCAGTATTTGAAGTAGAAAAGACAGAATTCCAATACTCACCATGTGTCTTTGAGTCTTTACTTCCAACCACCATGCTATATTGTCTTCCTATTCAGTAAAAGGTTGGTGTGTTTTCTCTAATCAACCAGCCTGGTATTGTGAAATGAATAAAACTTTGGTTTAAATTCTAGTTTCATCACTTACTAGTTGAACTTTGAACAACATTCTTTTATCACTGTAAGCTTCTATTGTTTCACCCCAAATTGGAAAGAGTAAAACCTTCCTTGACATAGTTACTGTGAGAATTAAATAATGTAATAAATATAGAATGGTTATTATTGTACCTGGAACATAATAATCCCTTGAAGAATATCAATTCTGTACTGTAAAATGCCTGTCATCAGCATTATGAAGGTAGTGACCATATCAGACTCACCATCATAATTATAATAATAATCAGTTTAGCTAACTACTGCATGCATAGCTCTCATCATAGAAAAGTGGCAGGTACTGTTCTAACTCTTTTACCTACATTTATCATTCAGTCCTCTCAACCACCTTCAATATACATGAGATTAATTTTATTATTATCCTCATTTTATAGGTGAGGAAACAAGGCCAAGAAAATCAGACAAACTGCTTAAGATCACCCTTAAACTGCAAGTGGTAGAGCCTAGATTTTAACCCAGACGCTCTGACTCCAGAGTTTGTGATTTCAACCACACTGTTCCCTCTTAGTATGCTAGAGTTTCAATAAATATTTGTAGAAGGAATGTATAATTCCAGAAATTCCACAATTATTGTTCTTTTGTTTGCTTTAAACTTTCTGATCCCTAAGAAAGATGAAGCCTAATGGTAGCCCACTTTAGTTTTTTCACTTGAACGTTTATGAATGTGTTCATTTGTCCTACAAGGTTAATGAGTTTTGATAGGAGAGAGAAAATTACAAACAACAACAAAAATGAATAGGGAAGTTATTCACTTAGAAACTATATTAGATGTGAGATTCCGAGTCTGGGTTCCAATTCTGTTAACCTCCTGAAAAATCTAATATATATTAAGTATTAAGTCTCATATATAATCCCTTTAATTAAAAAAATACTTTTCAAGCCGGGCTCGGTGGCTCAGCCTGTAATCCCGCACCTTTGGGAGGCTGAGGTGAGTGAATTGCCTGAGCCTGCAGGTTCGAGACCCGCCTGGGCAGCAAGACCTCATCTCTACAATAAATCAAAAAATCAGCTGGGCGTGGTAGTGCATGCCTGTAATTCCGGCTACTTGGAAGGCTGAGGCGGAAGATCGTCGGAGCCCAGCAGGTCGAGGCTGCGGTGGCTGGGAGCGGCCACTGCACTCCAGTCTGGGCGACAGAGTGAGACTCCAACTCAAAAAAAAAAAAAGTACTTTAAGATTGGAAGAAGTGATAACAATAGTATTTCTTTCTAAGATATTTACAGAAGTTCTCATCAAATGGATAAAAACACAAAATAATTAAATTAAATTAATATTTTGACCTGGATTGTCTCAAAAAATGCATAATATAAAGAATAATTTTAAAAATCTTATGTACATTTTAGAAAAAGAAAATTCTTTTTGAGTAAAAAAATGTTTTTGACTACTTCATCTAGATTGTTCTTCAATCTCTCAATTTAGAATGTGTTCATATATCATTGTTTAAGCAAGCCTTCAAAAAACTGTTAGAAACACAATACTAATAAATGTAGTTATCCTTAATAATAAAAACAGAACAGAGATTTCTGAATTTCTCCTGGCTCTGATGGCTGCCCAATCTGCGACTCATTCTTTGCTCACATAAACTCTATTAAATGTAATCTGTCAAAAGTTTTTCTTTTAACAATATATAATAAATGTATATAGTATGTTATATTTAAATTTTATCCTACAACTTTTAAAACAGCTATCAGTAAAGTGAAAACATTAGCAAGTGCAAATGAACTTGTACCTCTGAGATGTTGATATGAATTTGATTGAGGAAAATACTTAAATAAGCTATTATTTTAGCTTAAATTTGTTCAGATGCAATCAAACCAGAGTCCCAGAGTAGCTGCTGCTTTTAAGGTCCGTCATTCAAATGGTTCCTTCAAAGATTTTTTTTTTAAGTTCTGCGTTTCAGAAGGGCACAAACTCCTCCTTCTGAGTTCTGAGTTAGTCAAGCAGAGCCCTTCATGACTTTAAAAGTTGTTTTTATATTTGTGTATTCTGGATGTTCCCTTGACCTTTCCAAATTCCTTGTCTTCCTTTTTGTCCCTTTGAACTTGGCCAATATTACAATGTTTCACTTTTTTGTCCCAGTAAAGGAGGATTTCTTGACATTCTTCTTGTCTTCTGTTGGTTTTACTTCCACACAATACAATGCCATCTGGCAATGAGCACCATCTGAGCATGAGAACCTATTTTTAAAAGACTGCTATTCTGTTGAAGACTATAGGAAAAATATTTTTAAATTGACTTATAAAAATAAAAGCCTACATATGTTCCCCTCAAATTTAAGACAATAGAATTATAGTCGGCCCTCTGTATCTGTGAGCTCTGCATTAATGGATTCATGGAATCTTGGTTTAAAAATATTTTTTAAAAAATAAAATATAGCAACAAAATATAAAATATACAAATAAACAATACAACTATTTACATAGTATTTACATTGCATTAGGTATTATAAGTCATGTAGAGATGGTTTAAAGTATATGAAATAATATGCATAGGTTATATGCAAATACAATGCTTTTTATATCAGGGACTTCAGCATCCAAGGATTTTGGTGTCCTCTGGGGTGGGGGATCAATTCCCCGTAGATATTGCAGGTTGACTGTATATGCATACAGCAAACTGAGGTGGTTTCATTTTCAATTAATCACAAGATGGCCACAGTAGATCCAGATTTTTTGTATCCATTCCACAAAATGTTTCCAATGCAAAATGTTGTTAGATCCACTTGAGTTGGGGTTTCATTGATTGGTTTGATTTGCAGGCTCTTTCTTGAACTTGTGTAAGGGGGATAGAGGTTGCTTATCGGTTGAGGCCTAGGTTACAACTCCATGTCTTGACTGGACAATGGGACCCATCAAACCACCTGGTCAGAGAGACCAAACATGTTGAATCCCTAAACCCAAATCAGGGGTGATTGCCAAATGAGAATTGAGACCTCAGAATGACCACCATCCATCTGTCATTGAACATTCATACTATTTTACAAAATGAGCTCAAGCTATTCTTCCATGACTAGATGGTTAGTTCCTTGAGGGCACAGTGAACATCACAGTTCCTGACATGCAATAGGCATTCAAGCAGTGCATTTGCAGGCTCTGTTCCCCTTCAGTTTCTTCTCAACACAGCTGACAAAGTAATCTTGTAGGCGTATAAATTCGACCATGCTAATCCCCGTATCTTTCCAGTTCAAGCCAAGTAAAGTCAAAATTATTACAATGATAAAAAGGCCCTTCACAGTCTGGTGTCCCAATTACCTCTCTGTACTTATCTCCTACTACCTCTTTATTTCAGTCTCGCTCAACTGCACTGGCCTCTTTACTGTTCCTCCAGAATGCCAGGCACTCTGCTGGTATCCCTCTGCCTGGTGCATTCTTCTTCTTCCTTCTCTTTCCTCAGGTAGTTATTCAAACTTACCTTAGTAAATCCTTCCCTGGTCAGCCTGTCTCAGTTGTATCCACCCTTCCCAAGCACTCCTATTTCTTTTTTTCCTGCTTAATTTTTCTCTACAGCATCTACTATCCTCTATAATATTTATGCTAACTTTTCTTTTTTCCCTTTTTGTTCTCATCACTATAATATAAGCAATATGAGGTACAAGGTTTTAGATTTTGTTCATGGCTGTGTCCCCAGTATAACAGTATCAAGCACATATGGGTGCTCAATAAATATCTATTGAAAGAATAAGAGATGCTCCAGTTCTTTTATTCCTCCTCCAGTTATTCATCTTTATTAATGTGGAAAACTTTCTCTGGCACTCCATGCCCCAGGAAAGGCAAGGCACTCCTTTTTCATCTTTTGATAGCTCTTTCTCCATCACTCTGGGCTCCCTGGTATAGGGGCTGTTAACCTCACCCACTCTTTTGTCCCAATGCCTAGAACAGGGGACGTGCTCAGTGAATAAGTAAATAAAGCTGAGTAAATAGTGAATACCATGAGTATGACATTATCAGAAAATGCTCAAAAATATTTCAGGAAATCTTACATTGTATGAAATTGTCAGTTATCCCTGAGAACAGAGAAAAATAGATTCACATGAAATGAAATTTTGCTATGTCATATTCTTTGGCTGTTATATCATTCCACTCATAAAAAGTTAAGTGTATGCCTTGATGAGTCTGTTCTAAATCAAACCAAATCTCTAAACTTCCTTCAGTCATTCATGGTTTATTTTTTCTTTCAATACTTTTGCCCCAACACACACACACACACACACACACACACACACACACACCCCTCACCTGACAGAATGTCATTGAGTATAACAAGTTAAAGTAGTATATTCATCCACATGAACATACTGGCATGAATTATAAGACTTCTAAGTCTCTGTTACGCTGTCAAGTTTTCTATGAGGTGGAATAAGAGGCAGAAGCCTGAGCTGACCCAGGAGTAGGTGAGAGGGAGGGGGAAGAGCCCAGAGGTGATGCAGCTCCCGGGCCCCCACTCCAGTCCCAACACACCTGATCAGCCTGCCAGCATGATTCAATGTGAAGCCCCCTCAGCAGACTTGGCTGACAGTACTTCCTGCCCCAGTCAGACTTGGCTCAACAACTGGAACAGGTCAAAGCCTGCTGAAGAGCCCATGAGTAAATTCAACAGTAGGGAGCTGGGGAAGAGAAAGAGGAAACAAGACAAGAACTGAAAACTTCTGTTAAAGCAACATCCATTTCCCATAAATGTCATCCTTCACCTTCATGCTTTAGCTCATACAGAAGCCTTGTGAAAGGCTTGAAATTCTAAGAGGATTTTTCTGTTTTTGATATTCTTCTATATCCAGAATAATTTTAAAGTTTTAACAGTTATGAATCTAAAGATGTAAGAACATCAAAAATTCCAAAAAAGAGAGTTCAAAATAATCTGACACAATTGGTCTAGTCAACCAAGACTATGTATGAATGGTTTGATTTGTTTGAATATTTAATTTTTAGAGGAAACAATACATTTACAAATGTCAAATGATTTGGGACAAAGGCAAGATGCACATAGAATCACACTGAGAAACACAAGTAGGAAGCTCAGGACATCAGACTCTAATACTGTTTTTTAAACCTTCCAGGTAAATACTGATTTTTAAAAAAAATTCCAACACTACCACATATCAAGTATTGTTGAACTTCCTGATTTTCACAGATACTCCTACTAATACTACAAATAATATTGAGCACTTACTATACACCAAACAAGACATTCTATCTTGTTGTATATAACTCATTTAGTCTTCATGACAACTCTGTAGTGTAGATATATTTCACAGCTGAGCAAACAGAAGCACGGAGAATTTTAGTGGCTGTCATCAATCACACAGTTCACTACCCGCAAAGACAGAACTTCAACCAATGCTGCCTGGCTCCTGAGACCACAACATTAGCTACCTCTCACTGTATTTCTCAATGAATACAAGTCATTCTTAGCAATCACGGAGTTATTCTAGCCTGTAGACTAAAATTCTTGGGTTGGAAGTAGAGGATACTGCTTAAACATTCAAGGTATATCTTTCACCCTCTAGAAATAGCTGAATCCTGATAAGTTCCTGCCAGCTGGAAGTATGTTGGACCATCCAGATTTTCTTCCCCAATTCCCATTCTCTATTGACTTGTTACCTTGAGGTGATTCTTGACCGTGGCTCTTTCTCATGCTTCTGACTAAAATATTTATTCTGTTTGGCTCCTGCATCCTGCTATCATCTCAGAAAAATGACTTTGCTTCTCACTTCTAGTCTGGCGTATCTCCTAGAATGAGTTTAGGGTTTGCTTTTGTGGTGCAAAGCCAGGATTGGCCCTGATTTTCATTTTCCTGCTATGCAGTTGGAATAAAACAGTCTGGAGGCCTAGAAACAATTTGAATATTGACAATTCTATAAACACATACACTATATGCTAGACTGTATACTGGTTTGAAGAACACATTTTTCCTCTTGGGCCATGGCTAAGACTGTTTTTCTCTAGAAACACTTCAAGTGAAGACTTGATAATACTTTCTCAAAATGATTGTGTGCATCCTTTAGGCTCTTCTCAGATCTGAAGAAATTATAATTCTGCACCAGGTATTTGTAACACACAACTTGTCATACCATCCTTTGGCCTTATAAATTTAGTTGACTTGTAGACTGGAGATTTATTTGAATGCTACCACCATACATCATCCTAAACCAGCCAGTGGATTGTTGAAAGAGATTAGGTAGGCCGTCGTAAACCTTCTTTATGCCTCAGCTGTGACTTCATGAGCCTCTGTACCATGAGCTAATAAATGGAGAGGGGATGTTCCACTCATTGGTCTCTCTCCAGACATAGTTAACAACTCAAAAGAAAATTAATAATTTGCTTTTGGAATTAATTCAGTAATATCTGAACCAAGTATAAACTATGTACATAGTAGTGTGGTAGGCGGTGAGGACATAAAAACAAATAATAATAATCATTAATATTTTGACTTATGTCTACACTAGATCTACACTGAGCACTAAAAATTACTTTATTTAATCTTCATAGCAACATTAAGAGATAAATCCTATTATTATCATCATTTTATAGATGAGAACACTGAGGCACAGCAAAGTTATTTGTCCAAAGTCAATAGCTAATATGTGGAGGGTCTGGATTCTAATTCTGACACGAGTCTGAATCCAGAGTCCTTACTTGAACCATTCTATGCCTGTATTGATTTATAGAATAAGTCAAATAGATGTGCAAATGAATAATTTTCATTGTGTTTGCAAATATTCTTGATTGACAAGTTTTTAAACTTCCTCTTTGGTAGATGCTCTTCAGCTCCATCAGTGGGGCTGGATTTTGAGGGTTTTGCTATGCACTGTCCAGAGTTCAGTCAAGTTTGTGTGGCCTTCCATATTGAGCGTCATTGGAGGCATCCCTTCAAGGTTGTTTAAAAGCAGCAGAACTGTTAGAAACATCTTGTCCATGACCATGGAATTGAACTTTTTATTATAACTTTTGATGACTAGAGTCACAAAGTGAAAGAAACAATGGCTGTTGTGTGTTTGTTTGTTTACCACTGCAAATACTGAAGTGTAGTATCACATGTTTTTCCCTCTCCCATCCGTGTTTCACCATAGAGTGTCATCTTGATTATATTAATGGTTTTCCCTAAGAGGCAGGTGACTACCAACTACCAGGAAATACTATCCTTCAATGGTAATGCTTTTATTTATTTTCAGTTCTAAGTCTGTTGGTTAGAGAATTAAAGTTTAGATCATTGCCAAATAATGAAAATCCTCATAAGCCACACTAAAATGCTTTGGCTTTTATGGTTTATATTATTCTATTCCAAATGCTTCAAACCCTAACATGGCTTCTTCCCAAGGTATAGCGATCACATGTACGCTAACTTTTGACAAAGACTCTTTTCTTGACCAAACTTGAGTCAGGCTCATCTGAGTCCTCTTTTTGATTAGGCCTGAACTTGAGCACTGGTTTTGAAATACTTAGTCTAGTTTCAGCAAGAATCCTTCTTTGTCAGTTTAGCAAAAATCCTCCGGCCTTAGTATCTGATCAAAAACCTCATCTTCACCATTGACATTTTATCACTGTGGCCTGACTTCAGCAAGAATCCTGTCAAGTCAGGTTAGTCAGAATTCTTCTGGCTTTGATGTATTCTCTTAGTGATTTTCCATCTTCCATGAATCTTCCCTTGTCCTTGTCACAATCAGAGTTGAGCCTGATTTATCTCCCCTGCTGCAAAATTCCCATTGCAGCATTTCCTCTTGAACAGTCTTTGTTGGGGGCACAGAAAATCTTACCCCAAAGTGAAGACCTTAGAAGCAGTAAAAATTTTTCTCTGAAAAACTTCTGCCCTCCTGTCTCTCAGTTTCATTCTTTCCCCAAGGCAAGCCATAGAAACTTGAATTCCTCTTTCCAAGAGTGGGTCATAGAAACCAAAATGTCTTTTCCCTAAAGCTAGTCATAAAACCTAAAAATATTACTTTAATTGTCTTTCCACCTTTTTGTGTAAAAACTGGCCATAAAGAAATTATCTGACCTAGCTTGTTTGACTGTAGGTCAAAAGACACCCATTTCAGAAAGTGTTCTGCTCCATACCCAGAAGGAAGGAATGCAGACTTAGAGAAGCCAGGTTAATGTAGATTATCAGACAGGCCTTGCTGAATTTCCCCACTCAGTCTGCTAGTATTAGATGAGACCCTTTGTTTCAATCACATTTCTATTCACTGTCTATACTTTGTTGAACCTAGGCATAACAATGGACAATCTCCTCTATATTTTCAAAATTTCATTCTGAAGGCTCCCATGTAAACATGTTAAAGATATCTGTGTGCCTTTTCACCAGTTAATCTGCCTTTTGTGAGCTGATTTTTCAGCAAAACTTCAGAGGGCCTTTGGCCCTTACATCTTCCTTATTGCCTTTAACAAGTATTACAAATATTTTTTCTTTAACACTTTTTAGTGTCTTTCTTCTGTTTCATTAAAAGTATCCTTACTTTTAAATTTTTGCTGAGTCACAATAGATATATCATGTGTTTCCACAGAAATTTAAACTATATTATACCATTACTTTTTTGTGTTTATGAAAGCCAAAATAAGTCACTATTTTAAAATATTGAGTTATACCTCAAAAAGCTGCTTAGAACGTTTTCTAAATGTGTGGCCTGAAATCTGTGAAGTCTCAGAGTAAAGTCTGCAAATACACTCATAATGATTTTCAGTTTTTTTGATAGTGAATTACTCAATAGTGTGGAAAAAAAATCTGTCTATAAGTAAATTCAAGGTAAAGTAAAAGAGGTAAACAGCTTTAATTGGAAACAGAAACAAGAAACAAGTGATCAGTAATCATTATAGCTCTGATCAATTTGGAAGCTTCATTTTTCCTAAACATAATATGCTGTAGAAGGAAAATAATTTAAATTTTTTTCAATTAAAAAAGCTTCACATATTAAAGATGTTGTTTTGAAAAGCGATATTTCACCCCAGAAAGTGATATTTATTTTATCATAATTATACAGAAAAATACTATTTCCTGTCACTAGAATGGATTTTCATGGTTTTTTCTAACTTACTGAAAATAAGTGTTGTTAGGTTCTAACCAGATAAACTAACTCAGAGAAGGGATGAGACCTGTTGAATTGTTAACATTTCACCCTGCTGTCTTAATCTGATCATTCAGATCACTTTCATTTAAGTGACCTAAACCACATTTAAATTACTACTTGGGGTGTGGAGGCGGGCATTTCTATCTGCTAATGAGATAAACAGGATGTGTTAGTTGTAATTCTAAAAGGCTTGCATAAGTTAACTCAATTTCTGGCAATTAGTTTACCAAACTGTTTGTTTTTAGACATTAGGATCTTCCCCATATCTGCCACTCCCACCCTCTTTCTTCAAGAACTTCAAAGTTAAGAATGATCTCATTCTATTTAACCTCCATCTAAAGTGCTCACATAAATTGGGCAGACCCCTCTTGGAAGTATATTAGTTTTTACTGTAGGGAGCTGTGAGTAGATTATCTCCAAGGAAGCAGAGGAAGAAACAGAAAATTCCAAAAGATTTTGGCGTCCATGTTTCTGAAACTATGATCTCATTCTCTAAAATTATTTTTAAAATCAAGCATCAAATATAAACGATAATAAAATAAACACCCATGTATCCACAACCCAATTTTTTTACTTTTAAATTATTTTAACATAATTTAAAAAAATTGTTTTTTTCTTTTTGAGTTGGTGTCTTACTCTGACTCCCAGGCTGGAGTACAGTGGCATACTCATGGCTTTCTGCAGGTTCAACCTCCTGGGCTCAGGCAATACTTCTACCTCAGTCCCCAAGTAACTGGGCCTACAGGTGCACGCCACCACGTCCAGCTAATTATTTGACTTTTTGTAGAGACAAGGTCTTGCTATGTTGCTTAGCCTGGACTCAAACTTGTTGGACTCAAATAATCCTCTTACCTTTTCCTCCCAAAGTGCTGGGGTTACAGGTGTGAGCCACCATGCCCAGCCTAAAAATCTTTAAATGTACTCCTTCCTTAGTTCACTGTCTTTCCTTTCAAAGTATATAACCACTATCTTAAATGTGTACTTATTACATTCATAAGTGCTTTTATACTTTCTTCACAATTAACAATATATTTATAGACATATATTTAAAATATATTTTCACCATTCATTAATATATGTTTTGTATGCCTAAAAAATTATATTCTGTATATACAGTTTTGATACCTTTTAAAAAATTATATGCTGCATATATAGCTTTGGTCGATATGTTTTATTTAAAGTTCTATATTGTTTTATATTCATTTTCTCCTGTTGATGGACATTTTAGCTGTTTCCAACTTTTTCCTATTATAGTGGGCCTTAGTGCTCTCAACTTGAAAATAAACAATTTCACACAACTTCAACATCAAACAAGGCCATCTGTGACTGATAGATCAGGATAAAAAACAGGAGTACTCTGTAATCATATTTGAATACAGACAAAAACATGAACATTATTTAAACAACAAAAGTGACCAAACCTACCTCTATCCTGGCTAATATAAATGCTGTTTCCTCTTTACCAATAACAGCTTTAGATTCATTCTATACTTACCCTCTCTTCTATGTAAGATTTAATAAAATTTCCAATCGTGGAATTACCCCACTTCCTGACGGCATCCAATTCAGACCAAAGCCAGCCACACTTCTTAAATCCTTGCCAAAATCACCTAACAAAAGTCCAAATCCATGAGTTCTTTCAAACACCCTCTAACTGGGATGGCTCCTAGTGTTTCATAGTGAGCAGTCTCCCTCAGAGCAACATGTCATCGACTCAAATGGTTCAGCCCTAGGTATTTTTTGGTGGCCCGTGGTTGCAGAGCACCGACACTCCAGAGGCTGAACATCTTTCCACATGCACATTGGGCAGAATAACCACCAGAAGTACAAGATGATTTTTATCTCCAGATCATTGGAGGGGGCCTAACCTCTCTGTGTCTTCCTTCCTTCCTTCCTTCCTTCCTTCCTTCCTTCTTTCCCTCCCTCCCTCCCTTCTTTCTCCCTTTCTCCTTCCTTCCTTCTCTCATTCTCATTCTTTTCCTGAATTGCCTGTATGTGGCCTTTTTTCTTTTTAAATTATTTATTGTTATTATTTTAGAGCTAGGGTCTTGTTCTGCCACCCAGGCTGAAGGGCAGTGGTATGATCATGGCTCACCACAACTTCTGGGTTCAAGCCCTCCTCCGACCTAAGCCTCCCCACCACCACATCAGGCTTTTCTTTTTCTTTTTTTATAGAGATAGAGGTTTCACTATGTTTTTCAGGCTCATCTTGAACTACTGACTTCAAGCAATCCTCCTACCTTGGCCTCCCTAAATTCTGGGGTTACAGGCATGAGGCATGGAACCTGGCCTTTTTTCTAATTCATTTTTTCATTTTATTATATACTTACAGAGATTCTTTATATTTTCTGGATATAAAGCCTCTACATGTGTTGCAAATATTCTTTAAATCTATAGATTATATTGAAAATTTATATTTTATGTAGTCTTTTTTTATGGTTTGTGATCTTTGTGACTTAAGAAATTTTTCCTTATATAAAGATCATAAACACATCCCTCTATTTTTTTCCTATTTCTATTCTTTTTATAAGTGATACATAATAATTATATATATTACCTCTTTAGGGTACAATGTGATGTTCTGGTGTGTTTTTTATTTATATTCCTTTTCTAGTTTTGAACTTTTGCTTTTTTTATATTTTGGCCACTAATTTCCTATAATGTATTTTGTGTGTGGTATGAATTGGTTATAAGAATTTTTTTCCAATCTGGATAATGAATTATTCTGATAAGCTCTATTGGACAGTTCTTTCATTTACTGGCCATTTATGAAGATATACCTGGCATATATCATATATCCAAAGATGTAGGAATTCGGTTCTAAATTCCATTCTGTCCCATTGTCTTTTCTACTTCTGCACTAACACGCAGTGCTTCAATTTAATTACTGTGCCCCATTCTTTTTCTTCAAAATACTTATCCTTTGTAATTAAATATGGTTTTCTGTAATACCCAACTCCTTCGTTAGACTATAAGTTCCATGTGGTAGACACAGTGTTTTGTGCAGTGCCTACCACACAGTAGATAGCCCATCTGTATTTGTTGAATGACTGGATCAATGAGTGGAGAAACACACTAGTATTAGAGTATAGCCAAAATAGTAAGTAAATGATCTGAATTTTAGCTGCCATGTGGCCTCCCTGAAGGTCCAGGTCTCAGTTCTTCATGTAAGTATGTAAGTATAAATGTATACACTAGAGATGAGGTCTCGCTATGTTGCCCAGGCTTGTCTCAAACTCCTGGCCCCAAGCAATCCTCCCATCTCAGCCTCCCAAAGTGCTGGTATTACAGGCATGAACCACCACGTCAGGTTGGTCTCAGTTCTTCTAAGTTGTGCATATTCTTGATGTTCTCTAAAGGTCTTCTCTATTTACGTCTTTCTGTTTTTACTCTTCCTCTGAGGAAAGAGTTGTGAGTTTGTTCTTATTGTTTTACTTTGACCAGTATCCCACCTGTATTTTATTCAACAGACTTACTTACGTTTTCATGCAAATGATCATTTTTTTGTTTTTTATTTCATACTCTTCAACGTTTTTTTCAATACTTGCATCTACTTCTTCCTTTCTTTCATAATAATAGTCACAATAGTAATACTTATGTAGTATGTGACTATGGCTTAGGCCTTGATCTATAAGTACATTTAGTATATTAACCCATCTAATCATCACAAATATCCCACTGGGTGTGGGCTCTTATTATAACTGTTTAAAGCTGAGGAAACTAAGGCACAGAGAGTCTAGGCAGCTTATTTAAGGTCACTCTGTAAGTGCATGATTAAAACAGGATTTGAACCCAGGAAGCCTTAGTCCAGGGCTTATGCTTTGCTTTGAGGGAAAGAGATAATTTAAATGTCTGTATTTATAGGTTATTTCATAGAGATATTGCTGATTCTATATTTTGAAATGTATTTCTAGTGCTATTTTTTATAAAGCGTAATTTGTTAATTACATATGGTGGATATTAATGATGTGTCTTCACTGCTGAAATCTATCCAGCTATCTCCTCCTAGTCTGCAGAGTTATAGCTTGAAATCCTAAGATGCAAAGCTTCTCCCTCTTCTAGGATGTATGTATTAAAAAGTGTCACACTACACGTACACATACCTACACACACATATATATTACCCTTTCTTCTCTGAATTATCTCTGTTTCCTCCAGAGGGAGAGGTTGAGTGTTCAACTGCCTCACTTCCTTTTGCATTGTACAGGCCAGGAGGTGGCAGGTAAAATCAAGATACGAATCAACAACCACCATCAACCATATGAATCACCTTGTTCTCCCCTAAATAGATTTTAAACCCTTTTAGAAGATCTTTGTTTAGCCTGCTGTCAACATCTTTACATCCATGAGAGTTGGTGTTAGCAGATTTGTATTCAATCATTCAGTTTTAAAGCTTGCAGTCCTTAATCAAATGATAGCCTTTTCTTCCCATGACTGCTCAAAGCAGATGTATTATAGTCTCCATCAGGAAGAGTGGATTCCCGCTGGTTTATTCTTCAGAAAAATCTAAATTTCATATCTGTCTTTCAGTTGAGATTCCTCATAGTTTCTGAGCCACTGATGGCCCTGTACTGTTATGGACTTATTTTCTTTAGTACACATTTACTGTAATATAATGGTGCTAAGGAGGATAAGAAACCCATGTGCCCTGTCTGCCATCTTGAATTGGCAATCAGAATACAAATAATTATGAACTCTTGAGAAATATCTCAAATATCCCTAGGTATATTGCTTGACTTTTACAGGTATACAAAAGTTAATGCATAAATGGATACCCCATACAAAACAAAGCCATTTGCAATGATCATGAAAATACAGCAATGATCATGAACTAGGTAGTATTTGCCGGAGCTTTTCTTAGCATCTCATTTGCCAGTATATACTCTACCAGCAGCTTTAATTTGTTCTTTTCATTTTACAATCAATTAGCCAGGGCAGTGTGATCTATCAACCTCAAGAAAATATATTTTTAAAGAATATTTTTAACTGATTATAAAAATGGCTCATATTTATTAGAGAAAATTGGGGGACACATTCAAGCATAATGAATGAAAGAAAAATAAACACATCTCCTAATCCTGTCACAAGAATGAGGAACTTCTTGAATTTCTGCTTGGCCTGTGAATTCTCAAAGTATTTAATAATGGAACCAAGAAATGCGTCAAACATTTTCTCCATCCAACTCACTACTCATCAGTTAATAAGATGCTTTTTTCAAGATCTCTTTTTCAAGGCATAACTTTGGCTCAAATTTGTGAAATTGTAATGATCTTCATACATACTCCAATACTCTATTTACTTTTTCTTTTTGTCAAAATAAGGATTCTTCAGTCATTCTGTACTGATTCTAAAGTCAGCGATTTCAAACCTAGTTTATCTGTGTTTTTCCTCTTTTTGTTTGTGCAAGTAAGATTTGAAAAATGCATGTGGGTTTCAAAACTCCTGCTGCGCCAGTCATGATTTCCCATAAAAGGGGGAACATTTATTTGTGTATATGAAGTCCTGGACAGCAGTACTTGGTCAGACATGAGACAGATGTATGTATGCACAGCTGTTTGTGTTTAAGGACAGAATACAGACATAAATAAGGTTAGATATTCTTGGTTTGGTGCTAGAATATTTTCATATACCATATTCAAAGGAATATCTATCATAACTCAAAACAAGGAGAAATTTATCAGAAACAGAGCACAGAGCCCTTTCCCAGAGCCAGGATAAACAAAACCAATATGGGTCTATCAAGTTCTGGTCTTGTAAAATAAACTTCATTGTACAAAAGAAAACCACCTTATTTATTCCGAAGGTATTGTCAGATAATTTTCCCAAAGTCAGATGGTATTATCTTCTATGAAATTAAAGGGTAGAGGAGATTTTTCTGGCTTGTCTGTAGCTATCAGAATTTCTATTATATTTAAAGCTAATAACACTAGAAAAGAATGTTATATGAAGAATAAACATTATTGTCTTTGCCATTCGGCTTACTTCTCTATCTAAGACAGACTAGCAAAAACTTTTTTTCTATGAAAGAAGTCTATATTTTAAAAATTCTGCCATGCCTCCAGTATATTTCAAAGGCAAAATGATTCCCAGAAAGATGATTTTCTCTGCGTGATACGAAAAACACAGAATGAAAAATTACAAATCTGAGACCCAAGTTCACAGAGATTTCTAGTGAGCGTCTTAGAATTTGTTTTATAGCTATGTTGATCCAGGACTTTGAGAAGTCACTCAGAAAAAAGATTAATAGGGGATGTTGTTAATTCTTGTATTTATTGTTATCCTAATGATTAAGCCCCATCCAACTAAGAAAAGTCATTCATATTATGCACTATCTGGATACAACTTATTTATAAATCAGAATTTATTCAAATAAATTTCTTAATGGAAGTTACAATTAATACTCATTTTCATACTTTCTCTGACAAGAGTTTTACATCTCAGACTCTTCTTTTTCCTCTCTCCAGTTTTTTCTCTTCAAGAAAATTCCTTTAAGAATTTGGAGCAGGCCTTCAAAGTAACTACACACTTTGTTTAGAAGATACCTTTGTTTTGATGAAAATCCTAAAACAACTCCTTTAAAGGGTTTGTTTAAAAGGATCCAAGACATGGAGATATTCATAGGACCGAAAGGCTACACTCTATTTATGTAAGTTTGGACTCTGAAGAAATGTTTTGTTTTGTTGTCAACCCAATAAATCAAATTGAGAATCATGGGTGACTTACAATGTTCAAGACCCCAAAAGACAACTAGGAGTAGTCTGTCCCTTTAACCTCTACTCTGGTTACTTAGCCATCAATAAAGTCATATGATGAAAAAAGGAATAAAAAATAAAATTGCCTCTGGAAATAAAGTATTCCACACTATGTCTAAATGTAAATAGAATAGCTAAGATTTTATAGATTTCAAAAAATTGTAAAACCTCTTTAATACCAGATGTATGTGGCATTTATTTAGCATAATTTTTAGAATTACATACTTATACCATTATGCATGCGGAGAAATTTAATGAGAAACAATGAAAAGAGAAAAAATTATGTGAGCAATGAAAATTACTTTTTATTCTTCTCATAAACTTAGAAATTAATACATGAAGCAGTGTTATAAAGAAGTTTGTACTGTAAAACAAAATGTGTTTTTTGTTACCCAGATATATGGTAGCATCATAGTTTAGAGGGGGAAAAAGTAGCCTAAGGAGTTATATGCAGTATTTGTTGTTAAAAGGCAGTTTTTAAAATAAAATTATATTTTCAATGAACTCTCTAGGATGTCTATTCATCTTCTGAGCTACATATTGTATCCTCAGTCTTTTTACTCATCAGTCAAGAATAAAGACTGACGACTGCTAGCAGAGAAAGAAAATTAGAAAAATTGCAAATTAAAATGCTGGTTACAGGAAAACTCATGCAAAGTATAGCAATGCAAAGATTCTTTTTCTGGCACCTGCTTAATGCTGCACCTGCCTGGGTAACACCTGCATCACAAGATAAATTCCATTAGGGAAGACAGGAGCACTTTTATGCCATACCCTTGAGCAATTGTAGTAATGTTAGTTGTACAGAAGGAAGTGCCAGTTCTGTCTACATGGAAAAGAAGAACAACATGTCATGTTCCATCTATTGGCATGTCTTTGTTCCTTTACTAACCTTGAATACATCCATAAACATTGTATTGTATTGACATGCATGTTTTACGCGTATAAATGGTATCATGTTTTACATTTAGATCTGCAGTTCTTTTTCTCTCAACATTATATGGTTGGAATTTATAGGTGTTGACTTTCAGGTATCTCTATGTTTGTATTCAAATAATACAAAAATAATTTAGAACCTAAAACATGCTATTTATAATACTTATGCATTCTGAAAAGAACATATACATTGCAAAGAACCAAAAATTTTCTTCCAAATGCTATGTAAAGCTACGAAAGTATGTCATGTTGTAAAACTGCCAAGTTAAACTCCACATTTGCCCATTTTTCCAGTAGACAAGGTATTATTTTGCAGGAAATTTACTCAAAAATGAATAAGTAAGTTGACATATGAGCTGCCTCACATATGCATTCTTTATTTGGTAAGACATCTAGATCCTGAACAACTGCAATATTCATCAAAATAATTTAGAAAGAAGGGTTTTCCTCAACAAAATTGTTGTTTTAAGCAAACAGGAAAAAGAGGAAAAACATGCATACTTACTGATACCATTAACGAAAAGCATTGCCAATAGTAATTTTAATAATTGAAATGCCGAGTCTGACATTCACAGATAAATATAATGAATCTACCTCAATATCTGTGGAATATTATGTCTAATATTACTATTTTTGAACAATAAAGAATATAATGCTTAAATTTCCTAAATCAGTTGTAAAACTTACAATTGCAAGAGAGAGTTTCAAGTAGAAAAAAATCCATATAATCACATACTTTGTTCTGAAATTAATGATACAATGATAGTAAAAAAGCCAAACATAAGATGGAAGCAAGTGGACAGAAGGTGGAATATTGAATTAGATGTTTTACATGTTCCATTAATGTGCCTACTCAAAAAAAATTATACATTGTCAATTTTCAAATGTCAATTTTCAAATGATATTTGTTAACTGGGACATATTATTAACAATGGAAATAACAATAAAAGTTATGTATTATTGAGCTTTTAGTATATATGTGAAACCCTATATGAATAAAGATTACATTATATAATAAAAGTAGTACAATTTTCCTGATAATCCAGTAGGGTAGGTTTTTTGTGCAGCTTTTGTTTATTTGTTTTTGTTCTTGTTGCCCATCTCTTACTTTGAAAAATCAACGTTTAAAAAGGTGTAGAAAATTTTCAAAGGCCATCCAACTAATAAGTGGCAGATCCAAACCAGACCTATTTAATTCTAACATAGGGTTGCCAAATTTAGCAAATAAAGATACAAGACATCCAGTTATTTTGAATTTCAAATAACAAATAATTTTTAGTATAAGTGTGTCCCATGCAATAGTTGGGACACACAAATACTAAGCAATTATTCGTTATTTATCAAAAATTTGAATTTATCTGGGCATCCTGCGTTTTACTAGGTAACCCTACTCTAAGGCTAATCCAGGGACTTAACTCTCTGCTATTCTGACCTCAAAAACTAGGAAGGCTGCTCTGGGATTCTGGGATAAAGCAAGGAACAGCCACTATTGTTCTTTGCTTTTCTGGACAAGTGAAATTCAATGTTAATTGTTTAGTTGCCCCATCAGCATCATCTAACTGTTCAATGATTCTCAAACTTGAGTGAGTAAATATATAAGTAATAAATATCATTTAGTGTGTTTACTGAAAACGCAGATTTCTAACCAGAGTCATTGATAATTCTAGAAGTATACATTTCTAACAAGCACTGCAGGTGTTTCTTGTGTATACAGTCCTTGGCCTATTGCCTGAGAAACTGGGAAATAGCTGACCTACTCAAGAGAAATGTATTGCCATTGAAAAAAGTGCTAGAGAAACTAAAAATTATCTTAGGGAGTATGTAGGCTGCCATATGAAGTCTGACCAAAATGATTAGAAATACAGTCAGGAAAAATATAATCTGAGAAAAGATTCAGTTGAACTTTATATTGTCATGACCCAGAGGTCAATAATATTTTTTAAAGTGAGGCAATCAATTAAACCCAATGTACATTTGATAGTCTGCTACTGTGTTTTTGGACAATGGTTATGCAAATTGAAGGCTAATGTCCTTGAATATGATATATACATTAAATTTTAATTTTCTCTGCTAAGTTATTCATTTCCAATGCAAAGGTTACTCTCAACTAATCAGGTTGGACATTCAGTATACAGATGTTTCAAACATTCTGCCCTTCTTCCAAATTGTATTACCTTATTGATCTTTAGAATCTTCTTGTAGACTAAGAAACTAAAAGAGAATCAGTTTAAGTAATTTAGTGTAACTAAATGTTTTTCTCCTAAATGCTATGAGTTCAAATCCTAAGAAATCTTATAGTGATATAATGCATTTACTTTGTTATTTCATCTCTACACAATTTTTTTTTTTTTGAGGGACAGCATCTTGCTATGTTGCCTAGGTTGGTGTCACACTTGTGAGCTCAAGGTACTCTCCCACTCTGAGTAGTTGAAACTTCAAGGCATGTGCCAATAAGCCCAGCTCTTTATCTCTCCACATTCTTTTAAATGATACCTATGGCCATTTTAGTATCCACATTCTTAACTGTAACATTACTTCTTTACTTCATATGTTCACAGTATTTAAAAATCTTATTATTCCCATAACAAGATGGCTACTTAAGTGAAAAAAAAATTCACTTTCAGCAACAGTCCCACTGTTCCTAATTTGCAGGTATATGGCTCCTAGGAAGAAATGAAGGCTATCAGTTGATAATAGTTGACCAAGACTTTTAAGTGAATCATCTTAATTTTATATATTATCCAAATGATTTTTCCAAAGTTTCCGTTTGTATGCCGAAATACAACATTAAATAGATTTTGATCTGCAGTAAATCTCAGAGCCATGCCTCAAATAAAGAGGCATACTGAATCTCCAGCGGGATTATTACGTAAGAATTATTTCCCAGTCATGTTTTACTCTAACACTCCTTTTTTCAGGAGCATGTCATGGGCCTGAATTCCATCACTCACATAAACACACACACACACACACACACACACACACACACACACACAACTATTACTATGGTATTTACATAAACATGCTCTGGACTAAAGGTGTGAAAATGACACACTGTTCATCTCTCTATGAAACTTACAGCAGGAGCATTGTGTGGTCACTATCTTCATCCATAAAGACATTAATAAAATGTCATCCACTTTCACTAGATAGCTGAGTTGCTGGGTAAATGAGATGGCACTATATAGATCCCTACTAAGAATTGTATATTCCTATCAGTAGATAGCATGTATAATTTCACTTACCTAAAGAATTCTGGGTCCTTTGCTATTCCACATAGACTTTTTAATTGGTTTATCAATTTTTCAAATATATTTGTTAGTATTTTGAGTAGGACTGTATTTAATCTATAGATCAGTTTAGAGAGGATTACCATGTTAACAAAATGGAATCTTCTAATTCAAGAAAACATCTTTCTATTTGCTTAGGTTTTTTTTACTTCATGAGGTTTGTTTTTCAATACTACAGTTCTCATTTAGTTATTTCATTATGATTCCAATTTCTCTATTGAATGTACCATTTATTCACTGAGATTTTCAGTGATTAAAATATGATTTGCTATTTGCCAACACAGGTCTGACAAAGGCTTAACATCCCGGATCTACAAGGAACTAAAACATGCTGAAAAGAAAAATACAAACAACCCCATTATCAAATGGGCAAAAGATATGAACAGACACTTCACAAAAGAGGACATCCAAGCAGCCAGCAAACACATGAAGAAATGTTCAACCTTACTAATCATCAGGGAGATGTAAATCAAAATCACACTGAGATACCACCTAACTCCAGTCAGAATGGCAATTATCAACAACTCAAAAAATAACAGTTGCTGGAGAGGGTGTGGCGAAAGGGAACACTTTCTACACTGTTGGTGGGAGTGTAAACTAGTGCAACCTCTGTGGAAAGCAGTGTGGCGATTCCTAAAAGTTCTAAATATCAACCTCCCATATGACCCCGCAATCCCCCTACTGGGAATATACCCTGAAGAACTCAAATCACTCTATAAAAAAGATACCTGCACACGTATGTTTTTCGCAGCGTTGTTCACAATAGCAAGAACCTGGAAACAACCATGCTGCCCATCAAAAGAGGACTGGATTAAAAAAATGTGGTACATATACACGATGGAATACTACGCAGTCATAAAAAAGAACAATCATGAATTTTGCAGCAACCTGAATGGAACTAGAGTCTATAATACCGAGTGACCTCTCACAGAAACAAAGATCCAAGTATCACATGGTCTCACTCATATAATGGACCTTGAACATCCAATGTAATACTATAAGAAAATGACTGACAGTACTGGGAAACTATGGCGGGGGGATGGGATTAACAGTAGCAAATATCTGTCTGGGGACGGGAAACACCTCTTATCAACAGGGTGCCTGAATGAAACGTAATTGTACACCTAACCCTTAACTGTACCCCACAAAACCATAATAAAAAATATTGATTAAAAAAATATATATATATGATTTTGCTTATTTTTACATTATTGAAGATAGGGACAATACCACTTTAAAATTCTTACCTGAGTTCTAACATGTAGTTAATCTTAGACTCAGTCTCATTAGGATTTTCTTTTCTCTTGAGAATGTGTTTTTTTGCGGGGGGTTGGTTGGTTTTCTTTTTGCTTCATATTTTGGATAATCATGGATCGTTCCCTAGATATTATGAATGTAAAGTTGTGGAGACTTTGTTCTGTTATTTTTCTCTGATGGATGTTGTTTCTTGTGTAACAGCAAGTAATTTTCTTAGCTACACTTGAACTTCAAAACCTTCTTGATTTCTTTTTTTTCTTAGAGTATGATTTTAATTTTTTCATCAATATATATTGCTTGTAAATTAGCTAAGTTCAAAACTCCAAATGAAAGAGAAAGCTTGTTTGTGACTTTGTTTGACAAATATAAAACTTTAGTTGAAATTGCAGTTTTCCATAATACAAATCAATAATAACCATACCACACATTTTCTTACATGAATCAATATGCAGAGATTTTAATTGCAATTGGTAGTGTTTTTGCAAACACTGCAAGAAATGTTTGAAGAAAATGTTTTGATATTAATATATTTAGAGTTGCTTTTTAATTTCTGCAATTCCCCTTTGGGTTCTATGTTGCTAATACTGAAATGACACAATAATTATTTCATTAACGTGGACAGACATTGTTTTGAAACCAATGTGTTTTTGCTTTAGTCAAACCAATTCTTCTAAAAGAGATGAACCAATTTTGTCAATATGGAAGAATATTAAGGAATAATTGTATTTTGTACTCAAGTCAGGCATTAAAAAAACAACTAAGACTACTGTAACCATAAAAACTATTAGAAAGACTTTACAAATATTTTGTCACTTTTATATATGTTTGGAATGTGTTGGATATATGAATTAATTTTTGTTTTTCTGTTGTGAGAGATCTACTACTCTCTTAGCATATTTCAAATATACAATACAGTAGCATTAACTATAATCACCATGTACCTTCTTGATTTCTTGAGTGGCAGCTCCAGTCTCAGATCAGATCTTTTGCCTTTTGCTGGGCTGCTTTTAGTCTGTTTGTGCCTGCATGGTTCCGGGGTCTGTCAAGTACGTGGGCAGACAGAATTTGACAATTCCTTTTCTGGCTCTTACAAGATTTACCTGCTCTATAGTGGTTAAGGTTTTGTGACTACATGTTTCTGGTACTCCTGGTCAAAAAGATTGGGTTTTGGTGTATGTGTCCCTTGGCCTTCACCTAGCCCAGAACAAAAGCTGTAGATAGGGGAATCTACTTAAGGAGTTCCCCAAGTTTCCACTCCTAAGCAAACATAAGTTCCCCACCAGATCTGTAGTCTTCTGTTCACTCACTGTCAGGACCTTCAGGCAATTGCTATATCTGATACATCTAGATTTTCTAATTATTTTCTGGAGGGTTTTAGTCTATCACACTTGGAAAATGGAACTCCCTACCTAAAAATTTGATCTTGCAGACTTCAAAGATAGCATTGACTCTGTTACCTAAACTTGAGTTTGTTTGAAATGCTGTCTTTACCCCACTAGAAAAAATTCCCTTTCATACTGGTAAATCCACAATCGCTGAACCCTTTAGATTACTCAGTGTTGGTCATTCTTTGAACACATAGTTTCTAGGAATTCTTTGTCTGTTACACCACGTTTTCTCTTCATCAGTGTGGACATTAGCCAATAATATCAATGGTAAAAATTGAAATTGACAAACCCTGGTCATTGTTTTCAAAAGACTTAAAAAACAAAAAACAAGTAGGAAAGAAACTGAACAGTTCTGACTAAAACGAGATTTAGGGAGTTCCATAGGATCTGTTTTCCCATGCCATGCTTGACCTCTGTCCTTGTTTTAGGTGTTATTGCTAATATAGCCTGCACCTTCCAAGCTTCCTTGTAGAACTGATTTTAACCTCTCTCTCGCTCTTTTTTTTTGTTTGTTTGTTTATTTAGCGGATTCACCAATTTACTAATTGCATATTTATTTTCTAAAGTTGTACTTCTTCTTCCCAACTGTATATTTTTCTGGTACTTATCTCTATTTACCATGTTTTATTTTGTTTTTGTTTTCTCTTTTAATAAACCACTCACCAGGCCTCTGGTTTACTCAATAGTCTTAAAATAACTTTTTAATTGAGTAGTTCTTGATTCCGTCTTTCATTCTCAAATCTCTACAGATTCATGGCAAAGACCAGGTTACAAAAGCCAAAAATTTCTTTCCCTCTTTGACTTTATCCATTTTCTCCTAACAGCTGACTTAGCATTCTTCTCAAAATAGTGTAAATATTTGCTTAGGATTTTGTCTTAATACCCTACTCAGTGAGATATCAGTGCTCATAAAACAACAGGGAAATGTCACAGAGAATTTTCTACATTCTACAACTTAAGGACTAAGGGGATATTTATTTAATTAAATTTTATATTGGTCTTATTTCCACTCTTAAACCATACTGAATTTCTCAGTGCCCTTATTTGCATTTTTCATTTCTCTTACATTAATATAATGAATTCTTGGCAAGACCTCAGCTGAAAAGTCATTTTCTCTTGAGTATGAACAGCAAATAAAACTTACCTCATAGATTTCCCAACAGTTTCAGAGTGAAGCAGGTCACTGATAAGAGCCATCATATAGGGATGTCTAAAATTCCAAAGGCACACACATCTAATCAGACAGGCCAGACAAGATACAATTAAGCTGCAGTAATAATTTTAAAAATGTTTTTTACCTAGAGGTTAAAAGAAAAATAATGCATTGACCTATATGGATCTAAAATTGTTCTGGAGTATTTACTCTGTGTCAGGCACGGTTCACACATATGAACTCAACTGTAGTGGGTTCTATTATCCTCTTTCTGCCAAAGTTCAGGAACTTGTGTAGACTCATACACAGATTTCGGCATAGCTGGGCTTTGTGTCCCGGTATTTGGTTCTAGAATCTGTTCCCTCATCTGATACACAACACTGTGCTATCTTAGTGTATGTCAACTATGTCCTAAAACGAGAACTCCAAAGGGACTCAAATTCAACGATGAGCAATAAAAGGATCAGGTGTGGTGCCTCATGCCTGCAGTCCCAGCACTTTGGGAGGCAGAGGTGGAAGGATTGCTTGCACTCAGGAGTTCTAGTCCAGCCTGGACAATATAGCAAAACATCGTCTCTACAAAATGAAAAAATAAAAAATAAAAATATTAGCCAGGTAGTGTGTGCCTATTAGCTACTTGGGAGGCTGAATTGGGAAGATTGCTTAAACCCAGGAGTTTGAAGCTTCAGTGAGCCATGATTGTGCCTCCACACTGCAGCCTAAGTGACAGAGTGAGGCCCAAACTCAAAAAATAAAAAGCAATAAAAATAAAAAGCAATAAATGAAGGAGAATAGAGATATCAGGATAAAATAAAATGCTCAAAAAATTTTAGAATATGCAGTTGAATATAAAAGGTAATTAAGTGAATGAGAACACATCATGTATTTGGCCCATATGAAATTGCCACTTTTGTATATCAAAAATGACTGAACATTAACAACTTCAAATAGTTTAGGCTAATATTAAATCAAGATACTTGGAATAGATGCTCAAAGAAAAAACCCGCTAGTAGGTTGAAATTAAAAACATTAGCTGTTTTAGCAAGATCTAGGAGTTAGTGAGAATGCGGCTGGGCAAGAAGGTAGCAGTAAAATATTCTTAAACGTCTTCTCTGTCAACGAGGGAGCGTGGGGAAGTAAAAATGTGCTGAAGGCCTTATCTTAGTGAAGAGAGGCACAGATGGGCACAAGAATGTCTTGCTGGGGTGGGCAGTGGGTCTGTATCTTATCTGTGTAGAATGGTGGAGAAACATGTGTGATTACAAGTATCAGAAAAAGGAAGGGTCCTCCCGGGAAACGAATCTTCACCTCAGGCATGTAGCCAGTCTGTGGAACAGGCAGGTCAGGAAGGGTGAGGGCATTTAGGAGTATAGGAATCCCTTTGCAAATGGCAAAAGAAATTTTCACACCTGGCCAAAGGCTCATTCTCTGTGGGTGGTATCATCCACAGCTGTACAGAATCCAAATATGCTAGTGTCTTTTATGAGCTGCTGTTGGTGTAACACAATGTAAAAATATTGTGACCTAAAGAAATCGCTTTACTTTGAATTCTTTGAGCAAAGTTGTAAACATTACTGACACCTCTTAATGTCAACTTAAATGCACTTTCTAGCATTCTTTCTTAATGGATTTTGACTGGACTAACATATACTCATAATTATAGTATTCTTAATTATTACCTCTACAATTGTCCAAAAGTCTTTAAGAGACTGGAATGCACAACTAAGACTGCTTGAGAAAAAAAGTTTAAAAATGAATTTGATGTTAATGAAAATGAATAGTTAGAAGCAAGTTTTAGCCATATTTGTTTCTACTTTCCATTTAATTCCCCTTGTCTACTGAATAGGATGTTCTCTGAACTAGCATCTACTCTGTGCTTGTGTAATATTTAGATTATTCTCGGAGAAGGTTGGGATCTCCTTTTTACTTTAAATACAGAATTAGCATGCAAACTGGGACACAGCACACATGGATCCTACCCCAGGGTTATTGAAAAGGAAAATGAAAAATTCAAAGTTGTGGAAAACACTGTAATTTGAACACATTTTTTAATATGTCTATTTTAGCATAGTGTACCAAATTAGTGTAAAGGGGGGCAGCTTTTATATTAGAGCAAAGTACAAAGAAAGTTACTTGAATTGGAAATAGCAGCATAATTTTGACCTTCTGGGAGAAGGCTAAATGGAATCGGTTAAATCTGTGACAAGCTACATATCCATGAGGATGTTTGAAAAAGACAACAAATGTAAAGTATGCTAGAGAAAAGTCAGACTTACTGAGGGGATGCCAGTAACCAGTACCCAATATCTACTGAAAATGAGGAGATTAAGAGAAGACAAGTCATTCAATGTAATAACAATGATCAAATTCTTAGATATGTTTAATTGCTAGATTACATTCCTTTCCTCCCGATAACTGAAGAAGTGACAACAATTAAGTAAACAACCTACTAAAAAAAGGAAATAAAATAGGAAAAAGAAGGGAAAAAAGATAAGATGAAGGCTGCTGGGATGACACAGATTAAATGTTGGGTTCTGGAATGGGAAGCAAGAGTAGACTTCAGACAACCTGAAACCTGGGTGTGCTGAAGAGTATTCTGGGGTTTTGGGAAATTTGTCTTTGTTTCATTCAGTATCTCAGTAAGCACTCTGGAGTGTGCTGGATTTGTTTATGTCAGTGGCTTCTCCTGGCTGGGCTGGGCTTCAGAACAGCCAGGCGTGAGGGAAATCTAGAGAGAAAGCCTTCCATGAGAATGGCAAAAGAAGCTTCTGTGTCTGATGAAATCATCACTCCTTATCAGTGATATCATTCACATTCCACGTTCTTTGTCACTAAAGTCATTTTGTATCCTCTTCTGTTGAGGTCTGCTCATCAATTACACCATCATCCATTGTAACAAACATGATATAAAAAAAGTGTAACTACTAGTAGCATGGGATAGCAGAATTAACTTCTAAATTAGCAAGGAAGAAATTTTTAAAATAGTAAAGTCAACATACAGTAATATGAAAAGGACAGAAGTGAAATCAAATATGTAATTGGAAAACAAAAAAACCCAAGATAAATTCCTCTCTTAAAGGACATAGACTAGGAGATTCTGTTTTAAAAAATCAGCACATATTTTTTAGGTGAAACATGCTACAAATTAATTAATGATAAGTAGGTAAAAATAATAGAGTGGCAAAAATAATATCAGACAAATCCTGAACAGAGCAGAATTCCCCAAATATGCTGTGGGAAAAAATCAAGTGAATTTGAATTGTCTCAAATTTCTAATGTGTCACAACAGACTCTAAACCAGACCAAGCTTTGCTGATCTTTCATTCCCCTCGCAGAGGCTGTTTCTGGATAAGCCCAAAGTTGGCCCATGCCCATGCTCAGAGTCAGCAAGATCTCCAAGTAGAATAAAGAAAAACAGATGGAATGTACCAGCTCACCTCAGAAAATTTCTTCTTCTTTGGGATTTCAGTTGTCCTAGTAGTCCTTGCTTACACAGCTCTCTGGTGCCTTTAAAAAAACCTGTGTGTGTGTGTGTGTGTGGTGTGTGTGTGTGTGTGTGTGTGTGTGTGTGTGTGTGTGTGTGTGTGTGTGTGTGTGTTTTATCCAGCTTTTCTAGGTTGCAATAGTAGCATTGGTTTGTTGTGACCTCCTATATCTTACTTGAGCTGGAAATCCCAGTTGTCTATTAATTCCCTCAATTCTTCTCCATTCAGTCGCCAAGTCTCCTTGATTCTATTTCTGCAAAGTCCCTTGATTCCTATTCTACCTTGTCTTTTCCTCAGCCACCACTTTAGTTATTCACTTATCTTCCCAGAAAGATTATGATGGTACCTAATTTCCTCACCTCTAGTCTCTCTCCTGTACAACCAATGTTCTAGAAAGTTCTGTAAACTAATCATCAGTAAGCATAGCTCTAATGATGTGGGTTTCAAGCTAAAATATTTCTATGGCTTTCTGCTATAGTTTAATGTCAAATATTTGTCCCAAGATATCTCTTGTTTTATGATTCATATTGCTTATTATACTTTACCCAATCTGGATTACTTAGTGCTTCAACAAATCCCGTAGATCAATCATTTGCCCTTTGTCCATGCTATTCTCTCTGCTTGACAAGTTAAAATGACAAGTATTTAATCATTTTCCCCAAATATATGCTTATAGAAATACAAGATCTCATGATTTTGTCTGCTTCTAAATCTTCCTAGTTTGTAGTTTTTACTTGTGTTTTGGTGCTTAGCAAATTCTGTCCTACCTTATATTTATTTGTGTATCTTCATTACTAAAATGTAAAATTCTGAGGTCAGGGAACTACTTGTATGATCTGGTAAAATATACATTTATTAACCCCTTTTATACAACAAAGAACAATAAATATTTGTATATGAAGAAAAGAATAAGCCACATTAGTGATCAAAAGCTGATGTCTAACTGTACAGAGAGATTTTCTGATGTGGAAACCTATTCTCTTCCTTTTCCATGTTGCTTTTCAGCGTGTTTCTGAAATACTGGGGATAGGAGATATTCAGATTATTTGTCATGAATTCTTGAGGCAAAGAAACTCTCCTGTTTAGCTTTCTATTTTAGCTTTATCACTTTCAAAGTCTTTGTATGGAGATGATTTAGAGCAAGTACAAAATATATATTTGCCTTAATTTATAGTTCATCTTAAAGTTTAAATATTCAGTATTTGTCCACAAAGTGCTTTCAGCACCTAAGAAGAATAACATAATTCAAACACAAAGTGCCATGATGTTGTTATCTTCAGTTTCTCAGTTCATGAGGTTATGTCTATTACTCATGGAGTTGGATGCTTTACATTTCTACAAATCCTTCCCAGAAACAGTTCCACCCTGAAAAAAACTGTTCAAAGAGACGGCCTTAGTTTTCAAGTAAAAATAAATAAATAATAAATTGGAGAAAATGATCTGTTAAACCCCATTTGGAACCAAAGCGCAATGAGAAGCTTTGTAAATGAAGCAGAGAACCATTTATTTATGCATGAGCTAAACTCCTTTCTCTGTCGCCTGCAAAGTATCAACTGTCATGTTCTATAAAACTCTGTGAGTCATGTGGTTCCAACAAGCACTTATCACTGCCTGTCATCAGCCTATGTGGACTCGGAGTTTGGAGAAAACAAGCATAAGGGTCTCAAACTTGAAATGATTAATAACATAGTTGAAAGAGATTTTAAAAGGAGAGTTCTTTCCTATCAGTGGATAAGCTGTTATAAGGTATTTTGGTTGTATTTACATAAAAATAAAACTACTTCATTCAGTAAACCTGGCTTTAAAATGAGCAAACTAGTAAATGTAAATCATGTAAGTAATTATATATATGATTTACATTTACTAGTATATATACATATATATATATAGTCACATAATTTTAAATCAAGCGTTTCCTGTCTCTAAACTCCAAGAGTATAGTGAAAAGCAGCAGATGATGACCAGCAGAAGTGAGACTGCGGTACCCGAAACCAGACACCCTGGAGTCAGATCTCCAATTCAACAATTAGCTATGTAGCCTTGAACAAGTTAATTCAAATCATGGTTCCTGTACTGTTTACCTTGATTGGGGTATTGGTTACTGGGTACATATATTTGTCAGTAACCATTTAACTAAACACTTAAGATCTGTGCATTTTATGTAAATTATATCTTAACAAAAAAAGGGGTTGTTTAAAATCAGCATTCCTGTACAAAGGGAAAAATCACAGTAGTTATCACAAATGTTTGTTGTATGGATTAAATAAGATAATGTGTATAAAATGCCCTAAAAATTGTAACTATTATTATTTAAATGTGACCAAAATTTTGCAATGTAAATATTACAATCTTTTTTTGTTTGAAGTAAATGAGGAAGCAGAGCCTCAGAAATGTATACAGTCATCCCTTGGTATACACAGGGATTGGTTCCAGGACCTTCTCTGAATACCAAAACCTCACATGCTCAAGTCCCTGATATAACATATTTGTATATAACCTATGTACATCTTCCCATATACTTTAAATCATGTCTAGATTACTTGTAATATCCAATACAATGTAAATACTATGTAAATAGTTGTTATGCTGTTTTATTTAGGGAATAATAACCAAAAAAGTCTGTATATGTTCAGAGTAGATGCAATTTTTTTCCAAAATATTTTCAATAAGCGGTTGGTTGAATCCACATATGCAGAACCACGATAGAAAGGGCTGACTGTACTAACTTGCCAAAGATTTGAAACTAAGCTTTCAATACTGATCTGTTGAATGTCAAAGTTGTCCTCACTCTAATAGACAATTACAGTTTTAGGAATTTTGGCCAGACTAAATGAGCTGTTTGATATAGAGCCCATTCTTTTCTTGTAGTTTAATCATAGGGAAAGAGCTTAAGTGATTCAAATGTTTTAGTAAAAATATTCTGAACACAGAAAATTCAAATTTGAAGATTACAATTGAAAAAATCTTATAATTGGATATAGCAAGGGAGGGTTGAAAATGAGAAGTTCATTCTTGCTGTCTATTAGATGCTAAGGGACTTTTGTTGTTCTCACATCTGTTTAGAACTGGTACTTTTCAGAATGACAGCCTAATAAATGATGCTACAAAACAAGTAAAGAAACTTTGTGTATGTCTTTTTTGGCATATGGAGAAATATACATAAACATGAAATTGGCTATAAGAATGCTGGTTACGTGATGAATACAAGGATAATCATATGAATTATACAGCTTATCTATGTGAACCTATTTCTAAATGACACTCTGTAGGTTATGAAATATTCACCTAGAATTATCATTTTATATGAAATACTTAAATAAGAAAGTTTTCAAATTTCTGCTAAATCACAGCTGAATACAGTTCCACTTTTTAGCTCATTACTAGTTGCTGTGAATGTGATCCTGAGAATTAGGTAACATGTTAAATAATAAATCATCAGTTTTGATTCTATGTCAGTATTATAAATTCCTTCATAGCTTAAGATTTAATTCCCTCTGATTTTTGAAATTCTGACATTTTAGAGAAGTTATGTAAAAGGTTTGACTATTCTTTTGGAAACCTCATTTAAAATACATTGGTAGCAACATCTTCATATAAAAACCAGTATTTTTTATTCATTCATTAAAATAGTACTAGCTCCACATTCAGACAGAAAAAACCTGCACAAAGTGTGATTGATATTACAAAGCCATCCTCAAAGAACTTTCAATTTAGCAAGGAGAAATCCAATGTATACTGAAATGACTATCATAGAAATCAATATTTAAGGATGTCATTTAATCCAAGAGCAGTGGGATCAAAGTAAGAAATACACTTTTGAAAAGGCAACTTATTCTAAACATAGAAAGTTCACATTTTAAAAGTTTATAACTGAAAATCTTATATTTGATACAGTAAGAATATAAAAGATTTGACAGAGCATTTCAGTGAGAGAAACTAAAAAACGCGAGACACAAAAAACACAAGAGCAGAGACCCAAGAAGAGGAAACTAACAAGAAGATTGGTAGCAACTGGTAACCACAAATTTCAGGTGAAAGAGAAACAGGAGATAAGTATTAGAAGGGATAATTGCAGTCAGATTGTGAAGGTCTAAAAATGCTAGGATAAAATGTTTGAAGGCCAGACACGGTGGCTCACACTTGTAATTCCAGTAATTTGGGAGGCCGGGGCAGGATGATTGCTTGAGGACAGGAGTTCAAGGCTAGCCCGGGCAATATAGTGAGACCTCATCGCTATAAAAATTTTTTAAAATTTAGCCAAGCATGGTGGTGCATGTCTGTAGTCCCAGCTACTTGGGAGATTGAGGTGAGAGGACTGCTTGAGCCAAAGATTTCGAGGTTGCACTCCAGCCTGGGTGACAGAGAGAGACCAATAAAATAAATAAATAAGTTTGGACTTTTATTCCCCTGCCTGTGAAATCCTGGCTTTACCTTTACTCTAAGCAGTGGTCTTATTGTCTAAGGAAGACTGGGAGCCTCTAGGGACTCTTCGGGGAGTCTGTAAGGTCAAAACTATTTTCATAACAATACTAATACAGTTACAGCAGTTGCCACTTTCATTGTTCCACAATGGAGTTTTTCCATGATGTGGGACATCAAAACAGATTGAATGCAGAGTCAGATGTAAGAATCCAGATGTCTTCTCTTAAGCCAGACATTAAAGAGATTTATAAAAACATAAACACATGCCATTCTTCTCAATAACTTTTTGTTTTAAAAATAGTTATTCTTCATAAAAATACATTGTATATATTAACATGCAATGGTTTATTATATGTATCTGAAATATATTAATACACATTTTTAGAAGTTTTCCATTTTTATTTTAAAACTAAACAAAAAGATATAGCCCACTTAAACAAAAGCTCTTTTTCACTAATTTTGTTGAGAATTTAAAGAGATTCTGAGACCAAAATATTTGAGACTATTGCTTTTATAGTAACTTGGTCTTGCTAGAGACTCAATCATGACCTCTAGTGGATACATCCAGTCACTTTATAAATGTGTGGAAATTTGACTCAGTCACACAAAATAATAATAATAATAATTGAAATTCCACTGTCATTTATTCTTGAGACCTAATTCAAGATCTTTTATCATAGATGCCAAATCTACTTTCAGCTACATTGGTTAGGGCCAGGGTTTCTGAGGTATCCCTAGACTGCTACTTCAAAAAATCACCTTACAAGGAAGACTCTGGGTCTCACTTAGAACTCCAGAACTTTCAATCTGAGTATCTTGTGATAGAACCTGCCTGCATGCTATCAAGAGTGCCACCATGTTCTTATGAACACTGACATTAAGATTCCTATTTTAGTGTATTTGTGCTGTACTTGAAGAGTTTACAAAGAATCATCAATGAATGATATTTAAGATTCACATGGAGTTAGACAATTTTGTTCAGTAATTTCAGTTCCCACAGTCTTAGGTGCTTTTTCACTAAAAAAATATCTTGTCAGGCAGAAATTGAGAGCCTTGAAGTTTATGAGGTTGTATAGGAGTACCTACGGATCTTTAGTGCAAACTTAATTCATCAGAGAATCACTCTACTCTCAAGAAGGAGGAAAATATAAGTTAAATCCGTGCTTCTGAGACTTTAATGTGCAAAAGAATCACTAGAGACTGCAAAGCCTAAAATATTTACTATCTGGTCATTTACACAAAGGTGGCCTGCTTCTTGTTCTAGTCGGTGCTTTTTAAATTTTAACAGATAAATCGATCTTTCAGGGATGTTGTTTAAAGGTAGATTCTGATTCAGTGGATCAGATCAAGATTTTAATTTCTAATTAGCTCCTGGGAGATGTTGCTGGCCTGCAACAGGTTTGAAAAAGCAGAACCCCAGGACCCAGGGTAGACCTGCTAACTTGGCAGCTGCATTTCACCAGAATTCCCAGGTAATCCTCATGCCCATGCATGATGACACACAAAGGCACTGGTGTAGACTACAAGAAAAGGACATGGCATTTGACTTCAGACCAGGCTAGATTGGCATCCCACTCCCGTTTATTAGGTGTAAGTATGCTGCCCACAGTTCAAGCTCTCCAAACTCCCTCTCTTTCATTTCTAAAGTGGGGCAACAATACTTTGTCCACCCACATCGTAACTTTGCTGTGAAAGTCAAATAAGACAATGGAAACAATTTGTGAATAATAGCTAACACATATTGATGGTTTACTATCTGTAATGCCGCTTCTGTGAATAATTCACAAAGAAATTGAGGTTCAGAGTGGTGAAACAATTGTTCAAATTCACATTCTCTAGTAGCTAGTGAAGTGTAGAACTGGCATTCAGTCTTAGCCAGTAGTTGCCTGACCCTACCTTCTATGACCATATAATAGTGCCACCTTAAGAGCTCCCAGCACCATTGCAATGTCTGTGTTGATGATTTCTATTAGGTTTTTTGAACATATTCTAAGACATGTGATCTCCATGCACCAATGAAATAAATCTACAATCTGGGTCAATAGGAAAAATGCTTCAAACCTTGACACACACATTTGACCTTGCCAAAAAGTCAAAAAGCAATGGAGTAAATCCAAAGTTATCCTAACCAATATCCTGTGTTAGGGCAATTTTGTTTAACAAAGATTAAGCTCCCCAAATTCAAAGAATGGTCAACTTTTATGAAGACTAAATCACATACAGGAGGAGACAGCAGTGTACAAGGACCTCAATTATCTAATTTCCTTGTCTTCAAAATCACCTTGGAGTATCACTCTTGGGACAATTTTGGCACCAAAGCCTCCATCTGCTTATAATCTGCCTTGCTTTTTCAGGGTTATTTCGGTACTTGCTGTTTTGCCCAGCAGGAAGTCCCCATCCCTGCTACTCACTTTCATTTTTCCTTCCTGCCCTTAGTAGAGGTCACAGTCCCTGAAAGCTTTGAAAAAACACTTTATAAAAGATACAACAGCATCCTCTACTGACCGTGACTCATAATGTCAAAGGGGCACCTCGTCATTTAAGTATTTGAGCACAGTTCCTCCTTTAGCGTATTTATCCGTGTTTTTATTTTTCTATTTTATGCTGATTTGGGTGTTATAATGAAACACCGGTGTTAAAAACGAATTTTGAACAGTAAAATAAAATGACTTTCAGAAAAATAGTACACCAGGTGTTGATTTGAAAAGCACAAAATTCTCTGCACGTGGCATGGCTTTGCTTCAGACCGCGAACTTGCAACTGTGATTCTGCCAGTAACTCTTGCCACGAATTCAACCTAGCATCTTTCCGCTATTGATGCTTCTAACACCATAGGGTCTATCAGATCACATGGTCTAAGTGACGGGGTTGCTTACACCCCAGCCTAAATGGGTTAAGAAGTCTGTTCTTGTTCTCAGTAAAAAGGCCAAAGCAGTGATTTATTTGTGGAACATTCTGCCTAATCCTAAGAAGACTGCCAGGAATTTTGCTCTTTTCCCTGTGTAGAAAATGTAAGATGCAACTTTGATTTTTATGGGATAGAAACGTCCCAGCATATCCTGATCATTGAACTACCAAAATTATACATGTCTGGCCAGCTCATGAAATTGTACAGGGTTCATCTCCTCCTCTGGAGTGGATATGTCTTACTTAATAAGACCTTCATTGTGCTGGCCACTTCTTGTTCATCAAACCTAAGTCACATGGAATTATCTACGTAATGGATCTGTGTGATGTGAGAGGACCCAGTGATTCTTATTTTTTTGTACTACATCATGGAAAATGAAGAGAAAAGTAATACAGTTTGGGGACAAAATTGTAAATGTACTTTTGGTCCAATCCATGTGATTATGAACTATTTCTGATATTCTTTCCTTTTGGGGATAGATGATAATGCATTTGGTAAATCAGTGACTATAGACCACATTTGTGAGGCCATATTAACCTGCTCTAGCAAAGATATCACATCTGGTACCATAACATAATAACTACTACTTGGCTGAGCTTGTAGGTATCTATAGTTATCTTTTAGGATCCATCCAGTTTTTACAGCACACATACTGGTGAATTAAATGAAGATAAGATGTGCAACACTATCTCTGGATCCTGGATTTGTTAGATCCTCAAGGGTGGGACTAATCTCTTTGACCCTTCCACAATACCATCACCACCAGAATGTGATAATGCCTCCAGGTTGGATAGGAGTTTGGAAGACTTCCATTTTCCCCACTATGACAGATCTTACCCCACAGACCAAGGACCCAATGTGGAAGTTATACCAACTGCCACATTTCAATCCCAGTTATATATTCAGACTGAGAGAACCTACTGGACCGCTATAAATCAGAATGCAGCTAGGACTCCATTTATTATCTGGACCCCATCCTAACAGTTATGATGACCCTTCAGGTCTCCAGATATTAGTGTCAGCTCAGACCCTGTATCCAACAGGCTCTGCAATCCCTTATGCATAGTGTCTGAGTAAATATCTGGAGGTCTTTGGGAGGAAGAATTAGGGGAACTATTAGCACATAAACATATTGGGGTTTTGCAAAGTCTTTCCTCCTGGGGACCCAGCCACTCCTCAGTCAATGTGTGCTGAATCTGAAAACTGCCTCAGGTCCAAAAACTTGACAAGCGATGACTGTGCTTGGCCTCTTTTGATGCCTTCTGCTGGTACAAGCTGAGTTGTTTCCCTTGTTGGCTCTCCTTGTATTTTGCCCCTCGGGATGCCATGTTCTATTAACCATCTCCATAACTCTCAGCAGATCAGGGGCCCTTGGATGCTTCTTCTTCAGTTTCTGCCAGTATGTATTGGCTGCGTCTTGTAGTTCCTTAGGAATGTAGTTCTTTTTCTTTATTATCAGGCCCAGAAAGTTCCCAGCTGGGTGATGCTATGACTTAACCCTACTTACAGGTCCAGTGGCCTAGTGGTCAAGAGAGGAGGGAAAGTCAAATCCACAAAGGAGTACCTGAAGCCTTGTGGAAGAGGAGCCGCTGCATCATATTCCAGAATGGTGGGAGCAATAGTTCTTATCAGGGAGGGGTTGCCATTGCTGTGGGCTCAGAAAGTTTGAGAGAGTCTCAAGTCAAAATCTTCTGGAATATCAGGCCAGACGATTCATCCACGTGTCACAGTTCCAGGGTTTCCCAAACAGGGTCCGACCTTTAGTTTGTCTCTGCTTCCTAACATTGCTAACATTGATATTGCAAGCTGTGATACTATTTGCTTCTTGTCAGTTCTAACTATTTTGTAACTTTAATTGCAAGTTCTTCTCTAACCTGCAAGTTATTTGGAAGTTTTGTTTTTGATTTCCCAAATTCTTGGGGCTTTTGCTCAGTTTTAAATCATTAATTTCTCATTTTAATTCACTGATGTCAGAAGACGTGATTATAACATATTGATCCTTCGGTATTTGTTGAGACTTTGTGGTGGTATAACATGTGGTTAAATTGGTAAATGTTTGTTTTATGTATATTACAAAGGAATGTATATTCTTTAACTGTTGGGTAGAGTCCATTTAGGTTCTGTGTGCTAGTGTGCGGTTTGAATTTATTAATACAACTTTTTTTAATGACTGCTCAGATTCTGCAGAAAATATGCTAAAATTGCCCGCCACCATTACATTTCTTCTTGTAGTTCTGTCATTATTTTCTGTTTATATTTTGAAGCTCCGCGGTTGGGTGACTAGGTTCAGGATTGCAATATCTTCCTGATAAATATTTTATCTGGCTGTTTATAATAACTGTCTTTACCTTTTCCAATGCTTTAGACTTAAAGAAGATTTTGCCAACTTAAAAAATGCTTCCCATTTCTGTTTTGGTTAACATTTACCTAAAAAAATCACTTTGCCAATCCTTTATTTTCAATCTTTCATTTGATATGCATTTCTTTTTTTTTTTTTTGAGTTGGAGTCTCATTCTGTCACCCAGACTGGAGTGCAGTGGCCACTCCCGGCCACCACAGCCTCGACCTGGGCTCCAGCGATCCTTCCACCTCAGCCTTCCAAGTAGCCGGAAATACAGGCATGCGCTACCACGCCCGGCTGATTTTTTGATTTATTGTAGAGATGAGGTCTCTCTGCCCAGGCGGGTCTCGAACCCGCGGGCTCAGGCAATCTACTCACCTCAGCCTTCCAAAGGTGCGGGATTACAGGCTGAGCCACCGAGCCCGGTTGATATGCATTTCTTAAAAGCACATAAGCAGGCAACCTCCTCGGGTCTCCTCCCACTGTGGGAGCTTTTCAGTCCTCTTAATAAATCCTGCTTTCTAAAAACAAACAAACAAACAAAAAACACATAGGCTGGACAAAAAAATGAATTACTAATGTTTGGTTATTTTATTTTGCCATCTATTTTGCATGTTTTTTCCTTTCAATGCTTTTTCTTTGCTTACTTTTTTTCTTATCTTCTTGATGAAGTTTTGTTTATAGTCTCTTTTTCCTATCTTTCTTCAGAAGTTAGAACTTTTCATAGTCACTCATAATTTTAAACATGCTTATGTAACTAAAATCTGAATTTTATCTCTCTACTATCTTCCCCCCAAAATGAGATCTTCAGAAAGCTTTAACTGCAATCATCCTCCCTCCTGTCACTATCAAGCTCACTGTAGGCCAGCATTTTAATTTCAAAAACAAGGCATTATTTTTATTGTTAGTATTTGCAGTCATGGCCTTTCAGATTCACACAGAAGTTTACTAAACCTTTTGCCCTTGCTTTTGGAGATCGATGTCCTGATATTGATGCATTTTTTAATGGTCATTGAGCAAGGGTCCATGATTTGGACATGCAGTCATTGTCTGAAAGTGACATTATTTCACTCATTCTGATTTGTCTGATACAACAGACAAATAACATTAGAAGAACCTCTCATTTCCCTCTGCACTTTGAACTTCGGTATGAATTTTGTGGTTGTTGCTGCTCTATCTTATCCAGCATCTCTGCAACGAGGAGGAGGTCTACTTACCCCAGCCCACAGAGGGGCCGGAAACAGATTTTTCTAAGATAGGAGCCACTCTGAGTTGGGTTTTCTTTTCCTTCCAGACAAAACCATCCTAACTCATAAAGTGGACTTCATCTACTCATGTGTTGAGGATATGAGCAGGCTGTGTGGAGTCTTTTCCCACAGTACAGCCCAGACCTAAATGAAACAGATTACTTCCTCATTTTTGTTTCATTGTACTGTGGGTCAACTTGAATTCCACATAACCCAGTCACATCCAAATGTTCTTACTTTGCATGTGGCTGTCTTCCACACTAGAGTATAAGCGCCATGAGGGTTGAGAGAGTGCGTAATGAGGATTGTATCCCTAGTGCTTCACGTAGTGCCTAAAGTACAGTAAGTAGATAGACGATATTTCTTGAATGAGACAATGGATGATAAATTACACTTTCAGGGTGGGAAATTTGGGGCCTGCTTCTGAAGGTCAGTGACAGTTCAGACGTTTCCCAGATTTTTTTACTAAGTGGGCAGGGTAGAATCTCAAAAAAACGAAGCTTTGCCATTAACAAGTATATATTTAATTTTATAAAATTACTCATAACCTTCTTTATAATAACCATAGTAGTGGTACCTATATGAATATTGTACCACTTTATGAGGCACATTTATATTCTGTTTTAATTTGATATGCACCCCTAAATGTATTTGTAGAACAGTTGTCCTTGGAACTGACAAGACTGGACAGGTATATTGCACCAAAAATGTACAAACAGGTATTATTTTTTCTTTTCACACAAGACTTCATACATTTCTTAACTTTGCTAGAACCTCTTAGACCTTAAAGATCCAGGCCTTTTATTTTTTGTGGTTGTAAAATATATGTCTTTATCCAAAAATTTTATTTACTAAAATAGCCTAAAAAATTCAAGGAAGCCATGCTAGCTTAGAAAAGAAAATTAACAACTTTATGTGGGTTATGACCTGGCATATGATTAGAATTGGAAAGCAACCTCCATCTCTACATTATTGAGAGAATTGCCTCTGGTGGCAACATTGAACACACTGAGATTAAGTACAGACTGCATGGCGATCGATATCAATCTCTCCCGCTCTCTCTCTCTCTCTCGCTCTCTCTGACTTTCTTTCTCTCTCTCTCCTCTTCTTGCTTCAGAAACTGATTCTGGTTAATTCAAGACAAAATAAATTATTGAAGCATATCTAGTTGCAGCCAGAAAAAAAGGCCAAAATTGCTTCGCTGGTTGGTGTATCGAAGATTTGCTGACAGAACAGCTGTGCATTAGACTCCTCAGCTTGCTCTGTTGATGTATGATGCTGCCACAAGTGCCGCTGCAGCTGCCTCTGGGCCCTTGACATAGCCATCACCAAAGCACCATCTGTCACTCGTATGCACTACACTGCCTGTACTTGTTGGAGTCACTAACTTGGATGAAAATCAGAGGTGGTGCTGAGACTGACGGAGCTGAGGTCACATGTCTGGGCCCTAGCTACAAGGGAAGTCAGGAAAGCAAGCACAGGTGTCTGATACTATCATCCTCTGCTCTGGACAGCATGGTCCACCTGTCAAAGTGGGGCATTCATGAAACATAAGAAGGGTGGTTTCGATGCTAACACCAAAATAAATGACAACTTTCCTCCAGGGAATGTCTCCAGCAAGATTGTAAACTATTTTTTGCCCTGGATTTTATTCAACTTTCCTGTTTAGTTACTTTTTGTCATACCTCTCTCCAAACCCTAAGTCTGAGATTTGCCCTGTCTATACTTCAATGACACAGTGTTTTGTTTATTTGTTTATTTTTCTGGCTTGTCCTAACTGAGAAAAACAGAAGTAGAACTCTAACACTTGCTACTTTAGAAGATATTGAAAACTACATACCAAACTATACACTCTGTAATGGCAGGAACCATGTCTACTTCCTCAATTATTCTTAGCCTAATGTCTGGGCTATAGTTGTTTTCAATAAATACATGCTGAATGGCTTTGAGAAATTCATCTATCTAATCCCTATCTAATGAAGCCATTAGGCTGTGGGAATATTGATTCTTCCTAACTATCTAGACCTTGCTCAGAAAAAGCAGAGAAATATCCCATCATGTGGCTACCCAGGAAACTATACTAAGAGTTTTGAGGAACATCCAGACTGATTCATAAGAAATGTCTGGGATGATTAATGCCCACTCTTCCAAACGGAAGAGTTTTGGCTCGTTTCCTAGTATCTACCATTTCTGGCATAGATACAGAGAAATTATTGTTACACTTTTTAAATTTGGTTAAAGCAAAATAGTTTTTTTAAGACTCCTTTTACGAGATGATGGAAAGACAGAACCAAAAATAAGAATCCATACGAAGTCATGGAATAGATAAGTGTCTCCCTATAAAGAGAGTCTTTGTGCTAATGTAACTAAAGTTGGCTTCACTCTGGCTCGGTTGGCACCTTAACAGATATCTCATACTGAGATCATCTTTTTCAGCCATCTGGGTTATACATTTGATGAAGCTGCTTAGAAAGCACTCAACATTACCTTCCAAGATCCATGTTATAATAGATCATCCTGTGGCATGCGTTATGTGACATATTGAAATAGAAGAAAAATTAGGCAAGAAAAGGACAGGGATTTAGGAGAAAAATCAGAATAAAAGGGTGTTAGAAGGGGAAGAATTGGCAAATCCTGGTGTTGAGAGATCAGATCCACAAACTGGGTTGTGGCTACTTTTTTCCAAAGTAGGGGGTAATTGCTAATTCAGATCAGGTCAGAAGCCCGGCAACAGGGCTGAAGAGAGATGGTAAGAGCATCAGATGTAGGTCAGATGACCCAACATGATCTAAGCTGACAGCAATGTATGGAAAAGCAGAAAGCCTCCTCATTATCCTTAGGGCCTGGGTTTCCAAAAAGATATCGCTCTCTTTACTGTCTGCTAGACACACATGAAATGCTTGTGTGTTTTAAGATTAGTTCACAAAAGCATTATCTATGACCCTACAGATCATTATGACAATAATAATGACAGCTAACATTTACAAGAACTTATTATGTGCCTGACCTACTGTCAATATTTTACATATTAATATTTGCAACAAAATATAACAGGCACCGTTAACATTTTGAATTTATAGTAGTAACTATGAAACTCAAAAAGTTTAAGATCCCAGAGGAAACATGAACTGTAGAGCTGGACTTTTGACCCCAGAACCTGCCTTCTATTCACTACAATGCCTTCAAAGCCATTTTCTGTATTTAAAATGAAAGGATGCAGCTAATTTGGCCCTTTGTACTATTGAAAACATATTCATGTACAATAGCTCATTTAATTGTCTTGTATTATATTCTTTGCTAGGAAGGAAAGTAGAACTATTATTCTATTCATTTTTCCAACTGAATATAAGGTTCAGATGATGTGCTTCGCTATGAAACCACACAGCTGGAAAGTGGCTGACCATATTGAAAACTCAGTTTTGCTTTATTTCTAACTATAAAACACAGTGTATAAAACTGTCCAATAACCATATCTTTGCTTTGACATATACATATACATATACATATTTTACAACATATACATATTGAACAAGTAAAAAGTGTAGATTAATGATCTACTTGCTCCCAGAGCTTTAGTTTGTACTCATATTAAATACTAAATGGCTTCATTCATTTAACAAATAATAACTGCTAACAAATGCACCAGACACACATTTTATATACACTCTTTCATGGCTGAAAAGTATCTCAGATGTTATTTGTTTCAAATTTCTAACTTGACAGCTAAGGGAAAAACCCCATGTGGTAAATTTATTTGAGGCTACCCTATTTGTTACTATTAAAACCTTGTCTAGAAAGCCTCTGCCCCATTCAAAGTTTTTTCTGTTTATAAACTAAAGATTAATGACCAAGAATAGCCAGAACAATCCTCAGCAAATAAAATAAAATAAAATAAACAAAGCAGGAGGTATCACACTATCAGAATTTAAAATTTACTATAAAGCTACAATACTCAAAACAGCCTGGTATTGGTACAAGAACAGGCATATAGACCAATGGAATAGAATTGAGATTCCAGAAGCAAAACCTCAATTTCTCCACCAACTCATCTTTGACAAAGACTCCACCACCCACCACTGGGGAGATGAGAACCTATTCAGCAAATGGTGATAGGAAAACTGGCTGACCACATGCAGAAGATTCAAACAGGACCCTTACCTATCTCCACACACAGAAATTAACTCTAAATGAATCAGAGACCTAAATGTAAAACCTCAAACCATAAGAACCTTAGAAAATACCCTTATGGAAGTTGGAACTAGCAACCAATTCCTGAGCAAAACCCAAAATGCATAGGCCATAAGAGATAAGATAGACAAGTGAGACCTCATTAAACTGACAAGCTTCTGCAAAGCCAAAGTTTTTCCCACAGACTGGGAGAAAATATTTGCCAACTCCATGTCTGACAAAGGCCTAACATTAAGGATCTACAAGGAATTCAAACGTGCTGAAAAGAAAAAAACAAACAGCCCCATTACAAAGTGGGCAAAAGATATGAATAGACACTTCTCAAAAGAAAACATACGAGCAGCCAATAGATACATGAAAAATGTTCAGCCTCACTAGTCATCAAGGAGATGCAAATTAAAACTACATTGAGATACCACCTACCTCCAGTCAGAATGTCCATCATCAATAACTCAAAAAATAACAGATGCTAGAGAGGATGTGGCAAAAAGGGAGCACTTCTACACTGTTAGTGGTAGTGTAAACTAGTACAGCCTCTATGAAAATCAGTGTGGCGATTCCTAAAAGCTCTAAAAATTGACCTTCCATATGACCCCACAATCCCCCTGCTGAGAATATACCTAGAACTCAAATCATTCTATAAAAAAGATACCTGCACACGTATGTTTATTGCAGCATTTTTCACAATAGCAAGATCATGGAACCCACCGTGTAGTTCATCAAAAGAGGATCAGATTTTTTAAATGTGGTACACATACACAATGGAATAGTATGCAGCCATAAAGAAGAACAAAATCATGAACTTCACAGCAACCTGGATGGAATTAGAGTCTATAATACTGAGTGATCTTTCACAGAAACAAAGAACTGAGTATCACATGTTTTCATTCATAAGTGGACCTTGAACAACTACTGTAATACTATAAGAAAAGAAGTTACAGTGGCGGGAAACTACTGGGGGGGGGCAGGGAGGGGCAGAGAGGTGGGATTAACAGTAGTCAATATCTGCCTGGGGAAGGGGGGGGCACACCTCATCAACAAGGGTAGCTGCACAATGTATATTTGTATACCTAACCCTTAATTTACCCCACATTTTTAAAATTAAAAAAATTTTATATATATATGTATATGTATATACTATATATATATATAAAGAAATATAGACTAAAGATTCTTGGGGAATTAGTTATCATATAAAGAACAACTTCTTTATTTTCTTCTGGAGGTCAAGGAAGATTTTATATTAAGAATGTTCTCAGATTGGACACAATTGCTTATGCCTGTAATCCCAATACTTTAGAGGGCAAGGCAGGAGGATTGCTTGGGTCCAGTAGTTCAATACCAGCCTGAGCAACACAGTGAGAAATCGTGTCTACAAAAAAATGTTAACAAAAATTAGCCAGGCATGGTGGAGTGAGCCTGTAGTCCCAGCTACTCAGGAGGCTGAGGCAGAAGGATTGCCTGATCCCAGGAGGTCATGACTGCAGCGAGCTGTGATTGTGTCACTACACTTCAGGCTGGGCAATGGAGGGAGACTCCCAACTAAAAGAAACAAAAAAAGTTATCAGATTGAAGTTGCAAGAGGCGTACATGTATGTATGTATGCTATAAATATAGATATAATATGAATATGAGTGTGTATCAATGTTAAATTGAGTTAAAGATGACTCAAAGATTAGTTTACCTAATGCATTGCAAATAGTTGTGTCTCAAGATCTTCAGAAAAGTGCAGGAGAAAATTAGTTTGGAAATTTTTCTTTATTTCACTGAGGAATAGTTATGAGTGGCCAGCAGATGCCACTGTTGTCAGTTGTAATTTTTTTTCAAGTTTCACATACAGAAAATGAGTCATTACAATTAAAAGGGGTAAGTAAAATGCAGCAAAAGTAATCATGCTATCTTTTCAAAGGTGTGATGTAAGTACTATATCATTAAATTTTATTATTTACCACTTAGCAAAATATGTAATTAAACACTTGTCAACTGAAATACATGCTAAATTATTAAAGAAAACATAACAGGGAAAATGATGAGTCCTTAATAATAATCATTTTTAAAATCAGAAGTTTATGCAATGAGCAAAGTTGACTTGTAGCTAAATTTAATAACCATGATATATTCTATCCTAATGAGTGACATCAAGGAAAAGTAAAATAAAACAAATTAATTATGTCCCTTTGTGTTGTTGCTGTGGCATCATAAAACAATTTTATATTTATCAAACCAGCACTCAGTAGTGAACAAGTTATCATTGCAAAGTTTAACTTTTATGTTACTATCTTCTATTTCCCTCAATGATTGAAGGCTTTTTATAATAATTTAAGACACATTAAATAAAGCAGGCCTAAGTAATGATTCTGAGAGAAAAGTAAGGGCAGTGTCTATTTTCCTCTAAACCAGGCTCACAAATTCCAAAGCAGGGTGAATAAGCAAAATTGAACTCTGCAGGGACACCTGCATCTTCCTGAACATATTCCTGCAAATGCCTCGGCATCTTTTGTTTTCAGTCTTCAATTTCACCAAATATCTGTAAATTACAGTTCATACAGTTTTTAAAAATATACTTTTGTGTGGAACCAAATTTCTGAGTATTTCAGCGTAGTCCAAATAAAATATTAAATCTAAACTGTGTGGTAGACACTCTGGTCATTGCCATGAGGGATGCAGAATAAATACAATTCTGTCCTCAAGTGAAGAGTAGAGTGAAAAAAAAAATAGCTTTGTGTCTGAACAGATCCACTATGCTAAAAATTTTCTACCATTACCTAAAGTGATCTATAAAGTGGTGATCATCATAAGGTTGTTGTAAGAATTAAAATAAGAATGTAAACTGTTTCTCAATATCTGGCACAAAAGAGTAGCTGAACAAGTGCTAATTTTTACTCAGAGAACATAGTCCTGGAGAACAGGTAAGATGAGTGATCAAAACCCAATTCACATAGTAAGTAGAAAACAATAAGTGACATAAGAAAAAGAATAAATACAAATGAAATTGAAAGTAAGATATTGCAAACAGAATGGCCTGGGAAGAATTTATGGGGGAGATTGCATGTAGTAAATGCTTGAGAGAAGTTCAAGCATTTAAAAGGCAGACTTGTGGAACAATTTTATGTAAGATGGAAAATGAGTGAAGGATGAGACAGCAGCCAATAAAACTTGGCGCCAACCCTCTTCATCATTCCTACTACTACCGTGCCCCAAATAAATTATATCTTTCAAACACTGTTTACAAATTAAGGGGTGAAATTTCTGAATTTGTTAACTGTATCATGACTTTGTAAGAAAATAGATTTCTTCTTAGGAAATATATACTAAAGCATCAAAAAGTAAAGATCATGAGATAATCAACCTACTCTCAAATTATGAAGAATAATAAACAACATGTAATAATATGTGTATATATATGCCTATGTACACATCTAAATGCACATACAAAAAGTGAGAAAGGGAGAATGGTAAAGCAATGTGGCAAAATGTGAAAAATTAGGGAATCGGGGTAAAGGCCACATGGTAACTATTTGTACTATTCTTGCAATTTTTGTAAGTTTTAAATTCTGCCAACATTTGTAAATGAAGACTAAAAATATTAAGGTGAGTTAAGGACAATCAGATAAGTGGCAGCTGAATTTGTGCCAGCCAACTCACACTGTAAAAAATTATGGAGAAATTTCCTCAAGCAGAAGGGAAGTTATAACAGATAGAAACTCAGACCTATGGGGGAGGCAAGACAATAAATATGTGGGTAAATTAAAAAGGCAATTTTATATTATTTATTTTAAAAGACATGACTAAAATATAAATTTATATAAAATGTATTTGAAGTTTATAACATTCAAGGTAGATTATGATAGGCTAAAGGTATACAGTAGAATCCCTAATCCTTAACACACATACACACACACACACACACACACACACACACACACACACACACACACGAGGGAACGTAACATTGAATACAAAAACAATCACTTGATTTTAAAAAGGCAGTAAAGAAGAAACACTGGAAAAAAAGAAATGCATGAGACAAATAGAATACAAATAACAAAAAGGTAGACTTAAATTCAGTCAAATTGATAATGACATTAAGTACAATGGCCTTAAAATTTTCAAGGAAAAAAAAATGGTTGAGCTGGATTTAAATATAAAAAAATACACAGAACAAAATTATGATATTTACAACAGATGTAGTTTAGATATAAAGATATACGTTGACTAAAAATAAAAGAATGGGAAAAAGATACATGTAAATACTAATTAAAAGAAAGCTGATATAGTCGTTATATCAGCCAATGTAAACCTGAGAGGAAAGAAGTATTACTAGAGAAAAATAGTAACATTCATAACCATATGAGAGTTAATTTATCAAAAAGACATAACAATTATAAATAAGTATGCATCTAATAACAGAGCTTCTAAATTCATGAAAATATTTGGCAGAAATAAAGGGAGAAATAGAGAAAACCACAATCATGATAGAAGCAATCAATAACTAATAATTTATACTATAATTATAAGAATAATGAATATTAGTTAGAAAAAATTTCAATTGACACTTATAATCAATACAATAATAGAAAATAATACTACAATTAGAAAAAAATATATAAATATTTGAACAATGATACACCAACTTGGGATAATTTACTTTACTAGAAAACTATACACATTTCCTGAAAAATATTCACTCTTACCTCACATCTCTATAATAAAATAAAATCATAATTTAAAAAATCAAAGTGGACATGGAACATATACCAGATAATTAAACAAATGACAGTATTTTATTGAACTATTTTTCTCTCTTGCTAAATACTATTAAGAAATCAAAAGAAAGGAACACAAAATACATAATTGTGTTTGACAATTAGTAGTTCATTTGTGACTCTGGTGAAAGCAGAATTGGTGGACTATGAGAGTTTGGAAGCTATGTGATGATGGACCATGAGGATAGCTAATTCTCTCAGGAACTTTGACAATGAGAGGAAGAAGAGAGAGGATACTGATTAGGGAAAATGAGATATTTTTGTTTTAAACTAGGAAAGAGGCAAACATGGTTTGTGAATGAAAAGAAGGAACAAGTGGAGAGAGAAAGGAAAGACAGAATAATCGATGCATAAAGTTCCCAGAGAATTCAGAGTAGGAGGACTTAAGCAAAGGGTGAGTGATTATCCTTGGATATGAGCAAGGAAATAATTTATCTTTAAAGAGTATGGGGGAAAAAAAAGATGAAATAGACGAAGAGATCAGGTTAAGTGTTAAACAAGTACAGAAAGTTATTATACACTGTATATGAAAAATTGCAACTAATTTAAGATACAATACAAAAGCACTTTTTGACAGAAGATTCTCAAATATTTCAAATCACCTCCACATAAAACTGCTTTACTTATTTAGAAATGTCTTTTGGGGGGGCGCTGGAGAGGAGAGGTAAAAGTGGCAGGAAGTTGAAGGAGTTATTTCTAGTGGTCTTCTTTCTCTGTGAAATAGAAAATAATGCTATCTATTGAGAATTTGGGGGGCAGAAAGGAGACAGAATATTTGAACAAAGCAGTATACTTTGAAATAGATGCTGTGTGGATAAAGAAAGAAAATTTCCAGTAGCAGCCCCAAACTATGAACTTACATTTTTCTTGTTCTCCATATGATTGTTACTTCTAAAAAGACCTTTAATTAAAAATAAAATCCTAATACAAAAACTGACAAAGATAATAAACAAGTAATTCTCAGGGGGAAAAGAAAAACTCTAGTGCTAAAAAACTATGAAAGAATCCTCATCCACTGTAGTGATTGAATCAATATAAAGTCATACAATGAAATACTGTGGTATACTCCATCAGATAAGGAAAAAAAAATTCACTTGTCATTGAGGATGTCAATAAACTAAAATTTGTACACCCTGCCTGTGGCAATTTACATTGATTTAACCACTTTGGAGAGTACTTCGACACTTTCTAGGAAGGTTGAAGATGAATGGACTCATCATAGGGATCTGCCTCCTGCCTTGGGAAAGGACTGTTAAATTCCCATTCATTGACAATCCCATCCTGTAAAGGGAGTATATTTTTTTGCCCCATTAACTAGGACTTGGTCATGTGATCTGGTTTGGCCAATGGAATCTAAGTAGACATGAGTATCACTTGTGCGGAACACTGGATTTTGGTTGCCTTTCTGCCCATATTTCCTCTGCCGTGAGAAGGGTATACACCAGAAAGGAGCTGTTTCCATCCCAACTGCTACAATTTAAATTAAAAATGTCTCAGAATTTCTGAAGTGATTTTAAAGTTACAGAACTTTGTGGTTAAAAAAATTGACATGTCAAGAAAATAAAAACAAAGTGCTAATACATCATATAAATATATTTATTGCTTAGATGTCTATAAATTATAAGATTTTAATTATGAATAAAAACATTCCTGGAAAATGTTACACATTTTGTATTGTTTTAACTGACTTAAGGCACATAGTGCAAAATACTTCTTTTCTGATACAGAGATCCCAAGTGTCTATTTAGCTACGTTGACAAAAAATTGCTTTATTACGGATATATATGGTACAGTATATCCCTCACAAGTGCTTGGGGGGAAACGAAACACTTTGTGGGTAAAACTAGTACACTACTATTTACTGGCAAAAATCTATTAGTAGATTCTGTTGGTTGGTTGGTTTACAGAATAGGTTGTTGTAGAAAAATATTATTTGTCTACATCTTTCTTAATCACATTATTACAAAATACACAATTAAATTATCCAAATTAAAAACTTAATACCTGAGAAAGTGCATATTAATAGCTAATTTTTATACTGTCTTTTATGTTCTGGTTTTGAGAAATCTCTGGTATAAAATAACTTAAACATCTCTAATACAACTTTTGTATATGTAACTATAATTTTATGTTTAGCAAAATAGGTTCTTCAAAAATTTCAAGAATTCTCACTTTTCTATTTGATTAATAAAATACAGTACATAACTTTGAGAAAATAGATTTTCAAAGAATATATATATACATACAAGAGTTATAAAGGCAAAACAGAATAAACACTATAAAAGCAATGTATTGCTCTTATAAGTACAAGTAAATTAGAGGTAGGTTTTAAAAACCAAATTCTAGTATAACATATCTATATTATATCCCCCAAATTCATATTTAGTATTTAACTCAAGCATGCATTTTTAATACAAAGTTTATACCACATTTTGAGGACTATTTTTTTTCTATTGAAGCACCACAATCCACAATTAAAAATTAGAGAAAAAATAAGACAAGGTATCTAAACTGTATCAGTAGAAAGTATAATGGCTATATGCTTTTTTGATATGACTATTGATTTTTTATTCACCTTACAGTTTCAATAATGTTTACAGTAATTTTGAATAAATTTATTTTTCTATTATTTGACTGATCCATTTTAACAAGTGGAATAAACTTTTCATTGTTCAGTAGAATACTGAGCAGAGACTTACATGTGTGTTTATTGGTATAATTGTGGTCCAGTCCAAGATTTTAAGAGCAACATTGTCTTGCTATAATTCATTCAATCCTTGCATTCTCTAATAAAAGATATCTAATAAAACTTTTGCACTTGAAATTGTTTTTCAGTTTGATAATATCTTCTTTTCTTTTTTGAGACAGCGTTTCATTCTGTTGCCTGGGTTGTAGTGCAGTGGCACGATCACAGTTCACTGTAGCCACGAACTCCTGGGCTCAAGTGATCCTCCTACCTCAATGTCCTGAGTAGCTGGGACTACAGTGTGTACCACCATACCTGGCTAATTTTTCTGTTTTGTTTTGTTTTGCAGAGATGAGGTCTTGCTTTGTTGCCCAGGCTGTTCTCAAATTCTTGAGTTCCAGCGATCCTCTCACTTTAGCCTCCCAAAGTGCTGAGATTACAGTCATGAGCCACCATATTTGGCTTTTTTATATTCTTTTAAAAAATATCCTTATTATAGTCATATATCTGTTGAATTTATTTTGAAGACCTTGAAAAAATTAAGCAGTGATTCGAATCCTTGATGAGCACCTTGAAAAAAGGGCAGAGATATTTTGAATATGGAAATCTGAAGAAGGGAAACGTAAAGAAATGAGCACCAGGTATTCGCATGTTCCAGAGAATATCTTCTCTTTGTGACATATTTTCCACTTCTGAATGGTTATATGACTTGAATTGGGAGACCAGTAGTCATGTGAGGAACACACTTTCCACAGAACCCTCCACACCTGCCATAGACTTTGGTTCCATCCTGAAAATAGGAAGAGGCAGAAATGTGGAAGAATCTTATACAAGCTGATATCTGCATGTACAAAGTAGAAAAAGCAAATGCTTTGAATTATGGCTGAAAACATTAGCTGAAGTTTCCTGTAACAATTGCATTTGAGGTCAAAGATCATGCAATTTTAGTATTAGTTCAAATCGGTGGTTATTGGAAAGACAAAAAGAAATGAGATAAACAGATTCATATTAGCTACTTGATGATTATAAACCACACTATAATTTAGACAATGTATATCAACCCACATCTTTTTTTTTTTTTGAGATGGAGTCTCACTCTGTTGCCCAGACTGGAGTGCAGTGGCATGCTCCTGGCCACTGCAGCTTACACCTGCTGGGCTTAGGTGATCCTTCCACCTCAGTCTTCCGAGTAGCCGGAACTACAGGTGCGTGCCTACCACACCCGCTAATTTTTTATTTATTGTAGAGATGAGGTCTTGCCAAGATGCCCGGGTGGGTCTCAAACCTATTTATTTGCTTCAATGAGTTTATTAAAACATTTCCCAATTTGCTGTCCAGTACTTATATAATTTTATATAATATTCTTTTAAATTACACAAAAGAAAGATACTGTATTGTGACATTAAAGGCATATAACTTGTATACTATTCCATTTACCTCAAATATCTCATGGAAGTATTAGAAACACACCCTGGAGAAAAGGACAGAAAGTGGTAAAATAGAAGGAAAAAAAGTGGTGCTTGGTATGAAAGCAGTCTGTATAATTAGAGAATGACTCAAAAGAGATTCTTCCCTAAGGAGAACAGCTCAACTGAGGAACAGGTGGGCAGAGGCAGGTTGAAGGGGGGTGGTCAGGACATGACAGATAAACTCTCTAAGCTGCCTTGTATCATCAGGTCCAAAAGACAAAAGACTGAAGACATTTTTATAGGATAAGAAAAAAATAGGTTGAACTCCTACTGTCTCAGAGAAGGTAAGATTTTTTTTCTTTTTCATAATCTGGGGAAGAAGGATAAAGAAGGAAACTTTGGGTTCTTAGCACATTTTAAAATGGAAGAATGTTTGTGAAGAGGGGCTTTTCAAATCACCTCTTCTTTTTTTTTTTTTTTTTTTTGAGTTGGAGTCTCACTCTGTCGCCCACACTGGAGTGCAGTGGCCGCTCCCGGCCACCGCAGCCTCGACCTGCTGGGCTCCAGCGATCCTTCAGTCTCAGCCTTCCAAGTAGCTGGAACTACAGGTGCGTGCTACCACGCCTGGCTGATTTTTGATTTATTGTAGAGATGAGGTTTTGCCAAGTTGCCCAGGCGGGTCTCGAACCCGCGGGTTCAGGCAATCCACTCACCTCAGCCTCCCAAGACATGGCATTACAGGCTGAGCCACCGAGCCCGGCTCATCTCTTCTTTCAGAAGCCTTTTTAACTCTGGAAAATCTGAGTATGCAGGGAAGGGAATGGCGGTAAAAACTCAATGTGGTATACTTTCCTATCCCAAACAGATTGCTGAAGTCAAAACATAATCTTAATTAAATTAAATTTACTGGCAAATGAAAAGATGTTTGCATTTCCATTAGTCTATTTGGGTTTCACAAATCTCAGCTTCACACCAGGCATTAGATTTCAAGAAATGCAGTCCTGAGCAAGAATTTTGATTGAGGTAGTTCTCTCAGTGAATTTTTAAGTAATCTTTAGAAGTTAAATGGAAGCAAAATTAATAATTTTATAAAACATTCATATCCACCAAGATTTGAATACCATTACATTCATATGACAGTGACCTCAGCCAGAATTCAGTCTTTACATCTAACCATAAGATATCTAAATGCCAGATACAGAAAGCCAGAATATTTCATTGAGCTCTCTACTTTTATAACTGCTCAGAATATACCTTAAATAAGTAATTAATTTATTCTTATTCTTCTGCCAAAAACGATTACACCTAAATATATTATATACATGTTTTAAAATAAACAGCCATTTTTAAAAGCCTTCTAGTTTACCCATGTAAAAGAAATAATAAGCCGGGCTCGGTGGCTCAGCCTGTAATCCCGCGCCTTTAGGAGGTTGAGGTGAGTGGATTGCCTGAGCCCACGGGTTCGAGACCTGCCTGGGCAGTGAGACCTCATCTCTACAATAAATCAAAAAATTAGCTAGGCATGGTAGCGCACACCTGTAATTCTGGCTACTCGGAAGGTTGAGGCAGAAGGGCTGGAGCCCAGCAGGCAAGGCTATGGTGGCCGGGAGGCCACTGCAGTCTGGGCGACCGAGTGAGACTCCAACTAAAAAAAAAAAAAAAAAGAAATAACAAAAACTAAAATCTGTTCATTGTTAATTAAAGCACAATGTCATTATCTTCAAAAATACAAAGGCGATGAATATCATAATATTGGATTTCATTTACAAATAATATTCATATGAATAGGCAGATAACAGAAGTCACTTACATTTTTGTTTTTCTTTTTAAATCATGAAACATTTTAGTGGGCAGGGCTTTCACTGGTGCTGATTTATGCACAACATAGGTGAGAATCCTTATAGCCTAGATCCAGATTTACTATAGACAGCACTATACTATCTAAGACATAAAAACTGTAAATCATAAAATCCATTTCATAAAATATGCATGTTAGTATACCAGACCTGCAACAAAATTAAAGGGATACTACTTTGGATAATTCATGTGTTAAAGTTAAAATAACTGATACAAATAGTTATGACTACATATGGAAATACCGTATAATAATCTATATAGAGATAAAATAACAGTGCTATCTAGGAATATAAGAGCACAAGATAAAAACATAAATGCTAATTCTTGAACAAACTATGAAGGATATTTGTTCAGTGACAAATGGCTCCAACAACACCCCCATCACTAAATCAAAGCAGTGAGGTAAGTATACTGAAAATTCAGCCCTCACTTTAAAGCATTAAAACCTATAAACCTTTATTAATTAAAGTAGAGTTTGTTTTTTTTTAAAACTACTTCTTTTGAAATACTTGCATTTCTAGTGATTAGCCCCAAACTTGAGATAGACAAAGTCTGTATGTCCTGGCATTTGGTAGTTCATGTTCAGTTATCTGTAGCCCATATATGGATTTGTATTAATATAAAGCCAATATTTGCACATCAATAAAAATGAATCCAAGTTCATTTTATAGATTGATATTGTACCCCACTATATGTAATGTAACCACTATATGCATTAACGTTTTACTCATCAACTTCATGTAACTAATTTTTTTTTTAGTTGGGATCTCCCTTGTTGCCCAGGCTGGGGTACGGTGGCGTGATCACAGCTCACCACAGCCTTTACCTCTTGGGCTCAGGTGATCCTTCCACCTCAGCATCTCTTGTAGTTGGGAACACTGGTGTGTACCACTACACCTGGCTACTTTTTATAGAAATATAGAAATAAAGTCTCACTGTGTTGTTGAGGCTAGTCTTAAACTCCTGGGTTTAAGCAATCCTACTACCTCGGCCTCCCAAAGTGCTAGGATTACAGGAGTGTGCAACTGAGCCCAGTCAACTTCATGTGACTAAATTTGAGGTCCAAGACCTTTAATGCTAGTTAGTGCTAGTGCTTACCTGTGATCTGTGTATGATGACAGAGGCATAACTCCCCTGAGCAAGCCACTTCGCTGTGCTGGATATCTTCATCCCAGTTCCTGCCAAATTAATGCTGAACTGCCCCTGGATTATAACCAAAACAAAACAAAAATAGATGGAATTCATAAAATATTTAAGAATGCTCTTAGCCAGAAACACCTGCATGGGAATTTCATAGGGAGGGACTCAAATTACTTTCCAAGGGTTTTCCTTTATAAAATGAAAGAATATTAATACAAGCTTACTATAAAGAAAATGAACCAGCTAAGGATTTTAAAATTTGATTAAAAATAGGTCTTATCAAATACAAATGATGAATTAACACCACATCATATTATTTGTGGAGGAGTAATTCTGCCCAACCATAGGACTCTATGATTTGACAACTAAAGCTCATGGTCCTGTGGCAATTGTTAAGTCCTGACAGAGGGATGTAAAGACCAACACTTGTCACACTTTAACATTTCTCCAGTTTCAATCTGTGACCCTTCATTGCTAATTTCTGTGATGTCACATCTGTTTAATGTATTTTCTAGACCCTTCTGTTATTGTGCCCTCCCCTTTTGTGTTAGGCATATTACTTAATCTACCACATAAAACTATTGAATATGGTGCTATTGTCCTGGCTATTATGTCCATTTTAAGTACCCAGAGAGTACGTGGAAGTGTGATGGCACATGATTTACACACATCATGGTGTGTGGGTCTCCTAGTGGCTTGTGACCTAATTCTATTCAAGTACAAGGACCATTTTCATGTCCAAATATTTCAGACTATTGTTAACAACGAAACTTCAAGTATCTGGTGACTGATAAAATGAATAAATAAAATGGGTACAATTTATGTTACATTTATATAATATTGCAGTACAAATATATACATTGAAAACGAATTCAGTCTCCTGACAATCAATGTTCAGCATGCATGTAGATTCAAAACGATATTAAGGCATTCTTAGATTGCATCACAATATCCCAGTAGCCTAAGACTCATGAATCTTGAGCAAGCCTGTGATGAAACATTAAGTTTTACACCATATGAATGAAAATGTTATTTTGTCATAAAAGACAAAGGAGAGAGCAGGGGTAGCAATCCTGATAAGGGACAAGAGAATTCAAGTTGTAAATAATGAAGCCATGACAAGAAAGTACTAAAAATCATAATCCATAATGAAGACATGACGTGAATATTATACATAAAATGACATAGCAACAACTTTAATAAAGCAAAAACTATAAGAGATGCATAGAGACATAGATAGAAACACCCTAATGATAAGAAAATTTAATATGCTACTATCAGTAACAAGAAAGATCTAGTGGACAAAAATGAGAGAGGTGATCTAAACAATATAATTAAAAAGGGTAGATCTTATGGATATGTATTAAGCTCTACAGCCCAGTAATAACTAATATACATTCCAGATATCTAACAACTGACTCTGGAAACTCAAAATGGATGCTGGCCATGACCCACTGACATTAGCTGAATACAATCATTTCACTTACTCTTATGTAATTGCAAACCAGCTAAAAAGATGCACATTACTTTTATCTTTATATAGTTTTTATTGCTTTTCAAAGAAGTGCAGAACATTTGCTTTACTTCACTCTTGACATATATTCTAAAGTCACATCATACTCCTTAACTTCATCTCATTTTGCAATGTGACAAAGTTTATTTTCCCTAAAGAGCACCATATGTGTCTATTCTCTTTTTAGTATTCATATCCCAGGGTATTCTGTCATAGTCACAGAAGATGTAGTTTTGATGAATTCCAAACAACAGAATAAGTTCTTTCTGTGACATCAAACATCTGGACAGTATTCACCCAAATGTTGTGCAATTTAACACAGAATCTGGTTTATATATTTGATAGAACATCTCCAAAATTCTGGGCAGTTTGCATTTTTGGTAACAGTAACCTCAAGCAGATAAATACAGACTGAATATAGATGGGCATAGCTCCTTTTGACAGCATTTCTCTATGCCCAATAGCATCTAATTTTGGAAATAGAACTTTGCATTCCAGAAATGGCTGGAAAACCATGTGAGAGGCATCTCATTCCAATGAGCAGGGAGGAGCATTTTATTTCTGATTCTGCCTAACTTTCTCAAAGATCTTGGACACATTGTTAACATGGAATGTTTGTAGCCGGGCTCGGTGGCTCAACCTGTAATCCCGCGCCTTGGGAAGCTGAGGTGAGTGAATTGCCTGAGCCCGTGGGTTCGAGACCCGCCTGGGCAATTTGGTGAGACCTCACCTCTACAATAAATCAAAAAATTAGCTGCAGGTGGTAGTGCACGCCTGTAGTTCCAGCTACTTGGAAGGCTGAAGCGGAAGGAACGTCGGAGCTCAGCAGGTGGAGGCTGTGGTGGCCGGGAGCGGCCACTGCACTCCAGTCTGGGCGACAGAGTGAGACTCCAACTCAAAAAAAAAAAGGAATGTTTGTTTCTTCAACTGTAAACTGGGACTGCCCTGTTTATAGATATATAATGTTCTCAAGATATTATAGGGGAAAATAGGATTACAGAGAGACTGGAGAAAGAGAGTAATGAAGAAATGGAAACAGCTATCTTAACATTTAAAAGCCTGATTGTACAAATATATATTATTCAGATTTCATCTGCATCAAGAAACACTTTGTTTATAAAAATTGCTCTTCTGATCAGATATTTCCTGAGGAGAGTTTATTAGTAAAATAAAAGGAATTTTATTTCATTTGACCGATATATAATTTACTTGTATATCAGACTCTTGTGAATTTTGTCGATGTCTCATTGACCAGATCTTACTCGATTCAACATATAATAAAATGAACCAGGTTTCCAAAGTAATGATATCTGTGAGGCTGCAGCAGACTGTTCACATCTCTAGGTTGCATTGTTTATTTACTTTTCTCTAATCATATTAAATATACAACCAGAAGGCATAACTTAAAAGGAAAACGGGTTGTTGGACAAACTTGATCAGTCCTGAGAAAGGTTAACCATTAAAGAATTAATAATATTCATTTAAGAGGATCAAAATATGTGTCACCAAAAAAGACATTCATATACCAGGGAAAAGATTATTCAGATGTTAAAATTTTACATTACATCCTTGACTTTAGAACAGGTGTCCAAAGAGACAGTGCAAGGTTTCAGAAGGGATGGGGGTGGGGGCTCATCAGAAGGACAGACCTTGGAAGAAAATTAAATGGAAGATAGTAGGTCAGGGTTCCCATCTGGGAGGTAGTTATTGGTCACCGGAATGAGTAAAATAGGGAAGAAGAATGAATATGAATACAGCTAACCAGGCTCAAAGAGTGAGAACACTGAATTATTCTGCAAAGTTACTTGCTTTTAAAAAATATAGCCAAAAGAAGAAGCACTTTTAGAGTGGCAATGTGAGGAGCCATGGACACTCCAGCAGAACAATCATAACTAGTGAAAATTATAAATACAGAACCCATTTAAAGTTTCTGACAATTTTCCTAAGGTTATACACAAATGGAGAAACATTTAGTCAAGAAAATTCCATTAAATCTAGGTAAGAACAGTGATAGCCTGTGACATTTGAACCATGGTCCATACTCTCTACCTCTTACTCAATGAGATGATAGTTCTTGCTGTGGTAGGAGCAGTTAAGAAGACAGGACTCCATTTCCCTTAGTTTCCTGTTAAAGCTGGAGTTTCTCTTTGGGAGGTAAAAATCACCAGCATTTCTCACCCCCTCAGCTTTGTATTGCAGAAGTTCTATTATAGGCAAGATTACCTGAGAGTCTAAGTCTCCCTTTTTTCACCAAATCCCTACCCATGGAGAGATCTATCCACCTTAGGAATAGCACACCAAGAACACTAGGCCTGAATCATCCTCATTCAAAATCACTGGTAGGGCAGAGGGTCCATGCCAAGAAGGGCAAAGCAAGAACATCAGGGGCTACTGCCATGACCCAATACTGTTTATAGAGCACGGGTATTACTCTGAGGAATAGGCCACTGTCCCTGCCCCCAGATCCATAGTATTGGTGCAAAGATTCTTCCTTGGGGGAGAACCAAGTTGTGAAGACAGAAAATTTTATAGCTTTCCTTAAGGAGACTTAGCTTATTTGTAATAGTACATGAAGAAGTTCAAGCTTAAGGGTGCTACTGAAAACAAGATGGCTGTAGCTCATTGAAAACAACAAGCAAAATGGTAGATAAGATTTATGTTTAACAGAGAAAACTAGGAAAAGAAACAGCTAAGAAGGGCGCCTCTTGGCACCTTTGCTTACCTTAAAGACTGACCTATAAGAGTAATTGAAGCTCTGGGGATTCAATTTAATTGGATAATACTGTGGAGCAGTTTATGCCTTCAGGGTATTGTTGAAAGAATAGAGCAGTCATCTAGCAATTAGCAGAGACTAAGAGCTGAGCATGATTTGGGCAGAGGCAGACCAGTTGGAAAGTTAAGAGAAGAGTCAGGGAAAAGAACTGAAGAGAGGCCAGGCCCAGTGGCACACACCTAGAATCTCAGCACTTTGGGAGGCTGAGGTGAGAGAATTGCCTGAGCTCATGGGTTCAAGACCAATCTGGGCAACTTGGCGAGACCGCATCTCTACAATAAAAATAAATAAATAAGTAAAAATTAACCAGGCATGGTGGCACGTGCCTATAGTTCCAGCTACTTGGAAGGCTGAGGTGGAAGGATCTACTGAGCCCAGCAGGTCAAGGCTGTGGTGGCTGTGAGTGTGCCACTGCACTCCAACTTGGGCAACAGAGTGAGACTCAAAAAAAAAAAAAAAACAGAACTAAAGAGAGATTTGCTAAGATCACTATCATCCCTAGGGGAGAGAAGCATCAAGGTAATACTGCACGCCCAAGGCTGTACCCTATGAAGTGCAATATCAATGACTGCGTACTACAAGGAAAATAGAATTCACTGAAACAGTTCAGTCAAGAAACTAAACATATACACAAACAAACAAGCCAACAAAAGCAATAATAATAAGTCCTAGAGAGAGGGAATGGGGGGAATCAGTATTTACATTTGCTACTATATATTACCTAAAATGCTCAGTTTTTCACAAACAATCATGATATATACAAAGAAACTAGAAAGAATGACTCATATATGGGAAAATGGCAACAAAAACTGCTTTTGAAAGATATCAGATATCAGACTAAGCAGGCAAAGACTTCAAAGTAGCTAACATAAATATATCAAAGAACTAAAGAAAGGTATGTTTAAAAAAGTAAAAGAAGGTATGATAAAAAAATTTCATCAAAAGAGAATACCACTAAAGATATATTTTATAAAAGAATCAAAGGACAAGTCTAGAGTGGAAAAATACAATAACCAAGATGAAAAATTCATGAGGGGAATGCAAACAATAGATTGGATCTAGCAGTAGAATTGGCAGATTTGAAGAGATAATAAGAGCAAGCTGCAATCTGAAGGAAAAATGGGAAAAAAGAAAGAGAAATGAACAGAGTTTCAGAGAAGTAAATGGACACCATTAAGTACACCAACATACACATAATGAGAATACCAAAAGGTGAGAAGAAAAGGAAAAGAGCAGAGAACATAAAAGGGGTGCAAAAAAATGTTCTTTTTCACTCAAAAGATAGCATTAATCAAATGAATGCTAGCATCATCATGCAACAGTTATGAAAGTAAAGAAAATGGTGAAGGCACAGTTGAGTGAATGTCATACTACACATTGCTACTGTCATTTAGTTAAATTTTGAAAAGTAACATATATATAATATCTCTTGAAATGTTTATACATTATTAGCATCCCCATATTTGAAGAGAAATGGTTGAATACTTTCCAAAATTGGTGAAATGCATTAATCTATACATCCAAGAGGTTCAGTAGACTCCAAGACAAGTAGACACAAAGAGAGTCACACCAAATATGTCACAGTAAAGATGTTGAAAGACAAAGAGGAGAGAAAATAAAAAAGAACCCAAGTGAAAATGACCACATACATGGAAACCTCAATTAACTAAATACCTGGCATCTATTATCTATCTAGAGGCCAGAAGGCAGTGAGTTGACATATTTAAAGTACTGGCAAACAAAACTGTAAATTAGGAATTTTTAAATAAGCAAATCTGTCTTTTAAAAATTAAGGCAGAATAAAGATTTTCACAGACAGAAAAACTGAAAAGACTTCTTATTAGCAGACCTGCCTTATAAGACCTACTAAGGAAGGTTCATCAGACTGAAATCAAGTGACATCAGGCATTAATACAAATTAGTACAAAAAGAAAGAGTACTAGTACAGGTAATTATGTAGTTAATTATAAAAAAACTATAATTTCATGTTTCTTCTTTGTTCTCTTAACTAATTTAAAAGCACTAATTTAAAATACCAAGTTCTATACAGTTATATATTGAACTGCAATACATAGAAATGTAATATAGTTAACAATAATAGCACAAATAAGGCAAGTGGAAGGAAAGTCATTTTGGAGTAAGGAAATGACATCAGATGACAAATCAAATCCATGGAAAAAATTTTTTAAAAACCAGGAATATTAAATAAGAAAGTTCATATAACAAACTCAATGAATACATCATTGTTCTCATTTACTCTCTCATACTCTCTAAAATACATATAATTATGTAAGGTAATAACATAACTCTATATTGTGAGTTTGTTGCATTTATAAATGATACAAGGTATAACAAATATAACACAAAAAGCAAAGGAGGAAGTAAGAGTACTGTTTCTATATTTTAATGGACATGTAGAAATATTCAACAGCATAAATCTGAAGTAGATTATGATAAGTTAAGACATATTTTAAGCCCTCAAACAACTACTAAGAAAGTAATTTTTTAAAAGGGATGTCAAAATGTTACAGAAATAGTCATTGAATGAAAAAGAAAGCAGTAAGAAGAACAGCAGAACGAAGACAACATGAAACACATAGAAAACAAAAAGTAAAATGGTGGATGTATATCCAGACATATCAATAATAGCATTAAATAATCCACTCAAAAGGTAAAGATCCAACAAAATATTCCATGAGACATTCTTAAAATCCTAAGACATATGTAAGTTGAAATTAAAGGGTTGTCAAAATAGTAAAAGGTATCTACGAGAAACCCACAGCCAGCATACTCCTAAACAGAAAAAAATTGGAACCATTTCCCCTAAAAATTGGAAAAAGACAAGGATGCCCACTCTCACCCCTCCTGTTCAATATAGTATTGGAAGTCTTGGCTCAAGCAATAAAAAAAGAGAAGGCAATCAGGGGTATCCAAACAGGGAAAAGAGGAAATCAAGTTATCTCTCTTTGCAGACAACATGATTGTGTACTTTGAAAACCCAAGAGAATCTGTCAAGAGCCTCCTTGCACTGATAAAGGACTTTGGCAAAGT